>CM074124.1:48954069-50296569 GCA_037177725.1 Cyamopsis tetragonoloba
AGATTATGAAGAAAAAAATAAAAGGACCAAATTAAAATTTGAGATAAAGTTATGTGCCTAAAATATAAATTTAGCCATAAAAAATATGATGCTATTATTCTATAAATTTTCTCTAGTGAAAATTCATAAAACAACACAAAAAGAAAAAATCATTCCCATCTAAATCTTAATTTATAAATGTGACACGAATAAAGCACATTTAAATAATATAATATATTTAAATAATATTATTTTCATAGAAAATAACTCGTACACGTCTAATTACATTATCATCTTTATGCTCAAGTATCATTTACTTGTATTAGGTTCTTCTAAGTCTCCTAATTTATTTCAGACCCAATTATGAATTATTTACGTTATATTATTTTTGAAATACAATTTGCTTCAAGTTAAAGTTTTCATTAATTATGTATTTTTCTTCTAGGTCGCTTCAGACTGGAATATACGTTATCTAAATCATGTACTATTCGGCCTAATGTTTGCTTAAGACTCAATTATTAGTTACTTATATCTATAGTTATAAAACTCATATTAGCCATCGACTAGGTCAAGGTCGTCGATCACCGATCGAACCGCTAACTTACTGGTTGAACCGATTTAACTCGATGTATGATAATATTTTATAGTTTATATTAATATTTAAAAATGTAATATATATTTTACCATAAAATTTAATATACTAAAGAATTTTTGTGTACTAATCATACATTAGTACTAATGTTAATGTTTATACAAAATTAAAATATATAAATATTGATAATTTTATATTGATATATAAAATTATAACTTAGATAATGTTTTTTAAAAAAAAAAATAAATGCAAATACATTAAAAAAATAAACTCATAAATATATTATAATAAAAATTTTATAAATATATTTATATTAAAATGTTTTAGAATATAAATATATTTAACATATAGTAAAATATGTGTTAGTTGTCAAATATAAAAAATTTCATAAGTATGTTTATATTATTATAATAGAAAATTTTATTATAATATATTTATGAATTTAGTTTTTTAATGTATTTGCATTTTTAAAAAAAAATATTATCTAACTTATAATTTTATATATAAATCTAAATTTATCAATATTTATATATTTTAATTTTACATAAACTTTAATTAACATTAGTACTAATATATGATTAATACACAAAAATTCTTTAATATATTAAATTTTACGGTAAAATATATATTATATTTGTAAATATTAGTATAAATTATGAAATATTATCATATATCAAGTTAAATCGGTTCAATCAATGACCTACTAGTTCGACCACTGATCCAGGACTTTGACCGAGTTGATGACTAGTATGAGTTTTATAACTATAAATATAATAAGCAAACATTTGGCTGAATAGAACGTGACCTAGGTAACTTATACATGAAGCGACCTAGAAGGAAAATGCATAATTAATGAATACTTTAAAAGCAAATTATATTTAAAAAATAACATAACATAAATAATTCATAATTGAGCGTGAAATAAATGATAAGACTTAGAAGATTCTGATACAAATAATTGATACTTGAGCATAGAAATGACAATGTAATAATGCATATACTAGTTATTTGTATGAAAATAATATTATTTAAATACATTATATTATATAAGTGTGCTTTATTCATGTCAAATTTATAAATTAAAATTTATATGTGAATATGTTTTTCTTTTTGTGTTATTTTATGAATTTTCACTAGAAAAAATTTGTAAAATAATATTATCATATTTTAGGCCCATAACTTTATCTCAAATTTTAATTTGGTCCTTTTATTTTTTCTTCATAATCTTAATTTATATTTTCAATATAATATAATTATTTTCTATTAATTTTTGTTGATAAATAATTAACAAAAATGTCCATGATAATATTTTTTATCATGGTCTTTTTCTTTCTCACATCTTGCGACTATTTTAGATCTTTTTATTAATTATTTAATAAAATAACACGAAAAAAAATAAGTAAAGAAGTCAATATGAACCAAAAAAAAAAGATCCAAACTAAAATTTAATGTAAAGTTTAGGGACCAAAATACTACTTTTACCTTATTTTATTTATTATAATATTCTCCATTAATTTATTTATTCTTCAACTAATAAAAACTCATTTTTTTAATTAACTAAAGCTCAAATACACCTTTAATAATAACCAAAATCTAAGTATTTGATATTTTGATTAAAAAAATTGAGACATAAATAAAAACTAAATATTAGATTAAAAAATAAAATCAAGTTAGTATCTACCAAATCTAAATGATTTAATAGAGAATAAAACTTTATTGCATTTCTTATTGTCTCATATTAAATTTTTGATTTGATTGGATAAGAGATCATGTCTCCATCTTCTACACCATAGACACCATAGAAATATCTATCAAGAAATAGCAAGAACAATTAAGAATAGCTATGAACATTATAGCAAAACTTGAACACCTAACACATATTTTACATCAAATTGACATGAAGAATTTAAATATAATAACATCGAAACAATATAAAAAATCACAAATCACATACTAAACCCAAAAAACTATCGAAACTTGCACTAAAATTGTGTATAATGTATTCTTAATGAATACTTATCTTTTATGATGGATAGTATTATTGTGTTGTGAATGAATACATCAAAAGTAGTCATACACTATTAGTATGTTTTAATACTTATTATTCACCCTTCTTCAATTATTTTTTTATGATCACTTGCGTTTTATTTTAATTTAGTCGTGAATGTTGTATTTAAATTTGTTAAAAGAAAAAAGATAAAGAAATTCTATGAAATATTATGCTTAGACTAGGATAAATGTTATTAAAAGAGAGGATATGTTTGTAATATTATAAAGTTATATTAAATTAGATGACATGGATAAGTAATAACAAATGTCACTACTTAAATGGAACCACGTGGAGGAACAAATTTGTTCCTTATTTTGAAGGAACATCGGAGAAACCACCTATATTTATTTAAAAAAAAAAACTATATATATTGATTATATTCGAAAATTTCCCGATTTAATTTTCCTTTTATCTGGGTAATGATGGTTTCACGAAACACGAATCCATTATAATACAAAAACATCATAACTAACGGAATGAATAAGTTTTGGAATCACTGAAATAAAATAGACTTAAATTTTAGTCTCTTAATTTTTATCGAATTCTTATTTTAGTTTTCTTTTTATCAATTTAATCACTAATTTTTATTTTTGACACTATGTTAGTCTTTTTATACTAACATTATTGAATGTTTTAATAAAAGAGTGATGTACCATTTCAGTCCCTAACTTTGCGAAAATAATTCAATTTAGTTCTTGAGTTTGTGCGGATAAGTCATTTTAGTCCGTGACTTTATATTTTACAGGTCACTTTAGTCCCTGAATTATATGATCATTCATTTTAGTCCATGACTTTCAGGGACTAAAATGAATTATGTAGTGAAAGTCAGGGACCAAAATGACCAATAATAATGAAAGTCAGGGATAAAAATGACTGATTTTACAAGGGACTAAACTGACTTATAAAATACAAAGTCAAAGACTATTTTAGTATATAATTCTTTAATAAAAATATTACAATAACGTTGAGGCATAAAGATCAATAAAATGAGTTTTATGTTTTTTAACAATTTTTTTGTATGCATAATTAGAATTTGAAGCTCTATCAGGATATTTAAAGAACCCATCTTGATCTTCAATATTTAATATATATATATATGAAATAAGTCTCACTCTTTGCTAATTGGTTTTGTGATGGAACCTTAACATGGTATTAGAGACAGAATTCAACACTTAGCCTATTCTGACTCCCAGTTTGTATGGGTCTTCAATACCCTGCGCCTCGTCCGGTAGGCTTGCCTGTTCTAGTAGGCCCGGTTAGAGGAGGGGTGTTGGAAATAAGTCTCACATCACCGACCTCACTCTTCAGGTGTGGTTTAAATACCTATTGAACTACTGCTCATATTGTCAATTAATTTTGTGATGAAATTTTAATTAACATTATTATCAATTTAAAATTCTTATATAAAGTGTACTTCAAAAATAATACAAAGAAATGCTTCTTCGGATGATTCGTGTTGATTTAAGTATGTTAAAATGAGATATATCCCTATGTTTTCGGTAACAAAAAGATGTTTAGTTTATATTATATGTAAAAATATAAAAGTAAAAAGAATGAAATGCAATAACAACCCCTTGAACTTTTAATAAATTCCACTCCCCAAATCTTGAAAAAAAATATGCATAGCACTGCATTGAATAAATGATCAAAATATTCTCTGACTTTGTCATTATCGTTCAAAATTATGTCTGACTTATAACAATAAGCAAATCGATTCTTTATTTTATTTTTTGTTATTTAAAATAGTCCCTGCATAACATAATACACACTAACGGAGTCATGATGTGAACGTTGAAAGCCGAAAACAGCATTGTATCAATAAGTAAACGGAAACCAAGCATTTTAATTATGATCAAAATGAAAGAAGATGAGTGGGTTGGTTGTCCCAAAAAATGGAGGAAGAAAAGTGAACATGAACAAAAATGACTGGTTTCGAACTTTATCAGGACTATTATACTTGATTTTCATTTACTTGCTTATATGACGTCAGTTTAAATTTCAACGGTAACATTTAACATGTCACATCAAAGGTTCGTTAATGTGTGTCTTAATGGCCATAACCATTTTAAATGATATATGGAAGATAGAGCCCGGAACTAGAAATCTTTTGCTGAGGAACTATTTTGCCGATTCTTATAAATTACGGATTATTTGAATGGTAATAACAAAGTTTGGGAGCATGCATTAGTTATTTTTACAGGCCACACTGGTACCTAATGGAATATACATCTTTCCCAACCATGGTTAATGACCCTTATTTATTTTCTTATTGTCTCACCTACTCGATGGAACAAAGGAACACCAATAAATCACATAAACTTGTTTTACACTCTCAAGAACCAATCTTGAAGCATCATCGACAATTGATTCAACATTTTGCTAACAAATCAAAAAGAGCGATTAGGGCTTCAAACCGAACCAATGCGGTCTCAACCTTTTAAGAAGGTGATAGTGATTTTCTTTTTTTCTTTCATTTTTTTTTTTTTGCTTGATGAGAGATGATTATGGTTAATTCTCCGTTTTTCTCTACCATCCCTTATAATTTGTAATTAAAGCTACTACCATCTTTTTATGTTTAATTCTACAAATAATTACATCGACCTCTCATAAAGTTTGTTTTGATTATACTTTCTCTTTTTTAGTTTTTAAAATTATACTTACTCTGCTCGAGAGGGGATAAGTGTAACGATTTTCAAACTTAAGGAGACTAAGTGTAATGTCTCCAAGGAGTAAGTATCATGGAATTTCAAACTTTGGAGAAGTTTTTGTGTAATTTTAAAAACTAAGAGGGGATAAGTGTAATAAGTACAAACTTCAGCAGAAATTGGTGTAATTATTGTTTAATTAATTTTATTTGGTCGATTAGTATTTAAGAAATTTGTTTGTGTATTGCTTATTGTCAACATGACAAATAAATTGTCATCTAAGCATGTTTATAGGAGTTCGAATCTGGTCGTGCGTATAAAAAAGAATTTCTTAATAAAGACAAAATTCACTTTATTAATCTCTATGCTTCGAAGGGATTAATTTTCAGCCGTCGGCCTACCCTTAATTTTAAAAAAAATATAGACTTTGTTTAATATATAAATTGTTTGTTAATATAATTATTAAATATGTTTGTTAACAATTGATTTATAATATATATCAATTACTTAATTATATTAATATATTTATTTTTTAATAGTTATATATTTATTTGTTACTGTAGTATAAATATTATATGTCTTACTAATGAATTAATTCTGTTAAATAAAGTCAATATTAATCGTAACTAATTAATTTAAGGAAAATAAAAAAATTAATAAATAACAATTTTTGTTGTGCAAGTTCCCAATAATTCAAGCATTCTAGAACGTAACGCTTATAACAATGCTTTTTCTCTGATGTATTAAGCATTATTGGGAACAATTAGTGAAGAAGGAGGATGAAGCATGTGACGGTGAACCTGGGGCTTGACCTAATTTTAACTAATCTCAAAACATGTAGCCAACTGTGGTTAACTCTATTATATAGGAGTATATTCGTATTCTTTAAACCACCGTTAATGAGAATGGGGCGCTCTGCAAATATCTTATTGGAAAGTTCGTTAACTAAAAATTGAATATGATACACATATATTTTTATATATTTATTAATTAAGCTACATAATTGGGAGGTGCAATTTTTCTTTTAAATTAGAGATAAGTGTAATTTGATTTATTGAAATCTCAAGGGTTGTTATTATATTTTACCTAAACAAAATTTTTTAATTTTAATATATGTGTACTTAATTAGGTGTGTGATTACTTTTAAAATATGTATTTTGGTTTCTTATACCTTTTGAAATGTGCAACTATATTAATACAAAGTTATATGTAACAACAATTAAAATCATCATTAATTCGAGTAAAAATCATTATTTAATGTGACTTTTATACTTAATTACACATTTAATATATTTATTTACACATTTTTAAAATAATTACATCTAATACACGTATACTTTGTTTGGGAGACATTTTTTGATTTAACCTTACACTCTCTTCATCCTAATATAAGTTTCAATTACCAAAAAGTCTTGTCTCGTGATATAAGTTGCTACACACAAAATTAAAAATATTTATTATATTTTTTAACTTTCAAAGTTGTCCAACTAATAAAAAATAATTGAATTTAAATTTAATTGTTGTAATATTTTAATAGTCTAATTAATATTTCTAATTTTAATAATTTAATCATTATTTTAAACAATATAAAATATTAGTTGTGACTTATATTATTAAACTGAGAGAGTATATTATAGTAATAAAGAAAATCATATATAGGGAAGTTGAATAGGCAACGATTGACAGAATGAATTATCCAACAGATATTCTAGTTTTTTCATGTTTAAGTTCCTCGGGCATGTATTATAACAGTTTCTACATTTGTCAACTTTCATCGTTTACTGGCCATTCTTTGTGGTTGAAAATTGAAATGGCATCCACATCATTTTCTCAGAAATTTTCATCTTAAGATACACAATAATTTATTTTGATATTATTATTGTTCCTCAACTAGAGAACGTGCGATTCAATAAAAAAAATATAAATGTATGACTTACTTTAAGTTGATTGTATTTTAATAATATTAAAAAAAAATTAATCAATAACTAGTTAAACTTTTTTGGTAACAATAACTAGTTAATTTGATTCGATGCAAACATTTTTTTATAGGCAAACTATTAAAAAATATAATCAATATTCCAACACATTAAGATTTTCTTCTTCCAGTTTCCAGGTATCTTATATATATTCAAATAACTAAGAATGCATTACATATAACTTTTAAGACGATCAAACCAAAAATAAAAAATATCCTTCCACTACTGATCTGCTATAATTTTATGTTTATACCAAAATCTATGGTAATTATATTACTTCCCCTTGATTAAATAAAATTTGAGGTATACTTTATAAAAAAAAGGTGTTGTATGAAAAAGTATATATAGAGGAAATATTAATTTTTTTGAGGTTTGCGCGTTTATATTAAACTTATACCTTAGCTTGTTTGTAAAATTATATCTAGGTTTAAATATGTTTTTGTTCTCTATAAAATAGGTTATTTTTTATTTTGGTCACTAATTATAAACTTTATTTTTTCTAGAATTAGTCCACCAAGACGAAAAAATGTGTGTTTTTGATCTCTGGTTTCAATTAACAGATTTTGAGTCAAACAAACGTTAAACAATTGATTATTTAATTAATAAATTAAATAAAAAATAAAAAGAAAAAAATACCCTTCTTCTTCTTCTTCCTTCATCTACCCACAATCACCACCAACTCCGGCAAAGGCATCACCCACCCACCCACCCCTACGACCACAACCACCCCTCACTCTTCAAGAAACTAAAACTCTCTCACTACAAGAATGGCCAAAAATAGTGAGGGCCAAAACCATCGCTAAATGACCTAAAATCATTGTTAAAAAGGAGTTAGCGACGACTTTTACTGTCACTAAGTACTTTTTAAAAATAAAAAATAAAACAACTCTTGGTGGAAGAGCTCTTCGAAATTTTATTAGTCAGAAATAACATGGAACAAGAAGAAAGAAAGATAGAAGAAGAATACAAATAGCATGGAGGAAGAAGAAGAAGAAAGAAAGAAAGATAAAAGAAGAAGTTCGTCGGAGTTAGAGGCTGCTAGAGATGGAGGTACTCGGAGTTGGAGCTTTGCCGGAAGTCGTTGGAGGTAGATGGATTGTGAGGTGTAAGGTGGTGTTGTTATGATGTGATTTGATGAAGAAGTTAATAGAAGAAGAAGTGAAACATTTTGTTGAGTGGGAATGATGAAGAAATTAATTGAAGAGAAAAAATAAGTGAACAGGTATATAAAGAAGAGAAAGAGTGAAAAATCATGGATCCCGAAGTCATTGTGTTGGCCAATAAACTGTCAACACGCATCTATTTAGCGAGGCCGTCGCTACCTTGAAAATATTTTCTAAAAAAACCCGCCCATTAGGCCGCCACTACCATGAAAATATAAAAGAGAAAACCACCCATTTAGCAACGGCAAGGCCGTTGCT
The DNA here is from genome assembly GCA_037177725.1 of Cyamopsis tetragonoloba. Classification (NCBI taxonomy): domain Eukaryota; kingdom Viridiplantae; phylum Streptophyta; class Magnoliopsida; order Fabales; family Fabaceae; genus Cyamopsis; species Cyamopsis tetragonoloba. The sequence continues at coordinate 48,962,733 of CM074124.1, forward strand.
ACCATTAATTTTTTTTAAAAAAACAACCTATTTAGCGACGGCCTAGGCCGTCACTACCATGAAAATAACAAAAAACCACCCATTTAGCGATGGATTAGGCTGTCACTACCATGAAAATGTAAAAAAAACCGCCCATTTAGTGGCGACTTAGGCCGTTGCTACCATGAAAATGTAAAAAAAAAAAAAAAAATCCCGCCGATTTAGCAACGGTCTAAGAAGTCGCTACCATGAAAATGTAAAAAAAATGCTATTTAGTGACAGTCGCCGTTGCTACAATGCGTAATTTTTTTTTTTTAAAAAATATCTCCTCCAACAACGATGGCCTAGACCATCGCTAATTTAGCAACGGTTGGGACCGTCGCAACTTTGCCGCAAAAAATATTAAAAAAATAAATAAATAATTTCCCTCCACTATAGCGACGGTCGAGGCCGTTGCTAACTGTTAATATACTTTTGTAACTTAGCGATGGTGTCGAGCCGTCGCTATTTTTACGTAGCTATATTGCCACATTCTTATAGTGTCTCTTTCTTCTTCCTTCTTCTCCCTTATCTCTTTCCCTCTCCTCTCTCTTCCCTCAACACAACACCGCCTTTGAATTCGATGAGACAAATGACGAGATTCACATAACACAAATTACAGAGCAAAAAAAAGAGAAGAGGCGGAAGAGTTTGTCGACGTCGCTAATCCCTCCTTCACTGACAGCGTCGCCACAAAAGACATCCACATAGACCTCAAAGTCACCAAGTCGGTGATTTCACCGTAAGTGCGCTTCATGTTCACCACCACAAAGTCGTAGCCAACAAGGCCCACGATCTCGGCCATCGCGGAGAAAAGAGAGGAAGAGGTCGCAGAGGGTCTCGTTGTTGCGGAGGCAGGCCTTGAGGTTTTGGGGTGATGTGATGATAGACGTAGAGTTTTGAGGAGAAATAGGAATAATTTAGGGTTTTGACGGGTTTGGAAGAAGAGAAGGGGCTGAAATTGAAATTGAAACTATAAGAGACGAATCTGAATGTGGATTTCGGTGTGGTTGAGGTGGCGGCAATGAGGGAGCATGGGCTTGTGATTCTAGCCACCATTTTTGCGATGCTCTACGCCCTCTTTAAGGATGGAGGACTCTACCATTATAGAGGGAGGGAAGAAGAGGAAAGGTGGAGGGAGAAGGGAGAAGAGGAAGAAGAAAGAAAGGACTGACTGTGGTTGTCGAAACTTGACTCTGCCGGAGTTCGTGTTGGTGGGGAAAGGAAAAGGGAAGGGAGAAGAGGAAAAAGAATAATAGTTTTTGATTTTTAAAAATAATTTTAATTTTTAATTATTTATTTTATAAATTAAATAATCAATTTAAGAGAGACATTTTTTTTACCAAAAAATTAAAGATATATTTGACTCAAAATCTGTTATTTGAAATCAAGGACCAAAAACACACATTTCTCCATCTTGTAGGATTAATTCTAGAAAAAAAAAGTTTTGGGACCAAAACAAAAAAATGACCTATTTTATAAGGAACAAAAACATATTTTAGCCTTATGTCTACATCCTCTAAGATGAGAGATTGTCGTAAGAGACCAACAAACCTTAAGGGAGATTATTGTTATATATATGTTGGGGATCAGGTCGAATCAGAGGTTGTTGTAATAGACCAACAAACATTATGAAAAATTGGAGGTGGTCGCTAACTATTTGACGACCGAATAAGTAGATTTTTGTTGATGAATTATATCCATCTTCGGCTAATCAGAGGTGGCTCAAGGGTTTGAGAGACCTAAGGTAAATTTAAGAATGAGGCCTTTTTATTTACTAATAAAATAGTTTATTAAAATTATCATTAAATGTTATTTGTAGAATCAATATAAAACTATAACAATCACTTATAACATTTTAATTAAAATTTATTTTCAAATATGATTTTACAATTAATTTTTTTATTAGAGATATATTAGTGTTAAAAAAATAATAATTTGTGGGCCTTTTATTTTTGGAGCCTGAAACCCTTACTTGGGCTGCTTAGGCCTTAAGCCAGCGCTACTGCTAATCGAGATCTCGAGAGTTAATTATATGCCGGGCAATATCTAGTTTGCTGTTAAATTGAAGACCGAATTAAATGCATAATATACAAACAATATCGTAATTTAATATATTCATTCTGTTCTGAAATATTAGTCACTTTAGGAGATTTCACATGGATTAAGAAAAACAATTAATTTGTATAGAATCTAACAAAAAGTACATAGATAAACTAAATTAGTCATTGACTTTGAGATTTACTTAATAGCTATTAGCTATAAAAATAATAAAAATGAAGAAAGTTAATAAATATAGCATTGATAATATAAATGTGACAAATATTTTGAAATAATTTTATTTTACTAAAGTGACTAATATTTCAGAAAAAGGGAGTATATGTTAATGCTTGCCCTATCATATTACTATTCTGCTATAAGGATTTTAATTGTGTATTCGGTTTGATGGTGGGATGAAGTAAATGTTTATCCATTCAACATAATAATTAATTAAGGATAATGTTCACGTTTTTTGAAAAAATTATGTTTGGCGTATTTAATGTGAATTTTGTATTGAATTTTGTTTATTAGTGAAATAAACAGGATTTCTTATCGTTAATATTATGTTGTTAATTATTTTAGTTATTAATTCAATTGTAATTATTTAACGACCAAATAATTTAATTAGCAAATTTAATGATTAATTTTCTTGAATCTTCTCCGTCTTATCCTTTGAGTACAGTACTTCTCATATGGATGGAGTTTCTCTCTGGATGTAACACTTGTGCAGCATATTTTCTATATATGTACCATTGATTTTTTGTTGTACGTGTGTATTGCAAGAAAGAAAAAACAATGAATAGTAAAAATACTATTTCATCTGTTGATTATCAAAATATTAAAAAATTCTAATGTGAAACAATTTACACACTGTTTAACTATTTTGCAAAGCTAGTGTACTGTATGTAAAGGATTATCTACGAGAACAAATTTTGTCTTGTATGTTTGGCCAAATTAGCTCATTGCATGTGTTTCAATTTTTTTATTTGTTTGTTTAATTTTAAGGCATTTCTCTGTTGCTAAAATTCATCTTTTTAATTTTCTGATAAAATTAGCTAATTTATTTTCAGATTAAAACATGGTGACTGAAGGAACCTGCCCCATAGAAATAATTAAAATAGTAATTGATGAAATATTCCTAAATTAAATTAATTTTCACTGAACTATCTAGCAACCGTTTGATCTTTGAATCAAAAGGTATGATGTGGTGATGCTTCTATTTTCCCCTTCTGCATAAAACATCTATAACTAGCAAGCATTAATTAATTTGCACATGAAAAGGATATATAACTAACTAACATGAAAGCATTGCCTTTAATTTAATTTGCTGATAAAAACAAGTAAAAATAAAATGAAAGCAATTGCCTTTAATTGAATATACACAGTATCATGAGATGATGCAGTTCCCAAAACAATCACAACCTTCATGTTGCTAAGTAAATAATTAGTATTCATGCTATATATAAGGTCCATTATTATTATTATTATAGTTAAACATGAAGCTAATACTAGGATACTAATTAATCTCATGAACTTAATTATTTTGGAAGATTGCAGCTACATTTTCTGAGTTTTGTAACATTACATGTATCTGGATTTAGTATGTTTTTCAAACTATATTGACTTCCTTTGGACCTGGGTTTGGTTATGTGTGCAAATTTTATGGGTTTGGAAGTCAGTGTAATAAAAAGTATTCTCTCCGTCTCAGAATATAAGATTATTTATAGAGTTTTTGTTTCTTTTATTTTATAGGATTCTTTTGAAAATTTTTGTGCATAATTATTTTTTTTACTATTATACCGTTGCTACTTAACCAATTTTGATGAATTCAAAACATTAATTAAGCGAGAGAGTGAGGTGATAGAAAGAAATTGAAAGGGTAAATTTGGAAATTAATGCTTTTTGTTAGACAAATTTAATGTATTTAATTAAATTAACCACTTTTCTTAATTTTCGCAATATTGGTGTAGGGGGTCTTACATTTTGGGATACGGGGAGTATTTCCTCCATTCCACAATAAGTGTCATGTTTGACATTTTAAAAAATTTCATATTACATGTCACTTTTCAATTCCAATGCAATATTATTAGTTATCAATTTCCCATTTCAATATGATATTAGAGGTCACTTTATACTTCCAATGAAATATTACTACTATTTTTTATAAAATTAAGATAACTAAATGTATTTATTAATCTATGTGAAATATCCAAATGTAATACTTATTAAAGAACACAGAGTATAAACCTTATAAAAAGTGAGTGTAATGTGAGCAAATATACTGGATCTTACTGTAATGTACATAAAATTTAGTGAAGTTGCTGTAATTTTCCCTAATTAATTAGTTGGGAAAATGTACTTTAATTTAATCAACTAATGAGTCATAAAGATGCTCCTAGTCCTAGATGATCATGATTAACAGCATGAATGTTGAATAGTATGCCATGCAATATTTATGATGAAGAAATATAATACAACAAAAATCAAAAGACTAAAGAAATTATTTTTGTCCTTTTTTTTTTATTTTATCTTAAACTGGTTCCTGCAAAGTTGGGTAGCAGGCATCTCAAAAATTGATCATGATCCCCAAAAAATAAAAAGTTGCATTTCCAGTCTCTATCATTCTTTATTTTCCATCAGTAATAAGGATTCTTCCAAGACTTTTTTACCCAAGGATCTGAGATACTCTCCTAATTAATAATATATATTAGCAAAAAAATAAAAAATAAGAATAAAAATGACATTCATTCAAGTCTGTGTAGAAAAACAAAAGTTCTGGTCCTATGCATGTCTTGTCTCGCTTACTGTTCATCTTGCTGTTTCATAAGTTGCTTTTGCTTTCCCCTTCCTCTCACCGTGCGAACATGTTATAAACATTCTGTTTGATATCTCCTTTTTATGCTGTGAACATATGAACAGTTGTATTTTGTATTCAATGTGTATATATATGTATATATATATATATGTCCAATCTAATTCAAACCCCATGATTTCCATGAATCTATATCTAAGTATATCACATCAAATCACTGCAAAAATAACTATACACTTTTAGTGTGGGTTTAGTCCTGTTAGTGTAAAATTTGTCTAGTAAAAATAATCATTTAGTGTAAGAGGATGTTTGGATTAGATTATTTTAAAATGTATGTTGGATAATTGTATTTTGTACTTAAAAAAGTTTTTGATAATTTTTTAATAAAAGAAAAAGTTTTTTTTGTCATTCAACTAAAATTTGGATATTATTTCAAAAAGATTCAAAATATCGAATCGTAACTAATCCAAACACACCATAAGCATATAATGTCTATATTCATGAATAAATATACTATTTTTTGATCGAATCCCGCTTGTTGAGCTCCAAGAGCTTCTCTTTATGTCACTTGAACTCCAAACTCTCGGCTAAATAAATATACAATTACAAATAAATAAATTTATGAATATGAATATTTGATATATATTCTTATCAATTTACATATTGGTAATAAAGATTTTTAAGGACTATACTAATAGGCAAACCTGTTAGACAAAATCTAACATAAGCCGATAAAAAATAGTTAGGGCATGTGTGGGTATTTTTTATTCTAATATATGTTGGATTATTTGATTTTGCAATTATAATTCTTCTTCTAACACGGGAAAAAAATTTTTGGTCCTTTAGCTAAAAATTGAACATTATTTCAAGTTTAAATTCTTAGATAATTGATTCTTTTTCCCAACTAATCTAAACACGCCCTTAGTAAATATTTGTTTATAGCGAACAAATTAAATTCTCATTTACTGACGGTTTTTGCTTCGAGTTTGTCACATTATATAGAGTTTATCTAAAAGAATTTGTTCGATAATATAAGCCTATGATAAATAAACAAATTCTTATTTACTAATCTATTTGATATTTGGTTAATTAATCATATTAGTATAAACTTGATCTAAAAGAATTAATTTATTAGTATACACATGTAATAATATTTATACTAATAGATTATACACATATACATACATACAAGTCCAAAAGCAAAGTGCATAGATTTGCCATTGGAGGTAGACAACTCTCGTTATGGAGTGCATGCACAAGAGATTTAAAAAAGCAACATTTTTCCTTTAATAAGATAAGATTGATCAACCAAATGTATGCATATAATCTTGGAAAATCAAAATGGGAATTTTTTGTTAAAGGAAAATTTTGACTTGCTTATTATAGTATCTTACATTGATAACCTCGATCACCAAAGAAAAACTCCTTGATTCAATGTCCAAAGTCTTAGCTGTAGTTATTGCAAAGACTGCGACAAATCACAAATCCAAAAATGTGTGCAAATAAATAATCAATGAGTTTTCAACTTTCAACAGTAAGAAGACTGTAATGATCAAGACTACTAGTACTAATTATATTAATCATAAACATCTTGTTAAACAATGTTTTTGGAGAATTTGTTAAGGTTATATTAGAGTTAGAAAAATAATTATAATTGCATATTATTCAGTTTTTTAAAAATATAAAAAATTATATTTTTAATAATTTTTTATTACTGCATTTAGCTCCTTAAAAAGTTCCTATTAGAACACTAGATATGATTTGTCTAATCATATCACATGTGGGAATCTAAATAAAAAATAACTTATGTCTAACTAAAAATTTAAAAATTTATACTTAAAATAGTCTTCAAGATTGTAAAGGTCGCTCACTTTAGTCTGTAACTTTACTGAAATTTATTTTTAGTCATTAATTTTATAAAACTAGTCACAATAGTCCTCACTTTGTAATAATCTTTCACTTAATAAAAAAAATTGTCAAATAAAGACTAAAAATTAATTTTAATAAAATTAAAATCTAAAGAAACTAGTGCCCAAAATTTTAAGCATCAATTTGGTGGTTCACATAAAAAAGAGTGTTTCTAAAAATAAATCAAATAAGGCAAAACCTAAAAAAGTATTATTAATTGTATTAAAATAAATTTATGTTTATCTCATTCAAACTTTTAACTAAACTCACTAAATAAAATGTAATGTATATTTCCTAAATTAAGGTAAGAATGAGAGAACGAATGCAAAGTACTAGTACTATTAAGGTTAAGCATCAAAATAAGGTATACTTACTGTTTGAGAAAATGCCAAAGTGGAGAAAAGGCACATTTTTAATTACCCTAAACACGTTTGTGAGCAGTGCAAATCCAGACAATAAGGCGGCTGCAGAACAGAAGTCACAATAAAAGTAACATACCACAATAAAACAAAATAAATAAAATAAAAATTAGCTAATCGAAAAACTAAATATATAAAAATAAAATAAAATAAATAAATGACAAAAAAAAAAAAATATAAGAAGCACACAAAGCAATAGGAAGAGAGAGAAAGAGGTGTTAACAAGCCGTATAGAACCAATAAATGAATTATCTCGGTGCTTGATTGGATAGAAGTTGATTCACATTGAGGTGGATTCATTTCAATGTTATTTTTTGTTGTCTTCATTGGATCCATCTTAATTTATGTACCAAATTTATCTCAACTATTGATTTATCTATCTTAACGTGATTTGACGTGATCCAACACCAATTTAAACACACGCTAAAAATAAGATTTTAAATTTGGGTCCACTCCATGGTAGAGCCACCTTGTTCAATGCAGGGATTTCTGCTCTCATTGTCAAAAAAATTATTAATATATATACATAATTTTTATTATTTAAAAATTTAAAATATATAATTTTTTAAAATATAAATAAAATTTATTAACATTCTGAATAATTAATCAGTCTAAAATTTTGATTTATTTAATATTTTATATTTAGTCACTGTAAAAATTTTGAACTAATTTTACCCTTACATTACATAATCATATAACAATGTTAAAGTTACGGAGGTAATTTAAAATTGGATTGAACGGTGATTACAGTGAATAGTAAATATTCAATCAATTTAATATAATATGATTATAAGTTTAACAAGAGATAAAACCGAAATTTAAACGTGAAGGAGAGAAAGTAATAGAAATGGGAGGAGGAGAGAGAGGAGAATAAAAACAGAAAAATATTTACCCTTTTACAGCTGTACAAACTTTCTGCGCCTTTATCTGCAAAGGCTAAAATGCCTAACTAAGCTCGCAGTAGCAGCAGCAAAGCAGAAGCAACAGTGTTATTGTATGAACGACATCAACCCAACAAAGCTAACAGAAACATTAGACCAAAATATAGATAAAAGTAACAACTAGCTTAGCTTGCTTTTCTGTTTATCATTAATTGCAGTAAAACGGAAATAATACACAGACAAAATACAACATACAACACACCAATCAAATAAAATAAAATAGAACCAACAAAAACTTTTTTTTTTTTGTGTAGTATCGTTAACCAACAGTCAAATATTAATACTTCGAAACAAAAAAGTTACTGAAATTAATATAATTTTTCTAATAAAAACTTTTTTATATACGCCGTCAAGATTCAAATTTGGTAATACAATTTTTCTAATAAAAACTTTTCTATATACGCCATCAAGATTCAAATTTTTATCAGATGTTTAAAGGATTTAGCTTGTTAATCAAAAACCATGTTATCTGCTGCTCCCATCTATCTATGTAAATATGAGATATGATAAAATTTATATATATATTCGTATTAAATGTATATATTATACACAATTGAAAAAAAAATAAAATCAGAAGGTCTAAATGTAATTGATCTGCAGGGATTTCATTTCTCACTTTAGGTTGTGAAATGATGGATGTTCTTCCATTTCTTCAGGACCCAAATCCCCAGCTTGCTAATGAATTCATGACTGAGCAATTCTAAACATTTCAGAAAAAGCTAAACACAACTAATCTCGATCAGAAGAATAAGAAAGTCTGGGAGGAGAGCTAGCTAGCTCTTTAATTCCTTTGTAGCTGATGTAATTAAGGAAAAAATAAAAAGAGGCAATATATATATATATATATATATATATATATATATATAAATTCAAAAATATAATAATAATATATAAAAATGCTTGCAAAAGAAAAGAGAGTGTAGCTAAGCTATCCCCCAGTGAGAAGTTGTATCTTCTTCCTTATTTTCTTCTTGCATTGTATATCATATCATCTATGGCGTGTAATTCCGGTTCCAATCTGAAAACAGTCTCTTTGTATAAGCAATTGTGAAATTGCATACAATGACTCTTCCTTATGTTTTCGCGAAGCGAGGAGCCTTCTGACAATTGGATACAGCCTTATATCATATCATCGGTGGCCGTATTGCAAAGAAGGATCCAGATCAAAAACCATTGAAGCTTCCCCTTTAAGAGATGCATCTTCATGAGGCACTATCAAACTCTGAAGAGAAGAATTAGTCACTGCGACATGCGAAACCGAACATTTGGTGTCTTCAGACGCAAAATTGGAAGAAGAAGAAGAAGAAGAAGCACATAATTCCATGTTCACCCCAAACAGCCTTAGCATTTTTCCTTGACTACTACCAGAACCACCACCACCACTAATCTTACCATGTTCACGATTATGTTGATGATGATGAAATTGATGACCAACAGGAACAGAATCAATAATCATAGGAGAAACAACATTATTTCCTCCCTCTTGATGAACTTGCCTTTGATCCGCCATTGAACTCAGATAAAAAACCGAACCAGATCCAGAAGAAGAGTAGTTATTATTATTATTATTATTATAGTAAGGGTAATATTGATGAGTAGCATTACTATTTCCACTTTGAAATGGAAGATGGTAGTGTGAGGAATTAGGAAGAGAGTAGAATCTTCCAGCAATTGACAAGTGATGATGATTGGGAAGAAAGAAAGGAGAGAAAACTGTTGTCGCTGAAGAATTAAAACCATTTGGCCTTCTCTTCCAATCTATGTACAACCTATGCCTAAGCAATTCTCCAACACCTCGTTGGAAGGAGACGACGTCGCCGGCGTCGAGTTTCTTCTCCTTCACGAATCGACTCCAGCCTTTCGTCATCACGTAGCTCTGGCTGGAGTTCCAGTACGAGTACCTGAACCTCCACAGCTTCCCGTTCCGGTCCTCGAAATTCAGCAGAAGTCCTTTCTCGTTCGACGAGGAGTCGAGCGGGAAATACTTCTCTGCGTGCTGTTTTGGGATCACCAGACGGTTCAGCTTCCCAACGTCGCTCGGCGTCACCACTTTGTCGAACATGTGTTCCTTCTCGATTAATGCCGGATTCTTCAAATCGGATTCATTTGGAATTTCTTTGTTGTTGGTGTTGTTGTTGGAGAGGGACAAGTCCATGAAGTCTAATTGCTGGTTGTGATTTCTGTGATTGATGAAATTGGAAGGTGAAGAATCATGGTGATGGTGTTGTAACCCTAACACAGATGATGAATTGGGAGATTCTGGATGGTGGTGATGATGATGATGATCATGAGTGATGGCATGCCATGGATTTTGATGATGATGATGATGATGTGGAGGATGAGGGAGTGAAGTGTAATTTGTTGTTGAGGAAGAAGAAGATAAAGAGAAAGAGGGGTAGTGTTGTTGCTTACTGCTATTAATTTCTTCTCTTCTTGTGATGATTTCTCCTAATTCCTCTTCCTCTTCTTCTAATTCTCTGCTATCTGAATATCCTTTCACTTCTTCTTCCATCAATTCCATCAAAATTATACAATAACCAGCTTTAATTCTGCCTGGATCTCAGAAAATTAAACAATGTCATCTAAAGAAATTTTTAAAAAATTAAAATAAAAAATATATGACATTGGAATAAAGTAAAGAGGGAAGGAGGGGGGAAAGTGAGGAAGAAGGAGACATAAATATGAACATATGACTAAAATTAGAAATAAATAAATTTTAATAAAATGGAAAGTTTTGATTTGAGAGAGGGATACAAAAAAAAAAAATAGTTAGGGAAGATATTTCACCCAGATTTGTGAGGCTGTGAGGGAAAACTAAGAAAGAAAAGGCAAGGAGTGAGGTTGTTGATGTTTAGTACAAGAAAATTGAAAGAGTCGGTGCCTTCATATTTGACCAAATGAGGAATCAAACCCTAAAGAAAGACAAGCCATGGTTATTGTTGACCTAAAACAGCTGAATATGTGAATTGTGGAATAAAAGAGAAAGAAAGAGAGAGAGAGAGAGAGATTTGAAGAAGAAGAAGAAGAAGGTGATGTATGAGTTTTAACTAAAAAGTTAACAAGTATAGTTACCTCACAGCAGGAAGCTTCTTTACAAGTAGGAAAAAAGAAGCAAAAAATGTTAGATTGCAAACCCAGTTTTATTCTAAATTAAAAAGAGGTTACAATTAAAGAGGTTAAGATTGGAATTAAGAGAGAGAGAGAAAGAAAGAGGGTTACTACACTTACGTGGGGACCCATGAATAATGTGGGAATTGGGGTCATGTGAGCAACTAGTCGTTTTCATAATATTTGGGATAATAATCTGTACAATTTGGAGTATATGCTTCTGGTTTGAGACCAAATTAAAAGGCCACTTGTTCCACAAGCTACCAAATACCAATCACTTTTAATCAATTAAATAAGATAAATTATATCTTTATGGATAATACATCTTTTATTCTACAATACTTATAGTTTTAGACGTTTTAATTTTCTTTTAAATTAGTTGTCACTTTATATTTTTAATAATGATATTAATTATTTTTTTTTCAATTATACGTTCTCTCAAAGTAGAAGGAGTTAATGTTAAGTATGGAGAGAGAAATTTAATTAACAAAAATAAAGAGTATATTAGAAAATTAAGTTGATTGTTTTGTAAAACTAAGAGTATTAAATACTTTTCTCAGTTATTGTGTCAAAACCTTAAACGATAAGTATTGTGCAACGGAGATGGAGTATTTAAGGAGTCAAACATAATAAAAAAATGCTAGAAAATATAATTTTTTTATTTTTGAGTGACGGAATATGTACATTTATGATTATTATTTTTTTAACAAGTGCCATAAATGCATGGTTTAGCAAGACCCATTAAATAACATCAATTTTTTTTTAAATATTTTTGTTATTAAATTAGTTTTTTGAAGATTTATTATGTATATTTTGAGAGATTAATTTATTAATGGTTTTTTTATAATACATAATGTTATTTTAAATCTTAGTTACTAATTTGAAGACAAAATTTCTTTAAGAACTAAATTAAACACAAGTGAATCTTTAAAAAATTAAATTGATGTTTTGGATAGGCTATTATCACTAAAAAGTGTCTATTGTTACTTTTTTTTAATTATTTTAATTATTTTTATTCTTTAATTTTTTTTATAACCACAGGTTTTCTCACCCTTAGGATGAGACTAATCTCATTCGCGCTGCGTAGCATGCACTGACTCCGGAGAATTTGACATAGATGAGATTCGAACACGAGTTCTCCTACTACGAATCGTTCCTCTTATGAACTTAACAGGGACTTACACTGCTAAGTTAACCCTTGAAATTATTCTTTAATTTTATTATTGGTTATAAAATATAATTTAAATTTTAAAATGTTTTAAAAAGAATGAAAATAGACATGTTTAGAGTGACAATAGTCATATTCTTTTGTCTCAGTAATAAATCCCCACCCTTATTATTATTTTTTCTTCTTTTGAAAAAGTATTTAATTGTGAAATATGGGAAAGAAACAATATCTATGACAAGTAGAGGGGATGCAATGCCAACGATGTATAGTAGAGGAGAGAGAAAGTGTTAGGTAATTGTTTTGTGTTTTGTGTGTGTGTGTTGTTCTTTTTTTTTTTTTTTTTTTTTTTTTTTTTTTTTGACTTTTGGTGCCATTGATTGTGTGCTGTGTGGTATGTGCTGGTCCCTCCCAGCCGTAAGGAAAGGCAATAAGATGAGCTGAGAATAAGAACAGACCTCTCAGTAGGGCAGGCCACCCTACCTCTCTTGCTAAGTGATGATATATCTTTTATTTGGATTTCGTTAAACTAACTAAACTAAAATTTATCTTCAGGTAAGTTATAGGTTTTACATAATAACCTTTTTTTTTGTTGCTCAAAAATCAATTTGATTCAAATTAACTCTAATTTAGAGAATAAAACATATTGCCTTTCTTTTTTGAGCAATAAAGGTATCCTTCTTTTGAAAACTCATCGCTTTGAGAGTGAATTTCGTCTATGTTGACTAAATTTTTTAAAATTTTAATACACAATATATACTAGGTTAAGATTCGTTTATTTGGTTTAACTTTTTGATTATTCTCCCACTCTATTAAAAAAATAAAAGATTATTAGTCCTCCAAACCAGAGCTGCAAGATGCAAAGATTTCTATCCGCATTCTTAAATTACTCTCCCTCTTGAATGAAGTGCATGTTTGGAAAGGTTATAAAAAGTTGTTGTTGTGAAAAAAAAAAGAGCTGTTGGACAACTTAAAATGATGTTTGGATGATTTTTAGAAAATTTATTAATTCTTTTATATTTTTTATTATAACTAAAAAACCTTTTTTTTTTAAAAAAAAAAGGTAAATTTTGGAGCTTTTTATTAATTTTTTTGCTTTAATCTACTTTTCTTCTTTTACGTTTCAAATTTTCAGGGTAAAAAACAATTTACACTATTCAAATATAAAAAGATTATCTTAAAAATTATTTTTCAATAACATACTCAAATAAAAACTAATTGAATTTAATCGATTATAACAATAATTAATTATACATATAATACAATTCTCAAAATAATTTAATTTTCATAACTAATCCAAACACCAAAAAATATAAAGCAACTGCTTCAGCTTCCCTTGCATTTTCTTTCAATTATAATTTAATATTTGTCTGTCAATGCCTCCTTTACCATCATATGGTTCCTCTCCTACATTCTTCAACCGTATAAATTTAAGGGAGAAAAGAATTAAATCTAAAGCAATAACTTCTCTTTCAAAACTTCAACCCCTGACCTCACTAGGCTAGCTTCAAATTTAATAACCCAGATCCCCAAAAATGATGCCAAATATCACCTTTTAGTTGAGCTTTTAATAATATTGTTTACTCGTTATTGTCATTATCACCATGTGGGTGCATAATTTATAACTACCTTCACACAATAAAATTACAATTTGCTAACACTTTTAGATGTGGTTGGTGTATATTTTGTCTAACGAAATTAATCTATTAGTATAGGTATAATATTTAATGATTATACTAATAGACAATTTTGTTAATCAAAATCTATACTAATGATGGATATTAAACGAAGCCTATTACCAACGGGTAGTTGATTCAAGTGGTACATGCTTCTTTCGCTTAACCAAGAAGTCTCAGGTTTGAGCTCTTGTAGATGCAAGAAAACCCACTAGGAGAGCTCTAACCCCATTATCATGTGGACGTTCTCGATCAGTTTGAACAAGAAAACACATGTGACCTAAATATAACCGTAAGTCTTTGCCAGTCCCTAAATATGATTGGGATTTTGAATTATTTGTTGACAAAGAGGATAGGAAATTGCTAGAGGATAGCTAGATAGGTGAGTTAATTGATCTCTCAATGGTTCAATCAGTCTAAGAGCATTTTGTCTGTGAAAATTTGTTATCAATAAATGTTACACCAATATATAGGAGATAACTGGGTTCTTTTGTCCCTAAAGGATGAGGAAGATCTAGTGGATTTGTTTAAAGATGCTCAACAATTCTTGGAGTCATGCTTCATTCCATCTTCGCTTGGGGAGAGAATCTGTGAGGGTTAAGAACTGTGGCGGCTCATAGAATTACTTGGGTGCAATGGCAAGATATCCCCCTAAAAGCTTGGAATTAAAGGTTTTTTAGAAAGCTAGTCTTAACCTTTTGAAACCTCATCCAAATTGATGAGGATACTTGGTGTAAAAAGAGGCTAGACTTAGCAAGGGTCGAAGTTAGAACCTCTAAGCCTGGGCTAATTCAAAGATTCTTTAAGATTAATGTAGATGGATTAGTATACTTCATTAGGATTTCATAAGAACCCTTCCTCATCAATGGACAGTAAAAGGAATGCAAATTCAAATGTATAGGAATTTCACATGACATCTTTTCATTTTCATATGTATCTAATAGTAATTCATCAGAATGGGAGGATACAGAACATGGACCAGATTCTACAACATCAGATGGTGAGGAAAAAAGACTGAAAAATTCAAATTGATACTCTCATAGGGGTGATGCTAGAATAGTAGGTCATGGGTCACTTATGGAGATGGAAAAGCAAAATCTTGTCATCATGCAAAAAGTAATACACAGAAGACAGAGGTTTTACAACCTATAGCTAGAGGGTTAGAGGTAGTATCAGGGAAAAACCATTAAAATATCTTCATTGATGTGGTAAATAGTCAGCTTGAAGGGTCCAATATATTATCCCTAAAAAATGAGACTGAAGAAGGGTTTCAGTTGAGGGACACCAACGTTACCTCTCTTTTTGCCTCTCCTGTGTTAGGTTTAAGAAACTTGATGCCCACTTTATCTCCCTTCAAGCGTAGGACATGCTTACCTCCTCTTGGGCCTTCTCCCAATAAGCACCCTAATCTCATAATCGATCCGTTTGTACCCTCTCGCTCCTAAAATCACCTTCGCCTTCTCCTCTGCATGACCAATTTCCCTAATGCCTCAAAACCTCGACTGCTATGCCGTTCTCCGAGGGTTAGATTATGTGAATACACAACATTAACCATGTCAACGGAGAATATTGTAGTTCTTGGGAACACCAAAAGGTAACCGTCAGTTATCTACCCTAGTGTGAACCTTCCCAACACTTAATCCTCTTCTAAAAACACACACTTCCACGTGCCAAATCAAAATTCTAACCCTTATATTCTGTCTCCTTTTGAGGTATCAAGCCAATCTCTAGGACCCGCTCAAACTCGAGACCTAAGGGTTCATGATTTAATCCCTCTATCTACTAATAACGAAAGTAGCTTAGAAGACTTCATGTTGGGTTTCTCTGAGGATTATGGAACTGTTACGAGTTAGAATAAAAAAGGTTTTCAAAGGAAAAGAAATAAAAAAGGAAAAAAGAATTCAATGGGTAAAAGGAAATGCTAGCTAACTTTGAAATTTGTAGAGGTCAGTATTCTATTCCTTTGCTTACATTCTCTGAATCTATAGAGCTCATTAGTGGAGTAAAAAAAATGGAGGGATTTTTAAAGCTAGGAGAAATTATGGGGCAAGTTACTGGGGGTAATAAGTTGATCATTCTTAAAAAGCTAATTGGGATGCAGACCAGAGATATGGAGGCTTTGAAATCCTCCAAAAATTGGTAGGTTTGCCTTAGGTTCTTAATCAATATTGTATCTTATAATATGAGATATTTGGCAGGACGAGGTAAAATTAAGAAAAAGGCTTCAGTGAACTTGCTGGGAAGCATATGATTGACGTCATGTTCATTCAAGAAACAAAAATTCTTTTCATGGAAGAAAATGTGTGCTATAACCTTTGGGGTGGAAAGGAATTAAATGTGGTTGTTCAGCATCTCCAAGTATAAGCAGTGCTGCACTATCGATATACTTTCTTTCCTTTTTCAAGGCTCCTAAAGGTGTCATTCTTCCCTTGAGCCTTTGTTTTGTAAGTTCCTTTGGGGTGGGAGTGAGGGTGGTAAGAAAACTAATTGGGTAAGTTGGGACTTGGGAGGTTATTTGTAAAGACAAGGGATGGGGGGCCATGGTCTTAAAAACTTGCATTTGTTTGGTCGAGCCTTCCTTGGTAAATGGGTGTGGCACTTGAAATATGAAGCAAGAGGCGTCGTGGGTTGGAATTTTGTGTTCAAAGTACAGTTCTAACATAGACTCTGTTTGTTGTGGTAAAGGTGGTGGTTCTAGGTGGTGGGAAGACCTCTGCCGAGTGTTTGGGAATGAGAATGGCGAGTGTGTTTGGCTGGGGATGGTAATCGTACTTCTTTTTATTGGCATGATATTTAATGTAATGAATTGAAACATTGTGATGGTCATAGTAGCTTATACTCTATTTCCTCTTCAAAAAATAGTTTGGTTATCGAGAGTAGTTAATCGGTAGATGGAAGGTGGGAGTGGAGGTGGAACTGGCACATGAATTTCTTTTTTTGGGAACAAAATGTGTTTAAGAATTTGTGCCAAAATTTAGCACTAGTTATTGTCAATGCATATGTGTCGAATAGGTGGCGTTGGAGAGTTCTGACTCGGGAGAATATACTATGCAATTTGCATACAAAGAAGTTGTGCAAGCTTCTTCTAACTCGCTTTTGTGCGTGGTGGCATCGGAGAGCTTCTGACTCGGGAGAATATATTATGCAATTTGCATGCAAAGAAGTTGTGCAAGCTTCTTCTATCTCACTTTTGTGCTTGGTGTAGAGGAATTAAGTTCCACCGAAGGTGTCTTCTTTTGTGTGGAGATATATTCTTAATCGAATACCTCATAAAGAAGGCCTATCTTGGAAATATTTCTAGATAGGGGCGGTGCTATTTGCATCTTATGCAGTGTTATTGTAGAAGTGATTTCACACTTATTTTTGGAATGCTAGGCGATTGTTTAGATTTGGTATCGTCATATTTATTATCATTTTCAATATTTGTAGTTTCTTGGTGTACTCAAAGGCGCTAACCTTAAGAACAAAAAGGGCAACCTATTTGGTTCTTTGTGATTTGGGTTATTTGGTTAGCGACAAATAACATCATCTTCAAGAATGCTTCATGGGATGTGATCCAAGTCCTTGACATGGTTAAAGTACGATCTAGGTTATGGATTAAAGCGCATTATTTCAATTTTAACTATTCCTTGTGTGTGTAGTTTGATGTTCCAAGAACATATCTAGGTTAATGAATAAGACCTCGGTTTTGGGATGTGTGGCTAATGTTTAGGTGGCTTTGTTGTTTTTGCCTAGTTTGGTTAGTTTATGTTTTGTTTTGGTTGCTTTTGTGTAGTATTCTTTGTTTGTTTTCTTCTTCATTTGGAATGTTCTACTTTTTAGTTCATTCCTCATAGTAGACTCTTTGTTTGTATCATTTTTTAGTGCTTCTTGTCAATAATATTCTTTGTTTTATCCATTTTTTTCTATTTAATCACACCTTAAATCTATCTATACACACGGATCAACATGCGGCAATTTAGGACTTTGATGATGAATTGATATGTAAAACACTCAAACTCTTATTCTTTATTATATAGAACCATTTTTTTGGTACAAATGGGAGTATCAAGGTTTGAACCTAGAATTTTATGCATACTAATTCCTACCCACTAAATTCCTCACTAATAGCCCAATCTTAGTAGCTTTATATAGAACCATTTTAACTAATTCACATAAATTAAAAAGTGATAAATTTAGCTACAGTAATTAAATATTTTTATAACTTACGTTAGTTTTTAAAAATTTTCCTCTACGTGAAATTCATTATAGTATTCTCTTTCTACTTACCTCGTTAATGTTTTTTCATTTAACTTGAAAAGGTAGTTAAATTAACAAAAAGAAAAGTAAAGTGAGGGTGAGGCATCCTCTTGTGAGTGAAACGGTGAGGTATCCTTTGGTGTAGTTAAGGCTCAAACACTTTGGTGATGCATCAAAGAGTGTGAGGAGTGCTCCTAGATTTATAACTATTTAAAGAAGTACCGCAAAGATCTTTTTGAGTGTGTTGAAGAAATGGAGGTAGGTCACAAGGTGCTTTAGTGGCCAAACCATTATAAATCTCTGCATTTGATTCTCTCTTCTCTACTCTTTCAATTTTTATATTTATTGCTCCATATTTTCATTGCTCATTTTGCTTCATATTTTAATTCCTCGTAATCTCATTATTTTTGAGTGGCTTGTGCAATTTGAATCATTTATATACTCATTCCAATGCGTATAGCATCTTTGATTGCATGAAATTGTTTAATTTCTTGAGACAGCGTTCAAAGTTGTAATCACCCAATTCACTCCCTTCCTCTTGGGTGATTTATGTTACCATAACTAACATACTCAACATCAAAATGTGATAAGTCCTTTTAACCTTTGCCCTCTTATTGTCCTTGATCATATTGTTTCTTCTTCTTTATTATCTTTAGTTCTAGAGCTTGTTTTGCAACTTTTGCTTTCAACTGTTGCATCTCCCTTTCTTGACCATAAAATCTGCACTCAGATTCTATGTGCGGTGAATGCAATGATTTGAAATTTATGGGTTGGGATACTGGGTCATTAAGTAGGTTATTAAATTGGTTATTAGGTGGAGAAGGTGAATGTGGTTGTTGTTGGTTACTGGGTTGTTGAACACTACTTGAGTTTCTGTTTTTCCTTTTAGAGTTAGCCATGGTGAAATATGGAAACCATTTTATCAATCTCCATAGAAGGTGCCAGTGATGTGAACTACCTAATGGCATGACATCTCCCAAGAAAAAAAGGGTGGTGATGCCAACAGTGGAGATTCTTTAAGCTTCCAAGAAACAACAATGGTGAAGATGTACCTGCAAGGACTCCAACGATTTAGTTAAAAGTAGACACAATAATGATACAAGAACGGAATATGAAAAATACTTGCTTGGTTTGTGGGGGACATTCTTTATTTAGTGCCGCTGGTGACCTAGGTTTTGGTGCCCTTATCCACTTTGGGCTGATGGCCCAAATTTCCATATGTTTGAGATAGGTCCCATTTGGTCCCATATACAAGGAAGATATGGGAAGTGAAGCGTCACCTACGCATGGTGGCATTTCATGGGCAAGTGCAAGTTAGTGAACACGCTATCTCTGCGTGGTAGGATGCCAATGTAGTCCATTATCCTAGAAGGATCATCGTTTGGCCTTTTCCGTGATACCTTATGGGGGAGCCAGGTTCTGGTCTACAACACCATCATTCTTAGCTTAGATTGAAGAACTTTAAAGGGTCCTCGAGCTAGACTCATGGTAAGGATATCCACAAGTAGCGAGAGAGGAACTTACAATAGCTAGCCATGTACTTCTGTGAGTTTTGATCCTTTCTGACAATTCTTCTTGCCAGTCTCCTACACATTTTTTGCTATTAATTGATCCTTTTGCGATCAAAATAAAGAGAATAAGAGATAGTTTGATTTGAGTTGAAATTTCAACCTATGAGATTCGGTAGTTGGAGTGGTAGCAGGAAATCTACATCCACTCCCTTAATTTCTTTATTTTTCGATGAGCCTCTTTTTCCTGTATGGCAAATCCCCTTAACTGGAAGCATCATAGTTGGGGCGAGAAATGGAAAAATCTCAAAAATTGAACCTAACACGAGTCTTCTAATCTCACTACCAAAAAAGTGTGTTTAGTGGCCAAAAAATTTGACGTTAAACTTGCTTAATATTAGCAACCAAATTAGCTAGCAATTGAAAAATGGCTAGCAAAGCCATATTTAATTTAATAATCAATTGTCATGCTTATTCGATTGTTAAATCATTTTTTTAATTAAATTTTAGAGGATTAATTTAAAATGCTAGATAATTCAATTGGTTTAATTGAATTTTGGGATAAGATGCTAGGTGAAGTAGGACTCAGTTTCACTATCAAACTTTCCCTCTACTAATCAAGTTCATTAGGAAAAAGTTCTCATTTACTAACGCTTTTGGTGTTAGAAGTTTCCTCCAATTGATAGAGTATAAAATTTGCTTAACATAATTAATCTGTTAGTACAAACATATATATAATATTTATACAAACAAATGAATATATAATTAGAGTAAATCTTAACTTGGGTCCATAGACATGTTACCAAATAGATTCGTGAAAGATCTCTGTCATCAAATAAGTCTCTGAAAGATCAGATGTGTTAACAAATAGATTCCAGAAAGATTCTTACCACAAAATTAGTCCATAAAAAATTAGGAGTATGTTTGGAAACATGCAAAACAAACTTAAATTTTTTTCTTAAAACAAAGATTTTAGATGATTTTTGATAATAATTAAATTTTTATATTATTTTTAATAACTACAAAAACTTTTTTTAAATAAATAAGAATTTGGCTAATCCAAATACGCTCTAAATGTATCACCAAATACACTCTAAATGTATCACCAAATATGTCGCTGAAAGATTATGTATCACCGAGCATGTCCTTCATTCCGTATTATTCGTTAAATGGTGATTGATGATCAATTTACATACTGTTAATAAATGCTTTTAATGGCTATATCGAAAAATAAACAAAGTACCAAGAGTGGCTAAGCCAAAAAACAAAAACATTAGTAAATGGAAATAATTTTTGAGTGGTTTTGATTAATTATATGCACCAAGCAAATTGGTCTAGTGGCTTTAAAATAAGGGTCTTGATATATAGTG
The DNA here is from genome assembly GCA_037177725.1 of Cyamopsis tetragonoloba. Taxonomy (NCBI): domain Eukaryota; kingdom Viridiplantae; phylum Streptophyta; class Magnoliopsida; order Fabales; family Fabaceae; genus Cyamopsis; species Cyamopsis tetragonoloba. Next base: position 48,983,937 of record CM074124.1, read on the forward strand.
CCTTAAGGGCACTAGTTAAGGTTACTAGAATTAGAAAAATAATTATAAGAGCACATTGTTCCGTCTTTTGAAAATATAAAAAACTATACATTTCAATATATTTTTATTACATTTGAGTTCTTATATCACTTAAAGCACTAAATATTATTTGCCTTAAAATAAAGCTTTGAATAACTTTTATTCAATTCAATCTCATATGCATTTCACTTATAAAAGAAATTGAAAGTTTATCAAGTTGTAATTGGGTCAATTAAATTTATAGCATTTAAATCTCATTGTTTCAAATTTGCCCATTTCTATAGTAACCGATCCTGGCCTTTCACTGCAAGCTTAGCTCAACCGGGAATCAGTAGGAAACAATCAGTATAGAAGCTACAAGTTAGATGGTGACTACATACGTTGCTTGTCTAATAAGAAAATAATTTTTTTTTTTTATTTAGTGCATAATATTGCACAAATTAAAAGTTAGAGAATAAAAACTTTTATAAAACAATAAAAAGTTAATTTTTTTTTTTACACTGCATAAAATACTTCACTTTAATAAAATAATTTTATTATTAGATTACATATTATTAACTTGTAGCAATATTACAAAGGATAAACGTGAACTCCTAAAATGTTTTAATAGAGAATTTCTACATCATAACCAATCCAATAATGTCTCCCTGGGGTTAGCCTAGACTCCTAATAATTCTCCTTGAGAAACTTATATGACACAATATAATATTAGCTACTAAATATAATTATAAATTTTTATTTATAGCTAACTTATATTTAAATCGTTATAAAAACTTTTTTTCTAATTAATACTCATCAGCTACTAAATTAACTTCTAATTAACTACGAAATATAGCTACCAAAGAATATTATAGCTAACTTATTTAAATAGCTACCAATTAACTACCAAATAAAATTTCCTAGCTAATTTTTTTTTGTCACTAATTAGCTACGAAATATAACTACCAACTTTTTTTCATAGCTAATTTTCATAGCTACTGATTAACTACTAAATTAGCTACTAATTAGATATGAAGTCAAGAATGAATCAAAGTCTCACATTGGATAGTTAGTAGCAAGTTAGAGTTGTATTGTGGTGTCCTACACTTATGCTTGACTTGTGTCTTGCTACCGTATTGTTACACATTTTTACCTAACTAATATGCAAAATTTTTGTTCTTGTAATGTAACTCAATTTTGGGATATAATTAAGATTATATAAGAAAAGATATCAGAAAGAAAAAAAAAACAGGATAAAATAAAACTTTTAAAAATAATATGATAGATAAAGAATAAAAAATAGAAAATATTATAAAGTAAATTTAAGTAAATAATAATTATACATATATGAACTATATTTACCCATTCCCTTATTCCAATAGAAACTTCGCTATAACCTTGAGGTCACACTGATCATTCTCCTTATGATAAAATATGTTTTTAGTTCTTATTTTTATTTTTCTTTTAATTTCTATAAAATTATCTTTTATATTTTGATTCTTATAAAATAAAAAATTATTGTTTTTAATTAGTCTCTAGAAAATTATTTTTTACATTTTAGTCCTTATAAAATAAAAAATTATTATTTTTAGTCCCTATCATTAAGAAATTTTCATTAAGTACGGTTTAAGATCACAAAGTGCCACATGTCAACGTCGCATCAGACTAGATAAATTTTTATTTAATATTAATATTAATTAATTATTTTATTAATAATAAAAAGAGTAATAACAAAAAAAAATCTTTATCTTCTTCTCAATCTTTCTCCCTTTTTCGTGACTAAAGCATGCACATAATAATCAGGCTCCACTTGGCTCCACTTCACTTCCACCAATAGCTCCCTTCTTTTTTCCATAATTGTACAACCAGTTATCTCTCATTTCGTCTTCTCATTCTCATTTTTCTGCAAATGCTCAATTAACGTGTAAAAGAAACAGTACCTTTTTTTCAAAATCAATGAGTATCGGATGAATCGAGTGAGGTTTACACAACAAGAAGGTAGGGCTCGACTCTCTCTAAGAGCTCGTGTGCAAATATTTACTCAAGATGTCGTTCGTTAATAAGAGTTTTGATAAGAAGATAGTACCGAATCTTCTTATTATTATTCTTTTTATTATTAATAAAATAATTAATTAATATTAATATTAAATAAAAAAATTATCTAGATCTGATATGGCGTTGACATGTGGCACTTTGTGATTTTAGTCAACACTTAACGAAAATTTCTTAATAATAAGGATTAAAAGCAACAAATTTTCATTTTATAGGAACCAAATGTAAAAAATAACTTTATAAGGACTAAAAGTAATAATTTTTTATTTTTTAAGACCTAAAATGCAAAAAATAATTTTATTAAAAATAAAAATAAAAATATCCTATTTTGTAAGGACTAAAGATATTCAATTTTACCCATTCCCTTGTCAACCTTCGAGAAGGAACCATGCCCTCTTCAAGATCCATATTTAGGTCGAATCACTTACCAACAAGAGTAGCTAACTAATAGAATGAAATGAATCTCTCTAAGCTAAGGTCAATAGTTTACCATAAATTAAACTTGTTAAGTGATTTAGGAAGCGCTATAGGTGATAGGTGGTTAGACTTTTCTAGCAACTAATGCTAGGGTTACATTCCAATATGACCTTGATGAGCTTTAATTTGGTAATATTATTATAAATAATGCCTATTATTTTTATTTCTTAAATAGTTTTTTTAGTACACATGTGTATTTCCATTTTTCGTTGTTTCATATGCAAACCTTAGAAAAACAGAAATAAATTAAGATTTTTGAACTTATCATAAAGATTTTTCTTTCAGTGTTTTTAGTAAATATCCTTCACATATACAAGAGATAACATCCTCTTCAAATAAGTGTTTTTTCCGCCCATAAAATACTTGAGACATTATATTTAAGGAGATTTTTTTTATTATTATTTTAACCGGATTTTTTTATTATTATTATTATATGCATAGTTCGAACCTAGTGTTTATAACTAGATGAGAAAAAAGTCTTATGTGAGCAAGCCACATGAAAAATTAAACTGACCGTATCTAAGGGGTTAATTAAGCATGTATTACTTAAATTAACCCCTTATTAATTTTTAACAAGTATCATTTGTAGTTGTTTTAATTTGTTTCAATTTTTTTAATATACCCTCATTTTTGTAGATTTCCAAAAATACCGTATAAAATTAAAGGTATTCTTGATTTCAAAATTCTTACATTCAATATCCGAATTATGAATTTTGCCTTGAATTATTTTAATGCACCTTCAAGTGGTTAGAGTTGAGTTAGTGGTGAGCGAGATATATCAGTTAAGTACTAAGGTTTAAGTATGTGTTTAATGTATATTTTGCTAAATAAATAATTTTTTTATCTCAATTCAACAAAAAAAAGAAAATTTTTTCTTCTAAGGTTTTTTATTTTTTAGTATGGTCACAAAAAGGTTAAGTTTTAAACAATCCTATTACAAATTAGACAAGACAAACATTCTGACCAAAGAACAGATCAGATTTAGCCAAAACATGATAAAAACATACAAGTATTAAGACAAATACTTAGAAACACAGATATATGATATTCACATAGGAAATCACATACATATAAATTCAAGTAAAAAAATCATATGTGAACATTTTTTTTCTTTATGATAGAATGAGTACAAATTATAGAAAGAGTTTGGCAGGAAAAAATAGTCAAAGGGGTTAATCCTAACTTGCACATAATCCAGGGGATTTCCACTCCTAGCCATTTGCCTCATGTACTTTGTGTTTGTGACTTAGGTATTCTAAGAAGTTTGGTAGGGTGTCAAAAGTATTAGGATAGATGGTCTTGATTTGCATCAAATGCCCGTAAAAAGAAATCTACCCAAAACTCCTATATATTATATTATGATGACATAGAACTGTTACATAAATGAAAAAAACAAAACTTTTTTCGTAAACTTCTAATTGTTGAATGTCATGTGTCTTCTATAACTGCTTAATGATTGTGCGCCTCTTACACGTGTCTGACTATGATTGGTTCTTGTTGTCTTAGAAGGAAATTGCTATGTTGTCCTTTGACCACTGTCCTTTTAGAAAATTCTCTCCTATTGGTCCCTTGTGCATGGCTTTAACTTAGCCAAATTTAGATATGGTCTTCATAACGTGAAAATTTAAGTTAGAACCTTCTTCGACTAAACAAAATCATTATTACTCAATGAGGTCAGAGGCTTCATAATTGTCTTCTAGCAAACATCATTGTCTCCAGGTTGATTGATTGGTCAATGCAAGTTATTTAACCTTTGAAGCATAATTCCCTTTTGACTAAGTGTCTCTCTGACTAGTGAGTATAACCAATGGTCAGTGTCTTCATTCTGACTAAATTTGATAAAGTATTCACTTGAGAGAGGCCATTTAAAATTTTATAAAGTTGGGGGATTGAAGGGGTATGCGAAAACCATCTAAGATGTGCCATCTAGGTAGAGAAGTTTAGGGAAACATAAAGAGGAATAAATTTCGAGTCAACGACGTAAGAAGAAGAAGAAGGGAAAGGACTGAAAGAGTTTGGAGATTTCCCCAGATTAAGAAAATCTCTGAGATAAGGATATTCTCTAATTTGGTAAACTTCCATCTAATTATTAAGGTTTATCATAGCTTCATCGACCTCTTAGTCACTAATTCCCCACTTTTAGGAAAAGAAGCCGAATATCTATACATGTGGGTCAATTCCATGAGCTCTAGTGGGGTTTTAGACAAATAACCCATTGAAGGATTGGAGTAGGAAATGGAAGGGACTTCTTTGTCCCCATATCGATTCATTAAATTTCTAATAAAAGGATAATCATAGGGTGAAATGCTACTATCACGATTACTACTGTCATTGCTAGATATTTATGTTACATTAACATCCATGGAAAAAAAGAAGGAATCACTTTAAGATAGTTAGGAAAGAGGACTGTAATGGAAGCGGGAAAGAAAATTTCAAACCCTTAGAGGGGAGATTTTACCATAGAAATGGAAAGAAACAAATACAATAGTAAAAAGCAATCATAATGGAGAATCGTGGAAAGGGAATAATGCGGATACCTGAAGGAAAATATGAGAGAGAGGGAATCGTGGTTGAAGAAGCCTAAAATGACGAAGGCTTCAAAGCAAGACCAGATTCTAAATGATTCGAACCGGACGCGAGTGATAGCAATGAAACACAAGCGAATTGCTTGCACAATGAGCAGGAGTTAAGAGCTAAGTTGAAGATAAAGAGTTGAATGAGAATAGGGGATTTATGAAGAAGAAACTTGGGGAAAAAAAGAAAGGTAAAATGAGAAAGAAGAGGAAATATTGTCTATAAAGGAAGAAATTCAAATTGGAGACAAAAAAACATGGAAAGTTACCAAAAAAGATCTCATCATAGTTAATGTGTGGGTCCTACCGATAGGCTCATGATAGCGCACGACCATCGAAGTCAATGTAACCAATCGTAAGATGACACACGGCATAACAGTCACATCGTGCTAAGGAAACCTTCAACTAATATAAAGTAGTTTGACGACTATATTCTTCGAATGAGATCATATTCTCTAACATGGCTTATTTGTAAGATGATAACCTAAAGTAGCTTACTGACATGGTATAACGGTTATGATTCAAACTTCTATTAACATGCTTAAATGACCTAACTATCTACCAACTATGCTAAGTTTTGTTACTAACTCTAGGTCAACTATTGACTTAATCATTGGAATCTTTAGAGGTGCCCACCACCTTGATGTGTCGTCAAACCTTTGGGACATCGTAGGAACATGCTATTCATATCTCTCATCCTTGTAATTTCTTAACTTTATGATCATAAACTTGTTTTAAGATAGGTACACTTCAAAGTGCAACTGATGTAGAAAAGAGAAGAAAAAACATACTTAGTTTAATTAGCATAGAATTGCCTATATATTGTGACATTGTACACTTTGCTATTGTGGTTGTTTGAGACTCCTCAACTTTTAAAATTGATTCCATGTTTTTAAATCTAAATGTAAATCGGATGAAAGTTAATTTCTCCTAAATTAATTAATTTTATTATAGTAAAAACTAAAATAAATGGGACCATAATTATAGGTAGGAGGTATGGCTTTGCACCAAAAACATAAAATAAATGGATGAAAAAGAGAAAAGGACAATGCGTAACAATGGTATGGATGACAATGACGAAATGTACGAGAGAAGTGTTGTCTTCTCAAATATAGCTAGCTTAGCTTGATAGCCTATAATATGTGACTAGCATTTGGGGTTTGGACCACCTCCGATCATAACTCTCTCTCTCTTTGATATTTTTAAACATATATGATTATTGTCCCTCCTAATAAATGCGTTACTTGAGATTCAAACTTGTATTTTCATCTTTACGGGAAATCAAGTTATTTATGGTACTCTCTCTCACACCCTGCTTTATATGGTGGCCTCACTTCTCTTTCGGCCATATACAGTGGGCTTATAAGTGCACCACGTAAAGTCCACGAACAGTTGCGACAATTTACAACATTAAAGACACTGTGTTGACAAAAAAAAAAAAAGCATAAAAGAAACTATAGTAATTTATAGGCTTAAATAATAAGTTCTCATCATAGTTACCTTTTGAAAAAAAAAAAAAAAGATTGGTTACTGCAAAATTGATATTTTTTATTTTAGTCTAACTTAATTTAAAATTTTTATTTTTAGTTCTTATAAACTTTTTTCAACAATAAGTACAACATTTTAGTCTCTATAGTTATTAAAATTTTGTTTTTAGTTTTTGTAATCTTACTTTTTTTAAGTAAACCCTCAAATTGGTCTCTGAGATTGAGATTGTACGCATCATGCAAATTAGTCTCTAAAATTATGAAAACCTCAAATTAGTCCATGACTTTGTAAAAAATCATTTATTATAGTCCTTTTTACTTAATTTCTTAATGTCGTTTAATAGCTAAAAGGACTAAAATGCATGTCGTTTTATAAAGTCAGGGACTAATTTGATGGTTCTATAATTTCAGGGATCAATTTGAGGGTTTACTCTTTTATAATAATAATAATAATAATAATAATAATAATATTAATATTAATAACAACAATTTATTAATGTGTCAAGGATGCAATAGTAATATGTCAATATCCCAAACACCGTATAGGTTCAACCGGTCTCCAATCAAATATCCTAACCGTTTAATAATCAAATAAATATGTATTTTCGAAGACACAAGATTATAGATAACATGAACAGAAGATCCCAAGGATTGTGGATCAAGTTGTTGATTTGATTGGATATCTCTTTTTTGAGAAGATATCTCTGAGTTGGCAGAAAAAAAAATACTACAAATATATATTGGATAACTTATGACTTTTTATTTTGGTCAAGATAATTTAGGACTTTTTTTTTGGACCAAAGATAATTTATGACTTTGAATTACTCTTGCTCGCATGTCTTTTCTACTTAAGACTCCACCTTTTTATTGGATGGGCCAGGCCCATAAAATGGCATTGGGCAAAACTTTTTTTTTATTAGGGTGAAGGGATTGACACCACTCCACTTAGAAACGACACAATTTATTTTCGGACAGCAGTTTTCGGAAGGTTGATAGGATTAGCACCATCCTTATTGGGAGTGACATCATTCTTTTTAGTATATAAATTTATGATTCTTACATATCGAAAATATGGTGCCACTTCTAATAGAGATGGTGCTAATCCCATCCTCCATTTCGGAAATGTGTTTCCGGATGCTGCTATCCGAAAAAATAATGGTGGTTTGTTTTTCATTTTTACTATTTTATGTATTCCAGACGCTACTGTCCAAAAAAGGGTGGTGTCGTTTCCAAGTGCAGTGGTGTCAATCCCTTCACCCTTTTCACTATTCAAAATTTCAGGGCCCATGTTTGATCGAGTTTATTTGATCACATAACCCATTTTATAATTCTTTTGAAGAAAGTAACTGAATTTCCTTGACAAAAAACTAAATTTCAATTATTCTTTATTCTTTTATCATTTCTAGAAGATAGAATTGGGAAAATAACTTCCAAAGACAAATTTTCAGAAGGACTTTTCAAAATAAATCCATAATTTTAATTTAGAAAGATTAATGACACATTCGTAAATTTAATTTCACAAGTGACAATAATACAAGTGGTGTTATAGCAAAAAATCTAAAACTGGATGGTGCAAATAACAACTACGTACCATGTATTTGTGAAATGTAAAAAGTTAATTATATTGTGGGTGCAAATAACAGCTACCATGTATTTGTGAAATGTAATGTAACATTTTACATTTCACAAAAACATCTCCGAAGTTATCCAAAAAAAACAAAAATATTTCGGAAGTTTCGTTTAAGTGTCAACCTAGTGGTTGACAAAAAAATTTGAAGCTAGTCAAGTCTTAAAAAAACAAAGTGTCAAGACAAAAAAAATTGGCAAGTAAGTGAGACATGTGCATTAAAACCATGCTCAGATTCCACTCAAAGAAAAAAATGAAAATAATCCTATTTTCTTGGTACACCACTTTTAAAAGTGGTGTATCCTAAAATCCACCTTTCAAGAATAGGTGTTTCAAACAATTTTTGGGTAAAATAAAAACAAATTTTTTGTTGTTGTTGTTTTATACTTCCTCCGTCCTATGTTAAGTGTCGTTTAAAGTTATTACACACAGTTTAAAAAATGTCATTAAGTTTCTTGTTTTTATACAAATAGTTGTCTAACTCTCTATTATACCCTTTATAATTCTTATTAATTAGTGAGTCGTATCCCTCAAAATTCATTTAAGACTTAACTACTCAAGGGTATATTTGGTAAAATATAATTAATGCTTCATTGAAATTGTAAAGTGACAAATAAGGTTGATCAATTTTTTTTCTCTAAAACGACACTTAATATAGAACGGAGATAGTGTAATTTAAGGGATTAGTACTTTGGTTGCTTTGAGAAACTGCATGAAAATACCTTTTTTTTGCGGACGCACTTTAGCCTATAAAAAAAATGGTAAGTAAGTTAAAAATGTTGGCATAAAATATTTTTAATAAACAAACAATTTTTTACTCATAAGTAGCTTATAACGTACAAAATAATGAAATTGTCAAACAGCTTTCAGCTTTTTATTTAAAGCTCTTATTTCCAGCTTTTACTTAAAAGTTGCTTATAAGCCAAAAATAAGCTGGGTCAAACAGAGCCTAAGTATCATCTTAATATTGTATCTCTTTATCAAAAAAATATCTTGATATTATATTTTTTAATTTTTTTAGTTTTCATCCATTTAAAATTGAATATCTATCCTTTTTATTTTATATCTCTTATGATTTAGTTTTTATGTTTTACTCAATACATACCTTTATATGTATTATAAGCTTTATATCGGTAGAATTAATATCAATTGGGGTGGTGGTGCAGTTGGCTAGCGTGCAGGTCTCATAGCTTGTTGAGTGATCCTGAGGTCGAGAGTTTGAGCCTCTCTCACCCCAACTTTTCACTTAGCTCTTTTTTTTTCTCTTTTGTATTATTTTTGCTGAACAATTATATTAGCTACTTGAAAGAACGTCAATATTTTTCATAAGATATGATTTCAACACTCCACAGCAGAACTAACGAACTACTGTGAAATAAAACTTCAGAAAATTTCATCATTTCAAGATCGATATGGTTGCAGTATCATCATTTAGAGCCCGCTTTGAGTTTCATCTCTGCACTGACATTCAATAAAACCATGACGTGTTTAAGAGATTTGGTACATACTACTAGAAATTCAGTATATGAGTAATCAAGTTATTGAATAATTATATGATTATACGTGAAATCTTTTTATCATGACGGCAAGTCGTTTCAATAGTGGAATGGTGAGAAAAGTTAGAGTTCTCAAGGGGATTAATTAAGTGTTAGAAGAGTACTAAATTCCTAAGGAAATCACTAGTTGGACTATTAATATATATAAGGTGAGAAACATTTACTAACTATGTAATTGGTTAAAACCAATAATGAATTCAAGAGATACAATTTTTAAGAGGTAAAACCATTCAAAAGATATGTTAGGAGATTGGAGTCTCTAGGATCCACTATATGTAAGTAACAAGACATTAATGTAATATACTCATGAAATTGTAGATGAAATGTACTTTTATTAGCTTAAGTCAATTCCTTGGTAATAAACCCTTTGTCTCTATCTAAATTCTCTAATTTCTTAAGTGAATGTAGTTAGAACAAGTATTAAAAAAACATGATTCATCGACATCTCACAATGTCTCTGGATAAACCAGGCATTTCCTCATATTCCAATGCAAAGCAATCTTTGAACTCTCACAACAAGACAATGAGTTGTCTTTTGAAAGGTTCTTCTAAAAGGCTATTGATATAAGTAGGCCTTGGCTATTGTTCATAGCCTAGGTTGATTTCCACCAAAGGATCTTTAACCTCTACGCTCTTTTCTTGCTGCTCAAACCTTTAAAATCCAAGAGGCTCCTCATCATAGATACAATACAAGTTATGCTGAGTATTAGCAAAATGAACAATCTTTTCAATAGTTTTTTGAGGTAAAGCATTGTTCTAAGGGGAACAAGTTCCTTGATCCCTAAGTAATTGTGCATCTTTCTAAGAAAATTTATAGCCTCTTCGAGGCTTTTTTGTCATGAGACCTTCAGAAAAAGATAAATCTTGTTTCTCTAAAACTCTCTTAATAAATGATGTAGTTCATATACATAGCACATTCTCTGACTTATCAATTAGAGATAATTACATAAATTTGACACAAACTTATGCAACTAAATTAGGTTAAATAAAAACAACATAGGGGCTTTAGCCAGCCCTCAAAATAAGAAATATTGTCTTATTACAAATAACATTCAAATCCATTAGTACGTTGGAGCCTTCTTAACCTATCAACAAGTCAACAAATCTCTTCAGAGTTATCAGCAAGTCAAAGAGCTATATTCTTCATCCTTCCTCAGCTTGATACCTTCCAACCAGTTGGCTAGAAGTTAAAGACATAAGTATGAGGTCCTCCATTTGTGTTATTTTGTGGCCTTTCCTCGTCAGACTCTTCTTCTCCATTGTATTCCACAATTTGGGAAGGATAATCTTTGTAGGATACCCTGAAATCATCATCATCTTCAATTTGAGAACTCTTCTGAGTATAGTCTTGAAGGATCCTGAGGCTCATATCATAAGTACACTCATAAAAAACCTTCAAGCCCTTCTAGACAAACAAAATTGTGCAAAGTGCCTCACATAGAATCCCTCTTAACTGGGGATATACATTGTGGAGATTTCTAAGGACTTTTCAAAGTTTGCATTATTAACCTCACATTGAAAATAGCTTTCATCACCTTTGAAAAACTCCAACAGACCTACTTCATCCCATAAGAATATGATTTGATGCAAAGTGGAAGGCACAACACATACCACATGCATCAATTCTCTTCCTAGTAGCAAGTTGTAATTAGATTAGGAGAGGACTATCACAAACATGGTGGTCCTAACTACTGATCCCACTATCAGATGCAGGGCAACACAGCCAGGAAAGGTGGAGAGTTTTACCATTGACACCAGTAATAACCATATCGTGGGGCAACAAGTTAGAAAATGGCTTATTAAGCTTTGTGACCACATGCTTTGGGACTTCATGTGACCTTAACTTATGCCTTTGCCTCAATGAGTAATAGTTTTAAATGGGACTTCATCTCCCAGTATGGCTGGTAGAAGACTACAACATTTTCTAAGTCAAAAGGCATCTCCTCATGAATGTTGACCACTCTCTCATCATCGTCAAGGAAATATTCTTCCTCAAATTCTACCGGTAGTGAGAAATCATATGGTAAGATAGAAACCACATTGCAGATTGCATCAAGATCATTAGAGAAACTAGTATCGAACTTGGAACTCCAAAAATCTTCATCATATGGGACTATCTCCTTTCCCTTTCTGGAATTGACCTCTGACTTCTTTGCTAGGTTGGTTGAAGAGGCTTCCTCTTTTATACCCTAGAGATTCTTCTGATTCATACTTTGAGTAAGCTGCCAATGGCCCTTGCCCTTCCACTTCTTGTGGAAGTTGGAGGTCGTGCCCTTTCTCTGACTAGAATACTACTGACTAGAAGGTTCTCCCTTGTATTAGGCAGAGTAGAATTTTTTTCTTGTGGTCAGAGCTCTTGTTGGGAGGTCTTGACCACTTACCATGCTTGTAGTTAGTCTTGGGAGGATGGTTCTTGGGCCCTTGAAGACTAGCTGATTTATTTCTGTACCTATCTTCCCTAGCCCGCCATTGTTTGATAGTCAGTTTATCATAGTAGCTCTTGAATTTAGAATTCTCATAATGCCTAGCAACATTACACCTTGGGTAGAGAGAAATATGTTTTCCCTCCCTCTTTTTCCTTATGAGAAAATCAATCAGAGGTGCCTTGGTCTAAGGGTACATCTCCTTTTGATATTTGTCAAATTGATCTAGTATGTAATCCACATCAATGGGTATATTTGCCTCTAAGATATTGACCATATTGATCTCAAAAGAGGTAGGCTCCACATAATTGTCCTCTTGTGACAAAGGGTCAGAGTCCACATTCATTGGTGCTTTCTTATCCTCATATTTAATTTAGTACTATATTTGGTATAGGCTTTATTTGATAAAACTAGCTTATAGCTTAAAGCTTGTAGTTTATAGCTTATGACTTGTGACTTATAATTGAGTAGAGATGTTTGGTAAAATTATCTTATTAGGTAGCTTGTATTTGTTAAATGACTTAAAATGCCAAATAATAATTACATGTAATTAATTATTTGATAGAGTAAACATGTAATAAATGACTAGAGGGTAAAATAGGAAAGAATTATTGAAATGTACTTTTCGTAAGCTATAAGCTACATGAAGTAGCTTTTCATAAGCTAAACTTATGAAAGCTAACTTACAGCTTATAAAAGCTATAAGCTTGTCGTCACCAAACACCTCTACTTTTCCATAATCCTAAATAAGCTATAAGCTAGTTGTGTCAAACACACTCATAGTCTCGGGTATGTTTCTTTGCGAGCAAGAATCTTTTCATCCACAATAGCTATCAAGAAAAATGAATGATAAGATAAGATCAGATGATAAGATAAAATTAAATATTTATATGAAAACATAAAAATAATATACATTATATTAATTATATTAATTAAGGAGTATTGTATTTAATTTTATATATAAGGAAACTGATTAAAACTTAGTTAATAATTTAGGAAAAGTTGTACTAATTTTTGTGTCCAAATTTAAATGATTAAATGTTATTAATATTTTTTTGATAAATAATATTTTATTTTATATAACTATAAGTTCTAAATTTTTTAAATTTTTCAAGTAAACAATTTTTTTTTGTCCCTGTGTAACAATTTTGAATAATATTTTTAATCAAATTTTATTCATATATTTTCTCCTCACTACAAAAGTAGAGTATTTTGTCCATGTGTACATGTAGATGAAACATATTTGAAAAAAAATATTAATTAATTTGAGTAAACTAGCAAATTAGTCCCTGAGATTGTAGTGGTCGTGTAAATAAGTCCCTAAAATTAAAAAACCCCTCTGTTAGTCCCTGAGATTGTTCAACGTCAGGCAAATAAGGACAATCCATCAAAAATGTCTAACAGAGTGCTTACATGGCACTTAACGTGCCAAAGTGGCACGCCACGTCAGTTAATGAAACGCAACGTTTTAAATTTGGGCAAAAATCATGCAAATCAGTCCTTGTTCCGTTTTGAGATTAGGGTTAGGGCAAATCAGTGAAATCCCCAAATCCTTTGTGCGCTCAGAAGTCACAATCCCTAATCCCCTCTTCTCCTTCTCTGTTCTCTGATTCTTGATCGTTTTCTTCTCCTTCTTCGTTGTCTTCTCCTTCGTTCTGTCCTCCATTGTTGTTGTTCTGTTCTCGATTGTTGCTGTTCTGTTCTCCTTCTTCGTTGTCTTCTCCTTCGTCGTGCTATTTGGACGAAATTGGTACGATGGATGAGGTAAGAAACCGTAATCCCTATTCTCTTATGTTACTGTACTGTTAAATTTGGTTTGTTTAATATATTTGGCGTGTGTGTGGTGTCGTTATAGAAGTGGGGTTTGTTTATGGGTTAAAAAATGGTGTTAGTGGTCTCGAAAAGTGTGTGGTTTTGTTTAAAAATGGGTTGTTTAAAAATGATGTTAGTGGTCCCAATAAGAACTTCTATGGTGGTGGTGGTCCCGGAGATAGTGTTGTTCTGTTTTTTTTATTAGGGGAAAGGGTGGGGTAGCTTGTAAAAGTTGTTGTTTTGTTTGTTTGTAGATATGTTTCACACCCACCACATTGGTCAATTGTTATAGGTGAGTGTTCACATACACCATGGTGGCCATTTCAGACTTTAGCAAATGGACTTGGTTTATGAGAATGATAAGGTTTGTGTGCTTCCAGTGACTGATCCAGGGTTAATAGACCTAAAATACATTCGAGAGTACCATAAGTCATTAGGGTATAATGAAGTAGCAAATGTATATTGGTGGGTTCCTGCCTTGAGTTTGAGGAATGGACTAGAGTTATTGAAGGATGAGAGTGACTTTGATCACATGATGAGGTGGGCTGAGAAAGAAGGTGGTGAGATACATGTTTACTATGAACATGTTGTCAATGAACCTAGGTTAGTACTGTCACTGCCAAGTGAAGACAATAATGAAGAAGATACAACCATGGCTGAAGATGAAATTAGTAACAATGAATGGGATGAAGTTGAGATAGGAGATGTGATGGATTCGAAGGAGTCAACTGGGGATGATGAATAAGGGAATAATGGGTTTGACATGAAAGGGAAAGGGATATTGTTAGATGAGTCAGATGATGATGATTCTGAAGACTTGCCTTACCAGCCTATGGGTTTGGAGGATACAGATGAAGATGTGACTGTTAGCCTAGTGGATGAGTTTTGGGATGAAGAAGAGATCGTGTCCACACAAGCTAAAAATAAACTAAAAATGGAAAGGAGGTCAACAACAAAACCAGGAAAGAAGCAAGTGAGAAATAGGAAAGGGAACAAGGCTAATATTTTCATAGAAAAGGGAAGTGATAGTGAGGATGTAGGACACAATCAACCCTCAAACCAAGTAGACCAAGATGTTGATAGTTGGGTTTCTGAGGAGTTGAAGACTCATGTTCCATCTGATGATGAAGTTGATAGTAATGAAGTATATCCTCAATTTAATGACCAAGCTGCTTTTGGAAATGTGCAACTTGAGCTTGGCATGGAGTTTACAACCATGGAGTCTTTTAAGCAGGGGGTTAGGGACTACACAATATAGTTGGGGAGAGAAATCAAGTGGCTTAAAAATGACAAGGTTAGAGCTAGGGCCGTTTGCAAGAGAAATGACTGCCCATGGGAAATATATTGTTCCAAGAGTCAAGTGACCCATAGCTTTCACATAAAGACTTTCATCTCCAAGCATACATGTAATAGAAGATTTACCAACAAGCAAACCACTCAACAATGGATTACTGGGAAATTGGTGAACAAACTAAGGAAGCATCCTACTATGAAGCATGGTGAGATAGTAGCCCACTTTAGGGAGAAGTTTGGACTTGTTATTAAAGATTCCAAGATATATAGAAGTGTGGTGAACAAACTGAGGAAGCATCCTACTATGAAGCATGGTGAGATAGTAGCCCACTTTAGGGAGAAGTTTGGAATTGTTATTGAAGATTCCAAGATATATAGAAGTGTGGTTGATGCAAGAAAGATATTGGAAGGTGGAGAGAAAGAACAATATGGCAGGCTTAGGGACTATTGTTTTGAGCTTTTAAAGAGCAACCGAGGTTCAACTGTTAGGCTAGATACCAAACCAACACCATCTGGTGAAGTTAGTTTGATAGACTTTACATTTGTCTAGCTGGTTGCGAGAACGGGTTCAAAGCATGTTGTAGGCCAATGATAGGCCAAAGTGGACAACATCACCAACAACTATGGAGGGCAATTGTTATCTGCTGTAGGATAAGATGCAATCACATTTGGGTGATTGCATATGCTGTGGTTAGCTGTGAAGACAAGGCCAATTGAAAATGGTTTTTGGAACTCTTACACCAGGACCTAGGGGACTATAGACAGCATGGATGGAACTTTATGTCAGATATGCAAAAGGTATGTTCTGTTCTGTTTGTAGGTTCTGTTTGTATGTTCTGTTTAGTGTTGTCAATGATTTTAAATGCAAAGATTGTTTACCACTAGCAAATAAGGGACTGAATTTGCATATTCTGTTTAGTGATTGTAAATAAGGGACTGATTTGCATGATTTTTCAAACAAGTTAAGGACTGATTTGCATGATTTCATGAAAATTAAGGACTAATTTGCATGATTTTGACTGTTTATAGGGATTGATCCCAGCATTACAGGAAGTTATGCCTGGGGCCCACCACAGATTTTGTGTATGACATCTATGGCATAACTTCAGTAAACAGTGGAAGGAAAAGCAACTTAGGGGAATTTTATGGCAATGTGCAAGGTTCACAACCTCATCCGAGTTCAATGCAAATATGAACTCTTTAAGGATAATTAATGAAAAGGCTTAGGCTTATCTGAACAAGTGGCCAAAGGAAGCATGGACCAAAGCATGGTTCAGTGAATAGCCAAAGGTGGACAACATCACCAACAACAATTGTGAAGTGTTCAATGCAAAGATTGTTCCATCAAGGGGAAAGCCTATAATCACAATGCTGGAGGAGATTAGATGTTATATCATGACAAGCATTTCCACAAACAAGTTGAAGCTATCCGGACGCACTCTTGTATTGCCTCCCATTCAGAAGAGCAGATTGGATAAGGAGATCCTAGATAGCAACAAGTGGAAACCCAAGTGGTTAGGTAACCTTTTATTCTTTGTTTTTATATAACATTCATAGTATTGGGAGCCTTGTATATAATGGTTACTAATTATTTCTCCCAATGATAAGGTGACAATGACGGATACAAATTTGAGGTCAAAGGTTTTCCATCCTCAAACAAGGTGTCAGTGGATTTAGGAGCCCAAACTTGCTCATGCAGATTCTGGCAGTTAACAGGCAAGTATATGAGTATTTTCAGGAGCCCAAACAAGGTGTTTTTATTGATATTGTGTTTGTTTTTATTGAAATTCTTTATGGGCATTTTTGTAGGTATGCCTTGCATGCATGCTGTGGTTGCTATTGCCTGGAAGCATGAGAAGCCTAAAGACCATTGCCATGCGTGGTTGACAATGGGTTCCTACAATGCTACCTATGAGCATTATGTGCTTCCACTTAGAGGTATGGAGTATTGGGAGAAGTCAACAGGTAACAGACCAATCCCTCCATATGCAAAGAGGCGTCCTGGAAGACCAAAGAGACAGAGAAGAACATCTGGGAAAGGAAAAGAGGAAGTTGTGAAGACTACCAAACTGAGAAGGAGATTGGCAGAATTTACCTGCTCTGTGTGTGGAGGGAAGAATCATAACAAGAAGGGTTGCCCTTTTTTTACCCAGCCCACACCATCCCAGCCCACTGAAACACAACCCACACCATCCCAGCCTACTGAAACACAACCCACACCATCCCAGCCTACTAAAACACAACTCACCCCATCCCAACCCACTGAAACACAGTCCACACCATGCCTGCCCACTCAAACAAATCCAATGCCACCACCCCTGCCCACTCAAACCTAGCCCACACCACCCCAACACACACCGTCCAAACCAACCAAGACTAACCCCACCAAGTCCCACCCCAAGGCTAAATTCATCAATCTTCAGCCCTCACAACCAAAACAAACACAAGGTGCAAGGAAAAAGCTTCCAATTAGGCCAAGACAAGTTGGTTCCAGTGCTGCATCTGCTACTATTACTGCTGCTTTATCTGCTACACCACCTGCAACTTTACAGCCTTCTTCTGCTGCTGCTACTAGTGGGATGGCTTTTATTCCAACTCCTGGGATGAGGGTTATTTGGCGTTAAAAGAAGAGCTGAAGACTAGACTTTTTTTTTTGCCCAACAAGACTAGTTTGTATTTTGTGAAACAATTGATGTTACACCAAACAATTTGTCATGTAATTAGGTTGACTTAAGTTAGTTTGTTGGTTTTTTTGGGTGATTTGAAATCACCAATGACAGTGATTGCTTTTGTTGGTTTTTTTTTGGGTGTTTTGGAACAAACAGAATGATGATTCTAGTTTTTGGTTGGACATGTCTAATACAATGTTTATGTAATTATGTCCACCCAAAAATCTGATACAATGTTTCATTTTGATTAAGGTTATGTTATCTTATGTCACTAGGATATTTCATGTACATTTTGGTTTAACAATTAAGTTTCTGTACATTTTGTCATACATTTCCTTCTCTGTGACAATGCTTTTAATTGATTCTGTTTTGAAGCAAAATAGTTAAATATTGGTAAAATTACATCAAACATCTTAAAAACAATACTTCATATTTGCTTATATTAGATTCAAAAACAACCCACTAATCCAAACACAATACATCAAACTACTTAAAAAATTTTACATCAAATAGCCCACTAAACCAAACACACTAATCCCCACATAATGATAAACATTAACATCACAATGAACAACCCAAATAAACCCCACTTTAACATCCTAATTTCAGCTTCCATGGTTGCAATTCTACAGCTATGGTCCAGCCTCCATTGTTCATTCTCAGTTGTTGCTGCTGCTCTTATCTGAGTAGTTGTAGAAATCACATCGTTGCTTGCACCTACATTGCGATTGCTTCGGGTTACATTCTTCCTTCCTTGATGTTCATCTTCATACCACCAAAAAAAGTTGCAATTTTCATCATTCTGACCATCAAAGGGATTAATTACAAAATTACAAAACTTGTCTACATTGGGAACTAATCAAATCAACCACAATAATAGAATTTTCTTGCGTCCCCAAACCTGGTATTGTGAGCATCCATAGAAGAGCTTTCCTGGGTTTTCAGATGTTCTTGACCTTCTTACAACTGCTCGAATGCCACAGTCACATAGAACCATCAAATTCCTATCGCCGCCATTACTGCTCCTAGATCCAGAGCTCCCACCGAAGCTTCTGTCATTCATGGTGCTCAGTTCCTGTAAATGAGGATGAAGAAGAAGCTGCGCAGGGACTGGTCTTGTTTGGGGATTTAGGGTTCATGTATATGGAGAAGAAGATGCGTAGGGACTGATTTGCATGATTTTTGCCCAAAGTTAAAACGCTGCATTTCATTAACTGACGTGGCGTGCCACTTTGGCACGTTAAGTGCCATGTAAGCACTCTGACATATTTGACGGATTGTCCTTATTTGCCTGACGTTGAACAATCTCAGGGACTAACAGAGGGGTTTTTTAATTTTAGGGACTTATATGCACGACCACTACAATCTCAGGGACTAATTTGCTAGTTTACTCAAATTAATTTAGTCTCTAAAATTATGACCATAAATTCAATTGTGACCGGGCTTATAAAAAAAATAAGGCAAAATGACACTTTTAGTCCCTTAATTTTTTGTGCCAATTCACTTTGGTCCTTTAACTTTTTTTGATTCATTTTGGTCCCTTAACTTTTATTTTGGATTCAATTTGGTCTGTAGATAAATCTTGGGAATCAAAAGTACAATTAAGTCTATAGATAAATCTTATCTATCATTGAAAAGGTTGAAGAATTGCACAAATAATTTCATGCATATTTCTATTTCATATTATTGTATTTGTGTGTGCGCTTAAAAATTTATTTATAAAAGTTCAAAAGCTAATTAAAAGTATATCATATGAGATTTATGATCCTAGAGAATTTAGTACAAACATTAAAGATGAATCTGATCTATCTTTCAAAAAGGTTGAAGCATTGCATAAATAACTTCAAACACTTCGTCAATAAGATCATCATTGATCTTATCTCCGGTTTGTTGAATAGCTCTCATTCTTATGCATTGCTGATTTCTGAGGTGTAGTCTAAGGTATATTTCTGTGCGAGCTATGACTTTTTCATCCACAATAGCGGTCAAGAAAAATAAATAATAATAAGATAAGATTAAATATTTATATGAAAACAGGAAAATAAGATACATTATATTAAGGGTAAAATGTATAAAGTACCCTGAGGTTTTACAAAATAGCATAAATCACCAAACTTAAAATAAATAAGTGCCAAGAGCTTGTAGCTCAAGTGGTATAAGGAGAAGCTCATTGAGTTGAAGGTGTGGGGTTCAATCCCTAGTTTTTCTATGCAAAATATTGACTGCTTATTTATTTTAAGTTTGATGTTTTGTGCTATTTTGTAAAACCTCAAGGGTACTTTGTGCATTAATTTTACTCTTATATTAATTAAGAAGTATTATATTTAATTTTATATATAAAGAAACAAATTAAAACTTTGTTGATAATTTAGAAAAAATACTTTCTGCCCAAATTTAAATGATTATATGTTATTTATATTTTTTTTATAAATAATATTTTCTTTTATATCACTATTCGTTCAACATTTCATAAATTTTTTCAAGTAAGCAATACTTTTTGTCCATGTGTAACAATTTTGAATAATATTTTTTATCATCTTTTATTCATATATTAGTCCCTAAAATTACGACCATTAATTCAATTGTGACTGTAAATTCATTTAGTACTCTTTTTAGTGTAGTGACACATATTTTCTTGATTGAGTTGAAATCATCGGTATAATGGTGAAATTGATTCTCCCTTGCAATGAGATTTTTTTGCATCCAAAATAGCTATAAAAAAAGAATGGATGAGATCGATGATATGATAATGTTAAAATTTAGATGAACATACCAAAATATGATACATTATATCAATTAGGGTGTATTATATTTAATTTGATATATAAGGAAACCAATTACCACTTCACTAATAATTGAGGGGAAAATAAATAATTTTGTATTTTTGTTTTGTCTATTTATACGTATTTTTCTCTTTGAGCCAAAAATTAACATTCATATCATAGTGAGAGTAACTCTCCTAACAAGAATGTTTTTCATCCACAAAAGCTTTAAAAACAAACAAAGGAAAAAGATAGAATGTTAAAAAAAGATTAAAAGTCTTGATCCAAACTTGGTACTTAGGAAGGCTGCATGGTATGAACAACTAGGAGCACAGGTGAATAACCACCATATCTCCAATGCTGCGCCAAGGAAGTCATGGTCACGTTGCTTCATCCTCCGGCTGGTTGGCATAAAGCTAAAACGTTGATGGTTTGGTGTTATCTGATGGAGTTGCAAGTTGTGGTTAAGTAATTAGAGACAACACTGGGAAATGGACGGTACGGTAGGATTCTCCTTCAACATTGGTTCAGGCTCGGTGTTAGTGTCGGAATTGAGGGGTATACTAACGGTTATTCAACTAGCATGGGAGCAAGGAATTCAGCGACTTTGGGTGGAGTCTGACTCACAACTCGCATTGAGATTTTTGACTGGTGGTTATCCTCCTTTCCATGTTTATGTGCATGTCCGGGATCAGATAAGGGAGTATAAGGATAGGCGATGGTTCCTAGTCATCCTCATACATATCGTGAAACAAACTCAGTAGCTGGTTGTCTAGCTAATGCTGCTCATTCCCTTGAGTTAGGCTTTCATGTCTTCACTGATATCTACCCTTCATGTAGGATCTTAGTTTGACAAGATGCAGTAGGCGTTTCCTTTGCCCGATCAGTTAGAGCTTAGTCTGTTGCCTTTTTGGGGCTTATGCCCCTCGTGTGTACCAAAAAAATAAAAAATTAAAAGTTTAGATGAAAATATCAAAATAAGATGCATTATATTAATTAAGGTTTATTAAATTTAATTTGATATGTAAGGAAAAAAAATTCAGCATCACTAATAATTTATGGGAAAGGCTTTTTTTCTGTCCAAATTAAAAGATTAAAAATTTTCTTATTTATATTATTTTAAATAATATTTTCTTTTATATAATTAGACTTTTTACCTTTTATATTTCTATTCGAGTAAAAATATTTTTAATAAAATTATTAATCACCTTTTTTCCACAAAAACATGTTTCTGAAATATATTTGAGTAAAATAATAATTTAGTCCCAAAAATTGTGATAATTAATTAATTTGGTATTTTTTTTTCGACTAGTTATAGGCATTCCCCTGTTTGAGCTCAAAACATCCATATTATTGTGGGACTAGTTCTCCTAGTGAGAAATTTTTGCTTTCAAAATAGCTATAAAAAAAGGAGGTTAAAGCACGTATTTGGTCCCTATACGTAACACTAACTTATGAATTAGTCTCTACATGAAAAATATTTTACAAATAGACCCTTGTCGTTAGTTGAGGATTAATGGAAGCATTTGTGTCGGTTGAACATTAGTATATTTTGGAGTATATAGGGACTAATTTGTATGTTTGTACCACACATAGGGACCAAATGTGTAATAAACAACTGGGGCCTAGTTGTATAATGAATTTCGTGTAGGGAGTGAAAGGTAGTGTTTTTGGGTATAGGGACTCATCTGTACCTAAGTCAATGTCACGTATAAGGACAAAATGTGTATTTTAACCAAAAATAAATAAAAAATAATGATAAGTTAAGATTTCTGTTACCAAATGAATCACTAAGATATTAGACGTGTCGCCAATGGCAGCTCTTTGAGGAGACATAGGGGAGCCATGGCTCACCCAAGTTTTTTTTTTTTTTTTTTGTATAACTACGGATTTTCCCACCCTTAGTATGAGACTAATCTCGTTCGCGATGCATGGCTAGCGCTGGCCCTGGGAATTTGACATAGATGGAATTCGAACACGGGATCTCTCGCTGTGGATCGTTCCTCCTATAATTTAGCGGGGCCTTACATCGCTAAGCCAACCCTTTGGGTCACCCAAGCTTTTTGCAAATTATTTACGTATAATTTAATCTCTAAAATATTTTTGTCACAAAACTAATCATTTAAAATATTATTAAATTAGTTCCTCAAAATTTAAAACCCAACCGAATTAGTCTTTAAAAATGCACAAAATAAATCTTTGAGGGACCTAATGATTTAACGACCAATTAGTGACCAAAATAGCTTGCGGCTCAATGCTTTGCGATCAACAATGTTATTAATTCAGTCGCTAAATCAATCTTTTTTTTTTGGATCTTACTTACACTATAAATTATTGATGATTTCGAATCGTTAAAAAATGCACAGTAATACATAAAAAATAATTTCAGCCATTTTGTTTAATGTAAGTTTTATTATTAATTTTATATTGACATTAAACCTTAAATTTTATTGTGGCCCCTCCCATAATTTTTATCAACCTCTACCATTGTGTTTAACCCAATAAGTTTTTGAAGATTATTGTCATCGAACAAGTTTCTAAAATATTATATGCATCACTAAATAGGTCGTGAAAGATCTCTATCAGGCTTTTCTAACACTCTCTATCTGACGGAAAAGCTTATACATTTTTAGCTATAAAAGTTTTACCATAAATAAATATAGGTCTCTCTGTTAGTTGCAGTCGATTTGATTGACCTATTTGGTGAGACATATAATCTTTAACGGACTTATTTGGTGAAGGAAATATTTCAAGGACTTATTTGGGGACAAATATAATCTTGCAAGGAATTATTTAGTAATAGGGATTTTGCATGTATATATTTGGTGATACATTTAATCTTTTAGAGACGTATTCAGTGATAGAAATTGTATAGAGACATATTTGGTGACACATTTAACTTTTCAGGGTCTTGTTTGATAATATAAATATTTCAAGGACATATTTTATAACACTTATATGTTTTATAAACTCATTGGTCAGGGTTTATTATATTTAATTTCATATAAAAGGAAAAAATTTCAAACTTTTCTATTAATTTAGGGACAAAATACTTCTTGTCCAAATTTAAAAGATCAAATATTTTCTTTTATAGATTTTTGGTAAATAATATTTTTTTATATAACTAGACTTTCTACCTTTTAAATTTTTATAGAGTAAAACAATTTTAAATAATATTATTAATTGTTTTTTTATATTTTTTCTCGCGATAAAGGTAGAGTTTTATTTTATCTTTTTTAAAAAAAATATTGCTAAAACATATTTGAGTAAAATATCAATTTTAATTTAGTCTCTAAAATTA
Source organism: Cyamopsis tetragonoloba (assembly GCA_037177725.1). Taxonomy (NCBI): domain Eukaryota; kingdom Viridiplantae; phylum Streptophyta; class Magnoliopsida; order Fabales; family Fabaceae; genus Cyamopsis; species Cyamopsis tetragonoloba. The sequence goes on from CM074124.1 coordinate 49,007,966, forward strand.
TGATCATTAGTTAATTTAGTACATTTTTTTGGTGGATAATCACAAGTATTCCTAATCAAACTGAGAACATTTATACTCGAGACCTCTAGCTTAAGCAAAACAAGTTCTTTTCATAATTAATTTGGTACTTTAAATTATAAAAAAAAATAATTCCTAGTATCTAGAATAATTGATACATACCAATCAATTTAGTCACTATAATATATTTATTTGTTAATTTATTTTTTATTTTTTGTTCCTTCACATGATTCAGTGCTTATGGATAAGAAATTTAAACATCATTAATAGTTCCTAAATAACTTATTTATTTATATAATTTTTTTGGTAGGGTTAGGTCCTAAATTGTTAAAAATAGAAAAAATTGTATTTAAAATTAATAACAATCAATTAATTGAGTTTTTAAATTGTTTTAAAGTAATCAATTTAAATTTTAAATAAAAATAAGGAGATGAAAATTAAATGACTAATTATTTTAATTTGAATGTTGAATTAATTCACTGTAGTTTATTTCAAAAAAAAAAAAAGAAACAAAGCAAATTTTCGTAATCATGTGACTATATATATAATTTAAACATAGAATGAGCTAGGGTTACGAAGTTCTCCAAAACAAAGAGTGGAATGGAGAAGACGATTGAATTTCTGCCTCCGGAATTGTTAAATCAAGTTCTGTTAAGGTTGCCAGTGAAATCCCTTGTACGTTTCAGGTGTGTGTCAAAATCATGGCTTTCTCTCTTATTTGATCCCTAATTTTTAAAATCACAATTTGAATTGACTGCAACACACACAGAGAAACTCATTATAGTGTCAGATTCTTGTAAAGTCCGATCCATAGACATTAATGCAACTTGGATTGCTGCAGCTTCTCCTTTACCGAAGCTTAAGCATCTATTACGTACATCTGGTTCTCAAGTTTGTATTGTAGGTTCTTGTAGAGGATTTATACTTTTAAGTTGTCGAGTAAACCTCTACATATGGAATCCAATCACTGGTCTCTTCTAAGAAATACCACCACATCTCGGTATTTGCAAGTTCATTAACGAGTCTTATCAAATTTTCAATGGTTTTGGGTATGACCCATCAACTGATGACTGCTTGATAATTGTAGCCTCCTGTGATAAACAAAACTATTATGAAAGCCTTGTTCATGAAAGCAGTGATTATAGTGAGACATTCGTTGAGTTGTTCTCTTTCAATGCTAACAAGTGGAAACAATGGGAGGGTCCCAATTTGCCCTACAAGACCTCCAATGTTTATTATGATCATAAAGTTGGGTTGCTCTTCAATGGAGCTATTCATTAGATTGCTTATCATTGCAATCGATCAGTGGATCTTATTGTTGTGTTTAATTTGATGGAAAGGAATTTCTCTGAGATAGCTTTGCCTGATATTAACTTCAACTTTGATTGTTGTATGTTACGGGTGTTGGGAGGATTTCTCTGTCTATGTGTTACAGGGCGCGCACAATTTGTTGAGGGGTACAATACTCATTTTGCTGGTAACATATGGGTGATGGAAGATACAAAGTGCAATCGTCTTGGACCAGGCGTCCAATTGGGGTGTCTCCTAATAACCCTTTTACTTAACACTTGTCCCCAATATGTAGTACCAAAAGTGGTGATATCATCGGAGAGGATGTATACAGTGGCCGTGATGTGAGATTGGTGAAGTTCAATGTCAATGAGGTAGTGCAAGAGCTTCGTGTCAATCGCAATGATCCTTGGGATGTATACAGTATGGTGATGTATAACGAGTCGTTGTATTCACCTCCATTGATGGTTAGGTAGATGAATGACATGACTCACATGATCAAACAAAGTACAATTTGGTTGTTAAATGTTCTGCTTACATTTTATTTTGTTCTTTATTCTTGTTTTCTAATCACTCCCCCTTGACTGTTAGAAGGCTGAACAAGATAATTTACAATAGACCAATTTGGGTGTGATATGTTCTCTTATAAGAATTTGCACATTTTGGGAGCTTAAGAAATTTGTATGAATGAAAATGATCTGTTTTGGAGTTGTGGAATTGTTTTATGACCTTGACACTTATTGTCTTTTGGATTTCAAGCTGCTTCTGATATTTTTCTAGATCAGTTTAGCGATAAAGTTTTTCGTTTTCCTCTAAATTTTTATGCTGAGATTGATTCTAAGGGTTAAATCAATTATGTTTTAAGGTTAGCTTCAGTTGTTTTCTTTTCATTGGAGAAATTGGATTGAGTAAAAAAACATACATATTATAGGTTGGTTACTTTGATCGAATGATGCAAACATTATTTGAAGTTCAAATTTCAAAGACACCAATATGATAGTGGTGAGGATTGTAAGTTTCATAAAGGTTCAAAAACAATTTAATAGATTCTTTGACTCTCAATTTATTATATGACAACTACTTTGTTGTATCATAGCCTCACTTAAATTATATAAGATAACTGAAGCCATTACCAGATAGGACTACTGGACATCTTTTGAGATCAATTACTTTGTTCAATCATAGCCTAACTTCAAGATGCTTTCTGTCTCTTGATTTATTTCTTCTAGTTCCATTTTTTCAAAAAAATTTGGGGTAGATAAAGTGCTACAAAATATCAAGTCAAATCTCATGTCAAAGCACTTTATTATTTGATCCAAAATGTCTAGTCTAATCAAATGAAGTGCTCCAAACTTGAAACTCTAAAATTTTCATTTCCTCACGTTTTTATTCTTCAACTCACCCTCTCAGTACTTTTATGGCTAGTTTGATCAAAATGCTGGAAGCTTGAATGAAGAGTTGCTAATCTAGCAATAATTCCTTGTAAATGCAAAAGATGATTGAAATTATCTCATATGGGTTTTATGGTCCATGAGCATTTAGTACAACCATTGTACGTATTATAGATAAATGTGATCTATCATTGAAAAGATTGAAGAATTGCGCAAATAATTTAATGCATAATTTATTTCTATTTCATATATTCCCTCTGATTTTTTGTCTGTAAATGTATCACGTTCATCTCAGGATCGTTTGCATGTACAAGTGTGTTAAGTATTTTATTGAATGTAAAATACTAGCTCGTTTTAATAAGGTGGGAGAATAAAGTATTGTCTGAAGCAACTACAAAGCAATTTAGTTTCAATATAAGATCTTGAGTAAAGTTTTCAAAAGGTTTTGAATTGAATTTAATTATAAAATAAGTGCTAGTGATTGTAAAATAGGTGTTCGTATGTAAAAAAGGTTCAAAACAATTTAAATGAGTACTTGGACTTGAACTTGCTTATGCACAGTAAGAATTCTCTTTCTATGTGTTCTTTCTTATGTTCATTGAAAAGCCGTAAGGTAAAAAACTCACTTACAGAAAATCTCTCATTCTGTAAGGTTTTGTGATAAGGAAACACATGTTCCAATTTCTTAAAAATGTATGAATTCAATCACCTATTAAGCACAACCTTTGAAAAATCTAGATCTTTGATTAAGAAAATCCCTTTTGTCAGAACCTCTTTTCAAATCAAATTCCTATTTAACCAGAAAAGTTAGAAGAAGGAGAAGAAAGGTGATCAGGCTTTAAACTCAAACAAATAGAACAGAAAAAGATAAACAATTCAATTAACATAGAAAGGAACAAGATTTTGAGTATTGTAGTGCTAGCTACGTCCAAATCCAAGAATAAAAACCTAAGCTGCCATCTCCAATTGAGAAATCACAAGATTGAGCTATGAAAGTTACTGAGAATCTCTCATTGCACGCTTTCTATCTCTAGAATCTTTAATTTCGCTCTCAGATGGCTTATCCTAACCTAAGCAATCTTTAATAACATAAATAACCTGATTTGGGAACACAACCAATTAACTACTGAAACTATCCAGGTTTTTACTTGGCAAGTTGTTTTTAATGACTTTCCAACTAACGTTATGCACAGTTACTTATATGTCAATAACACCCGAGTTTGCCCTCTCTGTCAGAGAAAGCAACTCTTCATTGCTTGAGGGACTGTAGTCGATTGGCTAGAATTTGGAACATGCTGCACTTCACCATCCAACATTGGTTTCATCATAGTGATCATTGCCATTGGTTTAAACTTGCCACTTCTAGTGATTCTTTCCAAATTTTTTTGGTGATTGCCCGCAGGTTGTGGAGGGAAAGGAATGTCAAATTTTGACTTTTGAGTAAGGACAAAACCAAGTGAAGGGTGCTATAAATTGATGTGGATGGAGGATTGGCCTCATTACATTGTTCAACGAACTAGTCTTTATGCAGAACTAAGGGACATTTTGTTTAGTTTGAAGCTTCCGTGGGATAATGACATTTTGTTTTCCAGTGACACTAAGATCATCATTGATCTTATCTCCAGTTTGTTGAATAGCTCTCATCCTTATGCATTGCTGATTTATGAGGTATAGTCTAAGATATACTTCTGTGCGAACTATGACTTTTTCATCTACAATAGCTGTCAAGAAAAATGAATGATAATAAGATAAGATTAAATATTTATATGAAAACAGGAAAATAAGATATATTATATAAATTAAGAAGTATTGTATTTAATTTTATATATAAGGAAACAAATTAAAACTTTGTTGATAATTTAGGAAAAAATACTTCCTGCTCAAATTTAAATGATTATACGTTATTTATATTTTTTGATAAATAATATTTTCTTTTATATCACTATTCGTTCAACATTTCAAACAAAATTTTCAGTAAGCAATATTTTTTGTCCATGTGTAACAATTTTGAATAATATTTTTAATCATCTTTTATTCATATATATTAGTCCCTAAAATTATATATGACCATTAATTCAATTGTGACCGTAAATTCATTTAGTACTTTTTTTAGTGTAGTGACACATATTTTCTTGATTGAGCTGAAATTATCCGTATAATAGTGAAATCAGTTCTCCCATGCAATGAAATATTTTTGAATCCAAAATAGCTATAAAAAAAGAAAAGATAAGATGATAAGATAATGTTAAAATTTAGATGAACATACCCAAATATGATACATTATATCAATTAGAGTGTATTATATTTAATTTGATATATAAGGAAACTAATTACTACTTCACTAATAATTGAGGGGAAAATAATTAATTTGATATTATTGTTTTGTCTATTTATAGGTATTCTCTTCTTGGAGTCAAAAACATTTATATCACAGTGAGGGTAGCTCTCCTAGTAAAAATGTTTTTCATCCACAAAAGCTTTTTAAAAAAAGGAATAAGATAAAATTTTAAAAGAAGATAAAAAGTTTTGACGAAAATATCAAAATATGATGCATTATAATATTTAAGGTGTATTATATTTAGTTTGATATATAAGAAAAAAAATTACAGCTTCACTAATAATTTATGAGAAAGACTTTTTTTCTGTCCAAATTAAAAGATTAAAATTTTTTTATTTATATTATTTTAAAAATTTTATTTTATATAATTAGACTTTTTACCTTTTATATTTCTATTCGAGTAAAACTATTTTTAATAAAAATATTAATTATCTTTTTTTGTTCAACCAAAACATATTTCTGAAACATATTTGAGTAAAATAACAATTTAGTCCTTAAAATTATGATAATTAATTAATTAATTAATTTAGTATTTTTGTTTTGACTAGTTATAGGTATTCCCTTGTTCGAAACTTTTTTTTCTATAAGTGAAAAATAAAAAATAAAAAATATATTGCTACTTGCGAAAAACTACTTTATTTATTAGCTTAGAAGGCACTGAAATATAATTGTCCAAGCTTTGTTTCTCCAAAACCTACATTCTGAGAAGAACGAAGATGGAGCCCCAGATTCTGCCGGAGGAATTGTTAACGGAGACATTGTTACGGTTGCCTGCGAAGTCTCTTGTACGTTTCAAGTGTGTGTCCAAGTCATGGCTTTCTCTCATCTCTGATTCTCATTTTGCTTGATCGCATTTTGATTTGGCTGCAGCTATCACACACAGTCTCTTGGTCTTATAGGATTATAAGAAAATGCTATCCATAGACTTCGACGCCAATCGCTTCACGACGAATCAGCCTCTTTTGTGGTGAAGTTCAACTTACCTCTTCCCCAATCTTAGGATATCAAAATTGTAGGTTCCTGCAAAGGATTTTTTCTACTGGAATGTTATCAAAATCTCTTAATCTGGAATCCACGCACCGATGTCCACGGACAACTACCTTCTCCCATTTATTCAATTTGATACTCATTTGTCTATGGCTTTGGGTATGATCCCTCCATAGATGACTACTTGGTAACCATAGCATTCTACAAACGAAGCGAAGGAGAAGAAGAAGAAGAAGACGAAGAAGAAGAAGATTATGAGGGTGAAGATGATGGCGCGTTCCAAGCGCAAATTTTCTCATCTAGAGCTAACACCTGGAACGAATTGGAGGGTTCCCATATGTGCTATATAAAAATTTCTCTAAGTTATAGTTTTGACTTTTGGATTTACTTGAGCTATGCTGTCCATTGGCTAGCTCAACATATCGATAGACCTGTGAACATTATTGTTGCGTTTGATTTGGTGGAAAGGGTTTTCTTTGAGATAACTCTCCCAGATGATTTTGACTGCAATATTTCCTGCTCTCAATTGCGAGTACTAGAAGGATGTCTCACTATATGTGCTGAGCGCTACGATAACATTGCAGGTTGTATATGGGTAATGGAAGAATACAAAAGGCTATCATCATGGACTAGGCGTCATGTTAACATTCTGGCTCAACTCTTCTCTCTAGTATGCTTTACGAGAAATGGTGATAATGTAGAATTAGATGCTTATACAGAATTGGTGGTGAAATTTAATGACAACGGAGATATGCTGGAGCGTTGCCGCTATTGTGATCGTCAAGAGGATTGCGACTGTGATCTGATTGCACTCATGCATACAGAGTCTTTGCTTTCAATACCTAGTGACAGCTAGGCCGTAGAAACAAGACAAATTTGATTGTGAAGTAGTCTCATATTTTCACTTGTTTTTTATGCTTGTTTTGTGCATTATGAAGCATAGATAGTATTGGGGAAAGTGATGAAACTGCTAGGTGAAGAGTAGTTGTAAGCTATCTATTGGCATAGGCTGACAAGTAACTGTTGGTGAGACTTAGTACATTAACTTCTACTCTACATTGTTATAGTGATGCTTTCAAATTGTATCCTTTGACTCTTTCATAGTGTTTTAGCTTGAATCTTCCCATTGATGGAAGTAGGGGTGGCAATGCGGGCCGCCCCGCAGTGGCCCGCCTTGCGGCTAGCCCGCAAAAATGCGGGGTGGGACAGGCCAGCTCGCGGAGGAAAACGAGCTCATTTCTTCAGCCCAGCCCGCTTTATGAAGGGTTATGCGGGTTGCGGGCTAGCCCGCATAGCCCGCCAATTAAATTTTAAAAAAATTTTAAAATATTAAAAATTCATAAATCTCATTATCTTTTTAAAAAAGCATAAAAAAAATTTCTAAAAAAACTTTAAAAAATCATATTAATTCCAACACTATATAAAAATAATAATATTAATTATTCAAAAGATCCCAAAATTTTTGAATTATTGTTTTCACAATAATATAAGAAATTTATGTTAACTTCATAGTAAACAAATGTAGAACTTGATGCCTCTACCTCTTTGTGTGTTTATTTTTTTTAATGGAACAAAGCAGGCCTCACACCAAAAAGTAAAAAAGGCTTGATTCAATTTTTTTTGTTTACAACTTATTCAAAATTTCAGTTTTTTTTTTTTATAAATGAGCCCGCGAGCTAACTCGACCCGCACAACTGTTGGCCCGTCAAAAGTGCGGGTTATGCGGGCCAGTGGCACTAGTACAAAATAACCTTTTAGTGGCAATTATTTTCTATTTTAGTGGCAATATAAATAGCCACTAAAACTTTTACCGGTAATTAATTAATAGCCACTGTATCCCGTGTCGCTAAAAGTATTACCGGCTATTATAGCAAATGCCGGTAAAGACCCAATTATAATTTGTGTTTAGGACAACACCATTTCATATGACTCACCATGTCGAATAAGGATCAAAGCTGCTTCATCTGATTGGAGAGGGCTTCCAAGCAGAAGGTAGGTTCTTCGAGCTCTCCAAGTGGAGGCGAGAAGCATTCCTGATGCAGTTCTGAATCTAGGTCGATCGGCGGTTGAGAGAGACAAGCCACTTTACGATAGTTAAAGGCACCGAGAGAGATGAGGGATCGAGAAAACGAGAGAGATGAGGGATCGAGAAAAAGAGAGAGCCAGATAAGGAATTGGGAGAAATCAAAGATGAGAGGAAGAGGTAGAAAGGAATTTAGGGATTTTGAGAGTTTGAGTGAGATTTGATCGAGTGAGAAACGATTTAGAGATGATAAAGTGTTGATAGGAAAAAGGTACAGACAAAAAAATAAGGGTAATTGTAAATTAGTCATCTGTGAGTAATTTATTTCCGGCTAATATTGATTGGTTCTCAAAAGTGTGATGTTAATAATATAATGCCAGCAATTATTCAGTTGCCATTAAAAATTTGTTGGTAAAAATATCTTTTGTATTAGTGTGGGCTGCTTCTATATAGTCCGCCCCACATATAAATGGTGAGTTATGCGGGCTGGCCTGCCAGGTCAAATCTGTTTTGCCACCTCTAGTTGGAAAAATACCAATTTTAAATTTGGACAATATGCCGATTGCTAACTCTATTGATGTTAACTGGAATGCAATGTTAATATTAAAGATGATATCCAGTTTATCTAAGCTACATGTTATGGATTGAATATTATCAATCTTGTCTTCTTAATTGATTGCTTTTATTTTTACACCAGTTTATTGATTAATGCCATAACAATTGAATTCCTTATTGATGATTTATTTTAGGATTATGAAATTACTCTTACTCCGAGGGCCTAGATGAATTAAGTAGTCAAGCAGCGTCACACAAAGGCACAAATTATCTTAAATTATGTGAAAAATGTCTAACTGTTTATATTTTGATATGGAAGTAGTAATAAACTTAAGAATCAAGTTACAGTACTAGATTCATGTCCTCCCTTGTTGAATCAACTTATCTTGCAGGATTGTTTAGGCGTCTTGCAAGTTAGAGTGTATTTATTTTTTTCTTTGTTTCTTTCTTTCATATGTACCAAAAAAAAATATAACTATACTTTCTACATTTTATATTTTTATTAATTAAAAAAAGAATTTCCATGTGTGAAACAATTTTGAATATAATAATCTTTTATTCATTATTCTACTCACTACAAAGGCAGAGTATTTTCATTCGAGTAAAGAAATTTTGAATAATATTATTAATTTACTTTTTTTTCATATTTTCTTCTCATGACATAAGTAGATTTTTTTTAGACAAAAACATTTTTGCAAAAATATATTGAAGTAAAACTATGGATTTAATTTATAATAATTAATTAATTTATTACTTTATTTGGTATTGTCTTAGGTATACTTCTTTGCGAATGATAATTTTTCATCCACTATAGCTGTCAAGAAAAATGAATGATAAGATAAGATCAAATAATAAGATAAGATTAAATATTTGTATGAAACATGAAAATAAGTTACATATATTAATTAAGAAGTATTATATTTAAATTTTATATATAAGGAATTTGATTAAAACATTGCTAATATTTTAGGAAAAACTAATTTCTGTGTCCAAATTTAAATGATTAAATGTTATTAATATGTTTTTGAGAAATAATACTTTCTTTTATATAACTATACGTTCTACATTTTATAATTTTTTAACTAAACAATTTTTTTTGGTCCATGTGTAACAATTTTGAATAATATTTTTAATCATTTTTTATTCATATATTTTCTCCTCACTAAAAAAGTAGAGTATTTTGTCCACGTGTACATTTAGATGAAAATATTTGTAAAAAATATTAATTAATTTAGTCTCTAAAATTATGATCATTAATTCAATTGTGATTGGGCATATAAAAAAAATGAATTGTGACCGTTAATTCATTTAGTGCTTTTTTTAGAATAAAAGTGCCAAAATATGACACAATATGTCAATTAGGGTACATTATATTTAATTTGATATATAAGGAAACAAATTACCACTTCACTAATAATTGAGGGAAAAATTACTTTCTGTCCAAATTTAAAAGATTTAATATTTTTTTTTGTAATAATTTAATATTTTGTTTAATATCTTTTGAAAAATACCATTCTCTTTTATATAACTAGAATTTCTACTTTCTTATTTTATTCTACTTTGTCTTATTGTCTTCTCACGAGAAAATTAGTTTTTTTTTTACAAAAACATGTTGATGAAAAATATTTGTGTAAAATATCTATTTTATCTCTAAAATTATGATCATTAATTGGTTTTTAATTTTTGTTTCATTTATTTATAGGTATTCTCCCGTTCGAGTCAAGAACATTCATATCACAGTGAAGATGTTTTTCATCCACAAATGCTTTAAAAAAAGGAATAAGATAGAATGTTCAAAAGAGATTAAAAGTTTAGATGAAAAATACCAAAATAAGATGCATTATATTAAATAAGATATATTATATTTAACTTGATATATAAGGAAAAATATTACAGATTCACTAATAATTTATGGGAAGATTTTTGCGCTGTCCAAATTAAAAAAAAAAATTAAATATTTTATTTTTGTATTTTTAAATAATGTTTTCTTTTAAATAATTAGACTTTTTACCTTTTATATTTATTTTCGAGTCAAACTAATTTTAATAATATTACTAATTGCCTCTATTTTTCTTTTTACAAAAAAGTGTTTCTAAAACATATTTTAGTGAAATTACAATTTAATCTCTAAAATTATGATAATTAAATAATTTAGTATTTTTGTTTCATCTTGTTATGGTGGGACAAGTTTTCTTAGCGAGAAATTTTTGCTTTCGCAATAGCTATAAAAATAGGAGGTTAAAATACGTATTTGATCCATATACTTAACACTTATGAATTAGCCTCTATACTAAAAAATACTAACTTTGAGTCCCTACCAAAAAAACATTTTATAAATAGGCCCTTGTCGTTAGTTGAGGATTAATGGAAGCTTTTGTGTAGAGACCGAACATTAGTATTTTTTGGAGTATATAAGGACTAATTTGTAAGTGTGTACCTCATATAGGGACCAAATATGTAATAAACAATTGGGGCCTAGTTGTATAATAAATTTCGTGTAGCGACAGAACGTTGGTGATTTTTGGTATAGGGGGTAATTCGTACCTAAGTCAATGTCACATATAATGACCAAATATGTAATTTAACAAAAAAAAATGTTGAGTTAACATAAGATGATATGTTAAGATTAAAAAATTTAGTTGAAAACACTAAAACACTATAAATTTAGTTGAAAACACTAAGAAAACAGTGTTTACATATAATTTGATCTCTCAAAAAAAATTTGTCACATGTTTTTTGGTGCATGAATAATCACATATATTTTTCTGTTCTAGTTGAGAACATTTATACTCAGGCTTTTTTCTTAAGCAAAACATGTTCCTTTAATAATTAATTTAGTACTTAAAATTATTAAAAAAATAAAGAATTTCTAGTCTTAGAATTGATACTTGCCAATCAACTTTTTTTTTTTATAGGAAAGTACAACTTGCCAATCAATTTAGTCACTATAATGTATTTAGTTGTTAATTTATTTTTTATTTTTTGTTCCTTCATATTATTCAATGCTCTTGGAGAAGAAATTTAAACATCATTTGCAGTTCCTAAATTATTTATTTATTTATTTCATTTTTTTTAGGGTGAGGACCTAAATTATTTAAAAATACACAAAATTGTTTTTAAAATGAATAACGATCAAATAATTGAGTTTATAAATTATTTTAAAGTAATCATTTTAAATTTTAAATAAAAATTTGGAGATGAAAATTAAATAAGAATGTAAAATTAGTTCACTGTAGTTTATTTCAAGAAAAAAAAACTGCATTTCTTAATCAAGTAAATATATATATAATTCAAACATACTTTGATATTTTCAAGTCTTACCTTGCGGGTAGGAAGAATGTCGAAGAACGAATCTAGGGTTACACATTGCAAGGGAAGAAGAACATTGATGAAGGAACGCGCTAGAGTTACGAAGTTATCCAAAACGGAGAGTGAAACGGAGAAGACCACCGATTTTCTGCCTCCGGAATTGTTGAATCAAGTTCTGCTAAGGTTGCCAATAAAATCCCGTGTACGTTTCAGGTGTGTGTCAAAGTCACACACAGAGAAACTCATGATTATGATGTCAAATTCTTGTAAAGTCCAATCCATAGACATTAATGCACCCTCTCTTCATGATGCTACAGCTCCTCCTTTAACGAAGCTTAGGAGTTTGTTACAATATACATCTCGTTCTGATGTTTGTATTGTAGGTTCTTGTAGAGGATTTATACTTTTAAATTATCGTCTAAACCTCTACTTGTGGAATCCAATCACTGCTCTCTTCAGAAAAATACCACCACATCTCAGTAATTTCAAGTTCATTAATCGGTCTTATAAATTTTTCAATGGTTTTGGATACGACCCATCAACACATGATTACCTGATAATTGTAGCTTCCTGTGATAAAAACCACTATGATGAAAGTAGCGATGTTGAAAGCAGCGATGATGAAAGAAACAATGATATTGAGATATTTGTGGAGTTTTTCTCTTTCAATGCTAACAAGTGGAAACAATTGGAGGGTCTCAATTTGCCTTACAAGACATCCAGTGTATATTATGAACATAAAGTCGGGTTGCTCTTCAATGGAGCTATTCATTGGATTGCCTGATATGACCATTGATCGCGTTCATCATATTTGCATCACATTGACCAATGTTCATCATCGCTGCTTTCATCATAGTTGCTTTTAGCACAGGACGCTACAATTATCAGGTAATCATGCGTTGATCATATTTGAAACTTTTGTTACATTGATCAAGTGATGCAATCACTATTTGATGTTCAAATTTCAAAATGACCAATGTGATGGTGGTGATGATTGAAAAGAGATCATTAGATTCTTTGACTCTCATAATTTATCATATAGCAACTACTTTGTTGTATCATAGCCTCACTTAAATTATGTAAGATAACTGAAACCATCACTAGATCAGATGGGACTACTGGACATCTTTTTAGATCAACAAGAGAAACCCTTTCTATGCTTTGTTAGCAAGAACTTTTTTCAATGGAATATCCAAATACAATATCTATATGTTGTAATTTAAAGTAATCACATTTTCTTCTCCATTCAGGCATATGCTACTATTATTAAATAGATAAGTAATCACATATTGCATTTGCACATGGATTCTTCTTGGATTGTGATCTTCTTTGTTATTTTTTTTATTATAGATTTTATAATGATTTCTAGTATTTGTCATGTAATCTTAAATTTTAATGTGTGATATTTAGGATGCTTTCTGTCTTTTAAGATTTATTTCTTCCAATAATTTTTTTTTTAAAAATATTGGGTAGATAAAGTGCTCCAAAATATCAAGTCAGATCTCATGTCAAAGCACTTTATTATCTAATCCAAAATGTCTAGTCTAATTAGACTAAATGCTCCAAAACTTGAAAATTTAAATTTTTTAATTTCTCACATCATTTTATTCTCCATACAATTATTAATCACCATTTTTGGTTCAACCAAAACATATTTGAGTAAAATAACAATTTAGTCCCTAGAATTATGATAATTAATTAATTAATTTAGTATTTTTGTTTTGACTAGTTATAAGTATTCCCTTGTTCGAAATAAAACCATCCATATTATGCTTCATAAACAAATTTAACTATATATATTTTTTACGTTTAACCCGTTGTGTGCTTGTTTATATGAATTTTTTTTGGTAACATTAGTTATATGAATTTAAGTTGGATGAAAAAAAAATTTTCTTTTTGATTGAAAAATAAAAAATAAAAAATTTATGGCTACATTCGAAAAACTACTCTATTTATTAGCTAAGTGTGGCATTATAAGGCATTGGAATATAATTGTCAAAGATCTGTTTCTCCAAAACCTACAATCTGAGAAGAACAAAGATGGAGTCCCAGATTCTTCCGGAGGAATCGCTACTTTCATCATAGTACGTTTCAAGTGTGTCTCCAAGTCATGGCTTTCTCTTATCTCCGATTCTCATTTTGCTCGATCACATTTCGATTTGGCTGCAGCTATCACACAGAGTCTCTTGGTCTTATCAGATTAAAAGAAAATGCTATCCACAGGCTTCAGCGCCGCATCGCTTCACTACGAATTGGCCTCTTCTGTGGTGAAGTTCAACTTACCTCTTCCCCAATCTCAAGATATCAGCATTGTACGTTCCTGCAGAGGATTTTCGCTGCTGCAATGTTATCAAAATCTCTTAATATGGAATCCACGCACCGGTGTCCACAGACAACTAACTTCTCCCATTTATTCAAATCGATACTCATTTCTCTACGGCTTTGGGTATGATCCTTCCACAGATGACTACTTGGTAACCGTAGCATTCTACAAACCAAGCAAAGAAGAAGACGACGAAGGAGAGGAAGAAGAAGAAGACGAAGGAGAGGAAGAAGAGGAAGACGAAGGAGAAGAAGAAGAAGGAGAAGAAGAAGAAGAAGAAGAATTTCTTAGGGTGAAGATGATGGCGCGTTCCGAGCGCAAATTTTCTCATCGAGAGCTAACACTTGGTAAGAATTTGAGGGTTCCTATATGCACTATATAAACTTTTCTATAAGTTATAGTTCTGACTTTGGGATTTACTTCAACGATTCTTTCCATTGGCTATCTCAACATATCGATAGACGTGTGAAATATTATTGTCGCCTTTGATTTAATAGAAAGGGTTTTCTTTGAGATAGCTCTCCCGGATGATTTTTGATTGCAATATTTTCTGCTCTCAATTGCGAGTATTAGGAAGATGTCTCACTATATGTGCCGAGCGCTATGATAACATTGCAGGTGGTATATGGGTAATGGAAGAATACAAAAGGCAATCATCATGGACTAGGCGTCATGTTAACATTCTGGCTCAACACTTCTCTCTAGTATGCTTTACCAGACATGGTGATATTGTTGGATTAGATGCTTTTCTAGAATTGGTGAAATTTAATGACAACGGAGATATGATGGAGCATCGCCGCTATTATGATCATTAAGAGGATGCGACTGTGATGTAATTGCACTCATGCATAAATAGTCTTTGTTTTCAATACCTTGTGACAGCTAGGCCGTAGAAACAAGGACAATTTGATTGTGAAGTAGTCTCATATTTTCACCTGTTTTTTATGCTTGTTTTTTGCTTTATGAAACATATATTGATAGTAATAGTATTGGGGAGAGTGCCGAAACTGCTAGGTGAAGAGTAGTTGTAAGTTATCTATTGGCATTGGCTAACAAGTAACTGTTGGTGAGGCTTAGTACATTAACTTATACTCTGCATTGTTATGGTGATGCTTTCAAATTGTATTGTTTGACTCTTTCATAGTGTTTTAGCTTTAATCTTCGCATTGTTGGCATAATACCAAGCCAATTTTAAATTTGGACAATCAGCTGATTGCTGACTCTACTGATGTTAACTGGAATGCAATGTTAATAGTAATGATGATACTCAGTTTATCTAAGCTACATGTTATGGATTGAATATTACCAATCTTGTATTCTTAATTGAATTGCTTTTATTTTTGTACCAGCTTCTTGATTAATGTCATAACTATTGAATTCCTTATTGATGATGTATTTTATGATTATGAAATTATTCTTACTCTGTGTGCCTAGATGAATTAAGTAGCCAAGCAGCGTGACAGAAAGGAACGAATTATCTTAAATTATGTGATAATTACTTTTTTTAAACTATGTAAAAAATGTCTAAGTACTTATATTTTGATATGGAGGTAGTAATAAACTTAAGAATCAAGTTACGATTCATGTCCTCCCTTGTTGAATCAACTTATCTTGCAGGATTGTTTAGGCGTCTTGCAAGTTAGAGTGTAGTTGTTTTTTTCTTTGTTTCTTTCTTTCATATGTACCAAAAAAAATATAACTATACTTTCTACATTTTATATTTTTATTAAGTAAAAAAAGAATTTCCATGTGTGAAACAATTTTGAATAATATTTTTAATCATCTTTTATTCATATATTCTACTCAATACAAAGGAAGAGTATTTTCATTAGAGTAAAGAAATTTTGAATAATATTATTAATTTACTTTTTTCGTATTTTCTTCTCATGTCATAAATAGCTTTTTTATTTTTCTGACAAAAATATTTTTGCTAAAACATATTGAAGTAAATATGGATTAAATTTATGATCATTAGTTAATTAATTACTTTATTTGGTATTGTCTTAGGTATACTTCTTTGCGAACTAGAACGTTTTCATCCACAATAGCTGTCAAGAAAAATGAATGATAAGATAAGATCAAATAATAAGATAAGATTAAATATTTATATGAAATAGGAAAATAAGATACATATATTAATTAAGAAGTATTTTATTTGAATTTATATATAAGGAAAAACTTATTTTTGTGTCCAAATTTAAATGGTTAAATGTTATTAATATTTTTTTGATAAATAATATTTTCTTTTATATAACTATATGTTCTACAATTTATAATTTATCAACTAAACAATTTTTTTTGTTCCATGTGTAACAATTTTGAATAATATTTTTAATCATCTTTTATTCATATATTTTCTCCTCACTAAAAAAGTAGAGTATTTTTTCCATGTGTACATGTAGATGAAACATATTTGAAAAAAATATTAATTAGTTTAGTCTCTAAAGTTATGACCATTAATTCAATTGTGATTGGGCATATAAAAAAAAAATCAATTGTGACCCTTAATTCATTTAGTACTTTTTTTTAGTATAAATATACCAAAATATGACACAATATGTCAATTACGGTACATTATGTTTAATTTGATATATAAGGAAACAAATTACCACTTCACTATAATTGAAGGAAAATTAATTTATGTCCAAATTTAAAAGATTTAATATTTTGATTTTTTTTGTAATAATTTAATATTTTGTTTAATATTTTTTGAAAAAGACCATTCTCTTTTATATAACTAGAATTTCTACTTTCTTCTTTTATTCTACTTTGTCTTATTTTCTTCTCACGACAATTTTTTTTTTTATTTTTACAAAAACATGTTGCTGAAAAATATTTTTGTAAAATATCAATTTTATCTCTAAAATTATTATCATTAATTAGTTTTTGTATTTTTGTTTCATTTATTTACAGGTATTCTCGTGATTGACGAGCCAAGAACATTCATAACATAGTGAGCATAGCTCTCCTAACAAGCATGTTTTTCGACCACAAAAGCTTTAAAAAGAGGAATAAGATAGAATGTTTAAAAAAGATTTAAAGTTTAGACGAAAGTACCAAAATAAGATGCATTATATTAAATAAGATATATTATATTTAATTTAATATATAAGGAAAAATATTACAGCTTCACTAATAATTTATGGAAAGATTTTTGTACTGTCCAAATTATAAAAAATTAGAATGTTTTATTTTTGTATTTTTAAATAATATTTTCTTTTATATAATTATACTTTTTACCTTTTATATTTCTTTTCGAGTCAAACTAATTTTAAATTTATTAATTACCTCTTTTTTCTTTTTACAAAAATGTGTTTCTAAACATATTTCAGTGAAATAACAATTTAATCTCTAAAATTATGATAATAAAATAATTTAGTATTTTTGTTTTGGCTCGTTATGGTGGGACAAGTTCTCCTAGCGAAAAATTTTTGTTTTCGCAATAGCTATAAAAATAGGAGGTTAAAATAGGCATTTGATCCCTATACATAACACTTATGAATTAGCCTCTATACTAAAAATACTAACTTTGAGTCCCTACTAAAAACATTTTACAAATAGGCCCTTGTCGTTGGTTGAGGATTAATGGAAGCTTTTGTGTAGTGTATGTTTTGGAGTATAGGAGGACTAACTTGTAAGTTTGTACCTCATATAGGCACCAAATATGCAATAAACAATTGGGGCCTGGTTGTATAATAAATTTCGTGTAGCGACTAAAAGTTGGTGATTTGGGGTATAGGGGTCGGAGTGATGCGTACCTAAGCCAATGTCACATATAATGACTAAATGTATAATTTAACAAAAAAAAAATGTTTAGTTAACATAACATGATATGTTAAGATTAAAAATTTAGTTGAAAACACTAAAACATGATAAATTTAATTGAAAACACTAAGAAAACAGTGTTTACGTGTAATTTGATCTCTAAAAAAAAATTGCCACATGTGTTTTTGATGCATGTATAATCACAGGTATTTTTCTTTTCTACTTGCCAATCAATTTTATTTTTTTATAGGAAAGTAGAACTTGCCAATCAATTTAATTAGTCACTATAATGTATTTAGTTGCTAATTTATTTTTTGTTCCTTCATATTATTCAGTGCTCTTGGATAAGAAATTTAAATATCATTTGTAGTTCCTAAATTATTTATTTATTTATTTCATTTTTTTTGTTAGGTTGAGGTCCTAAATTATTTAAAAATAGATAAAATTGTTTTTAAAATGAATAACAATCAATTAATTGAGTTTTTAAATTGTTTTAAAGTAATCATTTTAAATTTTAAACAAAAAATTGGAGATAAAATTAAATGAGAATGTAGAATTAATTCACTGTAGTTTATTTCAAGAAAAAAAAAGGAAAAAAAACTACAGTTCATAATCACGTGACTATATATATAATTCAAACATACTTTGATATTTTCAAGTTTTACCTTACGGGTAGGAAGAATGTCGAAGAACGAATCTAGGGTTACACACTTGAAGGGAAAAAGAACATTGACGAAGGAACGCGCTAAGGTTACAAAGTTAGCCAAAACGGAGAGTGAAATGGAGAAGACGACTGATTTTCTGCCTCCGGAATTGTTGAATCAAGTTCTGCTAAGGTTGCAAGTAAAATCCCTTGTAAGTTTCAGGTGTGTGTCAAAGTCATGGCTTTCTCTCTTCTTTGATCCCCAATTTTTAAAATCACAATTTGAATTGACTACAACACACTAAGAAACTCATGATTATAATGTCAAATTCTTGTAAAGCCCAATCCATAGACATTAATGCACCCTCGCTTTATGATGCTTCAGCTCCTCCTTTAACGAATCTTAGGAGTTTGTTACAATATACATCTCGTTCTGATGTTTGTATTGTAGGTTCTTGTAGAGGATTTATACTTTTAAATTATCTTGTAAATCTCTACTTGTGGAATTCAATCACTGCTCTCTTCAGAAAAATACCACCACATCTCAGTAATTCCAAGTTCATTAACCGGTCTTATAAATTTTTCAATGGTTTTGGATACGACCCATCAACGGATGATTACGTGATAATTGTAGCGTCCTGTGATAAAAACAACTATTATGAAAGCAGCGATGATGAAAGCAACAGTGATATTGAGACATTTGTGGAGTTTTTCTCTTTCAATGCTAACAAGTGGAAACAATTGGAGGCTCCCAATTTGCCCTACATGGCGTCCAGTGAATATTATGAAGATAAAGTCGGGCTGTTCTTCAATGGAGCTATTCATTGGATTGCTTATCGTTTCGATCGATCAGTGGACCTTATTGTTGTGTTTGATTTGATTGAAAGGAATTTATCTGAGATAGCTCTGCCTGATTTTGTCTTTGACTTTGATTATTGTAAGTTACGGGTATTGGGAGGATTTCTCTGTTTATGTGTTGCCGGGCGCGCACAATTTGTTGAGGGATACACTACTCATTTTGTTGGTGATATATGGGTAATGAAAGAATACAAAGTGCAATCATCTTGGAACAGGTGTCCAATTGGGGTATGTCCTAATAACCCTCTTACGCAACACTTGTCCCCAATATGTAGTACAAAAAGCGGAGATATCATCGGAGAGGATGGATACGATGGTCATGATGTGAGATTGGTGAAGTTTAATGTCAATGAGGTAGTACAAGAGCTTCATGTGAATCACAATGATCCTTGAGATGTATACAATGTGGTGACGTATAACGAGTCACCGCTTCCAGCCCCTGGTGATGGTTAGGTAGTTGAACAACATGACTCACAAAATCAAAGTACAATTTGGTTGTTAAATGAGCTGCTTTCCTTTATTATTTTCTTCATTCTTCTTTTGTAATCACTCCCCCTTCGCTGTTAGAAAGCTGAACAAGATAAGATAATTCACAATAGAACAATTTGGTTGTAAAATATTCTCTTATAATAATTTGCATATTTTGAAATTCCCAGTGAATGTTTATCTATACCAATTAACGTTTATGTATAACATTAACTGTGGTCATTTAAAGATGTAGAAATTTGTGTGAATGAAAATTGTCAGTTCTGGAGTTGTGGAATTGTCCTATGATCTTGATACTTTTTGTCTTTTGGATTTCAAGCTACTTCTAATATTTTCCTAGATCAGTGTAATTGGGGAAATTTTTTGTTTTCCTCTAATTTTTTTAAGCTGACTTCTAATTGATTCTAAGGGTTAAATCATTTATGTTTTGAGGTTAGATTCGGTGGTTTTCTTTTCATAGGAGATATTGGATTTATTGAGTAGAAAAGGCATACATATCAAATATTTGAAACTTTTGTTACATTGATCAAATGATGCAATCACTGTTTGATGTTCAAATTTCAAAATGACCAATGTGATGGTGGTGATGATTGAAAAGAGATCATTAGATTCTTTGACTCTCACAATTTATCATATAGCAATTACTTTGTTGTATCATAGCCTCACTTAAATTATGTAAGATAACTGAAACCATCACCAGATCAGATGGGATTACTGAACATCTTTTTAGATCAACAACAGAATCCCTTTCTATCTTTTGTTAGCAAGAACCTTTTTCAATGGAATATCCAAATACAATATCTATATGTTGCAATTTAAAGTAATCACATTTTCTTCTCAATTCAGGCATATGCTACTATTATTAAATAGATAAGTAATCACATACTGCATTTGCATATGGATTCTTCATGGATTCTGACCTTCTTTGTTATTTTTTTAGGTGGTTTCTCCGGTGTTCCTTCAAAATAAGGAACAAATTTGTTCCTCTACGTGGCTCCATTTAAGTAGCGACACTTGTTATTACTTATCCATATCATTTAATTTAATATAACTTTATAATATTGCAAACACATCCTCTCTTTTAATAACATTTACCCTAGTTTAAACACAATATTTCTTAAAATTTCTTTATCTTTTTTCTTTTAACAAATTTAAATACAACATTCACGACTAAATTAAAATTAAACGCAAGTGATCATAAAAAAATAATTGAAGAATGGTGAATAACAAGTATTAAAACATATTAATATTGTATGACTACTTTTGATGTATTCATCCACAACACAATAATATTATCCATCATAAAAGACAAGTATTCATTAAGAATACATTATACACAATTTTAGTGCAAGTATTGATAGTTTTTTGGGTTTAGTATGTGATTTGTGATTTTTCATGTTGTTTCAATCTTATTATATTTAAATTCTTCATGTCAATTTGATGTAAAATATGTGTTAGGTGTCCAAGTTTTTCTATAATGTTCATATCTATTCTTAATTGTTCTTGCTATTTCTTGATAGATATTTCTATGGTGTCTATGGTGCCATCTCTATGAAGATGACAACATGATCTCTTATCCAATCAAATCAAAAATTTGATATGAGACAATAAGAAATGCAATAAAGTTTTATTCTCTATTAAATTTGGTAGATACAAACTTGATTTTATTTTTTAATATAATATTTAGTTTTTATTTATGTCTCAATTTTTTTAATCAAAATATTAAATACTTAGATTTTTGTTACATTATTAAAGGTGTATTTGAGCTTTAGTTAATTAAAAAATGAGTTTTTATTAGTTGAAGAATAAATAAATTAATGGAGAATATTATAATAAATAAAATAAGGTAAAAGTAGTATTTTAGTCTCTAAACTTTACATTAAATTTTATTTTAGATCTCTTTTTTTTTTTTGTTCATATTGACTTCTTTACTTATTTTTTTTCGTGTTATTTCATTAAATAATTAATAAAAAATCTAAAATAGTCGCAAGATGTGAGAAAGAAGAAGACAATGATAAAAAATATTATCATGGGCATTTTTGTTAATTATTTATCAACAAAAAATTAATAGAAAATAATTATATTATATTGAAAATATAAATTAAGATTACGAAGAAAAAATAAAAGGACCAAATTAAAATTTGAGATAAAGTTATGGGCCTAAAATATAAATTTAGCCATAAAGAATATGATGCTATTATTCTATAAATTTTTTCTAGCGAAAATTCATAAAACAACACAAAAAGAAAAAATCATTCCCATATAAATTTTAATTTATAAATGTGACACGAATAAAGCACATTTAAATAATATTATTTTCATATAAATAACTCGTACACGTCTAATTACATTATCATCCTTATGCTCAAATATCATTTACTTGTATTATGTTCTTCTAAGTCTCATAATTTATTTCAGACCCAATTATGAATTATTTACGTTATATTATTTTTGAAATACAATTTGCTTCAAGTTAAAGTTTTCATTAATTATGTATTTTTCTTTTAGGTAGTTTCAGACTGGAATATAAGTTATCTAGATCATGTACTATTCGGCCTAATGTTTGCTTAAGACTCAATTATTAGTTACTTATATCTATAGTTATAAAACTCATACTAGCCATCGACTAGGTCAAGGTCCTCGATCACCGATCGAACCGCTAACTTACTGGTCGAACCGATTTAACTCGATGTATGATAATATTTTATAATTTATATTAATATTTAAAAATGTAATATATATTTTATCATAAAATTTAATATGCTAAATAATTTTTCTGTACTAATGTTATGTTTATACAAAATTAAATATATAAATATTGATAATTTTATATTGATATATAAAATTATAACTTAGATAATGTTTTTTTTAAAAAAAATAAATGCAAATACATTAAAAAAATAAACTCCTAAATATATTATAATAAAAATTTTATAAATATATTTATATTATTATATTAAAATGTTTTAAAATATAAATATATTTAACATATAATAAAATATGTGTTAGTTGTCAAATATAAAAAATTTCATAAGTATTTTTATATTATTATAATAGAAAATTTTATTACAATATATTTATGAATTTAGTTTTTAAATGTATTTTCATTTTTTTAAAAAAAATATTATCTAACTTATAATTTTATATATAAATCTAAATTTATCAATATTTATATATTTTAATTTTACATAAACTTTAATTAACATTAGTACTAATATATGATTAATACACAAAAATTCTTTAATATATTAAATTTTACGGTAAAATATATATTATATTTGTAAATATTAGTATAAATTATAAAATATTATCATATATCAAGTTAAATCGGTCCAATCAATGACCTACTAGTTCGACCAGTGATCCATGACTTTGACCGAGTCGATGACTAGTATGAGTTTTATAACTATAAATATAATAAGCAAAAATTTGGCTGAATAGAAGGTGACCTAAGTAACTTATATCTGAAGCGACCTAGAAGAAAAATACATAATTAATGAATACTTTAAAAGCAAATTATATTTAAAAAATAACATAACATAAATAATTCATAATTGAACCTGAAATAAATGATAAGACTTAGAAGATTCTGATACAAATAATTGATACTTGAGCATATAAATGACAATGTAATGATGCGTATACTATTTATTTGTATGAAAATAATATTATTTAAATACATTATATTATATAAGTGTGTTCTATTCATGTCAAATTTATAAATTAAAATTTATATGTGAATATGTTTTTCTTTTTGTGTTATTTTATGAATTTTCACTAGAAAAAATTTGTAAAATAATATTATCATATTTTAGGCCCATAACTTTATCTCAAATTTTAATTTGGTCCTTTTATTTTTTCTTCATAATCTTAATTTATATTTTCAATATAATATAATTATTTTCTATTAATTTTTGTTGATAAATAATTAACAAAAATGCCTATGATAATATTTTTTATCATGGTCTTCTTCTTTCTCACATCTTGTGACTATTTTAGATTTTTTTATTAATTATTTAATGAAATAACACAAAAAATAAGTAAAGAAGTTAATATGAACAAAAAAAAAAAAAGAGATCCAAACTAAAATTTAATGTAAAGTTTAGGGACCAAAATACTATTTTTACCTTATTTTATTTATTATAATATTCTCCATTAATTTATTTATTCTTCAACTAATAAAAACTCATTTTTTTAATTAACTAAAGCTCAAATACACCTTTAATAATGTAACCAAAATCTAAGTATTTGATATTTTGATTAAAAAAATTGAGACATAAATAAAAACTAAATATTAGATTAAAAAATAAAATCAAGTTAGTATCTACCAAATCTAAATGATTTAATAGAGAATAAAACTTTATTGCATTTCTTATTGTCTCATATCAAAATTTTGATTTGATTGGATAAGAGATCATGTCTCCATCTTCTACACCAGAGACACCATAGAAATATCTATCAAGAAATAGCAAGAACAATTAAGAATAGCTATGAACATTATAGCAAAACTTGGACACCTAACACATATTTTACATCAAATTGACATGAAGAATTTAAATATAATAATATCGAAACAACATAAAAAATCACAAATCACATACTAAACCCAAAAATCTATCGAAACTTGCACTAAAATTGTGTATAATGTATGTCTTTTATGATGGATAGTATTATTGTGTTGTGAATGAATACATCAAAAGTAGTCATACACTATTAGTATGTTTTAATACTTGTTATTCACCCTTCTTCAATTATTTTTTTATGATCACTTGCGTTTAATTTTAATTTAGTCGTGAATGTTGTATTTAAATTTGTTAAAAGAAAAAAGATAAAGAAATTTTATGAAATATTATGCTTAAACTAGGATAAATGTTATTAAAAGAGAGGATGTGTTTGCAATATTATAAAGTTATATTAAATTAGATGATATGGATAAGTAATAACAAATGTCACCACTTAAATGGAGCCACGTGGAGGAACAAATTTGTTCCTTATTTTGAAGGAACACAAAAAAACCACTTTTTTTTATTATAGATTTTATTATGATTACTAGTATTTGCCATGTAATCTTAGATTTTATTATGTGATATTTAAGATGCTTTCTGTCTTTTAAGATTTATTTCTCCTAATACAATTTTTTTTAAAAAAAATTGGGTAGATAAAGTGCTCCAAAATATCAAGTCAGATCTCATGTCAAAGCACTTTATTATCTAATCCAAAATGTCTAGTCTAATTAGACTAAGTGCTCCAAAACTTGAAACTTCAAAATTTTCAATTCCTCACGTGATTTTACTCTTCAACTCCACCTCTCAGTACTTTTGTTGCTAGTCTAATCAAAATGTTGGAAGCTTGGTGAAGAGTTGTTGATCAAACAATAATTCCACTAGAGTTGCAGCAAATGCAAAGTCCGAACTTAAAAATCATTTTATAGTATTGGTTTTCAAATTTTTTCAATTGTGTCATCTTGTTCCTTCAACTTTCAATTGGGCGATTTTAGTCCCTCAACCTTTTCAATTAA
Source organism: Cyamopsis tetragonoloba (assembly GCA_037177725.1). Taxonomy (NCBI): domain Eukaryota; kingdom Viridiplantae; phylum Streptophyta; class Magnoliopsida; order Fabales; family Fabaceae; genus Cyamopsis; species Cyamopsis tetragonoloba. The sequence continues at coordinate 49,033,470 of CM074124.1, forward strand.
GCGATTTTTCCCCTAACTTTTAAATGTGTGGTTTTAGCTCCCTATTTTGTCTATTGTGCGATTTTGGTCTCCTCAACATTTTTAAACAGTGTGATTTTGTTCAATTAATCAATCTTTCATTAAGAAGCTAACGGTTAACACAATCAAATCAATAAAATAAAGTGTGTAAAAGCACTAAAATCATGTAATTAGAAAAGTTTCAAACCAAAATCGCATGAATAAAAACTTATTATATAAGTTTGACCTCGTTAACAATTAACTTCTTAATGAGAGATGGTCAAATGAATCAAAATAACGCAATTGAAAAAGTTTCAGAACCAAAACTGTGTAATTCAAAGTTAAGGGACCAAAATTGTACAATTGACATAGTTAGAGGACAAAAATCGTACAATTAAAAGTAAAAAGACTAAAATTGCACAATTGAGACTGAAAGTACAATTAAGCCTATAGATAAATCTGATCTATCATTGAAAAGATTGAAGAATTGCACAAACAATTTCATGCATATTTCTATTTCATATTATTATATTTGTGCTTGCGCTTAAAAATTTATTTATAGAATTTCAAAAGCTAATTAAAAGTATATCATATGAGATTTATGATCCTAGCTAGAGAATTTAGTACAACCATTGTAGGTGAATCTGATCTATCTTTGAAAAAGCTTGAAGCATTGCATAAATAACTTCAAACACTTCAAGGTTATTAACTTATTTCTATTTCATTTATTTGTTTAATTTGTTTGTGTGCTTAAAAACATATTTATAGAAATTCAAAATTTAATGAGTAGTGATATATAGGATACAAATCTGTTGGTTAAGAATGTGGTTAATCATGGTTGGGATTTGAATAGATTGTGACTTTTTTATTTTGGAAAAGGAAAAATTTGTATATAATCACAGTAGTGCACTAACCTTAAACACTAAAAGTTCCGATTTATAATAGAAACTAGGAAATTATAAAATAAGCCCTTCATGTGACAACAGCTAGAATTCACATCTCACTAACCCATAATCCAAAAACAGGCACAATCACTAACAACAGGTAATACAAAAAATTGGATCATTGCACCAACCAAAAAAGGATAATCTAGCAGCACCTCCTTTTGAATAGCACATGAAACATTCCCGTGAAGTTCTTTTAATGGCTTCAAATAGAATTTCAACTTCAATCAATTCATTCTAGAAAATATTCTTGTTCCTAGCAAACCAAATTTCTCACATAACTGCAAACCATGTTAAAGAACCAAGTAAGAACTGTTTTTTACATGAGAACAACCCTTCAAACGCTAACAACTGAAGATGACAGCAGTTTGGAAAAATTGCACTAAATCCCAACCACCGAGATATTTTTAGCCATACCTCATAAGACAATGAACAAGTGAAAAACAAATGAGAAGAATTTTCGTCCAAATCATTATAGAAGACACAATGAGCACCTTGATTTATCGAGATTGAAAAAAGTCGTAGTTAGCTATCCTTGAGACTACACTGTCCACACCAAACTTCCTTCCAAAACAGTGTGTCTTTCCCATCTCCCTAGAGACAAGACTATCAAAACCGACATTTTTCTCAAGCAACTCCCCAACTGTATACTTGGAAGATAGAATTCTAACAATTAAATCCTCAGAATTGTTAAGAAGTCTCCACTTCCACTTTCATAGTAGACTAAGATTGAATCATTCTAGATTGTTAACACCTAAACCCCCATTCTCTTTTGGTCTACAAATCACATCCCACGACACCTAGGCCTGGCCTCTTTTAATTGCAGATCCTCCCCAGAGAAAATATCTTTGTAAACGAGAAAGTAAGTTTAGCACCACACGAGGAGCTTTAAATACAGAGAAGTGGTACAACGGCAGACTTGTGAGGACTGAGATCATTAAAGTCACTTTACCTCCCGAAGCCGGAAGCTTCCCCCTCCACCTACTCAACCTTTTTTTGAAAGCTTCGATGACGGGTTGCCATGTGTTGATCCTTCTCGGATTTGCTCCTATAGGAAGACCCAGATACTTAAATGGCAGTTCCCCTAGCTTACACATCATAATTCTGCTTGCATTGGTTAAGAAACGCTCTTCAATATTTACACCCACAAGGCTACTTTTCAGAAAGTTAACCCTTAACCAAGAGACCAATTCAAAGCGTCTTAGGATTGCTTTATGAGAACAAAGATTCTGCAGAGACAGTTCATCCACCAATAAAAGTATCATCCGCGATTTGTAACAAGGAGACCCTATCTGATTTTGCCCAACCAAGTATGGAGTGAACGAACCCTGAAGGGAAGCCATATTCATGAGACCTTTCAGACCTTTTGCAGTAGTAAGGAAAAGAAAATGTGCGAATGGGTCTCCTTGTTTCAACCCCTTTGAGAGATGAACTAACTTAGAAGGACTCCCATTTATTAGGACTGAAACTGAGCCAGTCACAGACCTTCATCCATTTACACCACCTTGGGGAGAAACCCAGTCTAAATAACATATAATCCATAAAATCTCAACTTAAAGAATCATCTTCATTTTCACAGTCCGCTTTGAAGATTAAGCACATCTTGTTCGATCTCTTAGCTTAGTCAATAATTGCCTCATTTAGAATAACAACACTGTCCAAAATTTGAGACTATGGTAAAAATGCTGACTGAGATTCAGAGATAACTAAATTGACTCTTGAGAACATTTTTCAATCTCCTAGCTAAGATCTTGGCCACAATCGTGTGTAGACACCCAACAAGGGAGATTGCCCTGAAGTTGTTTAGTCCTTTCGGAGAAACCACTTTAGGCACGAAAGTTATGAAAGCATTGTTAAAACCTCCTAGAAAAGATGCATTAACAAAGAAATCCTGCATGAGCTGAATGAATTTTGGCTTAAGAAGATCCCAAAAGTGCTTAATGAAAGTGAAGTTAAATCCGTCAGGTCAAGGTGCTTTGTTCGCTGCACAATGTCTGACAGCCTCGTCTATTTCCTCCTCTTCAAATGGAGTTCCCAGACAATTAGCATCTTGTACTGAGAGTCTTTTAAATTCCACTCCCTCCACCTAATGTTGTTGTTTAACCTATCAGCTCCTTGGGTTTTTATACAGTTTCGTCTGCGTATTTGTGGCTACTTGAGAAACAATCCATTCTTGATGGTATGGAGAACATTGCTTGGATTTGGGAACAACCAACTACTGAAACTATCCAGATTTTTACTTGGCAAGTGGTTTATAATGGCCTTCCAATTTGTTGAATAGCTCTCATCCTTATGCATTGCTGATTTCTGAGATTCACCACTTCATTTCATGGGATTGGCAGGTTAGAGTTGACCATACATTGCCAAAGGTAATACGTATGTCGTCTGGCATGCTAAAGAACATTCTAAGAGCACGAATCAAGTTATGATATTGGATTCATGTCCTCCCGGGTAGAATCAACTTATTTTGCAGGATAGTTTAGGCTTCTTGCAAGTTAGAGTGTAGTTTTTTTTCTTTGTTTCTTTCTTTTATATGTTCCAAAAAAATATAACTATACTTTCGACGTTTTATATTTTTTTAGGTAAATGAATAAATTTTTGAAACAATTTTGAATAATATTTGTTAATCATCTTTTATTCATATATTCTTCTCACTACAATGGCAGAGTATTTTTTATTCGAGTAAAGAAATTTTGAATAATATTATAATTTACTTTTTTCATATTTTCTTACCATGACATAAGTTGATTTTTTTTTATGTCGACATTTTTCTTAAACATAATAAAGTAAAATATCAATTAAAATTATGATCATTAATTAATTTAGTACTTTATTTAGTATAGTCTAAGGTATACTTGTGTGCGAGCTATGACTTTTTCATGCACAATAGCTATCAAGAAAAATGAAGGATAATAAGATAAGATTAAATATTTATATGAAAACAGGAAAATAAGATACATTACAATAATTAATTAAGAAGTATTGTGTTTAATTTTATATATAAAGAAATAAACTAAAACTTTGTTGATAATTTAAGAAAAAACACTTTCTGCCCAAATTTAAATGATTATACGTCATTTATATTTTTTTGATAAATAATATTTTCATTTATATCACTATTCGTTCAACATTTCATAATTTTTTACAAGCAATATTTTTTGTCCATGTGTAACAATTTCTAATAATATTTTTTATAATCATTTATTTATATATTAGTCCCTAAAATTACGACCATTAATTCAATTGTGACCGTTAATTCATTTAGTACGTTTTTTAGTGTAGTGAAACATATTTTCTTGATTGAGCTGAAATCTTCCATGGTATAATGATTAAATTAGTTCTCCCATGCAATGAGAATTTTTTAAATCCCAAATAGCTATGAAAAAAAAAAAGAAAAGATATATAAGATGATAAGATAATGTTAAAAGTTAGCTGAACATACCAAAATATGATACATTATATCAATTAGAGTGTATTATATTTAATTTGATATATAAGGAAACTAATTACCACTTCACTAATAATTGAGGGGAAAATAATTAATTTGATATTAATGTTTTGTCTATTTATAGGTATTCTTTTTTTGGAGTAAAAAACATTCATATCATAGTGAGGGTAGCTCTCATTGTAAGAATGTTTTTCATCCACACAAACCTTAAAAAAAAGGCATAAGATAGAATGTTAACAGAAGATTAAAAGTTTAGACGAAAAAATCAAAATAAAATGCATTATATTAATTAAGGTGTATTATATTTAATTTGATATATATGGAAAAAATATTACTGCTTCACTAATAATTTATGGGAAAGACTTTTTTCCTGTCCAAATTAAAAGATTAAAAAAAAAGTATTTATATTATTTTAAATACTTTCTTATATATAATTAGACTTTTTACCTTTTATATTTCTATTCGTGTAAAACTATTTTTAATAAAATTATTAATCAGCTTTTTTTGTTCAACCAAAACATATTTCTGAAACATATTTGAGTAAAATAACAATAGTCCCTAAAATTATGAAAATTAAATAATTAATTAATCTAGTAATTTTGTTTTGACTAGATATAGGTTTTCGCTTGTTCGAGCTCAAAACATCCATATTATGTTTCATAAATAAATTTAACTATATATATTTTTTACGTTTAACCCATTGTGTGCTTGGTTACGTGAATTTTTTTTGGTAACGTTATGAATTTAAGTTGGATGAAAAACATTTTTTTCTTTTTGATTGAAAAATAAAAAATAAAAAATTTATTGCTACATGCGAAAAGCTACTATATTTAATAGCTAACCGTGGCATTATATGGCACTAGAATATAATTTAATTGTCAAAGATCTGTTTCACCAAAACCTACATTCTGATACGAACGAAGATGGAGCCCCAGATTCTGCCGGAGGAATTGCTAAGGGAGACACTGTTACGGTTGCCTGTGAAGTCTCTAGTACGTTTCAAGTGTGTCTCTAAGTCATGGCTTTTTCTCATCTCCGATTCTCATTTTGCTCGATTGCATTTCGATTTCGCTGCAGCTATCACACAGAGTCTCTTGGTCTTATCGGATTATAAGAAAATGTTATCCATAGACTTCAACGCCGCTTCGCTTCACGACAAATCAGCCTCTTCTATGGTGAAGTTCAACTTACCTCTTCCCCAATCTCAGGATATCAGAATTTTAGGTTCTTGCAGAGGATTTTTGCTGCTGGAATGTTATCAAAATCTCTTAATCTGGAATCCACGCACCGGTATCCACAGACAACTAACTTCTCCCATTTATTCAATTCGATACTCATTTCTCTACGGCTTTGGGTATGATCCTTCCACAGATGACTACTTGGTAACCGTAGCATTCTACAAACCAAGCGAAGAAGAAGAAGAAGCAGAAGAAGAAGAAGAAGAAGAAGAAGATTTTGTGGGTGCAGATGATGGCACGTTCCGAGCGCAAATTTTCTCATCGAGAGCTAACACTTGGCAAGAATTGGAGGGTTCCCATATGTCGTATATAAACTTGTCTGTAAGTTATAGTTCTGACTTTGGGATTTACTTCAATGATGTTGTCCATTGGCTAGCTCGACATATCGATAGACGTGTGAATATTATTGTTGCCTTTGATTTAATGGAAAGGGTTTTCTTTGAGATAGCTCTCCTGGATGATTTTGACTGTAATATTTTCTGCTCTCAATTGCGAGTATTAGGAGGATGTCTCACTATATGTGCCGAGCGCTACGATAACATTGCAGGTGGTATATGGGTAATGGAAGAATACAAAAGGCAATCATCATGGACTAGGCGTCATGTTAATATTCTGGCTCAACACTTCTCTCTAGTATGCTTTACTAGAAATGGTGATATTGTTGGATTAGATTATTTTACAGAATTGGTGAAATTTAATGACAACGGAGATATGCTGGAGCGTCGCCGCTATTGTGATCATCATGAGGATTGCGACTGTGATCTGATTGCGCTCATGCATACAGAGTCTTTGCTTTCAATACCGTCTAACAGATAGGCCGTAGAAACAAGGACAATTTGATTGTGAAGTAGTCTCATATTTTCACCTGTTTTTTATGCTTATTTTGTGCTTTATGAAACATATATAGATAGTAATAGTATTGGGGAGAGTGATGAACCTACTAGGTGAAGAGTAGTTGTAAGTTATCTATTGGCATAGGCTGACAAGTACCTGTTGGTGAAACTTAGTACATTAACTTCTACTCTGCATTGTTATGGTGATGCTTTCAAATTGTAGCCTTTGACTCTTTTATAGTGTTTTAACTTGAATCTTCGTATTGTTGGAATGATACCAAGCCAATGTTAAATTTGGATAATCAGCTGATTGCTGACTCTATTGATGTTACTTGGAATGCAATATTAATATTAAAGATGATACCCAGTTTATCTAAGCTACATGTTATGGATTGAATATTATGAATCTTATCTTCTTAATTGAACTGCTTTTATTTTTGTATCAGTTTCTTGATTAATGTCATAACTATTGAATTCCTTATTGATGATGTATTTTATGATTATGAAATTATTCTTACTCTGTGTGTCTAGATGAATTAGGTAGCCAAGCAGCATGACAGAAAGGCACGAATTATCTTAAATTATATGATAACTACTTTTTTTAAACTATGTGAAAAATGTCTTAATGCTTATATTTTGATATGGAGGTAGAAATAAACTTAAGAATCAAGTTACTGTACTAGATTCAAGTCCTCCCTTGTTAAATCAACTTATCTTGCAAGATTGTTTAGGCGTCTTGCAAGTTAGAGTGTAGTTGTTTTTTTCTTTGTTTCTTTCTTTCATATGTACCAAAAAAAATATAATTATACTTTCTATATTTTATATTTTATTAAGTAAAAAAAGAATTCCATGTGTAAAACAATTTTGAATAATATTTTTAATCATCTTTTATTCATATATTATATTCTACTCATTACAAAGGCAGAGTATTTTCTTTCGAGTAAAGAGATTATGAATAATATTATTAATTTACTTTTTTTCATATTTTCTTCTCATGACATAATTAGTTTTTTTATTTTTTTGACAAAAACATTTTTGCTAAAACATATTGAAGTAAAAATATGGAATAAATTTTTTATCATTAATTAATTAATTACTTTATTTGATATTGTCTTAGGTATACTTCTTTGCGAACTAGAACTTTTTCATCCACAATATCTGTCAAGAAAAATGAATGATAAGATAAGATCAAATAATACGATAAGATTAAATATTTATATTAAATAGGAAAATAAGATAAATATATTAATTAAGAAGTATTATATTTAATTTTATATATAAGGAATCTGATTAAAACATTGATAATATTATAGGAAAAACTTATTTCTGTGTCCAAATTTAAATGATTAAAACTGATTAAATAATATTTTCTTTTATATAACTACACGTTCTACATTTTATAATTTATCAACTAAATAATTTTTTTTGGTCCACGTGTAACAATTTTGAATAATATTTTTAATCATCTTTTATTCATATATTTTCTCCTCACTAAAAAAGTAGAGTATTTTGTCCATGTGTACATGTAGATGAAATATATTTGAAAAAAATATTAATTAGTTTAGTCTCTAAAATTATGACCATTAATTCAATTGTGATTGGACATATAAAAAAAAAATCAATTATGACCGTTAATTCATTTAGTACTTTTTTTAGTATAAATATACCAAAATATGACACAACATGTCAATTAGGGTACATTATGTTTAATTCGATATATAAGGATACAAATTACCACTTCACAAATAATTGAGGGAAAATTAATTTCTGTCCAAATTTAAAAGATTTAATATTTTGTTTTTCTGGTAATAATTTCCTATTTTGTTTAACATTTTTTGAAAAATACCATTCTCTTTTATATAACTAGAATTTCTACTTTCTTCTTTTATTCTACTTTGTCTTATTTTCTTCTCATGACAAAATTAGTTTTTGTTTTTTTTTTTTTACAAAAACATGTTGCTGAAAAATATTTTTTGTAAAATATCAATTTTCTCTAAACTTATGATCATTAATTAGTTTTTGTATTTTGTTTCATTTATTTATAGGTATTCTCCTGATCGAGCCAAGAACATTCATATCATAGTGAGGATAGCTCTCCTAACAAGAATGTTTTTCAACCACAAAAGCTTTAAAAAAAGGAATAATATATATAGAATGTTAAAAAAAGATTAAAAGTTTAGATGAAAGTACCAAAATAAGATGCATTATATTTAATAAGATATATTATATTTAATTTAATATATAAGGAAAAACATTACAGCTTCACTAATAATTTGTGAAAAGATTTTTGTACTGTCTAAATTATAAAAAATTAAAATATTTTATTTTTGTATTTTTAAATAATATTTTCTTTTATATAATTCGACTTTTTACCTTTTATATTTCTTTTCGAGTAAAACTAATTTTAATATTATTAGTTACCTCTTTTTTCTTTTTACAAAAACGTGTTTCTAAAACATATTTCAGTGAAATAACAATTTAATCTCTAAAATTATGAAAATAAAATAATTTAGTATTTTTGTTTTGTCTCGTTATGGTGGGACAAGTTCTCCTAGCGAGAAATTTTTGCTTTCGCAATAGCTATAAAAACCGGAGGATAAAATACGCATTTGATCCTTATACGTAACACTGTGAATTAACCTCTATACTAAAAAATACTAACTTTGAGTCCCTACGAAAAACATTTTACAAATAGGCCCTTGTCGTTAGTTGAGAATTAATGGAAGCATTTGTGTAGAGACCGAACATTAGTATGTTTTGGAGTATATGAAGACTAATTTGTAAGTTTGTACCTCATATAAGGACCAAATATGCAATAAACAATTGGGGACTGGTTGTATAATAGCGACTGAAATTTGGTGATTTTGGGTATAGGGAGTGATTCGTACCTAAGTCAATGTCACATATATTGACCAAACGTGTATTTTAACAAAAAAAAAAATGTTGAGTTAACATAAGATGATACGTTAAGATTAAAAATTTAATTGAAAACACTAAAACACGATAAATTTAGTTGAAAACACTAAGAAAATAGTGTTTACGTATAATTTGATCTCTCAAAAAAAATTTGTCACATGTTTTTTGGTGCATGTATAATCACAGGTATTTTTCTGTTCTAGTTGAGAACATTTATACTCGAGGCTTTGGGCTTTTTTAGGGGATTATGGCTTTCAAAAAGTTTGTGTCGTTGTTTGGTAATTACAAAAATAAGTCTTTCGGCTACAGGATTGTGCCTTTTCTAACTAACTTTTGCAAAGCTCTTTCAAGAGACTTTTGGCTTCTAAAGATGGGCTTTCAATTTTTCACTTCCAAAATTGTCCTTATTTATTTTTAAAAATCACACCATACGCACCACTATTTGATATTACTAACATATTAATATTATATTAAATAGCAATATAATATTATTTGTTCTTTTTAGCCATTTAACATATTTCAGCTTATTATACAGCCTATTTAACCAAACAATTCTAACCAATACAGCTTTCAGTCAGCTTCACAGCCAAAAGCCAAAAGCCTTGAGATTTCAGCCCATTTTACAAACATACCCTTAGTCACTATGATGTATTTAGTTGCTAATTTATTTTTTAATTTTTTTTCCTTCATATGATTCAGTGCTCTTGGATAAGAAATTTAAACATCAGTTCCTAAATTATTTATTTATTTATTTCATATTTTTGTTAGGGTGAGGTCCTAAACTATTTTAAAATAGATAAAATTGTTTTTAAAATGAATAACCATCAATTAATTGAGTTTTTAAATTGTTTTAAAGTAATTATTTTAAATTCTAAATAAATATTTGGAGATGAAAATTAAATGAGAATGTAGAATTAATTTACTGTAGTTTATTTCAAGAAAAAAACGAAAAAAAGCACATTTCGTAATCACGTGACTATATATATAATTCAAACATACTTTGATATTTTACGGGTAGGGAAGAATGTCGGAGGACGAATCTAGGGTTACACACTTCAAGGGAACAAGAACATTGATGAAGGCATGAGCTAGGGTTACGAAGTTCTCCAGAACGGAGAGTGAAACGGAGAATACGACTGAGTTTCTGCTTCCATAATTGTTGAATCAGGTTCCGCTAAGGTTGCCAGTAAAATCCCTTGTAAGTTTCAGGTGTGTGTCAAAGTCATGGCTTTCTCTTTTCTCTATACCCAATTTTTAAAATCACAATTTGAATTGACGGCAAGACACACCGAGAAACACATGATTATAGTGTCAAATTCTTGTACAGCCCAAACCATAGACATTAATGCACCCTCGCTACAAACATATTTTGATATTTTCACGTTTTACCCTATTATTGGAGTTGATTAAAATATTTCATCTTGGAAGAAAGTCCCACATTGCTCAAGGCATTTTGGAGGAAATCCCACATTTCCTAGGATGACCAAAGGAGTGGGTCGACAAGACTATATAATGGACTCAAGTCCATAATTTCAACTTGCACCAGTCGGAAGCACTTTAAGCTTATATCTGACTTTTCTTTCTTTCTAATACTTTTGTGTTAGAGGGTTGTGAGGTTGGGTTCAGTTACTTGCTTTGGAGAGTGCGGGTGTATTGGGGTCAGGGGTGGTTATGAGAGAAGTCTATGTGTTGTAATATTCTTCACATAGTGATATTCTCTTGTTGTCATTAGACAACGGTAGTGGTTTTGGCGATTTTACCCAACACTTACGAGTAAGAAGAATGTCGAAGGAAGAAACTAGGGTTACGCAGTTAAAGGGAAGAAAAACATTGATGAAGGAACGAGCTAGGGTTACGAAGTTCTCCAAAAAAAAGAGTGGAATGGAGACGACTGAATTTCTACCTCCAGAATTGTTAAATCAAGTTCTGCTAAGGTTGCCAGTAAAATCCCTTGTACGTTTCACACGTGTGTCAAAATCATGGCTTTCTCTCTTATCTGATCCCCAATTTTTGAAATCACAATTTTTTTACAGCAACACACATAGAGAAACTCATGATTATAGTGTCAGATTCTTGTGAAGCCCGATCAATAGACATTAATGCACCCTGGATTACTGCAGCTTCTCCTTTACCAAAGCTTAAGCGTTTGTTACATAAATCGGGGTCTGATGTTTGTATTGTAGGTTCTTGTAGAGGATTTATACTTTTAAGCTATCAAGTAAACCTCTACGTGTGGAATCCAATCACTAATCTCTTCAGAGAAATACCACCACGTCTCGGAACTTGCACATTCATTAACGAGTCTTATCGATTTTTCAATGATTTTGGGTACGACCCATCAACTGATGCTTGATAATTGTAGCTTCCTGTGATAAACACAACTATTATGAAAGCAAGTGATTATAGCTAGAAATTCATGGAGTTGTTCTCTTTCAATGCTAACAAGTGGAAACAATGGGAGGGTCCCAATTTTCCATACAAGACCTCAGATGTTTATTATGATCTTAAAGTCGGCTTGCTCTTCAATGAAACTATTCATTGGATTGCATATTATTGTGATCGATTAGTGGATCTTATTGTTGGGTTTGATTTGATGGAAAGAATTTTTTTTGAGATAGCTCTACCTGATTTTAACTTTGACTTTGATTTTGTAAGTTACGAGTATTGGGAGGATTTCTTTGTCTATGTGTTGCAAGGCGTGCACAATTTGTTGAGGGGTACAATACTCATTTGTCTGCTGATATATGGGTGATGGAAGAATACAAACTGCAATTATCTTGGACCAGGCGTCCAATTGGGGTGTCTCCTAATAATCGTCTTACTCAACACTTGTCCCCAATATGTAGTACCAAAAGTGGTGATATCATCGGAGAGGATGTATACAATGGCCGTGATGTGAGATTGGTGAAGTTCAATGTTAATGAGGTAGAGCAAGAGCTTCGTGTCAATCGCAATGATCCTTTGGATGTATTCAGTATGGTGATGTATAACGAGTCACTTCTTTCACCTCTTGTTGATGGTTAGGTAGTTGAATAACATGTCTGACAAAATCAAACAAAGTACAATTTGGTTGTTAAATGTTCTACTTACCTTTTATTTTGTTCTTTATTCTTGTTTTGTAATAACTCCCCCTTGACCAGTAGAATGCTCAACAAGATAATTTACAACAGAACAATTTGGGTGTGAAATGTTCTCTTATAAAAATTTGCACATTTTAGAATTCCTAATGAATTTTTATCTATACCAATTAATGTTTATCTATAACATTAACGGTGGTCATTTGAAGCTGTAGAAATTTGTATGAATGAAAATGATCTGTTTTGGAGCTGTGGCATTGTTTTATGACCTTGAAACTTATTGTCTTTTAGATTTCAAGCAGCTTCTAATATTTTCCAAGATCAGTGTAGCGACAAAGTTTTTCGTTTTGCTCTAAATTTTTTATGCTAACTTTTGATTGATTCTAAGGGTTAAATCAATTATGGTTGCTTCAGTTGTTTTCTTTTCATTGGAGAAATTGGATTGAGTAAAAAAGGCATACATATTATAGGTTTGAAATTTTGGTTACATTGATCGAATGATGCAAACATTATATGAAATTATCTCACATGGGTTTTATGGTCCAAGAGCATCTAGTACAGCCATTGTAGATTTTATAGATAAATCTGATCTATCATTAGAAAGAATGAAAATTTTCACAAATAATTTAATGCATAATTTATTTTTATTTCATATATTTGTATATGTGCGTGCACTTAAAGATTTATTTATAGAAGTTCAAAAGCTAATTAAAAGTATATCTTATGAGATTTATGATCCAAATGAATTTAGTACATCCATTATTCTGATTTATCTTTGAAAAAGCTTGAAGCATTGCACAAATAACTTCAAGCACTTCCAGGAAAACAACTTTTTTGTATTATATATATATATATATTTGTTTGTATGTGTGCTTAAAAATTGATGTATAAAAATTCAAAATTTAATTAAGAGTACCTCGTATGAGATTTATGGTCTAAGAGAATTTAGTACCACCGTTGTAGATGAATCCAATAATCAATCATAGAGAAAACTTTGAAGAACTGCACAAACAAACTCATGCACTTCAAAAGGAGGTCAATAATTTACTTTTATTTCATTTATGTGTATGTGTGTGTGCTTAAAAATCATTTTATAGAAGTCAAAAAGCTAAGTATTTTATATGAGATTTATATATTGTCTTAAGAGAATTTAGTACAGCTTTTGTTAATGAATCAAATCTATGACTTGAGAAAAGCTTGAAACTGTAATTGTTTAACTTCATTGCATGTTTTCACTGCATCTTGTTTCTCTCTCATACTTTCCTATTCTGATCAAGTGTTGGAAGCTCTTGAAGGAACAGTCAACCAAAATTCGACCAAGTTGGAAGATATGCAAGCAAGAAGCCTGTGTGCTTAAATCAATTCATAAAAGTTCAACAGCTCATTAAAAGTATCTCATATTAAATTTATGGTCCAAGAGAATTTAGTACAACTACATAGATGTGATTTATCATCAAGAAAGCCTCAAGAATTCTACCAATAAGTTCAACGGCTTACTTCTATTTCATATACATGTATATAGGGGACAACTTAGAACAAGTGTTTCTTTGAACCATAAAATCTAACATGCTTCTGGTTCTGCAATGGTAGTTCATTCTAAATACCAACTTATCTAAATTCTTAAGTTAGCAAGGGAAGCACTTGAGTGATTTCATTCCTTTAACAGTCAGACAAGAAGGACTTTACCTACTTACCATTCATGGCAGGATAGTTTAGTCTCACAGTACTCCAAAACAGTTAACTAAAATGTCAAGTGTTTGCTAAAAAAAAACAAAAATAGCCACTTTGTAGGTGTTGTTTATTCCTCCAACTTTCCAAGCAAGCTACAATAGCACATTAAACATGCTCATTTTCTTTCTTTGGTCACAGTGATAACAACAACAAATATGCTTAGTGTTGTGAACATAAAAACAATCTCAGTTCCTTAAAAAATAACATTTAACAAAACTGGAATGTGTTGGGTGAGAACATTGATCAAACAGGTTGTGGGTGAGAACAATAACGGTGCAGAATGAAACAATGGCAAATTGAATGATGAATTTTCAGAATCAAACGTCAGAGCCACCACAAAACACCATGGCATATTTCTGAGTGCCAACTGAACAGAATTGATGGTTTTAACTTAACCGGGACAAAAAAACCTACGGTACTATTGTACTAGGTACAACATTATAATGTCATTTCAAATAATAACAAATATATTTTTTTTATAAATATTATAAAAAAAAATTAATTTCCATCTCTTATTATATATTACGAGTCCATCACTTTTTATTTTCACTACTCTTTTATTAAATGAGGTATGTACTATAGCAGTACTGAAAATTTACTCGACCCAACTCTATTTTAGGCTCCAGAGTTTGAGAGAATTAGAGGAACCTAGGGTCAAAAATGGATGGCCAGGATTAAATAAAATTGGAGGGCTGTGGTTTAGTTTTAAAAATGATTGAAAACGGTGTCGTTTTTTTGGCGCAACAGGAGGTGGCTTGAAAAATAGACAGCAGAGAAGCGAAGTCGCTTTTTAAAACCGATGAAATAGAAAAATAAAACTAAATAAAAAAATAAAATAAAAAACGGACGAAATAGTAATACTTGGTCACCAAGTTTAGGATTGCCCCCACCATTTCAGGTCATTGTCCTTTCCAACTATATATAAACGGAAAATAGAATCTTGAGTCAATTATCGTTGTTATCGCCACAATCTGAACTCTCAAGTCATAGTTTTCTTTTCTCTTAGGCACTTTTATTATTCACAGTTTGTTATGCTCACCACTAATTTTTGTCACTCTAAAAGATCGGAACTCAATTTGTCAAAGGAAATCATATGACGATACCATTCGAGTTTCCGTTAAGATATTATTAGACCGGTATTATGGGTTTGGATATTCGTAACAAGGATTACAATCTTTTCTTAACCAACTCTAAATTTATATTAAATCAATTATGTCGATTTGATTTTAACATTAGACTCAAAGAAACTCAAATATATGTAGTTTGCTTTAAAAAAAAATTAGGTTGAGTTGAATTTTTATTTGAATAACTTAATATGAAATATCTAGCGATGAGATATGTAAAGATTGACTTCTCTTTTCTTTTATTCTTCAATTTCCTTTTATAATGCAGATTGGTTAGCAAAAGAAAGGTTTCAAGATGCATAATTATCCCCATGTTATTCAGTCTTGACCTCCTTTAGTGTCTTCTCTCTTAATGGAGGACCATGTTGTTTCCTTGCATGTGAATGGCTTTCCCTATTGCATGTCAAATATCAATGTAGAAATTAAAGGGATCCATGTCGTATTAAAAGTTTGGTCTCAATAATTTGGATAGAGATTGGATTTTGTGACTCAATTTTTACATTTTACATTTTATAGGGGATCACAATCGCTCAATCGAATATACAAGTTTCAAAATTTCACTTATAATAGAGTCCAAGAGTATAATTAAGCCGAAAGTTAAATGTTTAGAGAAAATGCTAACCCGAATTGTTTTAGATAGCTACTTTCTTTATAAGCATTTCTTACTACATATTTACAATTCAAAATCTTCATAAAAGTTATTCCCCTAGCCAGAAAAATCTGGCCAGGGCTCATCAATATTGGTCAAAGAAAATCTACTGAAACTTGATTCCACATACCAAATACAAGTGGGATCCTTAAAAGAGGGATTCAATTAAGGGTTTTACATATATTTACCTTAAATTTATATACACCAAAAAAAAAAAAATCTTCCAAGCATAATTAAGGTGAAGCAGTTGTCACAACACAATCCTTTTTTCACATAATGAGATTCATAAGGCTGAATTCACATGCATGCCTTACAATTATGCAACTTTCTGCATCATTTCTATCATAATGAAATATCTAAAGCTACAACTGGTTGCATTTTTCATAGTAATTAATTAAATGTAATAATTACAGTCCTGATACTCTTTGCAGAGTAAAATTATTGTTACAGACCATAAGGTTTAATTAAACTCTTCTGATACTTGAATTGTAGCATTAAGGGAAATAGAAGACTTTATCTAAATCAGCAACTACTGTTCTTTAGAAAAATCTGAACCCTTTCACCCTTTCACAGAACTGTTCTGTTTTTGCACATTGTGTTCATTCTACTTCAACTTCTTGGCTGACTGCAAAAGATTTTTTAATACTTAATATTTTTTTATAAATAAGTGAAGCTTTAAATGGCTTAAATTCATACACATACTTCCAATTTTCCATATAGGCAGATTCAGACATTGGCCATACAGCTTTTTATACAGAACAAGAGTATCATTTTACCAGAACTCCTGCTAATTTTCATTTTAGAACATGTTTGTGATGATTTACTTATAGATTTTTATTGGATAAAAAAAAATTAGTTCCAGAAGTTAACTGGTGACTACATATTGAACAACTGACCTGACAAAAATACCAACATCTTGTAACCGGCAACAAAATATTTTCAGGAAAGCCCGGCATAGACTGATTCAAATATTTTACTTACATGAATCAAACAACTTTCAAAAATCATCTAACATTTATTCAGTCTTGAAGAATATGTTCAAAATATATGAAACAAGATCTTTTCAGTCTTAGTTTCACATCATAACAGATTCAAAGGGTAAACCCCTAAATTGATCCTCTCAAATAATACAAGGTTGCTAAATTAATTCCTCAAAGATGTACATTTTTCCTTATGCATAATCAAAGTGAAGTCAAGGAAGGCAAATATTTGGTAACTTTTATGTATCTATAGGGTATCAAGACTGCAATTGCAAAATCAATGACCATGAAAAAGCTACAATAAACATAATAGATATTTCATTATGATTAGAAAGATGCATGAAGCTTGCATCAGTGCAGAACCCATATGAACTACCTACCTTACAAATCTTATAACGATAAAATTCCTAAAACAAAGCTTCCCTAGTGGTAACACTATCTTATGCATCATCTACACTCTAAGTGATAACACTTCCCAAATAGTGACTATGAACAACAAAATCCCTATAACTACATTGACAAGATATACCGAGCGTGGAAATGGGCTTTGGCTTGAAGAAGGTGTCTCCATGAAGATGAAAAAACCTTCCCTATGGCTTCTGGTTTCGAAATGCTCTCTTGAACTAGTATTTTGAGCATTTTTCTTGTTAGCCTGCAGAATATACGACATGGTTTATGGTATTAACAATGTCATTTTAGAATTAAATTTGCTTCAAATTAAGCGTCTGCCTACTTGGTCAGGGTAGGCTTCCAGCTGCTTGGTTTTCTCACCTCAAGATGGGATACTGCACTTCTTGAAACCTTTCTCTGTTTTTGAGATCTTCTTGTAACGTTCCTTTCTGTTGACTGATTTTTCCATCTCCTTAGCATAGAAGGACTAGAAATTTCAATGCAGTTGATCTCCAGAGGTATATCTGCAGTCGAATCACAAGAGGATGCCCCTACTCCCAAGAGATCATCTTGAAAGATACTCTCATTTCTCTCTTTTTCTGCTTCATGGTTAGAAGATAATAGACACGTCAAGCCACGGCCAGCAGCTTGTGATGATTTCAACACTTTTGATGCAAGGTAACTAGGATGTTCATCGCACAGAGTTGAAGTATCCGGCATATTACCACACTGTAATTATTATTTAAAAAATAAAGTCAATTCTTAAAGTACTTAATAAAAATCACAAATCCAAGTGCCGAGGGGCAAAAGAGGCAAAGGGGATCACTAAAATACATTGCTCTATCTGCATTTCCTTCACTTTTACAAATTTTCTCTTCACCTAAGTATTGTCAAAGTTTTAGCAATTTGCTATGCATCGGTCACTCACAACAAAACATCAAAATCAAATCAAACAAGACATTTCACCAAGTATCTTCTCAAAATCTGAGAAGATCACTGTATACCACAAAAATGTGGCGAAATTCACATCACCACAGTGTATGGGAATTTCACCCTATATAGACAATGAATAGTTAATAAACATATGAAGGTGAACTCCTCAATATCATTTGGACTTTGGACAAGATACCTTTAGCCGTGAAGAGACTACTTCAGCTTCTGCATGACTGCTTTCATAGTATACACTTCTCAATGACTTCGACTGGGTGGAATTATTGACAAAAGCATGTCTTATTTCTTCAACAATACCAAAATCGCTATCTGCTAACATAGAATTCACAAACTCATCTTCTTCTTCAATAGTTTCAAATGGACTCTGCATAATGTTATCACTGTTTCTAGTAGTTTCAAATGGACTCTGCAAAATGCTATTGACATGTCCAGTAGTTTCAAAAGGACTCTGCATAAAGCTATTGTCATTTTCAATAGTTTCAGATGGACTCTGCATAACACTATTGTCATTTCTAAAATAGGCATCGGATAATGGAGAGTTTGAGACAGAAGCATCCTGCTCTGTGAACATTGGAGACTGTTCTGATGAGGCGAAGTGACCCTCAAACTCTTGCGGTGCCTTAAAGATTGATTCCATATTCATTTCTGGCAAACCCCCAAACTGAAAAATATAAAACAAGTATCAGTTCTCAACGTGACCCATAAAGCAAATGGTAGAAACAAGAATTAGTTCTCAAAATGTTCATGAAGGATATTGCAGCTTACATCAGGAAGTTCTTCTTCTATTGCTTGATTTTCAATGTCAGAAGCCATGTGTCCACTGGTTTCTCCTTCATCAAAGGTCACAGTATCAACTCCCCCTTCAGCTTTTTTATTAGCTTTCTTCATCAAACGACACAAAACAAAAGTCCTCTGCAGAACATTGATGACAATCAGCATTTATTTGATACAATTTGCACAAATAAAAAACCAGGGTAAATTCAAAATCAGAAACTTGTTTCCTGAATCGTCCTATTCACAGCAAAAAAATTGACAAAAAGAATGTTTGGGTGCATGCTCAAAAATATCCCACATTCTGTTGAACGAATACTTCATCTAAATCCAAAGATATATGTAGCAGAATATGACAACAGAAAAACAAACATAGGATTCAAACAATTGGTCCATTAACAAATATCTCACATTCAGTGAGTGTTTGTTATTCTGTTGAACAAACATGGCTCAAGTTGCAATAATATATACATAGTTATAATTTATTTGGACACAAATCTCAACCAGTTCAACAAAAGCAATAATTTCTTACAACGCCAAAACAAACACACACTAAGAAAAAGGATCAAAGCAAGAAAAAATATACTATACTCATTTCTAGTGACCAAAAAGAGGCTGCTACGTAGCGTGGCACACCTTGTTCTTGGCACACCAAACGTTAATTGGAAGTTAACTTCCAGTAGTTGAAAATTGTGTCATTCGAAACTTAAGTTCCATTTTGTGAACTTACGGCTGGTGCGCCCAGTAAGTTTGTGGTGCACAAAGTAGCAGCCCAAAAAAATGTTCACAGAGAAGATAATGAAATCCAAAGAGTGCTAAAATTTGTTGAACAAAACAAACCTGGCTTTCATCAAAGGTAACAGCATGATATTCATGAATAACCCAGCAACTTTTCACACCATTCGGAACACGACCTTCATAGAAAACAAGAGTCTTCTTAGTCCCAATGACCTTGTTAGTGCCCTTTAACCGGATGTAACGGTCATTTCCAGTGGATTTCCAGAACCCACACTTGGTTGTCCTGTTAAGCCTTTTACTCTTTGAATACTTATAATCAGGAGGACTGAAGAAAAACCATTCAGGATCATCCGATTTTATCACCGAAAAATCTAAAACCACAAATGGAAACAACAACAAAAGAGTCAAACACCAAGAAGAGCATTTAAACAGAAACTACAAAAAGAATTTTTTTTTTTTGTTTGAACAATAAGTATCCTTCCTAAGACTCACATAGATGGCAAAACTCTCAGTCCGAGTATTTAAACTCAGTTGCATACACAAAGACTCAAACTTGAAGAATTACTTAAAGCTAGAACTAGTGAACAATTTTGTGTAAGTTGATTTATGCACTCGGTGGTGAAGAAACAAATTAAGCTCATGTTTGATTTGCATTTTCATTTTTCGTTTTTGTTTTTGATTTCACTCATTGCTCAAAATATTAATGTTTTCAGTTTTTTCTTTTGTAAAATTTTAGAAAATAAGAAACACAAGGAATCTAAGAGATAAAGGAATTAGTACCTGGTACATCCCAAGGTTCGACCTTGCAAAGATCAAGTTCAGGGATGATTTGAACAGAGGAATGGTGACCTTGCAATTTGAGGTTGAGGTAGTGATTAACGAGTTCTTCATCTCTAGGACGGAACCTGAATCCAACAGGCAAGTTATCAAGAATTGGAACAGAGCTTCCCATTGGTTTCGTCGTTCAATTTTGGCAAGTAATTAAGAAAATGAAAAAGAGGAATCAACGGAAGGAAATGAAAGGGAAAATGACGACGACGATGACGATGAAGATGATGAAGATGAAGCAGCAGAGAAAGAGTGAAGTGTGTGTGAGTGTTGTGAATAGTGATGGATTATTCCTATATTTGTAGTATGAAGGAATTGACTGACTTTGAATTACTTAGCTCGGAAGTTGTCGTTGGAAAATAGAAAAACAAAATGAAAAACAAAAATACAGGAATCGCTTTAGTGAAAATATTTTAGTGCAAGTAAAATGTTAAATTTTTTTATTTATTTAATTTTAATATTTATTATTTATTATTTTACAAAGTAGATATTTAATAGAAAATAGATAATAATTATTAAAATCAAATGAATAGAAAATTTTGTAAAAAAATTTAATAAAAGAATTTAATATTTTTCTTAGTAAAAAACATAAAAAAAACATGTATTTATAATATAACATGATAAGTACACTTTCTAATTTTAATTATTATCACACTGTATTTATCTAACCTTTCAATTAGCTATACTAAATACACAAAGAATAGAAGATTTTTTTTTCTTATAGAGTGAAGGGATTTTTATCCTCATATTTTATTTTATAATATATTTTAATTAATCATATCATGTAATTTAATTTGTAATCTAGAATCTCTCTAGCTTTTTTGAAAAATAAAAAATAAAAATAATTAAAAAATGACAACAAATTCTACCGTGAATGAAGTGTGATTCCAGAATCATCTTAGATATCATCAAAAGGCTCATCTAATTCTTTCTCTGCTCAGTAAAAGATTTGACATTAATGTCATTCTTATCATAAATCTTATTCTCAATTTTAAAACAATCATAGAATTTTGTTAACTAATTTAAGTTGTCCTATTATGATTTATAATAAATAATACATGCCATCTTTCACCTTGGTTAGACAGTAGTATTTTCTAGGCCTGCCCGTCGTTTCTTTAAAAATTAAAAAATAAAATAATTTGTTACGCGTTAACTAATAGAAAAGTGAAAAAAAAAAAAAGTATGTTATCAGTGTTGAAAACTCCACTAACAAGAAAAAAAAATAACAAGAAACGGAAGAAAATGATTCATTTGCTTGGCTAATAATATATAATTAAAAAAAAAACTTGTCATAAAATTCAGGAATCAGAAAGGACTTGTTTTTTTTTTTTTAGAAAGGAAGGACTTGTTTAAATCAAGTGATAAAAGAATTATTATAGCATCAATAAATTATAAGTTAATTTGATTTTTTTTTTTGAGAGGAAATTAATTTGAATTTTACTGTATGTTATATCCTTGTTTTTTTATAGGCATGTATGTTACTAGTATCCTAATCAACAAAACGCGTGATTACCTTTTTTATTTAATTTCTAAATATCTACGAGAAAATGATTCATTTGCTTGGGTAATAAAAAAAGTTATCACAGTATTCAGGAACAAGGAGAAGGACTTTTTATTCATAGAAAACAAGGAGGACTTTTTTAAATCAACTAATAAAAAATTATTATTACATTAATAAAATATATAAAAATCTAAAAAATTGTTAAGAGATCTAAGTAATTAAAACTTTAAATAAGTTAAGAGAACAAAAATATATTTTTACTTAAAAAATATAAATGAATGGTTTTTTTATTTTTTTATGAATAATAAATGTATAATGTATGTGTGATTTTTTTTTATTTATAAAAAAGTAAATTAACTGAAAATTAAACTCAAATATCCACTACACATATCTCTATGTGTTTATTAAATGTCTAATTTTTTTTTTTTGTACATCGGAAACCCACTATTATATTATTTGGATACATAAATTCCTAAAGTATTTTTTGTACTAATACCACGCATTTACCGCGTAAGAATGAGAATCTTCCTCCTCACGCTTCAAACATGTCACTGTCTGCCAAAATGGACAATTTTAAATGATGATTCAACATATTTTGTGTGTATTTATTATTTAGATAAATTCTGTGAATTTTTTTTAAAAAAAACAAGTGATTGTTTCTAAATTTACCAAAACGAGTGATTGTTTCTAAAAAAAATAACGATTTTAAACATGCTCTTTTATTTCATTCGAAAAGGCTATAAGCTGTTATTTGTCTTTTGAGAGGGGAGTTAGCCTAAAAATTTTGAGAACACTAAACATAAGTGACTAAATAAATTTAAATTTTAAGAAATTAAGTATATAAAGTATTAATAACTTTTACTTATATTCTAAAAAATTATATGTATATGCTTATAATTCTTTTCATAATAACGAACCAAGACTCCTATAACATAAGGTGATTTCGCCCCTATTCATCTCTATCACAATAGTTTAATAAGACTAAGAATATGTTTGTTTTAGCTTTCATGGTAAGTATAATTATTTCTAAACAAAGTCACAAGTTTTAGCTTTCATTAAATTGACCATATTCATCTCTATCACAAGTTTTAGTTTTAACTTTAAGTATGTTTGTGTGTGCTTCTCAAAATAATCATAAGCAGAAAATAATTAACTACTATCTTCGTTCCTTTTTATCTGTACAGAAAGAGAAAACTTTTGTATTCCTATTCATCTGTTCACTTATATTTTCAATATAACATTAATTGTACTTTTATTAATTCTAACCTTATATTTAATTGGATGTTAATCAATATTAATTTCACTATCCAACAAATCAAACAATGAAAGATAAATGATATTATGAAGAGTTTAAAATTTGATTTGAGGAAAACAATAAAAATTATTATACTTTTTAACATGTATAATTTTTTCTCTCTGAACAATTCAATAGGAATGGAGGAAATACATTATAAGAGAGAAGATTAAAAAAGTGATTATTCTTATTTCAACAAAACATTAAACATTTTTTAATTTTTACCATAATTAATTAAAAAATAATTATTTTTTTATCTTTAGAATTAATTATGTTTAATTTTAAGCAAATTGACCCCAAAATCATTAGCAATATAATTGATTTGGGGTGTTAGAATCTTATCAATCACCTTAAAGAGTGAGGTGGATTTTAACATGCACCAGGTAATCATAAATTTCAATGAACTAAAGCTCCATCTATGCACAACATTTATTTTTATATTTTAGGAGAATGAATAGAATATTGTTTCAACGATTTCATCTAAAGATCAATTTGTTTAATATTAAAAAATTTATATTTTAAGTTTATTAAACCTCAGCTGATTGATCTTATATAATGGATTGGTTAAACTTGACCAATTTTACTCATCAAGTCAATTGCAGGAAATATATTTCCAATAGAGAAAGTCATTAATTTATATCACATATAAATATATAATACATAATATAATTTACTGTGCATATACTCTTGATCCCCAAGTTTCTTCCATGGCCCCACCATCTTCAGTACCTTTCTCTTCAATTTCTATCAACAGAAGACAGAAACTTTTCTACTCAATTTCCAATAATAATGCTTCCAATATGCTTTCTTTTGGAGGTTTGTTATGCTCCCCACCAATGTTTATCCAAAATTTGAGACATTAACTAATTATGTCAGACTTTATAGTCAATAGATTGTGGTGTCATGCTGCTAATAACCTCCATGTGATGCAAGCACCGGTGAACTTCGATCATAGCATTCAACTAATTAATCTAATCATTAATAAATTTTACTTTAAATAGCAGTTTTTTAGTTTAAATCATACGATACTAAAGTATTAAATATATATTTTTTAATTTTTAATTTTTTATTATTTAATTTACGAAAAAGAGTATATTTTTTTTAAGTTCAAATTTCTTTGATCGTTTTCTTTTCAAATTTCTTTTATCATTTAAGTTTGGCAAAAATTCATCGCAACAAAATAAATTCAACCATTCATATATTTTTTAATAAGTTAAATAAGATCGTATGAGTTTAAATTAAAAATTATTTGTTTAAAGTTTTGCATCTTAATCAAAAAACCAACATACTAGACACAAGCTATCATATTAGGTGGATTTTCATTGGGCGGGTCTTGTATTCTTTTGACCATCTTGGACAAACCTAATTTTGCCTTAGAATGACGATTTCTATTATGCACGCCACACTTCCATTTGGACACAACGTTTTTTTCCCCTCGCACAGACAATAATGTTTGTTTTATTACAATACCAGATGACATCATCTGTTTTTAACTTAAAATGTGTTCAATGTCCGTTTAAACATTATTGTTTGTTTTGTAACTTAAAAAAAAAAACAGCAGATAGAATGTTAAGGTCCGTATGTTCACTTGCTCGAACACTATAGTCTGTATCATAACTTTAAAAAAAGAGCAAGACGGACAATACAGACGCTAAGGTCCGTATAAGGACTCGCTCGGACCATAACATCTGTTTTTGAGCTTTGGTCATCTTCTTCCTCAGGACTTAAGTTTCGTTTCTCATTCATTCAATCACTTTCTCTCTCTTAACCGCAAGCTCCACCACCATCTTTCTCTATCTTCCTCTGATTTTTTTGTCGATCTCGCTAGAGAAGGGTTTCAAGACCATTTGGATACAAGTTCTTGTTGTTCTGCATCATTTTAGGTATGTTTTAACTATTCTTATGTTATTTATTTCCAATTATGAACCCTAAATGTTGCTCAAAAATGCAATGAACACGAAACGGATGGTAATGCCGATTTTGAATCAAATATGGATATTAACATCCGTATATAGCGTAGAAGTATTTTTAAGCAGAAATTCTGAAGATATTATCCATTTTGGGCTATTCGGACACTAACATCCGTATCTTTTATTGAAATTTTTATAAGTTATATTTCAGATGATAATGTTCGTCCTGATTGTTATATTACGGATGACAATGTCCGTTTCTTTGTGTATCATTTTTACTAAGTTATATTTTGGATGATAATGTCCGTTTGTTTTATATTTGCACACACATTATCATCAATTTACATGCTTCATGTTTTGCCTATGTTTGAGTACGAATGATATTGTCCATCATGGCTGTTATATTTCGGATGATAATGTTCGTTTTGCTGTGTATCATTTTTACTAAGTTATACTTTGGATGATAAAGTCCGTTTTTCTTATATTTTCATGGACATTATCATCTGTTTTCCTGTTTTGTGTTTCCCCTCAGTTGAATTATGAATGTTAGTGTCTGTTTTGTATAATTCCAAACATTAACATATGTTTAGCTGTGTATAGTGATATTTAAAGTAGAAGTGATTATTTTTATTTATTTAATTGATTTTTTATATATAATTATGCAGATATGACTATCCTGGATTCTAGTTCACATGCTTCCACACGCCATGCACGTCAGGAGCAGCAATAGCAACCTCAAGCTCAAGCTCGAAGGGTCAGACGTCAGGAGCAGCAGATTTAGTAGCAACCTGAGCTTGAGGTGCCGCAGTCTGAGCCTCAACATGACCATATGGAGGAGCAGTCGCAGCCATAGCCTTAGCATGTCATAGAGGAGGAGCAAGATCAGGGCAGGAGCAACAAGTTG
Source organism: Cyamopsis tetragonoloba (assembly GCA_037177725.1). Lineage (NCBI taxonomy): Eukaryota > Viridiplantae > Streptophyta > Magnoliopsida > Fabales > Fabaceae > Cyamopsis > Cyamopsis tetragonoloba. The sequence continues at coordinate 49,059,694 of CM074124.1, forward strand.
GCTTAGACGATGACGACGTTACTGCTCCTGTAGTACCAGAGATACTACTATTCCATTTCCTGGTGGTCCCACCAATACGATGGTGTTGCACCAGGTCTATTACTGGGTGCATGAAGCTCGCTACGTGTGGCAGGGTAAATATTCAATATATTCACATAGTATTGTTATATATTTATCAATTTTTAAATTGATAATGTTTTAATGATTGTGCTTAAATTATTTTAGGGCCGAACCAAGAAGTAGATGAAGGTGGTGAACCATGGGAAGAGGATCCTGAAGTCCTGACTTCCAGTATCTCTATTCATGTGTGAGGTATTGGAGAGATCACATCTTGTCCCCCTAGTACATTATTGTTATCGTGAGGTGTCGCAGCCTGAGCCGCAACCAAAAAGGAAAGACCTAAGTGTGCTCACAGTGGAATTTTGGGGCATGAGGTAAAGGATTTAAATGCTACAAGTTGCATGGCTATCCTGCTGGACTAAATAACTCCTTCAAAGCCTCTTTAAACTTACAAGTGTTGGAGACCTCAAGTACTTCCTTGACTTGAAAATTGCTAAATCGGCCAAAGGTATACATCTATCATAGAGGAATGTGCAACAACTTCTTGAAGACATGGGTCATTTGGCCTCTAAACTTGTCTCCATCCCTAGAGACCTTGGACTCAAGCTCAACTCAACAAATGGTACCCTTTTGCCTGACCCTAATGTCTATCTTAGACTTATAGGACGTCTCGTGTATGTCACTATTTCAAGACCAGGCATATGTTATGCTATAAACAAATTAAGCCAATTCATGAAAGAACCTTGAACTCACATCTACATGTTGTGCATTAAGTATCACAGTATCTCAAGAAATCTCCGGGGCAAGGTCTCTTTTTTTTTCATGCTAAATCCAGCATGAAACTAACATCCTATGTTGAGGCGGACTACGGAAGTTGCCTTAACACAACACAAGGAGATCCACAACCGAATTCTGCATTTTCATTGGAGACTCTCTTATTAGCCAGAAATAAAAAAAAAAAAAAAAAAAAACAGGTGACAGCTTCACAATCTTCAGCCGAGGTTGAATATCGAGCAATTGCATTTGTTGGATCAGAACTCCTTTAGTTGAAACAGCTCCTTGCTTTCTTTAGAATATCTATCCACACTGTCATGGTGTTATGTGACAATATATATCTCTGCAATTTACTTGGCAAAAAAACCAATATCTCACCAACGTTGCAAGCACATTGACATAGATGTGCACTTCATTCGATAACATGTTACTTCTTGTTTCCTCAACCTGATGCATGTAAAGTCAAAGCACCAATTGGTGAATGTCTTTACAAAATCTCTTCCTTTGGCTTAGTTTCGATCTCTCACATCCAAGTTGGGTCTCATCAAAATTAACCCCTACATAATTTCCTAACGTATTTTACTCCCTCTATCTTATCATATAAGCTCCAACAACTAAAATGTCTTATTCCATAATATAAGCACATACACATAAAATAACAAGCATTTATTGTGATTTTTTAACTTTCAAAGTCATTCAACCAATAGAAAATAATTGTGTTTAAATTTAATTGGTGTAACATCTCAATAGTCTACTTAATGCTTCTAATTCTAATAATTTAATCACTTTTTTTAAACTGTGTAAAATGTTAGTTGAGACTTATATTATGAAACGGAAAGAGTATTATTTTTTTTGGATAGAAGTTAGTTAGTTGGTTATTTGGGATTAGTTCCACTTCTTTTGCTTTCTATTATGATACACATATAGCTCTCTCTCTCTAAATAAACCTTCACATGACTCATCAATGCAATATCCAGTTATTCTGTTATTCATCTCTTTATGTTTTTTTCCTCCATCTTTTCTCAATGAAGCACATGCTCTATGAGATTTTGCTCATTAGCTATTTGAATTATTTTTTGGTAGAATAACATTGAAAATAAAAAAAAAATAGTTGGAAAAGTAAATAGTAGTAGCTGGTGAGAAAGTAACCATGTTTATTATTTAAAGATAAAATTATAAAGAAAAAATTAATATTGTATTTGAATCCTAAAAAGACAATAAATTGAGATAAACTTTTTTTTTTCCGTAAAAGGCCAAATAAAGTGGGGAGGAGGTAATATTAGGTTCATTTCTACGAAACTCTTTGCAATTCCAAGTATTTGATTTGCACATTTCAATATGTTTTACCTTTGATAATATGTAAATTTTATGTTACCTTCTAAAATTAATAGTTTTATTCGTCAAAACTAAAAGCAATAAATGTTATAAAAATCATTTTTTTGATGTTTAAATTTAATATTAATTAATTAAAGAGAAAAAAATTGAATTTAGTATTCATTTTTAAAAACCTATTTTAATAATATTTTTGCCTTTTTTCTTTAACCTTTTTAAATTATCAATTAATTTACCTCTATTAATTACCTCAAGTTTTATTTTCTACAATCTCTTATACACGGGGAGAAAATTTCTATAAGAGGTTTAGTATTTAAATCATGGTGAGGCCAACAATTATATTATAAAAGGAAAATTAAAAAAATATATATTAATATCTAAATAGTTCAAACCCACTATTAACTTTAGCTAATTTATTTTTTCTTCAATTTTGAAAATTCATCTTTTAATATATTTCTATATATATATATATTCTCTTTGTTAGTTGAATGATAGATTTTTTTTTACAATAATTATTCTAAAGAAAACAACGAAGACAACAGCTCCAATTCTCCACCCTAGCCGTAGCACAAGCCACCCCACTAATAATAGATATCATAGATAAAACTTTATTTAATAATTATTTATGTTTCTTTTATAATAAAAATGTCAAATTTTATCACATTATATTTATCAACTTATTATTAATATATTTATAACTAACATGAATATTTAATCATATTTTTCAATTATAAAACATATTACTCACTCTATTTTTATATATAAGCACCTTCAAAAATTGCACAAATTTATATAAGGGCTAAATAAGAAAAAGTATTGAATTTTTGAAAAGTTATTGAATTTTTCCAAATCCACTCTAGTTTAATACTTACTCAACTCTCATTCAAAAGCCAAAGACCATCTCTTTTGTGGTAAAGAAATCACTAAAGTAGATATAGTCTCTCTCAACAAAGTCTTTTTTACACGCATGACTAACATACGATTCTTGATTAGACGTTTAAAAGACCTAACTATCTATTAAATAAGTATAGTTTTGTTAGTATTTTGATACAATTTTAGAGAAGCCGAATCCATGTACATCTCTTCCATATGTGTTTTGATAACTAAAATTTAAACTATCTCATAAAAGTACTCCCTCGGTTCCTATTTAATTGTCCGGAGAAAAAAATCTTATTTTTATTTATATGTCCACTCATATTTTCAATATAACATTAATTGTACTTTTACCAATTCTAATCTTATGTTTAATTGGAGACTAATCAATGTCACACTATCCAACCAATCAAACAATGAGAGATAAAGAGTATTATGAAGAGTTCAAAATTTATTGAGCAAAACTATAACAATTATTACATTTCTTAATATGTATGATTTTCTCTCTCCGGACAATTAAATGGGAACGGAGAGAGTATTTACTTACTCAAATGTGTAGTTAATGCCATTTGTAATAAAGTTGTTTGACCAAGTCATAGTAACCACCAAAAACTTACATAATCTGGCATAAGGTTGTTCTAGCTTTACTAGTAATTTCAAGTTCAAATCTTGAGAAATGCAATTGCATTAAATACTCATAGCGAGGAGAATTGCCTCCAGTAGAGACGATCTGTGGTCCACACTAAAAGAAGTGCATTTAATGGGGGTGTAACATTCAGTGTATTTAGCCAAGTAATCGTCAGAAACTAAACTGTAAATTCCTTTATCATAAAATATTATTAAGCTTGTACTTATCATTCTTCTATTTGGTAGAGCTTGAATATGGTAACCAGCAAAGATCGTAACAGGCTCGTATTATAAAAGGGCACTCAAGTCTTATGAATTAACATCCAACTCTGTAGTTCTCAGATAGGTGTGAAACTTGTCTTTAACATATGTTATTAGCCTTATATCTTGACAAAATTAGGCAGAGTTTTTGTTTATCAATTTTTATTTTTTAAATTTTCTAGTTGTTTGTAGTATATTATTTGATTATATTTGGTACTTAACCTTTATTCACTTTCTGTGATGCAAACAGGATCATCCTTGCAAGGCTATGGCAGACCAAACCTTCAAAAACTCACTGATCAATGATAAGCAATTTGATGCTCTTCGATTGCCACCTAAAGCTCCAACTAGTAATATCAGTGAGTATGACAGCGATGAAGCATATCAAATTTTACTTCAAGCAAGAAACGTGTTGAAAACTGAAGAAAATCATTCTCTGTCATTTCTTGAGGTTGAATTGGTTCCAGCACCTCCGAATTCTGCCACCAATGCAAATGATTTTCCCAATGTTGTCGAAGACTCCAAGTTGAAGGCAAAGATGAAACGGTTTAAATATTTTTTTTTTTATTTTTTTTATAGGCTAAAGTACATTCATAAGACTTCTTCATTAGTATATTCTTGACACTATGGTATAACTATTTTTTTTAGCTTGCAAGCCAATAGAATTAATTCTGCGAGATATCGTGAACGAAAGCAAACCAAGATACAACAACTCAATTGGCAGGTTGAGCACCTAGAAGTAAGTAGATTCTTTAACATGTAAAGCATATGTATTTCACTTTATATTAATTAATATATTTCTGATATATGTGAGCGTTATTCATTTAACTATAGGCGGAAGTTTCAGCTATGAAGTCTCAAATTGCTCAATGTTCATCTGTCAACCATGAATTGGTTGAAGAGAATGCAAGGGTGAAAGATTATTACTCTGCTGCTAGTATCTTGTATGCTGAAAAGGAAGGTAATTAGAAGTTTTAAAAAAATATAAAATTAATAATGTATATATTTTTTATTTATTTGGATTTCTATATTATTCTCAATTTACAATAAATATATAAATAAATACACAAAGAGGAGCAAGAATAGAGAGGAAATCATTTAGAAAAAAAAGTAAACTGGAAAATTGGTTCTGAGATTGTGAGCGGATGCAGATTAGTTCCTAAGATATAAAAGTCTCAAATTATTTTTTGATTTTGCAAAAGGTCATTCATTTTAGTCATTTTCTATTTAGTTTTTAATTGTCGTTTAATAGGTTAAAAAAAAAAAAGACTAAAATGCATGTCGTTTTCCAAAGTCAGGGGGCTGTTTTGAGGTTTTTAACATTTCACTGACTAATCTGCATGACACTTACAATCTCATAGACCTATTTGAGGGTTTACTCTTTAGAAAAATCATTTTATATATGTTTCAAACTTTTCAATAATTAAGTACGCATCTAATTGCAAATAATTGGTTGTTATTTCAGCTGCTACTCAGGTTCTGATTCAAGAGATGCAAAGGTTGAAGTGTGACCTAGGGTATTGATTTGGGCAAACCGTTGTCTAGAGTTTGTCTAGAGGAAGAAGGAAGACATAATATAACTTGGATTTATGAATGTAATGAATTGCTTTTGTAATGCAAACTATCTTTTTAAATAGTTGTATCTTGCCAATTATGGGCATATAAATTAAATAAGACTCATCCTTTGAAATATCTATTTTATCTTACATTCACTATTAAACTGTCATATCTAATATTTTACAACAATTGCCAATTATTCTGAAAAAATAAATTCAGTACTAGAAAGGGAAAGACTAATGCATACATCGACATTCTCATTAAACGAACGAGAGAGTAAATAACTTGCAATCTATTAGTCAGTCCTAACAATTTTACTTAAATTGGACTATGATCAGACTGTGGTCTGATGAGTAAACCATAAACCAATGCCTTGAACCGTTTAATGGTAAGTTAAATTTTAAAAACATTGTTAAAAGAAAGTGTTTTCATGGAATGAAGACCATGAAAAGGCTTTTTCAATTTTAAAGTTGTTCTGGCTAGTCCACCGGTATTAAAGAAACTAGATCCTGGCCAAACCTTATACTTGTACCTTGCAGATGAGGTTGTTAGTGCAGTCTTGATAAAAAAGGAAGCACAAATGCAAAGTCCCATTTATTTCATTTCAAAAGCGTTACAAGGGTTGGAGCTAAACTATCAAAAATTGGAGAATGGGGCATATACCTTGCTGATGGCTTCAAGATTGCTTGTGTCTATATTTTCAATGTTGCCCTATCATAGTCCGTACAAATCATCCCATCACACAGGTCTTGCACAAGCTTGACATGGTAGGGAGGATGATGATTTGGGCCATTGAACTCTTCCAATATGAAATATGAAATTTACTTATGATTCAGACATTGTTGCCGAGATAACACATCCTATAGAACTTAATGTCAAAGAATGGATGATTAATGTTGATGGATCTTCAAATGCAAGAGGAAGTGGAGCTGTACTTGTCATTGAGAATAATGAGGGGATATCAATTGAGAATGAGAATGAGACAAAGGAAAGGGATAACAGAACTATCGACATTAGAATTTGAAGAGCCCCCGATAATATTAAAGTTAGGAGGACCCTCAAGATAAAAGTCAGTTAGATCACAGAGATCAATACAATCCCCAGGTTGTCGACAATCTTGGATTTCAAAGACCTCGGGTTCGAGATGTAAGGCTATGAAGGCTTCATCAACGGGTTGGAGGATGGATTCCCCACTCTCACATGTAGAGGGTTGGTACTTGAATACATGTGTAAATTGTTGATGTTCTAGAGGATTGATTGAAAAATGACCTAGAGAAGGATGAGAGTAGGAAAAAAAGAGTTGTCATAGAAACCAAACCTCCCATTTAGGTTGCAAAATTGAGAGGAATCACGAGAGGAATTATTACTCCCTGAATCCCCACTATTGCCACTAAATCATTATATGATGTTGTTACCCATGCAAGAGAAATTTAAGGTTGGTGAGAGATTGATTTAGAAGATTGTGAAGGTGAAGCGAAAGCTAAAATACAAAGACTAAAGTGGAGAAAATCTCTGGTAGAAGAAGAGAAAGGAATGAAAAATGTGAGAATCAAAAGAGGAAAAGGAGTAAGAAATGATTTACCTGGATTTGGAAGTTTGCAATGGGAGATAATTTGAATGAGGAATGAGGAATGCAGAAAGCAAAAGCTCTAAGACAAAGCAAAAGGGTGAAGAATGACGAAAGGAAAACGAGAAAAAGCTTACAATGGTAGTAAAGTTGAAAGAAATAGAAAAGTCTCAATTTTAAAGAGATGAAGAAATGAAACTTACAGAATAAGAGTGAGTGAAAACGAAGAAGATTTTCAAATTTAAAGTGAAAATTCAAATTTAGAAGAGCGATTTCCAAAACTGTCCCTTTGCATCATAGGGCATAGGACCCACAGGCACACTCATGATAGCGCGCGGCCCCCAAAGTCGGTGCTACCAATTATAAGATGACACATAGGATGATGGTCATATCAAAAAGACGAATTGTCCAGGTGACATGAAAGCTTCGGAATATTCATTTCAATAATTGAGTATATACAACCGGCATGATCTTTTCTTAAGTCAATGACTACTCGAACTAACTCACCGACTTGGGGGAGGGGGGACAATTGTTGTGGGCCGACATATCGGCTCACTAGTCATGTCGCTATGTTGGCCACTATCTTGGTTGGACTATCATCTCGCCATTCACTGGATCGAGAAGGAAGAGATTTATCCGACATCCCTCAGCCCAAATCCATCAAGCACGTAGCTCACAAGCACATGACTAAAATCCTAAGGACTCCAATATAAATATACTTCATACATAACATCAAAGGTACACAAAACTCTAATCATATACAAGTCCTAAAGCCGTTATTGATTTGACCGTTGGAATCTCACATGTACACCCCCTCCCCATACCATTGTTTTGAAACGTCCACAAGCTCTCAAGGTCACTGAGGGGATCTCCATCCACGCCTTCATCTTGATTAGATTACATGAGATTCTACATTTGTCAATTCCTTCTCAGCCCGAATAATATATGACATGGAGCATGGTATTGACAATGTCAGGCTTTAAATATATTATTGATCCTATATGTTTTCAGAAAATCTTAATTTGGTCCTTTTAGTTTTTTTTCTATTGTCAATTTCATCCTTAAATTTTGGTTGCTCTCAGTTTCATCTTACACATTTATTTTTACCGTCAATTTCAACCTTTATGTGTATAAAAAAAAGGGTCTTGATATCTAGTGCCCTTAGTGTACTAGATAAAGTTACTAGAAGTAAAAAAACAATCATAAGAGCATATTGTTCTGTCTTTCGAAAATATAAAAAACTACATATTTCAATATTTTTTTACTATATTTAGGCTCTTAAATAGTGCTCTTAGGGCACTAAATATCATTTGCCTAAAAAAAATTAAACTGAAACATAAAAAAATAAAAAGGGGCTGAATTGACAAAAGAAAAGTGATAAATAGTTGAATTGAGACATTTAGTGAACAAAAGGGATGAGATTGCCAACAAAAATAAGATAAAAGGTCAAACTAGTATTTTCACACAACAAAAAGAAACCAATCATATATTTTAATTTTAACTTCAGTGCTGCTAAAGGGCAGGCTTCTATTTGCCTGAGTTTCTCACCTTAAGATGGGAAACTGCACTTCTTGAAACCTTCCTCTGTTTTAGATATCTTTTTGTGACATTCCTCTGTGAAACAAAGTTGCTTGGTCTAGGACTAGAAATTTCAGTGCAATTCATCTCGAAAGGTATATCTGCAGTCGAATCACAAGAGGATGTCCCTGTTCCTAATAAATCTTCTTCAAACATGTTCTCCTTTTTCTCTTTGTCATCTTCAAGGTTAGAAGATATGAAACACATCCTGCCATGGAAAGTATCCTGTGATGAATCCAACACTTTTAGTGCATGGTATTGGCTTGAACTAAAATCTTCATCACTCAAAGTTGAAGTGTCCAGAATATTGCCATACTGTAATGATTTCCAAAAGAAAATTCTTTTAAGTACTTAAAAACAAAATCACAAATCCAAGAAAAGAGTAGTTCTAAAGTCTTTTTTTTTTTTTCCCAAGGAACAAGAAGTAGTTCTAAAGTCTGACGGCCTGTGTTGGGGAAGAGATGGAAAGTGGGGCAAAAAGTAGAAACCATTTTTTGTAAATTTTATATTTCCTTTATTATGTGCTGATTAGTATAAATATCAATTCTAGTAATCAGTTCAAATCATCAAGATATTGTGTAATATGAACTAGCTGTGTGAATGTTCTCCTTTTTTTAGACAAGGTTCCTTGTAGCCTACAACTATGTTGGAGAGTCTTATCATTTTAGTTATTATCTTGTTTTAATTTAGGATCTTATCTTTTTTATATTTTATTTTTGATTTTAGATTCTATCATTATTTGATTGTAATTAAGGTGTATCTATAATGCCACCAATGAAATACTTCATTAACAAATGTGGTATACTCTACCAACGCTGAAACGTGGAACCGCGCACGAACACGAATAAAATCTCTGACGTGTCACTATTTGATGTCACTATTCACCGCCACCACATACTCCAATCCAGAAACTAAGACCACCGTTGGCATCGTCACGTCATGTTGATTCCGTTTAGGTACTCCACGGCCCCAACCACGCATCTTACTGTTGTCATTCGGTGAAATCCTTGTCTTCCTCTAAAAAAAACCAAAAAAAAATTCCTCTCTTTTCAATTCTTTTTCGTTGTCATGGCTGGAACTCAATGGTCGCAACTATCTTCAAAGGACACAATTCATGCATAGAACCTTAAAAAGATAGCGACGGATGAACCACATAGAAGGGGATCCTCCATCCTTTGACGACCCACACTTCGAGGCGTGGGATGATGAGGATTCGTTGACTATGACTTGGTTGTGGGGATCTATAGTTCCGAAAATTAATTGGAATTATATGTTTTTCTCTACTTCTAAGGAGATTTAGAATAACCTTCGTCAAACTTATTTGACGAAGTAAGATATTTCCACTTGTTATGAGTTGGAAAGTCGAACTTATAGTACCAAACAAGGTACTCTACGATCACTCACTATTATGAGGCCCTTAATGGCTTATGGGTGAAATTAGATCAGTATCTTGATCTAAATCTTAAGCAGAGATACTATCACTTTGGCTAAGGCTACAGAAAGATCTAGAATCTTTAAATTTCTCTCGGGTCTCAATCTTGAGTATGATCCGGTTTGGGCTCAAGTGTTGGGAAAGGAGACATTTCCCACGCTCACCGGAGTATTCTATATTATTAGAGGTGAGGAGAGCTGTATAAATGTGATGATGACTAGAAAACCCACAAAGAGCATAGCACTAGATTCAAACAAAGCTCCCAAAAGTGGATCATCTTCTAATGGATCCAATAAACCTTATTGGAAGAAAGATGACTCTATCAAAAAGGAGAACCACTATAAGCTTCATGGGACGGACAATGTCTTTAACCGCTTAAATGCATCTAAGGGTCCATGGCGAAAACAAACCTCCCATGTTGTCTCTCATGTCGACAAAACCATCAGTGATCCTCTTTCACATTATTCAACTTCAGAAGAACTACCTGCTCTTAAGGTTGAAGTGTAGCGTTTGCAAAGTCTTATGGAATCTCTCCGTAAACCACCTCATTCTTCTTCTCTAGCCATGACCGGTAAGAACTCTAATTTTTTTTTCTTTTAATGTTTTAGGTTTTGTGTCTGAGAATCTCCGGATAATGGACTCTAGTGTCACTGACCGTATTATACCTCATTCCCCTCGCTTTCATACCTATACTATATCCTCGCATAACCATTATATTATGGTTGCTAATGGTTCTCTCTCCTAATTATGGGTTGCGATGATGTCTCTCTGCACCCTTCGTTTTTTTATCTGATGTGTTGCAAGTTCCACATCTCTCTAATAACCATATTTCCGTAAGAAAACTAGTTCGAGATTTAATTTATACAATAACATTCTTCCCTTCTCGATATGTCTTTCAGGATCTTATCACCAGGAAGACGATTGAAGTTGTTGAGGTACATGATAGGTTGTATTATCTAAAGAGCAATGGAGCTACCAGCAATTCAGTACAAAGGATGCTACTATCTTGCTATCAAACTCATTCAGAATATCATAAATCTCAAATTTGGCTTGAGCAGCGACGTTTGGTCACCCTCCATTTTGTGTTATTAAGTCTATATTTCCATTTTTGTTTACTAAAGCTTCAGTTGAGTCTTTTCGTTGTGATGTTTGTCAGTTTGCCAAACATTATCGTAACTCTCGTTACTAATAACAAAAGTGCAAAGTCATTTTATCTAACAAAAGTGTAGAGCCGTTTTATCTAATTCATTCTTATGTGTGGGGACCTATATCGGTTCCTAATACTCCCTCCGTTTTCAATTATAAGCAAAAAATATCTACATCACACCATTTAAGAAAATTAGTTAGTCCTAATTAATTTCCTTGGAATTATCTAAAATGTAATGAATTTTCCTACAATGCCCTTTGTCATGTTACTCTCTTCACTTTACCATCACTGCAATAAATGAGTGAGCGAATTGAGTGGAGAGTAGTTTAGATAAACTTTCATTAAATGCACGTAGAAGTAGTTAAATTTGCTTATAAAAAATAACATAAGAGTTTCCAAAAAATTGTTAATATTCAATAACAAATGGAATATTTCCAGTGCAAAGTGGTTTGTGTCATTTATTGATGATTGTACACATGTCACTTGGATATTCTTAATGAAAAATATATTTGAATTTGTGAAATTTTTTCAAAATTTTTATCGCTTTGTTCGTGTCCAATTTGGCAAATCCATAAAGTGGCTGCATACAAACAACGGAACTGAATATGTTAATCAAACTTTATCTAAGTTTCTAACAACAAATAGTATAATTCATGAATTAACATGTGTTGATACTCCAAAGCAAAATGAAGTGGCCAAGAGGAAAAATCAACATCTTTTGGAAGTGAACCAAGCTCTTCTCTTTCAAATGTTTGTTCCTCATCCTTATTGGGGAGAAGCTGTCTTAATAGCGCCATATTTGATCAACCGATTGCCTACACGTGTCCTTGATGGAGAGAGTCCAGTCCAGGTTATGTCCACCTTTTTCCGAACTATTCCAATACTAAATAGTCTCAAGAATCGTGTGTTTGGATGTGTTGTCTTTGCCCATATTCACAGTCAACATAGTAGTAAATTAGACCCTAGAGCACTTAAGTGTATTTATATTGGCTATCCTCCAAACAAAAAGAGTTATAACTGTTATCATCCTCCAAGACATCTTATTAGATATAACAAGACAACTCCTCTAAATACTGCAAGAGATGATTGAGATTGAAAAAGCTCAATTATTTCAACAAAGAAATAAAATTTCTAAAAATAATTTTGATGATAATGAATTTCCCCTTCACATAATTTTTAGAAAGTTGAACAAGTGTTCCCTCCAAAAGCACTTACAAAAATTTAGAATGGGTTTAATGGTCCTCCAAAATTTGATGAAAAATTTGAACACCATTTAAAGGAATTTGAAGATCCTCCATTGTTCAACGAAGAGATTTCATTAGATCATGGAAAAACCTTAGTGCCTATAGATGAAGCCAATAATTTGGGCTATGCACCACTATTTTGAGCAATACTTTGGGACTAGTCTTCCATTAAAAGTTCTTCAATTACTCTCAATAAATTTTCAGGTGCATTGGAGGAAATTTCTCCAGATCAGGGAAACTCATTCAACTTGCAGTTGAATTTGACCTTAGATGTTGGAAATTATATACTTGGTGGTGATGGATCTACGAAAATTAAAAAGAAAGAATAAGAAGAAATATGAAAGTGTGCACAATATCTCTTCAAGACATATTCTCTAGCAATTTCCTTTAGGTTTAATTAGTTCCCACCAATTTCAACTCTTTGGTGCAAAATGGGTTGCCTGGCGAACTTCCTGCATGATACAATGAAGATTCCTTGATTATCTTTTGCACTTCCGAAACTCAAGCCCCGACAACAATGACTTTTATAAAGTGGTATTTTGCATATATCTCTTGTCCACCAAAGACATAAACAAATGAATTTGAAGATGCTCTGAAAACTTGGGTATTTCATCATTTGTCTCTATTCCATGATTCACTTCTCATAGATATTGTAAGTGTCATGAGAGTTATGAATATCATCTCTTTGTGCACCAAATGCACTTCTATATATAGACATTTCGTGTCCTTTTATGAAGAGTCATATCTTTTTAAGTGATGTTTTTTCAATCGAGAGTCGCGTCCCTTTAATTGAATAATCAAATTTGTAGCCCTTGAAATTTGACTAATTTGAAACAACACAACTCTTTATATTTTGTAAATTATTCTCACGCAAGAAACGTCATTCCAAATGGAATGAATGAATTTTTATCCACTTCCCAAGGAAGTCATCGTGTATTGTGATCATGAAGTTTTCAAGCTCCTAAATTTTCAATAGAAGATCAACTTCCCTATCTAAGATGGTCTAGCTTTCAAAACAACTTAGGCATATGATAAAGAGATAGCTAGACATTTTTATAGAAACAAGGCCCAACGAGATAAACATTAAAGGGGGCTACAAACATACACATTTCTTTGTCCTCATTTCCTTTCCCAATATTTCCATTTACCTAAGCATTGTCTAAAGTGTTAGTAATTTTCCATGCATTAGTCATGACTTGCAGCTAAACACCAAAATCAACTCACACAAGACATTTCACCCAAAGTATCTTTTCAGAATCTATGGGAGAAAATGACTAAACATCACAAAATTGTGGTAAAATTTACATCACCACAATGCATGTCAATTTCATCCTATAGAGACAATGATTAGTTTTAAAACAAATGGAGATACATTGCTCAATATCATTTGGACTTTGGACAAGATATCTTTACCCGTCCGTGTAGAGACTACTTCAACTTCTCTGTCACTGCTTCCATAGTATACCCTTCTCAATGACTCCGATTGGGTGGTACCATCGACAAAAGCACGTCTTATTTCTTCATTCTTACCAAAACCACCATCGGCTAACATTGAATTCACGAACTCATCTTCCTCTTCTATAGTTTCAAATGGTCTCTGCATAATGTTATCGTTGTTATCAATAGCTTCAAATTGACTCTGTATAACGCTATTGTCATTTTTAAAATAGGCATCTGAAAATGGAGAATTTGAAAAAGATGCTTCCTGCTCTATGAAAATCTGAGATTGTTGCGCTGACGGGAAGTAATTCTCAGACTCGAGCGTTGCCTTAAAGATTGATTCCATATTCATTTCTGGAAGAGCACCTAACTGAAGAAAATGTAAAACAAGTATAAGTTTTCAACATGTTTCATATACCAAACTGTAAAACAAGAATTAGTTTTCAATATGTTCATCAAGAATGCTTCATCTTACATCCAGAATTCTTTGTTCCATTTCTTGGTTTTCATAGTCATAAGGCATGTGTCCACTAGGTTCCTCTTCATCTAAGGTCACTGCATCATCAGCTCCCACTTCACCTTTCTTCTCAGCTTTCTTCATCAAACGACACAAAACAAAAGTCCTCTGCAAAATTTGGATGAAAACCAGCATTAATTCGATACGATTCGCAGAAACAAAAAAGCAGAGACAAATCAGGTCAATGCTCCAAATTCATATACTTGCTTCCTGAATAGTCAAATTAGAAAAAAAAAATGTGAAAAAGAATGTTTAGCTGCATGCGGAAAATGTCACACGTTCATTTCAATGAAACCCTCACCAAAGGAGTTACATAGCAAAATGTCACACACTCAGACACACACAAAACAAAAAATATCCTTTTAATGTCAGAAAAACCAATTGACTAAGAAACATTATGAAGGCTAGAAAAAAAAAAACACTATAACCCAAGATTTTAAATTGCGATAATATCATGACAATATCACGGTTTTGGCCGTCATCGTCACCAGAACCGCATCAAAATATGATTCCGGTCTGCATTATCTATAAGCAACACATCCAATGTGACATGATCGTAACTGCAAGTCCATAACCACAACCACAATCATGATTTGAAACCTTGCAATTATAACAAACTGAAATCAAAGTGATCAAGAGAAAACGAACTCAAAAATATGCATTGCATGTATGATGATGTATCTCCTTAACAGAATTAGTTGAAAGTGAAACACATGCTGAGTGTGAGCTGCTGCATGCCTAAGTAAGATCAAAAATCATTTCTAAAATTTCTTGAAGGAAAAAAAGAAAGAAAAAAAACAAACCTGGCTTTCATGAAAGGTTGCAGCATGATATTCATGAATAACCCAATTGCTTTTTACACCATTTGGAACACGACCTTCATAGAAAACAAGTGTCTTCTTAGTTCCAATAACCTTATCGGTGCCTTTTATCTTGATTTTACGGTCATTTCCAGTGGATTTCCAGAATCCACACTTGGTTGCCCTGTTTTTCCTTTTACTCTTCGAATATTTATAATCAGGAGGACTGAAGAAAAACCATTCAGCATCATCCGATTTTATCACCGAAAAATCTAACACCCCAATTAGAAACAACAACAAAAGAGTCAAAGACCAAAAACAGCATTCAAACAGAAACTACAGAAAGGAAAATTTGAAAGAGTAACACCAAACAGAACAAATTAGGAAGAGCATTAAAGCATAAACTACAAAAAGATCAAATTTTTATTGAATGATGATGAAGGGGGTTAAGGAATTAGTACCTGGAACTTGCCAAGGTTCGACCTTGCAAAGATCAAGTTCAGGGATGATGTAAACAGAGGAATCGTGACCCAGCAATTTGAGGTTGAGGTAGTGATTAACGAGTTCTTCATCTGTTGGTCGGAACCTGAATCCAACAGGGAAATCTAGTGTAGTGCTTCCCATTGTTATTTTCATTTTTTGGTTCAACATTGATTGTGAAGTTTGCAAGTGAGAAAATGCAGAGGAGAAAGAGAAAAAGGAAGAAGCAGAGGAGAAAGAGTGAAGGAAAGAAGAGTGTGTTGTGTTGTGAGTTCGTTCGTATATTTGTAATTAGGAGGAATTGACTCACTCTGAAATTGATCGTCAGTGTCTCCTTTTGTCTTTAGCTGGGAAGCTATCGTTGAAAAAATAAAAAATAAAAAATAAAATAAAATTGGAAAACAAAAAAATACTACCTGGGAAGCTGTCTCCTATGTGTGTGTTTTTCTTTTTCATAATTCATGGAGTAATTAATACTACTATATTTTCAAGTTTTCTTACACTCATATCAGGTTTTATATTTTATTTTTGTCTTTTTATTTGTTTTTGGTAAAAGTCTTTTTATTTGTTTAGTACTTATATATTATTTGTATATTAATATGTAAATTTTATTAGTTGAAAGTTAAAACATATAGAGTTTATCATTATTTTTAATTCACGAGAGTATATGAAATTTTTTATTTCGTTCTTAATATTTAAAGAGTTTTATTTTGGTGTCTGATTTTTATATACGTTACTTAATTTGGTCTCAAACTTGATAATGTTATTAATGAATTTTATTTTATTTACTGATATTTTTAAGAACAATTCAAATATTACCTATGATCCTTTTTATAGGAATCTAAGTTTCTTTAGAAAATTTGAATTTTATCATGTCACTAAAATTGTAAAAGGAAACTAAAGGGCTAAATTGAAATTTTAAGAAAAATTTTGTGACCTTTTTGATTGGTTCTTAAAAATGTTACACATTAAAATAAAGTTCATTAATGATTATAATGTCATGACTTAATTGAACTATGGAGATAAACGTTTGAAACGAAAACAAACCCCTAAAAAGTCAATAAAAACAAAGTGATATAATTTTTCAATACTTAAGTATAATAATAAATATTCTGAAAATCACTTTCCATCAATCTTCCTTTCTTTTATTTCTAGTGTTTTTTCTTTCAAAATAAGTTGTCACAGTCACAACTTTATAGGTATTTTTTTTCTTTTACTTTATCTCTTATTTTAATTATACTATCTCTTTTTTAAAAAAGAAATTGTCAAGAAGAAATCTCATAATTCTAGAGGTTAGAGTATGTTTTTTTCTTCATGAGAATGTTTTTTATGGAAATCGAATCAAAAAACTGTTTGTAAAATATTTTTGTATATATTATCAATTCATGCAAATCTAGCACACTTTTTACTATGTCAAATCCATTTAAATATTATAATATGTCTTACTTACTATTAAATTATAATTTGGATTTTGATATACAGTGTTCTAAAAGCACTAATTAAAGTTACTAAAAGTAGAAAAATAATCACAAGAGCACATTTTTCCGTCTTTCGAGAATAAAAAAATTACACATTTTAATATCTTTTTACTATATTTGTGTGTTTAACTAATGCTCTTAGAGTACTAAATATCATTTGCCTTATAATTTATAGTTCATTTTCAATGTTTTTATTTTTTCACATCTATTATTATATTTTTTTATCATATTTTTTTTGTCATTTTTAATCTCTCTCTTCTTACCTACGTGTGAAATATTTAGTGCTCTAAGGGCATTATATAACAACACAAATGTCGTAAAAAGATATTGGAATGTGTAGTTTTTTATATTTTCGAGAGACGAAACAATATACTCTTATGATTATTTTTCTAATTCTAGTAACCTTAACTAGTGCTCTTAGGGCACTATACATCAAAACCCTTATTATATTTCTTTTGGTTTCTTTATTTTTTTTCAAGGTTTTCACACATTAAATTAACATTAATTGCTTAGTTTTTTTTATCATGCTTTTAATTATAATTATAATATCCTTATCTATTATTTTCTTACACCTCACTATCGCTTATATTAAATTATGATAATTACACCAATTTTTCTTGAGATTTGCGATAATTATACCTATTCATTCTTAGTTTGTGAAATTACACTTATCCCTTAGAGATGAACGTAAGTGTAATGAATTTCAAACTTCAGGAATAATAAGTAGGGGTGGGTTCGGGTTAGTTTGGTTCGGTTTTGATGAATTTTAAAATCCAAAACAATCAATTTTCATTGGGTTGGGTTGGTTTGGTTTTGTTAAAAAAAAAATCTTTCAATCCGAACCAAACCAATCCGAATAATTCGGTTTGGGTTAGGTTGGGTCTCGGGTTGATAAATAAGAAATTATAATTATGAAATTATTTCGAAAATTCTTAAAAATTTATATTACTTATAGCTTATGAAATCACTTATCTATTATTTTTTAGTGATTCATCTATATAAAAATAACAAAATAAACATAAATAATTATAAATAACATAAACTCAAACATAGAAATCGAACTCATAATTTTTCATAACATAAACTCATAAGTCATAATGTCACCATAAATCACAAAATTAAAAACAAACAAATCAACAATAGTTCTCAAAATATGACACTACCCAATAATATGCTAGGCTACATACGCTGATAGGCATACCCATCAGGCTATAATTTCACATAAGTCTCAAGTCATTTAAAATATACCAATAAGGTAATAACTAACAACGACTGCGTATCAATATTGTTGTGGACCAAAATACTGGTCTCCCGGATTGACGCTTACATGCCGGGTCGAGTAGCCACCAATTACCGCCAGCATCTCGGTAAGTTGGGCGCGGCCTATTATCAAGGCCCAGCTGATGAGGATTGGGCCCAGGCACAGATCCTGGCCCAATACAGACCGCATTTAGGTCATTTACCTCACTCTATAAATAATATCATAATGCACCATGCAAGGTACGTACAAAATATTATCACATATACAAACCCTAATTCACTCACTGACTTGGGCGTCGGAGTGCTTACAGGTGCACACCACCGCCGCCGGAGCTCAGGACCCTGAAGTGATCTTACTGCCTTTTGCTGATCAAGAAGATCATCTTGCTCGTCCAACATTCCTGTCAGGTTAGATCACAACATTGGCTCCGTCTGTGGGGAACGCAACAAAAAGTTTCGCTTCCATCCATCATCAACAATGGTTGGCTTAACCAGAAATAGGGATTACAACGATCCCAGCATGCAAAACCAAGGAGCTGGACAGTAGGCTGATGCGTCGAATCAACTAAGGGCATCCCAGCATTTTGATATTGAAGCAGAATTCTGCAAACTGCAACAGTTGGTGCAATCCCAAGCCAAAGAGATCGCAGATCTGAAAGAGCAACAGCGAAAGGGTAAGCATGTTGTTATCGAAGATGATTCAGAAGAGGAAAGAGCTGAGAGGCATACCCAGCCAAACCCTGAAAATCTGGAAAAAGATAATGACAACGTGGAAAAACAGCAACGGAAATCCGTAGTTGAAGGAGATAAAGAAGGAAATCTAAAAACTCAGGAAAGACAACAGGAAGGTCAGGTAAGTCGCCGACATGAAGGGGCCCCGCATCAATCTCGGGTTGAGGGGGCCAACCCGCCACCTGTCCCCCCTGGGGGCCAGCAAGCCAGACCACCTGCTGGTAACCAGGAGCACATGGCCGAAAATGTCCCGGATTTCGGGTACATTGACAATCCCTTCACGCCTTGGATAATGTCTCATGCCCTTACTCATGGATTCCAGTTTACAAAGAAGCTGAAGGAATACGACAGAACCAAGGATCCCACTCTACATGTCAGCACTTTTGAAAGGGCCATGTACTTTCAAGGGGTGAATGAAGCCATCGTATGCCATGCCTTCCCCCTCACATTGTCAGAGGCTGCAAGTCGTTGGTTCTCAGGCCTTCCACCACAGTCCATCAGCAACTGGAAAACTCTCAAAGATAAGTTTATTCTTCATTTCACTAGTAGTAAAAGACAGTTCAAATCTGAATTCCACTTAGAAACTGTTAAACAGGGAAAAGATGAATCTCTACGAGACTATATAACACGTTTTAACAATGAAGTATTAGAAGTTAGGAATGTTGAACCTAACTTGGTGTTATATTTCTTTGTAAGAGGATTAAAGCCAGGAGCCTTCGCCAAGCAACTGGCTGGAGATAAGCCCACCTCCATGGATAACTTGAAGGTCAGGGCCGAAAAGTGGATCAGAATAGAAGAGTGGGAGAAGGCCCAAGCCGCCAAGAAGGATGACAAAGCAAAAATTGTCCCTCCAAACCAATCCCGGGGTAAAGACGACAAATCCCGGGATAGGTCTCCTAAGAAGTGCAAGGGTCTTTTCAACAATTACACTCCGCTAATAGTCCCGCCAGCTTCAGTGTTGAAAAAAGTGATGCATTCTGAACTAAGAGAGCGGCTACCACCTTTGAAAAAAGTTGGAAAGCACAAAAATAAGTACTGTGAATACCATCGGGATCGTGGACATTCTACCAATGAATGCATCCAACTCCGGGATGCAATTGAAAAGTTGATCTGACAAAGGAGGTTGAGAAATTATGCCCGGGCATCCCCAGAAAGGCGGGATCGTCGCCGAAGTCCTTCTCCTCGGACACAGACACCCAGATCCCCTCCTAGGAACCGAGATCAACGAGCTGAAATCCGTTAGAGATCCCGGAGCCCAAGACGAGCACAGGAATCCCCCCCTAGGGGAATAATTCAAGTCATAGCTGGAGGAGACAGCTTAAAGGGTCTCGAAGACAAGAAGATGACCCGAGATGTCAGGGATTCTTGTTCTCAGGTAACTGCTGTAGCTAACCCAGTGCTATCTTTCTCAGATGTAGATTTCCCGGAAGAACGGATCCAGGATAATGAACCATTGGTCATAGCAGCTAATCTGAACGGCTTCGAAGTCCATCGAATCTTCATTGATCAAGGAAGTTCAATTGACATTATGTTCTGGAGCCTGTTTGATAAAATGGGATTAGGATCCAAGGATTTAATCCCCCATAAAGGTAGCTTAATTGGCTTCACTGGAGACACAATCATTCCCAAAGGATATGTTGACCTTAAGGTGAATTTTGGCAAAAAGTCAAATACCAAAACAATTCCCGCTAGGTTCATAGTGGTGGATTGCCCCTCAGCTTACAATGCAATCATTGGGTGACCAATCCTGAACAGCCTTGGCGCCATAGTCTCTACCATCCATTTAGCCATGAAGTTTCCAGGAGAAGATGGCTCAGTAGTAACCGTCCGTGGAAAGAGCAGTGATGCGCGAAAATGTTATCAAGAAAGCCTTAAAATCACGAAATCACCATCTATTTTGCTAGTAACGGCAGAAGAGAAAGGGAAGCAAAAGATGGAGAGACGTGATTTATGCGGGATGCAGGGGTCATGATGACTAACCTAGATCCCAGAGCAGACTTTGAATATCAACGACCTCAACCAGAAGGGGACCAGATCTTAGTCTAGATAGGACTTAAAGAAGATCAGACTGTCAAGATAGGGGCAAACTTACCCCCCGTGATCAAAGAGCGACTCATTGAGTTGTTAAAGACGAATAAAGACCTGTTCGCTTGGGTTTCTTCCGACATGCCCGGAGTTGACTCTGAATTTGTGTGCCATCGCTTGTGTTTGAAACCGGGATCTATCCCGGTGGCCCAGAAGAAGAGAAAAATGGGTCCAGAAAGACAAGCAGCTATAGAAAAACAGGTGAAAGAGTTGCTAGACGCAGGGTTCATCCGAGAAATACGATATGCAGATTGGATCTCAAATGTGGTGATGGTAAAAAAGGCTAACGGAAAGTGGAGAATGTGCACAGATTACACAGATCTGAATAAAGCATGCCCCAAAGATCCATTCCCCTTGCCTTGTATCGATAAACTTGTTGATAACTCTGCAGGTTATAAATATCTATCTTTCATGGATGCTTACTCTGGTTACAACCAGATCCCAATGTACCCTGAAGATCAAGAGAAAACGGCTTTCATCACCGATATGGGTGTTTACTGCTACACTATGATGCCGTTTGGTTTGAAAAATGCCGAAGCAACTTACCAGCGGATGATGAGCCAAGTCTTCAAAGAACAAATTGGCAGAATTCTTAAAGTCTATATTGACGAGATGATAGTAAAGACCCCAAAAGACAAAGATCCGGTGGCTGACTTGCATGAAACTTTCCAACAGCTACGCAGGTATGATTCAAGGCTAAATCTTAACAAATGTACTTTAGGGGTCGAAGCCAGAAAATTCTTGGGTTTCATGCTAACAAGTCGAGGGATCAAAGTCAACCCCGACAAGTGTAGTGCCGTGTTGAATATGCAGAGTCCCAGAACTATTAAAGAGGTCCAACAGCTAACTAGAAGGATCGCTGGACGGACGAGATTCCTTCTAGATTCAGCCAGGAAATGCTTACCTTTTTTCAGGACCTTACGGCGTAAGGAAGACTTCCAATGGAATGTAGATTGCGAAGAAGCTTTCTGGGAGTTGAAGAAAATCCTCTCAAGTCCACTAGTTCTATCTCGCCCAGATCCTGGACAGGTCCTATATCTCTACTTAGTCGTCACAAATGAAGCAATCAGTGCGGCTTTAGTAAAGGAAGAATCCCGGAACCAGAGTCCGATATATTTTGTCTCTAAGGCGCTACAGGGATCAGAGTTGAACTACCAGCGGCTTGAGAAAGTCGCCTATACCCTGCTATTTGCATCCTGGCGGTTGAGGCCATACTTCCAATGTCATCCCATCACGGTAAGAACTAATCAACACATCAGACAAATCTTGCATAAACCTGACTTGGCAAGAAGAATGATGACCTGGGCAGTAGAATTATCACAAGTACGATATTTCGTATGAACCACGTTAGGCAATCAAAGCACATGCGTTGGATGATTTTGTAACCGAGATGACACATCCCAGAGAAGAGCTAAAAGGATCGTAGACCATTTACGTTGATGGGTCCTCAAACCCCAAAGGAGCAGGCGCAGGCATACTAATCGAAAACGATGAGGGGGTAACTATAGAATATTCTCTAAAATTTGAATTTCCAACCTCCAATAATCAAGCAGAATATGAAGCCTGTTTAGTCGGGATACGCGCGGCAAAAGAACTAGGGGCTACCGCGATTGCTTTATGTTCAGACTCCCAATTGGTGGTATCCCAGATAAAAGGGGAATACCAGGCAAGAGAGCCATTGTTGCAAAGATACTTGGCAAAGGTTAAAGAAAGTCTACTTGGTCTTTCTAAGTTTGAGATCAAGCACATTCCAAGAGAAGAGAACAGTCGCGCTGATTTACTTTCAAAATTGGCCAGCACCAAGTCATCCTCAACTTTGAAGTCAGTGGTAGAAGAAGTTCTCCCTTCTCCATGTGCTATTTTGCAAGTTGAAAGTGAAGATTGGAGGACTCCAATAATAGAGTATATCATTAAAGGCACCATCCCAACAGATGCCCGGGAAGCAAAGCGGTTGGTACAAAATGCCTCCCGGTATTCCGTGATAAAAGGACAACTATTCAGAAGAGGACTATCAACTCCTTTGCTTAAATGCATTGGACCATCCGAAACATGGTATGTTCTCACTGAAGTGCATGAAGGAAGCTGTGGTCACCACATTGGTGGCAAATCATTGGCAAGGAAGTCCTTACAGGCATGATACTTTTGGCCAACCATGAACAAAGATGCAGCTGACCACGTGAAAAAATGCCAAAAGTGCCAAGAACATAGTCCGTTATCCCACATCCCGGCCGAAGATTTGCATAGCATTTTCACCCCTTGGCCTTTTCACACTTGGGGTTTGGACCTCTTGGGATCTTTCACGCCAACTACAGGTCAGTTCAAACACCTTATTGTTGTTGTTGATTATTACACTAAATGGATTGAACTAGAACCCTTAGCCAGCATAGCATCAGTTAAAGCCCAGAATTTTGTCTTCCGGCAAATAATATGCCGGTTTGGTATCCCGGCAGAAGTCATCTGTGATAATGGGACCCAATTTACCAACAAAGAATTCCGAGAAATGCTAGCAGGGCTCCACATCAAGCAATATTTTGCCAGTATAGAGCACCCACAATCAAACGGACAAGCAGAGTCTGCCAACAAAGTCATACTTAATGGCTTAAAAAAGAGGTGTGAGAAGGCTGGAACTAGCTGGATGGAAGACCTTTATCAAGTACTTTAGAGCTACAGAACTACTCCCCATAGTTCCACTGGAGAAACCCCATTTCGAATGGTATACGGATCAGATGCTATAATCCCGGTAGAAATTGGACATCCATCTTGGAGGGTCATGTATCCCGCACAAGAAAATGAATAGCTACTCAGGGAAGATTCCGACATGGTCGAAGAAATCCGAGAAGTCGCCAGAATCAAAGAGTTATCCCGGAAGCAACAAGTAGCACAAAGATACAACTTGAGGGTTGTGCCGAGAAGATTCCAACCGGGCGACTTAGTCCTAAGAAGAGCCAGTATTGAAAATCGGAATGCTAAAGACGGGAAGCTTAGAGCAAATTGGGAAGGCCCATTCCGGGTCAAGACCACCGCAGCTAACGGAGCATATCATTTAGAGACTCTCAAAGGCAAAGAGATTCCAAGAACGCTTAATGTCACAGACTTAAGGCGCTATTATAGTTAAGTTATATAATTTACAATTTTTTAATAAAGGGGTAGTCTTTTTCCTGTAGCAGGTGTTATCCCTAAGGTGAGTTTTACTGCTAGAGGTTTTAACGAGGCCTCCATTTGCTATTTGCTTCTTATTATTAATAAAGTAGCATTCTATTCACTTTTACACAAAGTTCAATTCTTAATAGCAAGCAGATCGGAAGAAAGTATGAGAAGTACAAATAATCCGAGATTGAGATGTCGGCAACAAGTAGAAACTGACATACACACAAGGCTAACAATGAGTCGAGATACCATCACGAGTAATTCTCTGCTACAGACTCAATAGGGATCCTTCAAGGGTTAACCCTGACCATAAAGAAGCATGAAGTACCACCAAGGTTACACTTCAACTTAAACTTAGAGAAAGTACAAACTACTTTCCCTCCTATTGAGGAGCTAAAAGGGCGACATCACAAATGTATCCCTAACAATTCAAACGACATAAAAAAACTCCATGTCACGCATGATTTAGAGGCACCTTGAAATGGTCACGCCTCAACGACATACAGAAACGCAGCAGATAAAGAAAGAACTCCAAAACATAAAGGAGGAATAAACCGAAGCCACACTTCAACAAAAATTAGAGAAAGTACAAACTACTTTCCCCCCTGCTAAGGAGTTAAAAGGACGACATCACGAATGCGCCCTAACAATTAAAACGATATGAGAAAATTCCATATCAAGCGGGATGCAAAGAGGCACCTTAAGTGGTCAAACCTCAGTGACACGCGGCGATGCAACATATAAAGCATGAATCCCGGAACTAAAAGCAGAGGTAAACAAAAGCCATACATAAAGAACAACCCGAAACGCCGGGATAAAAAAGTTTTACATTCAACATAATTTGTCTTAAAAAATTACAAGACAAAAATAGAACGAAAACAAAACAGAATTTAAAAGACATCAGACTATTCAGCTCCTCCAGCATCTGCACCTCCGGGCTCTTGAGTGGGATCGGTAGGAAGAGGAGTTCTGGCTCAAGCCGGGGATCAGCATGATCAATAGGCACGGGATTGTGAGGATCATGGAAATCCATAAACATCACATCCTTCATGCCATGATACTTGCAAAGCCCACGAGTATTCAACTCAATTCCAGGATTCAAGAAAAGGAGGGTCTTCACACAATCCCGGTAGGAATCATCCACCGTGGTGTCCATGTCCTGGTAAGCCTCCCCCAGTTTCTCTTGAGTTTCCCTTAGCTCCACTTGAGTTTCATGAAGCTTTGAAGCTACCCCCAAAAGCTCGGATTGAAGAAGCTTAAGAGCAAAACCATCCTCCTCTGCCTTAGACTTCAGCTGGGAAACTTCCCCCCTCAACTCGGAGTTCTCGGCAGCCAAGTCGGCTGCCCTCTCCTTCTCTTTGGCAAATCTTTCCTCCATAAGAGAGAATTTCTCCCTCAAAGAAGCAAGTTCCCTCTCAGCCCGGGATTCTGACTCCTTGGCACTCTGGATCAAGGCATCCTTGAGCTCCATGTCATCCCGGAGGTCCCGTAGCTGAGCCCTCAAAGAAGAAGCTTGGCCCATGTCTTCTGCTTGGTCATGAACGTGTTGGAGCATAGCCATACTCATAGTCGTCCAGCCCATAAGGGATTTGGCTTGCTCCTACAAAGACAAAAACAACAAGAAGACATTAAACATATATCCACTGAGATTAATCATCATAAAGTTGACGAGATCAAATGACAAAACATATACCTTCATGGTAGAGGCTCCACCCTTGGTGAAAAAGTCCCCGTGCTGGAACTTAATCAAAGGTGATTGGAACCCTTCCCAAGCAGAAGACGGAGTAGAGAAGGGCGCCACCAGAACCGGGTTCATCCCGACAGAAGCCCCATGAATACTCCCAGGCTAGTCACCTACAAATTGAACTGAACGATATAATAAGAAGGTAACACACGGTCCCTGTACGACTAAAGATCCTAAAAGATAAAAAGCATACTGGACTTGGTAGTACGACGACGCTTTTGCTGCACATTAGCCACCTCGGCGCCAGAAGGTGGAGGTACAGACCTCTTAGCAGAAGAGGCTCCCCCAGCAGGAGCTACATCCGAGATGTTAATCCCGGTAGGGACTACCGGGATAGGTGTAGGAACCGGAGCAGGAGAAGGAGGTGGACCTGAAGGAGCAGCCTTTCCTTTCCCCTTGGCATCTCGCTTCTGCTTTTGAATGGCATAGTTGGCCATGATCTCGGCTGCAAAAATAAGAACATACTTGTTAATAAAATTTGAAAACATGGAAAATATAGATAAACAGTGTGGTACAATGAAAGACAATGCCCTACATAAGCATGTCGTCTGGTCACGACGAGATACTCCTATCACATCCTTGCAATGGATGGATATCCCCCCACACTCAACAAAGGCGCACAGACTCCTGAAAGTTTGTTGATCTTCCTCCTCCAGGAAGCCAATCTCCAACTCATTCAGGGATAGCGACCTTTGGTAATGCTCCTCCATCCAATACAACGGGAACAAGGGCTGTTTGTCTTGTCCCATCCAAAAGGGAGTGCAATCTTCGGTCCGAGGGATGAATTTAACATAAAAATCCCTATGAGCCTTGAAGGACTCTTCATAAGGGACAAACAATTGGGAAATCCCGGAGCGATGACGAAGGGATACCCAATTCTTCTTCCTCGGACCGCGATAAAGGCCAAAAATGTATAAGAACAAGGTCGAGGAGCAATGCCAGCCTTGGGCCCAACAAAAGACCTCAAAGGCCTGAAGAAATCCCAATCGTTAGGATGAAGCTGGGTTGGAGCGAGATGAAGATTGTGCAAAATTCAATCTGAAGGTCAGAGAAAGGAAACCTAATCCTGAGCTGGAGCCATAAAGACTCCAACATCATGATATAAGAACCTTTTCCTTCAGATGCCGGCGTACAAATTCTTTCCTTCTTGTTCGGGATGACCAACTTGTGGTTTGAAGAAGGATCAGCCGTAACGTCAGTCCCAGGAGTGTTGGGCCCATAATGGAAACATTTCCTCCAACGCTTCTCCACCTGTTTGAGCCGGCGACCATCCCTCACTAAACACTCCTCCCGGAGGATATCCCAGGGAACCCATAACATCCCCCAGATATTCTTCAGTTCTAAGAAATCTAGGGGACACTCAATTCTAGGTTGAGAAGTACTGGGTTCGCCCTTTCCTCTCACGACAACTTCTGAACCCCCAGCATCGGATGAAGTCGGTACACCAGCAGAAGATCCCGGAGCACCAGGAACTACCGGGATAGGAAGGTCACCTTGAGTAGGATCCATATCTACATGATAAGAGAAAGCAGAATCAGATCCCGGGGAAGAATGACTGGGAGAAGAGGGAACATAAGCAGGGTCAGACTCAGAATCTAAGGAATGTGTCATAGATGACGGTATAGATTCCCTATCTTCTGGAGGATCCCCGGGATGGGAAGACTCAACTTCATCCCCCACCGGAATAAAATTGACGGGAGCATGACGATCTGAACCTTGTTCGACAGGGACAGAACTCTCGGAACTATATTAATCAGGAAGATGGGTTGATGCAAGAAGAAGAGCAGAAGGCTCTGGGTTTAAAGTATTGAACGACCCATCCACACTCTAGGTAACTGATTCACCACTCTCCACTCGCCAAGAATACAATGGGTAAAACCAAAAATGGGAAGATTCACAATAGTCATGGTTGGCTATGGAGGGCGTACCTGAACAAGGTTTTGGCTTATTAGAAGACCTATGCGTTCGAAGCCCCCTCAGAAAACTCTCAAGAAGCTCAGTATCATTGAATTCCGAGGAAGAATCACTCGCCAACACGATAACATTATCGGCCATTTTTGAAGAAAAGAAACCCAGAAACTACAACTAAACCGTAAAGAATGGGAAGGGGATAACAGAACAACCCAAGAATCAAGAAAGAATCACACAAATTATAAGTTGATAAGGAACAGAAGCGATACCTGTTATTGAGAAATAAAGCTGTTGATGAAAAAAGAATGCTTGCAACTTTGGCACGAAGAAGAGGAAGAGTTGTGAAAACTATTCCCAGGGGAAGATGAACAGGTTGAAGCGCGAAGAGAGAAAAGTGAAAACTTGAAAGGAAGAAAAGAGGTAAAATGTAACGGGTGAAAAGAAATAAAGTAAAAACCGTCACATCACCTTAATGGACTTGGGGCCCAAAAACCACGCTAATCATCGCGCACAGTGCCCAGAGTGGGGAGCGTGAAATACACGCGCCCAAAAAGAAAACCAACCGTCATCTCGTGACATTTCTAGAATCGCCATCTAACATCCACCCGGCATGACGAATGAACTCGCCAACCTCTCCCAAGAAGAGCTTGACGACTTGGGGGGCAACTATTGTGGACCAAAATAATGGCATCCCGGATAGACGCTTACATGCCGGGTCGAGTAGCCACCAATTACCGCCAGCATCCCAGTAAGTTGGGCGCGGCCTATTATCAAGGCCCAGCTGATGAGGATTGGGCCCAGGCACAGATCCTGGCCCAATACGGACCGCATTTAGGTCATTTACCTCACTCTATAAATAATATCATAATGCACCATGCAAGGTACGTACAAAATATTATCACATATACAAACCCTAATTCACTCACTGACTTGGGCGTCAGAGTGTTTGTAGGTGCACACCACCGCCGCCGGAGCTCAGGACCCTGAAGTGATCTTACTGCCTTTTGCTAATCAAGAAGACCATCTTGCTCGTCCAACATTCCTGTCAGGTTAGATCACACCAAATATATACCAAGAACTGAGTTGAGGTGCAACTGTGTTTAAATTAGGTTTGGGACCTTTAGTTTTAGGTTTTGGTATATTCGTTATTAAGCCTCAGGTTTACATTTAAATTTTATATATATCAAATATAGTTTTAAATTTTGATCGGTTTGGTTTGGACTGAATTGGGTTTAGAAATGCAAATCCGATATCCGAACCAAACCACATCTGTTTCATTGGGTTGGATACATTATTGATTTGGGTTAGTTTGGATTGGTCAAAATAGTGTTTGGATTGGTTATGATTGGTCGAGTTATTAGATTGACCCAACCCAAAACTCACCCCTAGTGATAAGTGTAATGTTTAGAGAGGATAAGTGTAATAGAGTTTCAAATATGTCTGTGTAATTTCAAAATTAGAAAAGAGTGAGTATAATAAGTGAAAATCTAAAAAAAAAATGGTGCAATTATGTCTATTAAATAAAGATATAAGTAAAAAATAATAATTAAATGGGAGTTGAAAATAAAAAATAACAATATCTACAAAACAACATTTTAAAACTAAAATAACAAAATTAAAGAATGGAAAAGAGTACTTTATCTTTTCCTTTGAGAGATTAACATACATAATTATGATTCAATTAGTTATACTATGAAAATGAAGAGAATGATGAACAAAAAAAGAAAGGATGAAGTGAATGTTTATTGTCTTTTTTCAAGTATAGATTTTTTTAATTATTTTAATTTTCTAAATGTTTTTAATTAATAAAATTATTTCATTTTATAACCTATTATCACTGTAACTCAAAAAAATAATTACAAAAAATTGTCCCATAAATGAAGTGTGATTTCCACAATCTTCATAGATATCATCAAAAGATTTATCTACTGCTCCCTCCGTCTCATAATATAAGCCTCAACTAACATTTCACACAGTTCAAAAAAAATGGTTAAATTATTGGAATTAGAAGTATTAAGTAGACTAATGAGATATTACACAATTTTTTTCTATTGGTTGAATGACTTTGAAAGTTAAAAAATCACAATAAATGCTTCTTATTTTATGCGTAGGTGCTTATATTATGAGACAAGACATTTTGGTAGTTGGAGCTTATATTATGGGACGGATAGAGTATTTATGAGAAGACTTGACATTAATGCCATTCTTATTATAAATTTTATTATTCCCTTCATTCTGAAATATTAGTCACTTTAAAAAATTTTACATATACTAAGAAGAACAATTAATTTCTATAGAATCTAACAAAAAGTACATAGGTAAACTAAATTTATCATTGACTTTGAGGTTTACTCAATAGCTATTGGCTATAAAAATAAAAAAAAGTGAGAATAGTTAATAAATATAACATTGGTAATCTAAGAGTGACAAATATTTTGGAACAAATTTTTTTTTTCTAAAGTGACTAATATTTCAGAACGGAGTGAGTATGAAAAATCATAAAATCTTATGTATCAATAAAGAAGAGTCAGGTTTTATTTTTAGCCTTCTTTATAAGAAATAAATCACTAAAATTTCACGCACCAATAAAAATATATTTAATGATATTTTTTTCATTACTAATATAATAAATTCAAATTTTATTTTTAAAATTCACATGCAATTAATAGATTCACTTGTATTGAAAATTATAAGTACACTATTAGTTTTGGGTCTACTATTTGCATAAAACTCAAAAATCAATTACTTAGGTCATCAATCCTCTTTAAGGCCAACTGTTTGTTTCGGGCCAAAGTATCAAGTATCGATGTCTTCTTGTTTTGGACATATCTTTTGTTTTAGAAACAACTATCATTTAATTGAGTTAGGGCCTAGCATTTACTTCATACTCAAATACCAATTATTTTTTTCCTCATTTTTGTGTGTATTGTTTGCTTCAAATCAAGTATAAATTATTTGAATTAAGTTTTTTTTGCCCTAACTTTTGCTTAAAGGCCAAATATGCTTCTTATTTTGAGTCTATCATTTGCATTAAACTCAAGTATTAATTACTTATATCATCTTTTTTTATGTCAACTATTTTTTTTATTAGTCTGAGCCCGCTGTGTGCTTCATAGTGACACGGGTAACTATTACTTAGACTTAGGAATAACAAGAGAGTGATATTAGGTGGAAGGGATTAGCACCATCCCTATTGGGAGTGACACCATCATTTTTAGTATATAAATTTATGATTCTTATATATAAAAAGATTATGAGATTTCCAAAATTGGATGGTACGATCTAAATACCTCTCACCTTATATTAAAATAATATTCAAAATTTACATTTCTTAAAAAAAATTGATTGAAAATCATATAACTATAAATCTAAAAGCAAATTACAAATATATTATTTAAGTGAAAGTTATCCGTGTCGATTATACAAAATTTATTCGTGACGAATTTTATCTTTTTTGTTGTTTCATAAGTTTTCACTTGAGAAAAATTGTGTAATAATATGATCTTACTTTTTTAGGGCTAAATTCATATTTTATCTCTAACTTTACTTCAAGTTTTAATTTTTTCGTTTTAAAATTTTTTGTTCGTATTTTTCATTTATCTTTTTTGGTCAATTTAGTCGTTTGTTATTAATTTGGTTAATTAAATAGTTAACAAATATGTTTGAAAATATATTTTTTTAGTTTTATTATCTCTTCTTCCTCACCTCTAACAATTCTGTTAGATATTCTTATTAGTCATTTACAGAATAAAAATAAAGCAAAAATCAAGTAAATGAACCAAAATAAATAAAAAAAAAAAACTATTATCTATTCTTCAATTCAACTAATAAAAACTCAAATACACTTTAAATAGTGAAACTAAAATATAAGCATTTTAATTCAAAAATAAAGTCTTATACTTATCATCCAAATGATTGATGAAGAGAAAGAATAACTTAATTAAATATCTAATTATCATATATCAGAACTTTATTTTAATATATATAGAATAAGGTAAGAGAACGTAAATATCATCTTGTTGGTAGAAATAGCACCGAACCATACAAAAACACCTTTATATATCAATGTCAATGGCATATTTGTTTCGTGAATGGCAATGCAAGACTTGAGTTGACTTCATGATGACTTGCTTTTAGAACATTTTGTTTTAAAAATGATTTTCGCTGTGCTTTATTTGCAGTGTGAATGCAGAAAACGTTACTATAATTTCAGAGCTATTGTTCGGATAAGTAAATATAAATATACTCCGTGAAAATGAAGTATTTGTTGTAATTAATGAAATATTTCCTAAGAATAATTCTAAATTTTTTTATGATTTTTTCCTATTAATCCTTGTACATATTATATAAAAAATAAATTAAATATTTTTTTATAGTTTTAAGATATAAAATAAATTTATTTTTTTTATTAATACTTACTCTACGACTAAGTTTGTCCCTTGGCCCCACAATCAAAATACCTTGCTATTTCTATTTCTATATATATTAACAAAAGACAGAATCTTTAGGAAGTCAATTTCTAATGCTTCTTTTGCTTTTCTTTTGTGAGTTTGTTATGCTCCCCACTAATGCAATGTAACTATATTGTGTCCAACTTTTTGGTCATTGGATAAGAAGCAGATGATCTATGATGATTACAAATTTTAATTTATTGAGCTTTCTTTTCAAAACTAACTTCCAAGAATCTAAGTTGCAACCAACTTGTGTACTACTCAACTGTAAGATGATTGTATCTCATTAAAAAAATTAGGGTACTGTATAAGAATTTAAATGTAGTAAAAAGATATTAAGATGTGTAGTTTTTGTATTTTGGAGAGACGGAACAATGTGCTCTTATAATTATTTTTCTAATTCTAATAACCTTAACTAGTGCCCTTAAGGCACTATATATCAAGACCCAAAAAATTATGCCAACTGGACTTAATTAATCACTCTTTCATCTTTTTTACTCCCTTTTGTGCCGTGGGATTGGGTCCAGTGTCTTTTTAAAATGCATTTGGATTATTAGCAATAAGAAATAGTAGTAGTAGTTTATTAGAGGTCGAATGCATTCACATTTTTTAGTTTTATTGTCAAATTTATGAAAAATACTAACAAGTATTCTAATAAAGGCACATGTTAAGAATTTGAAAGTATAATTTTTTTTATAAAAGTTGAAAGTATTTATAATTTTAAAAGTTAAAAAATTATTGATTGAATACTACATGCTTTTTAAAATAATTAAGTTTATATGACTCCCCTAACGAGTAACACAAACTTTTACATTCAAGAGGAGAAAAAAAGTTTAATCTTTTTATTATTATGTAAGAAAAAAAGAAAATGGTAAATTATTTTCTCTTTATTCTTGCTCTTAGTTTTGTTTATCTTTATATATATATATATAGTTTCATCAATTTGCATAGCCTTTCATTCCCTTTGGTCTATCTGATCCCCTGTCAATAAAAGATTTAATAGAAAAATAATTGACAAAATACAATTAATTATCAGCTCTTTGTTTTCATGCAATTGGCATTGATCTGATTTAAGCAAACATACTCGACAGCTAATAATGTTTCACCAAGAAGGAAAGCTTGAAAATATATGAAAATTAAATCTTCTGAACCGCGATGAAATTTCTTGGCACCAAGAAAAGATGGAAAACTTGAAAATCTTCTGAAGAACCTGAAATCTCTTGGCTCGAGGTAATTACAGTAATACAGGGGAATGGAAAAAATTTGAAAATGGGAAGAAGAGTGATTCAAAAAGAAGAGAAAAAGCATGAATAGAGAAACCAAAAAAGCACGCATGCTGCATTGCTGCGCATTAGTGGCAGCAGTAGCATAAATTTTTTATTTTTTTAAAATACAAGTTTGGTCTTGTTCTGTCGAAATCCTATTTTGGTGATTTATGTTTATTTTGTCTCAATTTAGTCCCTTACATTTGTTTTTTGACTACCGTTAGATTCTTCTTTTGAATCCGTTAGTCTAGTTAACCGAATTGCATACGTGGCACCTATATTGCATTAACGACGTTAGTTGTCATTCCTTTCCAAACTAAAAAAACACTGTATTTTGCAGTTCTGTTAACATAGACCAATGGAGACACATTTAAAAAAAAAATTCATATTATTGTGAATCGATGAAATTGATAAGGACCCAATCATATTATTGTGCTGGACAGATTCACTTTTGTCATTGTTCCCTGTTTCATTCTATTTGCATCTCTGATTCTATTTTGCAAAATAGTTTTCTGTTTATTTCCTTTGTCTTTGCTTTTGAATAAATTTCTTTCGTTTTTTTAAGAAGTGTGAGGTTGAACATTCCCTTTTCATTCTATTCTGCTTATACGGTTATACCTTCAGAGTTTGCTCTAACTTTGATGATATAATAAAGCAGTTAGTAAAGACTTCTTTTATGTCTTAAAAGTTAGAGAATATTGATGAGCTGGTTTACCTGAGGTTTATCCTAGTTGAGAGGAGCTAGTTCTATTTTTTATTGTTTACATCAGTTTGGTCTAATTAAAAGGTTTCTCTTTTTAAAGACTGCTCTTCAGAATTCATCAATCAGATTGTAAGTAATCATTCTCCCATTAATTAGCAGGTCTTTCTTCCAACTTTGTTCACAAGCTTGGGATGCTTGATTTGTATCCATCACCCATTAGAGGGGTTACTATGGGTTAAGTGCATGTTTAGAAAAATGTTAGGTTGGATTAGAATTGATTTTAAAGAGCTAAAATTGATTTTAATTGTTAATTTAACTGTTTGTTTTTGCATTGAGAAAAAATTAAAATTTATTTTGAGTTGCCAAAATTGATTTTGGCTGAAAAAGTGAGATCTGCTTTCATATTGGGTTGGAAAATTTATATTGTATTTTTACTCTTAGAGAAAAAAAATTCCCAAACATAAATCATATTACTTTAAAATCAATTTTACACAAAATTAATTCTATGAAATTACGTTGATTTAAAATTAATTCTACCAACGCTAAACTAAACATTCACTTAGGAGTTCTGTTTAATCATCTTACCTGCTTTATTACTTAGAACTAGATCAGCTTGAGCAAATCACTCCTTCAAATCCTTCCATACATCACATGCATTCTCCATATAATTCACGCTTTCCGCGATCGAATCTGAAACTAAATTCAACAACTAGGAATGAACTAGATTGTTGCATCTCTCCCAAGCATTGTGAAGAGGATGAAACGAATATGGAATCGGAATACTTCTATCAACAAATTTGAATTTATTTTTGGAATTCAAGGATCGCTTTGCAGCTCGTGCCCAACCATGGTAATTACGACCATTCAAAGGAACGCTCACTAAGCTTGTCATAGCATTATGATCAACAAAGTATTAAACTGGTCTGATTTTGTGGATCTAGCGGATTGGAATTGTTTTGTGAAGAATTGTTTGGATTGTGATTTGAATTGTTCAAACCAGAGGAATTGTTCCTCAACATGAGAGCAGCGTAGCAGAGTTCCAAGATGGAGCTTTGATACTATCTAATAGAAAATAGAAGAGAGTATAATTGGAAGAAAATGAATTCTCATAAATCACAATCTTAGTAAAAGTAAGAGTATACACGGTGTTTACTGTTTATAGTGTGTTACCTATAGTTCTAAGTAATAAAGCAGGTAAGATGACTATACACAACTCCTTAACCCAAAGGGATTTACCCTGTCCACTTGAGAATATCACATATTTTCGGACAGCAGTGTTCGAAAATGTGTTTTTGTACGCTGTTGTCTGAAAAACAAGGATAGTTTACTTTTCATTTTTATTATTTTATAAATTTCAGACGTTACTGTCGAGAAATTGTGAGGTCATTCTTAAGTGAGGTTGTGTCAATCCCTTCACCCCATAATAAGATCCAAAGAAAAGGTGGAAGGGATTGAAACCACCCAATTTTAGAAGTCTTGTCATCCCTTCATATAAGAATCATAAATCTATATATTACAAAGGATGATGTCACTTCTAATAAAGATGGTGCTAATTCTTTTAAAAAAAATTAGGGTGTTTTTTTTCTTAAAAAACGCATCTCCCAATAAAATTGGGCCAAGCCCAAACGCTGTTTGGAAGACTCTAGAGCCAAAATTTGCAATACAACTGTCAAGTAATTGTGTTTACCAAAAAAAAAAACTGACAAGTAATTGTTTTCCAAAAACAATGTCAATTAAATACGTTGAGCATAAAAATGTTATGCTGACCCAAAAAATGTTTATACGTAAATTAAGTAATTTTTGCAATATGAGTTTGGAAGTAGTATTTAATTAAATGTTAATCAATGTTTTATTATTTAATCAATCAAACAATCAGAGATAAAAGGTATTATGAAAAGTTTAAAATTTATTTTGAAAAAAATATAACAATTATTATATTATTATATTTTTTAATATATATAATTTTTTCTTTCCTGACAATTAAATACGGAAGAAATACATGTTAATCAATTCAAAAAATTGCAGGTATTTTTGGAAAAAGATTCGACAACTCTTTGAGGAAAATATTGCACATTGGAATATGTCAATACATTAATGCGCTTAAATGTAATTTCTTCATTCTTAATTATAAGCCCCTTAAAAAAACATCACAAGAAAAGTGTTAACATATAGAAAATATAA
Organism: Cyamopsis tetragonoloba; assembly: GCA_037177725.1. NCBI lineage: Eukaryota > Viridiplantae > Streptophyta > Magnoliopsida > Fabales > Fabaceae > Cyamopsis > Cyamopsis tetragonoloba. The sequence continues at coordinate 49,096,340 of CM074124.1, forward strand.
TAGTACTTTAAAAAGTTATCATAAATATTCAATTTTATTTCTATTTAAAATTCACTTCCATTTGAAAAAAAATATATCCTTTAATTTTATTAATTAGGAGTAAAAAAGAAAAATCACAATAAATATCCAAATTTCTTATACTAGGAGCTTACAAAAAGAAACAATAACTTTTTTCTTTTGGCTTATATTTAAGAAGAGAGGGAGTATAAAAAATCAATTATAATAGGAATTAAGAAGTGTCTAAATATCATTCTTTTGTAATAAGTTAATTTTTAATACTCCCTCCTATTTTATATACAAACAAAATTCAACTAATTTACACTTATTAAAAAAATAATTAATATAATTTAATTCTCTTAATTATAAAAAATAAATAGTTTATTTTTCCTAAACTATCTTTTATCATTGTTATTTTAAAAGCATAAATTTTTTAAAGACAAATGCACACTGGCACACACTCTAAACTAAACCCTCAATATTATATCCTAAATCTTCACTGTCAAAGTTCGAATTTTAGACCTCTAATCTCTAACGCCATAAGACTTATATATGACCAAGTGAACTTAAAACAAAGAAATCTCAATCAATTCTAATTCTTTTAGCCAGATAAAATCACTAAATTTAAATGATTCATGGAAAATAAACAAAAAATAATAATAATGTAGTGACAATTTACAAAATGTTAATATTAAAGTAAATATAGCTAACTTTTACTAATATTTAGTACCAAAAGAGCACATTAAACTTGCATTTACAACTCAATTTTATAAAATCAAGTTCATTCAAATTCAATTTTATAAATGTTACTTCAAACACACTTGTAGAATTCAAGTGAAAAGTGAAAACAGATTCTGAAGTTCATGTGACAATGAATTCTAAACTTATACGTCTATCAGATTTTGGAATTCATGTAAAAACAAATTTTGAAATCTATTTGAAGAATATATTTGGTTGGTTGATTAGTGATTTCATAAAATCTTTACCATCAAATTATAAAATTGAAGTGAAAATAAATTTTAGATTTAGAGGGAAGAGATATTTTTGAAAATATAGGGTGGTCCATCCCTCTAGGCCCTCAATCCGCACCTTCGGATTGAAAAGTCTATCTTCCATTTCTTGTATTCAAAAGGATGGAAAAGGTAATAAAAACTCTCTCAATTCTTGTATCTAAAGGATAGAAAAGGTAATAATTTATTTATTTTCTCATCCCAAAATTAAACAATCACAAAAATGGGAGAAGAAATTAGAAACATCCATTTCTCACATTGCAAAAATATCTTTACACTGTTCTGCCATGGCACAAAATAAAACATGGCCAGGGCTTTTACCTAAACTGAATACAGATACAAACTACTACAACTCCTCACACACACACATATACAAAAACTAATGGCAATGCCATGTTTGGTATAGAACTAAAAAATGAAAATGAGAAGAAAAAAAAGAAGAAATTATCAATTTCGATCCAAAAATTGCATCGAAAGCTCATCTAAGATTTTTTTTTTCATCATCAATTTTTTCCCCTATACCAAACATATCCTAAAATTGAACATTTTCTATGTTCTACACTTCAAAATTCCACTTTCTTTTTCCTTTTTTCATATTAAGGTTAAGTAGCTAGCTCCAATTTTGTGACAGTGAAGAACATCGGATTCTTGCCGGAGAAAAGACGGCGGTAAGCCTAGCATGATCGGAGAGAGTGTAATCTTCGGGCCAATGTCCTATCTCTACTTCGCGTGGAAATAGCATTGCATTCTTCACCTTAAAACCAAGTGCTTCTTGCTCTTGATCAATTTGGTTATTATCTTCCATACACACATTGAAATCTTCCAACACATGTTCTGCACATGTAGAATTCCATATCTTTTGCTGCAATGTCAATTATCACAATTTTATATTCAATCTCAGAAATAGTGTGTGCTAAAGATATTTTGCATTATTATGTTAAGGTTTGTGAAATAAGTTGTTTGTCCCCACAGAATTTGCAATATTTGATTTTGGTTTTGTCCCCACAAAAAAATATTGGAACCACAATTAAATGTCGCATATTCTATAGGACTAAAAACATATTTAAACTTGTAAAGGTTCATCATATTCTTAGATTTCAACAACGATGAGAGGAAATTATGGGAAAGTGAAAAAACACAACATACCTTGAATTCTTCAAAATCGATGACACCATTTCCATCAACATCTGCTTGATTCCATAGATCCTGCAACTGTTGGAAGCATAGTCCATAAGAGACACCAATTAACTTCACCTGCAAAAGTTCAGATATCATAAGAGATGCACACACCAAACTAGGGGAGGAAGAAAGTTGATCGTGTGGAAAATTAAACCTTCAACATAAATGAGCTATGCGCGTTACTGAAATACGATTTGGATGAGTTTTTCAAGGGTGCTTATAAGAGTATATCTTGTACCTAAAATTACGCAGTAGTATCATAAGAAGTTGTTACATAAATTTTTTAAAATTTCATTTTTAGAATTTATGTAAAAGCTATGATACTAGTGTTTATATGAAGAAATTGACACCTATAACCACGTCCTGATAAGCTCATCCAAACAAGCTCTTAATGACTATTGCTGTTAGAATTTTATAACAACGCAGATTTGAAGTAGTACCTGACGGAGTGCTTCAGAGAAGCTAAAATATGTAACGGAATCAGCACAGTTGTCACCCTTCAGAAAGGCGAATGCATCGTCTTCAGACAATGAAACTTTTCGTAACTGGAACTGAAATCCAAAAACGAAAAGAAAGAAATAGCATCAGATGAGGAACTAAAAAATGGTCATGCATATAAATATATTCTCATTTCTTCTTCACAGAAAGGGAGTCTTGTGATTAAAAGGTCCATAAGAAAATTAAGTTCAAGGATATAATTTAGAGTAAACCCTCCGTTGGGTTCCCGATTAAGTGTCACTGACTCGATACCTTAAAGATTGGTGTCACCAATTAAGTCCTTGAAAGATCAAATGTTTCACCAATTAAGAACTTAATTGGTGACACCAATCTTTAAGGTATCAAGTCGGTGATACTTATATCTTTGGAGGATCCAACGGAGGGTTTACTTCCAGATAGGCAGAAATGTAAGCAATTGGAAACAGAAAATTGTTCATTTCACATCACTTTTTTTTTTACACAGCTGTAAAACAAAGAGAATGAGCAAAGGAGGCTGTTTTTCAAGGATCAAGGGATGTAACCAGGATTGTTTGAAACAATATTTATCAGTATCTTCATGCACATGTATGCATATCAAGCTTTCGAAACCACATCAATAAAATAAATATTTGTCAACAAGTATGACAGATGAAAAGCGCATCAGCAAGCTTTTTTTCTCAAACTTATACAGTTATACTATATGTCTCCCATATTTTCTCTTCAGAAAGCAAAAAAAAGGCAGAAATACAAAGGAAAACCAAAAAACACATTAAACTAGATGAGTAACACTCACTTTTAGTATACTAAATACTGCTTCAGCCCAACTTGTCTTCAAGGGTTTACGTGCTTGGTTTGGATTGCGAAGCCAAATGAAATCGACACCACAGATGTTTCCTCTATGATTTCGGTGACTCACCCACTGCTTGGTTAACAGGAAAATAAAAATTCAAGAACGAAAAACATTAGTGAACACTGCGATTCGACTATGCATTTAGCACTGAGAAAGCATATGTATGTATACAATTTTACCCAATAGTGAGATATTTACCTTTTGGGCATCTGCATAACTATCATTATATTGATTCGCAATATCATAGGATGACGCAAACCCTTGTGACCTGAGGAACTTGTAAACATGCCCACGTTTGCTTCCATTCCAATCACTATGTTCGATATAAAAACAAAATTCACATAATAAGAACATCTGATTCAGTAGATATATCAAACTCGAGGGTAAAGAAAATGAAGCAATAAACTCACCCACAGAGTATAATAGGCATAGGCTTGAGCCTGTTTTCTTTTTGATACAATTCAACATATTGCAATATTTGGTACACCTATGAGAAGGCAAACGACAGCGTTTAGGATCGAAAGCAAAGATCGCTACAAATGACATGAATGAATTAGGGAAAAAAAAGTTTATATTGCTAGGGATTTGCAAACCTGATGCAATCTCACTACAGAGAGACTTGAATCATGAGGGAATAACAAGTGAGTGTTCACAATCAGAAACTCCAGGTTACAACCATCTTTTTGGTTCTGTGACTGAACATGTAACAACTGTGCAACACGATCGCCGCAATTGTTGAAAAGCAACTCTCTATAATTCACAACTGTTAGATATTCTTTACGTATAGCAGTCAGCAGACCTGCAACATAAATATGAGCTTTTGAGCCGCCGAGCAACAAAATTACTCAGAAAAAATCGAAACAATACCCTAGAAGAACATGGAGAATCAGTTCTAAGTCCTAACAACTAGTTAGCAAGCAGTTTGTGTTACAACTAGCAATGCAGATGTTTCAATGTGTAGGAGGATGAATGCTATTTTCACACTCTTACCATCTCCGCGGTTGTTGGTTCGAGCAAGCTTGAATAGATGGTAGCCAGCATCCCCAAGTCTCTCCTCGTACATGTGAACGAGTTCTTCGTTTCCAACCCAGAATTCCTAGAAGTTCAACAAACATCAAATTATAGAGTAAGAGCTGATCGGAAGAAAAAAGAAAGTGATATTATGTATATATATCACACTAACAAAGATATAGGAGAATGCACCCACTCTCTACCACAAAAAAAAAAAATTGATTAATCCCTAAAATTTATAAACATCAATTAAGTTAGTGTGAAGCTAGAAATTGTTCCGTCCGCTGAACATGGTTAGGATTTAAGTCCAAACAAATTATAACTGTATATATTATTGGAACACGAGTCACATTTGCCTAACTGAAAACCAAACATGTGTTTATTCCTTAAGATCAATGGACTATTCGGAACAGAACAACTTAGTCCCTCATATAAGGACTTCATTGATCCATTTTTGTATTCTAAGGGAACAAATTGATTGACGTTTGTTAATTTCAACATCCTAAATTGTCACTGTCAGTTTTAGAAAATAGAATTATTTATCATGATTTCCGGGTCTATATTGATGGTGGGCAGTTGTAATTTTTGGGATTAGGTTAATGTTTTCCTCCACAGCTATGTACCAAAACGGCATTAAAAAAAGATAGAAAATGACAGAAATTGTGCTACCTGGAGGCACATAATGGAAGATGATTCAGAAAGCAAGGAATCCAGAATCTTTTCATTCCTGGCCAACCACAATGGTCTGAAATCACTTTCACGGCGACTCTGGTTCTGTTTAACACAAAAACACAACAAAATCAGCAAAAAAAAAAAAAAGAAAACAAACAAAACAAAAAACCGTCAAAAGCACACAATTTTGAGAGAGCTCTACACATAACAGAAGTTGCAGAAACGTTACAAAACAAAGGGAATAGAACACAAAATCGTACCTGTGGGTCAATCCGTTTGTAAATCGGAGCCAATATATTGAAAGTGGTGAATGAAACGAATGAAGGGTCTCTATCCACCTCTGCCATTGATGAAAAACACTCACTTTTATTAATTCTGGAAAGATCTCCATCACTGTTATAATCACTGATAACGTTAACGGAAGAACCGTTTACTCTTCTCAAATTGAAGTTAGAACCCGCAGCTACCACCTGAAGCCACTCATATAAACATATCTAATTAGAAACTCAGAATCAAAAATCAAAATTACCCCTTTTTTCTTTCTCAAATCAACAGAACCCCAAAAACTGAATCAGAGAAAGAAAGGGAAAAAACCCTCACCAGAAAAATCAAAACTTTTGAGAGTTGAAGGAGAGAACCACCTACCATTCTGAAGATCTTCGCCACAGTCGAAAAGGGTAAGAATCAAAGGCTCTAGAAACGCAAAACTTTACGAGCTTTGAAATGGGTCAGAAAATGTAGCAGCGTTTGAGTAACTGAAATGAAGAAAATGAAGGTTCTTTTATCTGTTTTTTCCCACCGCCCTTTTCTCTGATCTGTGGTGAGTATATATAGAGATAGAAACCTTCACCAAAAAGAAAAATACATAGAGATAGAAACGAAGAGACAAAATAGACAGTAGGTAGGTACCACCACAAGTGGTATTTTCAGCGTTACAGCAGAGTGCTAACTCATGTGATATGCTACAAAAAAACGGAATCTTTTTTAAAATTATATTATAATTGAAGAAGCACACTTCAATTTATTAAGGAATAAGGAACACGTCTTCATGATTAGTGTCCTAAAAAAATAATGAGAAGTTTTACAATTGGGTTTCAATTTTTCATAAAGTAACAATATTATGATTACCAATTTAAGGTTAGTTCTTCTTTTTAGCCTAATCAACCGGAACCTTAGCCGGCACGGCACGGCTAAGGTATGGAGGGTGGAGTGTCATGTTGCCATGTTGGGGTTATGTTTCAATGCTTTTCATGTAGATATATAAGGATTTTTCTAACCTATACAATATTGCATAGGTTAAAAAATCAAAGATAGAAAATGTTTCTTGAAGAAAATAAAATATTAATGAGATTATACTGAACATTCAATTAATGATGTGTATTATTTTCATCTTTAGTTTCTTAACCTGTGCAATATTGCACAGGTTAGAAAAACACTAAATATAAATACAAATACTACTAGTAAACATACTTTATAACGAAGTTTACTATGTCTCTTAAAGAAAGTTAGTTATGATTCGCAAGGAATTAGTTAATTTTACTTGTAAATATGATTCGCAAGGAATTTATATCCTCAGCAGTGTAGGATGGTCTAGCAGTTAGTTTCAGCAACATCAAAACTGTTAATTTATTTATGAAAAAAAAAACATGGTTTAGTCCTCGACTTTTTAGTGAAAGTTTACATAAGTCCTTGAGTTGTATAAATATTCACTTAGGTCCCTGAGTTTGTAAGAATAATTCACATAAGTTCCTGAGTTTGTAAGAATAGTTCATATAAGTCCCTGAGTTGCACTGAAGTTTATTTAAGTCCCTAAGATTGTCAAACATTTATTCACTTAGGTCCCTAAAGTTTGATAATCTCAGGAATTTAAGTGAACTATTTTTGTAAACTCGGGGACCTAAATGAATATTGTTTAGTGATCTTAGGGACATAATTGAACTACTCTTGCAAATTAAGGGACCTAAATGAACATCTGTATAACTCAGGAACTCATATGAATTACTTTTACAAACTCAGGGACCTATATGAACTTCCCTTATAAAGTCAAGGACCTTTGTGTTGCTTCACTCATTTATTTATACAGATCTATCGAATAAGAAAGAAAAGGAAAATAAAAGGTCCAAATTTATCCATCTATGTGCTAGACCATTCAATGACGGAGAGAATCCAAAACGCATCAGCATACTTTATCTTTTTTGTAGAGATTTAAACCTCATACTTCTGTAACTTCCAAATTTGGTGGCTTTTAAAATTTTAATAGATTATATTAATACATAAGAAAATTTAGTCTTGAGTTTGTATTTGTTTAACTTAGTCTTAGACGCGCTTATTAGGAATATACAGAAAATTATCCTTACGTGTATGTTTTTGGCAAATAATATAGTCATCATGAAGGAATCAATAAAAGAGGTAGATGTTAAACCTAAACTTTGGAGGGAGACTATGGAATAAAAAAAATTTATTTGAGCAGGAGCTTGACAAAGTATATGCACTTGAAGATGAGTAAGAGGCAAGTGAAAAACAATTTGGTGATAAAAGTAATTGAACATGTTATACCACAAGTTTTTAAGTTTAAGTATTTGGGATTTATAATGCAAAGTGATGGAAAATTAATGATGATATCACACATAAAATACAGGCTTGGGAGATTAAAATATAGAAAGGCATCAAAAGTCATGTGTGATAGCAAAATATTTAAGAAGCTTAAAGGAAGTATTTACTGTAATGAGTGTTGGGCTTTAAATGGACAACAAGAGAAAAAAGTGAAAGTTACATAGATAAGAATGATGAGATGCATGTGTAGCCACACGATGGTATATAAGATACAGAATGAATATATACAAAACGATATGGTGAGGCACCTATTGAGGTAAAGATGACCAAAAATTGATTAAGATGATTTTAACATGTGCAGAGACTACCATTGGAGGTACCCTTGAGTAGAGTTTAAAACACGACCTTTAGTCCTATAAAAAGGGATAGAGAGTCCTAAAAAAATCCTAGAAAAATTAATTATACAAGATCTCTTGAATAATAATACTTCTTAAATATCTTATTTTTGATCGAACATAATTGCTCATGTGATCCGTGTAGCCGACTTTACCTTGTGGGTTAAGACCTATTATTGTTGTATACTGATGCGTAGCACTCATTCAATGAACTATAAATCTATTAAAGGCCTTATGCCTACTACTCTAACCTACCAAGCTTCCAAATGGTTTTGTAAGTGTAAAAGTTCAAGAAAAATGGGCGTTAGGAACAATATCATCTTAGTGAGAAAGTCAAAACATGTACTATAAACCAAATAGGAAAATGATAATAAATTGTTTATGCCGAAAACATGAGTCTATCAGATAATTTTGGTTTGCAAGCATGCCAAAAAGATAGAATCGCTTTCGTCTATCTCAATTGATGTGAATCAACTGAGATGAAACTCAACGATTTTTCTTTTGATCAGACGATTGTGTGAAGGAAGGAATTTTGTGTCTCGCCTATGGGTTCTCAGAATACTCCGAAAAGATCTTGGTTGTGCAATCTGAATAAAAGGAAAAAGTGTAGACAAATAGGTCATATATGAATATAAAGCACTAAAACTTGAAGAAAATAATGTAAATGAATGAAAAATGGTCGAGAAACGTAAAGTACATTAAACAAATTGCTTAGGAAATAAGCTATTGTGTGTTGAGTATTAAGGCTAAAGGTCCTAAAAAAAATGTACATGTATTGCTTGTATATTATTACAATGGAGTTACTTTACTCCCACTCCATTGCCCAACATTCCTAACCCACTACCCAATGTGCTATTAATGCCTAGTCGATCACTTAGTCAACAACATTTTGTGCCAAAAAACTGCTAACAGCAAATCTTCAGTCAATCTTCTTCATCATCGACTAAGATTAACTCAAGCCCTATAGCTGATTGTTAGATCTACAGATCCACAAAGCTATCATATATTTCTCCTTAACAACATAGTCAAACAACCATCATCATTCCATATTCTCATCACAGGGATGAGATTGCATTTTCTTTATAGACAAGCCTATGATTCCTGACTTTCTGTGTTTATAGGCCTATAATCAACTGTTACTTGCTGCTCAAGGTTCCAAAGTTGTCCAGATACATCTCTAACTGCATGATCTCTTAATCCCTTGAAGATATTAGCGGTTACAAACCTCCCACTAAGTTTAAACCCATGTTTATCCACTCATATGTCAATGACAACAACATTCCTTATCCCGTCAATAGTTAGTTGGAAATTTAAATTAATATTTTGGTATTATAATTTCACGTCTGCTAACTGTTGATGCATACTGTCCGCTTATCCTAGCTACCCTTCATTACCCTGCATGATCCCTAGTTTATCTTATACCATTCATACCTTATCTTGTTTATCTTGCCTTAGCCTTAGTTTATCCCACCTTATATTCGGTTGGTCCTTTATTAACTTGTAGCTTATCCAAAATTATCTTTGTTAGCCATAAGTTGATCTTAACCTATATCCAAGGTATCTTTTACTTCGGCCAACAACTAAATTTTTGTGTTAAGAAAATCTATATCTGTTATCTTTTCTCTTTCCCAAAGCCTCTTGTCTTGTCTTAGCTAGAGTTCATAGTTGAGTAAAAACGATGTTCTCTCTTACTCTAAAATCTAGTTAACATAGGGGAATAATAAAATTATTGGGGGGAAACATTTAAGTGCTTTACAAACACTTCCTTTTGCCGGAAGGCAACGTCTCTCGCTTGAAAGTAATCTTAAATCATTGTCTCTTTATTCTTAAATGTTACTTGACATGCAAAAGCATATTATTCGAAATAAACACTTGATTAAATGACCTTTCAGATTTCTTAAAGCTTAACAAAACTCAATACTAGTGAAGAAAATGTGTTCCTTAACACTATAAATCAACATGGCCATGTGTGTGTGTGGGGGGGGGCCGAGACGCACGACCATGTATAGGGAGCACATCAATATGCCATTGTAAGGGACAAGCTTGACACAACCATGTGCTAGGGAGGCGCGACCATATCTGGTGTTGCAGGATATTTTCTTCGTCTAATGGCACAATATTATGACCCAAAGAAACGATCGTGTCAATCTTGTTGCATGAGAACACGTTCCCTTCCCTAATTAGGGCTTTTTGACTTGATTATAATTTCCCAAGGACTTTGACTCGATTCGAACACATCAACTAATTAAAACTTGAAATTAAATATACAATCGAGATTCATTTTAAAGAACAATTACACCTAAAAGTTTTATAAGATTACCTCTCTCTCTCCTTCAGCCTCCCTTTCGGGAGCTCCTTTGATGGCATTCACTCTCTTCCTTTTCCTCACAAAGACCACACTTGCTCTCATCTTCTTTTTCTAGACAACAAAAGTGCATAATAAAGAAATGAAAACCCTATTCTCTAATCAAACCTTCCTTATTGTACCCAAGCTTGATTTCCTATATATCTTTATCTATTATTTTATCTTTTTTATTGCTTGCCTTTGCACTAATTTGTGATAGTAAAATAAATAAATTAACTAATAATTAAAAATTGGGAATTATAGTTGTCTCTCACAAATGAAATAATTATAAGTTTTTTATAAACACTCTTTAAATTTAAGATTTTTCCTTTGCTTGAAATAAAGATCATTATCTCATTTTAAATTTTTTTAACCGGCAAAAAAAAGCTAATCAGTATTTTTAAGACACTAATTAAATTAACTTAGTAAAATTTTTGATAAAAGATATTTATTATATTAAATAATTCAAAATATTTAATCAAATATATTTATCAAACTTCAATTTGTACTCTTTAAAACAGTATTAATTAGTACTAAAATACTATAGTAGAAGTATCAAATACATCATTAAAAAAAAAGAGTAAATGACAGTGATAAAAAAATTCTTGAATCAGGATCATCTAGACACTACAAGAAAATCGCCCATTAGCGGCGGCCAAAAGCCGTCTCTAAGTCAGAAAAAGCCGCCGCTAAACCAAGTTAGCGTCGGCTATAGCGTCGGCCACGGGGCCGACGCTAAATTACTCGACGTTAACAGTTAGCGTCGGCCCTAAGAGACCGCCGCTAATTAGCGACGGCCTGGCCGCCGCTACCCCCACGCAAAAAGGACTCGACACCCCATCGTGGGGCCGACGCTAACTAGCGTCCGTTGAGGCCGACGCTAAGTAGCGTCAGCTTTAGCCCACGCTAAGTAGTGTCTGTTGATGCCGACGCTAACTAGCGGCGGCAAGAGCCCACGCTAATGTATGTGTTCCTTGCAAACTAGCGTCGGCCATTGGCGGCCGCTAAAGCGTAACAAGGTAGCGTCGGCCTGAGCCGACGCTAATATTTAATGTTGAGTTTTTTTTCCTGTATACTATATTGATACTATTAAAATCACCTATAGAATGAAAATGAAAGGTATAACAAACCATAATATATATAAATACCATAAATACCAATAGCAATATAAATAAATGTATACAAAGTAACGATAATGAATAAATAAAAAATCCAAATAGTACATAAAGCCAAAGACATAAAAATAAAAAACTAATCCTAATCCTAATCCTCGTCCTCCTCCTCATCATAATCCTGATGGACTGGGAGAGAGCTGGATACAGGAGGTCTCTGAGACTCTATCGCCGACAGTCGAGCCAACACCAGAGCCATATCCTTTGATTCTTCCGACATATCTCCTCGATCTGCTGCTGATGCTGTCTACGCATCTCCTCCATCACTGCCTCCTGATGCTGGCGCATCTCCTCCATTTGTTGGTTGAGCCTTTGCGTATCTGCCCTAGATGAGGAGGTGGACGGTTCACACATGGACTCTTGAGTGTAGAAGGAGGTGACCCCGTAACCAATATTGGGTCCACACTAGGGTTAGGGTTCTGTCCAAACCCAATAGTCAGGTTTAAAGCTTCTTTTGTACAAGTGCAGTTTCACCTCTGACTCCGTAACCAATTTCATGCACCTACACCTGGTACATGGACATCTAATCCCTCAATCAGAAGCATAGTAAGGAAGTTCCTTAGCTTTCCTCACAAACTCATCAACTCCCTCAATAAACTAACATTTCAACCCTCTCCTATCTGGATTAACCCTATCATACATCCAATTACGATCCTCCATATTCTGCACTAAACGTGTAATAAACTGATTTACAAAAAATTCGGCAACATAACCCCTACTATACAAGCATTTCCCAAATTTAAAATACCTAAAAAAATTTAAAATCAAACAATATGCAATGACATAAAGTAAACCATCACCCCGGTATATCCAGTATTTTCATCGGGGTCTCACCTATCCACTAACACACAACAAACACAATCAACGACATAATAAAGTAAACCAGCACCCCGGTATATCCAATATTTTCATCGGGGTCTCACCTACCCACTAACACACAACAAACACAAGCAACGACATAATAAAGTAAACCAGCACCTCGGTATATCCAGTATTTGCATCAGGGTCTCACCTATCCACTAACACACAATAAACAACAAAGAAGCCCTAACAACATGTGAACAGTTATATTCTATAGCTAGCATGCAACCCTAAATAATCAAGAACATACCTTTGAATCCAAAACCGTAGCTCCTGCTAAATCCGCGATCCAAAAGCAACAACTGTAAATTAAATCAAATCACCACTAATGATAAATGATAATGGTCAACCAAATTGATGCATTTGGTAATTTGATGAGACAATGAAAAGATTATTTAAATTTCGAAAAAATGACTTAAAAAGTTCAGATTTGAAACTTGGAATCCACTGTAATCCTAAAAGCTTCATCCCACTAAAATTATCAAGGCTCCCCATTTATTCCAAAATACTGTTTTTTTTCACTTGCCATTTTCACTAAGTGAAATATATATGACAAAAGATAAGTAAAAGTAAAGCATATATATTACTATATTACTATAACTAAGTAAAGAATGATAAAAATGTCTTTGTGGAAGTGTTGCCTTATGCATTACCATACGAATTTATTCCATTTGCATTGCCCTACTTCTCATTTCTTACTTACAACAACTCATCATAATAATTTCACTAATTTCACTAAGTAGCACACTCCCTTCCAATCTCCCCTCTTACATTTCAACAAATAAATAAAAATAATACAAACTAATTCAACATAATTAAATAAATACAATAACTTTTTTTGAAAAGAGAGGGAGAACGAAGAACACCTTATGGTGGTGGAGAAGGTGACGGTGGGAGGTGACGGTGGTCCGCGGTGGTGATGGTGGTGGAGAAGGGGAGGGTTTCGGTTAGGGTTTTAGCTTGGGTGGGTTAAACAAAAAAGTAATCGGACCAAAACGTAGGGGGGAGGGTAAGGAGGACTCGTACGATGCCAAAAATGATTTGGGTGGCCGGAGAACGGAGGAACGACGGCGTATGGTGGCTGCGGCGGCAAGGAGAAACAGAGAGCGAGAGGAGAGGGAGAACAGAGAGGGAGACGAAGTGGGGAAGAAGATCCAAACTCTGTCTATTATTTACAGTAGCGTCGGTTTTAGCGTCGACCAAAACCGACGCTAATTTGAAATCAGACACGTGGCATTGAGCCGTTTTGACTCCGACGCTAATCTTAAGTACAACACGTGGCATTGAACTGATGTACGTTAGCGTCGGCTAATGGCCAACGCTACCGTTCCACATTTAATACGCACCATAATTTTGTAACTAGCGTCGGCGTGTCCCACGCTAAGGTAATTTTCCCACTAAATTTAGCGGCGGCTTTGGCCAACGCTAACATTAGCGTCGGCTTGACCGACGCTAATTAGTCGCAATTTTTTAAAACTGAGAATGTCAACAGTTGCGTGGAAATAGCGTCGACATATTAGCATCGGTGTCGTGGCCGACGCTAAATTAGCGTATTATAGTAGTGAGAGTTTTCACGAACCATAAATGACCCCCACCTACAAATTATTTTTCTTTATATGAAATAGTAATAATTCATAAATGCAATTTAAAAATTTAGGAATGGGATCTCAAATTCCACGGTATGTTGTTTTCCTTCAATTGCATTCGGATATTCCCTCTTTTAGTCATGCATGTAGCTTTATATGTATATAAATTTTTGGGTTTAATTTTTAATTAATGTATTTTTTTATGAACCAAATAAAAAAATACTATACACTTTTTTAATGTGAAATTTAGATAAATAGTTAAATTTAATAATAACTTTTTTTTAAAAAAATTAAGAACAGTTTTAACCGTGACCATGTAGTAAACCAAAATAAAAAAACACAAAAGACAAAATGAACATAAAAAGCATGTTTGGAAATATGTTCAGAACCCTTTAACGTGGATTAAGACTTAAGGGAATCAAAATCAATTTTGAGTTTTCTACTAGTTATTTGGTTGCACATTTTGCTTTTGCCAACTTGATTTTGATTTTCTAAAATTGATTTTGATAAAAGTTACAAGTTTGCTGTTTTTGTGGCTGACTTAAAAAAATTACACTATATTTTTATTTTAAATTTACTTTTTGGAAAAAAAAAAAAAAAACTCAAACACATATCATATTGTTTTAAACTAGAAATTAGTTTATAGGATCGAAACGGTTTTGTAGTACCCCGAATCGGTATGTTTTGACCAGTACTGATTTTGAACATTTTTTTTAATACAAATACTCAATTTCAGCGTATTTGAATCGATTTAAACTGTTTTTTGATCCAAATTAAATTAGAACAATTTTGCTTTTTTCGAAATGGTTTTGAACCAACTGTTTTTAAATTCAGTTATGATTTGAGTTTTTATTAAGTGATTCACTTTTTAAATTGTACAATTCAATTTGATTAATAATTTGATGTGATTAATAATTCGGTGTTTAGCAAAACTCTTTATTTTTTATCCAAACTGGTAATTTCTACTATATTTTCACCCCTTCCCATCATGCATGGGAAACTTGATCACCTTTTCATCTTAAAACTTTCCCTTAAATAAGCACATGGCTAAAAACATATTAAAACACACATATAATAAAGTAATAGTAGCAATTATAATCATTTCCTACAAATAAGTGAAATAGTAGTAACAATTAGTAGTATTGTTAGTATTATTTTGGGGGTCGGTAATTTTCAAATTATAGATACTGATGATAATCAATTATATCAAAGTATGATACTTGATTTGCTACCTAAGATGTCCAAAAGAATAAAAGTTCCACGAAATTAAAGGTTGAGTTTAATGGATTATTTGGTGATTCTAATGAGTTTGATTATTGTATTTTTAAAATATACATTAGATAGAATTGATGATATTATCAAAGCAGAATTAATTATTGTTTTGAAGGGATTACAAATTGTATGGAATAAAAGTTATTAGAAATCTGATGTTTGCATTTCTATTTTTTTTTAGTCGCTATTAGACCTATTTTTGAGAGGTCACATAATTATTATTATTACGCATTTACGCTGATATTATTAATTCTATTAGATTATTTTTTTGCATGAAATCAAATTGCGAATAGAGAGCATTTTTCTGGAGAAGATATATAATACTTTTGTAAATTGACTTACAAAATTTAAAGAGACTCATGACGAAGTAGTTGAAGATTTGGGATGATGTTGTCTTGCTTTTTACTAAATGATTTTATTTTATTAGCCTTTTATCTTAGACCTTAGTTTTTTTGTTTTTTGCATTAAAAATAAAAGAAGAAACAGTTCCAAAAAATTATATTAAAAGTCAATGTCGAAAAACAAATATGATTCCATTATTTGCATGGTGTTAGGTAGTACCATTATTAATATAAGTTACATATAATTAATAATATTGTGGTACAGGGCAGTACACAGCGGTGTATACATCATATAAATATATGTGAATTATTTTTAAAAAAAAAATCACCTGTATTAAAAAGTATCTGATTCGATATTTTTATGTTCATTTTCTGAATCCAAAACTGCTGCATTTCTTTCCTATGTTTTGATTTTACACATTTGACATTACTACTTTACCCTCCACAAGTTTTTTTTTTTTAAGTGAATATTTTTAACGACGTGTCGATATTCTATAAATAAGATATGAATATAAACATAATTTGAAAACAATAAATTTAAATTCTCAGAAAAGAAGCATAAATTAATTAATGAAATTATACATGTCGGTGAGCCCTCTCGTTTGATTAAAACTTAAAAGGAATTAAAAAAAAAAAAAAGAGACAGACAGAAAAGGAAAAGAAAAAAATGAAAAAATAATAATATGATAAGAAAAAAAAAAGGTGAGCTGAAAGATAGATGAAGTATAAAAATACAAATAAATAAATACCGTTTTAAAAATCCACCTCCACTTAAAATGACAGATATGCAACGACTATACCAACCACTTGAAGAAGACATGAACCAATTAATTAAAGTAGGCATAAAAAAAATTATGTGTGTATATCAACTATTCACGTACATTTTACATATCAGATTAGTTTTTAAAATTTAATATAAAATAGTTTTTAGAAACAGTTTAAAAAAAATGAGAAAAATTTTTAATATAAATTTGTGTGTAAATTTAAAAAATTAAAAATTGAAAAACAAAAACAGTTCTCGAAAATTATTTTTAAAAACTCGTCTGTCAAACAGATTTTTTTAGTTTTTTAATTTTAAAAACAGAAAATTATTTTCAAAAACAAAAATCAAACAAGCCTTGAGTCATTCTTTTCTCTTATTTACTTCTTGCTTTACGTATATTTTATAACTCGATTTATTTTAGTTTCCAATTTAGGAAGGGAATATTGGACCAAAGTGTGACACGTGGCATCTTAGAAAATTATAAATCTCTTAGAATATTTTTCTTCAGTTAATTGGATGCATTTGCTCCTACTAGAGATCTTAGATTAGGAGATCTCATGTCCCCCTATTTATTTGTCCTTTGTATGGAGAAACTTTCAGCTTTGATTAATTCAAGGGTCATAAATGAGTCTTGGATAACGGCTATTGTCTTAAGAGGAGGTCCTAAGATTTCTCATCTTTTTGCCGATGATCTTCTTCTTTTTTGTAGGGCTAAGAGGTCTCAAGTTGAGCTTGTCTTCAAAACCTTGGAAACCTTTTGTCATGCATCGGGAATGAAAGTAAATGTTGATAAATCTAGAGCTATGGGTTCTAGTGGCCTTACTGGTTGCAAAATCCAAGGTTTAGTTAGTGCCTCTTCTTTATCTTTTGTGAATGATCTTGGTCATTATCTTGGTTTTCCACTTCTTAAAGGAAGACCTAAGAAAAGTGACTTTCTTCATATATTAGATAAAGTTACTAAAAGGATTTTTACATGAAAGACGAACATTCTTAAAAAGGCAGGAAGGCTTTGTTTGGCTAAATTTGTTTTGACCTCCATTTCAGTGTATAATATGCAAAATATTTGGTTCCCGCAATATCATTTTGATGATTTGTATAAAGCTGTTAGGAAATTTGTTTGGGGAAATGGTGATAATCATGGTTTGCACTTAGTCAATTTGGATACTACTACACTTCCTCGCTCTATGAGCGGCCTAGGTCTAAGGAGTGCGCGTTTGAACAATGAGAGCCTTTTAGTGAAGCTTGTCTGAACTCTCTTCAAGAATAATAACCCCCTTTTGGGTGCAGGTTCTGTCACATAAATATCTAAGAGATAACCATATCATGCAAGTTACCCCTCTAGCTAATTCTTCCTCTACATGGAAGAGCATTTGTAAAGCAAGGGACATTTTGAAGGATGGTTTCATTTTCTGTTTTGCTAGTGACATGGTTTCGGTGTGGTATGATGTCTGGCGCTCTTAGTGTGGTTTGTGTGAGATTGTTCTCTTTGTCAATATCTCTGATACTCAGTTGCGTATTAGAGACTTATGATCAAACGGTGTTTGGGACTGGTCGCGTATTTCTACTTGGATTTCTCAACATGTCCGTGATGACATTGAGACCCATTATCTAGTTCCCCACTTTGGTTCAAGATTAGATACTTGGATTAGGTCTAGTTTTCCTGTTGGAGTTTATACACTTAGAGAGGCTTCTAAATGGTTGATTGGTCAAAATTCTTTTGCTGTTATCTCCTCCTTTTGGGGGAAGCTTTGGATGTTGAAGGTTCTTGTTAAGATTCGATAAGGCTTTACCTACCAATTCCTTGTGGCTTGCTCTCAATTTATCCCTCTCTTCAG
Organism: Cyamopsis tetragonoloba; assembly: GCA_037177725.1. Lineage (NCBI taxonomy): Eukaryota > Viridiplantae > Streptophyta > Magnoliopsida > Fabales > Fabaceae > Cyamopsis > Cyamopsis tetragonoloba. The sequence goes on from CM074124.1 coordinate 49,114,658, forward strand.
CTTGTGTTCGTTGTTAGGACTCAGTGGAAAATGCTCTTCATTTCCTTTGTGATTGCCCTAACTCTGTGTTGATTTGGCACATAATGAAAGTCAATTTTCTTCCTTCCTTTCTACTGTGAGTCTGAAGGGTTGACTGGTTATGCTTATGGGAAGCTCAAATTCTCCTTTGTTGCTTCATGCTTTGTGGTGGATTTGGAGATGGAGGAATAATCATATCTTGGGTGATAACTCTTGGAATGTTCATTATGTACTTTGCAACATCTATGCATCCTGGAAGGAGTATTGCGTGAACTTTAATATGGATATTGGATCCAATGCTCCTATGTTTATGATTTCCTGGGTTTGTCCTCCTCCAAATTGGGTGAACATTAATGTTGATGGGAGCTTTTCAACCTCGAACCACCACAGGTGGTTTTGGGGGATTAATTCGTGATGATCATGGCTCTTGGAAAGTTAGTTTCTTTGGTTCGAGAAGGGTCTTTGACACTTTGCACCTGGAGCTGTTTGCTATTTTCTCTAGCCTTTGTCTTGCTTGGGATTATGGATTTCGTGAGACTTTGTGAGTCTGATTTTGCAAAATTTGTTCGTCTGATTGGTGATGATTCGGCTTGTGAGTTGCATCTTTATGGGGCGCTAATTAGAGATATTCAGCAACTCATTTATAGAGATTGGAGTGTCCGTCTTCGTCATGTTCTTCCTGAAGGGAATCAATGTGTAGATGCATTGGCAAATATGAGTTCTATGCAGCAGCAAGCTTTTACCGTTCTGACGGAGGATCCTGCTGCTTTGTGTTTAGCTTTGCATTCCATTGAGTGAGGCGCCATCCAATGGAGTGTTGCCACGCGGCAACACCCTAATTTTTTAAAAAAAAAAAAACCAAAAGAAAAGTAGGAAATCAAAATAAAAGAATATAACCCAACATGGCGGCCAATAGACAGTGGTAGGCATAGGTGAGTTGCGCTTGCAATGGGACGCAACAACAACAACAAAAAAAAAAGAAAAGAAAAGAAAATTTTGGGGGCCAATGGGGTGCTGCCACGTGGCAGCCCCCCTGGGAGTTGCGCCCCCTAGGTTGCGCAAAACAAAAATAAAAAAAATATATAAAATTGACCTCGTGGAGCACGAGGCTCATTTCGCCTGTTTGCTTCCCAGGAACCCAGCATTATAAATAGGGGTTGGAGGGGACCATTTTATGTGTCCCTTTCCTCCCTATTATATTTTATTGTCACTTTCGTTTGCTTACAAATTAGTTATTGCATGTTTTTTTCGATGTATCAAAAAAATTAGTTATTGCATATTTTTTTAATAGATAATTTTAATGGAGGTAATTATTTTTAGTATTAGTTTGCATTTTATTTTTTTATTTTCATTTCCGTTGTTTCGTTATCCGCAATATTATATTATTGTTATGCAAGGAAACTAACCATTATAATTTTTTTAGGTCTATTTTTACAATATTAGTTTGTTTAATTTTATGCCACTAATCATGTTCCGGATTTACTTTTTGCAATTTATTTTTGTAGTCCTCATCCAGTTTTATTTTTCTTATGCCACTAGTAACGTTCTGATTTTATTTTCTATATTTTAATTTTTACTAATCCTCTTTCAGTTTTATTATTGATGCTCACATAGTTGTAATTAATGTCAAATTTGTTATTAACAAGAAAAAATAGATAAAATTTGATTACTAATTGGTACTTATTTTTTTTTTTTTTTTTTGCACAATCTAAGGGTACAACTTCGGGGTTGCCACATGGCAGCACCCCATTGGCCCCTTGAATTTTCATTTTTTTATTGTTGTTTCCGAGGTGCAACTCACATGTGCCTACCACGTGGCAGCCTCCTATTGGCAGTCATGTTGGGCTGTATTTTTTTTGGTTTTTTGTTTTTTTAAAAATTCTTGTGTTGTCACATGGCAGCACTTCATTAGATGGCACTTGTTTGAAGGCACTACTCAATGAGGTGCTGTCACGTTGCACCTCAGTCAATTTTTTGGTTATTAAAAAAAATGACGACATGAAGAGTAAAATGACCCATCTTAATAAATAATTCTTTTTGAGACCCAATTTAGTAATTAATTTTTTTAAAAAATATTAATTTGGTAAATATGCCAGTCTATTTACTCCACATTTAATTACTTATTTTTTATTTTCTTTTCCTTTTTCATTTCTATCGTACCACCTCTAATATATTTTATATTTTTTCTTATTTTATTTTTTATTTCTCTCTTCCTCTATATTATTACATCCTAAAAATAGTATATAAAAATCAGTACTCTATCTATTTCATATAGTACCAACAGTGTAGATAAGGTGTGTGAAACCGGGTGCGCCTTGGATTGGAACCCATGAAAACCATGGCCTAAAATTTTAAATCCATCGCTCTCATTGCATATCTAGCTGTCTATATAACATTTTCAACGTGTTGTAAAATCACATTTAAAGCCATGATCGATCCACACTTTCTTTCCAAATCACTCACTCTTTTTATTTCTTTTTCATTTTTTAATAACTTCTTAAAATATAAACTTAAACTAAATTTTTAAAAACATGAATATATTTTTAACATGATGTAATTAAAACTATAACTAAATTATTATAAAGATACAAAATTGAATAAAAGTATAAATAAATATATTTTTGAAACAAACGATATTAGACCCGAAATTAGTTCACCTCATAAATTAAAACCTTCCATAATTCAACATGCTAGTTTGATAGGTCACCACCCAATATCCGAATTTTCATTCGAAAACAGAAATGGATAATGCCATATACGCAAAAGAACATACTCCCAACGTAGATTTTAGTGAGATCCGCATTTTAAAAAAAATAAAATAATAATAATAATAATAATTAAAAAATAAAAATAAAAATCATCACGTGTATAAGAGTTAACGGTAATTGGCAATCCAATACTGGAAAGCTATCATCTGTTCGATGCCTGTGTGGATTCAATTCTACGGAACTGTTATGTGAGAAAGTGTACACCTCAAGTTAACAAATTATATTGCTTATAAGAAACATGCTAATTTGTTCTCTTCTCCCAAACTAACAATGGATTTGAGGTCAAAATTGATCACTGGTATACAAGGGATATGTAAAAAAAAGAACTATTGAAACAACTTCAAGATAACCAACCCTCCTCATTAACTGATAAAATCTATTCCAGCAAAAATAAGTCCAAAATGCAACGTTCCCAACCAAGTCACAGGAAAAACCTCCTACGGCTTGTGTCCATTTCCGCCTAATAGAGAGGGAAAAACAGGACAGGAGGTAAATAAAATAACAAAATAGGTAGTGAGCAAGGAACAAGGAGAAATGCTTCACAAAGTTGGGCCAAGAATTGAAACAGAAAAGTACAGCTGGTTAAATGGTAAACTACCTTGTGAACCCACTCGTATTCTCCCCCCCTACTATCGAATGTTCCATGCTGCAGGCTAATCAACTTCAACGTAAAACGAGGGCCACATTCCTGCAAGAATTGATGCAGAGGCAAGTTTGGACCATATTAATTAAAAAAAACAGGGAACTAATACAACTTTTGTAAAACTTGAACGAATCAGCTACAAGAATTGAATAGTACTTGTCAATGTAAGAAACAGTTCATCACATTGAAGGAAAATGAAAAAACAATAGCATATTGAGAGTAGACCAATCTTTAACGTAATCATTTCATATTTTCTCGAGTTAACTTTTAGTCTGCATTAATCATATTTGTAGTTTATTCTCTCTGTCAATACATGTTCAACAAGTAACTCTGTCAACAAACGTTTGCTTAATCTTCACAGCACAATACCATCTGATCAAAATCGCCCTAAATCACAGAATTCAACTACCTCAACCATCAGTTCTTTTATCTAATGCTTAAAATGACACGCTAATTCAGGTACTAATCCACTATCATATTTTGTGTTTTGACATGTGATAGGCAACCAAAATTCACAGAGAAAGAAAAAAAAACCAGTATCTGAGTAATTTACATATGGATCCTGGGCAAATAACCAGATCTCGTATAGCAGTGTGTGTGTAGTCAAGAAAGAAAGAAAATAGATAACTAGGTAATTTCAGAGTGCCCAAGTCAACCCTCTCAGCCTGCCTTGCCCCATATATAACCCCTCCCTCTCTGACCATGGCCACAGCCCATAGCAACTCACTGTTTTCCCAAGCTGCCAACTCAGCAGCTGGATATGTCACAAATTCTCTCCCTCTGGGGTTTGATCCTCTTCTTTCATGTCACAAACTAAATATTATGGGGGGCTTTGGATATAGGCCAGTAACAGCACACAAGAGAATCAATGAGGATCAATGGAAAGCATAGAAACCAACATAAATATGATATAAGAATTTACAATCAATAGTGAACAGCCAACAGCCATTGAGTTTTGAAATGGCGGGAAAAGAAAAGCAAACAAAAAAGATCTGATACCAACCTGAAGACGAGCAATTGTTTTGTGTTCAGGAACTTTCTCACTCTTGCCATCTGCATCATTTTTACTTTTAGACTCTGTCTTTTTAATTTCTTTCGTTTCAAAGATGTACCTGATGTATATAATTGAACATAACACAATGTCAGAAGCAAAAAAATGAAAATCTAGTAGCTTGTGAGCCTCATATTTATATACCGATGGTGCCGAAAGAATATGAAGTCTCTCTGATTGTGGAAGGTAACAACTCGCCGGCCTTTAAATTCTGGGTCTTGTGGGAAAAGTGATTGTATCAATCTATTAAAAAAAGAAATCAACAAATAAGGAGAGTTAAAGAAAAGGTTGAAGCTTATACAAACCATCAATTCGAAGAAACACCTGAGACCATAACAGATATTTGTTAATGAAAAACTATGTAAGACAACAGGTTCACCTTCCAATTCGAAGCCCTAGTTGTGTTGTGAAGTTATTCAACACAAGCTCAGGCTTGTGACTGGTTGGAGTTCCATGATTCTGCAAGAGACATAAATGCAAGCACTAAGAAAACTATCATTTTTTCATCAACCAAAAATGGCATGCTTAATCTCAATAAGAAATGAATTTATCTACCAATCGTTTGTGTTAGAGTGGAAATCATCTGATATTGGTAACCCAATTTGGAGGAATTATAAAAATTCATTTCTGAGAAAAATAAGCAAAAAGAATGGGACAAAAAACAGGTTCCAACAGTGAGTTATCTCTTGAACTAAACGGTCATAAAAATGTTTTACTTCTCCATCTGTCGAAGATTTTAAGTGAATTTTTTTAATTCATCTACTGCAAACTAAGAATATTATCCTATAATAACATCATCAATCAGAAGACAGATTCTATAGATATTATGTATATGTATTATCATTATATTTATAAAGAGAGAACATCAGACCTGGATATCCTTGCGTAAAACAAGCTTTGAGAGCTTGAAATGAGCAGTAGGTCCATCAGGTAAGCCAATTATCAAGAGAGCATCTACAATACATGGGAGCAAAGAATTAAAAACTTGTAAGGATCTGATATGACCCATATCCTTTGTGGGCTATGGGACTTTTTATTCCATGAGGTCATAGCATCACCGGAAGTGTGAGGAGGGTAATTTTGGGAAAATAAATGAATTAGGAGAGAGAGTGAGTTTGTTATGGAGAGAGAGTGAGTTTGTTATATATAGGAGAACTAGAGTGGGGAGAGGGTATCTTTGATCATTTGTTTATTGTGGGTATAGAGAGCTTTTGCTCTTTGTATTTCGGAGCTCAGCTCTGGGGTGTCTTGAGGTGTAACCTCTTGATGCATTTTATCTGTTTTCTGCTTATCTTTAATCAAATATTCTCCCATTTTCCTTTTTAAATCAGCCTCTGTTCCTATTTACTTTTTCTGTAAATTCTGGTCTGTAACAATTGGTCCGACCTGCCGGATACCTTAGCCGGTGAGAAAGGGGGAAAATCACAAAAGGGAACCAGCAATTGAACCATGGAAGCAAGAGTGGACAGTTTCAGAGATAACTCAAACTCACTGACGAAGGATTTCCAAATTCAGGCTGAAGAGTTTAGACGTGAGATTGAAGAATTTCGAATTCAGGCACAAAAAAATCATGAGATACTGATGGCTTTGATCATCAAGAGGTTTGGTATACAACCATCAGAGATTGAAGATGGACCAGGAATCTCAGTCAGAGTTGGTGATAGAAGAGAGAACAACTGAGAAGTGGAAGAACACACCTAACACCATGGAGTCGGATCTGAAGGAAGAAATCAAAGCACCACAAGTTAGTGTGTCAATGCTGAATTCGGAGAAGCGAAGAAGAACGAGGAACCGCAAACGTACCCTTAAGAAAGGTAAGTCATTGAAATTTAACGGTGACTGTCACACGAGGTTAAAGGACGCCGGAGGAGAACGTAGATTGAAACCTCTTGGTTTGCTACGTAGAGGACAGAAGATGAAGATCAAGCGAAGGGTGAAGAAACCAATCGCACGCAAGAGCAAAAGGATACAGATCAAAACTAGAAGGAGAATTGGTAGCGTGAAGATTCGCGGATCTCTTGGTCGTTTGGGGTACTTACCGCGGGCGGTTGTGCTGAAGGAGACGAAGAGGACGTTCGGCATCAACGTGTGCAGAGGAGGCGGGTCACGCAGTGTGCTGAACCGGAAATTCGGTAACCGCCGTAATCAGGGCCACAACGTTTGCGATGTGGTTAGGGTGAAGGGACATAGCAGTATTGGATCAAGTAGAGGAGGGACTAATGGACCAGGGTCCAACTTCAAACCGGAACCACCAGATGTTTCTTTATTTCAACATATCACATCTGCACCGTTGATCTTTCAAGCCTATCATGCACCTACCCGCACACAATCATACCCTCAATCTCCACTTACGGATTTTATTTTGTTTCAAATTCCCATTGCATATGAACCGCTAGATGTATTTCAGAGAAACCTGCAACGATCTGAACCGTCCACACCTATCATTAGTATGGGAGGAGTGACCGCTACCTTTGACGCAGACGTGCACAGCGACGCCGGTGAAGCGTTGACGGTCGAGAAGGAAAATGTCTTGGAAAGCCTCGAAACAGAGAATCTCAGGTTGGACGAGTTTGACGTTAATCATGGTGGGACCAGGACCCATGTCACAGGGAAAAACAGCCACGACCACCACCGTCATCTTGGGGCAAAAATACTGCAATTTCTCCACTGCTACTCGGGCTATTCTTGTTTCAATTCGATTGCGTCTACGGGATCAGTGGGTGATGTAATTTTTAAGGTTTCCTTTCACAAAGTCTCGCTACCCATGCTGTCAAATAGCTCCCGTTTATTCCATAAACAAATTTACTTCATCATTGTGTCAAAAGGGTCTTCATGTGACCAGCAAGAAAATTTAGACTTGTCCTTACTATCTCACAAGCCACAATCCTTATATTCCCAACCAATCCAAGTTCAGCCAGCAGCACCGTTTGATTTTCTTGACAAACAGATACCCATTCACAAATGGCAAGTCATTCAAAATAATAGTCAACTAGCAGATCCAATTTCTTTTCAAGTTTGTTTGTTATCTGAACTGTTGGGTGTAAATTGGGAAACATTACACGAATATGGACCTTTCCTTGTGACTATACTACATGTGGATAACCACACGACACTCTTATCTGTTGGTTTAGCAGGACTGTTTGCTTCCCGACAGTTGAACACTTTTCGAGGTGGACCGTTAGATGCTGCCATGATAGGTGTGATTCTTCAGCATCTAGAATTGGGTTTCATGCCAATTCTGGTTGTTATCAGCACAGAATGTCTGTACAATGATACTAGTTTTCTCTTATACTTTTCTCATGACAAGGGGTGCCATCCCTATGTGAGTGGTGCTAAGTTTCTAAATGCAACGCTTGCATGGGAGCGTGCACAGGAAGACATTATGAGCTCGATAAAGTTAACAATACCTGATGCAGTGTTTTTTGGGAATTATGGCCTCCATTTCCCAAGCTCAGTCCAGACACACACTGGTTTCTATATGAAAGTCGCTAAAAAGGGTCAACCAGTTCATGAAGAAGTCCATGTGGGTTCTGAGATACTGACACTGTCAATAGTATTGTTTCCTTGCAATGATGCTGTGCAGCAAGAGCAAATTCATGTATGGTTATCCACGGAGCTGCAATGTCAGGTGAAGTTACAGAAGGAGAGATCAAGTTATGGTATGCAAGCATGTGGACACATACCAGTCTTGAGGACAAGACTGAATTTAAGGAGGGGGCATTGATACGACCCATATCCTTTGTGGGCTATGGGACTTTTTATTCCATGAGGTCATAGCATCACCGGAAGTGTGAGGAGGGTAATTTTGGGAAAATAAATGAATTAGGAGAGAGAGTGAGTTTGTTATGGAGAGAGAATTGTTATGTTATATATAGGAGAACTAGAGTGGGGAGAGGGTATCTTTGATCATTTGCTTATTGTGGGTATAGAGAGCTTTTGCTCTTTGTATTTCGGAGCTCAGCTCTGGGGTGTCTTGAGGTGTAACCTCTTGATGCATTTTATCTATTTTCCGCTTATCTTTAATCAAATATTCTCCCATTTTCCTTTTTAAATCTGCCTCTGTTCCTATTTACTTTTGCTGTAAATTCTGGTCTGTAACAGGATCAGACATCCAGAAATTTAGAGGCAAAAGGAATCAAAGTATCAGGAAAAACAAATGTTGGAACAATAAAAAATCTAAAAGGAATCTTCACTGGAAAGCACCACCTACCTGGTTCCCTGCGATTAGTGTGAACAACAATGATGGAAGTGAAGTCTTTATTATTTGCATATTCTACAATCTGCAATTCAAAATCCAAAATACAGTTAGAATGAAATGTACAAAAAATTAAGCTCTATGTTTTTCACTCACATCTAGAAGTAACACAGCACCTTTTTTAAATCATAGGTTCCTCTCTTGAAGTAATGTGCATTTGGTATAACTGTAAGCAACTCTGATATAAAAGCAGGTCCCCTCTGCAGAACAAATCTTTAAATTAAATTTACTTAAGAAAAACTGGAGACTACAAACAATGCCGCATAGGAAACATACAGTAGAATTGAAGCGACAAGTGGTGATCAATATCTTGGGAGTTCGTTCCCGTTTTAAAATTGAACTGAACTCATCAGCATCATTTCTAGCAAAAAGCTGCAAACAAAAATAATCCTCTGGTCAACATAATGAATACAATAAATACAATACAATAAATAGTATAAAAAATCCCTAGATGCAATGTGTGAATTTACAAAAGTTCCCATCAGATACTAGCTATCCAACCAGTAACGCCTTTATGTCTGTTTGCAAACTCTATAGTTCATAATTTATAATCTTCTCCTACTCCCATTTTTATTCCCCAGTCCCCCATAAATCTGTACAAGTGTCATTATTAGACTATTAGTAAAACTGAAGCCAGCTTCATCGGCTTCAAGTTTGATCCGTGGAATTAGCATCATGCTAGAATTTGATTCCCAAGGATGCATGATCCCTTAATTAAGATTAGCACCAGCAATAATAATCTAGTTCAATTATACTAACATTATATCAAGTAACAGATTTCCAGCAATTCACAGTGTTGAAGCTGGTTTTCTACAAAATTAAGCAAATAATATGAAGTTTGAAATGAAAAAAAACCTCTTCATCATCGGGCTTACAAACAGTCTCATCAAATTCCCTGGCATTCTCAATGGTGCGAGGGACCATCTTCTCCGGAGGCTGCAGGAACACAAAGAAGGGATCAACAACAGTTCAAACCTTAAAAATGAAATAAATAAATCGAGAATATAATATTGATTCACTGTCTGAATGCAAGTATCAAATTAAATCAAACAACAAATCAAACGGTTTCAAAACGAACCTCCTCACCGAGCTCGAGAGCGTTCTTGTGAGCGGCGTCGCGAGCCTTAGATTTTGCGCGCTTCTCGAGCTTCTTCTGACGCTTGAGCTTGGCGTGAATCTCCGATCGCTTGTCCTTATTTTTGATCATGGAAGGAAGAAGCTGCTCTTTCTTCGTTCTCGTTTTCTTCATCGTGGAAGGTTCTTCCGCCGCATCGGTACCTGAATCCTCGTTCTTCTTCCTCTTTGCCCCCATTCTGGAAAAAACTACAATTCGTGCGGTGTGGTGCTTAGAGGTGTAGTAGGGGCTGAGTTCGCGGGTGGTTTTGGGGCGGCTAACTAGGGTTCAGCCTCAGGAGAAGAAGTACTATTTTTTTAGGGGAAACGGATTCGCTCCACTTATCCGAACTGAGCCTCCGGTAGCATTTTGAACCGTTGGATGGTATTCTTATGTGATTGTGCGCTGAAGTGCACATGCATTGTTCATTTGTTCCTAATTTTTTTTTTTGGGTTTAAACCTTAGTTCACATTCAGTTTTGTTTTAATTATTGAATAAAGAATAAATAAATAATATCTTTACATTTTATTAGGTTGTTCTTGTAAAATGTCAATCTTTATTTTTTCTATGCAATATTGTCCCATTTTAGTTATTAAATAAATAATATATCTTTTAATTATTATTTTAGTCCCTAAAATAATTTTATTACTATATTATTTTTGTCATTAAGAGTTCGTTTGATGAACATGATAAGAGCACAGACTCATAACTGAAGTAGGTCTCACATTATTTTTGTTGGTGACCTAACTTTGAAAACTTAAAAAAGTTTTTTCCAACAATTAAATTAATCTTAACACACAATTATTTCCTACTCAACAACGACATAGTTTTGATTTTTCAATTGGAGCTAGAGATACGTATGAATAGGAACATTATGTCAGGCTAAACTTAATTTTCTTTTCATTTCCCCTTTTTGTAAATAACATATTTTTATCTTTTTTATTTTCTTTATTTATTATTTAGGGATAAAATAAATATTTTAAAGTTATTTATAATTTGTACAATTAACATAAGCTAATCATCTGGGGTTAAGTCTTCACTATTTCCCGTGCATAACCAGCCTTTTGAGCTAGATTTTCCAAAAGTCCAATTTGTTTTCAATAAAAGGTTTTCCAAATTTTTTCCTTAATAAAATCGTTAGCGACTCTATTTTTCAGTCGTTTCATGTCGCCATTATCTCCGGCACATTGTAACAAGCCCATAAAGAAGATTTATTCAATTTAATTAAATGAAATTCTCGAGAATTTAGATTATATGTTTTGGGAAATTTGAATCCTTCATGGAGCTTCATATAAATATCATTTTTAAGTAAGGCATACAACAAATAGGCTATGACAAACATCCATTAACCCTAAATGGAGTTTTCACTTACAGCAAGAGTGATCAATTATCAAAAAGTACTTACATCTAGTATGAGTGAATATTTTTCTTCAAAATTAATACCAAGTCTTTGTAAAAAATCTTGGGCAACTAGAATTGCTTCATACCTCACAATTTCACCCTTTGCGTCCCGTTTCCACATAAAAATCCATTTTTAGGCAACTGCTTTACGCCTTCAAGTATGTGTTTTACAAGACGAAAAATTGTGTTTTTCAAGTGAGTTTAATTTTGAACCTATCGCATCTTTGCACTTTGGTCAATCATTTTTTTGTTCCTTAATCAGTTTTGATTCTTTGTCGTCGACATCATTCATAACAGCAAGCGCTTCTTTGAATGCAAAGATATCGTCAACGTTGACTTCAGGTTGGTTCTATTTTATTCCATTCATGGCACAATTTTTGCAAGGCTCTATATTTTCAACAATTTTAGTGTACCTATGCTTCTTTTAGAGCACAAATATTAATTATGTACGAGGACTCTTTTAGAGTGTCAATATCTTCGATATGACCATCTTGTTTCTTAATTCCTTTAATGATTGAGAAATTATGTCTTTGGAACCAACAGGTCTACCATGCTTCGTTCTTATGTTAGACTATTTACAACTCTAGTTTGCAACTCTTGTTATCTTAGGATTTTAGTTTTTCTTCTTCTTCTACCCTTATTTTTCAATCTGGTTTGATTTGGATTATGGAAGGATAAACTTTGTGATTAATTTTCTAGGGATATTGTAATCATGTTCTTAGGTTTATGTTTTAATTTCTTTTTTTGTTATTATTATAGTTATTCATCTTCTAATTTCATGGTTGTTTATATTGTGGGCATATTACAATAGAAACTCTTTAAATTAATAATGTCATGACCGGAGAAATTTATTAATTTAGAGAGTTATTAATTTATCGATAAATTAATAATTATTAATTTAAAGAGTTTTTAAGTAATTACATACTGTACATACCAAACACGTTGGACGATAGATGTTCGAAAAGAAACAATAGCGAATTGCTTTCGACACTGTAAAATTCGTTCAGCTAGTGACGTTGCAAGAAATTTGGATGAATCCACTTTTGATGAAGAACTACCCAGGTGAAAATGAAGCATGTTCGGAGGTTCAGAGTTTAGAAGATATTGTGAGTACTATCATTGAGAACAATGCAGAGGATGACGGCGAAGATGATACAGTGTCTTTGGAGCCTGTTACGCGAAAGGAAGCACTCATGGCGTCGAACACTCTTCACAACTTTATGATACAATACAAAAATACAACACCTGAGCTATTGGATGCAATAAGAAAAGTTAGAGATGAGCTCCAAATAGACTTGAACTTTAAAGGAAAACAAACAACTATTGAATCATATTTCAATAGAGTGTAATATATTTTGTTCAGTTTCTATGAATTATTAATTTATGATTTTCTTGGGACCGAAAATTATAATGGGATCTCCCGAAAAATTATTATTATATTATTTTATCGAGTTTTTCAATTTTTTACATTGGCCCAAGTCGGGACTGGACAAATTTATTATTTTAGAGAGTTTATTAATTTATCGAGTATTAATTTAAAGAGTTTCTACTATACTGAGTTGTATGCTTAATTGGTTCAATTTTGTATTTTAATCTGAAAAGCTTTCACATTTGGGTTTAAATTTGTTTACTAATTTCATGCTTAATGGATTAGGTTTTGTTTTTGCACTTAACTTGTTTTTCATGGTTTGTTTAATTCTGTAGATTAGGGATTAGATGATGCATGTGAAATGCTTAATCATGTGTAAATTCAACTATTTACAAATTTTATAGTCATGTATGATAATGCTTAGAAAACCATTTTTGAAGCTCGGGAATCTAATTATGCACGGAAAATAGTAAAGACTTAAACCCATTGCACCCCAATACATCCATCTAAAAATACAGTACTTGATGTTAATTGTGCAAATTAAAATAACTTTAAAAAATTTACCTTACTCCTAATAAAAAAAGACAAAAATAAAAGGAGAAAGAAAGATGATGTTTACAGGGGAAAATAAAAGGAAAATTAATTTTAACATGACAGGTTAAACCTGCTCTAACATATCCTCAATTGCAATGAATAAATTAAGACTACGTAATTCTTAAATAAAAATAACAGTGTGTTGGATTGATTTTAATGGTTTAGAAAAAAATAAGATTTGAAATATTCAAAATTACTAGGGTGTATATCTCAGAAGTTTCGAGAGCTAAAATAAACTAATAGTGCACTCAAAGTATCTCGATTTTAAAAACTTATCATTTAATTAAAGGTGGATAAATTTATTTAATTAATTGTTAAAAAAGAATTTTTGAAACTTTCAAAATTACCGAGGATTGAAAATGAAAGAAGAAGAGAGGGATTAGTTGCTACGAGTTTGAGTGATTCTTTTGAGAAAGATGAGAATTGATTAACAAAAGAAAGGGAAGGAGAGGATGAGAGAGGAGAGAGAAAGAGGGAGGAATTAAAAAATGAGAGAAGGAAGGAGAGGGGTAGGCATCACAATAAAAATCGAACCCGCGGGTACTTAATTGATTCCGCTCGATGTTGATAGGAAATCCCCGCTTTGACCGGGTTTTTGACCGGTTCGGGTTTTCCTCACCCCCGCTTTTATTGAGATGATGATGGGTTTGAGATTTTAACTATCCGTCCCGCCCCCGAACCCGTCCCGCCGTTATAATTCTATATATTTATAGTTATTTTCATATTTATATAACATAATGTTATTATTATTATCAATATTAATAATAATAATAAAGTTAGAATTTTATTATATTTTTAATAACTTTTACATATAATGTGAATTAAAGTAATTAATTTAATTTTTTTAAAATTTTTAAGTATTTAATTTGTGTAAAAATATACTAAAAAATTGTATTTTTTTAAAAAAAATGTGAATCTAAATTCCCGGTAGGTTCCCCGCGGGTTCCCCAATCCCTGACGGGAGTGAGTTTGGATCTAAATTTTTATCCTCGACTTGTTTTTCCTGAACCTATCCCTGCCCCGCTCTTAGCGGAAGCGGGGATGGGGAGGCAAAATCTGCCCCCGCCCCATTGCCATCCCTAGAGAGGGGCAGTTGAATGAGGTAGTTGGGGATGTCATTGGGGTGTGTGAAAAAGTATAAATAGAGAGAAAATATGAAAAAAAAAAAGAAAAGAAAAAGATAAAAATGGATAAAAGAGAACAAGGTGAAAAATAATCCTACTTGATGAGCGAAAAAGGAAAAATGACAAAAAATATTATAAAAAACTAAATATATATGATTTCTTTTTTGTTTTTATTTTTAAAAAAGAAAAGAATTTTTTTTTTGGATTTTTGACAAACTTTTATTAATGAATTAGACCTATATCAAAAAGAAAAAAAGATATTTTTTGAATTTTCTTGTTTTTTGTAATTTTCTTTAAAAAGTTAGTATTTTTATCTTTTTTCCTATGTTCACTAAATTTTAGTATTTTTCACATTTTTAGATGAAACCGAGGCAAAATACGGCATCCACCACGACCCAGAGCATACTTATACCCCAAATTCCTAAACTCTATGACCCTTCAAAGGGAGACTAGACTCTCAACCAACCTTGGCCACTCACAACCTTTCATCTTCTTTTCCTTTTCTTCTTTCAACAACATTGCTTCCACAGTCTCCTTAACCACCCAAAAGACCCAAAATCCACTATTCCTTCTTCACTATTAACACACCTTGTAAGCTTATAAACTCACACTTCCAAGCCATATACACACTTCATCACTATCTATTATGGACCGACTTGGCACCAATACTCCATCTCACCAACATGGATTAATAAGCCATTCGAGATGCTCTTGATATAATCAGGATGACTCATTAGGTACAAGACGTATAATGATAGAGCACCACTAGTCAAGATAGATAGAGTGACATTTTACTTTCTCAATATACTTAGGATAAACAGATATTGTGGGCCTCATCACTAATGCATAGGAATTTTGGTCTAGGGTCCCAAATGGACAGCAACACTAAACCCTAGGCATGCTTGCGGTACTTTTTTAAGGTTTTGCTATCCAGGGCAATGGTTCAGCAACCTATGAATGAAAATTTAGTGTTAGAAAGTGTAAAGTATTTAATGTTACTAAGTTATTTTCAATTTATTTTAAATGCAAAGTTTTCATTTATGGGTTGCTTAACCATTGTCTTTAGGACAATAATAGCAAAACCCTTTGTTTTATCAGCAACTTGCGATATAAACTTCAAAGTATTATGACATTATATTCTACAAATAGGTAATTAGGTATAGCATACAGCCACTGCACCTTGTTGATGAACTTTCAATTCCTTTTCTTTTACACTTTAGAAAGCTACCTTCTATTGCATATTGAATTGATGTATATCAGAGTCTATTCTATTAATAAAATTTATCGTGTAGAATCTCATTACAAGTTCCAAATAAACAACCTTTCTGTGATACCAACTTCTCTGCATCACTTTCAAAATCTCAAGTGCCACCATTTTTTTGGCTACGGTTTCCTGTAATGATAACCAAAATGAACAATTTACCCAAGGAGATAACATGAAAATAAAAAATGTAACACAGATGCTATATCAAAATGGCAAATCATCAATAAGTTTTCTAGGAATATAAAACTTTCATTGAAGATATCTACGAAATTCCAATTCTATGGCAGTAGAAACCAAACCATAGATTTGAAATTCATAAACTTCATTCTACAAAACACATTTTTTATTTTCTTCTCTAGTTCTATACAGCATCATCAGGCCTTGGAATTTAAGCAATTCAGAATATAAGTTTATTATCTAAAACAAAGAGATACAACTTTATTATCTCTTCTTATGTCAATCTTCTTCCAAGTATAGTTTACAACAGTATATACAAGCTTTTACGCTCAGATTATATACTTTTAATACAGTTTTCCTAAGTTCCTTCAAAAGTATTCCTTTAACTATACAATATTCTTCCATATCTTCTTATCCCCTTGCTATGAGCCAAATGCATTATAACTTTCATTTCAGTTTTTCTTTCTTCAAACTTCATTCTGTTAACAGTCTTTCCCTAATGTTTCTTCTTGTCAGATTTTCATTTTGTCCAACAAGTATCTCTCAAATAATTTCTAATACAGATTCATCCTTTTTCAGCTAGTAGCATATTTTTTATTTGTTATTTTTTTTAGCTTCCTAGGTATTCCCTCCTTACTAGGATAGAAGATTAATCCTTCGAGCATAGACAAGCTTGCCTTTCCAACTAGTCCTGTTTCCAGGGCTCGAACCATAGTTTTCCCGTGAGACCGTTGCATGCCTTTACCACTTACACTAGCAAATAGCATAGTTTAAGAACAACCAAAAGAAAACTCCAAGTATTACATGATATCTTACCGCCGAAGCTCTTGCTCCATAGGACTTGACCATCAATTCCAGTAAGATGCTGATCATCGAGGCGTTTCCACGTTTTAATCGACTTGACATCTCCCCAACTTTCATTCATCGTCTTCTCCAAGCTCGCGACCACCACCCTCGCTCTCCTAGACCATCCAGCCTTTCCATACGCGTGGTATCCGAATCCCCCAGCATAACAAAGTTGGATCCCCGTTAGCTCACCGCAGAAGTCGTTAATGTGATCATGGCCGGTGAAAACTGCCTTCACATCGCCTGCTTCAACCAAGGTTGTGAAGAAGCCCGAATTCACAGAAGCAGAACTAATGCCAGTCACTTCCTGTTTCACTCCTGTGAAGTTTGATGAGTCGAAACTCGCATATTCCGGTAAAGGGATGTGAAAGTATGCAAGACCAGGAGCTGCTTCTTTCTGAGGCATTGGTCCATTTTTATATGCACTCTGCAGAATAAACAATAAGTAAGTAATGAAGCCAAATATTAATAATGAACAGAACTGAAATAAGCTGCTTGTTTTATAGTGCTTATAGGAGTAAAATTTCATACAAATACAACTTTTATATGTTACTACATAAATTCAAAGGTTAACTTCCTGAATAGACTTTTTGTATCTCAACTTTTCCAAAAGCTGCTTGACATAGATTTTCCATAAACACAATAGGATAATAAGAGCTTTCTCTGTAAATAATAACCTAACACAATTTTTACATAATATATGTTTTGAACTCGAGAAGCTCCTATAAACTTATATCCAAATAGACTCTTAACCTGTTAGAAATAATAACTTGTTAACAGTTAGTTTCTAGATTAGTTATCAGTTAGTTACTTGTAGTCATTGGTTAGTTATTTTTCTTTGGAAGAAAAAAAGGATGATGGAACAGATGAAAAATTACCCGAAGCTTCGCAGATGTTCTTTGGAACCAAAGTTGCTGGGATGGTTTGATCCAATCATAACCAGGAATGGAAGGAACTTTGGAGTAATCTCCACTATCAAGAAAGTACAGATTGAGAACTGATTTGTTTTCAAAACCTGTTCCTTCAACTCCTCCAACTTCCAAATTATAGTTTCCAAAACCATCAATGATGTGAACTTCTGGAGGATTGAGTTTGGATAAAGTGTTTTTCATGCCAACAATGTGTTTCATCACTCCTTCCCTTGAGAGGGATCCTTCCTGGTCATGGTTTCCCAAAACAGCCACCCAAGGAATGTTTGATGCAATCGCAGGCGCAAATGCGGCTTCCATTGATTTTGCCGAGTCAGAGGAATCAAACCCAAAGATGTTGTCTCCTGTCACACCACAGTAAAGAGTAAAGGTTATCTCATACCACAAGGATCAAAGGAAGTTCTAATTGTAACTTGCTTAGCTGTAAAAATGACGCTACTCTTAGTTAGTTGAGTTTAAACAAGTTACAAGCATGCACTAACATAAATTCATTTCATGCCCATCCAGTTACAAGCAATTAGATTGAAGAAACATCAATTTTTTTTTTTTTGTCTATAATTAGTAAGAGGTGTTTTCACTACCCTCAATTATAACATTGTCACAAAATTAGAAACATTTCCAAGAATGAAGGGAAAGGATTTCCTTTCCTAAAACAAGAAAAATGAAAACTAACTGCTTGTTTGATTTTTTGTCAAAGACCGACATGGCATACGATTGGATAATATCTATAAACAGGTATAATTTGTTTAGACACAAATCATCCTCACATTCAATCAAACCAACCATTTCTTGCTTCCAGTGAAAGTACTTTACTTTCACGTTATGTTGAGCCACTGGCAAAACAAACGCATACTAAATTACTAAGTGTATGTTCGGGGCTGCAAACACATGTTTTGGATTGAGAACATTATTTTGTATCGGATTACAAGCTCCCAATCCTAAACTTGTCTTTTTGTTAAAGCAAGTTTGGTAACAATTTTACTCCAATTTTTTAAGAAAAATGTTTCCAAAGCACTTCACATCCAACAGAATTTTAACCAAATCAATTTTACAACCGCCTACTCAAACACACACTACACAATAAATCAAAAAGCTACAATTAGCAAGAACTGAAATGATAACTGGAAACCAAAAACAGGACAAGTAATCCATACCAGTGAAGACAATAAGATTAGGTTTCTCAGCTTGAATCATTCTGTGAAGAAAAGCAGTGGTATTAAGATCAGAACAAGAAGCCTTCTGTGAAGGAAGAACATCCAAACAAAGTGTAGTTTTTCCATCTGCATAGTGCATATCTGCCACTTGCAATATCTTGAATTCTCCATTTTTGTCAAATCTCAGCTTCTGGTTCTGTTTCACCGCTGAGACACATGTAAGGATCAAACAGAATGATAATAAATCCAAACCCATTCTCATTTTGATGCCAAAATCGTTTCTTTTACACAAAATCATCACTAATTTGGGTGCCCAAAAGGGAAAAACCAATCAAAATCGCAACTTGGGGTGTGGGCTATGAATTTTGCTGATGAAAGTAGCAAAAGGATGCAAGTTAGTGAATAATGATCGTTACAAGAGTTTCACTGTTTGTTCAGAAGAGGAAGAAGACAATGAAAAGCATTTATTTATTAATTATGTGATGAATAAGGAAGAAGAAACAAATCTTGGGGATGTCTGAGTCTGGTTGATGATAAGATTATATTAATTGATGAATTCAGAGAAATTAATAACTTGCCAACTGGCAACTGCCAAAGGATATTTTCAGGGATTTTATTTCTACTTGACATGATAGTGTTTCTTCCATTATATAGGAGTACTGTGCAGTGCATGATCATCATGGTAATTCTTCCAGAGAATTTCGTTTACCACTTGTTTAGATTTTCTTAATTCTAAAAAACAGTGTTATATAAAGAGAGAGTATTTTAGTGATAAAAAAATTCTAATTTTGGTTCTGCACATATAAAAATGTCGGTCACTTTTATAGTGCACCTAATTATAATCAAGATTTTTTTAACCTATTCAATACTACTTTTAGACTTATATATAAGTAAAAATTACTTAATTTATATATATATTAAAAAAGTTAATTAATTGTATTTAATTTTCTTAATTTTAATTTTAGGTAAAAGATAAAGTTGAATTATAAAAATGACATTCATGATATTTATAGCAAAGTAAAAGTTATTATAACAATAAATGAAAGGCAAATTAAGAATAATAACATTAAATAGAAAAAAAGTGGTTGAAATTTGCTTATATTTTAGATCAAGAAACATGAGAAGTTTTTTTTACTTATATTCGAGTCTAAAAGTAATATTATCCAAATTAATAAACAAAAAAAAATAATATTTATTACGTGTTATCATAATGTCATTAAAATTTTAATTTTTTCTATAAAAACCTTTTACTTTAAGTTTTTATTCAGTACAATATTGTATTATTGATAAAAATTCTTATAACCAATCAAATGAACTGGCCAGAACTCGAATTTAATGACTAGCAACTTAGGAGGTATGGCATTTATGTCTAACAGTACACTAGGTTTAATTTGTTTTAAACACAAATAAATGATTTTTTTTAAAGAAAAATGCTAAATAACATTCTAAAATTATACTCCCTCCCGTCTTTTTATAAGAATTCAATATAATAATTATGGTTATTAAAAAAATATCTAATTAGGTTAGTTAATATATTGAGATTTTAAAAAATTATATATTCTTTCATGTTTATCCTTATTTAATGTATTGAAAAGTAGTAAAAAATATTAATTCTCCTTGTAATTCAAATCTTGGAATTAAAAAAAATTGACTCGTTATAAAGGACAAACATGAAAAAGGATAATTAATGTTTATAAATTTTGATGGAGGATCTTATAAAAACAACCACTGACATTGTCTGAAGAGGGTCTTATAAATAGGACCGCAGAAAGTAGTTATTTTAGGCTTTTTCACACATATTAAGAAATCATCGATATTGATAAATTCTTAATATGAGTGGACTAAGGTGTCCAATTAAAAACTAAAGTTATTGACAAAATAATTAAAAATAGAAATGATGATTGGTGAATAAAAGATGTGATGAGAGAGAAATGTTTAAATATGTAATTTATTGCATCTTGGAATCCTAAAGTGACAATTATTTTGGAACAAGATTTTGAGTTTAAAGTAACTATAGTTTTGGAATGGACAAAATAGTTTTTAAGGAATTAAAGTGTTGCAAGTTGTAGTTTTTTGTATTTTCGAGACAGAAATATTGTGCACTTATGATTAAAAAATAAAATGAACTATTATTATATTGGTAATTTGGAATGTATCTCTTTCTTCGTTAATGTTTATAGAAATTCATACAATTAATATGCATTTAATATCTATTAAGAGAGATAAAAACAAACAAACAAAAATGATATATCATGTTATTTTTTAGGTTTAAATACATTTTTTGTCCATGCACTTTACGCTCATTTTGGTTAGTCACTTCACTTTAAAAATTGTTAATTTACTCTTTATATTTTCACATCATTAAGGTTTTAGTCCCTAATGTTACTTCCATCTATAACTTCATTAGTGATAACCCATGTGGCATCTAGCTGACTAACATTAACTACTTGACGCGTAGGCTACCACTAACAGAGTTATGGATGGAAGTAGAGCTTGAGAAATTTTCTAACTCGCACGGGTTGGCTCACATGAATTGCAAGCCAGAATTTTTTTAATCCAACCCAACCCACTGCGGGTTGTGTGTTAAACGGGTTGACTCACCAAAAATAATTTTTATTAAAAGAAAACCATAAAAAAAATTTAAAGCAAAAAAAATATAATTTTTGTTTTATAAAATCTCTAACAAAAACTCTAAATTAAAAAATATAATACAAAACACATAAAAAAGAATATTTTTAAAAATTAAAAAGAATAAAATTCTAAAAATTTAAATTAAATTTTACTATTTTATTTTTTTTTACTAATTTTTAGCTTATTATAATATGAAAAAAATGGAAAAAAAAACTATTCTAACTCGTGGGCCAACCCACGAGCCTCAAACCCATGTGAGTTGTGGGTTAAACGAGTTGGGGTAAGTGGGTTGTAATTTAATGCGAACCAAAATTTTCTCAACCCAATCCGTCTCTAACCCGCGGTGAGCTGAGTTGGCTCACGGGTTGGAACCTATATTGACAGCTCTAGATGGAAGTAATGCTAGGGACTAAAATCTTAACTCCATGAAAGTATAGGGAGTAAAACTACGATTTTTAAAATACATGGACTAAAATTTAAATGAATATAAAGTGCGGGGAACAAAAATGTATTTAAAATTATTTTAATGTGAAATAATCTTTTTCAAAAGAGAGATAAACACAAAAAATTAATGTGTCTTGTTAAACAATACCTTTAAGACAAATGCTATTTAGTGTTTTAGTGTATTAGTAAAGAGTCAAATGTAATAAAAAATTATTAAAAAATAATTTTTTTTATTTTATTTTTTATTGACAAAATGATATACAATTATAATTATTTTTTTAATTTTAGTAATTTTAAAAAATATTTAAAGGATATTCTTTAAAAATACCCTCAATTTAATCATACGTTTAATTTAATAATTCACATACATCACAAATATGCATCTCCATTCGCGTCTCTTGGATTTGTATCAATAAAAGACAATAAATGGTTATAGTAAAATCCTCCATGAGGTCTGGATCCATTATGGAATCAAACAGTTCACAAATTGAATTATATTATGATTAATCCAAATCTTAACTACCTCCAAACATGAACACCTACTGATTCACTAATGAAATATTTTAACATGACTCTAGATGTTGTCCCGTGAGCAAGTCAGCTAGAATTCTGTTTTGTGCGCGCGCCCGTGTTGGTGAAATATTGGCATATTTTATGCGTATTGATTATTTTTTGAAGTGGTGTTCTTTTTATAGAAGAAAAAATTAGTTCCATCTAATTCCATTTAAATATTGACATTTGTTTTATATTTAAGTAGTATTAGTTTTTTAAATCAGTATGAATTGCTTATCTTTTTTTATTTTGAGCCTACTTGCATCAAGCCTCAAGTATTTGGGTTATTATAAAGTAGTCCTTTAAAGTCAGGGACTATTTTGATCCTCTAACTTTTAACCATTAATTTTATTTATTTTTCCTTTCTTTTTTCATCTTTCCCTAAATCTGACGGCTCACAACTTGGAGACCACCAGTAATTCTCAAATCAAGGAACTATGTTATACAAACCCCATGTATCAATTAATATTACTTAGGTTCTCTTCTTTTAGACCCTGGATTATCAATTAGTTTTGTCTTCTTATTTTGACACTGTTGATGTAATTGATACTTTGACTTGGAGCTGGCACATATAGGCAACCCAAAAATGCCCAAAAAAAATCGGGCTTAGGCCTAAAAATATTGAGAAAAAAGAAATTCGGGCTTTTTGGTCCGTCCCGCAAAAGTCCATAGAAGGGCTCGGTCCGGACTAGCTCGGTCTGGATAAAAACTAATTTATAAATATATTTTTTACATACTATATTAAATAAAAAAGAAATTTTTAATAGGTTCTTTAAAAAAAAAATTAGTCAATTCTTTATTAAATGCACCACTTGTTTTACTTTACACAAAAAAACACAATTTGATAAAAAAAAAACCAATAAAACACACAATTTTTTAAAATTTAAAAAATAGTTTTTTTAAAATATAAGCGGGCCAACCCGAAGCCCGCATTGGACCAGGTCTGGGCTCTTAAATATAGCATTAAAATGAAAATCAGGCTTTTGGGCAAGCCCGCAAAAGCCCAAAGCCCACATGGGCTAGCCCGGGCCTGACCGGGTAGCTCGTATTGCCAGCTCTACTTTGGCCTGATGCAAACGAGTCTAAAATTAAATCATAATTGATTTAAATAATTGAGTGGCAATTACAATAAAACATGATTTTACTCTAATTGTCACACACATGTCCACAAGTATGAATTGCTTCACACTCACTTTTAATAAGTAATTGATACTTTGGTATGAAACAAACAATGACCCTAGAAGAAGAGGACCTAAGTAATTGGTATTTGAGTTTGATTTAAATGGTAGGCCCAAAACATGAGACATATTTGGGTTTATAAACAAACATTAGATCAAAAAGAATATGATCTAAATGACTTATAATTGGGCCTGAAGCAAAAGATATGCCAAAAAAGGACAAAAGTAACTAATACTCCCTTCTTTGTTAAATATAAGCTCTTAAAAAAGTTAGTGTTCCATTTTATAAACCCCCAACATAGGAAACCAGAGCATTTATTATGATTTTTCTTTTTTATCTCTAATTAATGAAGATATAGGAGATTGATTTTAAAAAGAAAGTGGGTTTCAAATAGGGATAAAATTGAAATTTTATGATAACTTTTTAAAATACTAATGCATTTTATAGATGTCAACACTTTTCTTAATCTGTGTGATGTTGTTTCGAGTGGCTTATAATTAGGAACAAAGAGAGTACTTAGATTTAAAGTAAATGGTAGGCCTTGAAGAGCGTGATTCAATTAAATGGTAATTGGTCCTAAAGTAAATGGTAGACCCAAAATAAGAGGACATATGTAATAGATACTTTGGCCTGAAGCAAACACTTGCCCTAAAAGAAGAGGATCGAAGTAATTGATACTTGAACTTGATGTAAATGGTAAACCCAAAATAAGAAGACATAAGTAATTCATACTTAAGCTTTAAACAAATGTTAGGACCAAGATAACGTGACACATATAACTTGTAATTAGGCTTGAAACAAATGGTAGACCTAGAAGAAGAGGATCTAAGTAATTGATACTTAGGTTTAAAACAAATGTTAGGCCCAAAACAATAAGACATAAGCTTGAAGCAATTGGTAATAATAGAAGGTGGATGAGATTAGCACCATCCCTATTGGGAGTGACACCATCCTTTTTAGTATATAAATTTATGATTCTTACATATAAAAAGGATGGTACCACTCCCAATAGAGATGGTGCTAATCTCATCTTCCTAATAGAAGAACATGACACAAGCAAATAAGTAATACTTGGGCTTAGGGATAGGGGATGCATACTAGCCAATTATATTAAAACAATATTTTTTGAGTAAAATTTTGATTAAAAATTATATAACTATCAACATAAAATACAATATAATTAAATTATTTAAGTGAGAGTTATTCGTATTAGTTTTACAAAACTTATGAGTGATGAATTTTATCCTTAGTGTTTCATCATTTTTCACTTGAAAAATATTGTAGCATAATATGATCATATATTTTTATGGTTAAATTAGTATTTTAGTCCCATAACATATTATCTCAAAGTTCAATTTGGTCATTTACTTTTTTTTTCTTTGTATTAGTCATTTATCTTTCTATTTTTGATTAATATGATCATTTTATATTAACTTTGTTAATTAAATTATTAACAAATGTCCAAATCAATATTATTTTAGCCTTCTTGTAACGGTCTTATAATGGTAACTCAATGTTTAATCCTTTATAAAAAAGTAATGTCAAAAAACTCAATAATTCACATAGTACTTATTATAGACATGGTTGAAAATTACTAACTTCAGACTTTGATCAGCTGAACATTTTGCAATTTGCTTATACAAATTTAAGATAATCATATATCGAATTTCACAAAGACATCAAATGTGGGTTATATATAAAAAAAGGTAAGACTTGAATGTCTTTTAGACGTTAGCTCCTCAAGTCTTCAATGATATTGGAAATCTTTGCATACAATTCAAGATAAGAGTCGTATGAAGATCATATCATCACGTCACAACACAACTTATAATATCACACATTCACTTACTATATGAATTATCACTTCATATTATCCTAATAATTAAAGTTTTACTTTACTTTACTTTCCCTCATTGGTGTAATTTAGTTCTTTTAATCTGAATGCACTGGCATAGACACCATCATTGAACTCATTTGTCCTATAAAGCGTCCCTCCGTCAGGCCCTTTTGCCACCTCACATACCCTTACCAACACAAGCTTAAATCCAAGGAGGGTAAGAGTAGTTATTTCCACTTACATTTCTTTCATAAAATTACTCAAAGTGACGAGAAAATGGGAAACCCTCGCCACTTACGCGTACAATCACAATGTTTCTCTTTGTGATTGAAGATGAGTATTTAAATCATGAAACTTTCACTAAAAGCTCCTCAACATTGCAAGTTCATTACCAGTTCCCTTGCAATGTTACTTTGAACCTCCAAACCTCATTATCGTTATATCCCTCGTATATAAATATTAGGTAGTTTCTCCGGTGTTCCTTCAAAATAAGGAACAAATTTGTTTCTCCACGTGGCTCCATTTAAGTAGTGACACTTGTTATTACTTATCCATGTCACCTAATTTAATATAACTTTATAATATTGCAAACACATCCTCTCTTTTAATAACATTTACCCTAGTTTAAGCACAATATTTCTTAAAATTTCTTTATCTTTTTTCTTTTAACAAATTTAAATACAACATTCACGACTAAATTAAAATTAAATGCAAGTGATCATAAAAAAATAATTGAAGAAAGGTGAATAACAAGTATTAAAACATACTAATAGTGTATGACTACTTTTGATGTATTCATCCACAACACAATAATACTATCCATCATAAAAGACAAGTATTCATTAAGAATACATTATACACAATTTTAATGCAAATTTCGATAGTTTTTTGGGTTTAGTATGTGATTTGTGATTTTTTATGTTGTTTCGATGTTATTATATTTAAATTCTTCATGTCAATTTGATGTAAAATATGTGTTAGGTGTCCAAGTTTTGCTATAATGTTCATAGCTATTCTTGTTCTTGTTATTTCTTGATAGATATTTCTATGGTGTCTATGGTGTCATCTCTATGAAGATGACAACATAATCTCTTATCCAATCAAATCAAAAATTTGATATGAGAAAATAAGAAATGCAATAAAGTTTTATTCTCTATTAAATCATTTAGATTTAGTAGATACTAACTTGATTTTATTTTTTAATCTAATATTTAGTTTTTATTTATGTCTCAATTTTTTTAATCAAAATATCAAATACTTAGATTTTGGTTACACTATTAAAGGTATATTTGAGCTTTATTTAATTAAAAAAATGAGTTTTTATTAGTTGAAGAATAAATAAATTAATGGAGAATATTATAATAAATAAAATAAGGTAAAAGTAGTATTTTGGTCCCTAAACTTTACATTAAATTTTAGTTTGGATAGCTTTTTTTTTTTATTCATATTGACTTCTTTACTTATTTTTTTTCGTGTTATTTCATTAAATAATTAATAAAAAAATCTAAAATAGTCGCAAGATGTGAGAAAGAAGAAGACAATGATAAAAAATATTGTCATGGAAATTTTTGTTAATTATTTATCAACAAAAATTAATAGAAAATAATTATATTATATTGAAAATATAAATTAAGATTATGAAGAAAAAATAAAAGAACCAAATTAAAATTTGAGATAAAGTTATGGTAAAATCAATATTTATATATTTTAATTTTGTATAAATATTAACATTAGTACTAATGTATGATTAGTACACAAAAATTCTTTAGTATATTAAATTTTATGGTAAAATATATATTAAATTTTTAAATATTAGTATAAACTATAAAATATTATCATACATCGGGTTAAATCGGTTCAACCAGTAAGTTGGCGGTTCGATCGATGATCCAGGACCTTGACCTAGTCGATGGTTGGTATGAGTTTTATAACTATAGATATAAGTAACTAATAATTGAGTCTTAAGCAAACATTAAGCCGAATAGTACAGATAACTTATATTCCAGTCTGAAGCGACCTAGAAGAAAAATACATAATTAATGAAAACTTTAATTGTATTTCAAAAATAATATAACGTAAATAATTCATAATTGGGTCTGAAATAAATTATGAGACTTAAAAGAACCTAATACAAGTAAATGATACTTGAGCATATGATAACATCATTAGGCGTGTACGGGTTATTTATATAAAAATAATATTATTTAAATATATTATATTATTTAAATGTGCTTTATTAATACGTGTCAGATTTATATATTAAAATTTATATGGGAATGATTTTTTCTTTGTTTTATGAATTTTCACTAGAGAAAATTTATAGAATAATAGCATCATATTTTTTATGGCTAAATTTATATTTTAGGCTCATAACTTTATCTCAAATTTTAAATTGGTCCTTTTATTTTTTCTTCATAATCTTAATTTATATTTCCAATATAATATAATTATTTTCTATTAATTTTTGTAGATAAATAATTAACAAAAAAAGCCCATGATAATATTTTTTTATCATTGTCTTCTTCTTTCTCACATCTTGCGACTATTTTAGATTTTTTTATTAATTATTTAATGAAATAACACGAAAAAAAATAAGTAAAGAAGTCAATGTGAACAAAAAATAAAAGAGATCCAAACTAAAATTTAATGTAAAGTTTAAGGACCAAAATACTACTTTTACCTTATTTTATTTATTATAATATTCTCCATTAATTTATTTATTCTTCAACTAATAAAGACTCATTTTTTTAATTAACTAAAGCTCAAATACACATTTAATAATGTAACCAAAATCTAAGTATTTGATATTTTAATTAAAAAAATGAGACATAAATAAAAACTAAATATTAGATTAAAAAATAAAATCAGGTTAGTATCTACTAAATCTAAATAATTTAATAGAAAATAAAACTTTATTGTATTTTTTATTGTCTCATATCAAATTTTTGATTTGATTGGATAAGAGATCATGTTGCCATCTTTATAGAGATGACATCATAGACACGAAATATCTATGAAGAAATAGCAAGAACAATTAAGTATAGTTATGAACATTATAGCAAAACTTGGACACCTAACATATATTTTACATCAAATTGACATGAAGAATTTAAATATAAAAACATCGAAACAACATAAAAAATCACAAATCACATACTAAACCCAAAAAACTATCGAAACTTGCACTAAAATTGTGTATAATGTATTCTTAATGAATACTTGTCTTTTATGATAGATAATATTATTGTGTTGTGGATGAATACATCAAAAGTAGTCATACACTATTAGTATGTTTTAATACTTGTTATTCACCCTTCTTCAATTATTTTTTTATGATCACTTGCGTTTAATTTTAATTTAGTCGTGAATGTTGTATTTAAATTTGTTAAAAAAAATAAAGAAAGAAATTTTAAGAAATATTATGCTTAAACTAGGGTAAATGTTATTAAAAGAGAGGATGTGTTTGCAATATTATAAAGTTATATTAAATTAGATGACATGGATAAGTAATAACAAATGTCACTACTTAAATGGAGCCACGTGGAGGAACAAATTTGTTCCTTATTTTGAAGGAACACCGGAGAAACCACCTAAATATTATTATCATCAGTCGTATATTTGAATCTTTTAACTCAACTTCTGATGACACGTGTTAACATTTTAGACTACATTACAAATGAAGACACGTTATTCAGATGACACTTGTACTTCTTTTTCGAAACATCTCCTTCTCAAGTCATTCGTTTTTTACATTCGAAATTGAGATGAACCTAATAGATACCTATGTTCAACTGAGCGAATAAAAGAATTTGTGCAACAGGAAATGTCAAATAGTGTGTTGGCAGTGTTGCTAGTAGAATTAAGAGTGATTTACAAAGTCTATCCGACTAAACATGGATTTGATATATGAGATCAATTGATATACAATAGTTTACAAAGTAGAAATGCAGAGTAATAACTGTGACCAACAAAACGAGTGATTTACAAAGTTTGTCAATCCTTAAGAAAAATAACCATCCTCCCAACTTAAAATGACCAATAAAAAAGCTCAAACTTGTTTTTCTAATAATTAGGAGCCGAAATACCTCAGGTACATTTCTCTCAGAAATTCTTAATGAGTGATACAAGAAGGAGAAACAAATGAAGCATAAAAACTCATCTCTGCTCATTGTGACTTCAAAGGTTAATGCATTGCTAGCTTCTCCATTTTCCTACCACCAACAATCACCTGAGTTGCCATCACAGAGGACGACTTGAAACGAAGACATTCGCTAGAGAAACAAAAACTCGTATTGAAAGTAGCAAAAATTGGTTCACATAGAATCACAAAAATAAATTACCTACAACGAAGAAGGAAAAACTCTTACTAAAAGGAGAGGAACAGAAAGAAACCTAACTAAAAGGAATATTGAACTGGAAATATATCTTTCTATGGTCCAACTTGGCTTTTCTATTGAGTTTTGTCTGATGTATATATGGAATAAACGGTTGGAATTGTCTAATATAAAAATGAATTACGATAAATGGTCAAATCAGATTTTGGTTTGAAGATGATCAGCTCCTGATTCGTACACTAGTCATAAGGGAACTCATGAACTATAATTTCTAAGCGAAAAAACCAGATTCCAGACGTTTTTTCTTTCTTTTTTTATTTTTCCTTTAGTAAAGTCTGAAATTTGATGTATTATAACCCCAAGAGTAGCAGAAGCACAAAGATTTATACAACATCATAGCAACCTACATGCCTTGAAAACATACAATTCATGATTCCATTCAATAAACAAAAACCAAGTCAAACTTCATAAGACATCAAGACAACAACTTTACAAAACCAACAATTTCACTAAGAAAAAAAAAAATCAACCATTCTTATTCTTCACTCCTAAAGGAGAGGACTTGAACCAAGGAATCCACACAGAAGTAGTCCTCTGATAGAGCCTAAATGCCTCTTTTCTACTTTCTTGTCTCAACATTCTATCCTCCACAAGCTTGGTCACATAAGCCAAACACAAGGTATTAACCAAAGCTCCAATGAATGTCCATCCATGTCCAAGACTCCATGAAAACACAGCTAGTCCCCACCACCATAGCTGCTCGCCGAAGTAGTTCGGATGCCGGGAATAATACCACAAGCCGCTGTTAAGGACAGGGATATGGGGCTTTTTGATGGCTTTCAGCTTGTTGTTTTTGCTCACAAACTCAGAGAGTTGTGTATCAGCAAAGTATGCTATGATAATGCCAGTTAAACAGGTAAGAATAGCTACCAACTCCCAAATGCTCAATGGTTTATTGACTGAGTGGACAATATATAAGGGAAGGGATAAACCCATCAAAAACACCTGCAAATATGAGAAACGGGGGAAAAAGCAACAAACAGGCAATTCATCAAACAGGTTGAGGGCATTAATCTTAACTTCATTTGAACACTCATGAGAAATGTTTCACACTGTAATTTATACTATGATTGTAGTCTGTGATGAGACCAAATTCTGGCCGAATTCAACGTGACATGACTGTTACCTCAATGCGACTGCAATCACATTTTCAAACTCTGAATGGTTGTAACAGTCACAGAAACCACGTCAAACTGTAATTGCAGTCTACAATGGTTGTATCAAACTACATCACGCCCAAATGTTAGATTTTGACAGCCACCAAAGCCACCTCAGATCATAGTAACAGTCTATAATAACTACATATGATAACATTTGACCACATACAATACCACACAACCAAACCAAATCAAATTGTCTGGATCTAACTACATTTAGCTGCATTAAATGCAACCCAACTCTAACCCAAACTCTATACAACCGCAATTTAAAACCTTATGCGTGAGTGAAAAGAAAGCAAGGGAAGAAAAACTAACCTGTTGGGAGACATAGACAGCGAAAAAGGAAACCCACCACCATTGTTTTCCATACTGTTGACTCATCTCAGTGAAACGCCAATCTTCCCTTGCACCCCATTGCCACCCTTCTCTTCTGAAGTAGTTATGTGTGAGTCTGATACTCCATACCCATGTCAACAAGATCACCATTTTCGACCTCCACCAATCATATTGAGCCAAAGGGTGTGTCGCATAGTAATGAACAAGCATCACAGGTATCACAGTCCAATATGGGTCAATCATCTGCCACATCACAAACAGCAAAATGCGTCAAATTCAAACAAACAAACAGATTATTAAAAGTAACATGAGAGAATCCAAATTGGAAAATGTGAAATTTGAGGGAAGAAAGGGGGAAATTGACATTGAACGCACCCAGTGACTATGCTGGATTTGGCCAATGACCCAAAAGAGGACATTGACGTTGAAGAAGAACAGAGCATTGGCTAAGAGCAGAGGATGGTGATAGCACCATGCCCACAGAGTTGACCATGAAGATGAAGAAGATGGAAAGTTTGGTTGAATTGCATAGTGATAATGGTTGAGGAATGAGAGGTAGAAGAGAATGGAGGGAAGAGGAACCAAGAATGCTATGATAGCGTTCTTCAAATTGCGATTAATAGACATTCTGTGAACCTTTTTGATCTTGCGGAAGGTGCGTCTGTAGGGGATCAGTGTGTGTAATTGACTCCTTTGTAACTTCCAATTTATAGATCTCTATAAGATTAATCGATGTTTTAATTTCTAAAGAATTAGAACAATCTTTTAAATTTATCTATATCTGTCTCAAAATTCATTTGGTGAGTATACAAAAATGTGTGTATCTGAGTTTAATCTTTTGGTTGTTGTACTTTTTTATGAAGCAAAGAAATTCATCTATATTAAAACAAACTCTTTAATTGCTATTTTTAATTGCGTTTTATTATTTTTTTGAAAAATATTATCAGTTATAAAGAATAAAAATTTGTAGGAGTTTTATAGCTTTGTAGTTTTATAAAGAATATATTGAAATAAAAAATAATAAATTGAATAGGAGTTTGATATTGAAATAGGAAATAATAAATATTTTATAAATTTGTAGGAGTTTTATAATAAAAAATTAGAGATGTTTTAAAAGAGTTTTAAAAATAATAAAGCGAGTCATTATATTTTTACATTGGTGTTAAAAGGCATAAAAAAGAGAGATCAAAACAAGGAAAAAATAGTATATTAAGAGATATATTAGATTATATATATATATATATATATATATATATATATATATATAGGCCAAATGCATCTTTTAGTCCTATATCTTTGATGTACATTTCATTTCGGTCTCATATCTTTTTTGGGTTATATTTTGGTGCTGTATCTTTTATAAACGTTTCATTTTGGTCTCATCCGTCAATTTCGTCACACCCGTTAACAGAGTTGACCTAAAAAGAACATAGTCAAATTACGCTATTTATCTTCAAACCCAGAAAAACCATAACATACACGTGAACCCTAATAAGAACGGAGTCAAATTACCTTGTAACTAGGTGACGAAATTGACGGATGGGACCAAAAATGAAACCTTTATAAGAGATACAGGACCAAAATGTAACCCAAAAAAGATATAGGACCGAAATAAAATATGCATAATAGATACAGGACCAAAAGGTGCATTTAGCCATATATATATATATATATATATATATATATATATATAGTGGTAAAGAGGATCATGTATCACTGAGCGCATAGATTAACTGACACGGAGTTGTTCTAACTTAATAAGTAGTCTTTTTGACGGAATAACTTCATTGTGTTCTTCTAAAAAAAAAGTATAAATTTGTGATATATGAATTCGGCTTGTTAAATGTAGGGCTAGAACTAAACGTTTTATATTCGACTCGTTAATTAGCTCAATGAGTTTGATTCATGAATAAATGAGTTGAACTTGAGCTAAAAATTAAGTTTGTTAACTAAACGAACTAAACTTGAGCCAAGTACAATTTGACTAACTTGGTTCATGAACTGGCTCGATAAGTAAATAAACAAATAAACACACATATAATTATAAATGAATTGCATTGATTGATCTGGTGGTTAAAAAATGTTATTTTAAATAATAACTCCTCAATTCAAACATCTTTAAAGACACTTTTACACTCATTTGCAACCCTAGTTAAATGTTTGGTTGAGTTTGTTTGTTAAACTAAACAATTAAGCTCAAATGTAAAATTATTTAAATAAATGAAGCTCAAGCTTTTTTAAGCTCAACTTTCTGCTCCTAAAGAGAAAAGAAACACAACTCCAAATTATAGGTGTCAATGGCAAAAAAACATTAGCACTACTCATCACTTTCTGCTTGTGGCTCCCCACACACAGCCACACTCTCGTATTTCATCGAATTCATACAATGATTAGCTGATTCTGTGAGCCCACACCTAATTTAGTTATCAATTTGATGAGTTATAATGTTCTAAACTTCACAAAAAAAAAAAATAAAAAAAATAAAAAATTGTAGTAGTGTCATTCACTACAAACTTAAATTAATTAAGCAACAATAATTTGATTGAAATGGGAGGCTTTTTTTTTATGCCGAAAATGATAGACCTCATAATTCTCCGAATAAATATGAAAATCTGTATGTGAAAAAGGTTATACTCGTGCATCATATCGGAAGTTGGGAAAGAAAAGTTACAGCTTAAATTAAAGAAAATATGTTGGAAAAATATAAAACTCCATAAATTTAAACTAGGTGATATTGCAGCGTTGCACTAATAATGCTTTAGAAGTAATATAATGGATAATGATGTTTGAAGCATGCAGTTTGTGCTCCTAATCATATATTAGCATAAGCTCACATGACATCTTTATATATCATACTAAGAATCCCTTTAATTCGTTTTAGCTTTTACTGTAAGTGAATTTAAATTAATTTCAGAGGAAGCAAGATTTTTTTGAGTGAAGCACGGTATATATCTCCAACTTTATAAGAAAAGTTCGTATAGATCTCAGACTTTTGTGGGAATTTATTTAGGTCCCTAATTTTGTCTAACGTTGTTCAGTTAGGTCTCTGACGTTAACTACCATTTTAACACCGTTAACAAAAATCCAACATGGCACTTAATGTGCCATGTTGAACAAAACGATGTTTTTTTTAAAAAAAAACGCAAAAAATTGTGGTATTTAAAGTTCAAATTGGTCTTGTATTTGAATCAAACGTTCAAATCAATCTTTATGTTTATTAATAAAAGTTCAAATAAGTCTTTGTATTATGTATCAAAGTTTAAATAAGTCTCTATGTTTATTATTAAAAGTTCAAATCAGTCCTTACGTTTTGTAAGTTAGTCCTAGAGATTATGAAATTCTAAAGTTAGTCCATAACTTTGCAAAAAAATAATTTATTATATTCATTTTTTACTTAGTTTTTTAATGTCGTTTAATAAGTAAAAAATCTAAAACGAATGTCATTTTATAAAGTTAAAGGCTAATTTGAGATTTTTATAATCTCAAAAATTGATCTATATGACTCTTACAATTTCAGAGACTAATTTAAGTTTGCTCAATCTTAATCAATCAGACACTAATTTAAATTTCAGACGCTCCCCATTTCACTGCTAGCTGATTCTTAGTTTAGCAGAAAGAAGGAAAACAAAAGAATCTCACACTGACACGTTTGAGCTGGAGAGACTTGGAACAAAGCAAATATATGATCCAAAGAACCAACAAAGTATGTATTTCTTACTCCTCAGCATGCTTAGGTCTGCGTATTGAGTTGCTTTTCTGCATTTAGTTACCCAAAAAGTTTGCCATTCAGAAATGATTATTGCTAGAGAGTAGAATATTGTACAACTTAGTGTTAGTTTTAATAACAAATAATAACTTTTTAAGGTCCCTACTAATCTCTTTTTCAATTGAGATATATTGCTTTGGTAATTATTGCTCACACAACCATACACAAACAGGCATAGTTCAACCATAATCTAGTCGAACCCCTTAACAATAAAATAAAATAAAAACAAGAAAAAAGAAAAAAAGAAATCATGAGCTTTGTACGACTGAGTAGAGTAGTTGAAATTTGCATCCTCCCCGTCCAATTATTAACCGTTGATTTAGTTGGTGACTGAAATCGAAGTTATAATCAAATACATCAATAGTTGATAATTGGACAGAAAGAGAATTAAGAGTAATTTAAATGGAAAGGATTTAAATTTGTGTAGTTGTTTCAGAGGCATTATCACATTAGACTAATAATAATAAGCAGAATAAGGTTTTAGTTTTCTCCTTAGAAACTTTTGAAGCATGAAAGATGGAACATTGGACCACTCTAGAGTACCTTTTGAGCATAAGATGTTTGTGAGAAGAATGTGTTCCAAGCATCCTCCCCTACATTGAAAGGAGTATAAGTTAATATTAAATGGAAGTTTAAGAATGATTAAATTTTAAAAATAAACATTTTTTAAAACATTCTATTAATCAATTGGCAAAAATAAATTGAATTCAAAAAGCATGTTTTATTAAAAAAATTATACCAATCTTCTTTAAAGATTTATTACACTCAAATCCTGTTTGTTTATATAATTACACCTACCTCTCTTAAGGAGAGAGATCACTGTATCGAACCAACCAACCTCAACGGAGATAGATGTTGTACATGGATAAAGTCGCTATAATAGATTAATAGAATGTAGAAGAGACAAACACACAAGTTCTATATGTAATATATACAAACTTCTATATGTAATATATACAAACTTCGTTGGAAGTTGTAATTTTTCCTGTCTTATTTGTTGAACAGTTGCAAATCCTTCCACATGATTGTTATTACCTCATAAGTTGAGCAGCAAAAAAAACAAATTATTATCCCATAATGGTGGAAGGATAGTGTGTTCCATACAAATAATTTTCCTATACTTCCAATCACGATGAGACGCTGAGTGTTCACTTATGATCCAATCCAATGTTTTCAGTTTTACACAACCACCCAAACTGTGTTTTGTGCCATAAAAGAACTTGACCGCTGAATTAGTGTGTTTGGTTTAGCGTTGGTAGAATTGATTTTGGATCAACGTGATTTTATAGAATTGATTTCGTGTAAAATTGATTTTAAAGTAACTTGATTTATGTTTGAGGATTTTTTTCTCAAAATCAAGTTTACAGTAAAAATACAGTGTAAATTTTTCAACCCAACGTGAAAGCAAGTCTAACCTTGCTTTAACCAAAATCAATTTTAGCAACCCAAAATCAATTTTAACTTTTTCTCAACGCAAAAACAAACAACTGATTTATCAATCAAAATCGATTTTAGCTCTGCAAAATCAATTTTGTTCCAACCCAACCGTTTTCCAAACATGCACTTAGTTGTTACCATATTCACTTTATCATAGTTCTCACTTCTTCATGTCATAGAATAACAGTGTTAACAAAGTTTTGAAAGCATATCAAAGTAAAAATTCATGATGGAAATAAGGTACAACCTTTGACATCAATATCTCTAAAAAACAAAGACATCATCATAGAATTATATGGCCATTTATATGCATCTAGAATTCCTAGATGATCAACCAGGAACAACATAATAGCACATGGCATCAAGCTCCCTAGTCATCGCTCTGTACAAGAAAAGCATCTCATTATTAACTTCAACACTAACACAAAAAAAGAGCCTTCCAAAATCATTCATTGTCTTGCCTAAGATCGTCGTGTTGGTTATTGTCAGGTCCGCCTTCCTCCCTGTCCTCGTAAGTAACCCACGGTAGCATCGATTCGAATAAGACAGCTAATGCATTCCTGTTTGCAACACCACGAGGGGCATGGCCATTGCCCTGCAGATTTGCAAATTGGTTCTCGTCTTGCATAGCCGGCCGCAACCTTGGATCGCCCATTAAGTGTTGCAGATTTTCTTGTGGAATTTGTGATACTGAATCAGAGAAATCAGATACCAGCAAATGTCCATACCTAAAAGAAAAAATTTTAAGGTGAATTTCTTAAAGATCAACAGATGTTAAAACAGTGCTGTTATATCACAGATATCACACCAAAATAAAAATGATTCTATGCAACATCATCATACAATTCATGCAAGTTATGCAGTTACCAGCACATTGCCGCAAGTTCTTATTCATAACTTCAGTTGACTAACAATCAAATGCTCATTCAAATTGAAATAATTAGCACAAAATTTTGGAGACCACAAATTCAGATCCATCCAAAAGCCATTTGAAGGTGGTTTGTATAATAGCATACCTAAATATTTCATGCTTTTTCGGTTTTAAGTGATAGTTTCACAAAAGCAGAGAAAAATTGCTTGTAACTGTTAGGAATTAGTTACTAGTCTTGGGCTGAGTTGTAATAATTAGTTAGGGTAGTTTTAGTGAAGATGTTAGTATAAATAATACCAATTACTAAGGGAAGGGCATTAGGAATCATTTTGTAAAAAGTAAGGGCTACAGATCATTCTCTAGAGGGAGTCTAGAATTCTAGGCTAGGAGCATAGCTCTGGGAGGGTTTTACCCTACAACTTGTATTCTCTTCTATCTTCATCAATGAAAGCTTCTACCTTTATATTCTTGTTCAATATTTTCTGTCTTAAGGTCTCCGGGTTCTAACAGTAACACTACACAAATTGAATTATTAGTAGCAACCCATCTAGGTCCCACTAAATGAGGTGGATCTCACTCCATATTTAATAGGCCCTATCACCTGTTCAATGATATCTGCTTAAATTTCAATCAATAATGAAGAGTGTTCACAGTGTGTCAGAATATATCGCTGGCATCCCTCCTTAACTGAAAAAAGCCACAAAAGTAGAAGTGCAGAATTCTAGCTAAAGCAAAAATAAATAAAATCTAAAGAATTACTCATTCTTCTCTGATGAAAATGCTTCTTTTCGGACGCAAGCCCAATCTTTAACTTCACTTTTGTTACTTTCTATGGTTTCAATTACTTGTTTTGCAGCACCACTTAGCAGTTTTTGAAGATCAGGAAGCCTCCATAAAAGATAATTTCTCTCAACATATATATTAATCAAGTGATCCTGAGATGGAATTCCTGTTTGATCTGATCGGAAAAAGGAATGCTTAAGAATATCTGTCCATGTGCGCTCTTTTAATGGTACTTTCGCCACTAACTTCTTTATGACTGAAGGATGAAGCATCAACGCTTGTTTCATAAGATCAGACGAAGAAGCCTTTTTATCATCTATACAAGAATCTTTGGAGGCCTCATGCTCAAGGTAAAACCGACAAATGGCAAGGGAAAACGAGAAGTTCGGAAGCAACCAAATGGAGTTATCAGTTTTATATTCTTCAGAAAACTTTTCCAGCCACGCATACTCCTCAGCCCTTAAAGCAAAGTAGTCGATGCAGAAAATAGCCCCTGTGGGATCATCAGAATCTAGCGAAAGCAACAATTTGCAGACCTCTAAGGCAGATCTATGACAGCCACGCCTGTCTAAGTTTTTCATGTGACTGAAAAGTGCTGTGAATATAGGTTTGTTCGTATCGTGTTTGAACTTCAACTGGCAATTAGCCTGCAGTGGAGTGAACATGGGATGCCATGCACATTCAAGGGCATACAAACACCTGGCTAGAGCATCCGCAGACATCTGTTGTTCACCCAATACTTTGAAATATTCTGCCATCGTTAGAAGTGAATCTATATGATAAGGACGGTGCTGTAATATGCTCGCTATGCCATTTATGTCATTAATTGCTTTGGCAGCTTCAAACGCTCTCTGAGATTGGGAGTAGGACGGCGAGTGCACATATCTATATTGCAAAGAGTAAAAAAATAATAATGAGGAAATTAACAAAATTGACAGGCATAAATGTGTGTGTGGGATGTGTGCATCAGTAATAAAAATAATCAATAATTAGGCCCAAGTAATTTCCCCATGTTATATCCCTCACATAAATTTTTCATCTCTCTACTTTCCATATCTCATCCATTACGTACTTTTATTCTGTTCAAGGTCCTTCCTTAATTAACCTTAGTATTCATTTAGAATTCTTCGTCAGTTTTAATTTTACATAATTACGTATCAAAATCATCCCACCAATGGGTACAGCATATTCTATATGTGCTTATTTTTATGGTACTTGTTTATGATTCATTGATAGCACAGATCACACATTTGAAGATAGAAATTACAACCGTGTCCTTAGCATTTAGAATATATAGTCATGCAAGCATACAGAGACAATGGAATTAAGAGCAGAACATATTATCAATCAAATGAATTACAATGGTTGGAACCCTTATCATGAACTGGATAAGAATGATCCCTAGTTTCTTACCGGAAGTAGTTATATCCGTTCTTTATTTCCAGAAATTGCATGGACAAAGAATCATCACACCGGAGCCAATTGTCTGATGGAGTGACAAG
This sequence comes from Cyamopsis tetragonoloba, assembly GCA_037177725.1. NCBI lineage: Eukaryota > Viridiplantae > Streptophyta > Magnoliopsida > Fabales > Fabaceae > Cyamopsis > Cyamopsis tetragonoloba. Next base: position 49,154,257 of record CM074124.1, read on the forward strand.
AACAGTCTTTTTAAGATTATAGTGTCCACGCCTTACCCCTCGTATCTGCCTAGAACTGCTTGCCCGGTTGCTACTCTCAAATGATCTGACAACCTTCGATCCAAATATTCTTCTCAATTCATTTTCAGCATTCAAAAATTTAGGATCCACTTGTAATATGGAGGTCGTGTGCTGCTTAACAGATTTATGTTTGTCTTTGGCATTCATTGCATTGGCTTTTGTAGATGCATGTTGCTCATCCAAAGATTTGACATTCAGAGATAAATCTTCTAGAACTAAGTCTAATTCTTTTTCGTCTCCCGTTTTATTGGCAACAACATTATCCTTGTTCTTCTTCTTTTTCTTTTTCTTTGATTTAGAATTGGATGTTGAAACCACAGCAGTATCTTTCAATGAAGATGACTTCTCTTTATCATCATAACTTGCCAATGTTTCATTGGTGGATGCCAACTCATCACCCTGCAGTCAAAAAACAATCAAATTTCAAATTGTCTATGGAAAGCTAAAGACTACAAATCCAGATAAGTAATACTATGTTCAGTCTAGCATACAATTTACTACTTATAACTTATAGCTTATGGCTTATTGCTTATAGTTATGTACAATTGTTTGGTAAAATTAGCTTATAGACAGCCTAAATGTGTTATAAATAACTTAAAAGGAATTAATGACTTGAAAACATATAATAAATGAATTGAGGTTGAAATAAGAAGTGATTTATTGAAAGTTAGCTTTTATAAGCTATAAGCTACAAGCTACTTCAAGTTCATAAATTATAAACAATAAGCTACTAGATAAACTAAAATCTACCTTTGCCAAACAAACACTAATTATCATACTCCCTCCCCACACATCTACCTGCTTTTGCATAAGACTCCAAGTATCCATATAAGCTAAGCACTCAATAAATCTTTCTAGTAAAATCAACAGAACACTGTTTCATTCTCTAATACTAAATGCCAATGAAAATTGATTAATAAAAAGGGAAAAAAAATCCATTAATGTGTTGCTTATTTCTCGCCCATTTACAAAAACAAAGTCCAAGTCACAATTTTTGGCTAATCCAATTTCCTTAGGGTTTCATAACACAAGAAAAAAAGAACCAACTTAGCAAATTGAAAAGGGGGAAAAGGGCTAATGCTTCACGAATTGAATAGTTTCAATTTAAACCAAAAGCTGTGATTTTGAAAAACCTGCGGTTCAGGTTCAGAATCGTCGTCGTTTAGGAGATCGAAGGGGTTGATGGAAGAACGAGCGATGGAAGCTTCATCTTCTCCGTTGAGCTGATCTTCGAGCTCTTCTTCTTCTTCGCTCACGTGTTGGGGAAGGTGCTGTTTCTCGTTCAGAACCTTCTTCACCAATCGAGCCGACATGTTTTCTGGCGCTCAAAATAAAGCGCTTATAGGACGATGAAAATGAATTCAGGGGTTACCCAGAAGTGAAAACACGATGATTCAATCGATAGAAGAAAGAAACGAAGAACAAACTGCGTTTGTGTTTTATTTGTCTCTGTTGTCTGTGCTAGTGTTAGAATAAGTGGGCTCACAACACAAAAGTGGTCCAAATTGTTGTTGTTCTCCCTTTGGGCCTCATGGGCTTCGCCCAAAGGGCCACCCCTTTCCCCACCACACTTATTTCTCAGGTCACCACACGTTCATATTTTTTTTTCAAAATTGCCCTTTGTTCGGATTTTTAAAATCCGAGCGAACCAAATTCCAACACTACCGGATTTTTAAAATCCGAGCGAAACACCACACTTTGTTATACATATACCGAATTTTTAGAATCCGTGAGAAATCACGAATTCACCACACTCGAAGAACAGAACGCAAAGATTGGTGTGATTTTTGGCGAAGATTCAACAGAGTTCTGTTGTTTTCCTTCCGTTGATTCATTCTACTTTCAATTTTCTTCCATTTGAGGTAAGGTGTGTTGTTAATTGTATTAAACTCAAGTTCTAGGTTTTGTGTATTTGTTTATTTTGTTTCCAATTTGTTTTTTTATGCAATTTGATTGATTTTAAAGATAGATTAGTGTTTAGAATTGATAGAATGCACTCCCTAGATGCGTTATGACATTTTATGTGTTCATTTTGGGGAAGGAGAGAGTGGCGAGAGGTTAGGGACGATGCAGGCTTTCCAGATTTTCGAAAATCTGAGAAGATTCGGATTTTAAAACTCTGAAATGGTTACGGATTTTAAAAATTCTTTATTTCAGATTTTAAAAATCCGCCTTGAATTCGGATTTTAAATATCCGTTGTAGTTTCGGATTTTAAAAATCCGTAGTTGCAATGAATATTAATTTTAATAATATTAATTAGTGGTCATATTTATATTTATTATTAATTTTAAAAAACTAATAATAGTTTTTATTAATTTTATTTATTAATATTTTTAATTAATTTTATTTATTAACATTGTTAATATTATTTTTATATTTAGACATGGCGAGGATTCACGTGACAGCTGTTGATGGACGCCCTCCCGTACGACAAGACGGTCGTAGGCGCCCGACTATGTCCGAGCGCAGACGACGCACAGGGGAGCCAGTGCAGATTGAAGAGCCGGTGCCAGGTCATGTAGAGGAGGTGGTGCTGGAGCACATTGAGGAGCCTATACCTGATCCAGCAGATGAGCGTAGACCTGATCCAGCTGATGAGCGACCTGATCCAGCAGATGATGCTATACCACGAGGACCATTTGGCGGAGGTCTAGTTGATGCATCTCTGCTGTCTCGTTATGAGCAGCACGAGGCAGCTTATATTTGGAGAGGCGAGGTATAAATAACTAAGTATATATTTTAATTAAGTTTTCTAACATATCAACTAATTAGGTTATCATAATTAATAGTCGCTCACATTGTTGAATCATGTTTCAGGGTAGGGCAGAGATGAGAGTTGTCACCCACATGATTGATCTGCAGCGTCACCCTCCTCCTACACAGGCGATTAGGGATGTCATACTCCGATTTAGTCTTTCGCCATTGTTCGATTGTGTTCAGCGACTGATACATTGGGCGTTGCCTAATGCTTTGGCCGAGAGATGGCACGGGGAGACTTCTACATTCCACTTTCCGATAGGAGAGATGACGATCACCCTCGATGATGTGGCCTCACTCACTCATCTGCCTATTTTTGGAGAGTTCTTCTCACCCCCAGCCCTTTCCAGCACAGATGCAGCCCGAGTAGCCCATGAGATGTTGGGCATAGCCTTGGGGGAGGCGATCAGAGAGGTGGAGGCTGCTCGAGGACCTAGTCTTCGATTGTCATACCTTACGATGTTGGTGCCCAGGCTTGTAGGACACCAGCGACACACGGAGGCGGCCAGGGCATATTTGTTGATGTTACTTGGCAGCACACTGTTTGCTAACAAGACTTGGACGGCAGTCAATGTGTCCTGGCTGGGAGCATTGACTGAGTTGCAGGAGCCTCCTAGATTTGCATGGGGTACGATGGCCTTGGCTAACCTATATGATCATCTGACATATTCTAGTCGACATTCATGTAGACAGATCGGAGGTTTTATGGAATTATTACAGGTATTACATAATTTTATAAGACTTTATAACTTTGGTACATTATACTTAGTATTTGAGTATTTTCATCTGACATATTGTCTTTATAGATGTGGGCTTTTGAGTATTTTCCAACCTTGGAAGGTCGGAAGATTAGGGACGGATGGGTGCCGGCTCATCCATGAGGGGGTCGACGTATTTCGGTTCGCAACAAGCTTAAAGATCCACGACCATTCTTTGAGGATATGACTGCTGACGATGTTGTATGGACACCATATGCAGATGATAGGCAACATCATCCCTTCCATCATGAGTCATTATTTTCAGGTGCATTCGCTTAGGGAGTATTGTCTGCACGTACCAACCCGAGAGGGTTCTACGACAATTCGGGTATGTGCAGACAATACCTCTTGCTCCTCCTCGCATAGTCATAGTTGAGCAGGTTGATGAGGATTGGGATCATTGGCAGGACCACTTGGTGGATGTTGATAGTCTTGTACCAGTTGGTGCTGTTAGTGGCACATGTTTTCCTGATTACATGACATGGTTTGTGAGTGTCTCTCACCCATACTTACTACCAGCCACATATGAGCGGAGGGCATGATAGTATATAGATATCCCAGAGCCTCCTGCACGGTCTCCTGCACAGTCTCCTGCACAGTCTCCCATTCAGGCACCTAGTCTTGGATGGGAACGGATAAACGAGTTAGCACAGGATGGATTGCGAGATGTTCACGAAGGAGATTCAGGTTACGATGCACTGATCAACATCCAAGGACTTGTTCGTGCCCACATCAGAGCCACCACACATAGGCATTATGTTAGGAGATAGCGTAGGAGGACAGATGCAGGGCCCTCACACTAGTTATTGACTTTGTATTATGACATTATGACTTGTATGACTTTATGTGTGTTTTGTGACTTTTATGACTTGTATGACTTTATATGTGTTTATGACTTTGTTAACTTTATGTGTGTTTTTTGATATCTCTGATACTGAAAAATTATAATAATCAAATACAATTAATGACCCAAACAATGCTAGTCTAATAAATTATAATAGTCAAATACAATTAATGATCCAAAAAATGATAGTCTAATAAATTATAATAGTCAAATTCCGATTCATTCTTCGTCTAGGTTGACATAACTCTTGTTACATTCTTCACTTCTAAATAATCGCGTGTATTCTGCAATCCGAGGAATGTATGCAATCAACCATGAAAGCGACTGTGGTTTAGCATATGCTTCCCATTGTGGATTAACAGGTGGCAGCGGACAATCCTGCTTCAAATTCACCTAACATACACATTTTAAGAGTTAGAAAGCATAAACTCAAATTGTATAATATTTCAACATATAATAAAATACATTATAATAGGCAAAATATAAGTACCTGAACAAAGTTACAACCCTGCACATGTGCAATAGCCACAAGCCGATCTAGTGTACGTGGTGGTGAATCACGGAGTGGAAATAATGTACAACATCCTTGTTTGGACAGGAAGACAACTACCCGTTGATATCGGGTGGCTATGACATGTCCCAAATCTGGCAAAGTCATCCACTTGGACATTGGTTGAGTCCCTGTTGCTGTTTCCACAAAGGTGGACTTAACGAGCTCATTGAACCTGTTTGTCGAGCCATAGAGGAATCGATAAAGTATTTTGTGATCTTTCATTTCCTGACACAAATCCCGACGAACCTGTGCCCAATCACCTTCTCCTTGACCCACTTGAGATGCAATCACGCGATAACCACAATTTCCATCGGCTACCACATCAATGATATCATCAATATAGTCCAAAAACTCATGAGGAAGGTCACTTGAATACGACAACTTCTTTCGTTGTTTGACACGAATGTTGGCAACTGGAGCTTTAATCTCATCGTTGGGAGATTCAAATTGTTTGTCAATCACTTCCCAATAGGATGGATCTCGCTTAGTTGACTGCTCCTTCTTTAGCACAGACCTCTTCAAAGACCCCTTTGTCCTGACTTTGTTCGCAGGTGGACACATGGATGTTGATTCTGGATATGCAAGTTCATTGACCTTATACACAAGTGCAGTTTGTCCACTGATATCTAGCTGGAAATATCGCTGCTACAAAGCCTCGACTACTTCATGCATTGCACATGTATTATCCGATGGTTGTTTTTGAATTTGATCGTCATCAAGTATCCACAACGTCCTCCAAAAGGGATCCACCATATCCAAGGGGATAAATGCATAGTCCATGGTGCACCTAGCAAGTTGGCAAGCACAAGGTAATCCATATGTCCGTCTAACAACGCAACCACAAACATTTTCATCAACCCCTGTGATTTTAACCTTCTCATGTTGTTGTAGTATTAAATCAAGTGCATTTCTAGAAACGAGACCTCGCAACTTAGAATAAAACTTGTTGTTAACTCTATGCTCAACCACTATCTTGCTTTGTTGGAAAGACCTTTCTATCTCATTTGCCTGCAACAAGATGAGGTTGTCTACTGCATCCCAGCAATTAACAAAGTCACCTTGACTGCTTCTCAAGTGTTTCTTCAATTTCGCATGTGCACCCTCAACCCTGAATAATAAAACCTAAAGTAAATTAACCATAGCAACAATCACTCAATTCCACTTGATAATTCGTCCAACATCAATCCTTCGGAACCAACATTAGTCTTTACATCAACTTCATGTTTAAATGCATCGGGCCAATAATCTGTCATCTCATTCTCATCCATGCCTATTACACTATTAACCAGTAATAATTATCAATTATCATAAACATCAATTAACATAGGGAAAAAAAACAATTTCTTCATTTTTTCAATGTGTTTCAGCTTAACGGATTTTAAAAATCTGAAACCCCTCGGATTTTTAAAATCCGAATGGACTCGGATTTCTAAAATCCGACTTCTGCGTATTCCTGAAAGCAGCAGCAACAACATCGAAGTAATGAAAACAAAGGAAAAGAGTGAAAGGATGTTACAACTCACCAATTAATAAGTGGAATGCTCAAAATATAGCACAACTTCTACCAAGATTTGTAATGTAGTTGTTTATTAGGTGAATGGGTGAGATTGAGTGTGATTATGTTGGAGAGACTTTAGGGTTTTTAGAATGTTAGAGAATGAGAAATTGTAATGGTTTTGGAAAAATGAAAAATTTATTATTATTAAGATTAATAATTTTTTGTAGTCGCTCGGAATTTAAAAGTCCGGATTAAAAGTATTGACACCCACGGATTTTAAGAATCCGTCATGGTGTGGTGAGTGTGGGCGGATTTTAAAAATTCGAATGGTATATATTAGTTCGCTCGGATTTTAAAAATCCGAGCAAAGGGCAATTTTGAAAAAAAAATATGAACGTGTGGTGGGGAAAGTGCTGGCCCGCCCAAAGTTAAAAAAAAACTCATACTTTTCCCACCACACACATTTCCCTCCTTACCACACATCTTTTTTTTAAAAAAAAAAAATTATCTCTCACTCGGATTTTGAAAATGTACAGTATAATTTTATAAAAATACAATGACAGATTTTAAAATCCGTTGGCCACAGATTTAAAAATCCGTAGTACAATTTTATTAAATACAAAAACGAATATTTTATGAATAGTGCTATGAATTTTTAAAATTCATAGTACAATTTTATAAAAATAAAAAAGACAGATTTTAAAAATCTGTAGGCTACGGACTTTCAAAATCCATAGAGTAATTTTATAAAATAAAGTGTTAGATTTTCAAAATCCGAATAAGGAGTAATTTAAAAAAAAATAACGATGTGTGATGACAATAGTATAGACCTAAAAAAAATTACAAGAAAAGCATAGTTAAATGCACCACACTTTTTTATTTTCAATAATGGAAATGAGACATTTTTTAGAAAAACCCTTTAAAATTTTTCGATATACCGTAAAGACTTTGTTAAGTTTTTGCTCCCCATGAAATAGGTCATTTTCTAAATTAGTCCCTCAATGTCGATTTCTTTGAAATTAGTCCTAATAGATGAAGAAATGTGTTATTTTAGTTCCTACTCTCAATTGATAGATTTCAATTTTTAGCCAGACGCATCCTTAATAAATAAATAAATAAATAATTAAATTAAATAATCAATAACAAAATATTAAAAGGAAAAAACCCTTTCTTCTTTCTCTTCTCTCTTCGTCCACTTTTCCCTTCCCCCACCACAACCGCCACCGACTCTCACGACCCACCACCACAACAAGCTCATTCCACCATTAACGAACAATAAAAAGAAACACAGAACTATTCACACTCACTCACTCACCACCACAACAAAACCTCCATGGCTCCACCACCATCAACTCCATAAACTACCATTGTCAAATCCAATAACCTCTTCTCTAAAAATCAAAACAAAACCTTCAACTCCAATAACCACTCCACCAAAAAACAACCCAAAATCATAAAATTCAACAATTCCACCAAATCAACCTCAAAGATCAAGAAAATGAACATCACATCAAATTCTCATTCCACCATTACAAACAAGATATCATCATCAGATCATGTGAAATCAACGAACAAAATGAAAAAATCAACTCCCTCTAGTTATTATGGCGGTTTGAATTGCAGACTTCTTTGTGCACACTCCTTTCATTTCCTTGTTGTCGATTCCTCCTCCCTCTCTGTCATCCAGTAACCGAAGAACAAAGGGAATAGAAGGGGAGGGTGGCGAAGGTGCCATGACCACCTTCTGCAAGCACAAAGGAGATCAAGAGTGTGTGTGATAACAGCTTATTTAGGAACTTATAACTTATAGCTTATTGTCGAGCTATAAGCTTGTTTTACCAAACATAGCCTAACTTTCACAATAGTTCGGTGAGGAAGAGGGAACAATTTCACAACTTGAATTGTTCTATGGTGGAATCATGGGCGGCAATTTCTGCATCCACAATTGCATGTTATTACGTGGTAAAACCATAGGTATAACAATAATCGATTATGCATATAATTGATTCTCAAAATAATTTTATTTTTATTGCTAATTCAAACATATTCTATTACTCTAAATTTATTTAAATTTTATTTTTACATTATAGTTTTAATTTTAAAATAATTTTTAAATTATAAAATAATATTTTTTTGATATACTATACAAAAAATTTCAATTGATAACAGAAAAAAAATTAAAAAAAGACAATCCCAACATTCAATATAATATAACTGTGTTAAAATACAAAAATTATGCTGATACCCTAGGCGTTCAGTCCTTCCTTCGTTCGCTGGTTTTCTTTCTCATCTCCCAAACCAAACCCTCCTCATGCTTCCTTCCTTCGCCCCTCATACCAAAACGACGTCGAAGCTACAGATCTGCGCCACCGTCTTGAGCCAACTTTTATCCCTCTAACCGGATCCCGCACCCGAAGCAAGCTCCTCCCACCGCCGCTCACAGAATCGTCGACATCGAACAATATTTTATTGTTTTTGGTACTGCTTTCTCCTCTTCTTTCCCTCTTCATTCCCGCTTAAATTTGGTTCTCTGTTTTTTGAGATTCTCTTAGACTCTTAGGACATGACAGAGTGAGATTGAAGTTGATAATTGATTGATGAATATAAATTAAAAAGGAGATGAACATGAAGCTATTCATAGCCTAAGCAGAGAGGTGAGAAAAAGAAATTAGGGAAGAAAGTAATTTGAGTGAATGGGTGAGGGTGAAAATGGAATCTCTTGTGTGAACACCAAGCCACAAAATATGAGTAAAAAAGTAAACTGATAAGGTTAAATATTGAACATTAGTTGCTTAACTAAGAATTGCAAACATGAACACTCTAGCATCATATATTGCTTTTTCCAAAATCAGTTTGCCCCACTAAAATAAGATTTACCCCATCTGTCAATTCCCTGCCAAGAATGATTTTGTATCTTCAAAATTTTGTTAGGGTGCTTAGCCTCGCCATTGATTTTTTTGACGCAGAAATAAACCTACCCTAAGTTATTGAAAATAAAATTCGAAAATGAAGTTTTTTTGGGGACATTAGGAGCAAAATGCTACTCTTTTTTCTTCCCAATTTAAAAGAACAGAAAAACTTAACCATTCCTAGAAGCAATACCAGAGCTGCATATCCATAGGAGGACAGAACTGTCCTTCGAATAGCAGAAGGAGAAGGCGTTTTGATGAATGAAGCTGATTCTCATTAGTTTTGAAGAAAGATTATAGATAATCTGAATAAAGGAATTTTAAAAGGGAGAATATATACCTTGAAGAAAGGGGATTAGTCCATAGCCCACTAAGATTTAAAGAGTTGTTATAGTAACTGATCAAGTAAAATGATCAGCGTGTGAATTTTCATCACGTATGTTTCTTGACAGCCCCATAAGCTGATGAATAGATATTTAACATTCCCCTTCCTCTCTTGTGGTAGAGGCATTGAAAGCAGCACGAGGGAGGGCTTTAGTATAAATGTGTGTTAGGAGTAGAGAATTTCAGATGAATAGAGATTTTCTTGATCAACAAGAAAGAAAGGTCTACAATGTGTACCCAGAGCAATGCTCCTCTTAGAATTATCTCTGCCCAAAAAGAATCTACAGTTTTCATCTCTTTTTCTATTTATACAATTTGACTTATAACAGAAATACAACTAACATATAATAGCACTAGCAGCTCATAGTCTTCTAAGTTCTAATCTCTCCTCCTTCTAGGGTAGATCCTTTCATGGGGTAGTCCTTTTAGCCAACACATTAGGACCTATTTCCTTATCCACTTCAGTCCTAACTAAATGTCTGCCAACCGATTAGAAGATGATATAGGTAGAAGTTTGAGCAAACCACAGTGGAGATTTTCTCAGGCCAAGTGGCAATCAATTTTGATGTGTTTGGTACATTTGTCAAATACCGGATTGGCAGCAATGTTTATAGCAGATTTATTATCACAATATAAGAAAGCAGGGAGTTGAAAGTAAGTGAGCCATTGAATCTCACAAGCGGTGGAGGCAAGAGCATGACGATCAAGACAGTGGCTTGCTTCTTAGAGAGCCAGGAAATCAATGAAGATCTAAGATAAACTGCAAGACCAGTAATAGAAGACATCTTAAAGCTAAGCAACTTGCCTATTCCGAGTCACTAAAAACCTTTAGTTGAAGAGAACAAGATTGTCAAACTCGAGAGTATAAGTAAGCTCATGGAGTCCAAATACATACAAAATATTTTTAATAAAAAACATAAATAGTAACCCTGAAGATAATATTATGTCATACAATTAGACATTAGTCAATATAAATTCATAATAAAGTTATTTGTTGTAGCTAATGATCCCACTAGAGGAGGTTGGCTAGATGGATCACACAACACCGTTGTAGCTAATGATCACATTAAAAAAATCCATGCAGGACACAACCATGAGTGCAAGCTCAGAAAAAGAATGTGCATAATAAACCAATGGCAAGGGATATGAAGGCCAATATTTTGGTTCCAAAATGACCTGTTATCCTGCTTTGTTCACGGGTCTAACAGGATTTATGAACACAGCAAGAGAGTCCAAGTGTATCGGTATCCAGACTGTTGTTGACATTCCTGTTCAATATCAAAGATTGTTCATTGTTGTCACTTGTCAGAGACTTGTTGTGATCTGTTTTCAACAAAATATACATCCCTAAGTAGCTAAGTAGCATGTGTTGCTATGTTACTACTTACAATAACAATGTGTTTCTTTCATATAATTTGAATGAGAAGTAAACAAATGAAGGTCAAGGGAAGAAATAATTCCTTTGATTGAAGTATGTCTGATCAGGGATGTGTATGTTGTTGATAAGATCTTTAATTCTTTATGGTCATACATGGTTTTTGCTCTTTTTGCCAAGTAATCATTTAGGTTCAGCGGTCTTTGTTCAATAAACTTTTCAAATGCGTCTAGAAATGAATGATTTAGTGCCTTTGTTCTTTTTGGGTTGGGAAGTATACCTTAGCTTACTATAAGCAACTCAATACATAGGAAAAGAGAATAGCATTTGGCAACCCCAATATCCAAAATTGATCAAAGATGGAAAGGATACTAGACAAGGTTGTTAAAATCGTAATCTTAACTGGAATCGGGAGGGGGTTGCAAAATCGTAATTCGTGAAATCGTAACTCGAATTGTAAGATTTTACAAAAAATATAAAAATATATTGTAAATAAAAATATGATAATAAAATTCACTAATACATGTATTAATTCCACTAAAACTCAGAATATATCTTTATTTTACAGTAATAACATAACATATTAATACATTTTAGATGTATTATAGTGTTGTATGATATTTAATAGAAACAAAAAAGACAAAAAAAAAAGAACACATGACTACAGATTACATTAAAAGCCCAATACTAAAAGCCCAATATGTAGCTTCAGGTTTAGGGACAAAAAAAACACAGTGGCTTGACCTAATTGCCAGCACCGGCCCTAGAGAGCACAATGGAAGAATAAGTAGATCACGAAGGAGAAGAAGCAAATCTGCTTGCACTTGTGAACATCTTCAAAGAGCAGCAACAGGGGACGAAGCTAAACAGAAACAGAGCAACAAACAATGAAGTAGAAGGTGAAGTAGAACGAACGAGGAAGAGAGGTGAAAGCGCAGTCATGGTCGTGGGTTCTGATGCGAGATTAAGGTCGTGCAGCAAAGAGGTAGAAAATTAGGGTTTTTAACCCAAAACCGGCTTGAAAACGGGTTAAAACATCCAGGGGTAAGTTTTACCCGAACCGCGTTAAAAACAAAATTGGAGCGCCGTCGATTTCACGATTCCGCCACTGGAATCGCCGATTTTGAAGCGTCTTTGCCAAAATACAATTTTGAGCAACAACGATGACGCAGGATACCAGCAGAAGCGTAAAATAGCACGATTTAAATCGCGATTTTGCTAACCATGGTACTAGATTCTTTTTGGGTAGTTTTAGAAAGAGTATTTTGAGGGAGAGCCTTAGAGCCACTGCAAACTCAAGGTTGGTTCATTTTGTCATGCCTAGGTTTAACTTCTAGAAACACCCTCTTTGCTTGCCTGGGTAAGAAAACATATTTCTACCCTTCCTAGGCTAGATTCACCATGTGCACTAGGCCACCTTTACTAGATTGAGTATTTTCATAATCATCAATAGCAGATTTAAGAAGACTTGTAGAACTGTGTGACTTGGAATGTTATTATGTAAGTAATTTGACCTAGTTTGATGTGGTTTGTTGTTGTTGCTGACTTGCTGTAATGTTTTTAAGTAAGTAGAAGGATTCATGGTTGAGTCTTTTTCTAAGAACCATTTTACTTATGATATAATATGAGATTTCTGCTCTGTTAAAGTTATCTTACAATTTCGTAATTGCATGCAGAAATAGTAGTGGTATCAAATGGCTTCCTTCAGAGCATTCTGGAACAGTCCAGTTGGTCCTAAAACAACTCACTTTTGGGGACCTGTTGCAAACTGGGGATTCGTGGCAGCTGTGAGTTTCATTCATATGATTACCTGTTTATAATTATATTATTGAAAAATGTCCAGCATTTTATTTACTTACAAAACAAGTTATTCATGGTACACATTTATCTTAACCTTGATTATAAACTACATTCCAATATTTTATTTTATTTTTAATTATTAAAAGGGATTGGCTGACATGAACAAACCTCCAGAAATGATCTCTGGCAACATGACTGCAGGTTCAACATCTCTATTCCTTTGAAACATTGCTTTTTATTTTGGTATATGGTCTGTTGCTTAATTCATCTCTTGCTTATTGTTTTATTCTGCAGCGATGTGTGTCTATTCAGCATTGTTCATGAGATTTGCATGGATGGTTCAGCCACGCAACTATCTACTTCTTGCATGCCATGCCTCAAATGAGACTGTTCAACTCTATCAACACGTCCGTTGGGCGAAGGCAGAAGGGTAAGCAGCTGGAATGCTAGCAAAACTTAATTACGATTATTTTAACCTGTTTTATTTGTTTTCTACTCTCTCTGTTGGTAATGTTTCATATGTTTTAAATCTTATTTTAACTTACTTTGAATTCCATTTATTTTAGTAATGTTAGAAATATTCTGATAGCTATCTCTTACCCCTTTTTGTTATTTGGCGAATTCATGTAAATATCACTAAATAAAGAGTTAGCCCTGGGTTTAGTAGAACGGATTTCCTATTGTGTGCTCAACTGCTCATGGGTACACACCAGTAATTAATACAATCATAAGTTTTAATACATTAATCATGTGTGAGCACTTTTCAATGAGAGAATGTAATTGTTGAAGGAGCGTTAACTTTTTTTTTTTGCATAATTTTATTCTTCCAATTCTATCCTTAACACTATTTAATTCTTATGATTTTATATTGCATGTGATACTACTCTTTTTATTAGCTAAAGCCAATTATAAGCTTTCTATTTGCCTGACCAATTTTTTCATGATTTTATATTATATATTGTATGAACTCATTGTATATGATACTCATGCAAGAGCAAGGGATAACAAAATAAGAGTATCATTCACAATATAAAATTATGGAAACATTGTTTAGGCAAATCGTAGCTTATAATTGACTAAAGGTAATAATAGAGTATCGTGTATAACATAAATCAATGGGAATTAAATAATTGAGTTATAATGTTATAATTGGAAGATTAAAATTACACAAACAAGAGTTAATGCTCATAAAATTGTTATATTCTCTCCTATTAAAAAAGTTCTCTCACATAATTACTGTATTAAAAATGTTATAAAGTTTATGATTGTATCAATTACTAACGTGTGTCCATGGACACAAGAAAATCCGTTAGTAAAATTCAGAGAATTAACCAAATAAAAGAAACTGCGGTTGATAAATCGTGTCGCTAGAATCTTTTCCTTCGTACTGTTATCATTTTGATTTTATTTTATTATTTGTTTAAATTCGGTTCCCCTGCGCCATGGACTGTCCCTTTCCTGATTTCCTCTGCATCTCAGTTTGAACAGGTCTTTTATGCAGTATATTAAACCTTTGTTTTGACTGATAGAAGTTTGTAACTGTTGCAATTTCTTTTGTAGGTATCTCTCGGGGAAGAAGGAGGAGGAAGAAGCTTCATCCAAGTGATTTGATGCTAACACCTCCTGAATGGAGCGACTTGAAAAGAATGTGCATTTGAACTTTTTTTTGCTGATTTATGAATAATTTATTGTGAGAGGGGTCTTGTGAAAACTGTAAAAGATTGAGAATTTGCAAGACTAATTGTTAAAGGTATTTGGGTTAGTAACATATCACTGACCCTGATGGGAAGATTTTAATTCGCAAAGTATTTGTATATTGTCTTATCTTATACTGAAATTCAATCAAATCATTAAGATTTTAAGTGTCATGCCAATCACTCTGGCCAAATTTCTCTGAAATATTTGTGCATGAGGATTTTGTTGGTGCAAGTGCATGGGGATAGAATGGATTTTTTTAAGATGTTTTTGGTGTTCTTCAACTAAAGTTGGAGTTTTGCCATAGTAATGCGTGCAACTTTTAATATTGATTTTTATTCCATGGGTTACTAAGGTGAAATTTTAACCCTTTGTTTGGGTGAGAGGAGAAAGTGTCAAGAGAGAAGAGAGAATAAGAAAAACTAAAGAGATTATGAGTGTTATTTGGCTTCATAAAAAATGGAGAAGAAAAGTGTTATTTTTCTCTTTCTGAGTTTGGATAAAGAGAAAATGGAAAGAAAGTTTATGAGGGAAAAAAATATTAAGTGAATATTTGTGAGACTAATTTAGTGATATTTTTGAAACAAAATTAGTGACGAATAAATCTTTAAATGATTAAATTGATTAGTTTTTTATTTAAAAAAAAAGACATGTGAATCCCACTATAAAATGTTTTTCATTTTTCTACTCAACCAAATGAAAAAAAAAAAAAATACTTTGCAACCCATTTTTATCTTCCTTTCTTTTCATTTCACCTCCAACCAAACATTGGTTTTTGGTATAAATAGAAGCACGACACTGTTTTTTTACAAAAACACAAAGGTTTGACGGACAAAAAAAAACACAAAGGTTTGAAACTAACACCTTATGTATGTTATTTCTTATCCAATAAATTCCTTACTATTAGTTTAATCCTAATAGCATAACTCCAACCAAACATAATATAAAAGTGATTAGAAAATAACACCAAAATAACACACCAGAATGTTCACCTAAACTTTGTACTTATTAAAAATAGAGCATACAATATCACAATTCTTAATTAGGTTCAATACATTTGCCTATGAATTCCCTATTTGCGGTTCTATGCCAACAAACAATTTTATTACACAAAGTTTATATTAGCATTGGGTAAGTTAACAATAAAATGTTAGTATGGAAATATTTTTAGTGATTGTTATTGAAATAAATTTTCATAGTTATGATGTATCTTTTATAACTAAAATATTCATTTATCTTAAAGTTATTTTCTTAGAAAAGCATTCATTATGGTGGAGGTTAGTATAATTAATTCTAAAATATCCTTTCTCTGTGTCTATATATTAATCATAGTTTTAAATGTGAATTACCAACTAACTAATTAGGTGATAATTTTAACTTTTATCTAATAATTTTTAATGATTCAGTTAATAATAAAGTCAGAAATATAGCAGAGTAAAAGAGAGAAAAATATGTTAAACAACTTTAAGTATTTATTAAAATATTTTTACTAGAAGTATAATTGAAAAACTTATACTTACATACAAATTTAATGAACTGCCACTAATTAATTCTAGTAATATATATAAAGTTTTTCATATCTAGATGTAAAAAATGGACACAGCTAACAATATTATCAACTAACAATTACCCAATATTCTAGTTATACTTCTTAATTATACTTAAATGTTGTAGACTATTTTTCTCATCAAACTTAAACCTAATTAAAATAAAAAAAGTTTTTATCCGAAAATTTTACCCGATTCATGTATCATAAATATTAATATAGCAAGATTTTCATCCTTTTCACTATTTCCACGAGGGTTCAAGACCCTCTATCCCCAAAAGACTTGTTTATTAACTCAAATTATTTATCCTATATCCTCTTTTATTAATTGTTTATGTCTTAGAATACTGCAATATGTGATTGAAAATATATGAACATCTTTTTTAGCAATCAACAGAAGTGTTGATATAATGATAAATATATTATAATTTAAATGGGAGAACTTGAATTTCGGTCTTAGAGATTGCCTTATTAAAAAAGTAATAAAGTCTATTTAGCACGAAAATCTTTTACTTTAATAATAAATTAAAAAATACTTGCAAAATCCAAAAAAGCTTATTAGTGTCTGCATGCCAAGTTGCCAACCAAATTAAAACTCCCATACCAATCAAAACTACCAACATAAAAATAATCACAAGAAATATATAACCTTAAAATTAAAGAAAAACTTATCAATTCAACCGAAAGACACGAGATATGTATGTCATTGACAAAAACAAATTCAACCTTAAAAGAAAAAAACGTGTTGGTTATTTCTACCATTCATAGAGGCTGTACATGTGACCTCGATCAATCAAATCTTAATAAAGAGTAAAAGAGCCAACAAGTTTTATTATTTACAGTGAACTATATCATTAAATTATATCACGTTAATTTAGAATCACCTGTGTTACCGAAAAAAAAAAAAAGAATCACCTTTAAACGTACGTAGCTTCTAACAAAAAAATAAAAAAAACATATGAACAGATTTTTTTTATTTTTATCCAAATTAAAAGAATCAACCAACAACTTGATTATGGATGGAGGTTCTTGCTTTCAGTATTATCAAACATTTATTGAGAACATTCAAGGGCTTTTTTTTTTCAAGGCTTGGAAGGTAGAATTTTTTTGTTTTATAGAAAAGTAGTACAATCGAGAATTAAACTCTCCGTAGCGATACATATGTTTCCGTACACTCACCAATTGAGCTACATAACTGAGACCTTGAAAGATAGAGTTGAAGCACATTCTTCGTTAAGGTAATTTTTGAGCTATTTTTTATTTAAGTTAGGGGTGTGTTAGAAGATTCAGTTCAACCAACTTTAAAATTCACCTTAAAATTTGAAACCTTATGGTGAATTTGAAGTCTTTTTCGTCCAAAAAAAAAAATTGAAGTCTTTACCATTAATAGTAGATGCCTATGGCGTAAGGTATTTATTAGGTCGTAGCTTTTTCTTAATTTATCTTGTAACAAAAGAAAAGGCATAGTAATTATTAATTAGTGTCTTTATTCTTCCATGTGGAGGGAGATTATTGTTAATAATGGATTTGGCTCTTATAAAATAAGTGAGTATATAAAATGAAAGAGTAAGAATATATTTATTATTTTTTTAAATTGAGTAAAAAATGTAAAATATTGTAATTCAAATCGATAGTGAATATATTCTTATTTTCTTACTTTGCACAAACTTTTACTTTAGAGAAACTAAATCCGTTAATAATATAATGATTTAGATCCCGTTTGTTTTTGTTTTCTCGATAAGTAAAATTGATTTTGGAGAACAAAAATTAAATTTTACCTTATGTCAGTTCTACATTAAATTTGAAATTAATATGAGTGTTATGATTCTAAGAATAGAAAATCTTAACCAAACAGATACTTAATTTCTTGTGAGTAGTAAAAGTAAAACACAATTAAATTTTATGCAAAAAGAGATAAATTTTGGGAAAATTGAAGTTCTTACTGTCTTAAATATTGTTTGGTTGGCTAATCGTCGAGCGAAGAGAATCACTTGGATCTAGATCAAAATCGATTGCTAGTTTGCATGGGTTGTAACGCCTCGGCCGCTTGTTAGGATTGACGACTGCCCCCACAGACCAACACGAGACTTTCCAGTGTGCTTTGTCCTCACTCACACACTTTCCAAGAATGACTTCCCAGGAGATCACCCATCCCTAAATTGCTCCATGTCAAGTACGCTTAACCATGGAGTTTTTAAGGGACAAACTACCGAAAAGTAAATGTATTTTGTTGGTATAGGTAGTACGAATCAATTCTATTAAGCTATCCTTTACTAAATAGTCTCATACCTATACAGCATTTGGATCCCTCTCATTCCGGTGTATGTTCGATTCATTTATGTGTCCCTCCCGACTAGAAGTCTTGTCAGGAGGCGCTCCTTGTCCATGCTTCATTGCACCGGCGACACTCCCCGCCCTCATCATCGCCCGGAATGTCACACTAGCCACTACTGGCCAAGGCCGAAAAGCCGATAATTACTATTAGCGTCACACCTATTTTTGGATGCTTCACATCACTTTTTTTTTCGAATTTAACCTTCACGTCCGATATCTAAAAACCGAGCGAAAATGGTATCTAGAAACTTATCCAAAATGGATTTTCAAATCTAATAGTGATACATTTCACAAGTTAATACTACCGGACTCTAGTTTGCATGTTCGCTCGTTTTTAGATACCGAGCAACCACAGAAACTAGAAACGGATAGTTTGAAAGTTACGATTCTAAATTTTTCTAAAAAATTTATACTACCATAATTGAGAACCCGTTTGTAAATGGGTTTTAAATCCCAAGAGACTACAGAAACTAAAAATTACCACAGAAACTACAAACTGGAAGTCTTGTGCGTTCCGCTTGGTTTCTAATTACCGAGCTCACTCGATATCTAGTTACTCTCTCTGTTTCTATTTATAAGCACCTAAATAAAAAAAATTGGTGTTCCTTTTTATAAGTACTTAATACAAAAATGAGAAAGCATTTATTGCATTTTTTTCCAATTTTACCCTTAATTAATGAGGGTATAATTCTAAATGATATAGATGGTAGAGTTTAACTTAAGTAAGGGTAAAATTTTAAAGAGATCATTATTTATCTAGAAACTAATACATTTATTGAAGTTAACATTTTTCTTAATATGTATAACTTTTGTTTTAGATGCTTATAAATAGAAACACAAGGAGTATCAAGAAAAGATTAAAGCGGTATGACACACTCAAAGATGGGTATGAGGCCCATTGTAGCACCCAAAAAGCCCAAACGGCTAAAACTCTACAATGCCAAGTTGGTCTAGGGCCAACCTTTGTTGCTAAAGATCAAATTAATAGCTCTAATATATGATCCAGAAGGCCGGTTCCTTCTCTTTTGATTGTTGGTTTTCATTTCATGTTGGAAGGGTTTTGTTGTCTTTTTTTTTCTAGAACATATGATTCATGTTTTAAGTTGCATTAGTGTTCATATATTTATAGGTGAGCATATGATCTTGCCGAATCATTGAGGTCATGTCTAGTTTCCCAAATGATTGCTGCATATTTCCTTGTAATTTGGAGCTAGATTTCTATCTTGTGGATGTATTTTTGGGAGTTTTTCTCCCCTTGCATTGTATTGGAATATTATTCTCTTGGAAAAAAAAACTAAAAAATTAACACCTCTAATATATGTCTCAAGGATCTTCGTATCTCAATCAATATCACTTAAAAAAAAATGTATTAAAACAACTTAAATTATTAGGTATGTTGTTATTTTAACATATTTTTTTTTAAACATAACTAATATATTACTATAAATATCGACTCTATAATTATTTCTTGATACTAACAATATGATCAAGAGTATGTCAATTTCAAATACCAAAATAAGAGTATGTCAATTTCATTTTTCTATACTAAAAAATAAATATATAATTATTTAAAAGATAATTGTCCAAAAAAATTTAGAAATATTATATGTAATTTAAATTATATTGACATATGTTTCAATCATGTGGTTCAATTGGAGGAAAGTGGTTAATATATTGGTTTTAGAAAAATTTACTACTTTTTTACAATCATATCCCTAATTAGATATAATCTAACTATCTCTATAAATTAGGGGTGGCAATGGGGCGGTGCGGGGAGTACTCCCCCGCTCCCCGTCTTCGCTGCTCAATTTCCTCCCCATCCTCGCTTCTCGCGACAGGGATGTTTTCCTCCCCACTCCCATTCCTTGCCTCCATATGAAAACTGCGAGGATCCCGCAGATATTAAAAAATGTAAAAAAATTTTAAAAAGTATAAAAATTTTAAACATAATTAATAAAAAAAGGAATTAAAGTAAAAGCCAGAACAAACAACAGAAGAGAAGAAATGATACAATAGCAAGAATAAGCATGACAAACAAGAATGGACAAACAAGAACGGCGTACAAATAAGGGTAAAAAGTTCTCCAACTACATGGTCTCAAATGGAACAGTCCCCATGCGAATCCCAAAATCCAGGTGGTGATTGCCACGTATACTATAAATAATAATTCACTTTAAAAAATAAGGGTAAAACAAGCAAAAAAAAAAATCATTAGAAACTTGTATTGTATAATAAATTCACTCTACAAAAATTTTGCTTGTACCTTTATATAGATCCTCTACAAAGTTTAATCAATATTTACTATTTCTTTTCATATTTACCCCCTATTTTTTTAAAGAGATAGTCAGATGTAATTAATGTATTAATTAAAATATTTTATATTAAATAAAGGTAAGTTTGATAAACTATAATAATAATTTTTTAAAACTAATACAACAACACTTTGTTTGATTTGAGGAGATAAAATGTGAAAAAAGAAAGTAGAGAAAAGAGAAAATAAGTGTGTTTGCTTTGAAAAAAAATGAAGAAAAAAGATAAGAGAAAATAGGTGTGAGACCCATGAATAATGAAAACTCACTCTCTCAACATCAACTTTCTCTCCATTTTAGAGAAAAAAGCTTTATGTGAGATCCACATTTGATTTGACACTTCTCCCACTACTAGAATATTGTGAATTAGTTACACAAAATTAGTGGGGGCCACAATTAGACATGAACATAAAAACGTACAATGAGAAATTTTTGCAGAGGTCAAGCCGCCGCTAATATTTGCGGCGGCTAAAGCCGTCACTAAGTAACCTAGTATTTTTTTAAAAAAAATAGTACTTAGTCAGTAGTGGCGGCATGCTGTAGCTAAATTTGACCGTGAAAAAAAAGTACCTGTTGTGGCGGCCTAGCCGCCGCTATTGTTGTTAGATTTTAAAAAAAAATAAACAGTGCAAGTTTTCGGGGGCTACGACCCTTGCTAACTTTGCGACTGTTATAACCGCCGCTAAACTGACAAAACCTACTGAAAACTGACATCTCGGTAAGTTGATTTAGCGGCAGCCTTTATAGGGGGTCTATCTGTCGCTAATATTGTCAGATTTAAAAAAATTAATAAAAAAGTGCAAATTTGCGGGAGGTTTTTGCTAACGAGAGCTTTGGCCCTCACTAATTACTTTTCCATCAATTTCCTAGTGGCTTTTGATACGTAATTAGCGAATGCTTGACTTCTACTATTTAGTGAGGGCCATTTGGCCATCGCTAAATTTTAGCAACGTGAAATATTGCGACGGCCCGATAGCCGTCGCTTGGCCGCCGTTAATTGTGATTGAGCGAGGGCTTTTGCTTCGTTAGCGAAAACTTTAGCCCCTCCTAAAGACTGTTCTATCTTGTAGAGTTCCCTATTTTCTCTAACAAATCAAACGGAAAAAACTTATGTTTTCTACTCATTTTTTCTTCTCTCATTCTACTTTCACCCAACTAAATAAAGAATAAATGAATTAGTTATATATATATATTTTTAATTCTCATATTTTTTATAAAAGATCTTACGTACAGAGAAGAAAGGAATATACGAGGACACAAATGTGTCAATAAAAAAATAAAGTGTGGGCATGGTTCTTCATTTAATTTTTTATTTTTTATTTTTGGTAGAGAAAGGAAAATTCTCCATTTAAATCAGCAACCACAGAAAGACAGAATATCGTTAATCAACATGCATGTATAACATTGACTATTGACCGCACACCATACTTGTATTTTATACTTCAAATGCTTCTTGTTTTATTTTATTTTATTTACATGAAAACGAATTCTAACCTTTTACAATATAATAATTAATTACACTTTCTAAATGAGTTTTGGATCACACGTGGAAAACTATATTAGAAGTTATCCTTGACTTTTAATTTGTACATCTGGTAATCTCAATCTAAAGTAACTACATAAAGTTAAGGTGATGAATCCATATTTATCGTTGCTTAAAGTTAAAATATCCTTAACACTTTAACAATTATATAAAAATAATATATTTTCTAATTTATTTACTTAAAAAACAAAAGCATTTTAAAAGTATTATTCCTTCATTCAAATTTTATATATTTATAAGTTGCTCTTGCTTTTCAAGTCCCTTCTTATATCCCTACACGTATAAAATGTCCAGGGTAGAAAGTCAACAGCGACTATGCGTGTTAATTATAATTCATTTCAAAACTTGCATATATATTTTATGATTTTTTTTTCCCAATGAATAAATAATTTGACAATTTGCACAATATGCGTTGGATATTCGGGTGTTTTATACATGACATTTTTATTTAAAAAGTCACACTTGTTTTATTTATGATGAAATAAAATAAAATGTCAACAAGTTTTGTGTTTTTGTCTAAAAGGAAACGTTAACTAACAATGTGTTGTATATTGGAATAAAATGACTCAACAAGTTTTTTTCTTCTTTTGTATAAAAAAAAAAAAAAAAAGAATATGTATATGGATATTTTTCAAACTGAAGGTTAAGCAGCGAATCTGTATACTAAAAAAAAAAAATCGAATCTGTGTACTAAAGAAAAAAAAAGCACCGAATCTATGCATACTCGTATATTATATTGTTTGATATGTTTTTTAATTTTTATATATATTTTGACATTTTGATGCACGAAATCAATTTTTAATATAGAAAGAGATAACCTAAAAAAACAGGTCCATTGTACTTTACAGTCTATATTGGTGGAGTTTTTGCAATGTTCCTTTCATCTTTTATGGAGCACCACTGCTATTAATTATATATGTTATGGATCGATATTGGGGAATATCCCGATTTAAGGAGTATGTCCAATTCATCCTAAACTAATATTGGGATGACTCTTGACCTATTCGAGATATTAAATGAGTGAGTTGGACCCATGACAAAAGTCTAAGAGGCCTAAAAAGTGTTACAATTAATCTTAATAATTCTCTTATAAATATAACTTTTTATAATAAGTAAGGTACATAGTAGGTCCTTGGTTCGAACACTGTGGACGTATTTTAGCCTATTAAAAAAAATAAGGTATGTTATTAATTACTCTGACTCAAAATAGTTACTGATTTGAGCCGTCTTTGCAGGTTCCTCACCCGCAGTTTGCGGAAGTGCCACTAGAGCACTCAGAGACCAAATTTTTTCTGTGGATCCCGTTAACACCACCTCCTAGCCAGATAATATTTATTGTGTTATATCTATAATTTTAGAACACGGCAATATATTTAACATTTTCATACATATCTTACAAATAACACTACTCTTTTTTTTTCTTTTTTATGTATGAGTAAGTAATACTACTCTACGATCATGTCGACAGTTCTTCAATGAATCTCTATTTTTTTTTTAGATTTTAGTAAAGTTTGCTACATTTAATTAAACAAGATGACTAAGTGCCTTAATAAAAAAGTATATATAACACTTAATCATAAATTAAAGAGTCAATAACGTTTATTATACTAATTTGAAAATAAATTATCACAGGCTCTATTAACGTGTGGTTGGTTTAAGTGGTAATGTTTGTTTTCCTTAAAAAAATAGTCTCGAATTAGAACATTTGTAGATTGAAAAAAAATATTAATATGAAAGCTAGTTCCTCTATGATATAAATATTATCGGTCCAAACTAAAATATCTCTTATAAACGATATTTGTGGCTACACAAAAAAAAAATAAAAAAAAATCATATAGATAATGTTGTTCTCTCAAATATATATACATTACAAAAAAGAAGTTTGTTAAAAACCAAAGCTTGGGTGAAAACTATTTTTTTTTTATCAATCTCATTGAAAATTAATTTGATGTTAAACTCAAGAAATTGTGTTCTAATAATGGAAAAGAATTTTATCTCATTAATTTTTACAATTCAAAGGACATTTTTCATGAAACTTCGTGTATTGAGCACCCTCAACAAAATGTAGTTGTTGAGCACAAACATCAACATATTCTCAAAGAAGTTTGTTAAAAACCAAAGCTAGGGTGAAAATCATTCCTTTTTTTTTTTTATCAAACTCATTGAAAATCAATTTGATGTTAAACTCAAGATATTGTGTTCTGATAATGGAAAAGAATTTTATCTCACAAATTTTTGTAACTCAAAGGACATTTTTCATGAAATTTCGTGTATTGAGCACCCCGAACAAAATATAGTTGTTGAGCACAAACATCAATATATTCTCAATGTTACTCGTATTATACTTTTGCAATCGAAATTTCCCAATTCTTTTTGGCCCTTTTGATGTGATCTTTTATGAGAAAGGATGGAATTGAATCTTCTAGGAAAGATGCCTTTTACAATATGGAAATGAAATTATGAAATTATGCAAAAAAAAATGGAAATGAAATTAACACATAAATGGGACTATTTTGGAGATAGATTTGGTTTGAGGTTTAGAATTGGAAATTTAGTGAAATGGAATGATGAAGGTTGGTGGTGGATGGTAGCGCCACTTCTTAGAAAAGAAAATAAGCCACAAAGACGCCACAAGGGTGATGGAAAATCCCTTGATAAGTCTAAACTTGATCTAGCTAGCCAAGAACCTAGGAGAATCACTCTCACAAGATAAATATTTATCAAAATTCAAGTGTGACATTTCATTGAGAATGATGTCATTTTATAAATGAGGAGGTAGTTTCAAAAACTCTACAAAATGCACTCTGCTCACATTAAACACTTTTACTAATTAGTGCTCCGCTAACATTTTCCACTAAGTAGTGCTCTACTAATATTAATGATGATGAGTCATCACTATCTTAGTGGAATGTGTAGAGAAATCTGATTTGAAGTTGGCCCAAGTATGCAAACTAAAAGGTCACACTCCTTATTAAATAAACAAAAACATGTAGACCAAAAATGGCCTAAAGAGGTGTGCACTTTTGATTGGGCTTGACATCCCACAAAAGGCTTAAAGTGTGTTTGGATTAGCTATGATCAATTGTGAAAATAAGCTGTGAAAAAGAATTAATTGTCTGGGACATAATTAATTTTTCTTTGGATATATTTGTTGTCAGAAGTAATTTTTAAGATAATTTTAAGTTGTGAAAAGCGATTTTGAATTTTTTGAAACAATGTCCAATTTTTAGCTGAAGGACAAAAAATTTTTTCCTCTGTTAAAAAAATAATCAAAAGTTTTTGTAAGTGTAAAATACGACAATCCAACATACGTTAAAAACTAATCTTATTGAAACACACCCTTAATAAAAACATAAGAAAATTGCTAATTAAATTATTCCTAAGGCCCACAAGGAATGGCACCTAAGGGTCTTCAATCTCCATGATGCAAACACAATTTTTTGGGCTTCAACTTCAAGTCTTAATTGCCAACACTTCTCTCTAGCTTTCTTAGCCTTTGTTCTCCTCCTTTTCATAGGTATACCTTGCTCTCCAAGTGCCTCAATATCCTTTTTCTTAATTGTGTTCTCATTACCTTTGTTGTTTCTCATGCAGTTCACTTAATTAATTGTTTTCTCACTCCCATTCTTTCATAAAAATCACCATTTGAGATGGTTTATCATGCTAAACTAGATCTCACAGAGCTCAAGGGTTTTGGTTGTCTGCAACAACCTTATTGTTCGCAAGCTCGACCACGGAGCCTCTAAATGTATTTTTTTGGGTTAAAAAAGTGGCACTAAAGGATTTGCTAAAATAATTTTATAAAATAAGTAGGAGCACATTAGTACTCATGAGTGCTAACATACTTCTACTTATTTTATAAAAATAATATTTTGTCAAGTTACACAAAAATATTTTAAAAAATTAAGTTATAATTTAGGTGCATTCTATGGTAAGTAAGCAAATTTTGTGATGTATGATACATCACTATAATTACCTAGAATAAAAGGTTTGTGAAAGTAAAGTTTCGGTTTTGCCCCTCTTTTTATTACATTAAATTGTATTTTTCTTATTTTTCAAATAGTCCTTAAACATTAAGTGCAAACTCCACTCATATTTTTAACCCTCCTTAAACTCATGTTAGGATTTCTGTTGATATTCCTAAGCCGCCATTGTTGAAGCTCTTTGGATTCTTCGTTGCGTAATTTCTCAATGACAGTTCGGAGTGTTTGATTCCGATCTTGCAACATAAGCTACGGTTTAGGATTTCTCTGTTTTTCTTCAGATTTCTAATTTCAGATAATACTTTGGTCATGGCGAACCGGAGAGGGCAAGATTTGGTTCACGGTGACGGGATAGATCTAGTTAATCCGTTGAACGGTGAGGATTTCGATGATTCATTGTCTTTGGACACTACTCCTTCAAGCTTAGGTGCTGGATCTAGAACGAGTTCTTCTTCTGTGAGTGAGGATATATTCTTTGACCAAAGCGATGATGATTTGCAATGGCTGTAGGCTCTTGATTTGCAGGTTTTGCGTGCATGTCGAGTTGACGAGCGCCTGAAACCCTTGCTGGAGATGAACACTATAGAAGATCCATTTGTTTTTGTTTTTCAAATGGAAGCTGATGTTTCTATTCTTTTTGCTGGGTCTTCAAAACCCTAAATTTTAAATATCCCAATTTTTATTTTTATTTCTGTCGTTGTTTTGAATGTTTTTCAACTGAAGATTTGTGCTTTTGTGGTTTTCGAATCCTTTGCTTTGATGGGTACCTTGAATCTTCTCTTGTTTTTCTTCTCTTTGGTGGGTTTCTATGTTATGGCGGCTGTGAAGGTGGTGCTGATTGGAAACAACACCACTCTCTCTTTCGATGATATTGAAACTAATTTTGGTAAATTTTTCTAGGTATTCTTTTCTCCTAAGTCTAGATTTTGTATGCCTTGTATATAAGATGGTGGGGCTACGATGATAGTGGCTTGTGGTAGTCTATGGTGGTGGTGTAAGGGAGCACCAGCACGGTAGAGGAAGGCGGCGAGAGGAGGTGGGGGCAGGGAGAGGGAGGGCGAGTGGTATGGTGGAAGGAGGATCAGAAAGAGGGGTGAGAGATGAAAAAGCAGAGAAGAAGGAGAAGATTGATGAGAGAATCTAATTGTAATTTTAAACAAATTAAAACATACAAATATAAAAACCTAAACTACAAGTTGCATAAATAAATTTAATTCATTGAATAAAATATTTATATATCTGATGGTCAAAATCTGTGATGTATCATACATAACAAAATTTTTTTTACTTACCGTAAATAATACATATAATTTATTAATATATTTTTTTTAAAAAATAAGTGAGAATAATTAAGAAACTCAAATTTTAAAATTGATGGAGTACAATTGTTGGGTGAGAATAACAATAATGTAGTCCCACGAGCAGATCAGAAAGTGGTGGGTGCTTGAATTTGATGGCAGCATAGGAAAGGAAGAGGAGACAGCAATAAGAGGTGGGCTTTTGTGCGATATATACTAATTATTAATTATTTTTTTATCAGAAAATATATAAATAAAAATAAATAAATAAGCACATAAAGTATAATAGTATGTTTCTTCTTTTGTTGTCTGCTCCACACGTTATGTTCATTGGCATACATACTTTTCAATCATCCCATCTTAGACAAAATTTTCATTCCACTCTTCCACCACTGCCCACCTCTCTCTCTCTCTCTCTCTCTTCTAAAAGTAAACGCTCTCTCTCTTTCTCTCTCCTCTGATTTCATTTTTATTTACGGGAAGCATCCACTCCTCCCCACTGGACCTTTTATAGTAGTATTATCCCCACTTGTCAACGTGAATAATTTTTGTTAGGTTTTTATTTGGGTCTAAATCTTCAATAAACGTTTCTTATTAGTGCTCATATAATTAGTACTATTCAACCTAGACAACTATAATTTATAGAAAAGAAATAATGTATATACTATATGAGAGTAATGTTAAATAAGATGAAGTGTACACTAATATAAAAAAGAGTATGTCAACGTCACCCCCACTTCTTCTCTCTCTCTCTCAACCTTCATGTTGCAGGGTCAATGGATGGTCTTTCTCTTTCCCATCCCAAATATCTCCTTGCATTGGCTCTTCACCTCCTTATGTCCCCTTTCTTCTTCTTCCTCCTCCTCTTCCATTTCCATTCCCACCTTCTTCTTCTTCTTCCCTTCACCACCCCTTTTTCTAATGACACCCCCTCCTTCTTCCACTTTCATGGTTTCTCTCACAACACCACCCTTATTCCTCTCACTCCTCTTCTATCTCACCTTCTTCGTTTTCCAAGTCTCTTCCTGCAACCAATTTGACAAACTCTCTCTCTTAACCTTCTCACAGAACATCTCCACTTCTTCCCCTTACCCTCCTCTCGATTGGTCCTCTTCTACCGATTGCTGCCTTTGGGAAGGAATCACTTGCGATCAAGATCTCAGAGTTACCAATCTTTCTCTTCCCAATAGAGGACTCACTGGTTCTATCTCTCAATCTCTCGCCAATCTCTCTTCTCTCGCTCATGTTAATCTCTCTCATAATCGATTATCCGGTAACCTAAAATACCAGTTTTTCTCGCTGATTAATCAGCTGTTAGTTCTCGATTTGAGCTATAATCGTTTATCTGGTGAGTTGCCGCAATTTGTTGGTGTTGGTGGTGTTAATAATACAAGTGGTGTGATTAAGGAGGTTGATTTGTCTAGTAATTTGTTTAATGGAACGCTTCCTTCTTCTTTCGTTAATCACTTGGCGCTTTCAGCAGAAACAGGGAATTTGATTTCTTTCAATGTTAGTAATAACAGCTTCACTGGTCAAATTCCTGTTTCTGTTTTTTGTGTTAATGAGAAAAACTCGTCCTCTGTGAGATTCTTGGACTTTTCATCCAATGATTTTGATGGTGTTATTCAGCGTGGAATAGGAGCTTGTTCAAAATTGGAGAAATTTAGAGCTGGTTTCAATTTTCTGTCAGGGAATATCCCTAGTGATATATTTGATGCTGTTTCTCTCACTGAGATTTCATTGCCACTCAATAAACTTGGTGGAACTATTGGTGATAGAATTGTTGGTCTCACTAATCTCACAGTTTTAGAGCTTTATTCCAATCATTTCACAGGTCCTATTCCACCAGATATTGGAAAACTCACCAAGTTGGAAAAGCTTCTTCTTCATGTTAATAATTTGACAGGTACTCTGCCAGATTCTCTCATGAACTGTGTCAATCTTGTGGTGTTGAATTTAAGGGTTAACAACTTGGAGGGAAATCTCTCAGCATTTAACTTCTCTGGATTCCTTAAACTAGCCACACTTGATCTTGGTAACAATAATTTCACTGGTGTTTTACCACCTACCCTGTATGCTTGCAAGTCACTTGCAGCTGTGAGGCTGGCTTCTAATCAACTCGAGGGAGAGATTTCGATCGAGATTCGTGGTCTTGAGTCACTGTCTTTCCTGTCAGTTTCTACAAACAAGCTGAGGAATATAACTGGTGCTCTGAGGATACTCACAGGGTTGAAGAATCTTAGTACCCTTATGCTGTCCAAGAACTTCTTCAATGAAGAGATACCGAACGACTTGAACGGGGCAGACGAAGATGGATTCCAGAAGCTCCAGGTTCTTGGCTTTGGTGGATGTGAGTTCACAGGTCAAATACCAAACTGGCTTGTGAATTTGAAGAAGCTTGAGGCCTTGGACCTGTCCTTTAATAAAATTAGCAGTTCGATTCCTCCTTGGTTGGGTTCGCTTCCTCAGCTTTTCTACATCGACTTGTCTGTTAACCAACTTACAGGGGAGATTCCAATTGAGCTCACAAGATTCCCAGCACTTACATCACAACAGGCAAATGATAGAATAGAAAGGACTTATTTGGAGTTACCTGTCTTTGCTAATGCCAATAATGTTTCCCTTTTGCAATATAATCAGCTTTCTAGCTTACCTCCAGCAATTTATCTGGGAACCAATCACCTAAGTGGAAGTATTCCTGTTGAGATTAGTCAACTGAAAGTCCTTCATCAGCTGGACCTGAAGAATAACAACTTCTCTGGCGACATACCGGTTCAAATTTCAAACTTGACTAACTTGGAGAAACTAGACCTCTCAGGAAACCAACTGTCTGGTGAAATCCCTGATTCTCTCAAAAGGTTGCATTTCTTGTCCTTTTTCAGTGTAGCAGACAATAATCTTCAAGGACAGATACCAACTGGTGGTCAGTTTGATACTTTTTCATACTCAAGCTTCGAGGGAAACCCGCAATTGTGTGGTCCGGTTATTCAGCGCTCGTGTCCTTCTCTACAAAATACTAATAGTACCACAGCCAGTCGCAGATCCAGCAGAAAAGTAATCATTGGACTTATCATTGCAGTATGTTTTGGGATTGCTTCACTGGTTACAGTGTTGATAGTATGGATTCTCTCCAAGAGAAGGGTCAATCCGGGAGGAGTTCCGGATAAGATTGAACTTGAATCAATTTCTGCTTACTCGAACACCGGGGTTCACCCTGAGGTTGATAAGGATGCTAGCGTAGTGGTATTGTTCCCAAACAAAGCAAATGAAACCAAGGATCTTACCATATATGAGATCCTAAAAGCCACTGAAAATTTCAGCCAGGCAAACATAATAGGATGTGGAGGTTTTGGTTTGGTTTACAAAGCAACATTACCCAATGGAACTACACTAGCCATCAAGAAACTTTCAGGAGATTTGGGCCTCATGGAGAGGGAATTCAGAGCAGAGGTAGAGGCTTTGTCAACAGCACAACATGAGAATCTTGTGGCATTACAAGGCTACTGCATTCATGACGGCTTTCGGCTTCTCATATACAATTACATGGAAAATGGAAGTCTGGATTACTGGTTGCACGAAAAGGCCGATGGTGCGTGTCAACTCGATTGGCCCACCCGGTTGAAGATAGCGAGAGGAGCAAGTTGTGGTTTGGCTTACTTGCACCAGATATGCGAACCACATATTGTGCATCGCGATATAAAGTCAAGCAATATCCTCCTTGATGCAAAATTTGAGGCACACGTTGCTGATTTCGGGTTGTCCCGGTTAATTCTTCCATATCACACTCATGTTACAACTGAACTTGTAGGTACATTAGGTTACATTCCTCCAGAGTATGGACAAGCATGGGTGGCTACTCTTAGAGGAGATGTGTACAGCTTTGGGGTTGTCATGCTTGAGCTTCTCACCGGGAGGAGGCCAGTGGACGTATGCAAGCCGAAAATGTCAAGGGAGTTGGTTGGATGGGTTCAACAAATGAGGAGTGAAGGAAAACAGGATCAAGTCTTTGACCCCCTTCTTAGAGGGAAGGGATTTGATGGTGAGATGCTTCAAGTACTTGATGTGGCTTGTATGTGTGTAAGCCAGAATCCTTTCAAGAGACCAAGCATTAGAGAAGTTGTTGAATGGTTGAAAAATGTAGGATCAGAAAACCAACAGAGGAATAAAGAGTAGATAGAAGTGTTTCTACTTCAGCAAATCTTGACAGTGTATATGTTACTTGTGCAAAAAAAAGTTTTGTTTTTCTATAAGTACAGATTGTCATTTTTACCACTGTAAATGTTGACTCTCCCCTGTCACAGTATTACTGCTAGAAAGATTTTGTGGTTTATATTATGTGATCCTCCATTTTCAACTGAAGAATTTTCTATTTTAGGAACTAGTCTCTTGCTTATGCCTTGTGCAGAAAATGTTCCTTCACATTTCAACAGCTTCTACTAACTCTTTCTGATGGTGAATACAGCATACAGCATCATATAAAACAATGCAAGTTTATGTTTTATCAATGCGTTTTTTACTTCTTAATCTTAATACAGAAGTGCTACAACTAGCTGGTTTTATTTATTTATTTTTTGGAAACCACTAGCTGGTTTTATTTGTATCACCATTCAAATCACTACATGCCTGGCCCTTTAAAAGAGAATAAACATGCCTAGTTTTTCCAGCATATGATTGTTTATTTATATTTTTCTTTCTTGATACATTGTATTTTTGGACACTACTAGCTCAGGGGCAATTGAACTACCAGGTAAGTGGTTTAACAAATTCCATTCTCTAACTTAATATTTCTGTGTATCCCGTATAAGAGAAGACTGGTTTTGTATTACTTTATGAGAAAAACATTAATTTGGTCTTAGGAAGATTTACTTATTATCAATTCAGTTTTTTTAAAAGGTTTTTGTCGTTAAATTAATTGTTTAAAGATTTAAAATATTATCAAAATAATATTAAAACATTATCAAATTAGTCTCTCACTGTACAAAAAGAATTTTTAAAAAATTAATTTGGTAATAAATTTTTTTAGCCAACAAATTAGTTACAAACAAATATTTAAAGGATTAAATTGGTGTTTTTCTGGTACTTTAAATGAGTTGCTTAATTTTTTTTATAGGAGAAAGTATACTAACTAAGGATTGAACTCGAATACTCACACACGCATGTCTGGTGTACTCATAAACTGAACTATATAATTAGGTCCGAGTTGCTTAATTCTAGCTACGTGTTCTAGATTAATGAAACTAGTGAAAACTCATTCTAAAACTTGGCATGTCAAATTGTTGCCATCTTTACATTCTAAATAGTCCGTGTGTATTTAGTTTACAGTTAAGATTGTTCCGTGTTATGAATGTGGTTGAGATTTATGTCAAAACAAATTATAACCGTTGATATATTATTAGAACTTGAATCAGGTTTAGCCAATCGAAAACTAAATATATACTTAAGTGTGTGTTGAGTTTTGGTTTTAAGTTTAAATTCAGTTTGGATACATTGAAATTTGGCTTTTCAAACATACCCAACATGAAAGTAAGAATTTTGTGGAGTTGAGCTGAAACAAAATGAAAAACAATCATAGCAGTGGTAGTTCTGCGTGAAAGTGAAATTATAATTTGTGTCTAAATAAATTATAATTATTAATACATTTTTAAAAAATATTTTATGCTCATTCAATTAGGAAACAAACGTGCACCAACTTTTATTATTTAAAAAAACATCGATTTCACTCACGCATAATAAATCGTGTATATTATCATTATAAAACTTTTACATAGCTTTCTAATTTTATCCGATTAAAAACTCATATTTACTTAAAAATTTAACTCCACTATCCTTATTAATTAAATGTAAAAATAAAAAATATAATAAATATTCTAACTTTTATAATACTACTATGTACTTATAAAAATAAATATTTTTTTTCTAGATTCTTATTAATAGGAGCTAAAGGAATATTTTGTTTCCTGAATCAATAATGACATGGATAATTAAAAGAAGCAAACAAGTAACAGTTTCCGCACCCTTTGCCTTCATGTCCCTATTGTGTTTAACTATGTAGGAGTATATCACTAATCTTGGTTTTGTGTGTAAAGCTGTATTAAATATGTGACACCAATAGGGAAAATGATTCATGTCCAATTTGGAATTTTCTCTGATCTCTCATTCTGTTATCCAAAGGAAAATTAATTATGCTCAAGCTACCAAAGTATGTTCTACCAGAAAAGGAAATTCACATGACATGAACCTGCAGTCAGATACCATGAACTTGATGATTTGACAATTTGTGATTCCGAAATATTTGACATCATAGAGTTTGTACAATGAAGTTGACATGCTTTGTGGAATAATTCAGAATTGACTGTCATTAACTTATATATATCCTAACTTGTCTTTGAGCCAAGAATTTCAAGAACAAAACTTACCCTCCGTTTGAATTTAAGGATAGAACTAAAATGGAAAGAAAATAAGGATGGAGAGAAAATGAAGGAAAAGAAAAGTGTAATTTTTTTTAGGACGACTTAACGTATTTAAAGACCTAAAACAAATTAAAATTAATTATAAAATTAAAGTTAATTATATAATTATGTATATTAATTAGTGCATTATTTTTTACTAATATATTTTCTTTTAAATAATATTTATTTATATTTAATATATTATTAAAATTAAATATATTTTTTATTTTTGTTTATAAAAAAAATAGTTAGGGGTCTATTTTTTAGTATCTAAATATTTGGGAGTCTAAAATTCTTGTTTTAGTCTTTTGAGTCTTGACTTGGCCTTGCTTTTTTGTTTCTTGAGGTCAATTTTTTCACTTATTTTCTTTTCATTTTCTATTGATCCAAAAAAAAAATACATTAATTTGCATGATTTTCTTTTCTCTAATTTTTTTTCAGTAAACCATACAAACCATTAGAGTCTATTTGGTTTGTATTTTAATTTTTTCCCTATTTTTTATTTTTTGTTTTTAAAAATTTTATAAAAAAACTAAAAATGTTGTAAAGAAAATTGTTTTATTATTAACATTTCAAGTTTTTTCTTTAAAAAATTTTAGGAAACAAAGAACAGAATAAAAATTTAAAATAAAAATAAAAAATAAAAATGCAAACCAAACCTATTCTTCTTATTTTTTAAAAGTATTAAAATTCGTTAGAATAAAACATACTAGTCAGATAAATGAATTTTGATTTTTTTAATAGGAAATTATGTTTAGCTCAAAATAAAAAATTTACGATTTCACACAAATGAATAGAAGGCATTTCAAAATTCAGAAAAAAATTGAAAATTCTTAAATATTTTTTAATTACTGCATCTAAATACATACAAATATTCTTTTTATTTTTGGCGAGAACTACACTTATAATTTCACCATATAATATCAATAATACCAGTACTTTGCGATAAAACTGAAGATGTAGTTCTCTCAATTTAAACTATAGAGGATTCACATCCATAAATTTAATTTAGGCTTTTTAGACAAAATCTAAAACCAACAAACAAAAGCAGAAGCGCACATCACTGAATAGATGAATCATCCATCAATGCTAGCACTATCAACATTTTGATTTCTTTTTATTTTTTTTTTCTGGATTTGTTTTTAAGAAGAATGGAATCATAGGTCATATATACTGGACAGAAAAACATGTTAGAACGTTATTGGAGATGTTGCATCAATATAATAAACATGCTCATAATTAGTTTTTGACTCTATATATATCCATCATTTTGATTTTTGGCTAATTTTGGGCACAAACTTGAAAGTCTTTCTTGCCCATTAAACGTGATATTCATTTTCAGTGGTGGGGCCATCAACACGTATTATTGGTTGGGCGTGAAATTTGAAATTAACCATTTTTGCACCAAACGCATAATCCATCAAATAAATAAAAAAATAATAATAATAAAAACATTTTGCTCCTCAAAGAGAAAGTATCAAAATCAAAATAATAGGAATGAGTGGGAGTAGAAAACCAGTGTAATAGTTTACTTGCTTTCAAATGTCAACAGAAACCGCAACTATGCTTCAAGATAAGTACGGATATAGGTGGAATTTTTCTTACTCTCTAATAAGATATATTTAAAAATTAATGTGATTTGATTTATCATATAGTATAATTAATGTTATATTTTATTTTTATTTTGAGTTTCTTAATCTGTACAATATATTGTACGTGTTAAAAAATTTCGTATTTAAACTATATGTATTTCTTGTGCAATGAATAGAATGAGAGAGTCCCTGAAATGAGTATTTTGACATCCCAGTCGGTAAATAATTTTGTAAAGTAATAGTATGAGATTTATTTAGAGGTGGTTTGGTTTGTATTTTTATTTTTTGTATTTAATTTATTTTTTGTTTTTTTAAATTTTACAAAGGAAAAATTAAAAATATTAAAAATAGAAAATTTCTATTTTCAGCATTTTTTATTTTTTCTTTTGTAAAATTTTAGAAAATAGAAAACAGAAAATAAAAACAAAAAATGAAAATGCAAACTAAATAACCCCTTATCTTTTAGGTTTCATTGGAAGAACTTCAATTCCTAGACTCATCAATTGAGTCATCATGGGCACTAAATTTAGGGCCAGTAGTGACCTTTTATAGATTTTGAAGCAACGTGAAAAAAATGAACTCATTTTAAGTTAATTTTTTTTTACTAAACTATAATAAAATTTTGATATTACATACGATTTTATCAATACATCATAATTTTTCAGGACATAACTTAATAATAACAATACTAATAATATCCACACTTAAAAAATGATTTTTTTTAGCAACTAACAGTCATATATATTAAAGTTTATAATAAAACTATTTTTAAAAAGAAAAATTAAACAAATTTTTATAATAATATTTTTTTATTAAAATAAGTGGTTATTTTAAAAAATAACCATAAATAAACTAACTCTAAAAATCACTTTTTTAATTCTTACTCATTTATTACACTTGATTATTCTGAGAAGTTACTCCAAATAGTTTTTTAAAAATGTAAAAGTCTGATTTTTTTTTCTAACACTAATTATTTTTAAAAACATTTTAGAATTTTTTTTATTAAAAAAGTGAAGTGATTCTTTTGCAAAATGAATAATAAATAGTAGTAAGAAACAGTAAATTAATTTTCAACAGTGTAATGTGAAAACCTGTTTGGGAAAAAGAAAAAGAAAATCAAAGACGATGAACGAGGCACCGTGATTTGATATAGCGAAGCATCGATTTGATTCCAATGGTGAAGGATCAGGAAGATCAGTGATGAAGCAGAAGGAGTTGACTGTGTTGCTGTGCCTCATTTGGGCTCTAACCCTTCTCTATGGCGAGATGTTCGCTTACTGGGTCCCACCCCTCTTCACCTGTTCTTGGCCCCATCTTCGCCACACCACCACCACCACCACTGCCACCACCTCCTCGTCTTCTTCAACGGTAACATTAAAGTTTTCAACTTTTCACTTCCTTCATTTTTGGGTCTCACTTAGGTTTTTAGATTGTTTTCAGTTCATGACTCTCTGGTAGCTGGTATATCCCAATTTACTTTTGCTAAGGAATGTGCTGGATCTATAAATTTTTGTTTGTTTTTCATAGTAAATTATTTTCTGGGGTTTTGTAGAACATTGAAGAGTTTGATGATTCGTGCTTTATTAGTTATAAAAGGTGAAGCCTAAGCTAGAATTAGTGTTTCTCTCACAGTATGTTTGAAGATGTGTATGCATTACAATTTCACGTTGTAAATACAGTACAACGTATAACTGATTAACTTGATTCTTTGATTTGTTTTGTTTGCAGGTTCAAACAGACGGTGAGAATCACCAGGCTGATTATGTAAAAGTTGCTGTTATTGCAGATCCACAGGTGATTTTTTCTTCTCTTATGGTTATGGGCATACATATGATCATTGAAAGTATACTTGCATTGCAGATGCCTGTTTATGCACATCTTGTAATCTATGTTCTTGTGGATTTACATCTCTCTTATCGTTTGATAACATTTATCTTAATTTTTTGAATGTAACAGCTCATGGATAAAACTTCTCTTAGTCTTCCTGCAAAATCACTGGCACTAGAGATGGCAGAATTCTACACTGATTTGAACATGCGCAGATCATTCTTTGCATCAATCCTTCCTTTCAAACCTGATGTCATATTGTTTTTAGGGGATTATTTTGATGGAGGTCCTTATTTATCAGATGAAGAGTAAGTCCCTAAAGTAAATATTTCTGTTTATGTTCGGCCTTTTACAAGTTTTAGTTATGTATTATCCCATGTATGACTTTTCTATTAGCCTTCTGTTCTCCTCCTGGATAATTTTGGAATTTGGAATTCAATTCAGACCGTTAAATTCTAAAAACAATATAACCAAAAAGCTATTAACTTTTCATTATATTTTGTTAATAACGTGGCTGAACAGATAAAAGAGACTTCACAGGGCCTATACTAGGAGAAACAAACTGTAATCTGCTATTTGTTACAGGTACTTAGTGACTTAGTGGTTACAAAAGAAGTTAGGTGGTGGGGAAATAAATTCGAAAGTAGGTCCCGGAGTGAGGCATGTACGGAGAAACCTATTGTTTGGCTGAGTGAACTCAGTAAAGGGTGAATTGTTCCCTTGAAAGAGACCCTCGGCCTCTTGTACTTACTTTTTTTCCATAATAATAATAATCAGTTTCATTCTTTTGATTCGCTATTATTTTTCCCCAAATACCACAATTCAATTAAGGTAATTCTGAATCCCAAACATATTTGGTTCCTTGGAAGGAGTTTTGGATAAGAAGACAAAATGAAAACCAAGATATTTCCCGTCCCTCTACATGTTTTACAAGGAAGTCCCCGTAATCAAATCATTAGATAAGCACCAGAAAGAATCCAACTGAAAAAAGTGACAGATATGAGCATTAGACGTTATGCTCAATGGCTTGTGGTGGTAATTGGTGTTAGGTGTTTATCCTTTTTGTTTTCTGAATACTTTATTTCAATTGATTATATAATCATTAAGGGTGATGTATTGCCACCCCTTTTCATTTTTTTTTTAAAAATTTAAATATATTTTCTAACCAATGAAATCAAAGTATTAATATATAAATATTATTAAAATAATTGAAAAGGAATAACAATTGACATTTTGGAGTGGCAATTGCCCACCTATCATTAATTACATACTTAGTTTATATTTCCATGTTACTGTTAAAAACAGGGAGAAATAATAGAAAAATAAATCTTAGATTTATTTAGTTAACTTTTACAAGATTATTATAAGCCAAAGAGCATTCTCTGATTGATGTGAATAGTGGTTTGATTCAAGTATCTTGTCTTTCTATCTTGAATTGAAAAGACTGTTCTCTTCAGTTCTATTTTTTCCATGCTCTCTCAAATTTCCTCATATGAAATTCCTTGACTATCTTTTGGATGGACAGATGGCAGGAGTCTTTCAGTCGCTTCAAACATATCTTTGGTTTGAATGCACAAGGAAAATACACAAACATGCAAGTTTTCTACATTCCTGGAAACCATGACATTGGCTATGAAAGTCTTCATTCCCTAAAGCCAGAGGTATTTCAACACTGCATTGCTCAACTTCTGATGCTCAAATATTAGGTTTCTTGCGTTGTCCTGTATGATATATAGCTTTGAGGGAGTTAAATGCCAAAGACATGACTGAGAGTGTAGTCATGGTTGCATAGGACTCATGACTATAATCAAGATCTTAGAAATCAGATATTGCATTTATTGTGCCAAGGGTTTTGGTTTTAAAATTTGGACTTATTGATGACATATACAGATTGCTGATGGACAAAATTTTGTATAAACTAACCTCCTCGATGGTCGTATATTATTGATATTATCAGAAGATGAATGTAAACCGAACATGGCACATTTTGATTGGAACAATGAAATGCTTTCCTTTTGTGTTGATTGTGGATGTTACCGAGTTTTCTTGAAGTTGCCTGATAATTTGATTTTGACAACTCCTGACAAGGAAATTTGGCTCTGCATTTTAGATGTTTTCCTTTTGATTCTCTTAGAACAAGCTTCAAATCACATCTTAAATTCATCATAGTGTTTGCCAAGAGGTTCTTTGCTTAAAACTTAAGTTCAACTTTACATAATTCATAATCTAGTTTATGGAATGTGATGAACATATCTATTACTTTTGCGCTTTATGTTACTATAGTTCTCTCCTTTGGTTTCTTTGTTGCTCCTAAGACTTAACTTTCTTTCTTATTTTTGCATGAATGTAGGTTATTCAACACTATGAGGAAACATTTGGGATTAGGAACTACAGATTTGGGATTGGAAAAGTGGATTTTATTGCTGTTGATTCACAAACTCTTGATGGTAAACTGCCTTTTGCTTTGTATATTTAAGTGTCTGATTTTTTTATTAGTGGCCAAGCCGACACACCTGCATTCTTTCTTCAGTTCCATAGGTGCCCCTGATTTGACCAAACCCTTCCCCTCTCTTTCTGCTGTACCTTTTGCATTAGATATTTTGTATCTGTTTGCTGCCTCATCCAGTTTACTTTGTTTAGCGTGGAGCTCATTCCTCCTTCTTGCCTTTGATTTATGATTGTTACTCCATTTAGATGGGCTTTCTTTCTTCTCTTCAACAAGCAATTATAGATTAACTATTCAAATATCCAACATAATTTATTAGGTGTTGTAATTTTCAATCAAATGCTACTTGTACAAGTCCCTACTTAGGGAATTTGAAAAAGCTAAAAAATTACTGAATTCATTATGTTTTCTACAGGACACCCACAGAAGCATCTGACTTCTCAAGCTTGGAAGTTTTTGAAGAATATATCTGTTGGTATATACTGGCCTAAACATAATTTCTTGTTATGTTAATCAAGTATCCTATTGTGATCCATGTTTCTTTTGTACTTTACTAGATAATGAAGTTCGTCCAAGAGTCTTATTGACACATATTCCGTTGTACCGACCGGATAATACTTACTGTGGCCCTGATCGTAGTTCCCTGATTATCAATCAGGTAAAGTTTATTTCAGTTTCTTGAAGTGAATCTATATTAAACTTATTGTATATGTA
Source organism: Cyamopsis tetragonoloba (assembly GCA_037177725.1). Taxonomy (NCBI): domain Eukaryota; kingdom Viridiplantae; phylum Streptophyta; class Magnoliopsida; order Fabales; family Fabaceae; genus Cyamopsis; species Cyamopsis tetragonoloba. The sequence continues at coordinate 49,194,932 of CM074124.1, forward strand.
TATATTATATATTATGCCATTGGCCATCACAATAGAGTAGTGATGTGGGTTGTATCTGAAATTTGAATGAATGTTTCTTCTCTGCCATCCAAAACATTAATGAATCTTTCTTTCTTTAATTTTCAGAGAATACATCGAAATGTAAATGATAATACCAACGATATAATGTAAGTTATTCATCTTACATGTGGAAAATTGCATGAACTGTGTTTAACGGTCGTAGATACTGAGATTTAGTTTGACTTGTATTTTCATACAGATATCAGAATTATGTTTCTGAGGTTTCATCAAAGTACTTGCTGGATGCTATCAAACCTGTTAGTCATCTATCTTCTCTTTGGACTTTACGATTCACCAACAATTTGTTGTTCAGTTTGTGACTTTCATTTTTAGAAGAAATTGTGCTGTGGTGATAAAAAGAAAAACTTGGGTCATTTCTTTAAGTACTTTTGCTTTCAAGATTACTAGAAATCAGAATATGACTGAGAATAGCGGAGAATTGAGAATGGTGACGTTAACAAGGAGAGTGATTCTTGCGTGAGAACAATGCTTATAGGCACACACAAACAATCAAAAGCCAACAAGATATTAAAATAATAATAATGTCTATTTTGAAACTTGTGCCATATTATTTTATTGTTATTAGGGTTTTTGATTGGTTGTGTCTGTGGACACTTTGCTCACGCAAGAATTGCTCAGATGAGGGTAATAACTTTCTAAGTTAGCACTTCTTGTTTCGACAGAAGCTTGTCTTATCTGGCCATGATCATGATCAGTGCACCGTCACTCATCAATCCAAATTTGGGCCCATAATCGAGGTAAAAGCCTGATCTCATCTAAACGATCTCCTTGAGTATTTGGACACGTTAACTGACAGTAATGTGCAGCACACCCTAGGTACTATAAGTTGGCAACAGGGGAACTTGTATCCTTCTTTCATGCTGCTATCAGTCAATAACTCAACTCTTCCAAATGCTTCAATTCCAGAAGAGGCTTTGTTAACTCATCTATGTTACCTTCCAATGCAAACACACATTTACTTATGGTTGGTCTAAATCTTGATAACAATGTTAATATAATGGGTTAGTTACACTAATCTCCCTTGGGGTTAGCTTTAAATACACTCGGACCCTTCTCGTTTTAAAAATTACTCATGTCTTCCTTTGTTTATTTATTATTCGTACAAGTTGATTGCGATTATTCTTAAAACATTAAGCCACATCCCATATTTATGTATGCACTATACACATTATACCCTTAAAGCAAGAGAGGTAAAAGGAAGATATGTGTAATTTTCAAATCAAGAAGGGTCCAATTGTATGTTATACTAACCTCAACAAAGGTTAGTGTGATTAACCCTGTAATTTTCACATAAACTTTTGAGTCAGTTTTTTTAATCAGTTCTATTTTTGCAATAATTGTAGGTATATTGTGCAATTTGTTCTGACCCTTCTTGCCCTCCTACTTATGCCAACAAGTAGCACAAGTTTGTGGGAACAGTGTTGGAGCATAGCGGGTCGTTGTAAAGAACTAATAGCTTGCATCTTCTCTAGAAGCGAAACGAAAGAGAAGGATGAAGATGCTAACTATGAATATGAGATGATGTGGGATGCAGATGGATCAATGCATCTTATAAAGAAACCCTTGAATGCATCCACTGTAAATTCGAACGAACGCGGCTTAGGGGAAAGGTAAACTTTGGTCTTTAATATTCTCTTCTATTACTTTGTATATGGAAAATATATTTGGCAGTTCAATTGTGAAAAAGTGGGTCTGTTTCCATTTCTCGTGTTCTATATACAAATTCTAGAAAACAGGAGAAAAAGTGAAACCGAGTGGTGATTTTGTAATTATTTATGAAAACAGAATAAAAACAGAAACACAAACTAAATAGGCTGTTATCCCCAACTCCATTACACATTGGAGGCATAAAAACTTTACCATCATTCTCATGTTTTTTAACTGTTTTCAGGGGTAATGTCGTGATGCGGTCGGCGGCCAGAAAAAATGCTGCTTCAGAAGCAGATCACTCTGTGACTGTGGATATGGCTTCAGACATTGGACTTGATCCTCTAGCAAGAATACCTTCCAAAACGGGCAAATCGAAGACGAAATTTTTAATCCAAAGACTGATTCGGACACTGCGAACGCTGATTATCATTGCAGCTGTCAATGTTCCTCTTTACATGATGTTGCTATTCAAGGATTGGATTGACAAATAAAACTGAAAATGAAATTCCTATAGCAGTGATATTCATTGAGGTTTTTACATTGAGATATATATATTTTTTGTAAAATGAGAGCCAGTTAGATAGTTCAAGTATTGATCTAATTTATCATATGTTGATGCTTTTGTATGTTTATACTTGGTAGCTTCAAGCTTGAAACATATGCTTGCATTAATCATGATAAGGCCATGATCATATCATATGGAACATCAACTATAGCATAGTTTTGTTATTTGAATGATTGTTTCCATTCTTGTTAAGATTTCCTTAGCTCACTTGATTTGCAGAGTTTGCTCAAAGTTAATGTTGCAAAGTCAATTTGTTTTCAATGCCTTTATTTATTTCCCTACATTTAATCTTAATTAATCATGTTTAGTTGATCTACACATTTTAATAAACTACTAATATTTCACTTTTTTAAGAGTGGTGGCTATATTAATGCAAATTACTACTATTTGAGAGAATGGTGGAAAAGACAATTAAGAGAGAGATGAATTAATGAAGGTGGAAAAGAGAATAATGAAAGTGATGGATTTTTAAATAAACAGTATAAATTGGAATTTAGATTGAAATTAACTAATAAGGTGTCAAAACCTATCATCAAATTTGTGAATTAATATTTCACCAAAAATAATTGGTGAATTAATATAGTAATTATAAGTATAATATTATTATGTGAAAAAAATGAGGATTTGAATGATGAAAAGACAAATTAGTAATTATAATGGCGAAGACTTAAACTCCACAAATCTCAAAAAGTGTAGGACAACTCATGTGGACCATTATCTGAAATGGTTAAAAAGTAAGAGCACACAAGGGATTTATAAAGATCATAAAATGGGATAATTTTCCTAATTTTGTTTGGTCAAAATGACATATGCAAGACTTGCTTATTTTAGAAGGATCCACTAAGTAGTTCACGCTTGGATCTTGTGATGACAAAGAACATGGATCAAGATACATTCACTGTCTTTGCAACGCTAGGCAATATCATAGAAATTCGGATTAACTTAGATCCAATATATTTTGTTGTCAAATCAAAATTTTCTCAAACATTCCATGATACTCTCCAGATAATGTTATCAAATCCATATCTTTACATCATAATCATTTCTATACCTCGTTCAAATCTCATTCATTTTGGATTGTGTTTAATTTTGCGGTGATAGAATTAATTTTAAGTAAAATTAATTATAAAGTAAAGCGATTTTCGATTAAACAAATGGTATCTTGAAAAGTAATTTTTAGAGATAATATTCTTTGAATATTTTTCGTTATAATTGCTTTTTTAGTGTAAACAAGACATATATGATGTATAAATGTGTAATTGATTTTGGTAGAAGTTGAAGCAACTACTACCTTCTTTCTTATTTATAATTCATATTTTAAAAGTTTTTTTGGTTGTTATTTATAAGGCATTTTTAAAAATATGTGAAATATTAAATTATTTTTTTTTTGTATATCCTTATAGTATTTAATGATTTTATAATTTTAAATGATAATGTCAATCAATAGTATTATTGTTCTATTTAAAGTGAATAAAAAATATGAAAATAGATTAATGAAACAAAAGAATTTATATAATACTAGTCTTAGAAAATTAACATAAATTGTATTAAACTCAGTACCATTAATTATTTTTAATTAATTTTTTTAATATGTGTGAACCAGTTAACAATAACTTATAAATAAGAACGTGGATAATAGAAGTTACTTTTCTTAAAACTATAATTTTAACACCGTAATTAATTTTTTTAAAATTCATCCAAACACAAAAATTTACAACAAAACAACAAAATAATAAGAATCTTATACTTGTTTTAGAGCACAGTACATTATTCTTTTCTCTGTATAAAAAAAAACAGAACGAATAAGATTAATCTCACTTGAAAGCGTGTGTTCTTAACTTTTTTTTTTTTTAATAGAAATCTTATACTTGTTTTAGTACATACTTGTGTTCTAAACTATTAAAAAGAATAGTGTTCTAGCTACCTCTTTCTCCTTCATGCCACCTTTAATGTGAGGTTTAAATGATTACCCACTTAAAAACAATAAGTATGTACTTACTGTTTTACTTATTTTAATATAAACAAGTTTATCAATGATGTTTCATAAAAGTAAATAAGATTTGAATGTAAGAATTCATGTAAATTAATTATTTAAATTAATTCCTCACCACTAGTCTGAACCTAGTAGATGTTTTGTTGACGTTGAACAAGCAAGTAAACTAAATTCTCATGTGTATTTAATGTTTCTTTTTTCTATAACTTATCAAGTAACTAGACATTAAAGTTTGAGCATTATTACATTATTAATTAATTGATAAAATTACTTCTTCCATTCTTTTTTATTTGTTCTTAAAATTAATTTACACTTATTAAAAAAATTAATTAATATTTTTATTATTATAAAAATTATGAGATAATTGTCTACTATACTTTTATTGGAACTTGAAAATCGTTAATTTTTCACTTCATGTTAATATATAAAGTAATAAATGAAAATGATATATTAGAAAAAGTAATTATAAATACTTTCTTGAATTCTTAAAGAAACAGATAAAAAGAAACAAAATAAAATATTTTAAATACTGATTGTTCGCAAAATTTAACTTAACCTACCTCCTCTTTTAAGACAATTTTACACATTAAAAAACATGTATTATGTCTAATTAACATATTAGTTTTCAAAACAATTATATACGATCTTCTAAATTTGTCTATGTTTTGTTTAATCATTATATTAATTATATTTTACTAGCACTTTAAGAAATTCGTTAATTATAAAGGATAGACATAAAAAAATAAACATTCTTAGAAACTTCTATAAGAACTTATATTATAAAATACTAAAGATGTTTTAAAAGGGTCTTATAATATGAAATAAATAAGTAATTTTTAATTCATTTTTCAAAGTCTTTAAATGAATAGTATGAGTTTAAACTAAGAACTTGTTTGTTATTTCTTAAAAATAATATGAATTAATTATATTGATTATGATAAAAAAAATTATTTATTTTGTTATTGTGACCAAAATCACCTTTTAATTTTCTTTCTTATATTACAGTTGGTTATTTTAAAAAGTAATTTAAAGTAACTTCTAAAAAAAGCAGAAAACATGATTATATTTTTTTTTTCGGATTATTTTTAAAAGCATAGATGAACATCTCAAAACTTTCAAAATTATTATTATTTTTCTAACAAATGATTATTTTACAAAATAAACACCAATGAACATAAATATAAGTGTCGAGGAGACTTAAAATTACTCCTTAGATAATAAAGATTGTCTCAATTTAGCTATTATAAATTTTCTCACGATGAAGCAATAATATTATGATAGCATTGATTTTCCAACTTGTTTTCTATATAACAAACAACATTTGAATTTCTCTTCCGTAATTTTCAAGCTTGCATATATCGCATCACATGCTAGTTCTTAAGTTACATTTTCAATTGTCAAAGAAAGAGCAACATATTATATATTAATACATTAAATACAAGAAGAAAAAAACGCGTTTTTGTACAAGGTAAAGGGACATAGGTTATAATAGAAAAGTAGCTAGTTATAATAATAATAATACAAAAAAAAAAAAAAAAGCTAATGTCCATGTAAAGGACTACATTCCAATTATTCTAGTATAAGCTGCTTCTTCTTCTTCTTCTGTTGGTCAAAGTATAAACTGAAGAACATTCAGTTAATTAGTTCCTTACTTGGCAGCTTCATAATCCCTACACATAACTGAGACTGTTCATGAAATTCTCCTTTGGGCTTCCCCAAAAAACCCATTGGGCTCTTCCAAATGGATCAAAAAGAGGAGAAAAATGGGAAAGACTCAAGAAGACAAAAAAAAAACCACAATGAAGCCCATAACCAACTCAAATGGGCTTCCAGCCTGTCTATACATAGTAAAGAGCTTCCTTTGAACAAAGTTTGGGATTAAAGTTGCGTGAGGTGAATTGGGCTAGTAAAGATTTCAGGGGCATTGGAATTCGCACCACATTAATTTGAGAAGCACACCATTATTTTCCCGAATCACTCAATGCGTAATAACTTTCTTAATTTGCAGGTTGAGTGGTTCAGAAAAGAAAATAAAGATTATATGCTTCTCAATAAAAGTGGTGCTAATCTCAGTCAGAAATTTGAGTAGCTTACACGATCAAGATGATGATTTGGAAAAAAAATGACAATAAATTTAAACCTCATTGCCAAAAGAAAAAAAAAAGAAGAGAGTAATTAGAATACATATATATCTTAGCTAATTATAGAGGAGCAAAAGAAGAAGAAATGAAATTGAGTTTTGAGTTTCAATCATCTCCTTGAATGTAGGAACAAAGAAGCATAGTGGCACAACGACGAAGGATATAAAGACGAGAACGTTGCTCCTTAACCAAAGAAGCACATTTTCTTGTAATCCCATATCCCTTTCTCTTTTGCTTTTGCTTCAAGTTTTGATTTTGAAACTCATCCATGGCTTCTTAATATTAATTATATGGTAGAAATTGTGTAAAACTAAACTAATTAGATTAGATAGTAGTAGCTAAAGCCTTGTAATTTTGAAAAAGGGGTAGACCCTAAAAAAAAAGGCTTTGCTACCTTAGGAAGTAAATGTGTGTATATATATAAGGAGAGATATATAGAGGAGTGAAGCAAAGGAAGTGAACGTGGGGAAGCTCGAAACTTGAGGGATTTGCAGCCTTTTCAGGGTTTAAATTTCTATGAAGTTAAGGGGGAGTGAACGTGGGTGTTGGACAATTCTTTTATTTATTTATTTATTTTCTTGATGCAATAAAATAACTACAAAATTTAGATGCGGATAGTTGAGTATGGTTGGTGGTATTTTTCAAATTAGATTTTTTTTGAGACAATAAATATTTTTTATAGGAGTTAATCTTTCAAGTTGAGCCTCTTTGAGTATTTAACGTAGTTACATATCTCAGACTTAAACCTAAGACTGTTAGTTAAGTTATAACAACTTCGTGCCAATTGATCTACGTTCTTAATAGTGGTTTTCAAATTAGAATTTGATTTTAGTTTATACAACTTCTCGTACTATATATATAACAAATATAAGATTCATTTTATTGATACCAATAATAAATATTTTTAATGACATTATTTTTAATTAATAATGTGACCAAGTTCTTAAAATGTCCATATAATTATTGCATTTATAAGATATGAGTAAAGTACTACCGTACATAGTAAAATATATAATTAATAATATGTATAATTACATGAACGAAATATTTTGAATCTATGTATGTGTATATATACAAAATGCATGTATATGGTGCAGGGTGAGTAGTATAGTACCTATATATGTACTCATCCCCATTAAATTTTGTGGACAAATACCGGTACTCTAACCCATACGCATTAAGTAGGTATTTACCCTACTTATTATAAGTATTTTTGTGGGTATCCATTGAATATGAGTCTAATTGTCATATACAGTGTCTTAAGGGTACTAGTTAAGATTACTAAAAAGTAGAAAAATAATCATAAGAATATATTGTTCTGTCTCTCGAGAACACAAAAAACTACATATTCTAATATTTTTTTACAACATTTGAATTGTTAAATAGTGTCCTTAGGGCACTAAATATCTTTTACCTATGTTATATTAGTATTGTGTGGCACTTTTCGATACCCATATTTATTATACAAGACTCATAGTGTCAATGTGCTCCTATATTACTAAGATGAAACTTTGACAAGTGGGCAATAACCCACATGGTCATTTATTAAATTTTAAGGCTTCGGAGCAAAAGGTCTAAGGTTCGAACTTTGACGGTGATGATTTTAGATTAGAATATTGGTAAGAGTTAGTTTAGGATGTGTGTATATTTAGAGTTTAAAGATTAGTGCGTATGTATTTACTAATAAAAAAATGAAACTCTAGCTCTGATAGAAAACTAATTAATTTACAAAGTAATTAATAAACGAAGTTTATCTAAATTATTTGGTAAAATATTGGGTTACTTGTTTTAACACTTTCCAATGAAACAGAGGACTTGGTGTGGGGTGCAAAAAGAAAGGAAGGTTAATTAGAAAAGTGGGAAAGTTGAACATAAAAAGAGGGGACAATGTTATAATCCTGACAAAGCAAGTAATAAGCATTGAGTTAAGTGTTCAACCATGGGAACAATCACCCGGCAAACTTACCTCAACTCATGTGGATTCCAAATTTTATTTTAATTTCTTGAATTTCTTATTTCTACCTTTTTGCCTCACGTTTCCAAGTTCCAACAACATTTTTCTTTCTTTTTTTTACTTCAAATAATCATTAAGGCGAATGTGGCCAGCTGTTTGATGAAATTTTTATCTTATTAATGACAATTTGTTATTGTTATTGCAAGACACGTCCTTGGATATTGAATCTTCATTATGTTGATATGTTTTGATTTACTTACTTTCCCTTGCTTCTTAACTGGTTTATCTAATAATCTTGTCCCTTAGTGATGAGATTGATTTGTTGGTTGATTCATTTTCATCTATCATGTGTCAAGTTCCATTATATTATGCCAATTAAATTTGTCCATATTATTTAAAGATATATGAAGTGTGATTTAATTTGAATAAAACTTATTATTGGGGTTCGATAACGTGCAATCTACTGATTTTTTAGGAGTAATGTTAGTTACATTTTATAAGTATATTTTAAAAAGTTAAGTTATAACTTGTTAAAAATATATTCCTTCAATAAAATATGTAGAAGTTCTTTAGTCCTTATGGGTGTTAATGTACTCCCAACTATTTTATAAAATGAGAATTTTAGTAAGTTACACCTAGTGAGAGTATTTTAAAATATCAAGTTATAATTTTTTTTTATCGGCCAAATACACACCCCCACACTATACTACTCCTAAATCTCCCTAAGGGGATTGAACCCCTCCCCTCAAGCTCTAACAGTTTTTCCTTGTGCCATTTGAACTACAAGCTCTTAGCAATCAAGTTATAATTTGCTAGCATGCTTCTTCTACACAATAACTGAGAGTATGATAGCAAATCCCAAATTTTAATTTTGATTTTAAAATGAAGTAAACAAATCTAATTACTAAAACAAAGACTTTGAGCCAGTTTGTTTCAGCTTATTTGGTAAAATAAATACTTATTTAATAAAAAGTATTTATGAAAATTTTTAGTCTGTTTGTTTGTGCTTCTCAAAATAATCAGAATAAAATAAATAACTAGATTTTTTGCTTATTCTGATAAGCAGGTACCAAGTTGCTTCTGAAAATAAATAGAAAATCTGATTATATTTATTGTAGCCAAATATACATAGTTTCTGATTCTTATGATAATCACTTAAAAAATAATCAATTCTTTAATTATAAAAATAAACAATTATTTTTAAATTCAAACAAACTGGCTCTTAAGCACTAATAAAAACGTTTGTGTAGTGATAGCGACACACTAGTTTTAATAGTAGAATTATAATTTGAGTATGAAGACAACTCTAACTAGTTAACAAGAAATCTGAATACGCTCAAAAGATTAATCTTGAGTATATATAATAAGAATGGTTAATAAAGAAAATATTAGAGCTTGGCACATATATATAAGTAGTGCATAAAGTTTTAGTGAGAGAGATACAAATCAGAATCTATAGATGCTTGCTAGGGAGATTTTTCATCTTTGATGATGATATCCCAAAAGTTTGGATTTTATGGATGATAGGATATTGAGTTCGATACATGTTTTAGGAGTTAAGTATTTTGCCAAGAATCTAGAGATATATTTAATCGATTTGCTTCTTGCATCTAAATTATCTATTCTGCTATTTTCGTTTTATTTTGAACTTAGTCAAATGCAGATGGAAAATGTGATCGATCTTGATCTAGAGTATATATGATTCCATTTTACATGTAAAATTAACTGTACAAACATGTGTCACATGTATGCAAAGGAAGTGCATTAAAAGTGAAGGGGAAAAAATAGGGAAAGAAAAATATGAATAACAAAATAATTTCTTTTGATTTATTTTTCTGTGGATTACAATTTTTTTTCTTTCATTAAAAATATAAAGAAAAACATAAGAAATTAAAATGCACCACAGATTTTTTTTTGGAATTGTATGCAAGTTTTTTTTTCGCGTGCGGCATATAATATGATTATATTGTTACGATATGATTTGATTTGTTAAGATTATATTTGATTATAAAATAATTGTAAATGATACAATCATGTCTATCTCTATAATTGTAATTCATATTATGTACTACCTTCGGTCCTGGTTATAAGAAAAAAAAATATAATTTGCGCTTATTAAGAAAATTGGTTATTTGTGTTTAATTCTCTTTATTTCATTCAAAAACATAAGTTTTAATTAAAAAAAAATACTCTCTCTCCCACTTGGATTGGTCAGATAACATTGAATATGGGAAAAGTGTTTGAAATTAGCATTAAATAATGAGAGAGAGGTTAAGATTTGCTTATATTTTAAACCAAAAAGTTTCAAAATTTTTTGGTTTATAACTAGGACCGGAGGTAGTATTATGTTAGAAATATTTAGAGATGTTAGGAATAAATTTAAGATCTCAAAATAATTTGCTTGTGATTTGTTTTGTTTATTCGAGTAGACAATCTTGTGTATAAATATGAGGTCATTTGTATAGCTTGCTGTACACTAGAAATACTACTGAATATATTATTATTCTCTCAAATTCTCTTTGTTTTTAACATGGTATTAGCAGCACAGATTCTAGTCGCTCTCCGGTTCTAGTTCCTAATAGCTTTTCGTTGGTTCCATTTCAGGATATTGGTTTTGTCCAATAGTCCTCCAATATTGCTCAGTTTCTAGGATACCGGTTCTTAATCCCCAATTATACCGCTTCATGCTTTAGTTTTTTGGTTTTGTGAGAAATTGCTTAGAAATTCTGGTTTTCTCTCCTTCACATTATTGCTGCCATCACGAGACCCACCTTCTTGTTGACGTCTGTTCACACTGCCAACACCCATAGGTGCGCCAACCTTTGACGAGTCAGCCAGTGAAATTTCACAGCCTCCTTGCTGAGTTGTCCACAATGTTGCTAATTTGGTTGCCACTTGTGTGCTGACGAGGCGCTGACTTGACCTGTGATGTGGCGCTGACATGGACAAGTCAATGCTAAGATTTTTTAGTGAGATATTTTCATTTTTTAGTTCAGTTTTCGCTAATATTATCTCTATTTTTTATTTATTTACTTACTTATTTTTTCCTCAATTTTTCTTCTTATTGGCTCTAAATTGACCATTAATTTGGACTAATCTCTAAAAGTGCCGTCAGGCTCGTGACATTAAACAAGAGCAGCACAGGAAGAAACATATTGTTTCCTTTGTAGATACTTAGGAATTTTATGTACCAAAATTTTCAAGCTTAAAATAAGTTTTGGAGCATAAAAGTTAGCTTAGAATAATATTAGGAGAGTAAAGATTAGTTTAAATTAATTTAGGACATAATTTTTTGCTAGGTCACAAGTACACTTGATGGTGCAAGAACACTGAAAGAGTGAACATAAAGCATACAATTCTTGCCACAAGATTTGTAGTTGCAAAAAATAGTCTGAAATGTCTCGAACCTAACAAATAGAATGAACAACTTGAAGCAGATTCAGAAGGCGAAAATAATCCCTATTCGAATAGTGGTCACAAAGTTCGTTCTCGATATCCTTTGTCGTGTCCAAAGAGGCTATACTCTGGGCAATATATCTGAGGGGAAACAAAGCGTGTAATTCAAGATGTAACCATTGTCTCACATTTAATCCATGCATTGTTAAGTGCTTCTTCAGCGCTTGGCTGAGGCTGATCTCCATTGATGAACCCTGATTTATCTTTTCGAATTAGGGCGTGGTGCATGTTATGAGACCAAACCAAATAGTTTACGGTGCCTTGAAGAATACGGGTGGAGACCACATAATTGGGATTATCATCGGGATGAAGAAAAAACAATGAATCAGGGTTGTTGGTTCATTCTCAGCCGTAGAAACCATTGCAAAAGAATCAAAAGAGACAAAGAAGAAGAGGAGAAGGTTGTATTTGAAAGAACCCATAGAGGATGAAGCGCTCTAAGAAACCCTAGGAGATGAAGATGCAGGCGGCGCTTTAGAAAACTCTAAAAGATGAAAAGAAAGAGCCGTAATGGATGTTAAACTAAATGGCTCTTAGATACTATAAAGGATTTTGTGAAATGAAAACTTAGTGATCTTTCATTATATAAAAGGGAATATATACAAGGCCAAAAAAAAACTGGGCCGAGAGAAAACTAGGCTGAAAAGCCCAATCGTAGAAACTACACAATGAGCCCAATAGGAAAACAAAAATAGAAATATAGAAAATGTACCTGAAGCAAAAATAGCTAAGTAATATTAGAAATATACTTTTTTTTATTATATATTAGAAATATTAGGAATATATATACTTTAATAGACAATTTGTTGGTCGCCACCGAAACGCTCCTTACTTTGAGTCTGTTTGTTTTAAATTTTATTTTAGTAAAAATCGATTTTGATCAAAGTTAAAATGATTTATTTTTATTGGATTGTTTTGGTTTTTGAGTATCAATAATTTTAACTATTAATTTTTGCCTTGATTCATGTGTTTTTCACTTTTCATTTTACTAAAATCTAAACCAAACAGATCATTTGTTGTTGAATCCGTGTAGTAAAATATTTTTTAGACCCATTTAGATGATTCGGATATGCCTAATTAGTGCTACCTTATAAATCAAAAATTAATCTTAGCTTTATGTATATTTATTTATTTGAGTTTGTGCTTTTTTTATTTGGTTTATAAGTTTATGGAGTTTGGAACAAATTTTTATGTAATTAACTTTTTATGTAACTAAATCTTTGAAAAATATTCTCGGGTATGATTTTATAACACATTTTCAACAATTATATGTAGCAAAGAAAAAATAATATTCAATTATAGATATGCTATTCAAATGGTTCGTAAAAATGATTTATCTATTATATTATATATTATGAAATAAGAAGGCGTTGCACATGTTTAAAATCAAACCAGATTAAATTAACAAAGACATTATTTACTATTAATTTGTTATTTTAATTTTAATCGATTGGGTATAACAAAAAATCGTGTGAAATACATATTAGGTTGTATTTATAATAATGACACGTTATCCATATCTCCCACATTTTGTAGAACCAAAATAAAAATTAAACAAATATATATAACCCACGTTTAATTGCGTTAATAACAAACATATTAAAGTTCGACATAGTTGGTAGATAATTAAATATATTAAGCATGTGAATTAGGGTTTGAATCATAACCGTGCGTATAAAATTTTTTATTAATAAACAAAACTCACCTTCGTGATCTGTACGCCTCTAAGAGATTAATCTTTGTCTAGAGGATACTCTTAAGACAAAAAGAAAAAAAATTAGACCAAAAACAACACTTCCTTCTTTTTATTAATAAAAACATATTTAAATCTTAAATTTAAAAAAAAATGTGTATAGTTAATGAAATATCAGTACAAATAATTATCATTAATTAATTTTTTTATATATTTTGTCTAATAAACTTATTCATCTTATTCATCTGTATGTGTCCATTAAAGATATCTTTACTAACAATTTGTAAATTAATTAATAGTATATACACTAAATATTTATAATAACAAATTTATTTGTTAACAATTTTTTTTATCTATGTTTATTTTCTAGCACATACATCACTTACATTATCTTGATTTCTTTTCCTTTCTTAATTTCTACCTTTATTATTTTTATATCTTAATTATTTTCTAGATAAAAAGCATGCATAGTAAGAAGAAGGTGCAGAAATAAAGTAGGTTGGATGTTGTAGTGCAGATAGTGGGAGACATAGCAACTAACTACTACCAGTGATCTTCTTCACCAGATCCTTTCTTTAGTGGAATCCAGAAAATGCAATAATGCAATGTCATGCAATGGACGATCGAGATTTTTTTGAAAAGAAAAGAAATAATATTCATGTAAATTCCACATGACATTGTAGATTTATTTGAATGTCGCTAATTCACTTTATTTTTAAAAAAATTTGTAGTCATTTATAAGTTTCTTAAATTGAGGGGTGCAATTGTATTAGGAGTCTTTTATTTATTGAGTAAAATTAGAAATTTAATGTGATATTTAAATTATAAGACTCTCTCATCTAATAGACTAATCTTTTAGTTTGAGCTCTCCTCATGTACTTCAGGTGATGGAACAGAATATGTATGGTATTTGTTGACTATGAAACAAAACAGGACCATATGTCTAATTTTATATTTATTAATGATTAAAATATAAAAAACACTGTATAATATATATAACTTTACTTTATATCAAATATAGTATATAAAATTAAATAAAATGTTACATCTTTTAATATTTTTTAAAAATAATGAGCATAGTGAAATAATAGTTTTAAAATTTATTAATTTTTATATTAAAATTTTATGAAAATAATTTTAAATTATTATACAAAATTCTTATAAGAAATATAATTATTTAATAGACTTTTAAAAATAATTATTAAATATAATTTATGTTGAATATATTTTTATTATATAAATTTTTTTAAAAAATATTTTCAAAAAATCAAATAAAAAATAATATAAGGTTTAAAGAATTTAAACATATAATATATTTTGTCAATAAAAAATGACTAATCGAAAATAGTGATAATTCTTTTTTTGCGTGTTTTGTTTTGTTCTTGTCTGTTCTACCATTTTCAATTAAACCAAAAGTGTTTCGTTCATGTATGTTCCTTAAAATCCCGTGTTGTTATGTTTCTCTATATCAAACATAAAACAGTGTCTCGTTCTGTTATGTTCAAACACATCTGTCAAACGCTACCTAAAAGTGTTAACAAATTGTCTATCATGAAATGCAATAGAGGATTATAATCAGCTTCCCTTAGAATAGCTATTGATTTACATAGCGTTAATAAAAATAGTTAATAGGTACACTAATAGATAAATTTATTAGAAAAATCTATATCAACATTAGCTAATTTAACTGAAGTAAAAAATGTTAATAAATAACAATTAATTGTAATGAATGAAATTTTATCCGCAAGAATTTTAAAATGAATGTTAATATATGGAGATTTTAATTTTAAAATTTAATTGAAAGTTTCTATAGAAGAAAAGTTAAAAGAAGTGTATTGAAGAAGTCATTGTGTCGAAATTTAGTTTGATTTAATTTAGATTTAATTTAGTTTGATTTAATTCAGATTGTTCCAATTCGTGAATAGACCTAAATTAAAACATGTTAGAGTCGTATCAAGTAATTCTGGGGTTTTAGACAAAAACCTATGTTGATATAGACTTTTACTTTTTATTTTATTTTTCTAACTTTTAGAATAGCAAAATTCTTTATTTAAATTTTATAGCGAAACAACTCTAACGTTTCACTATCCATAAGTAAGAAAATCCATTCAATATTAATTTTTATAGGATCTTCTAACTATTTTGATCAAATTTCTGTTTATTTAGATAAATAATTTTGAATTGCTTTTTAAAATAATCAAATGTTAAAATATCGATGACGAATTCTTAGAAGCATCCTCTATGAATGTGGCTAAAAAAAAAAATATAAAAAATGTGACAAATCTCCTCCAATAAACTACTTTTTAGAATTGACTGGTCCAAAGCCCAAATTTAATCTTCTAATATAATTCCAGTGTCTGTTTTGATTTTCATTATAATCACTTCACACTAAATATTTGTTTTATTTCATTTCATTTGTTTGAACTAAGCTTAATTATACTTTTAATTTGATTCATAAGTAAGCATCACTTGTGTGTTAATTTATACAAAATTTAGATGGATGAAGTAATATAAATTGTCACACCACTGGCATTAAAAAAAAATTGTGGCATTACTAAAAGTTGGAGGGTTAAAACTATAATTAAAAAAGGGTAAATAATATTTTATTCTTCTCAATTTTGCTTCTCGTTATGTGTGGTTTAGTATTAAAACATTCAAAGTGTGCATTGCTTTTGAAATGTGCACTTAATTACAAACGTCACATTTAGTAACAGTTTTTATCCGAATTAGCGATGATTTTAACTGTCGCTAAATATAACTTTGTACTTAAGTGCACACTTCGAAAAATATATAAGACTTAAAAATGCTTAGTTTTAAAATTTTGGTACTAAACTACACATGAGGTAAAGTTAACGGGACTAAAGGTCTTGTTTAAAAGAGTTTATGCGTAGTTATCAAAATAGTTTATAGATTTTTATAAGTTGTTTTCAGCTTATTTTCATAAATTTCTATGAAAAAATCTCATTTAAAACTAACGTATTACATAAGTGTTTAATTAAACAGTATACCTAAATGCACTTTAAAATGATTTTAACTCTAACAAAATTCAGGAACCAAAATCAAACGCATAATACAAACTTGGGAGAGTAATTATGCCATATCCTAAACAATATAAATTTAATTATGATTAGATACTTATATTTTTTTCAAAGGCTTTAGTCATTATCTTAAGGATAATGTAAGTAACCCATAACAAGAAACCTTTCATTAGAAATTATTGTAGCATTTAATAATATTAATAGATCTTTATTATAATTTTTAATAAAGATATTTTAATTATGATTTGCTTATGTATTGTTCTAAGGATAATGATTAACAAAATCATTTTTTAAATTACATATCTTATTCTTCTTATCTAACATTCTATAAAACCCTAGTATTTATAACAGACGTGAGCTAGGTGAATTTGTTTTCCTCACTTTGTTAAGATCATTATTCTTATGGGTAGAGTCGATAATATGGGCTATCCGGCCGAATCCAGGCCGGCTCATTTGGACTATGGACTTTTTTGATTGTGTTAAAAAGTTTGGTTGCATTTTTTTATGAAAATTAGCAACTTCGGACCTTATTCTATGCGGGTTCCATGGTTTATTGGGCTGGTCCGACTATTTTTTTAAAAAAATAATTAATAAAAAATATTTGTGTTTTATTGGTTTTTTCTTACTAAATTATGTTTTATTGGTTTCTTCTTACTAAATTGTGTTTTGTTAAGGTAAAACAAGTGGTGTATTTAGTAAAAACTGGACTATAATTATATGTTTCTTTTTTTGCTAAAATACAACTTTGATCCTTTATGTTTCACCAAATTCATACTTTAGTCTTTTATTTTTTTTTCCAATTTAGTCCTTTACATATATTTTTTTGTCCCAATTTGGTCCTTGTCTGTTAGCACCATTAAATAATTAACGGAGGGTGCCCAAAATGACGTTGTTTTGGGCTTCTACAATGTCTTCATCTTCCTCTTCCCAATTTTCGGTATCCAATCCCCACCGACCACCACCTACCACCGTCATAACCACCTTTCTTCCCTTTTTCTTTTTCTGTGTATTCTTTCTCTATGCCTCATTTTCTCCGTTCTTCTTTTTCGCTTTCTTTCTCATTCTTTTTCTCTCTCTTCGTACTACCTGTTGTTGTTCATGATTGTTGCAGATCTATACAAGAAAAAGCCATGGTTGTTGCTGTGTATTTAATTTGAGAGTTTTTTGTTTGAGTTTTTGAGATGGAAACTATGAAAATGATGGAGTGTGTTGAGTGGTGAAGAAGAGGAGGAATGGAAAAGAAGAAGAATAAGAAGATGAATGGAGAAAATAACACAAAGAAGAAGATGAAGGAAAAGGAAGAAGAATGATGGTTATGGTGGTGGTAACGGTGGTGGTTAGTGGGTGGCCGGCGGTGATACGACGTCGAAATTTAGGAAGAAGAAGATGAGAAAACCCTAAACCCAAAACGACGTTGTTTTGAGATGTTTTCAGTTAAAATTTTAACGTCGTCACGCAAAAGGACCAAATTGGGACAAAAGACAAACGTAAAAGACCAAATTGAGAAAAAAAAACATAAGGGACCAAAGATGTATTTTAGCATATTTTTTTTAAAGAACCTATTAAAAATTCCTTTTTTTTTTTAATATAGTATGTAAAAAAATATTTATAGATTAGTTTTTAACTGGGCCAGGCTAGCCCAAACCAAGCCTGTTTCTTTATGAGTTTTGCGGGTAGGGACAAAAAGATCAAATTTTGTTTTTCGCAATTTTTTAATGCCTGAGCTCGGTTTTTTTCGAGTTTTTTCAGGCGGCCCACACGGGCCAGCCCATATTGCCAGTTCTACTTATGGGTCCATTTATTTCTCTTCTATTTCTTGATTTTCTCCCTCTACAATTATTATTATATAGCAATACTCCCACTTCTCTATAAATAAGACCCTATAAAAAAAACACAGGAATTAAGAAAGTTAGTTAATTTATGTAAAGTAATTTAATTTGTCTAAGAATTTGAATTAATTTTTAAAATTATCCTTTAATTATTCTCTAATTAATTACCTTACTCTCTTTTTACTAATTAATCTTTTTCTCCAATTATCATAAGAGAGAATTTCTCTTTCATTCTTTTATTATATTTATTCACTTTGAACCACATAAAAATAGTGATTTAGTAAATAAGAGTAATTTAATAAAAACTAATTAAATTGCACTAAATTTTAAAGAAAGTCTTATAAAAAGAGATAAATAATTTTCTTTAGAGGATTTCACTTATAGAGAGGAATGGAGTATTATACAGTAATATATAGTAATAGCAGTGAATATTAGTATTATATATATTTTGACAATTATTGTAAAGCAACCAGGCAGCTAGCTGTCGTATAAATTAATAATAGAGTAATAATTATTAATATCTTTTTTTCTTATTATTATTAATATTTTTTTATGTGCATTAAAAGTATTTTTAATTTTTTATGTTTAACACCTTGTTGGTAAATCCGCTTCCTTTATATAAAAATGCATATTGTTTTTCTTATATAAATGTAGCATTTGGCCACAGCAATGTGAGGAAAAAATAATTCTTAAAAAGGAACAAATTTCTGCTCATCAATCGGTTTGAACTGATGGCCACTCATCAATTTCTTCCATTGTTCTCCAACATCAGATTATTCAGTAAAATAAGAATGGTTCCTTCACAAAAAGGAACACTATCCCTAATGGTAGAAAAGAATTTTATTAATAATATCCAGCTTGAATGCAAAGCACTACCTGATGGTTTTAATGATCATAATAATAAACAAGTAGTTCTTCGTAGATCTGCAAACTTCCAACCTTCAATTTGGGATTATCATTACATCCAGTCTTTGAATAGTGAATTTAAGGTATGTTTGTTTCACTCCTATATATGTTAATTGCTTCATTTAATTATTTACATATATATTGCTTTCAATTTCCGTTTCAGTTTATTTGTTGAGAGAAAAGTCTCACATTGTCTAAAATAAGAATTATGATAGTCTTTATAATCAAAAGTCTCACTCTGTTTTTCTTCCACTTTTTTTTTTGCCATTAATTCTTCTTCTTCCATCTTTGTTCATCTTTTTCTTCTATCTTTGTTCCTTCTTCTTCTTTGATCTCTGTTTTTTTTCTTGTTCTTCTTCTTCTATTGATATCTTTGTTCTGTATTTTCTATCTTTGTTCCTTTTCATATTAGATCTATATTTTCTTCATCCTCTAAACTAAAAAAAGAGATTGTTGTTGTTGTTATTCTTCTTCCTTGATCTCTTCTTATCTCCATTCTTTAATCTTCGTTCTTCGTCTTCTTTGATCTTCACTTTTCGTCTTCAAATCCTTGGCTATGGTGTTTCACAATAGGTTGATTATGGTGGAAAAGGAAGCCAAAGCCATGTAACCGCAAATTTTTCAGAATTTCACAAACTATCTTCACCTTTAATTTTGATTTCAGCCACCAAAGAACCCTAATTCCCAAATTTAGTTTTTTAATTTTTAACCTCTATTAAAATTTTAAGTTTTAAATTAAAATTTAAAATGTATAACTTTAACCGGTAAAGCAAGTCAAAAGCACTCATTGAGAACCCTTAATTTAGTGCACTCTATATCTAAGGGTTCAAATTAACTTGTGTACATGTCCACCACCTATTAAGTAATGTACCTTATACATGCCCGTCTTATTTCTAAAATTACTCTATCTTTCCTCTCATCAAAAAGATATTTGAATTCTTTTTGCTATGGGGAACATTAACTCAATTATTTTGTTACATGGATTGCTTTAATTCCCAATTTGATTCAGTTCGTTATAATATTTTGCATCGCTACAAGTTTGAAATTTCGAAATATATACTAAAATAGTTCCTGATTTTGCATTTTATAGGTTATTTTAGTCTCTCACGGAATCAGTCATTTTTGTCTCTGACTTTTATTATCCTTAATCATTTTAGTCCTTGACTTTCACTATCCTTGATTATTTTAGTCCCTGACTTTCACTTTTATCGGTCATTTTAGTCCCTGAAAGTCATGGACTAAAATGAATGATCGTATAATTCAAGGACTAAAGTGACCTGCAAAATGCAAAGTGAGGGACTAAAGTGACTTATCCGCACAAAATCAAGGACTAAAGTGACTTATCCTCACAAAGTTAAGGACCGAAATGATACACTCTTGAAACTTCTCACTAGTGAAAATTAAAAAACATTTCCGTACCAATTATTTTTTTTTGTCTTTAACACTGATTTTCATACCAATGTGAAAAAAGGTCTGTAAAAAAAATAAGTACCTTTCGCACTGGTTTTTAAACCAGTGTGAAAAATGTGTTTCACATTATTAGTGTGTAATAAACTGTTTCATAACGAGTTGATTTTCATGTCAATTATGCTTTTTAACCGGGTGAAATATTATTCTTTTTATTTTTAAGAGTAAAGTACAATGACCCTCTTGAGGTGACAGTGTGACTAGGCATGGCAATGGAGCAGGGCGGAGGTGGGGAGTATTCCCCCGCTCCCCTGCTCCTGAGTTTCCTCCCCGTCCCCGTCCCCATCCCCATTCCCCACGACGGGGATGTTTTCTCCCCCATCCTCATTCCCCACCTCCCCACAAGGACCGCGGGGATCCCCACAGATAATAAAAAAAAAATCTAAAACATATGAAAACCCGAAACATAAGTAATAAAAAAAAGAACCAATGTAAGAGTCATAACAATTGATGCAAGAGCATGAATGATTGTATAACAATAATGAGCAAGAACGACATGCAGTAATGAACAAATGAATAGCACAACAATTGATGTAAGTAGGGACAAGAACAGAAAGGATAATAATAAATAAAAGTTAATCATATTATTTTTTATATAAATGACTACATTAACCATTTTAATTATATGAATATTTATTATATTAAATGAAAGTATTTATGTAATTTTATATATATATTCGGGGATGCGGGGACTCCACGGGGCGGGGAGCATGGTCCCTGTTCCCATCTCCAAATCTGATGCGGGGAACTTTTGTCCTCGTCCCCGTCCCCACGGAGAAAAATTCCCCAACCACGAGGCCCAAAATAAGACAGTCTCCACGACAATCCCCAAATTCGAATGATGATTGACATGCTTAAGTGTGACAGTGTGCCTTTTAAGAAAATCTCATAAGTTTATATTATCCTTAGAATATACAATAATAGTAACAAACAAAGAGGTGAGAAATTTCCATTATTGTGAAATCTTGTTTTTTTCACTAGTGTCTCTATAAAACATTCAAGCTAATACATAATAATTATATTAATTATTAATTATTGTAGGAAAAACTGTACACAAAGCACATCAAAGTGCTAAAGGAAGAAATCAAGGTGATGCTTTATAAGATAGTAAATATTGTTGATCAACTTGAGATTATTGATATCTTGCAAAGGCTTGGAGTTTGTGATCATTTTAAGAATGAAATAAGGAACATGTTGAAAAATGCTTACAACAATATGGATGAGCTAAAGAGGAAAAATAATTTATATGTCACAGCCCTTGCTTTCAGATTGTTAAGACAACATGGATATAATATCTCCACAGGTATTGAACTTTATCACATTATTGTTATAAAATATAGGGATAATTACACTAACCTCCCTTGAGATTTGTCTATATTACACTTACTTTCATTTAGTTTTCAAAATTACAGTTATCCCCTTAAAATTTCTACTTTCATTACACAAACCGCCCTAATGTTAATTTTTTAAATGGTGTTACTATGCATATTTTGCATTTTTAAAAAAAAATTATTTTACCATTTATTATTTTTATTTGATTTTACCATTTTTGTAATGAATGTAGAAATTTCAAGGGGGTAAGTGTAAATTTAAAAACTAGAAGGAGGTAAGTGTAATATAGACAAACTTCAGAGGAGGTTAGTGTAATTACCCCTAAAATATAAAATAAAATTGCCTTTAGAAATATTACTCCCATCTGTTTGTATCTATTTATAAGTACTTAAAGCGAAAATCATATCAAAAATGTTAATTTTAATAAAATGCATTAGTTTCTAGAGAAATAATAATTTCTTTATAATTTTACCTTTATTTAAATCAAACTTCAATATTTATGTTATTTAAAACTAAATTTAAATACCCTCACTAATTAAGGATAAAATTTAGAAAATGCAATAAATAATTTTCGTTGTTGTAGTAGGTGCTTAATAAGGAACACTAACATTTTTGTTTAATCGCTTATAAATGGAAACAGAAGGAGTATTAATATTGACCGATGATCGAGTGTAATTATTTGATTGATTATTATTATGTACATTAAAAAAAAATTAATTATTTTGCAGATGTTTTTATTAGCTTTCAAGAGAAAACGGGAAAATTTAAGAAATGTTTGTATGTTGATGTGGAAGGATTGTTATCACTATATGAAGCCTCATTTTTTTGTGTGGAAGGTGAACCAATATTAAATGATGCAAGAGATTTTTCCTCAAAAATTCTCAATGAATTTGTGAACAAGAATAGAGGCAATGACAAATTATTGATACTAATTAATCATGCTTTGGATATTCCATTGCATTGGAGGATACCAAGATTGGAAGCTCGGTGGTTCATTGATTTTGTGTCTACAACAAGAAAAAATATAAATGATACTTTACTTCAATTTGCTAAATTAAATTTTAACATAGTTCAAAGAACTCACCAAGAAGATCTCAAGTATACATCAAGGTGATTATGATCCTACAACCATTATATTGAGAAGCTTATATATGAACCTGTTCGTTTGTGCTTATTTTATAAAATAAGTATTTATTTTAATAAAAAAAAAAAAGTATTTTTATAAATTTTTAGTATGTTTGTTTGTGTTTTTCAAAATAATTAGGAGTAGAAAATAATTAAATTTCTGCTTATTTTGATAAGCAACTTTGAGCTACTTCTCAAAATAATTAACTGTAATAGAATAGAGAGAAGATTAAAAAATTAATTATTCTTATTTCAACTAAACATAAATAGCTTTTGATTTTCACCATAATCAATTAAAAAATAATTAATTTTCTATTTCACTTTAGAATCCATTATTTTTAAGTTTAAACAAAATGACTCATAGTTAATTTTAAATGTGTTAATTATTTTCCTTTTGATGAATAACATTTTCTTTTACTAATATTTTATTTTATATATTTCAATTTTAAGATGGTGGAAACAAATTGGTCTCATTGAAGAGTTGAGTTTTGCTCGGGATAGGTTGGTGGAGAATTTCTTTTGGAGTATGGGAATAAATTCTAGGCATGATCTTAAATATTTTAGAGAGGTTATAACAAAAGTAAATTGTTTCATAACAACCATTGATGATATTTATGATGTATATGGCACCTTGGAAGAATTAGAACTCTTCACCAAAGCCGTTGACAGGTTAGTATGTAGTATTATTCTCTGAAAATGAATATTGTCACTCTCGTTGACAACTTTTTATTTTAGGTCAAATGTATTTTTTAGTCATGAATCTTTTATGCGTATTTTATTTCGGTCCTATATTTTTTAGGGTTACATTTTGGTCTTGTATCTCTTATAAATGTTTCATTTTGGTCAAGTCCATCAATTCTGTCACCCTGTTACAAGGTAATTTGACTCTATTCTTATAGGGTTCATATGTATGTTATAGTTTTTTTGGGTTTGAAGATAAATGACATAATTTGACTCGGTTTTTATTAGGTCAATTCTGTTAACGGGGTGACTTGACAAATATAACTAAAATGAAACGTTTATAAAAGATACAGGACCAAGATGTAATCCAAAAAAGATATAAGACCGAAATGAAATGCACATAAGAGATACACGACCAAAAGATGTATTTGACCTTTATTTTAATACAAGAGTCAAAATAATAAGACAAAGAATTTGTGAACGTGAGTGACAATATTAAATTTAAAGTGAAAATTGATTTTTCTTTAGAGTTTTCTAGCATATAATGGATTTTTTTTTAAATTATTTTGTTTATTATTCTAGTTGGGATCTAAAGGCTATGGATACACTCCCACACTACATGAAAATATGCTTCCTTGCACTCTACAACTTTGTCAATGAAATAGCTTTTGTCACCCTAAAAGAGAACAAGTGCAACATCATTCCATACCTAAAAAAAGCGGTATGTAAGATTTTATTATTTATAATTTGATTATAATAATATTTTAAAAACAAATTAAAGGAGTGGTCATAAATAACAACTAGTTCCTATATATATTTTTCAATAAAAAAAAAGGCTTTTTCAAGTTTTCACTAGTATTATCTATGTTTATTTTAGTATTTACCTGCCCTATACTACCATAATTGATTATGCTAATTAACTTTCTTATTAATTTTGTCATTTTTAGTGGAGTGATATATGTAAATCATATTTGATTGAGGCAAAATGGTACTATAATGGATACATCCCAACACTAGAAGAATACATGAAGAATGCATGGATATCCATAAGTGGACCTGTTGTGCTAATGCACACTTACTTTTTGATTCCAAATACATTAAAAATGGAAGATTTGGTTTGCTTAGAAGAATACGCTGACATTATTCGCTTTTCATCAATTATTTTTCGCCTTACCAATGACCTTGGATCATGCAAGGTAACATATTTTCAATTACTAATCTTATTTTTTATTCTTTACACAAAAATAAAAAATAAAAAATGAGTGACGTAATATATTAGTCTTTCACTTTGTAGGTTTGTTCACGTTAGTGCTTCTTATTTTCAGTGGTGCAAATAGGTCCCTAACTTTATGTTTTATGATGCATTTTAGTTCATGTTGGTAGTTTACAATTTTTTTTTGATAAGCCAAGAAAATATATTGAACTTTGTTTGAGTACAAGATGTTCTCAAATAAGAAAAGTTACACAGCAAACATTAGTGAAATAAAATTATTACCCTTTTAAACACTCTAAAGGGTAATTACACCAATTAGAAAAAATACAAGCATTCTCCCATTAACATAGAACCAGCTCCAAGATCTAGTTTTAATCTGATTCATAATGAGAAGAACATCCATATGTTCGGACTCAAAAATAATTGCATTTCTACATAACCAAAGAACTTCACTTCACATAGGTCCTCAAAATTTTAAAAATGATATATTTATATAGGTCATTGTGTTTGTTATTAAAAGTTCAATTTAGAGAAGGAATTAACATTTATACGACCTTAATAGTTTTAATTGTAAATTATAAGATTAGAAATTAAATTGCGAAGCACAATTCCAAAGACCTATTTACACTGAAAACAAATTAAGGACTAATGTGAACAAACTCTACGGAATTAAGAACCAAATGATGATCTGTTTTTCTCTCTATCTCTATATATATATTGAATTCAGTTTATATAGTTAGTCAATTTTGTTTTCTCATGATATCTCTCTTGTATAATTTTAGCAAAAGATGGAAACAGGGGATGTTTCTAAAGCAGTTCAATGCTACATAAATGAGACTGGTGCTTCTGAGGAAGATTCTCATAAACATTTGAATCTTATGATTTGTAAAACATGGGAGAAGATGAATGAAGCAGCTCAAAATTCTTCTTTCTCTGATACTTTCATAGAGTGTGCTATAAACCTAGCAAGAGTGCCACTTTGTGTATATCACTATGGAGAGGGCTTTACAGTACAAGATTGTGAAACCAAGAATCACATACTATCATTGATTATGCAGCCCATTCCTACCTCTCAACAGAAAATTATATGATAATGATTAAATAGTCATGTAATATAACTTTTTTAACAAATAATAAAAGAGTGTAATAATCAGAAGTAACTTTCAAAGTCCTAATTATTTTATACCTAGAGTGTTTTTTTTTTTTAATGTTTCTTTAGAAGTTTGATTCATGTTAGGAGAGGAGAAAATATTAGAGACCGTGAAACTCAACTTCAAGAGCTTTAAATTTTAAACAACAACCAAAACACTAAAAAAAAGATTCACTCTCTTACTTTTTATAAGGATCCAACATGATAATTATGGTTTAAAACATGTAATTTAGTTAATTAATGTATTGAAATTTTAAAAAATTATATACTCTTCCATGTTTGTCTCTATTTAATATATTGGGAAGTAGTAAAATATATTAATTCTCTTTGTAATTCAAATTTTGGAATTAAAAGAAATTGACTCGTTATGAAGGGCAAACATGAAAAAGGATAATTAATATTTGTAAATTTTGATGGAGGACCTTGTAAAAAGAATCACTAACATTGTCTAAAAAGCGTCTTATATATAGGACCAGAGAGAATAATACTTGAGTTGATTCATACAAGTGGTCTCGAGAACATGTGTTTCACTAGGAATTCTAATGATGTTCTGAGAAATGACTTATAAATAAAAATAGAGATAGTATAAAAATGTGCGAATTAGTTACAAATGAAGCTAAATTACAAAATCATGACACTATTGTTTTACATAGAAGTGAGCACCGCCCCTTTGGATAGTCACAGTACATTACTAACATTATTTGAACAATTTCGGGCATGTTTATTTTAAATTCTATTTTGGTAAAAATTATTTTTGATCAAAGTTAAAATTATTTACTTACGTAAAATTGTCTCGATTTTTGTGTATCAATAATCTTAATGATTAATTTTTACTTTAATTTATGTATTTTTCATTTTTTATTCTACTAAAATCTAAACTAAACGAACAATTTAACTTTAAAATTCAAGCTCCTGCATGCACCATCTATTGACTGCATGTAAAATTTTCCTTGTTATATCAATTGCCATTGTTTAGAATTTTGATAAGAGATTCAATATTTTATTGTATGAGAATTGGCTATAAAAACCTCTGCATGTCTGTTGGTTTTGTAGTAGTGTGGTAAAATGAATATTGATGAGTGAGTCGTATGCGAGTGATAAAAAATTTCTTTCTTTCTCCTAATTTGAATTTGAGAGTGTTAAATTATTTTATTAGATAAATGCCTCTCGGATATCAATTATTATTGAGTTTACTCGTTGAATAGAGTATACCATATGCAAATAGATAAAACCCTATAAAGATATAAGATAAATTTAACTAACTAATTGATATACTTAATTAATCATAATAAAAAATTAAAAATAATCTTATCACAACTCTCCTAATTCTAACTAACTAATCAAATAACTATTATCTCTGATAGATAGCATGACAAAATAGCTTCATTTAATAAATTTTAAAAGTACTTGGACATGTTATTTCTTGTCCAATAACTGGTGGATTATTATTGGGGCATTTTTTTTTTAATTACATTTTTTATATCGGTCAAACACATATTTCACATTATATTGATTCTAAATCTACTCTATTAGGAATTGAATCTCGCTCCTTAAACTCAAAAGCTTCTCCTTATGTCACTTAAGATCTAAGCTCTCGACTAATTACTACATTACTACGTATGGTTACCAGATTTTGCACCCCAAGGATTTGTTTTTAGACTATCTTATTGGATTACTAGAATAGGTAGTAATAGTATTGCTCTCATGCCCTTCAATTTACTTTCTCCCACCATCTTCTTCTAATCACGAGGTATTGATAACTGTATTTGGATTCTCTCCCGCGTTGGATGGTCTATCACATAGATAGATGAATTTGAACTCTTCATTTTTTTTTTCTTATTCGATATGTGTGTATAAATAAATTAACGATTTTAATGTTGTTGAAACCAGTTGTTGGACCATCTGGAGAGATCCAAATCCCTGAGAACTTCGCCTTTAGATGTTTTTTGTTTCTAGGCCTTTTAATTATTGATATAAATTTGACCAAAAATATTGTTGGGCTTTTGGCTTTTCGGCTTATAGTGTAATATTTTGTACGTTAACCTTTTAGGCCTTTTAATTGTAAAAGTAATTAGAACAAAAATAAATTTGTGAATGTCGTCCGAAAAAAAAAAATTGTGAAAGAAAGAAACAACAGATTGACGCAAATTCATAATCAAGGAAAAAAAATAAGTTCTGTTTACCAAATTAAAAAAACAAGATAATTGTTCAAATTAAAATCACCAAAGGGTTTTGCAAGCACAGTGGCCCAAATGCAGAGCTAAAAAATTAAGATAAAAATATATAAAAAATTAATAATAAAAACAATTTGAATATACTATTTAGTTGTAAAAAAAATTAATAATAAAATAAAATAAATTGGGCCCCCAAGAAAATTGCTTAAGTTCCGCCATTGTGTCCAATCCAATCGAACATATGGTAATAATGAGAAGTGATGAGAAATAATATAAGGTACTGTTTCACCTAATTTATTTTACTTTTAAAAGTTACTTTTTAAGGTAAAGTTATAAATAAGAGGTTTAAAAAAAATCATAAGTTATTTGATAATTTTATTTTTTTAAATTAGTATAAGCTACTTATTTACAATATTTTAAAAAAATTGTTGACCGGCAGCGGTGACCCAACATCGATGGGTGGCGGTTCTGCTGTGGCTATGGTAGTTTCTGGAGGTTTAATGAAAATAAGAGGTTAGAAAAATAAGCAAAAATTTTTATTTATGACTTATTTTAAAGTTCTTTTTTTTTATCTTTCCTTCATTGAAAAAAAAACTATTTAAAATTTTAAAAACTTATTAATATTTCTGTTTGACTTCACTTTTACTTATAAGTAGAAGATAAACCCAAAATAAGCCGAGTCAAATGGTGCCTAACATCACTTTCAAAAGGTGACTCATAAAAAAATAATTGTCACACTATTATATAGTAGCCATACTCTAATTAATACGGAATTTCTTAACATTTTAATAAATAGTAGTAATAAACCATGTATAAGAATTAACAAGAATAGTAAAATACAATAATTTGTGCATGAAATAAACACACTTAACGTGAACTCATAACTCTATTTGACAATAATTAGCATGTTGTTTAACAAAAACAACCATGCTATCATGTTCATTATCTTTTGAAACATGTCATTTTCTGCTATACTGTTCTGACTTGTTTGGCAAACTTTTTCATATGCTTAAGTTTCCTTAGAATCCTAGCCTCTATACTAATAATATTATATTACTATCTTTTGGAGTATCTGAAATAAGCTTTACATATATGCTATACTAATTTCGCTTGTTGTATCTTTTGTGAAACACGAGTAATGGAAACAGAACAAGATTAAGGGTTTGAGAGAATAGAAACAGAGTAAACAGAATTTGTTACTAAGTATAATATAAAGGTTAAATTGTAGTGACTATCTTTTACGTATGATTAAATTGTATTTTATTCTATTCTTAAGGTTAAATTGTACTTCATCTTATTTTTTAATAAATATCAATGAATTTTTTTATAAATTAATTATGGTTAATTTCTTTTTTTTAATAATTTGTTTTTTTTGTGAAATATTAGTTTTTTTTACTTAAATAACTTTTTAGTTCATATAAATTCTTTTTCAACTTGATTTAATTTTTTCTTAGTCCTTAATAATGTTGAAAAAAAACCTTTATGACATTTTTTTCAAGGGACCTAAAAAAATAACGGACAAAAAAAATTAATAACACTAAGAACTAAAATGTTATATATTTATTGAGAAACAAAAGTTTAAAGAGATTGAAGACAAATGTTTTGAATTAAGTTGGACTAGAAAAAAATTGTAAGAACTAAAAAAACAATTTAGCAGGGACTCATAAACTTATTTAAGCGTAATTTTTTTTTTTTTAACAAGTCTAGGTTTTATTCAATTAAAATAAATTGTCCTTAATTTTTCTCAAATTATTATCAATCACATGCTCTTCAAAGTTTTTAATCACGATAAAATTGATTTTTTTTTAATTTTAGTCCCAGTAAAAAAAATTCTTCTAACTTAATTCAAAACTTTTATTTTTAGTCTCTATAAAATTTTATTTCATGATAAATATATAATTTTTTATTCTTATAGTTACTAATTTTTGTATTTAGTCTTTTTTTTAAACTTTTATCCTATTATTTAACTTACTCTTTTGGTCCCTTAAAAAAGGCCATAAAAAGATTAACATTATGAAAAAGACTAAAAATAGAAGTTTTGAATTAAGTTGGATTAACATGAAAAACAAAAATTATTGTGACTTAAAACTTATTTAAATTTAAAAATTAACAATTTTATTATATAAAAAAAGTCAACTAATCAAAGAAAAAAAACTAACTATAATTAATGAAATGGAATAGGATGCGATTTTGCATTAAGAATGAGGTGAATTACACTTTAACAAAATCTTAAGGATGATAATTACAGTTTATCCTAATATAAATTGTAATTTTGGATGCACAAAAAAGAAGATTCACGTCTGAATTCGTTTCTTAGCGAAATACTAGCTGGCAATGCACTCTGTCACGTTTCACAACTTCTTCCATTCTATGCCTACGTCATCAAATTGAATATATTTACTTAGTTTTATATATATAAAAATAAAAAAATAAAAAATATTCTTGTTCAATTTGATGCCATATTATAATTCAGAGACAGAACGCTGTTAACTTCTGCAGATCTGAGGTCGTGGAACATTCAGCCCTGCGGTCTTCAATAAGTGAACCGCATTTTCATATGGTTCTTCTCTTTCCCTATTTTAATAATTATTTTAATAAATTAATCTTATATTTTTCATGTTAATTTCTAAGGGCCTTCTTGACAGGGGACATTTGATGGAGAGTTAAACACATGCAGGATTTTCATAATGAAAACCATAATGCATAAAATAGAAAATAAAAATAAAAATAACATAATGCATACTTATTAATATTATATCAATTTGTTCTCAAGTTGTGCTTATTACACTTGTGTTTTTTACTTTTTAAAATTACACTTATCTTTTACATAGGGGTAAGTATAATAAATTTTAAATCAGGTCAAGGGTAATGTATCAAGAGGTAAGTGTAATGAAATTTTAAATCATAGAAAGATAAATGTAACCTAAAAATTAGAGGGAATAGATGTAATAAGCACAAACTTTAAGAGAGGTTGGTGTAATTATCCCTTTAATTTATGTTTTTTTGCTAAAATATAACGTGTCGGGTTCGTTTACCAGGCGCGTCACGCGACGCGCATAGACGATGACGAGATCCATACAGTTCACACTCAGCGTAAGAACGCGACAAAGGAAAGAGAAATTAAAGAGACGACTTTTTGATCAGATGGCCAGAAATCACGCGTCATGACACGTCAGAACGCACCATAAGACGCGTCGAGACATAATTATACCCAGATAATGAGCATGGAAATAAGATGTGAATGATGTGTGAGTTTAGATGCTTGTGATCACGTTGATGAGGGGCTAATACATTCATCAAAGTCTATCTGTCTTCCTCTTTGTCCTTCTTTTTTCTATTTCACTATATTTTTATTTATTCATCATTTCATTTTTTCCCTATTCCAGCTCACACACTCCCTCTTCTTCAATTTCTCTCCTCTATATAAAAACTGAACCAACACCTTAACTTCCTCAAACTTCTTCTCTTAATCTCAAACTTCTTCTCAGAGAGAGTGATCGAAATCGATCGTCGCAACGACGATGATGAGTGGAAACAACAACGTTGGACAGTTTGGGGACACTACTCTCACTAAGGTTTTTGTTGGAGGGTTAGCTTGGGAGACTCCTAAGGATGCTTTGAGGGAACACTTTGAGAAATATGGTGAGATCCTTGAAGCTGTCATCATTTCTGATAAGGTCACCGGAAAATCCAAAGGCTATGGCTTTGTAAGTATATATATTTACTGATATGTTAATATTCTGAGCAAATCCAAAAATGTTTGTGTTTTTAATTATTTGAATATGAAAAATGTGAAAAAAAGGTGACTTTCAAGGAAGCTGAAGCTGCAAAGAAAGCTTGTGAGGACTCAACAGATCTCATCATCAATGGCCGCCGAGCAAACTGCAATCTCGCTTATCTCGGAGCGCGTCGTCCAAAGCCTTCTCCCGTTGCTTCGCCATCGCCGTCGCCACAACCACAAGGTACCACTCTAGTTGTGTAATGGTTATTGCATAGAAAGAGCTTAATTTGAAAACTTGATGGTTACACTTTCAGTTTTGTACGGAAAATTATTTCATTCACTACATTACTACTCCTTTAATGGTAATTAATGCAATGAATTAAAAAAAAAAAACGGAATGGGGGGTCGTGGTGATAATTGACATCTGAAGGTACTGTGAAATTGTGATGTTAGTTGTAGCAAAAGGATCCAACGGCGGAGGAGCGAGGAACAACGCAACCAGCGCACCAGCCAATCACGTGCAGAGATATTATCCTGTGGGTACACCTGCATTGCCATATCATCAGCACGCACTTCCTTTCTATGGGTACAAACAGCTAACCTTGTCTTTCGTTGATTTCTTATTATGATATTTTTTTTCTTTATAATATTTCCGTATTTAGAAAATTATTACATAAATGGATTGTTCTTATTGATAAAATTGATTTTTTACTATCTAGAGAAAAACAAACCTCCTTTTTTTACTGATTAATCGTGAAAAAAAATGTAACTGCTTTAATTTCTAATTTTGTATTCAGGTACACACCCAATTACGTTGTTCCGAATGTGAATTACAATTATGATCAGGTAATAGAATTTTATTCTAGTTTGATAATTGAATTGTTTCATTGAGTAAAAATTTATTCTTTTGGAAATAAACAAATAGATCTAGCTTACACATTATTTATTAAAATTTTAAAAGTAAAATATTACACATAAAAAAATAAACCATATTAGCTGCTGACTACTGCAAATGTGGCAAATATATATTTAACACCCTTCAAACATGGGTTTGGAGTATCTCAAAGTACTCCACATGGAACGAGAATCAGAGTTTAATTATCAATTTCATTTCTTTAATTCCCCTTTTAAGATAGTTTTTTTTTTTCCAACCGCTGTGTTTATTATCAATATATTTTACTATCATTTATATTTAATTCTTCCGATAAATTGTCAGTTATTTTGGTTCACTAAAGGGTCAGTTTGACTAACAAAGAAAAGTGGCCATGACAAAAATTAATTTAATAAATAATGACAGACTCATAAAGTGGTATAAAAGCAACTTTTGTTCTTAAATCTTAATTTAGTGATTATATCCTTTGGGATTAAGTAAAAATATTTTTTTATGGAATTTAAATAATTTATATGACTCTAATGTGTCCATTAACATATTCTGTTTGGGTATATTTTGACGCACAGAAGCTCAGCTATGGCAACGGTGGGGCCTACATGAATGGGCACCACGTGTCCCATGTGTACCCGAGGCATGCTATTGTGGGTGCGAACACACTGATGCCAATGTACCCTGTCTATCACATTCATCATCCAACGGAGACGATGGGCGTGCCCGCTCAGATCTTTTATCCAACGGTGTCGGGTCATTTTGCTCCCGTACCAGCTGGCATTATGTCTAAGCCCGTATCCATCGCTCCCCACACAGGTGCGTCACATGATAACATGTCCAACCCAGTCAATGACTAACTGTATATTCTCCGATAAATATGTTATATTCTCCGGTTTAAATTTTCTTATGAATCTTTTATTCATTTAATTTTAATAATAATTATTTATTATTTTAATTAAGTGTGCAGTATTTATTTGTTTATATATAAACATTTTTTATTTATTTGTTTCAATATTTACTTATTTATTTATTTATTTCTTTTTTTGTTTAATGGACGGGACAATGCTAGGATAAAACAACAAACTAACTACATCTGATATGCATTTATTTATTGCTCTAATTTAGCACTACTTGCGCTTTCATAAATATATGTTTTTTCTTCAGAAAATAATAAGTTATTTATTTAATTATTTATTTATTTATGTGGAATAGGTACAGTTGGCACAGGTGACTGCGTTAAAAGGGTTGTCTAAAGATGAGAGCTTAGTTGGCTAAATAACAAGAGAGGGAAGGGGTGGTGGTAGTGGCTGTACAGAGCAACATTATTATCTGATCTGTAGTGGCTCTACTCTCCAAATTTTTATTTAAAATTGAAATTAAAAATTGTTTTATTATTATTATTATTAATTAATTGTTAATCTTAGGTGTTTGGTTGATGAGATTCTTATTCTTTCATTATTCTGTCTAACATCTCAGCATGTGCTGTGAAGAATTACATTCAACTGAAATGAATTTGTTCACCGGAAGAAAAGTACAATATGTCCATGTGCTTGTTTAATTACCCCATACCCTTAGGCTTTCTATTTCCATACAATCATATTTTTCAAAGTCTATCAAACCTAATCGTTGATTTCACTATTTCTAGAAACGACTAAAACATCAATTTATTTTTTAAGTTAAAATATAATTTTGGTTTTTTATGTGCCACCAAAATTTTATATCGATTTTTTTTTTTGTCAATTTTTTTTTGGATTACTTTTATTTTTTCGTTGGGATACCGTTAAATAATTAACGTCGTTTTAGAATATAAGGTTTTATCTTCTTCTCCCCAACTTCTGACATCCCACCATCGACCACCACCACCATGACCATCTTCTTTGTCTTCTTTCTATTATTTTCTCTATTCCTTTTCATTTTCATCCACCACGATTCTTCTTCCGCTTTCTTCTTCTCCTTTATTTTCTTCTTCTTTTTCCGCCACTTACCACTATTGTCACCACCAATCACCGCAATTTCCACCACCGTTCTTCTTCCCTTTTCTTCTCTTTCATTTTCTTCTTTTCTCATCACCTACCACCATTGAGAGTGACACCACTAACCATATCGTAATTTCCACCATCATTCTTCTTTCCTTTCTTCTTCTCCTTCATTTTCTTCTTTTTTTCATTCCTCTTCTTCTTCTCTAACCCACAACACTAGAATCATCCTACTATATAAAGATTCCCAATCCCAACCTTGCCCATGAATGCAAAGAAAATGACATATGAGTCTTATTTAAAGAATTCCAAAGAAATCAATGGTAGAAATTCACATTACAAATTGGTTAATTGTTGAAATTAATAAGGTGAAAGTACGGTGTCCCAATCATATAACTTAGTTTGTGAGCGCATGAGAACATACGTGTGTTGGTAGAAATTCAAATTCGTAGTTTTCTTTTAAGAATTCCCTTGTGACATTGGGAAATTCTAGGAGCTTTGTGAAACCTACACCAAAAAACTTATCATTTTTTTTTCTATTTGTTGAGGTTATGGTTGTGCTTTCAAAGTTACGCTATGTAACTATCATAATTACGAGACAATTTAAGTTGATATTTCACTTATGATTTTGGTTTAGAGTTGTTTAGTTAACACTGTGACATAATTGATATTTAATAATATGACTTTTTATACTATATTTACAAAAAAAAAAATTGTAAATACGAAAAATACTTTTATAACTATTTTATAATATTTTTTGAATATTATTAAAATATTTTAATAACGTGCTTTTTAATAATTTGACACAATTTTTAAATATTATTAAACGTTAATTATATTGTAGTTAAATTAACCTATGTGTTTTTTTTTTGGACCAAAACTAATATATGTGTTGGGCTAATTTAAACACTAGTAGGCTCTTTGTTTTCTTGTGAGCTTTCAAAAACCTCAAATTAGGCCAATACTATGGGCACTACACATATTTTCTCAACCACCACACATTCCTATTTTTTTTCCAAATTTGCCATTCGCTTAGATTTTGAAAATCCGCAGCAATGTAAAAATCCAACACTTTATTTTATAAAATTACTCTATGGATTTTTAAAATTCGTAGACTACGGATTCTAACAATCCACAACACTGTTCATAAAAAATCTGTCTTTATATTTTTAAAATTGTACTATGGATTTTAAAAATCCGCAGCCTACGGATTTTAAAAATCCGCAGCACTGTTCATAAAAAAATTTATTTGTATTTAATAAAATTGTACTACGGATTTTCAAAATCCGTAGTACTATTTCTATAAATTTGTATTGCGGATTTTCAAAATCCAAGCGAGGGGTAATTTTGGAAAAAAAATTAGAATGTGTGATGAAGAGGGAAATGTGTGTGATGAAGACAGTATGGGCCCTCAAACTAACTTTTTACATTTGTTAAAAAAAGTTCAAAATTCATGGGTTGCCCTAACCCACGGGACCATATGGATGGATTTTTAAAACATAGCATGTGGACTCTCTTTGTCCCTGATTCTCGGAGAATGAGATTAACACCATTTTTATTGGGAGTAGCACCATCTTTTTTATATGTAAGAATCATAAATTTATATACTAAAAAGGATAGTGTCACTCCCAATAGGGATGGTGCTAATCCTATCCACCCTGATTCTCATGTATTAGGGGGTGGGTTAAGTTATATTGGCCCCTCTAATAAAGGATGCATGTTGCGATGGACACCATTTAAATTGAGAATGAGACTACTTTATTTTAGACATTAACATTTTGAATGATATTTTTATCTGTAAAATAAGAATAATTTTTTTTTTATTTTCACTATTTTATAGACGCTGCCGTCCGAAAAGACCATCCCGAACACTTATATTCGAAAAAAGATAATCACGTCCCCAACTAAGATAGTGTTAATCCTTTATAAAGGATATATCCTCTCTGTTTGGATGCCTTTTTTACCTTTTATATATACTTTTTTTTTATTGTAGACCTTTTTTTTATGTTAAATTGTTGAAGACCTTTTATAAAAGCATTATGAGTTAAGTTTTCCAACAAAAAAATGGCGCATTTTGCATTTTACACTATCACTTTTATTTTTGAAAAAAAATACGACACTATCACTCTTTTATAAAAAAAACACAATCACTCTTTCATGTTTTGTACCAGAAAAAAAAACACACACTCTTTCAATTATTTTTTTATAGATAAAAATGCATCTATATTAATACAAACCAAGAAATTATTGCTCCCTCAAATCTTAATTATAGAACATATTTTAAGGTCTTTTTTATATAGCATGGTACAATTAAAAAACAAAAGTTAATAAAAATTTTCATATTTATCCTTTACCTTTTGATGCTATAAAATATTAAACACGTTTTTTAGTGAAAAATAAAATAAGTATATTATATAACTTTTTAGTAAAGTCATTATAATTATATATTTTTATTGATATATGTAAAGTTAAGAACTACACTTTATAATAAAAACTAAAGAAAATATTTAAAGTTTTATTCTCTAACTACTAAATTATTAAACTAGGTTATCACTCTTTCGACTTTAAAAAAAAATAATAATCTACCACTCTGAATCCGATTTTATGCCATAGAAAAAAGACATAATTGAAGTAATTTGACAAGCAATATGATACACGTATACACGGTTGGATGGATCAGGTGACAGGTGGTTAGCTCTCTCAATCAAATCTATCATTTCAAGAATTAAGAATTTGTCACAAAATCATTGAACCAAATGCCCAAATCGTATGATCATTCAACAACCAAACTAAACTGATTTAACATTTTGTCATTTTATAAAATTCTTCTTGAAGCTTGACATACAAGGAAAAAGGAAATATCAATTTTTTCTGATGTTTGAGAGCAAGACATTCCACCCTCTCTTTAATTTATTATTATATTTATTTACATTAAATATTCTTAAATTTCATATATGGTTAATTACCCTAACTTTCCTATAGTCGGTGTTAAACACATACATAGGATGGGTCTTAGCCTCCTTCTCCACTAAAATTATTAACGATGTATTATTTATATGATATTATTATGATTAATGTTAGGATAAAAATGTAAGGAAATATTTGGCTAATAATTATTGAATTCCAAATTTTGACTTTTGAGCCCAATACTCTTTATTTTGGAAAATTAACATTTTTCTAATTTTTTATGAATCGAATCAAAGAGTACAAGATGTATTCGAACAAATAATACTATATAAACTAGTGTGAAATCCTCGTAAATCAAGGAAATGCATAAAGAAAGTTAAAACAATTATATACTAACACCACGACATATGTCCTAGAATGTGTTAATAATCGAATAAAATCAAATACTCAAACATTCCGCCGGATTTTGAATCCATTCACACACAGAAAAAACATAATTTGAATTCACTACTTTTAGCCATAATCACGATCGGACTTGTATCCTGTCCATGACGAGATTGACATCCTAAATTTTTTTTTGGTAAAAACAATGTCGTTTCTTGCCATCCAAATCTCCCAAGTGACAATAACGAATAATATTATGCTGCCCGTTTTTTCTTTGAACCTCTTCCCAAGCCAAGAAATTGTGCATATTGAACTCTACGTAACACCAAATACCAACCAAACTCAAAGCAGTACATTCCAGCAAAAGATGCGACGACGATTCTGACCCCTCTTGACAAATGACACAACCAATAATTCTGCGAGGAAATGATCTCTCTTCGAACAAGGCATTCTTTACACAGAATTCTCTCAAGAATGTACCGCCAACCAAAAGATGCCACCTTTGTCGAAACCTTAATATGCCAAATTAACTTAAGAGATGATCTTCAAGACCATGGTTAGCAACATTTTTTCTAATATTTAAAAGTGGAGCTTGGCAGCATGGCTTTTATGCCTATCTAGGGTGCGTATCAGCTCCCAAAGTTGAGCTGCGGGACATTATAGAAGATCTAAAACTGGCATGGACTTTGGGGTTCAGAAAAGTAGAGCTCCAATGTGATTCAGAGTCTGTGGTGCATCTGATCAATGCGTATGGTAGGTAACGCAACTCTATGGGTGGTGAGTTGCTAAAAGAAATTTCTCTTCTTCTTGAGAAATCGTGGGAAGTCAGGATCACGCATATATATAGAGAGGCAAATGCGGTAGTAGATGGATTAGAGAAAATGGCTTGTGATACAAAGCAATTTATTACTTACCTTCCTGCCCCCTATCCCTCTGTTTCTTTTTTGTTGCATGCTGATGTAATTGGGGGGGTTTGTTTTCTTCGATGGCTAGAAGAATCAAGTGGTTAGTTTTCCTCTAGATTGCTTCTATGAGATCCTTAGGAGAATTCTAAGGATACCAAGGATAATAAGGCTTATCTATTTGGTAGGTTCTTCAGTTTTGGGCTCAAGGTGTTTGTTGAAATTCCTAAGAGAAGGTGCTCTTCTTAGGTGTCATTGTAAGTGGCATAAATCCAAAGGGGGACTTTGGTAGCTAGTGAGAAATCCTAAAGGATTTCTTTAGGTGCTTGTGAAATCCAAGAGAATAGATCTTTTGGTGGTTAGATTTCTAGGTTGAGAAATCTTATAATATCTTGCAAACATTGTTGTAATTATTTGTGAGATAGTGGAACCATCTAGTGAAAACTAGCAGACTTGGATGTAAGTGTTATTAGAACTCAAACCAAGGTATATTATTGTGCATTGTCTCTTCACTTGCATTGTTTACATGCTTTGGTTTTATTCACAATCTTCTTGACAATAGCTATTGAAAATGACCTAAATAATCAACTTGGTTTTGTTTAAAACCAACCCTAGTTCAACTCACATCACTTAAAGGTACTTGTATTGTAATTGGTTTGTAATTTTTCACTTGAAAATCAATTAAAACCAAATTTAGGAAAAATGCTTTTTTTTTTCGTGTTCCATTTCACTAATCTCTTATCACCAAAACTGCTATTGTGATCACTTTTGATTTAAAGGCAAATGACCATATATTTCCACTGTACTACTCTTAGTTCAAACCTAAGCCTTTTTGAAAATTTGTCATTCTCGATCAACCTAATTCGTCCCCCCCCCCCTTAAACCACATATTCATTCCTACAAATTGAATTTGTCAGAATGAAGCCAGGTCAAAATGACCTTTTGACTAAGAGTAGTGTGGTTTACCTATTGCAAGTCAGAATGACTTACTCACTATAAGTTGAGTGATTGATCAATTACAGGTCACATACTTTACTGACCACAAGTAGGGGTGCTTACTGACCAACAAGTCATAATGCTTTTTTTTATCGGCCAAACACACACACCCCACACTACACTACTCCTAAATCTACTCCTAAATCTCTCCACCGGGGATTGAACCCCTCCCCTCAAGCTCCAAGAGCTTCTCCTTATACCATTTGAGCTAC
The DNA here is from genome assembly GCA_037177725.1 of Cyamopsis tetragonoloba. Lineage (NCBI taxonomy): Eukaryota > Viridiplantae > Streptophyta > Magnoliopsida > Fabales > Fabaceae > Cyamopsis > Cyamopsis tetragonoloba. Next base: position 49,235,361 of record CM074124.1, read on the forward strand.
AAGCTCTTGGCAACAAGTCATAATGCTTAATGACTAGTCAAAATGACTTATTGACTAACTAGATTGAGAGGCTAATTGATTAAGATTGAAATGCCTTTGATAAATCAAGTTAGAAGCATGCAATTGACCTCTGAGAGAATTACAAATATGAATCTGACTATTAGTTATTAAAACTGAGTGAATTGACTAAGCGTGGCAATTAAGAGACACAACTGACCAACGCTATTAGATGAATGACTTAGTCAGAAAGAAATTAAAAATCAAGTCAAAGGTGAAAAGAAATTTGAATTGATTATGAGCATAGTCAAAAGGAAGCTACTTGCCAGTTTTACCCAATTTCAATGAAAGTTACTATATCAGAATTGTATTTGACAGTATTCCAACACTAATCAAAATTCTACAAAGTGTTGTATAATGAAGAAATATGCAGAAACACTCAACAAAGGACACATGTCCGACTTTAAGTGCACATGAAAGACACATAACATTCTTAAGCATAACTCAGCGCAAAATTAGAGAAGACAATAATTATTGCAGAAACAATTATTGCAGACAGAATATTGTTGCGCGCAAAAAATATTTAGCCATGGTTATTTCCGTGGCTAATTAACCATGGAAATAACCGTCGCAAACCGAAAGTGGAGACGGAGCAATTGGCGCCAAAAATCAATTGTCGCGCCAAAAAATATTTAGTCACGGATATTTCCGTGGCTAATTAGCCATGGTTATTTCCGTGGCTAATTAGCCACGGTATTTTCCATCGCAAACCAAAAGTGGAGACGGAATAATTGGCACCAAAAAAATTACCACGCCAAAAAAATTTTGCCACGGATCCACGGAAATAACCGTAGCAAATTAGCCACAGAAATTTCCGTCGCAAACCGAAAGTGGAGACGTAATACAGGTGGCAAAAAAATATCATAGTCACGGAAATATCCGTGGCTAATTAGCCACGGAAATGACCGTGACAAATTAGCCACGGATATTTTCGTCGCTAATTTGCGACGGCTATTTCCGTGGCAAAAATTAGCGATGCCACTTTTAGCGACGGCTCAATGACCGTCGCTAATCCGTCGAAAAATGCATATTAGCGACAGAATTACCTTTTTAGCCACGGATATTTCCATGGCTAACGAGTAACATTCTTGTAGTGTCTAAATATAAGCAAAAATAACTAAAACACACTTATTAAGAAAAGTGGTTAACATCATTTAATTTTCTTCATTTTATGGAAAGTCTATTCTTTTAACTAATAGCATTATATTTTCAACCACTAACAACTAATAGCATTATCTCTTATAATTGAAAAAGGATAAAAGTGATTGTGCTTTGCTTATAATATAAGCCTTATATTTGGAACCAAAAAATGTGGTAATTTTTTGTTATATTTGGAACCGAAGGGAGTATATATATAAGTTAGATTATGATCAAATAATGATACTAAGTATCAAACTTAATACTCTGTTCGTTAAAAAATAATAGTCATTTAAAATTGTTTCATGAAGATTAAGAAATGTAATAAATATCATAATGAGTAGAGTAACTATTAAAATAACCCTATTAATGATTAATACGTTAATTATCTAACCATATTTCTAATTGACACTAATTGTTTTATAAGGGTAAAATAGAGAAAAGAACATTTAATGTATTGAAAATATAAAGCGACTATCATTTTTTTTTAAAAAAAGAATTCCTCTAAAACGATACTAATTATCAAACAAAGAGAGTAAAATGATATTCTTATATTTTTCGAGAACATAAAATTTTAGAGATTCATCAAAGTTTGAATAAGTAAGATATTAGAGGATAAAAGGAGAAAAAAAAAGAGTGATATACCATTTCGGTTCTTAACTTTGTAAGGATAAGTTACTTTAGTCCTGACTTTTGTGGATAAGTCACTTTAGTCACCATCTTTACATTTTACAGTTCATTTTAGTCTTTGAATTATATGAACATTTATTTTAGTCCTTGACTTTCAGGGACTAAAATGACAGATGATAGTGAAAGTCAGAGACTAAAATGATCGATGATAGTGAACATCAAGAACTAAAATAACAGATTCTGTGAAAAATAAAAGTAATTTATAAAATACAAAATTAATGACTATTTTAATATATAATTTAAAAAGAAATTACTAAAAAGAAGAAAATTAAGAATTGCTCTTGTGAAGTTAGAACTTGAAGTTGAACAAATCATAAAACCAGTGGCACTGATGTTGATAGCAAAAGTCATCAACACAGTTCATTACGCGCAAATAATGCTGTCCATTTCCCACTAAATTATATACATAATGGCCTCCATTATTGTCATCCCAATACTCAAATCATTGACTCCTTAACACAATATTATTGCAAAAAAGAACTTGGAATTATTAAAATTAGAAAAGAAAAAGGGTAAAATTAGTTCTAATGGCCTCGATTTATTTTCTTTTTGTATATGTAAGATAATTTGTACGATAGCATGTTACATGCTTAAACTCTCACTTATTTCTTTTGAGTGAAGAAATATAAATACTTATGTAAGTGTTTTTTTGAACTCAAAAATTTTCATTACCTTAAATTAAAATACTATCCTCTTACTCTAAATTTGATGAAACAAAAAAAATTATATAATAGTATAATGCTACTGCCGCTACTATTTTTTTTTTTTTTTATATTTTAAATTAACTTTTGGCCCAGGTTTGGCCACCAAATCAATGGGTACCGCTTCTTACTTATTAATAAATACATATATAGTATAATATATAAAATTAATATTATAATAATAAAATAATAATAATTATAATAATAATAATATAATAATAAAAGTAAAACCGTAAAGCTTGAAAGTTTTTTTATAAAGTTTATTGTGATTTTTTTTATAGAAAAATACAATGATTAAGAATTGAAATTGAATATTCAATTACAACATGTCCGTTCACCAATTGAATTATATGACTGGATAAGTTTTTCAAGATTTAACAACCTGTTTTTCTAACCAATAATGACTATTAGGCGCCTGCTAGACGAAAAAAAAACTATTAATACATTAGAAACTCTTTAAATTAATACTCGGTAAATTAATAAACTCTCTAAAATAATAAATTTGTCCGGTCCCGACTTGGACAAATGTAAAAAATTGAAAAACTCGATAAAATAATAAGATAATAATTTTCGGTCCCAAGAAAATTATAAATTAATAATTCATAGAAACTGAAAAAAATATATTACACTCTATTGAAATATGATTCAATAGTTGTCTGTTTTCCTTTAAAGTTCAAGTCTATTTGGAGCTCATCTCTAACTTTTCTTATTGCATCCAATAGCTCAGGTGTTGTATTTTTGTATTGTATCATAAAGTTGTGAAGAGTGTTCGACGCCATAAGTGCTTCCTTTCGTGTAACAGGCTCCAAAGACACTGTATCATCTTCGCCGTCATCCTCTGCATTGTTCTCAATGATAGTACCCACAATATCTTCTAAACTCTGAACCTCCGAACATGCTTCATTTTCACCTGGGTAGTTCATTAATTGTCGATATCCATCTTATTATGATAGCCACATTGATTGATCATAGTCTCGAGGTCTTGAGTTTCTTCATCAAAAGTGGATTCATCCAAATTTCTTGCAACGTCACTAGCTGAACGAATTTTACAGTGTCGGAAGCAATTCGCTATTGTTTCGAACATCTATCGTCCAAGCTGGGATTGCCAAATTGATAGCATCAAGGACATTTATCTTCCCTGGATCAGATTGTCCCACCTCATAACCTTCCAATATTTTGCGGTAAAACCTTCTACGGTAATGCATCTTGAAAGCTCTTATTATCCCAACATCACAAGGTTGAATCTTTGATGTCATGTTGGGTGGCAAGAAGAACAACTCAACGTTTCTTAGCCCTTCAATATTTCTTGGATGTGCTGGACAATTATCCACCACAAGTAGAACTCTTCTACCATGCATCATTTGGTCAAATGAACGAACATATTCATCAAAAAGCACACTAGTCATCCATGCTTTTTTGTTAGCTCGATACTGACAATTCAAGCTATTCATGTTGACATTCTTGAAGCAACGAGGCTTTGCATATTTCCCAATAATCCATAGAGGGATTTTTTCAGAGCCATCTTCATTGCAACAAATAACTACCGTCGCCTTTCTTTATCTTGTTTTCTACCTTCAAGTTGTTTTGTTGCCAGTGAATGATCAGCTTGTAGCCTATAAAACAACTCAGTTTCATCCATATTGAAAACATCTTTCATAGGGAACTGATCAATTTTCTCCCGAATCGATACCAATTTCTGCTCCATGTCTTGTACATCAACAGACCCACTCTCGCCAAAACGACGAAATGACTTTATGCCATGTCGATGCTTGAATTTCCCAAGCCATCCTATAGAGAAGTTAAAATCTGAATCATCATGAGGGTACACGAGTTTCATTGTATCTCTTGCCTTCTGCAAAATTAATTCTCCTGTGATATTCACACGTTCTTGATCCTGGAGAAACCACTCATAAACAACCTTCTCCATGTCAGGATATTTTGCTGGTTTGTGTCTTTTGATCTCTGCTCTTCCCTTTTCTATTTCAGCAGAGAGATAGTCATCTGACCGCTTAAGTGTGTTTGATATTGTTTCTTGACTAACTTTCAACTGAAATTTTCCCTCAAGCCATCTCTGCAAGTCTTTTTGTGTGCTTGCAGGATTATCTCTCTTATACTCACACAACTCCTTACATATTTGATCTGACATAGTTGATTTTGCAACACCTTTTAGATGAGAAGCCATCTTGTGAGATATGGTTTGAATACTCTAACACATTCATGCAATTTATATATGCCAAACTTGCTTAAGAATACATTGAACACATTTGTTCCTCTTGTTTACATTTACTGTACTTCAAAAGTCATTATTGATTTCCAATGCAATGCATATGTAGTTACTAATTTACGTTGAGTCCGAAGGTTCGCTGCAACGTAATTCTAAGAGGCATAGATTAATTTGCCTTTTTGTTTGGTATGTACAGTATGTAATTACTTAAAAACTCTTTAAATTAATAATTATTAATTTATCGATAAATTAATAACTCTCTAAATTAATAAATTTTTCCAGTCCTGACATTATTAATTTAAAAAGTTTCTACTGTATAAAAGTTTGGTTATGATATGCATAGCATGTTAGCATATATGTATGCCATCATAGGTGAATAAAAATATAAAAAAAATTTATTAAGAAATACAAATAATAACTCAGATTTATGTTTATAATGTACTCCCTTTGTCCCATAATATAAGTCTCAACTAACATTTCATACAGTTTAAAAAAAATGGTTAAATTATTGGAATTATAAGCATTAAGTAGACTATTGAGATGTTACACCAATTAAATTTAAACACAATTATTTTCTATTGGTTGAATAACTTTGAAAATTAAAAAATCACAATAAATGCTTCTTATTTTATGTGTAAGTGTTTATATTATGAGACAAGACACTTTGATAATTGAGACTTATATTATAGGATAGAAGAAGTAATAAATATTTACTTTTTTAACATAAAACCTTCTATTTTTAGTTTTTTTTAACTTATATACATTACATGTATAACATAGTTTTTTTCCTTCTTAATTTAATAATGAAATCTAACTTTTCTTTTATCGAAAATTATATACATCTCCTACTAACAACAAATAATATTAATTAGGGTGAAATAAAATATACCACTTAACTGAAGACAAACTTTATCTATAAACTTAATGGATTATTATCTTTGTTAATTATTATTATTTCCTTTTCCTTTTTTCTTGCTGAGCTTGTCTCCAAACAAAATAATAATCCATCAAGTTTATAAAAAATAGTTCGTCTTCAATTAAGCGCTACATTTTATTTCACCCTAATTTATATTATTTGTTGTCTTTAGCATTTATCTCATAACGATTTTTTAACATGTGTTCATGTACGTACAATAAAAAAGAGGAATATTGATGTTTGAAACTTAGAATTAAAAGAAATTAAAGAATAAGGAGGGAACAATGAATTTTTTAAGGTGTCCTTTAAATAAAGAGTTAATTAAAATACATTGAATCTTTAATAATTATAATATTTTTTTAAATTTAAAATAAAATTACACACTATCATAAAATAATTTGACAAATTGTAATTAACTTTTAAAATATGAAAATTCAAAGAAAGATAAAAATGAGGAGAAAAAATATAAAGTCAAATTACACAATATCCTTTAAATAAAGAGTCTATAATAACTAAATAAATATCCACAACGACAAAACAATCAAAGCAACAAACAAAAAATATTCAACTTTAGATTGTATTTTCGTTTGTTGTTTTTAAATTATTTATAGTTGTGCATGAGTGCTTTATCATTTTCTTTTAAATTTTATTCTAACATTCATATAATTATATTGTTCGACTAGACATCTGTCCACAAGGACAAAATATTCAAAGAATCACAACAAAAATGCATTCTAAAGTTGAATCCTTAATCTAACTCAATACTTTTTAAAAATGAAAAATTAAATTATACATTATTTTCAAATAGTGAGTAAATAATGATACAGAATTTAAAGACTAAGTTAACAAAAAAATGATAAGGTGTTTGTCCACAACATAAAAAATTCAAAGCAAATAACAAAAATACATTCTAAAGTTGAATCTTTAATCAATCTTCATAATTTTAAAATACAAAATCATATAACAAAGTATTGTATTTTGTAGAGCATTTTCCGAATATATACACGTAATAGTTTCAATTGTGTCGCAACTCAAAGTTACGCTTCCCAACAACTATACCAGCTTGCTGGGTGTAAAACATATATGTTATAATATATTTTCTTTTGTATAACATATTTAAAATGCACAAATTAAAATTAAATTACAATTCTACTTTATACATAATTTTACTTAGATCAAAGTGTATTCATATAATTTATCAATTAAATTTGATAATATGTTAAAAAACTTGTTATTGCTCAGCCACGCAATATGCAGGTTTGAATCTAGTTAAATTTAGAGTTAAGATGTCTATTTTTCATTATTAAACAAAGAATCTATGATTTCCTTTTTTGCTATTAATAATTTTTGTTTTTGTCAAGAAAGACTCATGATCAAGCTCGTTTGGATGATGAGCATGATAATCATAGATTAATTTTTCAAAATAAAATATCAATTTAACATTCGAAAATTTATTTGTTATTTATTTAGTTTTTTAAAATTTTTTATTATTAAATTGTCTCTCATATATTTATTATGTAAATTTTAAGAGACTAATTTAATATATTTTAAAATATTAATTTTAGAGTGTTCTTAGATTATTGTCATGTAAAATCAGCACAATTAATAAAGATATATGTGAGTATATGATATATTGGTGATATAATTTCCTTGTAAAGGAAAAAAAATCTTGAAAGATTAATTTAATAATATTATAATTTTTTATTAAAAAATAATACAGCAAGAAAAATATTTAAGAGACAAAATTAAGTATGACAAATCAATATTTAATTATTTATCTATACTTGTAATCCATTATCATGATAGTAATAATAAGATAATAGGATATGCAATACTCACAAAATAAAAAAGAAATAAAAAATAGAAAAAGGTGACGTGGCTTTGGAATCTTCCGGCGATTCGTGCTTGCCAGCTTTTACTCGGCTATGGTTCTAACAATCATATACAGGAACCAACCCATAAAAAATTATTAAGAAATTAAAATTAAAATTTGAAGAAAAGGGGTTTTTGGCACACCCGTTTTGCCTTTTCACGGTAGAAAAAATTTCTGCGAGCTAAGATTGATTCAGAAAAAAAAATGGTGGTGGATCCATGGCTAGTGCTGGTGTTCATCAGCACCTGCTGTTTAGCAATCAATGGCGACACAGATCCAAATGACGGTTTGTGTGTTCTTTGATCTCACTCTCAACTTTTTACTTTTCATTACTCTCTTTGTTTTGCATTGTGCTAGTGTTAGTTAATACCTATTCTTTCTCTGTTTTCTGTTTTGTTTTCAATCATCTTCAGTGGACAGTTCTGACTATTCCTTAGCTGAGTAATTCGATTTGGACAAAGTTTTGTTTTGTTTTTGTTTGTGTTTGAATCATTGTGAAGTTTTTCAGCTGATCTGTTAAGTGGAACTTGTTAATTCTTTCACTCTGTCTGTTGCTGTTTATTCGGGTTGCTGGAGCGACCTGAACTTAGTATTCAACGATTTAAACTATTGAATGGTTCTTTTGTTTTATTATCATTTTTTTTTTGTTTTCTGGTTTGTTTGAGCCGTGTCTTATATAGTCGGTTGATGCAATTATTTTTTCTTAGGGTTCTAAATGTATCTTTACTGAAGTCCCTCAATGACGGATCTGACATCAAGATTTTGAGTGTAATAATGCAGTTTTCATTTTCTAATATATTCTTCTCAAAGTAAATGTGAACAAATTTCCGAAGGCGATGCCTGTTATAATAATTTGCACTCAAGCTTAAGAGACGAACGTGACAGCCTAATGGGACTGTTTCATCTTTCACTTTCATTCCCTTCTGTGACTTGTTGTCTTCGATAGTTTTTGTTTTCTGTTTGAAGTTCATATTTGTCCTTCATGTATTATGATTTTATGATGTGTAGGAAGAAACATGATTCAGATATGAAAAGGAAAAAAAACTAGAAAAATGGAGAGAGAATTTGATAAATGAGATTGATTGCAATGAGAGAAGTGTTATTACAATGCTAAACTCATATGCTTCTATACAAGTGAGGTAGTGAAACTAACTAACTACAATCTCTAGTGCGATAATTAATGCATTAAAAAAGAAAAAGCCTGAAATTCTTACGATGATTTAGTGACAACTGACAAAGAATGCCGTTGAATTTCGATCTTCCTTCTGTTCCCTTAAGGGACTAAATGTAGCAATCTTAGTAGAACACTAGACTATTGTCGATAACATTTTGGCTTGCCAAATGCTCGACACACTGAAACTTCCCACTTGAACTCTGGCACCATCCTTCATAGTGCGGCGATGAACTTGTAACATGAGGCTTAATGCTTTAATACCATTAACAGTAAATGTGGTAGCTGCATTTGTTCTTTACTCCATAATTCTAGTCTAGTCAACTTTCTTCAAGATTTTATCTAGTGCATTTTGAACTGCCAGTTTTTGAGATAACCATATTGAATTTGAAGTCTTAGTCTTGGAGATGGGCTTAAACAACACTACTAGCTATATATTTAAGGAGTGGGAATGCTTGCACTGAATAAATAAGCTTATTTCACTCATTTTTGCTTCTTATTATTCATATCCGATATTACTGTACATTTGTTCTTATTTTGTTATCAACCTCTTTATATACTTAACCAGCAACTTGCTCTGCCCTGCTGCTTTTTTGAAAAATATAAAATATTTGCTTGGTGATCATCTGATGTTAAATTTTCTACTAATCCCCCAAATATGCACTTATAAATTTTAAAAGAGGATGCTTTAAAATCCTTGCACATTTACCCTAAATATGCAAGTGGTTACATTTTGTAAATAGTTTTTCTTCCTTTATGTTCTTGGGTAGTTAGTAATGTTATTTTTCATGAACTTTTATGCTCAAATAATTCTATCTCATATCCATGCTATTTCCACCGAAGAGATTGCAATACATAGTTTTGGGAATCTTTGGTGCAGACAGGCACTACCATATTGGACTATAAATTCCCATTATATGTCTGAGGTTTTCCAACTATATTTATCTTAATGTTGATGCAGCTGCTGCTCTAAAGAATATGTTTCAAAGTATGAATTCACCATCTCAGTTAAATTGGCCTACAAATGGTGATGATCCTTGTGGACAGTCTTGGAAAGGCATTACTTGCTCAGGAAACCGAGTCACAGAGATGTGATGCCCTGATTTCCCTTTCACTTTCACTTTACGTGACTCAATAGTTATTCTTTTCCTGCCAATGTCTAATGATTTTTTTTGTTTTTTTTTTTTGTGTTTTACTTCTTATCAGTAAGTTGCCTGGTCTTGAACTAACAGGAACTTTGGGTTTCCTGCTGCAATCCTTGTCATCTGTGACAAACCTGTAAGTTAATGTCCTCCGCCACTTTCATCTTATATTCAACTTTTGGTGTAATGTTACTATTGTTGTGACCTTGTTTAAATTTTCAGAGACCTGAGTAACAACCATCTCGGTGGCAGCCTACCCTACCAACTTCCTCAAAATGTGCAGCGCTTGTATGTTTTTATATCACATGTTGTTACCTTTGTTAATTTTTGTTCTGATATTACAATTTATAACACTTGTTACTTTCTGTGCAGAAATCTTGCTAACAATAATTTCAACGGGGGGATCCCTTATTCTATTTCTGATATGACTTCTCTTACAGACCTGTGTGTATTTGTATTCCTGATTTTTTGTGCACTTCTCATTGTATAAATTTCCTTCACATGCATTTGGAGTTATTTTTTCAAATAATCTTTATAATGTAGGAATCTTGGTCACAATCAGCTACAGCAGGGACTAACTGTTGACTTTTCAAAGCTTTCTTCCCTCTCTACATTGTGAGATTTCCTCCTCTTCAACAACGCAAAAAGTAGTCTAAATGTCTATAACATTTGTGTTTACTGTAAAATATTGATGGTTTTCATTTTCAGTATGATTTTATGCTTTTTGTTGTGGATTAATTATCTTTTTGTATGTAATAATTTCTCCCATGATCAAAACACCTTTTATTATGCTTCCGTGAAAAAAAATCTATATACAATGACTATTGCACTATATGGCATGGCATATGCTTTTGGTAATTAATTTCCCCTACCCCCACCCCCACCCCCACTCGCTGTGTTTGTTTGATGTGAAGTATGCTACAATTTGGTTTGGTGACAATTCAAGGCCAGGTGACTATAATATATATTACTTGTTGCAGGGATCTCTCATTCAATTCTTTGACAGGTGACCTCCCTCAGACGATGAGCTCACTTTCAAGCATAAATACCATGTAAATGTCCAACTTCTTTCTCTCTTTTATTGTTCCGGTTAATATTTACATTTGTTGATGGCTTTGTGTGACTTATTTTTACACTTGTGTAGATATCTGCAAAACAACCAGTTTACAGGAACCATTGATGTCCTTGCTAATCTGCCTCTTGACACTCTGTATGTCTCTGTTGCTTCATATAACAATGCAGAATATCCTTTAATATATTTCAATAGTAGTACCTTAACAGTTGTATTATTTTTGGCTCTTGAAATTTTTCCAGGAATGTGGAAAACAATCATTTTACAGGCTGGATACCAGAACAGTTGAAATCCATAAACCTTCAGTAAGCATTACGTTTATCAGCAAAATTCTCCCCTTTTCTATGTATCTGTTTTATCATAAAAAAATTTGTAGATTAAATGGTCAAACGTAATGTGACAGAAAGGGTGGTAATGACTGGAGCTCCGGACCTGCACCCCCACCTCCTCCTGGAACACCTCCAATTACAAAAAGCAACCGAAATCACAAATCTGGTGGACATAGCACCTCGTCAGATTCTGGAAGTGATGGAGGCAAAAAATCGGGTATAGGAGGTGGCGCCATTGCTGGAATAGTGATCTCCATCTTGGTTGTTGGGGCAGTAGTAGCATTCTTTCTGGTGAAGAGAAGATCCAAGAAGTCATTTGGAGATGTGGAAAAGCTTGACAATCAGCCATTGGCTCCTCATACTTCAACTGAAGTTCATGGTATTCATCTTGCATACTATTGAAAAATCAATTTCATTCTATTTTGATAAGGTCTCCCCTATTTTAGGTTACTTGTATGTATATATTATATATTATATATTATATATTACATCGATGGCATTCCTGTTTTTCTTTTTTGGTTTCACCCTTCATTCTTTTAAACACTTCTCTTTTGACTGCTAACCTTTATATGATTAGTTCTGCTTTTGATAAATGAGTTTTGCAATTCAATCTATAGTATTGGAAGATAATTTGTTCTGTGTTTGTAATGCAAGCTTGCAGCACTTTGACATTTTTTTGGATGGCACTTGGCGAACCTATCTGGTGAATAGACTAGAGAAAGCTTTAATGCTTTATTAGTATTTTTGTTGGATTAGCCATGCTAAACTTAACCGCTAAATAGAAAATGACTGGACCAGCTATCTTCGTCCTGGAAATATCTGGCCTGTCTTAATGTTTTCATTTTGATAATTACTTATTGAGTTATTCTGCTTTCACTATGTTGTTATTCAAATTGATATTTTAATATTTGTCATGATGCAGAAACGAATTCAATGCAAACTTCATCTGTAATTGACTCGAAGACATTTGATACTTCTGCACCCACAATGAGTCTTAAACCCCCGCCTTTTGATCGTCAAAAATCATTTAATGAGGATGAGATTTCCAAGAAGCCTGCTATTGTCAAGAAGACCATAACAGCTCCTCCAAATGTGAAATCATATTCTATAGCTGACCTGCAGATTGCTACTGGAAGCTTCAGTGTGGAGCAGCTCGTTGGGGAGGGCTCTTTTGGACGTGTATACCGCGCTCAATTTGATGATGGCAAGGTATTCCTTATCTATTTTTGCTACCAATCCAGTTCTATATCTAATTCTAGTTTATGATATGTATAACTTCCAAAATAGTGTTATGCAACTGTAATTTCCCTGGAAGTGGGCCTGAGAAGTCCTGCTGCATGTAGGCACCACGTGTATAGCCAATATCCCCAATAAATACCATGCTATGCATCTTCTTTTTCTATCAATATTATTTAGATGATTAACAAATTTGAGGAGATATACAATGGCATCTGCTTATTACTATTAATGGTTTTGACTTGTTTGTTTTCTTTTCTGAAAATGTTGTAGGTTCTTGCTGTGAAGAAGATAGACTCATCTGTCCTTCCCAATGCTTTGTCTAACGAATTCGCAGAATTAGTTTCAAACATCTCGCATTTGCATCATCCGAATGTGACAGAGCTTGTAGGCTATTGTTCAGAGCATGGACAACACCTCCTAGTCTATGAGTTTCATAAAAATGGATCACTGCATGACTTCCTTCACCTACCTGATGAGTATAGTAAACCATTGATATGGAATTCACGTGTCAAGATTGCTTTGGGGATTGCACGTGCTTTGGAGTAAGTTGTTCACTAGTATAAATAGATAATCTCCATATTGCATTTTTAAGGAAGTTTTGCACCATCAAATCTAATTTTCCATCGACTTGTTATCTCCTCCTCTCTATTTCCTTCCTCTTCTATGTTTCTTCATGCTTATATATATTTTGCTTGCCTTTAGCTTGCATGTCAACCTGTTTGTCTTGATTGGTTCAAAATTAAGGTATCCGTTTTCATTTATTTTGTGCATTGTCTTCTTGTAAATACATCATCTTTAACTTGAGATAAAAATGTGAAGATTATTACTATCAATAACTGACTATCCCAAAAGCAACCCTATGTTTGGATAAAGAAATTTAAGAGGTGAATTCATTTTATGAGAGAATTTTAAATACTTTGGAGTGAATTGGAATGTTTGGATAGAAAATTGTTTTCAATTATAAGGTAAGAATTCTCAATTTCACCTAAATAGGAGATATTCTCAAAATTCTTTAAAAATTCAAATCTTTTGGAATTTTGCAACTGCTCCATCCAAACATAGAGTAAGTTTTAGGGGAAGGCTTATGCACGGTTTTATATCTATCATGTCCCAAACATGCAGTCGAATTTTAGGACTTGAAGCCTGGACAATGCACACCACTGCCCAACCTCGTGCTGAAATTTAATTTTAATTCACAATTCATAATAATAGGCGGAAATGATCAAACTCTTGTCCACCTGGTCATATAAATGCTCATTCTTGGTCAAGCATCAACCTCTCTTAAAGTTTAAGTTGTTGGGTGAAGTCTTATGAAGGTTTTTATATGAAATAATTGCTAAATCTAATGTTCAAATTTGAAAATGAAAAAATAGGGTCAAATTGTTTGGGACAGAATTTTATTTTTGAAGTTCAAATTAAATACACTATCAGCTCTAAATACAACATACTATTACTAATTAGGAAATTACCTCTACACAGAAGAAACTAAGGTCAGGCTTGCATTAGAAGTTAAAACATTTTTTTAATACAAGACAACTGTATTGGGTTGGACTTGGACATCGAGCATCAATTTTAAATTTTTACCATGAGCATCAATAACCTAATTTTACTTGCTTTCTCCTAGGTACCTGCATGAAGTTTGTTCACCATCAGTTGTTCATAAGAATATAAAGTCAGCCAACATATTGCTTGATGCAGATCTTAATCCTCATCTTTCAGACAGTGGACTGGCAAGCTATATTCCAAATGCAGACCAGGTGATTTTAGAGTTCTTTATTATTTATTTATTTATCTATTTTGGAATTTTATGCCGTGAATTATATATGGAAGTTATCGGGTTTTCCTGGGGTAGTTTTCACTGTGTGCTTGCTACTTTTCTATATATTTTAAGGCTTTCCTTCTCCGTCTCATTTTTTTAGTTTCATATTTCTTGTTCTTTCTTTAAACTCTGATTCCTTAGTTGATGTTGCCATATAGATAGAGTTATGACAAGTAGGGAAAGAAAACAAATGGTTGAACACATAATATTTTGTATGAACAACTTTGCCTTGTGTGATGTCTAGATTAGTTTTATATCTCTATGTCCCCCCTCAAGAAGATCCCTTTATGCTTCACATCTTGCACAATACACTGGTTACGTATCTTGTGCTGAATTTCTACCCAATTATAAGCCATAATGACTAGAATAATACTGAGTGGCTTGTGTTGTTTATGCGGTCATAGACCTTGGACCACCATTGTACCAAACATTAAATCCATACTATTTTAAAGAATGAGGCAACTAGATTTGAATTTTGGACCACTTGAATACTGATCACAGAGGCTATAATACCATGTTAAAAACTGATTATCCTAGAAGGCTTAAGATACTAGGTGAAAGCTTCATCATAGTTTCATTGTCAACAAAACCAATCTTTTGTTATGAGCAACCTAGACTAACTTAAGCTTCAAGTTGAGCTTAATATATTTGAGGGCCGTCTTGTCGGATTTGAAGACAAGTAAATGAAAAAAGTATTTCTTATAGTTAGAGGTAGGGGAAGATGGATGAAAACTACAGGCAAAACCAGAGATTTAGAGATAAAGGGTCTATCCTTAGACCTAATACAAGACAGGTCATTATGACGTTGTATAATCCATGTAGTCAATTCTACGATATGGGAAAATCCCTAGATGATGATCATAATTATACTATGTCAGTTGAATCAGCTATTATCATGGAATAACAAGTTAATAGTTCGGTATTTGAGTGGTTGGGAGAAGTGTAAGTGCAAAATCCCTAGCATCCAACAAGCTATACTATGCAAAGTGCTTGACCAAGGGTTCAAAGTTCAAACCCACTTGGGTACCGTGTCATTTATCAATAAGGAAATGAAACTTTGTTTGATGCATCCCGTTGAACGAATTATTGGTTTCCAACTTTAGTAAGATTATAGTGCTTTTGCTGAATGGAATTTCTCTTTTTGGCCAGTAACACTTAGTTCACGTGCTAAAATTATTAACGAGTTCTCATGTCAGGTATTGAACAATAATGCTGGATCTGGATATGAAGCTCCCGAAGTTGGCATGTCTGGTCATTATACTATTAAGAGTGATGTCTACAGTTTTGGAGTTGTCATGTTGGAACTTCTCAGTGGACGGAAACCATTTGACAGGTATAAGATTCAGATATCTTTAATTAAGCTTTAACATGACAATTTTACATGAACAGGTTGATGTATAGTTTAATTTACAGTTAAACAATTCAAATATAAATGGATTTATATGGACCTTTTAGGTTATCCCTTTAAATTTGTAATGTTTTATTTCATAGGACTATTTCATAGCACAAAGGTTTTAATATAATAACAATTTGTGGAATGACAAAATATCCATCTAGTTATATACAAAAGAAACAAACTAGATGGGTAGGTCGGTCGTTCGATGATCTATCATGCTAAAGAAACAAACTTTGCGTCTGTTATTACTGCATGTAAAAATTGAAATCATGTATTGATATAATATTCCTAGTTTGTTTATTTTCTGATTGTTGAAACATTTCTGGTACAGTTCAAGGCCAAGGTTTGAGCAGTCTTTGGTTAGATGGGCAACACCTCAACTCCATGATATTGATGCATTGGCTAAAATGGTTGATCCTGCACTTGAAGGACTATACCCCGTTAAGTCTCTATCTCGATTCGCTGATGTGATTGCTCTTTGTGTTCAGGTAATGTCTCTTATTTTCATCCTAGATCTTTATTGTTTTTGTGAATGGGCTGTAAATCACCTCTTTGAACTGGATACATAACAATGATACCTATCACAGATACATTTTATAGTCAAACCATCTAAGAGCTCCTGTTAGGATTTCCTTATTGATGGAAAATATTTGAATTTATTTCTTAACAAAAGAAAATATTAATTTGTCAATGCATTATGTTATTCTAATATCATTTTTGGGGCAGCCGGAGCCTGAATTCCGTCCGCCGATGTCAGAAGTGGTTCAAGCACTGGTTCGATTGGTCCAACGAACTAACATGAGCAAGAGGACATTTGGAACTGATCAAGGAGGGCCTCAACGAGGGGGTAATGATCCAGAAACACAAGACGTGTAAATGGGAACAAAATTCTTGTGTTGATAGAATGGCATAAAGGGAAAAATAATATTCATCATTTCTTTTTAACCCCTCAGACAGTTTCTTAGTTGATGTATTTTCTGAGTTATTTCTTTTATTGGTGATATAAATTACAATAATCAAAAGGTTTTGCCAAATTCAAGATCCGGGTAGATTGCTGATTGTCATTTTGTTGTTTATAGATAGGAATCATTACAAGCTTTTCATCCTATTTTGATTGTATGGGAGGAATATTTTGTAGTAGACTCCTTTGTTTAAATAAATATTGAGCCACCTCTTTGTGAATGTGGATCCTACAACATAAGATGATATTTTCTCTCTCTTACATTTTCTAAGCAAAGACTTGCATACTTTTGGAAGAGTACAGCAAACATTACTTAACAACAGTTGTCTTGCTAGTTCCTATTCCATTGATGCCTGAAATTATAATTCTTCGAACTTTTGTTATTGTACTTGATAGTTTTATCAATTTCATCGGCGCACATTTTTTTTTTTTGTCATTAGGTTTCGTTTACTAAAGATTTTGCTTTTATTTTAGCATATGATGAAAGTAGATGAAGTTATTTAAACCCTCAGGCTCACCCTAATGAGTTGGTAAAACTTTTGCTTTTGCACTTATTTAATGGAAACACTTCTTGCTTTTACTTTTAGGGTGGTTTTTCAAAACACATTTTGCATGTTCCAAAACTATATCATGTTAAGTCAATAAGAATTTGCAACTCGTTTTGACTACGTTCTGACTTGAGTATCATCGTACCGTATATTGAGTGTGGAGTCTTTAAAATGTTCTATTGTAAAATTTTTCGTTTGGGAATTGGGAATGAAAATGACTACCCAATTTATCTTTAAAATGATACAAATACATTACTACCCATCTGATCTTTTGTTGGAGCGTAATATATTTATTAGATAGTCCTTAAGAAATTTGTGCTCCTTTTCTGCAGGTGCTCTATCCCTAATCCTCACATTTCCCCGCCATCTTTCAGTTCTAGCGGTACCAAGGGACACCCATGGTGCTGCAGTTGGTTCTGCAGTTGCCTCCACTGTCAACTCTGCAACATTTGCCACTTTGGCTGCTCCTATCTTGAGACGGAAAATAAACAGTAACAACAAAGATGAGAGTTTTCTCTTCAACTCCCCTTCCGCAACACAATATATACCAAGTGGGTATGTGGCTGTTTCCAACCCAAAAGGGTATTAACAGTAGCAATGAAAAAGTTGCGGAGAAAATTGATAAAATCTTGGTAACTTTTTCAGATAAAACCCTTCATTCCTGCATCATTTGTGGTTGGTTTTGGGTGAAAACCCTAAATCATTGTATCAATTTTTCCTTGTTGATCAATTCGGTTTGTTTTGACCAAAAATAACTCGGTTTGTCTCCAGTTTTCAGAAGAGATTCCCAGGCAAATTTTCAGCCAGACTTGACTATTAATTTTTTAGAGAGTTTATCAAAATTAATTACTCACCCCCACCAAGGACGGTCCCCCCCCCCCCTCTCTCTCTCCTTATTCTGTTAAAAATAGCAAAAAGCCACTAACATTTGGATGTAACATTAAGAACGTTTGCTACAGATGAGAATGCAACCAACAAACAAGTTCCACAAACTGCTCATGAAAGAAACATTCCCTTTGAATAAATTCCACCGGAGAAAATAAATATCTTGCGTGCTACAATGGTCTAAGAAAAGGTAGAAATTATCAGTTGTAGACCATATACTTGGGGGTTGCACTGAATTTCTGGTAGCCTTTGATGACTTTATTTACTGCATCAAGGAAGTCTTTCTCGGTTACTGTCTTCCTTCGGGCACGGATAGCATACATACCAGCTTCGGTGCATACACTCCTAATATCAGCTCCTGGAGAGAACAAATATTTCAATCAGAAAACTAATATCTAGAAGTAATCAAGCACGAATAACAATATTTAACAGCAAGCTTTAGGAACATGCGAAAGACTGGAAGCTGCAAACATCCCTCAAAATCAGGACAAGTTTGACCAAAATCCTAACAGATTGATGAACAAAAAGTAAAAGCTAAGGTGAAATTTCCTAGTTTTTAAGATATTTTACCAGTTGAATTAGGGCAAAGCCGTGCTAAAAGTTCAAAACGGATATCCCTTTCACAGTTCATCGTTCTTGTGTGTATCTTGAATATCTGCGTCCTACTCTCTAAATCAGGAAGGCCAAATTCAACCTTACGATCCAATCGCCCAGGTCTTAGTAGTGCGGGATCAAGAGTGTCAGGCCTAGAAATTATACACAAAAAGAACATAAGTGATAAGCCCAGCAGAGCAGCGGTAAAACTTCCAAAATGAAGAAGAGCATGCAGAGCCCATGAAATTGACAAAGTTAGTTTGCAATGCAACCCTGATTGGTATTTCTTTTTCATATATGGATGGACCAGATACTCAGCAATTATGAACTCAAGAGAAAAAAATAAAATAAATGGCAATTTGGCATACGTTATAGTTATGTCAAATATGGCACAGAGAAAACATGGATACACCACATAAATCACGTCTTTAGTAAAATAGAGAACCCGGGATAACTTATATAATGGCCAATTAACCAACCTGTTAGTTGCCATCAAAACTTTGATGTTTCCCCTGGCATCAAACCCATCAAGCTGATTCACAATTTCAAGCATTGTGCGTTGAACTTCATTGTCTCCACCAACACCATCATCAAATCGTGCACCTCCAATTGCATCAACTTCATCAAAAAACACAATGCATGCCTTCTTTGAACGAGCCATCTATGAGAGAAAAGTTTTAGTCAAATGATACCATGTCATGGAAACAATGTCCAAAAGCTAGACGACAGGTCCTAGCTTAGGCATTTACCTGAAATAGTTCACGAACCATCCGAGCCCCCTCACCAACATACTTCTGTACTAGCTCACTTCCAATAACCCTTATAAAACAAGCATCAGTCCTATTAGCCACAGCCCTAGCTAAAAGCGTTTTGCCAGTTCCTGGTGGACCATAACAAAGAACACCCTTCGGAGGATCTATCCCAAGCTTGACAAATTTCTCTGGGTGAAGCATGGGCAGTTCAACAACCTTGTAGGAAATTAAAAATTTAGACATGGCTTATCTCCTTTACAATAACATAAATAAAATAAGCAAAGTATCAATGACTTACTTCACGCATCTTTTCAATCTGTTCCTTACAACCACCAACATCATTATATGTCACATCTGGCTTCTCTTCAACTGTCATCATGGTAACACTTGGATCAATTTTTGGAGGCAAGGGGATCTGAATCTGATATTTGTTTCTATCAACTCTGCAATGATAAAAAGAAGGTCAAACAAAGAAGCAGACAACAAGTCAATGAAGTTCCTCTTAAGCATAAAGCTACATATTGGAAACATACCCAACACGCATGCCTTCCTCTATGTCAGTGGGGGAAACCTTGTCTCCTAGCCCAACAACAAACTGTCAACATCGAAGCAGAACGTATGTTAGACACCCGACTTTGAAAAACAAAAAAAATTAATCCTGTGCATTTTACATAGCATATAAAAATAAGCGTTCAGCAAGTAATATCTTCATCAACAAGAGATGCCAGGCATCTTCAAACAAATAACAACCTGATAGATAGGAGGAAAATGAGGAGATCATTAAGAATATAGGCACCTTTGCAATTTGCTTCACATTGATAACATATTTGGCATCTTCTGAGTTTGGATTTATGATCTTTGTGCACCTTGCCACCTTATCATTAAATAACCATATTTAGCAAATCCCACAACTATCAGAAACATTTTGAACTAATTCTCAAAAAAATCACCTGAAGGGGCTGCTCCTCCTGCATCATTTGCTTATCAGAAACAAGATCCCACTGGCTTGGAGCAGCTAAACCAGTATCAGACTCCTTGATACCTATTATGACAACAGGAAGCTAACATCTAAGGAGGTGTGCAAGTGTTAAAAGATCCACTCCGTATAATTAAGACAACCAGGATAAATAGAATGAAAGCAGAACATCTCCATAAAATCAAACTCCTTCCTTCAGTTTCCTTTTTCCTGGTTAATGACTGATGGCCACAAACTAATGCTACAAGCTATCAATAAGACAATAAATTTATAGGTAGAAAATAATCCAATTAACGGACCACTTGTGGTTTTCTTTAATTTAAACAATTACAATGATTTACCAAGAAATTAAAGAATTGCAGTAACACACTAAATCTTTTGCACGTACCACATAAATCATTAACTTTTTTTGCCATATCTTTGATTTCCTTCTCCACCTTTTTTATGCTTGTGGAATAGGGTCCCAAACCCTGTGTAAACCAAAATAGATACGCTAGTTATTAGAAAACCTCAGATCACAGAAGCATTTTCTTTCCAGAAACTCTGAGGAGAAGCTGAAAAGGGAAATCAATCATCAATATGAGAGAAATATCTATGAATCATAACTATCACATTCATTCAGCTTTCAATATTACCAAGAGAAGAAACTCCACAGTCCACACCCACATCATCACTACTTTGTACACAGCTAGACACATCAGAGTTCAGAAGCACTTCAGCAACTCCTAATTACATCAATTGACTGGGTACACTTAATTCTTTATCAAGCGCAAGATAAAAATTTACATGACCATGCAAGCAGTACCCCTACAATAATATTGAAAACATTGAGTATCTAAATCTTCGTTTTTTCTGAACAATTACCAAACATAGTTAACAGCTGCCACAAACTCAAATTACAGTATTACACAAACCACTTAACCAGAAACCTACGGATCCAAAAAGCCTACAATAATGTTGAAAACTTTTGAGTATCTAAATCTTAGTTATATTTCTGAACAATTACCACACATAGTAGTTCACAGCTGCCACAAACTCAAATTACACAAACCACTTAACCAGAAACCTAGGGGTCCAAAATGCCTACCAAAATCTTAAAAGAAGGCCGAGAGGAAGTTCACTCCTTTCAATTTCGTGAGCATACCTTCAACTTTTTAGTGTTCCAAAATAATTAAAAAAGGAAAGTTCAAAGTCACGACTTCAACTGACCACACGATCCAGAATCAAAGTGAAGTGAAACTAGCTTAACGAAGTGAATTATCCCCAAAACACTAAGCAAATAAAACCAAATTGCAACATAGTTGAAAAAAATTAGACTACGATTCCATTGGGATAACACAAGAAATGAAACAACACAAGCATAATTTTATACGAGTTTAACAAAAACGAAGATCTGCTAAGCCTAAAACGGAAAAGAGGAAATTAGGGTTTCAGAGAGAAGGAAAAGCTAGCTTACGTAGGTTTTGAGGAGGGCAATGTCATCCTCGTCGAGGGGTCGGGGGTTCTTCTCATCCTTGAGATCGTCTTCGTGTTCAGGTGCCATCGGTGTTTCCTTCTCCGATTGTGAATTTCTGCGTGAAGTTACAAAATTTCTTCAGAGGAAGAGAACCCAAACCGATCGAATTGAAGTTGCAACGTGGCTTGGTTACGCCTTTTATGCAACGCCCGAGAACTAGAACAAGACCCCAAGATAAAAATTTAGGGCTTGTTTTCTTAAGTTTTGAGAAAATGTTTGATAAAAATTGAAAATGCTAATAAATACCCTACACACTTTTTAAAAAGTTAAATATGTTAAGATGTTATTGAAAAATATAGTTTTTTTTTATTTGCTGAAGACAAAAAAATGTGTATTTATGATTAATTTTTTAATAGTAATAACATTAACAAGTGTCTTTAAAATATTAAAATACGAATAAGTATTTTTTTTAATGCCAAAAATACTTGTATTTTTTAAAACTATAATGGTTTGGATGAGAATATTGTCACTCCTAAAACTCTATTGCCACTCACTTTTAGAATATTTTAATAATTATTATGTAATAGTACTTTAATTTGATTACTTAAAAACTATATTATAAACTAAAAAATAATTTAAAGGTAGTGGCAATAGAGTGAATAGACTTAGGAGTGTCAATATCCCCACCATAAATGTTTTTTAAGTTATAATTATGAGTGTGGATGCGTTTACTCAAAAGTAAATATTAGATATTTATTTCAATTTGTAAGATTATTTCTTTTATGTGTTGTACCAAACATTATCCTTTAATGTATTTAGACGTTTAATTGTTTCTTGAATTTTCAATTGCAGGGAACTAGGATTCATGCAACTCTGTAAAAAACTTTTATTTACAAATTTCAATGTTATTTAGAAGAAAACCACACATATAATTTATTCTACTTTCGTGTTGCTGAGAATATAGGCAAATATAGGATAACCAAACATGACTATCGATTGAATTTCCGTTTCGATATCGAGGTCAAAGTAATATATGGTTCTACTATTCCTGTATATAACTTTTATTTAAGGAACCATCTTCTCATAAGGTCAGGATAATATAAATCATTTCACTAAATTCCTTTAACAACTGCATTATACTCATCCTTTTATTATTCCTATTATGCATTTGTCTTCAGAATCTTCTGGATGACTTCTCTCTTGCTGGAGTTTCTTCTCCTGTTTCTCCTAATGGATGTGCTATGAGCATGTTAAAGAGGTCATGTGATGAAGTTTATAATCTTTCTCAAAATGGAGGTTTATTTGTCATTAGTAAGAAATTTAAGATGAAAGTTGCTTAAGTTTCATACTACCGAAAAATAATGTTAAACACTCATTTTGTTGACGGCTTTATTGAATCTCCCATTCTCTGTATAGGAGAAGGAATTGCAATGCAGCCATATGCCTACTGAAGGCAGTAGTGCAAACATTGCTGATTATTCTCCTCATGGAACAATGTCTGATGGTAGTGGATCAAAGCATGCGATGGAATTTCTGATTCATTTGTTGCTGAAAACATTTTGGAAGATATAGGGATTAAGGAATTCAATGGTGATGCTCTTATTAAGGAAGTTGCTAAACATGACATTTCTGCAAATGATGATCTTGATTCAGACGGAAGTTGGGTTTATTCCATGTACAAGATTATTAAGAAGGAGAAGATTTAAATTATGCATTTGGAATGTTTTTCTGTTTTCCGTTTTGTCGTGTTTTCATATATGCAATTATCCTTTGTTAGTTTTTTAGATTTTTTATTTATGTTATTTATTAATTTTGGATGTCATTTCTTTGTTTCAAAGTATTCTAGACAAGTGTTTCAAACAATTGTTACAAATAATGGGATCAATTTTCATCCCTGCCCTTTATTTTAAGTTATTGTGTGTTTGGTAATATAAATTTAGTTTTGGAATCTTGACTATGGTTCTTAATAGTTTTATAGGTTTATTTAGGGACTGATTTCGACATTCCTCACTATAGGAACTCTTCGATTACGCAGAACATTTGCTTTTGTTTACCTCTTTTAATAATTTTCATAATTTAAGGCATTTCAACGTGTATTCCTTCCAAACTCTTTCTCAATTGAGTTATAAGTTAAATGACTCTCTCTACAAGTTCTTTTAGTATAAAATATAAAAGAAAAAATTAAAAAACAATGCATACTAAATATAAGTATTTTGTATATGTTAGGCATAGAAAGTGAAGTGATGTAGAATGTTAGCGTAGAAAATAAAAAAGAATTTCAAAATCGAAATACTGTAATACAAACAAATACTTATAACTCAAGTGTATTCAAGGGTATATATAAAAATAACATTAAACAAATACTCCTTATTTAGTCAAATATAAGAAAATAAAACCTTTACATAATGTCTGTTTAATTTATTTATATATCTAATATATTTAATATTTAATTTAAAAATACAAATGGCTACTGGCTAGCCCAATGGTTAGGCCATTTTGCTTGAGCTGAATGTACTCTCACTTCTATTTTTTTGACAGTCGTGAGAAACTACTTATTCAAAAAGTTAGCTCGGAAGTTCGCCTAGGTTAGAGGTAGGGATGGAAAAAGGCCTACTGGCTTAACAGGGTCCTATTATCTACTTATTTAAAGTTTGGTCTGGCCTGTTTAATAGAAAGACCGGGTTTAAACTTTTTAAAAAGTCTATTTGAGTAAAAAGTCTTGGTATAGGTCTTTAAAAAAGCCTATTATACGCCAGCCTATTAAATTTTAATATATATATTATAAATTTTATAAATATAAATAAAATATTATGTTTTTTCAAAAAATAAAAAAATATATACAATAAATTTTATAAATGTAAATACAATAAATCTTATAATATGTTTATAAATTAGGATTATTTAGAGGCTTGTTAAAACGACCTATTAACTTATTTAGTGGCTTGATAGCATATTTAAGATAGAATTGTTGGCATTTCTAGAGACCTTAGGATAAAGTATGCTTATAAATAGGTTTTCAGGCTTTGTAGGCTTTCAAATAGGCTAGGCTTAGCCTGAAAAATGAGCCTATGATAGACCAATAGTCCAGACTTAGCTCCATCAATTATAAAATAGACCTAACCTGTTTAGCCAAAGTCTGGCTTAGCCTGATTCCATCCCTAGTTAGAGGGGTTCTCAGTCAATTTGGTTTGGCACAAACTCCACCTTGACCTCTTTGGCAAATCTAATCACAACAAAAATCTTCTCGATCACGATCACCTTCACCCCGAGATCGACATCACTCGAGTCATATTCCCGTTGGATGCCGGGGGATTGTTCTTCCGAAACTCAAAGAATCCAAACAATTGAGAGTTGTTGATTAGTGTTCGCCCTCATGCAGTCATCTTCCGACTCAACGCCTAGAGCCCCTAAGCATTGGTAATGGAAGAGCACTTGACTGGTGGTCATCCACGTTTGCTGTTCACTATTATTCCCCTAACATCTCAAAAATTAACAGTTTAGGAATGCAAACAACTGGCAAACAAGAAAACAAATTTCATATGCCAATATCTATGTTGCACCACAGCATGAATTAACCCACCAAACTCTAATACAAAAATGTAACCCTTTAAGTCCATATAAGAGGAATACACGTGCAGTATTTAAATCTCTGAGAAACTAATATGATGATAAAAAAATTCGAGGGCCAAAATCAGTGACGAGTAAATCTTTGGATCGGAGAACCAAATTGATGTTTATCTAGTTTAAAAAAAGACTATAAATATATCCTTAAAATAAAACCTCGATAGATCATTTATTGTCGTAGTACATTTAGTTGTGGTTTTTGCATTCCACTGTGTATAGGTTCTCATTATGCCTTCCTGAAAAAAACATAACAAATCCCCCGAACAAGATTTTAAACATTTTTTAAGTGAAACACCACTTCCATAAAGTAAACTACGATGTCTTAATAAAATTTCTTCACAAGAGAACAAAATAATCATCTTTCTTTCAAAAGACCGATGTTTTTATCAGAAAACATTCATATCTAGATATAACATTGGTACCAAAATATTTATTTTTATTTCATAACACCATATTATGAATGAACAAAATAAATAACATGCGTCTCTTTTAAACATGATGACAATCATAGGAGTTTCAATTGTACAAATCACACGCAATCATGGTTCCTTGTCAAATCTCATTAACCAATTGCATCAATAGACATAAACCACCAATCTTTTCATAACATATCTTGTTTTGGATCTATACAACTGACATCATATAAATCACAATATTATCAAATTATTTATTAGCACCAAATACAAATCTAATAAATGCAATGAACAATATTCTTCTTTCTATGGTAGCTCCTCCATTATTTTTACACAATCAAACAAAAGAAATGTCTTCTATATTTCTCTACCCAATTTGTTTTAAACCAAGCTTTCTTGAAACATACTTCTATCGAATCTCTCTTAGTTTAACTTCTTTCTTTTCTACTGCTTTAAACTCTGAAGTCTAAACCAAACCAAACTTGTGTAAGTTGAAAAATGCAAAAATTATAAAGAAAAAAAACAAACACCAGTAAATTTCGAAGTAAATAATATAACACTATTTATTTACAATTTAAGCTGCAAGGGCTATAGCTCAAATTATACTTTCGGTGTTGCAAAAATAACATCTCTAGTTTCGCCAGCGATTCTTTAAATTTAAAATTTAAAATGTTCAGACAAAAATATCATGTCAAAGCAAATTATGTACAACTTCATACAATCAAACTTTCACCATGGAAGATTTGTTAGCGCAACAGTATTCACTTCTAAACTTTACTGATTACTATGTATCAGTAGGTATCTACCTAAGAACTACGAGCAACCTACAAGGGATTTCAGGAAAAAAATGCAAGTGGATAAAATGAAAAATTGTCGACACAACATGTTGCCCTACAAAACTGAGTGTCAAAATATGGACTTCTGGTACTTCATAACATCTTTGGCGTTCAAATCATAGATCTTGCAAATGTTTATGATGGTGTGTTCACTGAGACCACCATGCCCATCTTGACAAATGAGTTTCTCAAGTTCTTCTGATGGCCGCAATACCTAATTGATATATGAGAAAAAAAAGAAGTTAATAGATTATAACTACTTAGGACTTTATTTAACTAGACTAGATAGAGAGGAGAAAGATAGTATATCATATAGGTTAAGAATTGGATTAAATGATAAAGTGGAAAAAATAGCTGGGCTGTCCTTAACACATGAAGCTTATGTCAAGTAAAAAGTGCAAAAAGAAAAGTGAGTGCCTCCAACCCCAAAAAGAAAAAGATATGGGAATTTGTGCACTTGTGCATGCTTGTGAAAGAGCATAAGCACATCTAAGAAATTTGTAGTTCATTGGCGGATACAGCCATACAGGCTCCACCATAAAACTTGGACATAAAAAGGTAAATATGCATAGGTTGCAAATCATATCTGTGTATAGACACGAAAATGACAACATGACCTAAACGGAACATGAAAGGATCCAAATCCCATTTAACTTATGCGTGAAAATTTGAAGTCTACACGACTACACAAGAGAGCACTAAGATGGAGCCCCAGATGGGCCTAAGGATCCTTTGGCCCATTAAGACATTGACTCTCCCAAGCAATGAAAGTTTACGTGCGAAGGAACAAGAGTAAATTGCCTAATGATGAGGTGGCAAAAGAAAAAGGAGGCCGTTAGAGGAGAGAGAGTACCCTTTCTGTTATTTAGAATCAAGAGATTATATAGGGGATTCATCCTGTAATTTTGGATGTGCGTTGCAGGAGCAAGGCTCTGGGAAGTTGGAGAGACTATCTCCCTTTGTATTTCCTTTATTTTCAATCAATACAGAATCATTTCCCCTTATTTTCCCCTGTTCTTGCATTTTTCTTAATTTGCTGGAATTGGTCTATAACACAATATCTCAGTTGATAGTTGATGTCAGAGCTGGATAAGTAAATACTTACCCAATTTGGTTCATGTGAACTATGGCTCTCATTTTTAGAGTCCTTGTGCTCACTTCCCTTCTTTTCCGTGCAAGCATTTGAAGTCTTGGAGCTATTTGAGACTAGTTGAAATAGCTTCTCACTTCCCTGAGAAAAATTATATAATACAAAACAAAGAGTTATCAGTTATGCATAAAGATCAAGTCAAGCTCTAAACATCATATGAAAAACCGAATTTTAATGGAAACTGAAAATTACTCCTAATTTTAGTGAAAAAAATTGTCCATGCTCTTCATTAATTAATGGAATGGGATAGAACTTATTCAAGCATCAATATATATCAATATATAGTGGAATCAAACAAGGCACTCTATAGAGAAAGTTCAAAAATGAGCGGTAAACAATCCTTGATAGCCGTCCAAATGGGTTCTCACTCGCGAGCCAACCCAACTTATAGCTAGGTTGGGTTGCAACCTACTCAACAAAATATGATTCAAAATAGTTTGACTCATTTAAGCCACAAGAATTTGCGAGTCGAGCCGAGTTGCCAAGTTGGCTTGCAAGCCAAAACCCATTTTAAATTATGATTACAATGTGGATTTTATATACAGAGACAAAAATTATGATCATAATGTGTGGAATTTTTTAATTTGTGGATTTGTAGATATGAAAACATGAAACTATAATTATAATGTGTGATAAATGATGTGATTATTTTGTGGATTATAATTTTGTAATGGTAGTAATGCATACCTCCATTTTTTGGTTTTTTCCCCTTAATTTTCATGTCTTTCTGGAATTTTAAAGATTTTTTCCATATTTTTAATTCTTTAATATTTAAGTGAGCCAACCAATTTAACCAGCTAACTCGTGAGCTAGCTCGTTTTTTGGTCAACTCACGAGTCAGCTTGTTCGAGTTGAGTTGGCTCATTTTGACAGCTCTACTTGATTGTGACAGAAAAACAGTCAAATTAACACAATTGACGAGAGAGAGAAAAAAATAGTTTGCAACTATTATGCATTATACAACTACTATCCCTCTTGGTTTTACATCAGTTAGGAAGTCAAGGTTCATGTTAAGCTTTGTATTTTTTGTTTCAGAGAACTACTGGTACTCATGGATATTAATAAAATTCAGTAGCTAATAAAAATCCATTGATTCTATGAACCTGAAGGGCTCTCCAATGAGAATAGGTGCGGAATAAAATCCAGAAGAATGGGACATTTGGCAAAGGTAAAACCTGCAATGTAAAATTAAGATAAATTGGCATCAATTGAAACAATGAAGGAATTAAATAGTAAAGAGCAAAATTACACAAAAACTTCGTAGAAGCAATGATATATTACTATTTAACATTAACTGAACACATACGTACGCTAAATGCAGAGGTCAGTGGAATTAATGAAACTGAACCATAGAAGTATTTCCTGTGGATAATTGTTCCCCTGTAAACAGATAACAGTTCACATGAAGATAAGGTTTAACATTTAAGTTAACTTACTAGATGCAGCAACAGATTTCGGGGAAAGAGAGAATTACCTCATAGCAATATGTCTGAGTCTTCGACGAACAAGTTGGGAATTCAAACTGCAAATACATTAGGATAGGGCATAAAAGGTCATAAAAGCTCAACAAAGCAAAGATGCAATGCCCAAGTTTCTTTTTCACCATCTACTTGGTGTGCTTGGTTTCACATTAGGGTAGGTCAAATGTGGATTCAAAACATGGAAGCTACTTTTACTTATGTTAAAATGAATCCATGTTTACCTCATCCTAACGTAACATGAAACCAAACCCGCTGTCTCGCACTAAGTACAGTGCATAAAAGCAAACACGGTTCTTTAAAAACAACTGAAGAAGGATACCTGTAATACTCAAAATGAAATCCCAACAAAGAAAAAAGAAACAACAGAAGCCTCAATGTTGAAAGTACAAATAAAGTATCAAGAAGATATGAAGAATTGAACATGTATACTATGAACAGCATGATCAATTAAATAAACATAGCTACTAGAATGCTAAGCGAAAAAGACATAACGACTAGAAATAGAGAACTAAAGGAAAAATTCATGACACAAACAACATATCCTGAAGTCCCTTAGCAGGCATCTAAACTAAGATAACCACCAACCTTGAGGGGTAAACAACTTCAACACTAGTGATTTCTTTAGAAATAGATCTCAAAAAAATCTCCGAGGGCTTAACCCGAGACAAAAGCTTCAACCCCAACCTGCAAAAATAGAAATCACATTTGATCAAAAACAAAAACTGAAAAATAAACAAGCTCTTAAATTTGGGTTTTGAGCCTAACTCACTCCCAAAAACTAGCTCATAGGAAGAAGATTGTCTGCATCACTTATATACTCTTGAGAGTAGATGTGAGACTTACAACACCCCCCCCAAGCCCAGGATTGGACATAATACAAGTGGCCTAGTAAAGAAACTTTCAACATACCCCTCATAGATGACCCAATAACGGATCTAGGATAGCTCTCATACCATCTTAAATTTGGATTTTAGGCTAACTCACTCCCAAAAGCTAACTCATATGAGGAGAATTACCGCACCATTTATATACTTTCAGGTTGGATATCTCTAGTTGATTAAACTGCAAATAAAAACTCACCCATGAACCTTCTTTTTCAAAGATCCATCCGGTGCTTTCTCCAAGCCAATCCAAGCTTTATTCATCTACAATCCACAACCAAAACAGGATAAAAAAAGAGAATCCAAAAAGAAAAAACCACAAGAAACGAAGCGAATGGCACCTTATTGGCAATGTAGTCAGTGAAAAGCTCAGCTTTAGCATTTAGGGGTTTATCACCGACATTGTTCCACAACTCTTTTAAAGTAGAAGGCGATTGAAAGGAAGCATGGGAGACGGAGAGAGAATCGTCAATGGATCTGCTGAAGCACCAGTTCCTGCCTCTTATAGGGAACACAACCAATTTGGCTCTCATGGCGATTGCCCACGATCAAATGCGATTAACCTTTTCACACAGCAAAACCCTAAAAGATAGAAAACGAGTATGTTCGAAGTCAAATCAATAAAGGGAATCAGAGACTCTTAACAATGTTGGTTAGAAAACGAGTGAAGATTGTTTAGAGAGCGAAAATCGGAAGGTGAAAGTGACGAAGAAGAACAAAAAAAAGCGAATGAGTGTGAAAAGCGGCGAAAAACTAAAAAGCATGAAGAAAAGAGTGATAGATGAAGAAATAGAAATGGAATTGAGAGAAAACCTGCGAAAGACGAGAAAAGCAAGCGGCGTGGATGGGTTCTTCGGTGGCCAGTCACCTTCCCCAATATTAAGTTGCAGCAATTGTAGGATCAATACCGTATGGTTAGGCATAGGTAACAAAAAATTAAGAATTAAGAATTAGAGTAAAACATTAATTTAATTCTCTAAAATATTTGTTTGTTGTTCCTTCGAAAAAATTTATCAATAAATCAGTCTTTTAAAAAGTTATTATGTTATTTTAAGGGATTAATTGATAGTTTTTGAATTTTAAGGGACTTTATATTTTAAATCTTTAAAGAATTCATTTAATAATATTTTAAATTTTTTAAAATTAAATTAAATTGATAGTATTTTAATGACAAAAAAAATTTATAAACAAAATTAATGACAAATAAATCATTAAAACACCAAATTTGTGTTTATCCTTAAGAGATATATTAAAGTTTAGTTATATGAATAAAAAAATATTCATAAGTACTAAGTAGTACCTTATAGTAGTGAAAATCTTTTATCGAAAATTAAAGTAAATTATTTAGTAGAATTTGAAGTTAAAAAATTATTTAATTTTTTTTTATTTAATAGATATCTTCTTAGGTACTAGTCAACAATTTTTTAATGGATTGAAAATTCTAATATTTTAAGTTTTAACATTTCATCATTATACTAGTGCATAGAATAAATTAGACGAAATAAGATAAATTATTATATCATGTTATTATTTATAATTTTGTGTGCTTGCAGGATATGATAAGGTTAACATGCCAGCTTATTATTAGTTTAAATGTTATCCTCAGAAGAAAGTCAAAATAAGAACAAACTTGATAGGATAAGAAATTTTTTTCTTATTTTATCCTCACTCGTAATATTTATTTTAATTTAACTTTTAACTTTTAAAAATTTAAATAGATAAAAATTTAAATGTTACTATTATTATTATTTTATAATATTTTGGTGGATCTCACTTGTACACACTTTTATTTTAATCACCCTTTACACTCTAGTGTTAGTTCTTAAATAAACATTTTATATAGGTCTTGCATGTATCACACAAATCTAGTTTTTTGGCCCCACTTTTTGACTAATATCCAAGTGCTTAAATTAACAATTTTGCTAAGCATCTCATGTCAAGTCAACAAGCTCCAATGTAGCTGGGGGTACTTAAATAGTGGGAACACATATAAGCATCCCCATTAGAGATAGTATAAGGATATTGTTTAAGAAGACCCTAAAACATTTTACAATCAAGGCAATACACGACAAATCAATATTGACTACTCCTTCTATTTCACAATACTTGTCATTTTAACCATTTTAATTTTTTTTAAATTAGTTGTCACTTTACAATTCCAATAATGATATTAATTTTTTTTCAACTATAGGAGAGAGTTAATATTGAGCATAAAGAGAAAAGTTAATGTTGATATTTAAGAATGAGAAAGAAATTTAATTATGAAAGATAAATAGTATATTAAGAAATTAAGGGTCAGTTTGTTTAAACTTAAAAATAGATTTTGAAGACCAGTAGATAATTGATTATTTTCTTATTGGTTATGATAAAAATCAGAAATTGTTTATATTTAGTTGAAATACAAATAACCATTTTTTAATCTTTGATTATTTTGAGATGCAGCTCAAAATTATTTCTTAAAATAAGAAGAAATCTGATTATTTTTTACTTCTAATTATTTTTATTTATGCTTATTTTAAGAAGCACAAATAAAATACTAAAAAATTATAAAATTGCTCTTTTAAAAAATATAATAAAATAAGTGTTTATTTTAAAAAAAAAAAAAAACTCTAAGTAGTTTATTTTATAAAATTAAACACGTTAAATGCTTTTCGTTGTTATTTTTTTTAGTTATTATGCAAAAACTTTAAACAACAGCTGTTGCGAAACAGGAGTATTAGTCTATCATATCATAATGTCTTCTCATTCCACAATTAAGCCAAATATATATGGGAAAAAATAAAGCATGTTACTACCCCCTTGTTCTATTTATAAGAAATATACTATTTTCTCATAAACCAATAGAACACATTTAATGGTCTTTTAATTAATTCTCAAATTTTATTCTTACAATATCCATATAATCAATACATCCACTTACATGAAAAATTGATAAATGCATGGAATTGGTAAATAAGAAAAACTAATTGTTCTTAATAATTAATGCACCCAAAAGTAGACTACTACTACGTTTCTTATAATAAGAACCAAAATAAAATGACTTTTTGTTTCTTCTATAGAAGGATCCTAAGGTAGTATCATTTATTGAGCACAGTCACACTCTTACATTTCATGAGGTTTTCCTTCCTCGTTTGGGTAAAACCAGTCAAAACCCAAGACGTAATTCTAGGTACCAACAATAGGTTCCATTTACAATGAGAAAAGGATGAAATGCCACCATTGTTTTGGGGTCAAATTCAGGATCCTCTTGCAAATAATACAAAATACAATCATTGTGACAAAAGAATACATATATCAAGCAAAACTGATCAATAAAATCGCTAATCCTATTATCATACATGATTACTCACATTGACAATTCCCAATTGTACCTTGGAACAGGTGTAGTCCTGAGTCACAACACAAGAAAATCGTCATTCAATTTCCGCTACAACATTTGGTTCTTCACCCTGGCAGAGGTACTCATCACACAACGATGCTGATCCCCAGTCCTTTCTCAGCCGTAAGATGTCTTCGGTGAAAGTAGAACCAGGAGCTCCAATGAACACGCTAGACATGGCACAAATAGTCTTATCCAGCATAGCTTCCACCTTCAGTGTGACATTTTTCATAATGCACAAAAGAAATTAAAAACTAAAAAGAGAGCAGTGCACGCATGCAAAGGATTAGAACAAATTGTTGGGAGGAAAGAACCAAGCAACTAGAAGAAGTTCACCACAAGGATTGTTTAGAGTATTTTGTCATAAGCCACTGCAATTGTTTGAAGTAATTACACTAAATCAACTCAAGTTGAGTCCCGGTATTTTTAAACCTCTATTCCCAAGCTTACCATAGCACCTACAGAGCTTGGATGATAGAATGAAAATAATTAGATTTCATTAACTACATATTAAAGGATGCCTTAGAGCCTCGGATGATCTCAAAATACGGGGGGGAGGGAATAGGTGAGTATCTTTCAAGCACACAAACAGAATGCCGCAAACAATAAGAGGGAGCATGATCAACAAATATATGTTCTTTGTATAAGCCAAATGCGCCCACATGGGATTCGAGCCGATGAGCTATTACTTAAAGCTAAGCTCCCTAGTCATGAGACCAACATGGTGACTGCATCAACAAATATATGTAACCTTCATAACTGCTTTATTTAGTTTTTAATTTGAAACAATCTAAAAGTAAAAGATCAGATATGAACGGTGAATGAAGTCTGCTATAATGCTGACTCAAGTTTAAAAAAACACAAAAAAATATAATAAAGCACTGTAATCTCACCTGTGAATCTCCCTCGATACCATGCCTGTATAACAAAGCATCCCATTTTTCTGCTGAATTACGAGCTGGGCGAGTTACAAGTGGAACAGGCCTGCCATTCAGCACAACTAGGGACTGAAGCAGCCCAGTTTCACTTTCTGCTGCATCCGTAGAAAGATAAATGACAGGTGCATTCTCCCTTTCAACCACCCTCAAGATGCAATCTGCAGCTTGAGGAATGGGGTAAAAGCAACTTGGTTTCTTATTATTACTGCAAACATCAAAATGAACCATCAGAAGCCGCATGATAGAAAAAAACAAAAATGGAAAATTAAATAGCAGTACGGTTTCCCATATGGCAAAAGCCGTCAATTTTGGCATTTAATTCAATGAGATTACTTTGAGCATTAAAAAGACCAACAAAAAAAAACTACACTAGTCATGAGCTATGACAATGCAGTTAGCAAATTCACTTCACAGAAATAGTATCACGAAGGCCTTCATGAAGATCAGGGAAAGTTTACAGCTACCACATCATACTCAAGTCATCAATTTACATGGCATTTATCAGAGATTAATAAAAAATAAAAAGGAACAGAGGGCATACCAGAATTTCAAAAATCCATGTCTTCGAAAATGCAATGCAATGAAGTTCCTTCCAAGGAATGTCTGAATAAAACGCTGAGCCGTAAGCAAAATAAGGCGACTAGGTTCAATCAGAGTCTTGCATTTGTGAGCAATTGGCCCTCCTGGTTGCATCACCCATTCTCGCTCCACTTCAGCAAAGAATAAATCACCAATAGCCATAACAT
Source organism: Cyamopsis tetragonoloba (assembly GCA_037177725.1). Classification (NCBI taxonomy): domain Eukaryota; kingdom Viridiplantae; phylum Streptophyta; class Magnoliopsida; order Fabales; family Fabaceae; genus Cyamopsis; species Cyamopsis tetragonoloba. The sequence continues at coordinate 49,270,747 of CM074124.1, forward strand.
CGTCATCATAAGCAAACTTAGAAATCACATCCTGAACCGTCTTCTTCTTCGGATTCCGGGTATCCTCATCCCAAACAGTCACTGGTTTACTCATAGACAAACCCAAAGAACTTAACCTCTTCAAGCGTTCATCATCCAAATAACAAGGCTGAGGCAGGGAAAAATAACACAGAAACTTATCTATATGCAAATGACCCTTCTTTGCATCGGAAAACTCTTCAAAGGAAACCACTACTTTCTTCCCTAAGCATTTATTAATGTGATCAATGTCTATAACTCTATCGTACTGGAAATCCACTTTGGAACTTGGAATCACCAAGACTCTGTTAAGAAGAGCCGCGAAAAACATGTGTTTTTCCAAGCAAATCAAATGGTTTGACATTTGGCCCGAAACGCATATAGCAAGCAAAAATTTACCATCCTTAGGGTTCCACTCAATGGTTTTTCTCTGTGACAATTTCTGATCTACTGTTCTACACCTATCATAACTAACACCGTCCAAACTAGCGTTTCCAAAATTAAATTCAGGCTCAACCACGTTCCCTGTCCTATGCTGATTCAACAGAACCTGCTGAATCTCTCGGTTGAGAGACATCTGCTTGAACAGCACAGATTTCAGATCCTCCACCCGATTCGGATTCGAATTGTTAGATTGAAATGTGCGATTCCAAGCGGTTAAAAGCCCTAATTGCTGCTGGCGCAAGAGGTAAATGGCGCGCAATTCGGATTCCTTCATTCGATCGGTGAGGGAATCGAACTTGAGAGAGGAAGTAGAGAAGAGGTTTGGGAGATCGGTGACGGAGTAGAAAACGAGGACAATGAAGAGAACGAGAATAGCTAGAATGTACCTCTTCTGGAGCCTGAAATGGATGCGCCGGAATCGCGAGGTGAAATCTTCGATGTGGAAGGCTGAGGTGGTGGTGAGAGGAGTCGGAGGCTTCCTGTCGTTCTGCTCGATGAGGTTGTAGCGGTCCTCTTCTTCGTCGGAAGAGGAATCCATCTGCACGACCTTGTTAGCCACGGCGGCGAGTGAGTGACTCGGTGGTGGCAACAGAATCTGAGAGTCAGGGAATCGTTGGGTGCGAACTTCGTTAAAGTGTGTGTCGGTGGCACGTGACAAGGAGAAGCCCGCAGTCAAAGCAAAGGAGAATGAGTCGGTTGTTGAAAGATGACCCTGTGTGTGACCCAACTACAACTGTTGTGGCCCCAGTGGACGTTTCAACTAATGGTTATAATAGCGCTAGCTCAAGTTATTGAGACCCATGTGGATAAATTTGATTTAGATAGAAGTAATTCTTAATCTTTATACTTCATGTTCTTATAAATCTTTTCATTTATTTATTAAAAAATATTTTTAATGTTTTTTATAGTTTTAAAATTAAAAATTCCTTTAATTTTATACTTTATATGATAATATGAAGATAAGTAAGAGAATATTTAAAAAGATATAGCATTACTCTAGAATTAATTACAAAAGAATTAATTTTGATAAAAATTAATTTTAAATAAATTTACTTGTGTTTGAAAACATTTATTATAAAAATAAGTTTATAAAAATAATTTTAGTCGGATGATAAAATTCATATATTTAATTATTTTTACAAATGAAATTATCAAAAAGACATCATATCTCATATCTGGTAGAGTAAATTACTCTTTTGCTTTCACAACACTACAATGTAGGTCGTGGCAGTTACCAGACTCACGTTTATTTTGAATAATGTGTAGAAATAGGTTTTAGACCTATAGACCTATCTTATCATCTAGTAGTGAGGGAAAACTAATTTTTATTCAGTTTTTTTCTTGATCAAGTCAAGGTATCTATAATTAGTAACATTAGATTTCATTGTACAACACCTAAAAAAGTTTTACGGACGTGAAACCCGAAAGCTTAAAACTTTTCCCGTCAAAGACTTGAATAATCTTTTCACCCTAGATGCTCGCCTTACGTCCACTCGGCCACTCCACTCCCACTTGCGTCTCATTGAAAATTCGTACCACGACTATTAGGATTAAAGAATTATACGTTAGTTACCTAGGTGAAAATATTCCTTATTCCTTTATTGCATTTGTTTTAATTGGTAGAAGTTTCAAAGACCACATAACTTCCATTGTTTAATCCTTCACCTTATTTTCTTATTATCTTTTCTTTTATCTTTATATTTTTGCAATCAGATATAAACTATATTTATTTTAGATATAATTGTAATTCAGTATTTACATTCATTTCTGATTTATAATTTATTTATAAATTTGATTATATTTACCTAATGCTTATATGTCTCCTTAGATAAAATTTTAAAAATCAAAGTTTACTATTATTGCGCTAATCAAACCGCACAATAATGATTATGCATATCTACAGTTATGATCATGTTTATCGAATATGTATCATTTACGCATATCACACACGCACTAATTCGCTAAGTCATTAAACTTAATTATATTAACCGATTCGCAGTTTAAGAACGAATTAGTAACTCTCTGAAAAGCAGAAGTGGCGGTATCCCCTCCTCAATATGAGATTTTTGATACTTTTATTTGATAGTTAGTATCAAACTAGAATGCCTAGTAAACCACGAACCTTTAATTTTTTTTAAATCCAGTTTGTACAAATACCCCATAAACAAATTAGCATTCTCGGTGGGACCCACTTACAAAGAGCAAAACTTGTGTTTGCATCGAGACATTGATATCGTTCTATTCACTAGCACAATGGACGAATTGTTGATTTAGTACAACAATTTCAAAACCTAAATGAGTTCTACCAATGCTTTAAGTGGTAGTACGACAGAGATAGCCACTATGGCTCATGATTTGATTACGACTACAAATAAATCTTAAAATGCGAATCCTAGTGGGATGCATGTTACTCAATCAAGCATACCAAGTGCTACTATTTCTACGAACGCGACAATTATCATTGCCTTTGAAAGCCATGAATTTGAGGCTCACACGAATCCTACTTTTGGGATATGTCACACATACCATGTAAATACCAGGCCATCAATATTAAAAGAAGCCTTCCCTCCATCATTTTAATCGGTGGTGTTGTTGGCCATCATCTCGATCAAGTGCAAGATTAATTCAACATTTACAACCAATAGAGAATTTTACTAAAACAACAATTCTTCAGCAAAGGTACGAAGGATATGTACATGTTCGTATGTACATCCATTGTGTGTATATATATATATCATATCATATAATTTTTTAGTGGAAAATCATGATAATTTTTCTGAAAATAATTAAGAATATCATTTTTTTATGTAAAATAATAATATATAATATAAAATATATTATTATAAAATTTGTATTGCATTTTTTGTTCCGTGCATTGATTATCAAACACTAAGTAATATAATAAATTATGTTGTGCTGCGTTGAGTTGTATTGTACTATATCACTTGTAGTGTCCTATAAAAGTGAGTTTTAAACCTCTAGATCAAGAATGCCAACCATAACAGTCAGACTCTTGAAAGATCTTTAGTCTTCATCACAAGAAATTACAAAAATAATTGTTCACATACAATTTAATACAGAAAAGTTTTAAATTTTAGTTATTTTTATTAATTAATTTAAGAAAAATGCTATCAAGTGTTATGATGGCCCTTTTTAAGAAGTCAAACGTAGTAAAGTATTGTTGAAAAGTATAATTTTTTATATTCTCAAGAGACGAAAAATTATATACTTATAATTAATTTTTTAATAATAATAATCTTAACAGGTGTTCTTAGAGTATTATTCAACAAGATCCTTAATTTAATAGTGTATGAATACAACATGTTGGTTAATAAGAGCACAGAGAGTCTTCCATCGCAGATTTGTCAAGCCTCAACTTTTGCCCTCAAGATGAAATAAATATAAATATCTCTTTAAATTTAGAAATAATTTTTATCTTAAACCATATTACCACTTATTCACAGTAAATTTTAATTATCAAAAGAAGTATTTTCTTTGTTTTTTTATCTGTGTAGATAGAAAAACAAATTTTATCGCTATTTATTTATCTATTTATATTTTTAATATATCATTAATTGTATTTTTATCAATTTTAATTTTATGTTTAATTGAATGTTAATCAATGTTTCACCATCCAACCAATCAAGAGAAAAAATGTATCATGAATAGTTTAAAATTTATTTCAAGAAAAACTATAATAATTAATACATTCATTAATATTTATAATTTTTCGCTCTAGACAGATAAATATAAACAAATGGAGTATATAAATAGGAGATCCAAACTTTTGTCCTAATTGTAACACTCCCTCCCTTGCTAATTACAATTCCCTTAAAAAAATATCACACATATTAAGAAAAGTGTTACCATTTAGCATCATAAATATTTAATTTTATTCCTATTTAAAATTAATTTTCGTTTGAAAATTAAATTTCTCTATCTTCATTAATTAAGAGTAGAAAAAGAAAAATCACAATAAATATCTTAATTTTCTATATTTAAAATTTATAAAAAGGAATACTCACTTCTTTTTAAGGACTTATATTAAACAGTAAAAACTCCGCTAAAGTTTTTTTTTTTTAATTAATTGCGCAAAGATTTTTGGTCAAAATAGAAGTGTGTTCATGCGTCATGCCGTGCGTGATCGACCAGCACCACCAGTCTAGCATAGAAAATTATAAGGAAGATTAATGGTGTATGTGGGGAAAAATAACAAGATCCACTACAAGTATAAGATATTAATTTTTAATTGTTACAAATATTAATGAAACTTGGATCAACATCCCATATTAGCTTTATAGCATCTTCTAGAAGGGTTTTTTTTTTTCTCGGACAACGCACCTTCTAGAAATTCAAATAAGGATATTTTGATTAATGTCCCGATTCATCAGAATATTTCATTTCTTTTATTTTTTTTTTCTTTCATGCTAGCGAGAGTTAAAAAGAATCATTTTAATATTGAAAATCATTTAATCAATGAAAAATGAGTTCAAAACGTATAGGTTTATTTAACTTAAATAAGAGGTCTTGGGTTCGAGTCCCTATGAATGAAAAAAAAACTATTGAAAAGGCTAACTCCGCCGTCATGACGTGAATGTTCCCGTATCAAACAAGAGAATACATGTAAATGTATAACATTCGGACTAGCAATAAGATAACCTGCCTCCATCCAAAACCGAATCCTCTCTAGCTGCAACAGATGGAAAAACACATCTTTTACCATTGATTTTTTTTTTTTATATGTATGATGAAAGAAAGAGAATACAATGAATGGACCATATTGGACTAGAGGGGTGCTGGATGAGAATACTGCTTGAGAGAATCCAAATCCGCCTCCATCCTCTATCCCAAATCAATTTCAATCCATGAACCAGAGTCATTAGTTCAGCTTGTGTCTTAGTGGCAATACCAATATACCCTGGGAATCCCACAAGTCAGTTTCTCTCATGATCCAAACAAAACCGCCACAACCGGCATGTCCTAGATTCCCAAAGGCACTACCATCCACATTCAACTTCACCACACCTTCCTCCAGAGGACACCAAGCCAACATCCTCATAGGTTTTCTTATGCTAGCATCTTCGCTTCTTAGCCTAAGCATCTCATTCCAAAGAATAATTGTATCACGGATTATCTTGAATCCTAACCAAGCTTGCCTTCCAAGGGCTTTGATGTTCCTAGCCTTCCACATTGTCCAAAGGCCAATAGCATAGAGAGTAAATTGAGACTCAATGACAATATACTCTAGTAAATTAGTTTCATCCACCTAAAACAAGCTACATGATGATTGCACACCTAAACCATTCCAAACTCGAGCTACCTTTACACAATCTCGAAGGCAATGTAAAATAGACTCTTTAAAACTTCAAGGTCTACAACCATTTGATGCAAACATATGATGTCTATAACGTATCAAATCATAGGAAGAGCAACATGTTCTATCAACCAGAAAAAAGACACAAATATTTTCTAGGATCTCAAGCTTCCACATCCAGCCATGATGCTTTTCTTCTCCATGGTTACCCTCCTTCTATATTAACCAACCATATACAGAGCTTGCAGAATCGGAACCATCTACTTTCCCCACCAAATAATCTCATCCGAGGTATTCCCATTTTCATCTAGAAAAACATTTGGTAAGGATGACTTCAAAGGTCCATTTTCCTAAGTAGCTTCTCGATTCCATTTCCATTGATATTGCGAATGTATATCTACTACGGTTAACTCCACATCTTGAACATTGACGAAGGGAACACATTCGCATAGAAGACCCATTTTGTGCCATTTTTCATAGAAAAGAGACACATTTATAGTCCCCAAACGATAAAAAAAATCCATCCTTAAGTTCATCCATGGCTTTGAAAATTGCCCTCCAAGTAGGCGAGCAACCACTTTTTGGTGAAGCATTCAGAATATGATCTTGACCAAGATACTTGTGAGATAACACGTGTACCCACAACTCTCTTCAATTAAAATACGTCATTCGAATAGAGATTAATTTGTGAAGTGGTACTTGGCTACTTGCAACCAATCTCGTTTAACGATATCTTATTTCTCCCTTTATTACTTGTAACGAACTAGTACACTTGTCAAGTTCTCATCAATAAGATCAAGATTAAGATTACTAACTCCAACCCTAGGACTCTGTACAAAATTTTCACGAGAATTAAGAAAGTATAGTTTGTTTAATTATAATCATGAAATTTGTCTATAATTTATGTTGATTTACATAATTACTTCTCAAGCTATTGAAATTCATAATTTCACTTTTTCTTTGCCTAATTAATTTTCTCTCTCATTAACTTGCATTTATTGCATTTTAACTCAATAAAAATGATTGAATGGTAAGGATAATTTAGTAAAGATATATTATTTAAACTTCAATAATTTATGATTTGATAATTTTGGACATAAAATTTGAGATCAATGTAGTAAGATGAATTTAGAAACAAAATTGATTTTTCGTAGGGATTGAAATCAATGATTACTTGTTGAGATTATAGGATTTTAGGTATTATGAGAGGGACAAAGTATAGGGAGAGAATTAAATATTATATTGATAATATGTAAGACGCATTATAATGGGATGTCTCGTGATAAAGTATACTCTATTTAAACTAATAATTTTAGACTAAATAAAGTAATAACAAAGTAATTAGGAAAATAGGAAAATTAATTGTAAAAAATTAAGAGATATTAATATAATAAAAAAATTAATCATTGAAGATTATCTAATGATATGATAAAATATTTTAATATCTTTATATATTCTAATATTTCTCCTAAGCTAAAGCTTACTAAGCTTTAAGCTTGTACAAATAACCCTTTTAAATAAACACTAGTAATTAAATGACTTAATGAGATTGCAGTAGGGCAAGACAACTTTTGTTTGGATTGCCACAGGCTAGGACAAATGATTAGATGACTGTGAGGATGGTCGTGGGCTAGGATGAATGACAGTTGAGATTGTCTCAAGACGAACGAATGCTAGGATTGCTACAGACCACGACGAACGACAACTGGAGTTGTCGCGGGCTAGGATGAATGATTACTGGGATTGCCGCGAGCCAAGACAAATAGTAGCTGGGATTGCAACGGTTTAGGACGAACGAATGGTCGGACCTTTGCAGGTCAGGACTCACGACTGCTTCCAGGACGAACCAATATCTCAAATATTCCCCCTGCAAGTTGGAAGAGCGTATTAGCACATCTAGCTTCATATGTACAATACAATATATAACAAATAAATTAACTAGTAGGGTAAGACATAGGAGTTGATGGGAATGTAGAACACAACAGAACAAGGACTAAATGTGCTTAAAGTAATTAATGACACAATGAAAGGCAACAAAAGCAACACTCCAAATTTTAGTGAGATTGTCAGCGAAATTGAGATGGTACAGGTTGCGGTGGATGATATCGCTTTGATACCATCTTAAATTCGGTATTTGGGCCTAACTCACTCCTAAAAGCTAGCTTGTAGGAGGAGGATTATCACACCACTTTATATATATATCTATCTGGTGGCCATATCCCTAGTCAATGTGTGACGCTCAACGCTGACGGGGATACGACAAGTGTACCAAGTCATTACAAGTGATAAATATATTCAATATCGAGTATTGATTTCAGGGATTATGTCCAAGTATCACTTCCAAGTTAGTCTACTATCTAGGTGAATGAAGATAATTTGGAAACATGAGATAAAGAAATAAAACAAATAATTCTTTTTGCATTTTTCTTTTAGGAATTTAAACAAACTCGTAGAAGGCAAAATAAAAAAAATGCAATAGGGTCAAATTTCATTTGATTATGAATCCGAGCATTTCATAGACAAAGCACCCTTTGAATTACTCTTATTTTTTATCCTAATCCAAATTTTCTTGTTAATAGTCACATTCGCTAAATTGGTTAAAACTCAAATTCTTTTAGTGAAACAACTTTTTCTTAACCTCACTAACATGATTAATTCCTTAGGTCAAATTAACAAAGCAATAACCACATGGTGTGGCATAGTAGAAGCTTACCTCGTCCCTCAACCACGTGTGAGGGTTTGATTCCTTGCTAGTGGGAATGGAGCGACATTTGGTGGCCACCTGACAATTGTTACGTGCGAATTCAGCTTCGAGAAGGAGATTAGCCACGGCTTCCAGCAGGGAATACTCTAGGAAGACCCCAAAAAAATTAACAAAGCAACGTCATGAAATGTTCTATGGAATTTAAACACAGACAACACAAACCAAGCTATATATTTCTACGCTGACTTCATTTATGATAGGAATTATAAGAAGTACACTCATATCTCGTTGTTCCTAGTGTAAACATGAGCCAACATAACATTTGAATGACAATTAAGCATTCAAAAGCATTAGGCATTAAAAATACTACTCAAATAAGAGAAATTAGTATAGAAAATTAGGTCAAGATTAAAACTTCATCATGAACAATCAAATTACATCATTCTCAAATCATAAAAACATAAACAAAGAAACTAAAGACAAAGAATGGATAAGTGGAGGATAAGAAAGTACTCAATAAAGATGAACGGAGGTTGGTGATAGATGCTCCATCTATCTTCTCCAACCTCTATGGATGAACAAAATTAGAGCTTCAAACTGTCTACATGATAGTTGTCCTAAGTTTTCTCTGTGTCAAAAAGTAGCTCTTTAGCACTCTTTTTTATGTCCACTAAATCACTAAGACATTACAAAGTTTAATTTGGACATTCCAACTGTCCATGCCTAGCATGACAGATTCTCATGCCTAGACGTGGCTAGGCTTGAGTGAGAAATTGATCTGAGTTAGTGAAACTTTACCAAAAAAAAAAACCAAAATTACACAAAATAAAATAAAATGAAATTTAAACTAAAAAGATAAAAAAGAAATTAAAAACTACTATAATTAAAAAATGAAAATAACAAAAATTAAGAAAAAAATAAATAAAAAGAGACTTAAATACTAAACTCATTAATTATTTCTGACTTGGACCTTCAACTAATATGAACTGGAAATTATCTTCATTTTTCTTCTTCCGTGGTCCCCTTAACCAGAAGGTTAGTTGAAGATGAAATTCTCAAGAAGATGCCTTGCCTGGAAAATTTTCAGATTGTACAATGTGAGAACTGAGAATGAATATTGAAGCTCCAATTTTAAAAAAAACAAAAAACAAACAAAGAAAAGTAACAAAAGCGTTGTGAATGCATGACCAAGAAAAGTCAATTAATTGAATGAGTCTGCGTAACAATATACTCACCATTCCCAACTCTTCAAGGGTGTGTTCACCAAAACTTTATCCAATAAATAACATTGAGCTATATATTAAAATTTAAATTGCTGTTACAGTCTAGTTACACTAATAGAGCCGGGTATATGGATTAATCTGATCTGTTTTCTCTTGTTTTGCTGATTAAGCGGGTTGGCTGGTAAAATTCGTTTTTTAAATGATCTAGTTTTTAGTAGTCCGTTTAAATAAAGTGATAAAATATTTTATTAAAAAATATTTTGGAGGAAAAAAATAATATTTTGGTTTAAAAGAACATAATTAAAATATGTTTTTCTTCATAAATCATTTATTGTAAGGAGTTTATGGATCTAATTCAATTAAGGGCTTGGAGATATATCGGAGTTTGGTGATACATGGGTGTCAAAAAAGATTTTTCCTTACCATTTAGTTCTTGGTGTATTGAGCCTATAAGTTTTCAGTCATGTTAATTAATTTTACCTATGTATATTTTTTTGAATACTTTTGGTGTTCTATCTAATAATATTCATTTGTCTTATAAAAAAAAGTATCTTTTTCATTGGAAAATATTAGTTTTGTTTAATTGTAATAAAACTATTACTATAAAATTAAAACTACACACAAAAAGTTAAAAATAAGAATTAAAAATAGTTTAAATTAATTTTTTATTTTATTTTATAAATATGGACCTGCTGGCCCACTTACGAACTCATAAGTCAAATTCATTTAACTCATACTTTAAATAGGCTAACTCAATAAACCCATTTTATAAAAGGTTATTATTTTTTTGGCTCAAGAGATCACGCAGGCTGCAACTCTAACACTAAATATGATCTAATGCAATTTGTAATTACATATATTATATAAGTCAAAACTTTAATATTACAACACAAAATTGCAAAAAGACCCAAATTTAAAACCTTTGTTATAAATGTTCAATGTTTAAATCCCTATAAATTAGGAATTAGTAGCAATGTAATGACACTTTAAGAATTGTCAATGATAAATTGATGGCAATCATTTTACATATATTTCCAATAGTTTTTAGTAGAAGTTTCCACTTGACATCATCACTTCTTAATTACCTCATCAGTATACATTGACTCGCTCATACTCAACGACTTTGATCATTCTTGCGTCTATTACATTAACATTACAGATGCCAAACGCAACTTGTTAACTGTTCTTCTAAACCAAGCATGTCTTTGATTTGAGGAAGAAAGAAATTAAGATGAACAAACCAATTATAATTAAAAGTCCCACATTGAAGAGTGAAATAATTATTATAGATTATATAATTGATGTAATAATTATTTTAATGTACAATAAGGTCTTAACCAATTTTTGATCATATCCCAACAAATTTCATAGTCGGCTTCCAGCTTTATTCTAGCAGCCCAACAAACCCAAAAGCAGTGACCTTAAAGAACAGAATATAATAATTAATAACAATTTTGTATTCACGTGTTTTAGAATTCCATGTTTTGGGTCATATCTAGTCCCACACAATGCATCACCGTACCACACAAAGTTAGAATATTCTTATAATATTTTATTTTCATTTAAATTTTCCTAGCTGGGGCCTATAAGGGTGGTTAATTCATTGCTTGAAATATCATATAAGACAACAAACAATGGCTAATTTAAATAAATCCAACCTCCCATATTATTTCAGATGTACAAAAAAAAAAAGAATTTCCCTAATCTCCTTCAACAACCATATTCAACATGACAAGCATCCTAATCTTCTTCACAACCATTTCAATTTTCACTGAATCAATTCAAAAACACATAATCCAGAGGATTCAGAAACTGTACAAGAATTATAGCTATGAGACAGAGGAAGGTGAAAGTGAATTTTGTTCTGTTTGTTTGAGCAATTTGTGCAAAGGGGAAAAGGTTAGATCTTTGCCAGTTTGTAAGCATAAGTATCATTCTGTTTGTATTGATGCTTGGTTGAAGAATCATTCAACTTGTCCTCTGTGTAGGAACAAAATTAATGATCATAATCAAGAAAATCAAAATAAACAAGTGAAAAGGGTTAGAGAGGCTGTGATTGATCTGATGCAGAGTCTTTCTGATCTGTTGGTAGCTTTTCTTTATTTGATTCTCCCTTCTAGTGTTACTCAGTCTTTTCCCTTAGTCCATTGAAAGTTCTCTTTTAGTATGCAAGGTTTCAAATTACAGTTAAAGTTATAGTCGCATTGCATTAAATGCGACTAATTATGGCGTGGTGAAGTCGGTATTTACTGCCATCACCGTCGAATGTGGTTTTGGACACTACTAAAACCCTGATTGTATGTAACTATGTATGTAAATGTAATATGCAGAAATCAGAATAGTATATCAGGACATTCTTATGTTTACTTCAACACAAATTTTACTTCAACTCTAGTTTACTTTGTAGTTTCATTTCTTGTTTGTTTCTGGTTTTCATAAATAAATACAAAATAAAATTACAACATTATTTTTATTTTTATTTTAATTCTGATTCTGGTTACTTAAAATTTATATGGAAAACGGTAAAAATGTTTTTATAAAGTTTTTTATACAAATTTTATGAAAAAAATAAAAATAAAAAGGAGATGGTAATTTTATGTTGTTTTTCATGTTAATTTTTCAAACTAAACATTGACTTATACCTACTATTCCTGAAAATTCGTGCCTACAAATGTATAGTTGCATAGCTTATTCTGTGAGTACCCTCCCATCATTATTTCTATCCAAAATTTACATGGTAAGAAGTCCATTTCATGCTCAAGGGCATTGACCTATATTTATCAAAAGCTTTTCAGTCTGTTATCTACATTGAAAATTTTGTGGGTGTAGAATTGTAATTCAAAAGCTTGGTAATACAATCATTAACTCTTTGAAAACCAAGTTTTCGAATATATTAGAATAAAGAAGCATCATTTCACTATGAACAAAATTATTCTTTACTTTTTTTTTTTGGATTACAACGGAAATAAAAAGCAAACAAGGCTAAACAGCTAGATCACTACAAAGTAAAGGAATTAGCCATGACGGTGGATATTTCCAAATGCGCAAAGAACTACTATCATGGCACCAAATTTCGCTAACCCATCAGCTGCCTTATTCAAATTCCTCGAAATACAAGTGAACGACACCGTCCAATCACGCTTCAAATATTCCCGAATTTGATGAATCAACTCTCTTAATTGATGGCGATCAATATTCGAAGATGAAGTAACAAGAACCATAGCTTCTCTACAATCTACCTCGCAGGAAAGATTGCGGAGACCCAGATTCCAAGCTTGATGAAGACCCTCACCAATACCTAACAACTCAGAATGGAGGGGATTACCCAAGTTAGCACCACAACTAAAGCCGTGAATCCAGCGGCCAATTGAATCAAGAATAACACCTCCTCCACCTATGCGCGAAGTCGTACTGTTCCAAATTATTCTTTACTTTGAAATAAATAATAAATATGAAAGGAAAAAGAGGGACTATGGATTGTTTTAGCAAGAGAGAGGAGAAAGGGATCACAAAATGGGAGGACCAGAGTCACCTAGAAGGGGAAGAATCGCACAAGGAGATAGATTTGTGTGGATACAAGTGTCTATGGACATGACCAATCAAAATTTGATATGATAATAAAATAATAATAATATGAATCTTGTAATTTGTGCTATCATTATTTTAATATTAATACTATAATTTTATTGATTGTGTACAATAGACACATGTCATACAAATTTTACTTCGACAGAAGATAACAGACAAAGTAGGGGAGCGAAGAGCATTAGGATAGAACACACTTTGCAAAATACAACTTTGAACCCTAGCTTAAGATAGAAAAAGCTTTAGAAAACCCAATCCCTTGAGATCTCTAGACCCTTTATTTATGTATTGTTGGATTTCAATCTTTTTTTTTTAAGGATTTCACTCTAAACATAATAATATGAGGCATTAAAGTAATCTTATTTTTTGAGTTCTTTATTTGGGCTTTCAATCCCTCAATCCATCACTATCCAGAAAAACATCTCATAGCATATAATAAAATAATAGGGCAAGTAGTATTTTGAGTAGTAAAGTTCTGAATCAATCATTGAAATTATATTGGTAGACTATTTTAGTTTTTAAGAAGTTAAAAATTTTAAATTAGTCCCTAATTTTAGAATGAACAAGTATTTTAATCCTTTTGAAAAATCAACGACTAATTTGAGATTTTTAAAATTTTGAGGGATAAAATAGTTGACCTATACAACTTCAACAACTAATTTTGGAGTTTGTCCATATTTTAAGGAGTGAACCACCACTTTCATCCTAAAACTTCCAACGCGCCGTAAAATTAGACTATAAACTATGGAAATAAATTAATAACTCCTCAAATTTCTAGAGCGTCACTCACGTTAGTCCTCGGAGTTAACTGGGGCACGTTAAAATTAATAGAAGCGCCACATGGCATGCTAAATGCCACGTGAAACCTCCACTTAGATTCCTTGAAGCCGACAAGGACAACTTATATTTCCCTCCACTTCATATGAGTCCCTAAACTTTTTACCGCTTCATAAAGTCCATAAACTTTCAGAAGCCCCTCCCAATGGTATCCTTCATCATCATCAGTAACTTAGGGTCCCTGCAACCTCTATAAAAGGTCCCTAAACCCATAACTCCATCCCACTATATATACAACCTCTAAAGCTTGCTAAGTTGAAGGAAATAAAAGATAGATGATGGGTGGGAGTGAATTTAGTTCTTGTAATAGTGATTCAAAACGTGGAGGTTCACAATACTAAATAAGCCATGGGGTTTGAAGTTGCAACTGAGAGAGAGCACCCTACTGTCATTGTGGGTTGATGGTAGCATGCCTTACCTCTAAAACCAAAGAAAAAAAATCTGGGCAAAAGGTTCAACATCTATCGTCCTATCCAATGCCAAGTAAGGACTTATAATGTGGTTACTTTGAATGGGTAAATGGAGTTCCTAATCAAGGTCATATTGCAGCAAGACAAAGGATGGAAATTTGGGTTCCAAACATGGAAGAAAAAGTTAGGAGGCTGAAATGGTTTGTGTTTGTAATGGGTGTGCGCATCCTAATCATTGAAATGTTGTCTTTAGTCACTATTTTAGTGTAGTAGTTTTATGACATATTGGGTGTCTAGGGTGTGCTCGTTGAATGAATATGAATATGAATATGAATAGGGTAAATTGCAATAACCCCCCTTGGGGAAATTGCACTCCACCCCAAACTTCACCAAAATTAGCACTCCACCCCATTTCTTTAACCGTTGACTGTTGATTGCTGACCTAGTTAACGTTTCTGTCATTTCCATCTGTCACATCTACAAAGATGTCCATTTGTTAACTTTAAAAACTATTTTTAAGGTTGACATAGCAAACTAGGGAGGCAAAAACGTTAGTTAATTGCTATACTGCTAACGTTTCTATCATACCAGTTTGTCACATATGCAAGTTCTAGACCCTCCATTAACATTAAAAATAATTTTTTAATACTTATGTGATAGATTGACGGGCCAAAAATGCTAGTTAACTGACCAAAATAGGGTGGAGTGCTAATTTTGATAAAGTTTGGGGTGGAGTGCAATTTTCCCAAACCTCAAGGGGGTTATTGCAATTTACCCATATGAATATTATGTATTTTGATAACTAGGGTCAGTCTCCCATGGCTTGCCTTGATTTTCTCGAACAGTGTCAGCTTAGGTATTTCACTCTTGCTATTGAATCATTATGTGATGATATATCAAAGATTAATCAAATCATTATGACAAATCTAAACATGACAACTTTTGTGTAGGGATACAATAAATCAAAATCCAAAGCACACTAACAATGAGAACTTCATAATTTATTGTCAATGATAATATAAGTAACTTGCTTATCAAATATATATATATATATATATATATATATATATATATATAAAAGTAACTTGTTTTACACCTTGTGTATCTTGGACACATAACTATCAATAAGGGATGCCATCTCCCTCCTAGCAACTATATTACATGAACAAAATACAAAATGCTACAATAATATGCCTTTGTGTCCAACTTACACCTACCAAGAACTCCTCCATAATAGAGGCGGAGTTCTGTTTTCCAACCTTCACTTTTACACTTTTTCATGCATATTTTCTTGTTATTCTTCACCAAACTAACATCTTTACCCAAATGAATGGTAAAATCCTTGACAACATTTTTGAATTGTTCAATAGTGGCAAATTTCATTCTTACATCCAACTTGTACATGACCAAACTGTTTTGTCGCATTGAGCTGAGGAACAAAGTTTATGTCATGTTCATTATTTGATTTAGGTGGTGTGTGGAGTTCCTCTGAGTGGTATCCAATGTCTCCTTCTCCCTCATCATTTGATCAATTCACTAAATGTCCAACGGCATCATAAGAAAAGACGGAATCTTCCTCACCAAATAGAACTTCTTCCTCATCATCCCCAAACAAGTCTTCCAAACTAGCATCAACATGTTTTCTTGCTTTCCACTTGTAGTCTTTCTTTAGTGTCTTCTGCTTAAATGCACTCATCCAAACACTCAGACTCACTACCTAGCTTGGTTGAATCACTAACTCACCAACTTAATGGGTAATGAGGTTTTTTGGTAGCTTCATTACACACTGGAGGAACTCTAGATTGAAGCTTGAATTTCTATAAACATATAGATCAGAGTTTCAAGCTTCTTTGTAGATGATGCAAGTGATTTCTTGTTCTTCAAAGTATTTATCATCCTTGCATCATATTTATAGGCTCCACCTTGGGAATATAATCTTTATGTGACTGTTGGTAGTCGTTGGAGGATGATTGTATCCGTTGAAATTTGGATTTGAAGCTTTCCTTAAAGTTTAAGCTCTACTAACCTCGTTTTGTGCAAGTTGTCATACTTCTGTCAATCCTGATCTGAGATTTTCAATCTCATTTTGAGATCCTTTTTGGTTTTGAGATGTGTTCAAGCTTTCCAAGCTTATTCTTCTTTTACTTTGAAGCTTGGATTGATCATCTTGTAGTCAGATTCTCTCTTCAGATTGAATCTGTCAAAATAGTACAGATGCAGGATCTTCTGTCTTTCTTATTTCGGGTCTATCAGTCTGAAGTCTCCTCTTATATCTCTAATAGAATTTGCGTTGTGTTTTGTCTTCTATACATTCATTTGAGATGGATATTATCACATAATAGTTCAAGTTAAATTTTGAACATCCGATTTTATAGGACCTAAGCTTGATTGCTCATTATGTTCTAGAATCTGGTTTGAGATCTTCAATGCATAGAGATATTTCTTCGGGTTTTCGATTTCCTTTGGTCCTAATGCATTACATATGTCTCTTGAGAATGTCAAATTTTCATTCTAAACTTTTTAGAAGATGTCTTAGTTGGATGTAGTCTAGATTCTTCAAAAGTTCTCTGAATGCTTGATTATGAATGCTTGATTATAATTGATGCTTTTTAGAAAATACATTATAGAGTAGTGATCTAAGTATTCAATTCTGCACACATGAGTAAGCTAATTAGATCACAAGACATCTCAAATTAACCTTAGATTTTTACAACTGATTATGGATTTTGTTATCATTAAACTCCATCTAATCGAAGGGATCTAGAACAAGAATCTCAAAAAGAAAAATTTGGGTTCACATGAGATAAGTCAAATTTATATTATAAACATATTTAGACATTTGTTTAATTTTTTTTTAAAAATAAATTACTTGATGGCTTTAAAGGCTATCTCTTTTAACCACTAGGTGTGGTGTGTTGGTAGCTAATCTCATTTTTTAATTAACTCGATGTTTTGGGGTTTGATCTCTAGCTAATGAGAATAAAACGACATTTCGTGACCACCTAACAACCATTTCGTGTAAGCCCAATTTCAAGAAAAGAATTAGTCACTTCTTCTAATGGTGGATATCCTAAAAAAAAAATCAATCAAAAAGGCTGTTGTTTTTCCATGTATTACTTTACTCATATTTGATATAAAATAATGTTGACAAGCCTACTAATTTACTTAAGCAAAAAGAAGTTTCTTAAAACTAAAATTGATAAATTCTTTCATAAAATCAATAATGCATTGACAAAGATTTATGTATCAGTTTCGTTATCAATTAAGTAGAAAAGTTAGATGAAAATAATTATAAAAATTTAATAAATAATTTAACTTCTTAAAAAAGTAATTTAAAGGATAAAATTATAATAAAATAAATTTTTTTATTTATAAAAAATCACGTCACAAAAGTTTGCATTAAGCCTCTAAAGTTATTGGGCCAACCCTACCTTGAGGTGTTGAGCTAACTAATGTTATTATGTGTGATATGTTAGGATATTGTTAATTGCATCACATCTATTTGATGTTGCATTACCCTCTTTAATATTTCGTACGCTAAATTACTTGTGTTTCCTTTTTAATTTTTAGATAAACTTATCTGGAATTGCTTCCAAATGAATTCTTTCGGGTATTTTTTACAGTTATTTAAAAGAATCATGAGAAGCTAAACTAAATATTCCCAGATTAGTTTATCGAAAATAATACTAGATATTTTTAAACTTTACAATTTATAATTTTTTGAAATATTAAAATATAGTTAATTTTAAAAAAAATTTAAAAATTTATAATTTAATTAATCTATAAACTAATTATTTTTTTTAACAATATAAAAAAATTTAATTTCTTTGATAAGTCAAATTGCACCTACATAGGTTCTAGCTGAGTTGTTACTTAAAGTTTTGTTCCTCTGACCACAATATAAATAAAAAATTAATATTTTAATAAAAAATTATTTCAACAAATTTTATTTCTTTCTTAATTTGTAATATATCTTACATATTATTTTTTAGTTCATTTAATTTTTAAAATATTAAAATATTTTAAATGTTTATAAATAATAATTTAATTAATTTTTGTATTTTAACCGTAAATGAAATTAATATGTTCTGGTTTTAATTCAAAAAAAAAAGAATTTCAGAAATTAAAAATTGAAATATGATTAAAATTTAGATAAAGTCTTCCGGAAAATTTTCAGAAGTGTTTTTATCGTTATTGAAAGTAAAAAATAATAATAATAATAATAAAGGGCGTTGTTACAAGGTCTACTAGTAATTTTACACAGCTGCTTCAGTGCACGTATTGGGCCAACAAAGACCAAAGAGGGCAGTTATGAAGCCCAAAAGATTGGAGGTTTATGTGTAGTTGGGCCATCAGATTATGAAGATGCTGCTCACATATTATTCTCAAAGTGCCACGTATTTGTATTACCTTATTTTTAAAAGGATTTTGCTAATTATTGTCGTTGTAAGCATAATGGATAAGTAACCCATAAATAAAAATTAATAATAAAAATTATAATTAATAAAGATGTACTACATCACTTTAGTTGGTTGACCACTGTTGACCAAAAAAATTGGTTGACCACAAAAATATTATGGCTTAATATTACTTTTGGCAACAATTTTATCAATTGTGATATTTTTATCCCAATTTTACCAATTACACGATTTTGGTTCTTCGGCCTATTTTTCGTTAAAGTGTAAACAGTCAACACAGTTAAACCCATATAATTAGTGTATCATTGACAGTATCGACCGTTAATATTTTAATGAAAGATAAAATGAAAATTTAAAATCGTACAATTGACAAGGTTGAGAGACTAAAATGACAACGTTGAGAAAGTTGGGTGATAAGCTTATAATCAAAAGGCTTTGAAAAATCGCTGAATCAATCAAATTTATGAGCATTCCTAATCCAGTCAATAAAATAGGGTAAACTTTCCATATTTTCCAAAAAAGAAAGGGAGTGAAATTTCAAAGAAGCTTTTCTAAGGTTGAAGCTAAGTTAGGTGTAGTTCAAGAAACAACATTCGCTGGAATAGAATAACAACTACTTGTGAATGTGACAAGATATTCTGCACACACAATAATTAGTAAGTATGTTGTGGTTAATCCATTGTATTAATTATTACTTTAGGTATATGGGTTTAATTAATTAGTTTACGTTTCTTTCTCTACGTTAAACATTCTCATTCTGAATACTTTTTGGTTCTTTCATTAGATGAGTCAAAGGGAAAAGAGAGGAAATATGTCCATCATTTCCAACTCTAATATACCAAAATAATAAAGGTGAAGCTAATGGTTTCAAACAAAGAAAGATCCTGTTTTAAGGTATATACATCAAATGAATATGATTAGCATTAAAAAATTAAAGAAAATAAAAGAAGAGACTCGTCAGTCGTCAAGAAGCGGTTCGAAAAGTGACAAAGGGGTTAGAAGATTAAGGTTAGCAAACACTTTTTGATTAATATTTCAAATTTAATGAGATCATTAGTTAGAAAGTGAAATTTATTGATTAAAAAGTTCAAGTTGACGTGAAATTTGGAATGAAAATTATTAGATAAATTATTAACAGTATAAATATTATGTGAATTTATACCGATGTAAATGGATTCTTTCGAAAAAATGTAATAAATATTTTTTAATTTTTTATGTACAGGCTTAAATTATGAAATACCAGTATGCATTTAAAAAAGATAATATTTTAAAAAAAATGGTGGGATTTACTTACTCCAAGAGTAAGTCTTGAACACTTACTCACTATTTCATTTTAACAAGTAAAACACTTTTTAAAACGTAAGTAAATCTTGCCTACACAATTATCATGATAGAGATTAGTGAAATTTAAAATTGGTAAAGAGATACTAAGCGGAGTAAGTATCTAAAACTTACTCTTAGAGTAAATGAATCCCCACCCTTTAAAAATATTGTGTATTTTATATAATCTCTCTCAAAATAAAGCTTATAAAAATTTAATTATTTCTTTAAAATAAGTTAATTTAAATATGCATTATATTTAAATTTTTGTTATAGGCACTTCTACTATAAAACAGTGACATTAATATCACATCAGCTGAGTTTTGCTATTCATTGGGTTAATTAGATGCGTACACTTTAGGAAATTCATTATGTTTTATTTTTGAGTTACGGTATTAAAAATTGTAGATATTCAAGATGAATTTTAAACTGATAGAGCTGCTCTTCTAAATATCTCGATATTTATAAAGGAAGAATAAATGAAGAATTAACTACTAATAAGAATATTTTGAAAAAAATAAATGTGAAATAGATAAAAAAAATAAGCTAAAAAATAGTTGAAAAGTTTATTAAATATCGAAAACGATGATTTAAATGCTGATAACAAATAAAAAATTAAGTGTAAAATAAATAAAAAATTAGTTAAAAAAATAGTTGAAAAGTCTTTTTAATACTGATATAATAAAAACATAGAAAAATTGATATAATAATAACACTTATATAATAATGATAAGGTTATTTTAAAAATATTTAAATATCGATAAGGATGTTTTAAATAAAAAAAAATAAGCGTGAAATAAATAAAAAAAATTAGTTGAAAATAATAGTTAAAATTTTTTTCTTCATACTCATCAACTTTACACACGTTGAAAAAAATAAAAACTATAAGAATGTAGTTGATTAAGTTAGCTTTATTTTTCTGTTATTTAGTTCTGTTGGTCTGTTTTTCTTTTTTCTTTTTTGATTTCATTTGGTTCTATTTTTTATAGATAGTCTTATCTTTTGTTTTTTTTTATTCATCATTATCTGTTTGTACTATGTTATTTAACATTTGTTATGTTCTTTTA
This sequence comes from Cyamopsis tetragonoloba, assembly GCA_037177725.1. Taxonomy (NCBI): domain Eukaryota; kingdom Viridiplantae; phylum Streptophyta; class Magnoliopsida; order Fabales; family Fabaceae; genus Cyamopsis; species Cyamopsis tetragonoloba. The sequence goes on from CM074124.1 coordinate 49,292,087, forward strand.
ATTTGGTGCTCTTTTAATATATTTTATATATATTTATTTGGTTGAAAATAGAAGGCTCAGATTCACTGTATGATTTTTCACGTGATTACTACACATTTGATTTTAAATTTCCCTCTCTTTTTTGGCCTCACTTGCTTGTTTTAATATTATTAAGATTAAGATAAGATTAAGATAAGATGACAATGGATTAGATATGGAAAATTTTGAATTTTTTGATGGTAAAAAATTAGCATATGATAGATCTTGTGTTTATATTGTAATAAAAAACTTAATTGGTATTCCTATGACCGGTTTAATGGTAATTTTTTGTGGTTCATATCCTGGATTAGACTCATCCCTATAGTAATAGAATGAATTTAGTTTTCGAAATGAAAGCTTAAGAACTCAACACGAATCCACTCTTTCTTTGACGAATTTGAGAGATTCTGTTGTGTTCTTAATAATCATAATATTTTTTATTTGGATAGTATAAATGACTCAATGGATAATTTTTTTCCATATTTCAAAAAATTTTATTTTAAAATTTTTTTTATGATGTTCTTTAGCAAAGACAAATTAACTATGTATTGTCTTAAGATCAAATATGGATAGAAGGTGCTTTGTTTGGGGATGATTTCTTAGGGGTTTGAAGTTTGAATCAAGGAATTACTCTTTAAAGCTTTTTTCTCCAAATAATAATTTAGAATTTTGTATTCTAATAGGTTGGTTTAGCGGTTGAGAAGCAAAGCTTTAAATAGTAACTCTTCAGTTTGAACTTATATAAATGCATATTGACTTAAAAATAATCTAGAGCTTCAACTTTAGTAGATTAGCTAGTAACTGTATTTCGTTGAGTCTTTTAATAATTTCTTTTCTTTCTTTTGCTGTAATAAAATTTTAAGAGTAAAATATTAATCTATTCCTCCAAAAAGTTCATTTATAATACAATTAAGAATTAGTATAAATTTTTTTCTGTAAAGGGAATGGCTAATTTAAATAATTTTTTAATAAAATCAAAGACTAGAATAAATATCTTATATAAAATTAACAACAAATATTTTTTTTATATACAATGAAGATGAAGAAACAATATATATGATTTTACACATTTAAAAGAGTAAAATAAATTTTCTGTAGTGTCACAAACAAAACTTAAAAGTACATTCCCATGCCCTTCTTGCTGGTAAGGTAAAATTGATCTCTTTGCAGGACAGTATTCCTCAAATATAAAAGCTTAGAGGTATATTACGATTTAACAAAAGAATTTTGATTTGAACTCTTGACAAGTCATTAATTGAGATGACAAATTTATTTATTTATGAGAGATATTCTTTTATTCTAATAATAAAGTGAGAAGATACTAAAAAAAAGTTAATTTTAAATATTACTCACAAAAAAAAAAAGTTTGATTTGGAAGCCATCTCTTTTTTCATTCTCAAGATTAAAAATAAAATACATATACTAAAATATGTAACTATAATTTTGTTGTTTATTAAAAATAAAAGTAAAACAAAATTATAAATAAATAAATAAAAATAAATTTTTTTAAAAAAATAAATGGATAAAAAGAAACAGTTAATTCAAAATCAATCTTCTGTTTTTTGGGGCTTTTTTATTTTAATATTCCATTCTACTATATTAATTCTCAAACTACTACACATTTTATTTTATTTCTCAAAATGTTCCATAATTTTCTAGTTGAGAAGTTGGTTTCAGCGAAACCAACATCGTAAATGTATATATATGTATTTTTAACGAAGGGTAATCGGTTTTACCCAAACTGATTTCTCATGTTTTTTTTTTATAATTTTTTTATATACATATTAGATGGTGGGAAATTGGTTTGGAGAAAACCAATTTCTCACTTTTAATTTTTTTTATTATCTTATTTAATTCTACCTTTTTTTTACAAAAAAAAAAGTCTATTGATTTTTTTTTAATTTCTCACCTAAATTTTATTTTTTTGATTTATAATATATATTTTTTCTCAACCTAACTTATTTTAAAATAATATTTCTTTTAATTCATTTTAAATTTTAAACAAATAATTTTTTTTACTACAGTTAACACTAAAAATTACAAAATAAAATAAAGACTTAGACAAGTAAAGTACTTAAAAATAAAAACGATGACTACTTTAAAATTTATAGGATATACGAAACGATACAATATTATATGACAAAGTTAATGATATCATGAATAACGATGACCAGTTCCACACTGAGGAGGTTGTTACGGGTAAGATTTCTGTGTTGGATGTTAGGGGTTTGCTCGATGAAAAGTCAAGCCTTGTAAGTTGATTTGAGGTGCTTGCTTGTGTTAAATCAAAAATGTTAAGATTTGGATGTTCACATTGCTGCATGTGCATCACTTCATTTAGATTATATGCAATTTGTGTCCCATGTATACAAGTTAGAAAATATTTTTAATGTTTATCGCCAATAATTCTAAGTGATAGGGAATGAAGGATATCGGTCTCAATATCATGACCCATAATTGTGTCACAATCCGCAGATGCGAAGGGCCCGTCATGGATGTCTACAATCCACTCGCATACACACAAAAATAGATATGAGAGAACAAGGTCAACCAAAACGTTGTCGTTTATGCAAAAGTGTAAGACATACCTACAGCAACCGTCCTAATCATGGTAGTACCTTCGATAAAAATTCACAAAATAATTAATTTATTGTATGCGATAATATATCATTTTATCCTTTAAAATCTTAGTTTAATTGTAAGATGAATTTAAATATATGAAAGTAGTCATATTTTAAAATTTTTAAGTACTTTATTTGTTTTAAATACACTAATTATATTAAATTAAATTATGTATTTAATTTTTAAGATTAATAAATTAAATACTATTATAAATAAATGTTTTAAAATAAAAATGGTATTTTTACCATAAAAATTGAAAAATATAAATTTAAAAAAAAATCAATGCATTCAAATGATGAAATAAAAAAAATTAAAAGTGAGAAATTAGTTTCTCAAAACCAATTCCTCACTATGTAATGTGTATATTAAAAAAAAAATAAGAAATCGATTTGGATGAAACCAATTTTTCATCATTAAAAACAAAAAAGATATACATTTATATTAGGAAGTTGATTTTGCTAAGTTCAACTTCTAAATTAGAAAGAAATGAAGCATTTTGAAAAATAAAATAAAAAGTATTGTAATTTAGGAATTATTGCAGTAAAATAGAATATTGTGGTAAAAAAAAAGCCTTTTTTTGGGTCGTGTCGTTGACTGTTGACTCCATGACTCCAATGGTGTCACCTTCTTCCTCTGTCTTTTGCTCTAAAATCCAAGTCTATAGTCCAACGTGGAGTTTCTGCTCTTCCTTCTTATTCCAATCAAATCCCAAACCCCATTCACAATCCAAACCCAATTTTCTATTCTCTATTCCCTTTTCCCATTTTCATTTCAACACTCAAAGTTCAAACCTCTGTTCTGAGACACCACTCCCCTGTTTTCCTTCCTTTTTCTGAATTTTCTCTCTTACTTAATTTCCCAGCAAAACCCAGAAACTACAGAGTGAATTTACATGTGTAGTGACAATTTTCCGAAATTCTAAACTTCTGGGGTGCCCTTAAATTCTCAGCTGAAATAGAAAGTTTCCTCCTTTATAAACAAATTTCTGATTTATTTTATTTTTTTCTCTTTCTTCCCCTGCAAAACCTAGAAACTGCAGAGCAAATTTTCATGTATAGTGACAATTTTCCGAAATTCTGAACTTCTGGGCTGTTTATAAATTCTCAGCTGAATCAGAAAGCTTCCTCCTTTATAAAAAAAAAATGGGAGCAACTTCAGGGTCAAGAGACGCGTTGAACCAATCCGACACTGTTGAAATAACTGGAAAAATTATGGTGGTGGCAATAATATTCCTCTTCATAGTGGTTACGTTTGTTCTGTTACTCCATCTCTATGCCAAATGGTTCTGGTGGCGAATTGAAACCACCAATCCCCAACCCCGCCGTAGCCGCCGCCGTCAACGGCGGTTTGTCTTCGCCCCCGGCCAAGATCCAGTCGTAATCGGAACCCACCAAATTGGGCTTGACCCTTCAGTTCTCAAGTCCTTACCAGTTATGATTTTCCAAACAGAGGATTTCAAAGATGGTTTGGAATGTGCTGTTTGTCTCTCTGAGATTGTTCAAGGTGAAAAAGCAAGACTTTTACCAAAATGCAATCATGGGTTTCACTTAGATTGCATTGATATGTGGTTTCATTCACATTCTACTTGCCCTCTTTGTAGAAACCCAGTTTCTTTAAACCTTGAAGAGAATATTCTTCAAGAAAATGTGTCATTAGAGGCTGAAGATGAAAATTCTGCTTCAAAATTTCCCACAAATGTGTTGGTTTGGGGGAACCAAACACAAGTTAGTACTACTACTTTTGAAGAAGGGACTTCTCAGCAGCCATCATCATCATCTTCTTCTTCTACTTCAAATAGTGATGGTATTAATGGAAGATGTAATGGAATTTTGGTGATTGATATTCCATGTGAGTTCAATTCTTCTTCTTCATCTTCTTCTTTTTCGCCTTCTGGTAATAGGTGTGTTGAAGATGAAGTAAAATCACCAATGGCTACTAAATTGAGGTCATTTAAGAGGCTTCTAAGTTGGGACAAAAAATTGAGTCCAAGTTCTATGGATTTGGAACAAGTGCATGGCTAGAAATTTGAATATTGCCTTTTGATCCCCAAATGAGTCTAGACAACACAAGCACCACAACTGAGATATTATATCCTATATGACTTCTTGGCATCATAGTCTTATCTTAAAAGAATCTTATTATGAAACAATTTTATGTCATATAATTCTCTTGTACATGTTCATTAATTATTTTTAGTAAATTATGTTACTTCTCTTGTATATTGTCATACTTGTGATTAGTGGCCAAATTAAGATGCTTGAACCTGTCTTTTGGATGCAGTTGAATGTGTATTTTGCATTCAATATGATAATGTGATTGTTGGGAGAGCGAAATTCTGGATAGTAATTTTGTTTAAAAAGAATGTTATCCTTGAAGCACATTAAGCAAATTAGAAAATAAAAACATACTTAACCCTATTTTTATATTAGAAAATTAATAATAAATCACTCGCAATTTCACTATAATATGGCAGATAAGCTAATGTCTAAATGGCTAAATGCCTAATTAAGGTAGTTGTCCACTTTCAATTTCCATTCTAAAGGGACCAAATCGAAATTTTGAAAAAAAAGGGAGCCAAACCCGACAAACAACCGTTCTTTACTAACAAAATTTGGTTCAATTTGTTTTTGGTTTAAAAAATGTGGATGAGAATTTTACAGTGCGGAGCTTTTTTGGAGCGGAAGGGAATCGCGGCCTTCCAAAAAAAATATAAATGAATATTATATAATTTTCATAAAATAATTTATAAAAAGTATTGGAGACTTAATTTTACATATTTAAGTGACTAAATTTATGTAATTATCTTAATATTGAAATTTTTTGTATATTATTTCGTTTTAATTTTATGTAGATGCGAATCCATATATTATATAAATATTGCTTGAAATATTTTGACTATATTATTATTTGTCACTTGACTACTTTGTCTCCCTCAAAAATATTGGGTTAAGCTTTGCTATTGTCAAAACAATATAAATAAATCTCTTCTATGAGGAATTATTTTTTAGGAATCAAACCAAAAACCTTCTTGTGAATTATGAAATATTTTTGTACACAATTTAAAATCATATAAACCTATCACTCTTTTACTCCCTTGTTCAAATAAAAATTTATTTATATTTAACTGTTTACTTATACTTTCAAGAAAATATTAATGGCACTTTATCATTTTTACCTTTATGTTTGATTGAGGTAGTAATTAATACTTTTATCCAATTAAACAAAGAGAGATAAAATGATAGTATAAGGAGTTCTAAGAATATTTTTATGCGTTATTTAGGTTAAAATGGACAGTTAAATAGGAATAAATAGAGTAATTGTGTGTTTGATTTTTAATTGATAAACTTTAATTTAATTGAAAGTAAGCTTCGTGAAAGTAAGTTGAGTTAATTAAAAGTTAACTGCTTTAAACAGAATTTATGTTTGAATATTTTTAACTAAAAGTAAGTTTGACAAATTGAGAATATAAAAATAAAATTATTTTTATAAACTAAAAATTGGTTAAAAGCACTTTTAACAAATAGAAAAATAACTTTCATGATCTGTTCAATAAAAAGTGAGTTGAAAATCGATTAAAAATGAGTTGACACAACTAAATCAAGCCAAAAACTAAACAAATACACACATTATTACATGCAACCAAATTCAGATTTAATTTTTTAAAAATAATGTTAAATCTTCTTACTAAATCTTTTTATAAATCTTTCTATCCATTTAATTTTGATAACTGTCATTTATTTTTTAAAAAGTAAAAATGTTTGGTAGAATACAGAAGACACTTATTAAATTTAAATGAATAAAAAAATTTAGTAGTAAGATTAAGGATTTTTAATTTTTGAATTTAAAAACCAAACATACTTTAAGCCAAATCCATTTGGTACGAATAAATATTGTGTTTAGTTGGGTTGCCAACATAGTGGCAGGCATAAATCCAACAATATTTCCTCAATAAAGCTGTCTTTTTCACGAATCCCATGCTTAATTATAACTCTCCAATATCTTTTGAGGTTTTACCCCCCAACCTATTATATTGTTCATCACACCTTTGACGAATTTTTTAATTTCGGTGCAAATTTTATTTTAAATTGTTTCCTGTTTTCATATATAGGAAGAAAGTGATCAGAGTACAAAGATAAAGTTAGGCGGGTTGAAAAATTCAAAATCCTCCTTCGGCATTATTGCTTAAAAGGATAATTTGCTAATATAGTTTAGATAAATTGAACACTAAGATCTAACATAAAAAAAAAAGATAAATTAAACATTTTAATTCATTAAATTATAAAAATTATAGTATTACAAAATATTATAGCATTATTGTGATTAATATTTTATGTGTATAACTAGATGTATATATATGTAAATATAACGGTGGGGCAGATCGGAAGTGAGTGGTTAGATCCTCGAATCCTTCTCGACCATGTTAAAAGCAAAAGTGGAGAAAAAATGTGCTTAACAAAACCCGTCAATGCGGGGTTTTCCCATAAAAGTCGGGGTGGTGTTAGCTGGTTACCAACTGGTTCATATTTTATGGCCATGCTTAATTCGGGGAATGAAATAATAACATAAACAAAATTGTGAGAAAACAATTAATTCTATTGTTAAAAATGGTTACAAAAACACTAGATAAGTTTGACACTATCTTTTTAGACAACATTCACACACAACTCACAAATCTCTCTTTATTTTGTTATTATTGTCGTTGTCGTTTTTGTTGATTCCAGACTCTAAGAGGCTAAGTATTTACCAGTTATAACAAAAGAAATGCAACCACATAAATATGTATTAATTTATCCTAGTTTTTATCATGTGAAATTGTCAAGTGGAATCCTCTCTAGTGGCTTCTCTTAGGTTGTAGGGACCACTTAACAATTATCCCCCGTGAGAACCTAATATATTAGATGAGCATATTTGTCGCATTCTTATATATTTGAATCTAACATCCATTCTAACAATGTCTTTACACAATTGAAGCTTTTCTTGTGAGAACCTTGCAGAGCATATCTGTCGCATTCTTATATATTTGAATCTTTTTTTCTTTTTGTGAATCTTTACCAAACGTGACACTTGTTGATCCATCATCTTAAAAGTCCAATGGTAGTGAACATCAATGCATTTTGTGCAGAATGGTACACTGAATTTTAAGTCAAATCCAAAGCACTTTGGACACCACAAACATGCCACATACTTATTTTGTTTGATGCTAAGGTCTCGGAGAAAATGCTTCAACCACAATATTTTGTTACTAGCTTCAGCTACTGTTATATGCCATGCCTCTGTTATGGATAAAGCAACACACTTTTGCAACCTTGATTGCTAAGACACAATTCTCTCTACAAAAGTGTAAATGTACCCCGATGTAGATTTCCTACCATGAAGTTCTCAAACCATGCTAGCATGTGGATAACCTTATAAGATTGAATCAACTCCCCATAGCACAAGAACATGTTAGATGTACCCTTAAGGTACCTAATAATCCATTTAACTAGCCTTGTGTCATGTCACTTTGTTTGATCTCAATTTCCAAAAAATAGGTCATGAGACCAAGATCTATCATTTCAAAAATTTCCATTGTTTTTTGCTTGAACTCCTCAATTAGCCTTGTGACATCTCTAGTTACTACAAGATCATCAACATATAGGAAAACTACAAGATTATCTACCTTTATGCCTATCAACTAACTCCCATGTTTTGTTTCGACATCTCTTTCTCTATTGCAATTTTTCATTTTGAATCTTTTAGTGCTTTCTCACAGCCAATTCACAAATTGCTACATGATATCTTTGATAGATGTCGGACAATAGCCTTTTTCCTCGGATTGGAGGATAATCTTCTAATTAATTTTGCAAATACTCTGTTGTTTGCTCTTCGAGATTATTATATTCAATGTTGAGAAAGAATTCATATATTATTTCTACAAACACTCTTTTCGATTTGAGGATGATACACTTTGTAGGTTTTTGAAATTAAACTGTAACCCACAAAGATGCCTAGATTTGCCTTTTTATCAAATTTGTCATGCTTAACCTATGAAATATGAGCAAAACAAACACAGCCAAACACTTTAAAAGAAGTTAGTGAAAAATTATACCCATACCAAGCCTCAAAGCATCTCAGCTACAATCTCTTCCTTTACTCATCCTGTCATTTTCATTTCACTTTTGTAACCACTATCTCTCACCATGAAATTATGCAGCAAGGATAGATTATGCATAAAGGGGAAATAACATATAATGCAGCAACATGGAGTTTTTGCAATTCCTCCATCGATTCTTGTTCCAACTCCATGGGATGCATTTCGTAGGGCCATTCAAAAAGACCAAAAGAACTACATTGAATTGCTAATCAAACTAAACCATTTAAAAGGTGAACCACTTGATAAAAAACCAAACCATAACCAAATTTAAAAATAGGTTCCAAACCAGTTTAGGAAAATAAAAATGATTTGGGTTTGGTCCGGTTCAAAAACCGGTTTAAAATAGTTTAGGGATGATGAAATTGTGATTTTTTTGCATAAAAATAAAAACGGCTCAAAACCGGTGCGAACCAGTTTCGGTCAAAACGGTCTGGTTCGAAACCAATTTAGAGACTACAAAAGTGGTTCAGTCCTATAAACCAAACCATTTATTTAGTTTGGTGCGGTTCTGGTTTAGTTCTTGGGTGAACCAAAACCATGAACGTAAGAACCCTAGCATTGTGCAACCTTCACTTCTCACTGGGAGTCATAGGAAGTGGCAAAATTTCGAGTGGAATCAAGGAAGAAGTAGAAGCAAGCTAGAAGGGAGTGCTACAAAGTTAGGAATTTAAACGGCTTTAAACCCTTTACATATAGCGAGAAACTAAATTGAATGGTTTGACACACAAGTTGGGTCTTTTTTGTGTTTCATTTGAGAGATTAAATTGAATTATTTTGCCCCCAAATAAAACGACCACATTTAGTCACTTACGTAGACTCTTATATATCCAATAACATGTCATATAAGCACTAGGTAAATGCACTTAACGCTAAGGACTAAAATGACTTATGCGGTACAAAGTAAGGGACTAATTTAGTCATTTTACAAAGTCAAGTACTAAAACGCCTTAAAGCTGCAAAGTGAGGGATCATTTTAGTAAATTACTCCCACAATTGCTTTAAGTTTCGGATTCTTGTGAAAGCATTTTTGCTAAACACTTATGATCATGTCAGCACACTCCAATAAGTCAAATATATTTATGACTAAAATAACTTACACGGTGCAAAGTGAAGGACTAATTTAGTCATTTTGCAAACGCCCTATAGTTACAAAAGTTAGGGATCATTTTAATAAATTACTTCCAACAATTGCTTTAAGTTCTGGGTTCTCGTGAAAACATTTTTACTAAACACCTATGATCACGTCAGCACACTCCAATAACGCAGAGATACTTAACATGGGTAAGTACTAATGCACAATTTTTTTCTTGTATTGTAAATGCCGCCTTCTTTCACCTACATGCTGAAGTAAGTTTTTTTTTTTTTTCCTTAATGTTTGAAGGATGATAATGCAGCATTGATCAAGAATACACTCAAAATAATGTGAAAAAAGTATAGGAAAATCCCTATTGCTTGATATAGTTCTTGAATTTTCACAAGAGATTGAGTAGGGTGAGAATTGTATGACAATATAAACAGAAATTTTTTATTTTCTCAATGTTTGAAAGAATAGACATACAGAGTTTATGGTACAAGTCTAACATTCATGAATGAATTTGAAACATGTTCTGAATTTCTGTTTTCCTCAATCAAATACAATTCATATTCAAATTCATAAAATATAAAAAATTGCTCATCCACACAAATCACAAATGGCTGTCCTGTTCTATTGCATAGGCCAGAAAATTTTCCCTCAAAAGCCAATACATTGGCACTCACTTTTGCAGCAAAAAATTAATTAACAATTCTTCCTCACTAAAGCTTGTGTCACCAGAATTTGCCACCATCAAAATGATAAACCTAAGTGCGTTTAATTTCATGTTCGTGGATCTAAAACGTGAAAACTACTTTTAGTTGTGTAAAAATGAGTTCACCTTTATCTCAATTCAACATGATTTGATGCGAAACCAAAACATATACTAATTCAAGTGACAGTATAAAGAGGACCAAAGTTCTGTTTGGCACAAGGGCTATTATTTTGTTGGTGGAGAGAAACATATGGCACTTCATTTTCCTCTCTTTTTGTGGGTTTGAAGAAACTTGTCAAAGGTCCAGAAGATGGAAGCCAGAGTTTCCCATTAGCACCTTTTCTGGAATTATACATAGGACCAGAAAAATGACCTTGTTTTTTACCATAAACCTTTATTTTAGAATTGTTAGAAGTTTCTTCTCTAGGCTTGATTTTCTTGTCAACTTTCCACCATGAAATCAGAGAACTTTTCCATGATTTCTTCCCCTTTCTCTCTTTCTTAGATCCTGTTTTCTCATATTCTTCTGGATGCACTATTGAACTCTTTAGTTTTGCTTCCTTTCCATGTTGCTTTGCTTCCTCCAAGAACTATCCAAAACATAACAAAACAGAAATATAGCATATATAATCAAAATTAAAATGAAAACATTTTGAATAAGACATCAAATCAAATGCACAAGTCTTGAGTTACTTTTATCTATTGGAGCATGTTTGCTGTAATCTTATCATCAATTTACAATATCACACGAAATTTAATCTTGTAAACCACTAAATTAGTCGTTAAACTCATACACAACCTTAACATTAGTCTTTAAACTAAACAAACCTTCATATTGGACCCTAAACTTGCAATTTATAAGCACTTTAATCCCTAAATTTGTAATTTGTCTGGCATGTTAATTCTTAAACTTGCAATTTGTCAAGCATATTAGTCCTCGTCCATGGACTAATTTACTCGACAAATTAACAAGTTATAAACTAATATAAACATTTCTTTAGTTTAAAGGCTAAGAGCAAACCACCAAATTAGTCCCAAATGCATACCTAGACATAAATATCATAAGAAATTCATCAAATGCAATTAACTGTATTGAACTCCAACAATCAAGAATGTAGTACCAGGGAAAAATCTTGTTGCAGATCAAATCCATAGTCATCAAAATGGCTTGCTTCATATGTTTGTTTTGTTGGAGAATTCTTCATCATTACCAACAAAAAACTATAAACATGAGCAGAACAGAAATGCCAAGCTGAAGAAAAAAGAAGATTGATGGTTCAAAAGGAATATCTTGGAATAGTTTGTTAGAAAAACTCTTACTTTGGTCTTGGGGTGTGATGCTTTATCTTGGAAAAATAATAATTTCTCATTATGAAAATGCCTTCAATTGGAAAATAATAGCTTCTAACCTTTTACAGCAAATTAATCCACATGGGGTTGGAATTTACTAGCTTGGATCACAAAAGGAAAAGTTCAACAACTCTCCATAAATATATCACAGTCATAGGGCCACTTTTGGAAATGAAAGAAACTTTGGTGGTTGAAATGGAATTGCAGTTTTTGTCTTGGCATTCACATTTTCTTACCAAAGAAGAATTTACGTGGATTACAAGGTGAATTAAAGTTGAATTTTAAGGAATTTGTCAACCAAAAATGGTTAGTTTACCACTAATCTCCCCACTAATTAAGTGGAGTATTATAGGATCTCGTATTTGATTATTGTAGACTTAAACTTTTCATTTATTCTCTTATGGTAAAATAAATATTAAATTTTCTCTAAATACTTTTTGAGTTGAAAAGCTTTCTTTACGGCTAGTTTAAAGATAAATATAGTCAAACTCGTACTTTAGACACAAAAATATACATATTATTAATATATTTAAGCCACATTTTTTATTTTAAAATATTAAAATATTTAATAGCATAAAAGACTACCTTTTTTCCTTCTGGTAAATAAAAGAATACATACTTTATCTTTAAGATAATGTAAAATTAATAGTTTTAAATATCTATTATTCATCTTTTAAAAAAAAGTTCCATAAAAACAATTCATTTTAAGTCATAAAGTTATTAAACTAAACTTTCTCTGCCTTAAACTTGCATCATCCTCACACCTTACAATAAAAAAGTGCATTAGTATGGAAAAGGGTATAGTACTTGTTTGAGTTTCATTTTGATATGTCAATAGTACTTTTAGATACACGTAATAATATGTATGTTTGGCACCAAATAAACTGAATTTAAAGTTAATTGGGCAAAAAGTACATAAAAAAAATCTCTTTTGAATTTTACAAAAATTGGTTAAACAGTATTATAATTATTAAAAATACTTTTACTTAATATATTTAAATGATATTGTTGTCTTTTATAGTATAGTATATCAAATCATACTCATCAGGAGAACAAATTGCTAGACTAATAATGCAAATAAGATGATGGTAAAAATAATTATGAAAATGACAGCCGATTGTAAAAAAAAAAAACACTTTTTCTATAAATTAAACTTGGGTCTCAAGGTAGAATTGAAAGTTATCGAAACATTTGGAGAAAATATTAGTTTTTAATATAGGGACAAATTAACCTACTATTATTCTCCACAAAAGGTGGGTAAATATCATTATGATGTAACAATATCTTTCCTCATATGGGACCATGTTTTTATCACTCCATTTAACTTTTCCTTCGATTATTCTAAATGAAAAATGATTATTTCCCACTGACTAGAATTAAAATGAAGGAACTATCGATATCATATTATAAATTTTAATAATAATAAAAAAAAGGAAAGGGGTCAAACTAGAATTTCTAATTCACTCATGTTTGGTTTGCATTTTTTTTAATTTTCTGTGAAATTTGTAAAAAAAAAAACTAGAAATGTTAGAAATAACACTACAATATAATTGATATTTTGTAATATAGCACATTTAATTTACACAACATTTGCAGAAAATGTTACAATTATAAAAGAGACCATATTTTTTAACAATTTTGCAATTTATTCAAATTTAGTGTCCCAAAATTATGTCTCTATTCTTACAAATAGAATGGTGTTATGTCATTAAAAATATTTTGCTTCAATTTTAATATTTAATTTTCTTATAGAATTTTTTTAATGACGTGGCAATATTCTATTCGTGGGACATAAATGAAAACATAATTTGAGGACACTAGATTTAAATCCTTTAGCAGCATAAAAAGACAATATTTTTAACAATTTGATAATATTTCTAACAATTTAACAACACTTTTTAAAATGTTACTAAAAGTCAATTAGGTTGTAATGCAAGAAAATCATGTTTCTAGTTTTTTCAATACAAATTTGAAAAAAACAAAATTTGAATGTTAAAACTTCTAGGCTCCGACTTTGGTGGTGTTCCGCCACTTAGAATCTAACCTTAAAAGAAACTTTGCCTTTTAGTTAGCATGGCAATACAAAGAGAGAAAAAAGGATATTTATGCAAATATACAAACATACGAATACAATTAGGTTAATGTTGTTTAGATGCATCCGAAAAGGAGGATTTTCATCATTAATGGGCACTATAGACGATCACATACCATTATTATATTGAAGATAGCATGAGATCAACTTAATGGGTGATGATTGATAATAACTACCCTAAAAATGTTAGGTCTTACACGTATGGTTAAACTAATTTGAATTAGTCGATTTAGAAACTAAGTAAGTCGAGTTGAGGTAAAATTTGATTTGGTCGAGTAGTTAAAATTAATACGACACATAATAAGAATAAAAATTAATTAAAAATAAAAGTGAAAACCAAACATGTCTTAAAAGTTTGTGTTTTGAAAGAAAAAAAAACATTATACTATTACTTCAAAAGAGTTTAAGAATTATAGTGATGATGAGAATTATTTTACACTCAAAAGTGGAGACTTTGGCTATGGGAAGTTTGCTAATTGTAGAGACGTTAAAAGGAGTCACTTGGCTCACCTTAGTTGGTTTATTGTGGATTAATAAAAAAATGAGTCAGTTTAATCTAGTTCACCTTTTCAGTGAATCGGGAAAAATATAATTCGGCTCAACCCAGTTGAGTTGATAGGTTAAACAGGTTCGCTCATCACTTAAATAATAAAAAATAAAAATCAGAAAAAAATTAGAAAAAAACATAGAAAAAATTAAAAAAAAAAGTAATGATATTAATAAATCATTAAAAACAAAATATCATTCACCACTATCACTAGTATAAAATATAATTCTCTTAATTGTTATTTGTGTTATAAAAATAAAGGAAACTAAGAGTAATATATAAGAGAATTAGAGAGAATGAAAGAACTTCATTTCATGCCCACTTCGATGATCTCTACCCCTCGAGAGGATTAATCTTCGGCTATCGGCCGGGGGATACCCTTGGTACACAAAAAAAAATAAAAAATCTCTATTACAAGTGTGGCCTATTTATAGGCTTAAGTCATACAATTCAAGAGACATTGCACTCATGGTTGAGGTTATAATATTTGGATTTTTTTATTCTTTGCAATTTTGCACAGGTTAAGAATTTTAAAACGAAAAGTTTGTATTGGGAAAGACAAAAATTAAATGTGATATATATTAATCATATATTAAATATTTTAAATTTCAATAAGTAATTTTAAATTTGAGTATTCTAACCCCAAGGGTTAGTTTAGCGATGTAAGACCCGCTAAGTTCACATGAGAGACAATCCACAGCGAAGGTCCCGTATTCGAATCCCACCTATGCCAAATTTTCGGGGGCCAACGCCAGCCACGCAGCGCGAACGGGATTAGTCTCATTCTAAAGATGAGAAAACTCGTAATTATACAAAAAAAAATTAAATATTCTTAACCTGTGCAAAATTATACATAATAAAAAAATCAATAATATTTACTTAAGATATCTTATAATGAGACGTAGATATTCATATTGTAATTTGTTATGAGTTAAGGATTTGTTTTCCTTTGGGCCTTATTGTTATTTGTTACTTTGTTAGGTTGTTAGCATATGTGTTCTTTATTTTTTCTTTTTTTAAAAAGTGGTGAGTTAAACTAGCTAATCTAGCTCAACTCACATTTGACTGTGATTTAAGTGAGTTGGACTAAATTCATCTACATTTTTAATGAGTTACTTTTTTTCAATTTAATTTACCTGTGAGTTGAATTGCACCTAGTTAACTCATGAGTTATAACTTATTTTAACACCTAGCTCATTGTAATAGATTGAATTTAAAAAACATAATATGATTCCTCGATGGAAAAAAAGGGAAAGACGATATAAATTACTTTCTCGTAGGTTTAAAGGCTTGAGAGTTAAAGGTCAAAATTCAAACTTTAGCGGTGGTGATTTAGATTAAGATTAAAATATTAGTAGGAATTAGTTTAAGATAAGTGTGTGTTTAAAGTTTATAGATGAATGCAGGTGTGTGTATTTGAAAAAAAAAAATTACTTCCCCGTAGTTACATGCGATATGCAGTTAGTTGCAAAAGGAAAAGTCATGATACTGTGTGTTTTAGTTTTATGCATTTTACTGCAAGCCTGTTCAACAAAATAGCACGATGAATGCTCGCACATGTTATAAGATGTATGTGCACGTGAAATAAGTGGGGTCTCAATAGGGTACTAAAACAATTCTCTTTTGCGTTAAAAAGAAAAAAAAAGAACTTGCACTTTTTTTTAATAAGCAAAATATATTAATAATGAGTATAAGAAATACTCAATCAAATATACAAAGTTCAGAATGATTAATAAAGAACTAGCAAATTAGCAGCAACACAACCACCACAAGCTACTGCAATAGCAATCAGACCAGCATATAGAAACAAGCAACATCATCAACACATGCCAACTGCAGCAACAACTAAACATGACCGTTGCTGTACGACGAAACTCGAGCACTGAAAACAGATTCAAGCAGGCTTTAGGCATACTTTCCCAACTATGGAAAGAAAAGTGGTGATTTTTGTATGAAGCCTTCAGCCAGAGCCATGAGCTTAGTTTAATCATATCCAAGACTCGATCCACGCTCCAAACATCATTTATGAAGATCACTGCATTGCGTTCATGCCCGATGGACCATAAAGCAACAAACCAAACATATTGAACTAGCTCTCTGTCTTCTATTTCCATTCGTCATCCCCAACAATTGATGGAAGTGTGTCCGACTACAATTTGATAAAGCCGTTGACACCCTCACCCACTCCATTAACTTGTATCACACCTTGTAAGAAGAGCCACATTCGAAGAACAAATGGGTAACAGTTTTAGCGTTAGCTTGGCATAGAGCACAACCAACATCCCCTCCTGGAAGCACTCCTCTTCTGGCCAAGCTTCTGCTTGCAAGGGACCCTCCCAAGGACCACTTTCCATGCAAATGACGAGACATTAGAAGGTATGCTTGGAAGCCAGGAATCCTTGAAGAAGTCATCAACTCTCGGGGTAATAGCCACTGCATAAGCCGATTTGACAGTGTAACTCTTTGACTCTGAGGCACTCCAAACCCGTGTGTCATCAACTCCAACCTGTAAATTAACAGCATCCAAAACTCGAACAAGGACATCAAGAGATAGAATTTCATCATGTATTTGATCCCACTTTTGTGTGGATAATAATTCGAATGTGCTTATCTCCATACTTTTTTTGGTATCTATATACTCGTAGTCGGAACTTGCAATCTAACAACATAAAATACATTTTTCTTTCTCTTATTTTTTTTATTTAAATACATTTTTTTTGTTATTGTACTTCATATACTCATTTATATTTTAGTTCATTTTAATTTTAGTTCTCCTATTTTTATTCAGTGTAAATTTTAGTTCTGTTATTAACACTATTGATATAAGCATATTTTAAATTAAATTATAAGAACTAAAACTTACGTGAATATAGAGTATAGATATTACAACCTAAATGAATGTGAAGCATAGGGATAAAAATAAAAAAATTTAAATGAAAATTTTAGTCCTTATACTAGCATAAAATTTTGTTTTAGTCCTCATAGTTTTATTTTGGTATAAAATTAGTCCGCATGCCATTATGATAAAGTAATGGCAGAGACCAATTCTCCCACGAAATAAAAGTGAGGACAAAAATCAAAACTTTTGAACTATAGGGATTAAAATCTAAATAAGTATAAGTATATAGAAAAAAAAAATATTTAAACCCATTTTTTCTCAAACTATATTAAAACAAGAGTCGTGTTTAATATTTAAATTTAAAAAAAAATCTTTATTAGAAAGAGTAAACTCTCACTTGGGGTGTCCAAAAAAATATTCTCACTTATGTCCTTGAAAGAAAGATATATGTGTCGCCAAATAAGTCCTTAAAAGATTCATGTTACTAAATCAGTCCCTAAAAGATTAAATGTGTAATTAAATAGGTCTCCAAAAGATCATTGTCACCAAATAAATCCTAAAAAATTATATATGTTATCAAATCGGACCCTTTGTTACTCTCTGTCTAACAACAGCTGAATCCATACATTTTTAGCTCTAAAAGTTTTACCTTGAATAAATAGGTTCTCTCCGTTACGTGCTATAAAACAAAGAGTAACAAAGAAGCTATTTGGTGACACACATAATCTTTCAAGGATTTATTTGAGAACAAAGATATTTCCGGGACTTCTTTAGTGACACATAACCTTTTAAGGACATATTTGATGACAAGAATCTTTTAAAAATATATTTGATGCACTACAAGAAAACAGGTAAATAACGTTGGCCAAAAGCCGACGTTACAGTTCAAAAGCGGACGCAAAACAGGTTCTTAGTGTCGGCTTTGCGTCGGTGTCGGGGCCGACGCTAATTACCTCAGCACAAATTTTTTTTGTCCGAAAAACGCCGACGCTACGTTGTGTCCGCTAAAGCCGACGCTACTGGTGACACAAAAAAAAATGGCCGACGTTACTTGCGACACAAAAAAAAATGGCCGACGCTACTATTTAAAAAAAGGATGCTAACTTTTTCTATTTGGCCGACACAAATTTAAAAAAGGCCGACGTTAGTTTTATTTTTTTATCCTAGCTAGTGACGGCCTTGGCCGACACTAGTTTTTTTTAAAAAAAAAAAACATTTCGATTTAATAGCAAGTGTTTGGATTTAGTGTCATTCCACTGAACCCTCCATCTTGGATAGGTACCTCTCCAAAGAATAAAGAATTTTCTCTCCACATCCAGGGGTATTTACTGCTCCTACTCACTCCTCATCAACAACAACGACATCAATCAATTCATTTCCTTCCTTCACATTTGGAATCTGATGCATACAAGCAACCATTGAATCAGCAGACAATCATGGAAATCGAAGTGAATCTTAAATTCTTGAATTTAGCCATGTAATTTAGAAGTAAAAGAATAAATTGTACCTCAAATATGGCTTCAGTTAAAATACTTTCCAGTAGAGCTCTTAAACCCTTGGCACCAGTATTTTTTGCCATTGCTTTCTTTGAAATCAGTCTCAGAGCTTTCTCTGTGAAGTGTAGTTTTACCTGAAGTGTATTTTTGGCATTGTTATTATTTTCAATGAAACTATTAGCAACAACAACAACTCTTTGGATTGATTTGGGGGACATAACAGTATCTTGATCAGGAATGTAGTGTGAAGAAGTAAAAGGCAAATTCAGAATTGCAGAAGAGCTTTAAGGTAGAGAAGTGCAGTTTCAGGGGTTGAATAAGATCCTAGCCATATTCTTGTTTTCTAATTTGGTGCTCTAATTTTTGATACCCATGATCCCCAGCTCCTCATTCACCATGATGCAGAGTTAGTTCTTCAATGAATGGATAAAAGAAATTAAGGGTGTAGTTTGTTTCTTTAATTTTTTGTTGCTGTTTCGAAAGAGTGAAGAAAAGAATCAGATCAGATGCGAAGATGGGGAATTAGAGAATAGAGAGAGGCTATTTTATTTATAGAAAGAAACAGAAGAGAAGAGAGGAGGATTGCTTTTCAAGTTCAAGGTAGTAAATCCTCTAAGCTATAGTCAAAATAAGACATCATTGCTAGTGCTAGATAGGTGGTTTTTAATTTGAAGAATTTAATATTTAATACCTATACAAACTTATTTACTTGTCTCTCCTTTCATTGTGAAGCTTCCTTCCTACGGGTGAAAATGAATTAAAAGTTGTTATAGTTATATATACACTTGCCAAATTATGCTACAATGAAAAATAGTCTAATAATAGAAAAAAAAGAAAGAAAGTCCAATAATGAAATAAGTGCTGTTTTAAAATGAAAAATGACAAATTAACAACTCTAATTGATATTTAGGGGTCGTAAACCAATTGTATTCTTAAATAGTGTGCAATGATCAATTTTGAGCTAGGAGTACTTGATTGTTTATAATATGATTTGACAAATCAGATACTATTTGTATATATAATTTTTTATAGTTTTAATAAGATATTTATAATTATGGATCTTTAATTAGTGTCTTTAGATAATTAGTTAACATTTTTCATATCTATCTTTACCAGAATTTCACTGCTCCTTTTGTACATGTAAAGAAATCATAACAGAATCATTGACCCTAAGTTTACAAGACCATTGATGTCTTTAGAAGGCCACAAGACCATATGTTTTCTCAGCTTCATATATAGATGTGTGTCAACGGTGTGTGACAAAGCAGAATGACCATCATAGCAGCAAGACAAGCAGAATTAAACCTTGGAGCACTAAACTGTTAGAGAAATCAGGAAAACGTTTTTATTTAGAAATATATATATGTGTGTGTGTAAATATGAAAGGTTACCTGCATAAGTTGGTCTTCAGTTAGAGCTAACAAGCTAATTAAGATTGGAAATCGTCCTATAAACTCTGGTATGAGACCATATGCAATAAGATCACCGCTTTCCACCTGAAAATTACTAATGCTACTTTTAGATCCATTAAGAAGGTTATCTGATACAAATATATAATAATTTCATTCTCTAACTTCAGTCTTTCTTTTTTCTATTGCTGGAGAATTATGGAGGTGCACAGTATCATAATTGCTTAGGCATGTTATAAATTAGCTTTGATTGCTTGAAACATCCATATATCCAGTGTTATAGAAAGGGGAACAAAATTTTGTAGTTAGATAATTAGAGTCAATTCTCACCGACTCAAGCAAAGATGATGCAACCTCAGCATTTGTTACTCCACTAGCTCTCATATTAGCACAGTCTAGTGCTCCAAAACCAATAGAAGAATCTTGCCGTTTGGTTTATATCACAAATAATTGAACTTTGATGAGAACTCTCCCAATAACCAAAACATGTGCATAAAACTGTAAACAAATAATCTTAAGACACAAAAAAAGCATTTCCTCTCAGAAATGGTTTTTTCAAGATCAACAAATGCTTCACCACATATGAAAAGAATATTCTTTGTGTTAATCTGCATGTCCAGCAAAAAGAATAGTACAACCAAATTATCTTATCAGAAACATATAGCAAAAACAATTGATGGATATGCAAAACATGCAATGTTCCAAGCAACAGGTAAACTCAAAACAATCTATTTACTTTGGATTATGACAGCAATGTTATCGAATCCAATATATGTAAAGAAATTCAATCAAGACTGAATTAAACACAGATGATAGATCTATTTTAGCCTCTATTCTATCCATCATTATAACATTTGTACATCTTTTAAGAGAAGAAAAAAAAAACAATTATTGTTGAGTCAATGAGTTATTTAATCAAACAATTTAAGCAAAATTTGCCACCACATTGTCACGAAGCACAAGATTACTTCAAATTCAAATCACACAATTACAAAATTTCAATTTGGGAATTTAACACTTGATCCATTATTCAAATAAAGAAAATGTAGTTTTAATTCAATAACCCAAGGGATTCAATTTTTCTGTGCTTGTGTCAATGACCTAAATCATATGAACAAATACCTCAAAATCATGAAAGGTGGATTCCAGAACCCTTAGCAAAAATAAAACGGAAAAGAAAACCAAACAACAGAGAATGACTCCAACCAACTAATCACAAACCAACGCACCCAAAACCACTGATAGACAAAACTAAAACCTTACCTTGAGAAGTAGAAATCGCAAGGGATTTAGGGTGTAAATCTGGTGTTAAAACACCAGGGCCACCATTAATCAGTAGAAATTCAGAGGATGCCAACCTTAACATTGCGTTATAGAAATCGCAAGGGATGATAAGGATACCTAGGTGAGGAGACGAGACGTTGGCGTCGCCGGCAGTAGCAGAGGAGAGCGGTGAGAAGTGAGAACACGTGGTTAATAGAGGAGAATTGAATGGCGTGAACAGCAGAGAAGAGAAAAAGAGTGTCGCTGTGGTTGCGATCGACGACAAAAGGAAACGATGAGGGAGAGAACAAGGGAGAAGAAGGTTCGATAATGGGAGAAGAAGGAACCCTAAAATTAAACGAGAGAGTCTGAGTAGTGTATAGATTTAAAAATAAAAAAATAAATAAATAAATATGTAATGTAGGCCTTAGGTGAACGAAAAAAAATAAAAAGGTTAGTGTCGGCTATTAGTCAACGCAAGGCATTATTTGGGCCGACACAACTTTTTGATTTTTTTTTTTTGAAAAAATCTTAATGTTGTGTCGGTCTAATGTCAGTTTTGGTCGACGTAAACAACTAATTTAGCGTCGGCTTCGAGGCCAACACTAACTTTTGGCAGCTAAATTACTGTTTTCTTGTAGTGATGTTACATCTAATCTTTTAAGAATATATTTGGTGACACGTGTATTTTTTGGGAACTCAAGTGAGGGTTTACTGTATTAGAAATATATAAATTTTTGACAAACCAAACAAGCTATCCAATTTTTTATTGGTAATTAATTTTTTTTTATCGGTCAAACACACACACCTCTACACTACACTACTCCTAAATCTACTCTTAAATCTACCCTATTGGGGATCGAACCCCTTCCCTCAAGCTTCGAGAGCTTCTCTTTATGCTATTTGAACTACAAATTTAAACTCTTGGCTTTATTGGTAATTAGTTATCTAATTTAAATTCAACGCAACAAGGCAAAAAGTAATCAGTTACAAAACATTATACAATTTAGAATCCAACGTTATAAAGTGAATAGTTATAAAACATGTTACGGTATAAGTGCTATGTAGAAGCACGAAATAGAAATCAATTGAAAAATTATGAAAAGAGAAAAATATAAAAGACTATGAGACAATGGAAATTATTTTAGTAGAGTGGAATGAATTGATTACTAAATGTGGAATGAGTTTGAACATACTACAACAAAGTTTTTATAGGCTACAAAAAGAAAAATAATTCACAAACTAAATAATGACTGATAATGAATCTAAAATAATCATATATTTTATGCATTAAAAATAGATAAAAATGAGAGCCATATGCTTTAAGAGTCAAATACTCAACAAAACATAACGCAATTTTAAATCTAACATAATAATACTCACATAAATTCTTTGTGGGACTCTCTAAGACTTGTTTAAAAAAAATAATACATTAGTATGATTTAGTTTTAAGTTATGAAGTTGCAAATTCACAATAATAAAGCAATGGCGGAAAGAATCAGAAAGAAGATGGCTAGATTAACCGGATTCATGAGCTATTGAGTCTTGGTCTAATTGGCATCCCTAATCACATTTAATTTTTAATAATTTCATGAAATTTTAGTAAAGTCTATAGCACACAAAATGTTGCGAATTTTTACACGTTTGTAAAGTCAAAAATTATTTTTATACGATTGTTATTCACAAAATACAACTATAATCTTATTCAACCTAAAAAAGAAAAATTAGTTAAATGAGAATGTGTATGTATTTTGTGAGTAGTCATGGTATGCAAATCATTGCTCTTGTAAAGTTTAGCACAAGCACCCCATATAATGATTTCGAATTCATTTCTCGAATTTTTTATTTTTTATCAAATCTTTTAGTATCCTCTTAATTTTTTTATGCATAACCATTCAATTATATACTAATATTTTATATTTCTTTTTTGGTGAGAACTAATATATTATATTTGAGACTTTAAAGCATTTAACATATTTGTTATTAGGAATTAATTTTTAGTTGTTAGTGGAGAATGCCCTACACCAAAAAATAAGAGTCTGTTTATTTTGTTTTTTATTTTCTGTTTTTTTTTGTTAATTTTATGAATAATTATAATATAAAATTATCACATTGTTTTTATTTTATTTTTAGAGATTTGTATAGAAAACTTTAAAATAACCAAAATAAAGTATAATATATTTTTAATATTTTATAAAATCTCTACATCTTTCCTTACAAACTAAACATAAATATATTATTTTTTTAGGGATTTTTCTAACTTGTGCCTATAGGACACAAGTTAACAATGATTAGTAGCCAATAAAATTTTAAGAAAAAAGAAGTTACTAAATAGTGGGTGGTTAGGGGTTTAGTGGGGGTGCATTCAGTATATAGTAAAAAAAATAAATTCAACTATTAAAAAATTTAAATTAATCATTGTTAACTTGTGTCCATTGACACAAGTTATAAAAACCCTTTTTTTAGTGTCTTTTCTTCCATTTTGACGTTTGGATTGGGCATGGAACAATGTTATATCCTCCTAAAACATCCTCCTAATTTTAGATGGAGAATATATTTTTTAATTTCAAGATAAAGACATTTAATTTTTTCTTTCAATATATATTTTAAAAAAAATTAAAAAATATTTAAAAGAATATTTAATAAGATAAATCATTATTTCTGGGCATGCCCATGCAACATTATGGCCATGATGCAAGTCTGCGTCAATTATGCCGCATTTTTCGGAGCTATAATGCTTTCAGTTAGGCTGAAGTCGGAGCTCCGTTTTATTTTTTTTTCCTTTTTTTTCTTTTGAAGAGGCGGAGCTCGATATTTTGGTTTTTTAAGAGGCAGAGCTCTATATTTTATCAGACCTAAAAACAATTATTTAATAGTAGTGTTAATCTTTCTTCTTAATCTTGTAAAAACATGTTATATGGGTTGAGGGAGACTATCCATTTGACACGTGTCCTTGGGTATTTGGCTCCATTTTTTGTTTTTTACACCGAAAATGTTGATTTTGAATTTGGAAACATCCTTTTATTTACTGTGTAATAGCTTTGTCCACTGACTCGGGTATTCCAAAAGTTTGGAACAAAAGGGACACTTTTTGAAGGAACTTTGCTTATGCTTCTCCAACACAACAAAGAACCAGTTTCCAAAGGTCCTCTACTGAGCTGAAAAAATCTCCGGCCAACTGTCTTCGTTCAACCGGGCATTCCACCGTAACCGACGTAAGGGATTCTTCTTCTCCCTAAATGCATGTAGTCGATCTTGGTTTTCTGGTTGTGGCTTTCTATTGTTCTGTTTACCTTTCTCATGAATTTTGTCCCTTTCTATTGATATGTTAACCTTTCTCAGTCATATTCTACTTCTTTTTTTATGCACCCAAGTTACAATGTCTCGGAATGTGATGGGGTTTTTATGAAAGGGGAAATGTTCAATCTTGGAATGGAGAAATTATGTCCAGGTTTGGTTTTTCTTTAGGTGTTTTTGTGGAAGGGGAAAGATTCAACTTAGGGTTCTGTTTTTATTTTGTTTTGGAGTTGATTTTTAGTAGATTATTTCAGATTTAGTATTTTATAGTAGATTATTGTTGATTTTTACTTAATTTTACATGGAATAGGTGAAAAGGAAAACATGAAGTTGAAAATGGCGTTTTCGTCGACCAAACACTATGACACAGGATGTATCCTTGCTCAGCGTGTTGTACCTGTTCTTGCTAATGACACCATGCAGGAGCTGGCTGTAAGGGTCCTCAAGGAGGTAATTATAGTTTATATCATCAATCGGCTTCAAAAAATGGAGTTTAAAACCATTGAACAACTGGAATTCTGAATGCAATTCAATGAATATACGCAATCAAAAGGCTAGCAATTTAGCCAATCAACAAGATGGACTCAATTGAATAATGTTTGCTTTTATTTCCAAATTTAGGAGCACCTGCTATATGTGGAGGTGGTAGTGGCTTTATGCGAAGAGCGCGTTGTTTGGAGGGAACATGGTGTTCCTCTCATCCGAAGCAACGAAAACCCCAATAAGTTTTGTTGATTATCATTGATATGGTCCGAAATTTAAATTCCTTTTTTGTCACTTTCATGTTATAAAATATTTGTGTTCTACTTTGCCTTTTTACTATCGATATCCTGATGTGACTTTGTTAGATTTTGCAGGGGACTTTGGTTGTGAAAATTTCTATTTTACTCCAAATGAGCAGGTAGACGCAAATATACTCATGTTGTATTCCTTTCAAGACTACAATAAGCAGGAAGCCATAAAGTTTCTGTATAAACTTATGAGTATGTTCTTGGTAGATTTGTTTTTCTGAATGAACTCCATTTGTTTTTCTTATCATCCATTACTATTGTATTATATTTACTGTTTATATATTTGATTGATTATTTACTCAATTATTTGCCATATAGACTCCTAGAGAGAAAGCAGTACCTTCATTGACATCCCTTTCAAGTGGAGTTCTTCTTTGTACGAATGTTCTTCTCTGATAACAGTTAAGAGAAAAAATTAACGGAAGGGACCAAATCGGCCTAAAAAATATAACATAAATGACTAAAGTAAATCGAAATAAACATAAAAGACCCAACAAAAAATTTTTTACAAAGTAAAGTAAGGGGCAAAAAATGTAACCTAGCCTTAAGTTTAATATAGATGGCCTATAATATCATGTTTTGTACCATCCTTTTTTTATAACTGAGTTCCAAATAATTAGTACGAGAAAACTTAGCTTGCATTATATGTATGAAAAGTATTGTGGCAAAATTTATCTATCATAAAACAATTTTTAATGGTATTATCTTATTATTTTATAAAAAAAAAATCTTATTATTTTATATGAAAATGTTGTCCCACACTAATTTCTAGATTTGTCACTCGCTAACGCCATCTAAGTTGTCAATATTATGTATCTAATTCATTGTATATATATATATATATTGCTTAGCTTATAAAATTGTATTACATTGTTGTCATGCTACTTGTTATCTTTTAATCTTTCTGCCCTATAATCTAAGCTCTAACTATCAAAAAAAAGTCTTAATATAAGCCTTTGCACACAAAACTAGAAGCATTTATTTTGATTTTTTAACTTTCAAAGTCATCTCACCAATAAAAAATAATTGAGTTTAGATTTAATTGGTGTAACATTTCAATAGTCTAATTAATACTTCTAATTGTAATAATCTAATCACTTTTTTTAAACTCTGTGAAATGTTAGTTGAAACTTATATTGTGGGACGGAGGAAATTTATTACATGCAATATATATGATAAATCAAATAGATTCTAAATTTCATTGAAATTTCTTCAAAAGATTCTTAACAATAAAAACTAAAAACCAATTGAAAAAACATTATTGAGAATGTAATCCTGAAAATAAGAAACTTAAAACAACGTCTTCTAAATAGGAGAGTAAAAAGCATGACGTTGAGTCCAACGATGAGATAGACTGATTGAGTTTAGAGTTTTGTGGTTTTTATGCACATCCAAATCTGATTCATGTTGTACCAAAAAGAAGCTGATTCATGTAGCCGATATTTCCTGTTAAGATAAGATTCTTGTTATTGTTTAATATTATTGTGTCATAAGATAAATTTTATGAACACTAATTATTTGTAATTTTTAAATTATTTGTTATTTGAATTTTTTCCTTTTCATATTTTTTACTATTTCAGTTCGTGGATAGGAAATAATAAAGTGCTAAGGAACTGATTGTGGATAGGAATTTTTATTGTTCAAGTATTGTAAATAAGAAATAAGAAATTGCAACGAAACTGATTGTGGGTAGGAAGATTTAGGGTTCACGTATTGTAAATAGGAAAAAAATTGCTAAGAAAATTAATCTTAACATGATGTGAATACTTTTTACTCAAATAGTATTGTCTCATATAAAGAATACATATGATTGGAAAAAAAATCATATGAGAGGAATTAAGCTATTACAGCGATATTTTCATGATTGAATTTGCTTAAATAAAACATTTTGTTTGAAATTTCGAGTAAACATCTTCGAAAGTTCCATTGCTGCAAGGTTGTGCAGTGTCTATAAAGCAAATATTGAAAGCATAAATGCATAAAGAGACCAAACATCTTAATACTGAAACGCAAGGGAAAGTGAAGGGAACGAATCACACGTCCAAAATTATGGTTTTATGAAATCTACCATCTCTTTTGGAGATTTAAGAAAATATCAAACTATGATTCTACAGAAGAGGGGGGGGGGGGAATGTGAAGAATGAGAAGAATAAAGACCAAACCAAAATAAAAAAGATTTCTTCACAACGCACAACCTATTCTTAACTTTTCCCTCTTTATGATAGTTTATACACACATTTCTATCAAAGGCAGCAAAATTAAACTGCGATTACGTTTATGGTTTAATCGGATATAATTCACCTTTAGATCATACCCAAGCACTACAAGACAATCCTCAAAACATATTTAGAGTAATATCACTAGTTTAACCAAGCATGTAGCTTCTTAGCATTGACTACTAAGAAGCTGGTGACATAGACACAAAGGAGTAAAATCAATCCATAGATTTTAACACAGCCTCCATGTCCATCATTTTCCTATACAAATCCTGTTAGACATGACAAAGCCTAAGCAGAACATAAAAAACCAGTTTCTCAGGAGAACTCTTTCTGAACCTTTTATCTAATATTGATATTTCTTTACCTATCATCACAGCTGGAGCAGAGGTAAAGCCATTACAACCCCGAAGATGGAGAAGAGTAATAACATCATCCACGTCGGAAATGGTTGTTTTTTGTTTCTTCTTGCGTCCTTCAACCCATCGACTCTTTTAGCACCTTCTCCTGAGGAATCTGAGTTCCTTTTTGAAGTGGGCTTAGAACTTTTGTCTTGAGAAGTCTCTGATGACACCTGCTCAGAAGCAACTTGCTCAGAAAGCTGCTGCTGGTGGTACTTCTCCACGTACTCGGGGAACATTTTCCTGAATGTTGCACTGTGGAAAAATTTCAAATCCACAAGAATTAATTGTGAAACACAAAATTACAGGGAACTTCACACTTCACTTCTATCATGAATAGTTGGTGTGATATACTTACTTCTTACAATTGAAAGAAAGGGAAGATTTTGCTAGACGCTGCTTATCAGAAGTTGGAGTGTTCACACTGCCTGTTGTTGGACTGTTGTCCATCTGCAAAAGAGAATCTGTGAGACAATAAAATCTCTCAAAAGAACACTGCATACATAGTGAACTTTGAACCACATACAACTAAAATTACATTGCGTATTAAATGGAATCTATAAACAAACACTAGTGCACTATCAACAAGTACCACTTATACTGAGTACCAACAACTAGAAGTTGGAAAATTGTATTAGCTTTCGATTTGCTTTAATATATACAACAAAGACGAGTGATGTTGGCCACATGAGCTTATGGTCAGTGGTAGACTTAGTCCACATCAAAGGTAACAGAATTTCAGTCACAACTCCACCACATAAAAGAACAAAAAAAAAAAAACAAAAAGACAATACAAGGGTAACAACTTCTGAGCAGAAAAGCGCCATTGGAAATGTAAGAAACAAGAGTTTAATTTATTTATTATTTTGGTCGACAAACATTAGTTTAATTAGAATACATAGAAACCACAACTTACCATGAATGAAAGAAGCCCTGTAAGTATGCTGCATTGATAAGTTGGAAACATCAGTATAAAGCATAAAGTAATAATCTAACATCTACTATTATTCTCTTCTACCAACTCTCTTGTGCAAATGAATTTGCCACACTTGAAAATTCAAAGATTAATAAAAAAAGAGAATAGTTTTGAAAGGAACATAATAACTTGACACTCTTACCTTGATACAGACCACATAGGATTCCAACTTTCTGGATGAACTGCAAAAGCGGCAAAACAATAGAAATATAATATTGTAATAATAATATGGGCAGCTAAGAATGAAAATAGATTTGTGCTACGAACAGATTAAGAAACTCACAATCACTCATAGACAAACAGATCTTTCTCTCTGTCATGAACCTTCCATTAGGTGTAATCATCCTACATCAAGAAAGTATAAACTTTGTCAATATTATAATAAACAAGATAAATGAAAATTAGAATGAATGAGCATACAGCAGCAGCAAGAAGGACCACCTGATTCCAGGAGGTTTATATGGATATTCGGGAGGAAACTTGATTTTACCATAGTAATATCCACCTAAAAAATGGAATAGAAAAAACAACAATATTATAGAAATTGTGATACGAGCAATTAAGACATTTCAAAATAACAGAATGTTGGGACTGAAAAATGTTAAAATGCAACGATCACTGTTATCCAAACCTGCAAAAGGTGTTCCTTCGCTTCCCTCCAACACATAATCTGAGAATTTAAAAATAAAATCAGTATCAACCAATCCCTAACAACAAATTAAAGCAGGGTTGATGACATCATATGACAACAATTTCCTTTCTTACAGACAATATAGTGGTATTAAGGAGGGCAAGCCTTGAAGCAAAGGTAAGATTGTGTTGGTCACAGGTTATACAACATTGATAAACACGTATACCCAAGGTTCAAAATAATCATTTTCTTCTTTACTAAGAATTAGAGCTCAACATAAATTAATATAAGAAATGTAATAATGCAAAACAAACTTACGCCACTCAAGAATATCACTAGGAGAAGGACGAGCCACAACATGGGAAACAGGCTCCTGCAAAAACAATGTTAAAATTGAGCATTATATCATCTGGTTAACATATTCATCAAATATCATTATTTACATCTCTTTTTTTTAAAGAAAAAGAAATGTCATGTCAGTTGATTGATACATGCCCAAAGAATGCACCATTGTAAAATATATACTGTAGACTGATTGATCATGGAAAAATTAATCAGAAACAGGGACATATTGTATGAAGAGTTTTTCACTTCATAAAAATACATTGTAAGAGGACAAGAAATGCAAAATATAGAGAGTAATGTTGGGACCTAGTTGTTTTATTAGCCACATATGCACAAACAGAAAAATGGAGAGGAAGAGAACCAGTGAGATCACAGAACAAGCATAACTATATGGCTGTACCAGAAAAATAAGTAAGCATGCAAACTGCAAATAAAAATAAATAATAAAGTACAATCTTTAAAAAAACAAAAGATGCTGTAGTTACTTTACAAAGGGCTCTATATTCCTTCTGAAGGCGCTTGATGCATGATTTCTCCGCCATCCAACAAATTCAGAACAGTATCAATAACAAGGCCCTACTCCGAAGTCCGAACACTTTTCTTTATTTTCAAAAGGTAATTTTTGTTTCCTGGTAAGCAATGACCAAAAACATACATATCAATAAATTGAAAAATAGAATAATAAAGAAAGTCACAATAAATAACCTCTGAAAAACAAAAGGTAGGAAATGGCAACATAAAACAGTACCATAATGACAAAAACAATTAAGTTACGTATTAAATATAAAAAGGCAGTGGATACACACATACGTCCACATATTCGTGCACATTCACACACGTACAAACAAAAGGTAAACCTCCATCATTATACTTTTTGGATCAAGAACCATTATTTGGTACAAACGAATCCGTACAAAAGAACCCGTGAATGATGTGGCATGCGATTAGGACCTACGTCAGTCATTTAACCCTTTATCATAACTGAATTCTAACTATTATAATTGGTCATCTAATTTAAAACTGATCCATCATAATATCATATTGATTATTGATTAGCTTTCTAATTTAGGACTCAAATATACACATGATTGAGTCGGAATATCATGTGACATTTGTTTTATGGAATATTAGAGCTGGAGAAATTTGAGGAGTTGCATTGAAAACTAACTCTATAAATGTTACAAGACCCCCCAAACAGGAATTGCCTATACCATGTAGGAGATAGAAGGATAGAACAGACACGACCAACTTAATATTAGAGCTGGAGAAATTCGAGAAGGAGTTGCATTGACGACTGACTCTATTACTGTTATAAGAACCCCCCAACCAGGAATTACAGATACCATGTATAGAAGTATAGAAAAGAAACAACCAACTTAAATGTCTGAATTATCAGAATTCACAAGCCTACATAGACCTGCAAAATAATACCAATCAAATTCATACAGCAATATGTAACCCTCCATATAACTATGGAATGTTATGTCAATCAAACTGTCACCAGTTTCCCATGAATCTGTTTGGAAGTAGATCCACATCCACATTTATCCAATTCCAAATAACTTCAAAGAAGAAAATCTACTTAAGTGCAACCCTAAATTACAGTGCAAACCCTTCAATTCCCCTCTGATTTCACAACTTATGACTTGTTACTGAAGTATTCCAACCTTAACACTCTGATCCAGATAAATTCAGGGAAAACAAATAAATAATAAAAAAAAAAAGGTAAATCCATTCTCAGGGTAATGCATCTCCGATTATTTCCATCACGAAACGTAAAACCAACAATGACCGATAAACCAAACAATCATAAGCAAATTGAACAATCGAACAATAAAAACCAAGCCTTGATCAGACCCCACAGTGTAGAAAAAAAAAAAAAAGGCTCGAAACATAATTCAAATACGCAACGAATTCAATCTACGAATTAGAGACTGAAAACACAAAAATCGAAATGAAAACACTGATTAATAGAAAACTAGGGTTTCCTTTTTTTTTTCCGAGGCACCGAAAGAAGCAGGCAGAGAAATTGACCTGAGATCCTATTTCTTCTATGCCCGATGCAGAAAAACTGGTGGCGAGATAGGAATAATCGGCGTTACTTTAAATTCGAAAGGAAACGGAGAAAGGAAGGGCTTCGAAACGATGGCGTTGCGGAATCTAGAGAGAGAGGACGAAAAGCAGCGTTTCCATTATCAAGAGCCCTGAGCTGGTGTGCTGGACCAAGTGTTTTGCATCAACGACACAACCACTTTCAAAACCTCCCCTTTACCTGTTAGACTCTTTTACCCCTCATCTACGGTCCCACGGTTGAGGGTATTAAAGTCATTCTAGTTATATAGTTGGATCGAGTAGTTAAACATAAATAATGCTACTTTTTATGAGCTTATACCCTTATACCTAGCTTATAAAAAATAGTTTATACGACTTAATAAGTTAAATTTAGTTTATTTTTATAAGTTTTCAAAAATAGTTTATTAGAATAAGTTATTTTTAACTCATCTAAATAAATTTCATAATTTTTTTATAAATAAACTTTATTTTAATAAGAACTTATTTTATAAGTGTTTAATTAAGCTGTATTTTCAAACACATCTTTAAATGTGAAACTAAATAAGATAGGATGGAGCATAATATAATGTATACTATATTTATATTTAATGTTCGTTAAAATAAATAAAAGGATAAAAAAGCATTTAATATCCTTATGGTTTGATAAAATAGCACGCAACTTCATTTTGCTTCAATAATGAACTTCTATTCCAATAACTTAAACGACAATAACGGTTATGTGTATCTCTGTTATCTTTATGTCCCCACAACCTTACCTAGTCAATAAGTCATTGTGATGTAACTTTTGCTCTTCTTCCTTCTTCCAATTCTATAAGTGTTTCTAATTCGTTTTCCAATCACTTTAACTCAACAATGATATTATCAATTGTGCTTCTTTATCCAAAAATTATCACAATTTTTTGCTTTCGAGATGGGAAAAACTACAATGTCTAAATTCAAATCTTAATTTTGTACTTGTGTTACATTTCCAACAATAGGATTCCTTTATTATAATTTCTTTTCATTAACGATGAACTCGCCACTCTTACACAGATAAAGTGATAAACTAAGGTATCAACCCTATCAGCTAGCTTAACCCGAGCCAAAGAATACTTATGCAGTTATTCATTTTCACTATTTTTTATACATGCAAAGTGTATCTCAAATTTCTCATTTCCTTTAAGAATTGTGAGGTAAGTTTGATATAGAATGTATCTAAGCAGCATTTAATAAGGTCATATTAATTAGCAGCTGATAGAATCAGAAGAAGAGAGAAGAGCAGAGGTCATAATTCAAAAACCATTCAAGAACAATTAGTTTTTAAATGCTGTTTGAAATACTAGCACATAGCTTTTGTCCTTATTATTCTTGTTCTGATGTTAAGAGACTAGGGATGAAAGTGAGTTTTTCTTTTTCTTTTTCCTTTTATCAATATAAAATATTCTTAAATGAATTAAAAGAGAAAGATATGAAATCGTCAGCACCGTTTGGTTAGTGAAGCGAACTGTAATTGTTGGGCAAAAATAAAAATAGGTGTTATTTTAATAAACCTTAAGGGTGCATACTATTATTTACCCTAAACAAAATATTATGTATAATTGTTGGGGCTATTTTTTAATTTTAATAATTTTTTGCAGAATTAAAATAATTTATTTATGTCTCAAAATATTAAGAATATAATTTATAAATTTATTTATCTAAATTAAAAATATTTTAAATATTTAGATATTTGGTTAAATGTTAGATTGAAGATTTTATGTAAGGACACCAGAAGAATGAATATTTAATTATTAGATCAGAATTTAGAAAAAATGAGGAAGAAAGAAGTTATTAATTTATTATGATAGAGCCAAAGTGCATTGGCACGTTGGTTCAAAGGAGACATGTAGCATCTATTTTAATCTTAGAGATCTATATACTCTAGTTGGACTGTGTCTTCTTTTAGTGCATCCATTCGGTGCCAAAAATTTGACCAGCAAAATGGTTCTTTAAAATCTTCTGATTTTAAGGATCTGTTTTGATTTACTTCTCCTTTTTCAAATCTGCTTTTTGAATTTGAATTGAAAATGAAAATTAAAAATATACATCATTGGTTATTGGTTATTGTCCGTTGGGTAAATTACGCAATCTCCAATGTTTTCTTGCATGTTATGTAGCGTGAGAGAAAAATACATTTCCACTTGACACACTCAACACCACTCTCATTCTTCCAATATGTAGCAACCAAAAATTTTGGAACCCTTTCTTCTCCATTTTTCATGTCCTTACCATCTTCTGCCTTCTCCGCCAGAACAAAATACACCATCACGTTTGGCTGATCAAGTACATCAATTTTACTCTGTGTGAGCTTTTTACATGTTTCAGATGTTCATATTACTTTCGATTCTTTTTTATCTTCTTATGAACTCTTATTTTGGTTTAGGATGTCTCGCAAGCTCAACACCATTGAACAGGTGCAAGGAAAAATGGAATGTCGGAAGCTTGTTGTACGTGTAACTAAAATTTGGGTGGTTAAACAAGGCAAATATTCTACCTTGGACATGATTTTCATGGACGCTAAGGTAAGGTAAGGTGTGGTGCATCTATGTTCACTGTTGTTGTTTTTTACATGTGTAACATTCGTGTTCACGTACTTATGGTTATAACCTACCCATGAATCTTTATGAAGGGTCAAAAAATTTGGGCCACCACCGATTTCTACAAGACTAAGACATGGAAGCCACTGATATAGTAGGGGAAAACTTATGTTGTTCAGAACTTCTGGTCAGGGGTTGCGACTGGTAGCTTCAGGCCAACTCTACATACTTACGAACTTAACTTTACTAATGGAACTGCTTTCTAAGAATTTGACCATCTAGAAATACCTCTCTATTCGTATACCTTTACCAAGCTGCCTGACATTGTAGATGACTACCAATTGAGATATCTTAGTTGGAGATCTTTCCTGTTGCTCGGAGTGTCGTACACAGTTCTGTAGTATGCCTTGTCTTATCAACTTCTCAATGACGTCTTTAAGCTAGATGCATTAATTAGTGTTGTGACCGTATCGGAGTGATATGCGCAAAATTTATTTGTGTACTTACTCTTTGACTTCAACGACAGGGGCTTTTCACGCAATTCGGTGTTCATGATGTTGCCTTATATTGTTGCTAGAGACACCCTCAAGGGAGTATAGTTTGAATAGAATTCGCGGGGTCCCCTTCTATCTCTTTTCTCTTGCCACGAGTCACTTCTGTTGAAGCTCTGCAGGAAGGTTGTTCTCACGCTGTCATTGCTTTTAGCAGGATGATCTCCCTTTTGTATATCTGTGTTTCGCTCTTCTTCCTCAACTTGAATCCAACCCTCCGATCGGTTTTTTAGATCCTCCATGTTAGTTGGGGGAAATCTTGCGAGATTCTGCACAAATGGACCCAGAATGAGGTTTTCAACCAGGAAATATAGCACCAAGATTGGGTGGACATCTTTTACACTCAACGAATCCCTGTTGTATCTTGCTATGAACTCGCGTAAGGGCTCGCGTTTCTTCTGCTTTAAAGTATTTAAATAATATTGTATCTTATGCTGCTGGTGAATTCTAATATGAACTTATCTCGCAACTCTCGCCATCGGTTAATTGAATTTTTGGGAAGTATAGCGAACCATTGCCTAGTTGTGCCCTTCAAGGTTAGCGAGAAGGTTTTACACATAATTCCATCTGTTATTCTAAGCAGTATCATGGAAGATTCGAACAAATCCACATGCTCCACAGGATCTGAACTGCCATCGTGGAAGGTGATGTTAGCGGGGAGTTGGAATCTGGCATGATACTGAGTTCGCATTATGGGATCAGTGAAAGGGTGACTAACATTCAAAGATATTGTCCACTATATGTTCCTGCTCCGGCAAGTTCACTGCTAACTGAGAGTTTACCAGTGGTTCTTGCTCTTTGTCGTGTTAAATCTCGTTGTTTTGATCCGAAGCAACCTTCTCCTTTCCCTTCTCTTTTTTCTTCATGTTTGCTAATTTTGCGCCTGAGTTTCAGAGGCGCATTGTACTCGTTCCAGCTCTACCTCTAGAGTTTTGTAGCGGTCATCGTCATCGTTCTGTTATGCAACTTCGTGCTGCGCTCTTGCGTGGCTCTAGACTATTGTCCTTGGGTGAGAACCATAGTGGTGAGAGATTTGGAACACATTTTACCGAGTTCCCCATAGACTGCGCCAATGATGCGATCTTGATCCTGGACAGGGTAACATGGTACTTGTCTTTGTCTCCCGAGCGTCAACTCCATTGCTCGTTAGCTTTGACGCCGTTCAGCCACCAGAAAGGGGTAGGGGTACCTGTGAAGCCACTTCGATGCCTAAGTTAGTACAGCGTAGAAGGAAGGCCGAGAGAATGGAATATATGCTTACCTTGCATGAGTTACCTCCTAGTCTTTTATAGTAGTACTAGGTAGTTGGGATTTTTGGGGTTGACCTGCTGGTTTGGGCCATGCTCAATACCCAAGAAACGACCTCTGTAAGGTAGGGGAAAAAGGGGAGACATGCGTGTCAGGCGTGCCTTTTCTATATGTAGTCTGGCCAGCTCACCAATTGGGTGTTGAAGAGTCGCGGGATATCTCTCTGGGTGTGGGATATAGTGGAGAAGTTTCTTCCCTTAACGACATACATATGCTGTAGGGCATGATGGTAACAACATCCCGCTGTTGGGATCCTCCTTTTGAGTTTAAGCCATATTCCTTCTAGAGTACCTAAAATACCCTTGGGGCGGGATCCTGTCCATAACAAACTTGAACCTAATTATTTTAGCATTAAGCACGTTTAACCCCTTTAACAAATAACCTAGTAGCTTTGATCCCCATAACACTAAACACATAAAACCCTAAACTACTAAAATATTTCAAGAAATGACTGCCAACAAAGATAGATTCCATATAGAGATTTGGTCCCACACGGTTCATTTATAGCAATCCAAACGAGAAAAAAAGCTTAACGCATACCTGAACGTGCAACAAACAAAGGCATGCTTGATGCTCTTCATCGTGTTTTGAGTTGAAGTGGTCCACCAACATCTCCTTCAACAGTGATACGGTCTATACATGTTCGTGCATGGTTCAAATCGTTGTGGGAAGAGGCCTCGTGAGTGTAGGTGAAAGTTTGAAACAAAAATTAAAATGTGAGTGTGGGTGAGAGCTCGAGATGGACATTGAAGTGCAAGGATAGGTGAGAGTTCAAACTGAAAATTGAAGTGTGAGTAGAAGTGAGCATGGGTTAGGGTTTGTATGAAAAGAAATTGAGTGTGAGTTAGTTTCTCAATCTTTCATTAGCGTATGGAGAAGAAACAACTTCAAAATAAAATATAAAAAAAGAAAAAAAAAAGCTTTCCTATTGTTTAATTGTTTAAAATAAAAAAATAATTTTAAAATAATTAATGTTAACATAAATATTTTAACGTAAATTAATGTGGTGTAGTTGATATGACATGTGTAGAGGTGATATTCCATTTTTTCCATTTTTCACACAAAAAACTCATGACAAGAATTTAATTAATTTTTTTAATTTTATAAAAATAATTAATAATCTCAATAATCAATAATCAATAATAAAAAACTTGATGCAAACGACCCGAAAAACATATTTAATTTAAGTCATAATAATGACACCTAGGCATACCGTACCCGTATTTTAGAGGGTGCCGTATCAATCGACTTGAATTGAATCACTTCATTGCATTGTGATTTTCCTTTCTTTTCCCGTTATGATATTGCTCCATCGTGTTCTTCTCCTTCATCCTTCACTCCAACGTGTCAAGGGTTTTCATTTCACTTTTCAGTTTTCACTTTTACAGCTGCAGTTTACCTTCAATCACACCATTAACGATACAACCGAAGAAAATCGCAATTCCTCGTAGTCATAGTCTTCGCGAGATCGAAGTACCTCACATCCACATCCATATCCACATCAACCATCCATCACCGTGATGAGAGAGCCCAGAGATGGAGCCAGAACCGATAAGACCACGAAATCCGCATCAAATCCTGCATCGTTCCCTCTCATTCTCGACATCGACGACTTCAAGGTACGTTCCGCAATTTCAACTTTCAATTTTTTTTCTTTTGGAAAAAATTCAGTTCTGATTGAATGTGTTAGGGAGATTTTTCCTTCGATGCGTTGTTCGGGAATCTGGTCAACGAGCTCCTTCCCGCTTTCAAATTAGAAGAAGCGGAAACGGACGGTGCTGATTCTCTACCGAATGGCCATCTACGAGCACCATCCGATGCCGCCAAATATTCGCAGGGGCTTTCGAGCCCTTTGTTCCCCGAGGTTGAGAAGCTCTTGTCTCTGTTCAAGGATTCTTGTAAGGAGCTACTTGAGCTCCGTAAACAGGTTTTTCTTTCTCTTTCACTTGTTGATTTTACCTCGAAATTTTTGTTTGTTTATTTATTTCAGATTTTGGGGAATTAGGTTGTGGTCTTAATTTTGTTGTATTGTTATTGTGTTGTGCTTTGGATGGAAGATTGATGGGAGACTCCACAATCTTCAGAAAGATGTTTCTGTTCAAGATAATAAGCATCGGAAGACACTTGCTGAGGTTAGTCTGAAATCTATTTTATTTGTGTTATTTTAAAATTTGCAGTATTTCTCATCTAAACCTTTGAATTTAGAAAAACCTGTTAGAGTATCAGGGTCCTCATATTTGTGAACTTCTCTCCCTTTTAAAAGGCATTGGTTAGCTCCTTTTTTTGTGCTATAATTTTGGATTTTCTATTTTGGGGAATGGTGGTCTTCAATGAACTGTTGTCTTACCAGCTGTGTTGGAAGTTTGAATAGGAGTGATTCGTTATATTTGCATGTGTCTGTATTTCCTGTTCAGCTAGAGAAAGGTGTAGATGGATTGTTTGATAGCTTCGCAAGGTTGGATTCACGTATTTCAAGTGTCGGCCAGACAGCTGCAAAGATAGGAGATCATCTCCAGGTAGAGTTCCTCCATGTTTACTCGTGATAGATAAATTGTGATCTCACATTTACTTCTACTATAGTTTTTTTTTGTAGGTTGGTTAATTATTCCTTTGTCTTTGAAATATAATCTCATTCCTATACTACTGTCGTTTGTTGTCAGAGTGCAGATGCTCAGCGAGAAACTGCCAGTCAGACAATTGAGCTGATAAAAGTAATGCCACTCAGTTCATTTGGTTTATTCCATCATTTTCATGTTGAGAAATTTACCTTCATTGTTAATTAATTTCTGCAGTACTTAATGGAATTCAATAGCAGCCCTGGGGATCTGATGGAGCTTTCACCACTTTTTTCTGACGATAGCCGTGTTGCTGAAGCTGCCTCAATTGCTCAAAAATTACGTAAGAATTATGGTGTCTATTAAATTTTTTATAGTGCTGTAGTTAAACATATTAGTGTTATGCTTATTCTGTTAATTATCAGGGTCATTTGCTGAAGAAGATATTGGAAGACACGGATTACCTGTCCCATCAGCTATGGGAAATGCAACTGCCAGCAGAGGATTAGAAGTTGCTGTTGCTAACTTACAGGACTACTGCAACGGTCAGTATCGTACAATAAACTTGATTAAATTAACTTTCAATTTAAATTCAAAGAACTATGTTCTGCTTGAATTTTTTACATGTTTATTTTGTTAAATAGAATTAAGGGGACCAAGACTATACCTAATTCATGTTAAAACTGTTATGCTGTAATCATTTTTCCACAAGAATATTATGCATGAGTAAGTTATTCTAAATCGATGATAGTTTTGTCTGATGAGTTTATTTGCTTTTTTATTAAACATATGATATAATATGGTCAGTTTCCTTTAAAAGCTGATCAGCAACATCTTGGCGGAATGTCAAAAATGGTTTGCTTTATCAATGATATTGATGGTTCCTATACCTATTATGTTATGTACGTGTTTGGTTCAACTAATTTCAGAAAAATAATAGCTTATTTTTGTCAGCTTCCTAAGAGAGCTTTTGAAATGAAGCGATGATTTCCATAAAATTAATTGTTCCCCAAGCATGTTCTAACTTCTAAGTAGGTTCTTGGTATAGAGCCTCTACTAAGGTTGTGTTTTAGTAACACTAGCTTATAGCTTATGGCTTATAATTATAGCTTATGACTTATGACCTATGGCTTCTAGCTTATGGCTTATGGTTTATAGTTATGTAGAAGTGTTTAATAAAGTTAGCTTATGAACTAGTTTACATTTGTTAAATGATTTTGAAGAACATGCAATCGGTATACATAATAAATGCTTTTATAAAGCATCCAACTAGTTGGTTTAGTGGTTGGGGAGTGTTACTTTGAGTAGTAGCTCTTCGGTTCAAACACTAGTAGATGCACTTTTGCCTATAAAAAAAAAATAAACGTTTTTATAAAGTAAACATGTAATAAATAACTTACGGATAAAATAGGAAAGAGTTATTGAAAGCTAGCTTTTTACAATCTATAAACGACTTAAAATAGCTTTTGGTTAGTTGCTGGCTTATAGCTCATGAAAGCTATAAGCTAGCAGTTACTACACACCTCTACTAAGCAATAAGCCATAACCTCCTAAATAAGCTATAAGCTGGTGTTGCTAAACACAGGCTAAGGCTTATTGGTCACAGGATACATCTCTATGATCTTCTGGTATTTACCATTCTTGTCACAACAACCTGCTAGATTTTGGAATGCAAATTGATTTTACTGAACAATTAGGAGCTCATAATTGGAAAATTTACTGAAGCAGTTCTTCATTTTTTCTTGTATTATGGCTTTATCCATTGTACATGATTATCTTGAAATGTGACTGTCTAATTTTTAAGGACTTTTTCTTTTATCATGTCTAATCTTTTTTCAATAATATGTGTGATCCAAATTTTAACATCATTGAGGATTAAATCATATGGAAAATTTGATCTACTATCCTCTTTCTTTTCGTAGGAAGATATATAACAAATGAATTAACCTAGACTTGAGGCACACAATTCCGTAGTAGCTGAGTTCTAGCTAAAACCCTTTACCATAGAAAATGTTAAGAAACTTGTTTTTCTTGCCTTAAGAATTAAGAATATAAGAACAAACAGATCCTTTTGGTGTATAACTCAACTTCTTACATAAAGGATGAGACCAAATTCATTGGCAGCCCATGTACGTTTTTCTCTGAGTTTTAGGTTTCCTTGTTTACAATCGTTTCATAATTTTTTCATCGTTCTGCAGAATTGGAAAATAGATTGCTTTCTCGGTTTGATGCAGCATCACAGAAAAGAGAGTTGACCACAATGGCAGAATGTGCAAAAATTTTGTCTCAGGTAATGAAGTTAGGGTCTACCTGATTCCATCCTTCTGTTCTCCATACTTCCATCCCTCCCTTTCACGTATTTCTACTCTCACTTAGATTCTTTATTGGTTTTACTGATAAAATGAAATTAAACATCTGAAATATCGATGGTAGAAATGGTACTTGATATCCTCCTAAAAAGAAGCATAAAACTTGATATAATTTCTCTCATGTTCATGTCATTTGTGCAAGTCTTATATTTCATTATTGTACGGTAGGTTATGATTCTCAAGTCCAATAGTTGGATATTTGTTTATGTTTCCCTTGTCAAATTCAATTTTCGTCTATGAGCTTGTTTGGATAAGCTTCTAGAGAACAGCTTATCGGAGTAGAATTTATAATATGTCATAAGCTGTTTCCATGTAAATTTCAAAGGTGAGCTTCTCGAATAAGCTTTCCTATTTTAACTCTTGCATAAGTCTCTAAAAGCTTGTGGAAAATTTTAAGATAGGAAAACTTATTCGAGAAGCTGACCTTTAAATTTACATAGAAAATTAGAAATATCTTATGCCATATTACAAATTTTACTTTTGTAAGTACCTTTTC
The DNA here is from genome assembly GCA_037177725.1 of Cyamopsis tetragonoloba. Classification (NCBI taxonomy): domain Eukaryota; kingdom Viridiplantae; phylum Streptophyta; class Magnoliopsida; order Fabales; family Fabaceae; genus Cyamopsis; species Cyamopsis tetragonoloba. The sequence goes on from CM074124.1 coordinate 49,334,207, forward strand.
AGAAGCTTATCCAATCAGGCGTCAAGAGTCAGTAGATCAAGTGAGATCTCTCCTTGCAATTGTATGATTGTATCCAAGGTTTCTCATAACTTGTTTTGTATACCTTTGAGAATAGTCATTGTTATAGTTTGCACTTCCCCAAATATCTCTTACGTTTTCTATTGCTATTTCCCCTTCTCCTCCTTTGTATCTCTTGTCCCAAATTCATCTACTTCATTTGTCCGTTTCTTGTGCTAAGTTCTTTGTTGTGGCTTGCAGCATTATTTAATGAAATGACTTGTTATAAATTTGGGAATAAAGATCTATTGGTCTGCCTATTGCTTTGGCAGCATATTGCTTTGGCTTTGGCTAGATTAGTTGCTATTACTGCATGGAATTAATGCTGTGTCAATAGGTCTGCATAGCGAGTTAAATCATATTAGACATTCAAAACTTTGAAAATAAAGCACATGGTTCAAATTATGATTTGTAATTTCTACAATATAGTGGCTTGATTTGAGGCCATTTATTTAACTCAATGACTCTCTGCAATACAGTTCAACAGGGGCACAAGTGCTATGCAACATTATGTTGCAACTCGTCCAATGTTTATTGATGTGGAAGTAATGAATTCAGACACCAGGCTGGTTCTTGGTGATCAGGCTGCACAAGCCAGTCCGAGTAATGTTGCTCGTGGGCTTTCCTCCTTGTACAAAGAAATCACAGGTTTGAAATATAATTTCTTCTGTTAGTAAAATGAATTATTTTTTCGACAGAATCAGTGATGAACAGTATTTTGTTGCAGATACTGTTCGTAAAGAGGCTGCAACAATCACAGCTGTATTCCCTTCACCCAGTGAAGTTATGTCAATTTTAGTTCAGGTACCAAATAACATGAACTTCACTGTGTGCCTTTAAGAGTTTGGTGTATTCATAAAAACCAATTTTGTAGTTGTTTTTCATGTAATTCTCTATGCAGCGAGTTTTAGAGCAGCGAGTCACCGCCCTTCTGGATAAACTGTTAGTGAAGCCATCCCTTGTGAATTTACCTTCCATGGAGGAAGGTGGGCTCCTATTAGTGAGTACAATTAGCCAACTTCCCTCATTGTTATCATCCATGTGCCAATTAGATACCAGGAAGATCTCACAATATAATTTGTATTTGATTTGAGGATTCAGTATCTTCGAATGCTGGCAGTGGCATATGAAAAGACCCGAGAACTTGCTAGAGATCTACAAGCTGTGGGATGTGGTGACTTGGATGTTGAGGGTAATAAATTAGCTTTAAATATGCCTGATTTTCTTCATTGTTGACTGGTAAACTCATCTTCGAAAGGAATACTGATTTGGAACATCGATGCAAATGTTACTTGAAGGAATCATATTGTCTCTTTTCATTAAATGTATTTTCTGGCAAAACGGAAGTACACAAAAATGGTTTTGTAGTGAGACACGATGCCAATTGTATTTTCCAGATATCTTAAGGCTGACATTCTGCCTAAAAATATAATGTGATGCAGTGAGTTATGCTGCTGTTGTTGTGGGTGCCTTGTTATTTAGTTATTGAATGGGAATAACTACTGAGAATGCTTTTTAATCTTAATCTCATACTTAACTGCCGCTTTGGCAATAACTTCTGTTTGATGGTGTAATGTTAATGTAAACCTGGTGATTTAATTATTGTATTGCTTAATGGAAACCATGCTATTGAATCTGAAAACTTCAATTGCTTAAGCCTTGCCTCATGATAGATATGCTTCATTCCTCATTTCTTCTATTACTCATTGCATTTCCGTTGTTGATTAAAAACAGCCAATGAGGTGGACTTAAATATAAACTGTTTCTAAATAAATGCCAATGCATTTATTCTATTACTCATTGCATTTCCGTTGTTGATTAAAAACAGCCAATGAGGTGGATTTAAATATAAACTGTTTCTAAATAAATGCCAATGCATCCTCTATCACACGTGCTGGATTTAAGATACATTTGATTACTTAACACAAAATCCATTGATGGTTCAGGTCTGACAGAGTCCTTGTTTTCAACTCACAAGGATGAATACCCTGAATATGAGCAGGCATCTCTTAGACAGTTATATAAAGTCAAGGTCTGGAATTGTTTCAATCCCCCAACTGCTCCAGTTTTACAAATTGGATTTGGTTGGTAAAATCTTTATATAAAATACAATGCAGATGGAAGAACTGCGAGCTGAAAGCCAACAGATTTCTGATTCATCTGGTTCAATTGGACGCTCAAAAGGAGCTGCAGTAGCATCTTCTCAGCAGCAAATATCTGTCACTGTTGTGACAGAGTTTGTACGTTGGAATGAAGAAGCTATCACAAGATGCAATCTCTTTGCTTCCCAGGTAATTACTTGTTTCTGTGGTTGGAATTTGTAAGGTAGTTTTCTTCAAAAGTATCCATTGCAGCACAATAGTTGCTATGGGTAACTTTAGGATGAGCTCTTTGCCTTGTCAGTTTTTTTAACTGGATTGGCAGTGTGGCTGCATTATGGGGTTCATGAAGCCTGATACACTGTTGCTTTTTTACTGGCTTGCGCTTTGGTGTCCATGCTTTTTATTACTTGGTTCTGTGGTTGGAATTTGGGAAGGCATTTTCTTCGGTAGTATCCTTTAGAGCGTAGTAGGTGCTTTGGATAACTGTAACATGGACCTTCAGCTGAGTCAGTTTTGTTCGATTGGATTAGAAGTGTGGCAGCCTTGACATTAGTTTCAAAAAAGGGTAGTGTTTGCAGTTGCTTTTCATAGGCTTGTGCTTTGACCAGTTTAGATTTTCTTCAATCTTTTTGGTCTCTTAAGAAATTCAATCCAGCAAGTGAACAGGTAAAAGTAGATTTTTGTTAAATTCATTAAGCATCAATAAACAAAGTGTTTGGATGGTGTAGTCCAAAGTTCTAGAGAATTTGAAATCCATTGAAATTCAATTGCTTGAACTGAATTCCCTTCATTCACTATTTTTTTAATAACAAAATTACACAATCAAAATTCTTTGGAATTTTTGAAATTCTTGCTTCAATTATTCAAAAAGGTTTTGCGATAATATATTTTAAATCCTTTCAAAAGTTGCATTCCTCTCTTAATATCCCTTATCCAAATTCCAAACACAAGGTAATTATACTGGAAATAGTATAAGTGTATATTAGTTGGGCAACCCATGTATAGGCTTCCAAATATTGAGGCAATATTTTTTTAGAGCCTGTTTTTTTCTTCTCTGAGAAAGGCACTAAAACAGCTTATTTTGAGCTTTTTGCTTTCTTTCAATAAAAAATGCATAATTATCAATATTTTGTGAACTTATTTTTTATTATGGAAACTTTTCCTTCGAAAATAAGCTCAAACAAATGGCTCAAGATAGTTTTGTTTATGTATACTAGTAGTGATTTTTTTGTATACAAGTTTTTCTATAGTAATTTACCATTTCATGATGTGTGTTTGGCACTTGCCAATTTTTAGGCTGTTAAGATGCTGATTTTTTATTTGATTTTGTTGTGTTTTTCACTTTTTTGTCTTTGGTAAGTACTATTGAAGCCAATTTTCTCTTACAGCCTGCTACACTTGCAACCAATGTAAAAGCAGTGTTTACCTGCCTGCTAGATCAAGTAAGTTAATTTCAGTTTGTCAGTAATCAGATATTTGATACGTTTAGAGTGAAGGAGCTTATTATTCTGCTATCATTCTTTATGCCTTTTATAGGTTAGTCAATATATAGCAGATGGTCTTGAACGGGCTAGAGACAGTCTGACTGAAGCAGCTAATCTGAGGGAGAGATTTGTGCTGGGCACAAGTGTTAGCCGTAGAGTGGCTGCTGCGGCTGCATCTGCTGTGAGTACATGAATCCATTGCATCTTTTGTTTGCGTATGTAGAGTATCAAATATGAGCACATTTAACCAAACATATTGGTTTATTTGTTGGTAAGCAGGCAGAAGCTGCTGCTGCTGCTGGCGAAAGCAGCTTCAGATCATTCATGGTTGCTGTACAACGTTCTGGAAGCAGTGTAGCTATTATCCAGCAAGTACGATGATTTTTAGTTAACTTTTTTTTATCTATAAATAAAACCCCATGACTGAAATTGATACTTATCTGCAGTACTTCTCAAATTCTATATCCCGGCTTTTGCTTCCTGTGGATGGTGCACATGCTGCTTCTTGTGAAGAAATGGCTACGGCTATGTCCAGTGCAGAGGCTGCTGCTTACAAAGGATTACAACAGTGCATTGAAACTGTCATGGCTGAGGTCTGTCTGCTTTTGCCTATAATCTGATCTGCTATAGCCACTGGCTAGTGTTCAACTGTCATTTAACATCAAAGACATTGTCTACCCTTCTCTAATATATGTATCTGCCTAGTGTCTATATATTATATTTTGTATATATATATATATATTGTATATCCTATTGTCTATTCTGTGTCTGCCTAATTATCCAAGTAATATATAAAATGGATGTTTTAGAGTCTGGTATTTTCCTTTGTTCTTGGCAGGTGGACCGGTTGCTTTCAGCTGAGCAAAAGTCTACAGATTATCGATCACCCGATGATGGATTGGCTCCTGACCACAGGGCAACCATTGCCTGCACAAGGTGGATGTTACTTGAAGAACTGAAAATAGTATTCGTATTGAGGATATTTATGTTTTCTGTAATTCACATGGATGTGAACTCAGTTATTGTTGCTTTGCTGAACATTTGAAATTTTTTTTGATTTCATTTTTGATTTCTAATCATGTTCTGAAACCTGGATTAGTCTTTGAATCTAGAAAAGGAGTGGTTCAGGGATTCAAGGTCTGTTTGAGGCTGTGTATGTACAGATCATAAATATCTGAAAATATGTAAAAAAAAAAAAAATAGAGAAAGTATAACTTATTTTAAGCATAAAAGTAGAATAATGGAGGAAAATTTGATATATCTCTCTCTATCTCTATCACTGTTTTGCTGGTTTCTAAGCTTCTGCCTTTAGACACTGGCCAAAGGAGCTCTTGGTCTTCCTTGTTAGTCTTCTTTTTGAAGCAGGGCTATATAGATTACTGATAGTACACATCTCAATGTTTTTCCATGTTTGAATCTTCCTTGGGGATGATTTTAGTTCATACCAGATAATGCAATAGATTGATATCAACGTTCTCTCTGTTTGTTTCTTGATTTTATATTCACAACGGGTATATTTATGTTCTTTGTCAGGGTTGTGGCTTATCTTTCTCGTGTATTGGAGTCTGCATTCACTGCTCTAGAAGGTCTTAACAAACAAGCATTCCTGACTGAGTTGGTATATATTTTATATCTCAGATCCTTTAATACACTGATTTGATGTCTATCTAATCAAATAGTTAGCTGCTTGACAAATATCCTGTTGACCTTTTTGTAAGGTTGGGTTTGTATTGATGAAATGGAAGAAACAAGAAAAAAGGGAGAATTCCAAGTGTACGAGTAGTATAAGCTGTACTGACAAAACAGAAAAGAATCACCAAAATGGCACAATTCTGCCCGACCTTTAGCTCAATCACCCTCCTCCCTGAAATGATTCCTACCCCTCACCTATCCCCCAACTCTCCACATTCTCCTTCCGTTGGGTCCATCGTAGAATCTCTCTCTCCATTCTTCTAGCCCCATATGTCCAGTTTGTTAGGAACAAGTATAACATGCTTCTCCTCAAACTTTCCTTTCTTGCCTTTGTGCTGTATCTTCCTTTTCCTTTCTATAATATGTTTTCCGCGGACGCCCAATACACTGAGGCCCATCAGTTTTCCTTTTCCTCAATGGCATCCATCAAACCTGCCAGCAACTGCAGTTGTATTTTATATAACGAAAACAGTTTGTTAAATTCAGGGACCATATTTTTGGAATTATTATTTACTATGAAATCTCTTTTAATAATATCTTCAAGTGTCCTTTTTTGGCCTCCCACTACCCTGTTTTACAGGGCTAAAAACCTTGTTAGCTATATATTTTCTTGACTGGTGCCTCTAGTGGCCTTGTTGGCACATTTCCAAATCACTTTAACTGGTTTTCTATCACCTTCTCTTTGATAGGTACACCATCAATATTGCTTTGTATGTAATAATTCAGTATCTTGTCCTTCTCTATGTGATGACACATCCATTTCAATATTCTAATCCGTGCTACTTCCACCTTTTATATTACAAATTCGTCAAAATTTGGATCCTATTCAGTCCATCAACGATTGTTGTTAGGCTTGGATTGGGAGTTGCTATCCCCCCAACCCCCCTATTAGTTGGCATTCCTCGAGAGAGTCATTTGAGCTGTATTCTTTCACGTTTGTGGTATGGACTCTGCCTACTAAGGATCACTGGATTTTAGACAAGAAAATTATATGATCTTAATATTTGTCGGGTAGAATGACCAAGACACTTACACAACTACTGCAAGAAAATATGATCTAGTGAAAAATCAACAAGGAATTATGCTTAAGCTAATTGCACACATCAAGTGCTTTGACTTATTAGCTAAGTAATCATCTTGATGTACCATTTTAGTTCTGTCGTCTGTCGTACTTGCATCAAGTTGTTTATATTAATTTTACATTTTGTAGAAACGCGTGAGGTAAATATTATATGTTTGTTTGGGATCTTTGTTCTTTTTTTGTTGATAACGTGGTGAATTTTATCATCTTAGGGGAATCGCTTGCACAAGGTGCTGCTAAACCATTGGCAGAAGTATACGTTTAATCCAAGGTAATTTGGCCTGGGCCTTACATTCCTGGATCTTTCTAGCTTGTTACAATACATACTGCTTTGACTTGGGGAAAAAAATTTAATAGCCAATCACAAATTGATCTTCCTCTCGGGTCTTTCTTCTACCGTATGTATTGTAATGGCTAAGCTCTCTTCTCTCTCCACACCTATTTTGTGTTTTGCAAGGAAATTCTGTTCAATTTTTCAGTTCATGTTTGCTGACAGCCTGACAGTACTTTATGATCTCTATATTTGTCACTGACTAGTTGTATAACATCTTGCTGATTGTTGTATCTTCACGAGTCACTTTGCAGTGGGGGATTACGACTGAAGCGTGACATTACTGAGTATGGAGAATTTGTCCGTAGTTTCAATGCTCCTTCTGTTGATGAGAAATTTGAATTGTTGGGCATGTAAGTTGAACAACATATGGAAATTTTTTCAAATCCCCCTCTTTCTATATATTTTTTTACAAACTAATTTCTGAACATTTTCTATAGAATGGCCAATGTATTTATTGTTGCTCCTGAGAGCCTTTCAACTTTGTTTGAGGGTACACCTAGCATTCGAAAAGATGCGCAAAGGTATCAACATCTGATCTTCTTATGCAGTTTTTTATGTATTAGTCCAATTATTCATGTTGTGCCATTTTTGTTTTCATTATCTTTATATAATGCCCGTAAAAGGTATATGTACATGAGGAAAGATTCTTATCCGTGCTGTTCAATTTCCGTAGTTTTGGGCTTTGGTTAGGGTCAGTGTGTATATGTTTTTTTTTATAGGCAAGTTTTATATGCTGTTTTATGTTAATTTTTTAATGAAGTTTTGTTTTGTGACATACGGCTTTCTCACAAAAGTTTCTATGCTATAAATCAGATTTATTCAACTTCGGGAGGACTACAAGAGTGCCAAACTTGCATCCAAACTGAGTTCCTTGTGGTCTTAAAAAAAGTGGGCTTGTGACCTTGAAATCCGTCGTGAGCTCGGTAGTGTCAATGTTCACCTTTTTTCATGGCGATGGCTCAGTCGCTCAAGGTGGATTCATTTGGTGGTTATTATTTGGCCCTTACAGAATGAATTAAGTGCCCCCTCTTGCTGAATATTGGAAGATGTGACTAAGAATAGAGGCTTAGTAGATCTTGTATCTTTTCTCTATGTACTATTCATTTCTAGTTCCAAGTTTTCTTTTGAGTTTAGTGTTCATATTTTTTATTTGCTGAGTTGTTTATTTTTGGTGCTAAGTGGATTTTGCTTAGACCGAGTAAATATAGTCATTCATTTTATCTCTGTAAATTATTTTCACTCTCCTGTTTATGTAATGTAAAACCATACTTGCTGTCTGTTTAATCCGGCATCACTGCAGAATTATCTTTTGCAATCAAGAACACACACGATTACCCAAAAAAGAAAAAAGAACACGTACATGTCCAGAAGGGAAATGACTGATTTGTGGTATGTTGAAATCTTGATCTCATATATTTCAACAACTCTTCTCTAGTCTAGAGTTTTTGAGCTCACATACTCGATGTTTACCGATGTATATGATAGCTTCATTGTATTCTTCATAAGTAGCAATTTCACACCTCAGCATATGTTTTCTGTTGCCTTTTTGTTTTTACTATGGAAAATTTTCATTTTTAGTGCATACATTTAATAGGACAATGGTATGAGTTGAGTGCCAATTGCCAAAGTATCTATCCCTATACTAGCTTTTTACCCAAATCTTGCTTGAGTTTGAAATCTCTAAATTCACTCATTAATTCCTTTTAACTGGTTAATTCCTTGGTCATTTTCAACACGTTTCATATTCTTTTTCCTGAATGTGGAAATATCCCAAAATTTATGTGCATACTCAAGCAAGTGGTTTACTGGATTATGCCCAATTTTTTGTTTGTTTCCATGTTGGGTGGATAATACAGAAGGTCAGGATCTCTTTATTCTCTCTGTTGAGTCGTGCATACTTCTTTGCTTGTGCCTCCACTTCTTTTGAGTATGTGTTTGGATTGGCGTTGGATCACGTTAAATCACGTTAAGATGGATAAATTAATGGTTGAGATAAATTTGGAGCTAAGGCGGATTCATTGAATGCAACAAAAAGTAGCGTTGAAGTGGATCCACGTTAACGTGAATTCACTCCTATCCAAACATCCATTGTGCTCACTGGTGATTGTTTGCCACCCATCGCGTGCAGTTTGCTAGCACCATGCCACATGAACTAAAGCAAGGGCTTTGAGTCCTTAAACATTTAAACAAAAAAAACTCCTAAATAAATTTTTATTGTTAATTAACATTAATAAGAAATTAAAAATATATTTAATTTTAATATGTTAAATATATTTAAGCCTCCAAATTTGTTAGACTGTCTCTGTGTGCTGCACCACATTTGCGGTGAGGCTATGCCCGTGCTGATTGTTAAATAGCAAAATGCAAGGTAAATTTTTACATCAGGGTGAAAAATACCTTTGCAAGTTATGATTACTGATATTTGGGTGCAAGCTTGGGGACTATATTTTGGTGCGAAAGATCAATAGAAAAATGACGCGCGTGATGTGGAGATAAGAGAAGAAAATCTTAACAAAGAGTTTAACTATGCATGGTAGCCATTAACAAGGTGAATGATAGAAGAGAAGATCAGCCGAACTTGAACTTGAGTCTCCGCGTTTTCGCTCGTTCTTTGCATTCTGCAGACCTTTTTTCTCTAATATCTGTTTATAACGGATTAAAACCTCACTTACAATCCATAACTTCATGAAAAAGGTGTTTAAATAGGAATTAGAACTTGTGCTCTCTCACTGCTGCGAGGGCTTAAAATTCAAAACATTGTTCCCTTCCTCTCTCACTGCAACGACAGATGCCTCGCTGCATCGAGAGGTCAATAGCTTTCAATTTTTCTAAAAGATCTTCTAGCTGCAGCGAGAGATGCTTAGTTGCAGTTTGAGGTCAACAACTTTAGTTCCAACTCACTTCTTCACGTTCGATCTCGGCTTCTCATTTCAATTACCTTCAAAACAAACATTTAGGGATCAATATCACTCAAAAATCAATCAACTCTTAGTCAAACACAAATAATTACAAACATTCTTGATTTAGGAGAATTTGAATCAAAGATTTATACATTCAAATGCAAAAATGCCTAAAAACTTTATCAATATTAACTAAAATTTTGGCACTTACCTAACTCCCCCAACTTAGAATCTTGCTAGTCCTCAAAGAAAGTACTCGAATTTAACACAAAAGACAATCCTAACACAAAATGATAGTCATAATTTGAAAGTAATCAAGTTCATATTGCCAATCATCCAAATCACACACAAAGCCACAAGAAAGAAGGATATCCGATCAAAGATCACAATCTATCAATCCAAATAAAAACAAGATAGAAATGCACTTTATGTTCACAATGAAATGAATACAAAAAATAAAATAAAATACAATGAAATAACTATTATTCTCCCGTGATGTGAAAACAAAACTATAAGTTAAATTTGACCAATGTGATATTTTCATTAAAAATATTATCTTTGTATATTTTTAACATTTTTGATAAATGTTGTCTAAACACTACTTTGTTAAAAAAATTTAGTAAGATTTAAAAATATTACTAAATTATTAAAAAAAAAAATTATATTTATAACATTTTTTTAAAAATAAAATATAAAACTCATGTTACTAAAAATTAATTATATTGTAATAAAACAATATAATTTCACACGTCTCAAGCTAATTACACCGTGTCGTAATCCTAATTTTTCCAACACTACGAAAGTGAAAAGAGTTTCTTTTCCCCTCCCACTTTACAGCTTAGAGAAGCTCCTTGGTTAATACATTGTAATATGCTTTAATTTTACAATTTTACAATTTAAAGTAAAATCTTCAACACTCCTTTTACATTATTCCTCTTTTAAAAAAAGTAGTATTTTTTTTCCCCTGATCTCCATTATTAAGAAACAACTAGTGCATAAAGTCGTTTCTTATTTTATTTAGAATTGCATAAAGTCCTTTGATTACTCAACTGTACAAAAATTACTAATTAAATTATTCGTATAATTGCGGATCCAAAAGGGGAGACATCTGAAAGGTTGAAGATGAGTACCAACCTTTAAGCGCAAATCACGGTTTAATTTCGATGAGTTGCCGAACGAACTATATATTTAATACAAATAAATAAATGTATTTTTTAATTATGACCTTAAATAAATTTTTGTAATAGGACATTTTAATGATAAATAACAAATATTTTAAATTATTTTTCTTTTGATAAGCAAATATTTTAAAATTATTAACATTGTTTTATAAATAATATATTTATTTTATTTGAGAAATAAATGCATTTTATAAAGAAAAAATTATTTTTATGTCATAAAATATTAAAATATTTTATAAAATAAAAATATATAAAATAAAAACCTAAATACATTAAAAATATGTATATTTTTTTAAGAGTTTAAAGTAACTGTTTGGCCAACCTTATTTTTACTTTTTTGTTATAAAAAAAATAGTATAATTAGAAATCGAATCTCGTACCTCCATACATATGTCGCTATGCGCTCAGCAAACAAATTATATCTCCTAAATTGAAAGAGACAAACATAGTTAGCATTTCATATATGGTGGGAACTAAATAAAACCATTGCTAATATTTTATTTTATTTTTTTATCGGCGAACCATTGCTAATAACAAGTGTTCGATTCCATTTGTTGTGTTTTAAAAATGATTTCCAAATTTCTTATCGGGGAGAAAAATCACTTTGCTATAATCATTTTACAAAATAATCCTTCTACTAATCCATCCAATATTTAAAAAGGTTACAAATTCTTCCAACTTCCGTAGATTAATTTGAGAAAAGATTGAGAATTAATCGCGGCTCTAACACACCAAACTTCAAGTAAGTCAACTTGCTTCCCTGTAATAACAGTGGTTATAACTAAAACCGAAGGGTTTAGGATTTGTTTAGTTTAGATTTTAGTAGAATAAAATATGAAAAGTACACAAATCGAGGTAAATATTAATGGTAAAGATTGTTAATGTACAAAAACTGAGATCATTTAACGAAAATAAATATTTTTAACTTTAGTCAAAAGTGATTTGAACCAAAATCAAATCTTAAACAAACGGGCTTTAACCATTTGAAAAAGTAAAACCAATTTTGCTTACCATACTCTTATTGTCATCGTGTGACATTCTCTCCCCAATCCTAACCTAGGCATTTGGCTCGAAACACAAAGATACACTAAAATGTAGAAAAAGTTTTGGAGGCCATTGAAACTCCATTCAATTGTGATTGTAGTCCGTAACAACTATATTTAGTTGCATTTAATGCAATATAATTATAATCGCAACCACAATTTAAAACCTTACCTTAAACCTTATCGAAATGACTTTAACTCATATTTAATCAATCTCTCATATATAATAGAATTCTAAGTAACTTAACTAAATGCTTATTTTCTTAATTATGAAACAAAAAGATATTCAATAGGTCATCAATATGAGAATACAAGGAATACTTTTAGCATAATATAATTTTATGGATTTTGTTAAGTAACGCCCTTAGAACAATTATTAAGATATAATAATTACACATTTAATTTCTTATATAATAAATTGCTATAAAAAGTATGTCTAAAACGATGCCCTTGGGATGTATCTAATCATAGGCACATCTTTCCTAAGGATGTGAATATAGATTATAGCGTGAAATTAAATCACTATTTCCAATTCAGATAGTCCATGTGATTTCCAGCCATATGATTATAACATCAAGAAGTGGAATAAAAATTATTTTGGGAATCACATGGATTATTCAAATTGTAAATAGTGGAAAGAAGAGAACTGGCAGCCAAATTTTGGGAGTTTGAGAGAAGAAGAGATTTAGTTCTCTCACACATATATCTTCGTTTTTAAGAATTAAAAAATGAATTAGTCATCGGTGTGAATCTATTTACTTTTGTTAAACGGTGTCTTTATAATACTTTTTAAAGTACAATAAATACACCCTTATTAATGCTTTGAATTATTATAAATTCAATAAAATATTTTTATTTTTATATTCTTAACTAGCATCTTAGAAAATTTGTTTAGCATTTTCCTATTTTTATTTTGGGAAAAGCTAGAGAATCAAATAATATGGATGCAATTATTCAAGGTACGTAGTATATATAATTCTTCTGGGATGAAGATAAATTAAATATAAATTTTGTTCAAAACAGACAAGTGTAAACCATTTGATGCATGTGTGCCAAGCTGTATCAATAGAAATTACCTAGCTGTATTCTTGTGCCCTTATGAAACTGAAAATAAATTAAATGATAAAATACATCGATATAAATTCATCGTTCATTCTTTTAATTTAATTAAGTACAAGAGATATTATATTCCCTTGTGTAAGACAGTGAATTTGCAAGCAAGTCTATACAAAAAATTATTAATTTCACTCTGCAGTAAAGTTATTAGAAAAGATATATATAATGCAGTTTCTTGTTTTTTAGTTTTATTTTACGGTAAAAAATTTTCTCAATCAAATTTCGTCAATAATGATATGATGTATTGAAGGTAATCTATGTTTTTGTTTAAAACTTTTTTTACTATAAAAAAATAGATTTAATGATAGACTGTTGGTGCTAAAAATGACGCCGTTAACTATTTTAATCACTAATTCAATCGTTAAAATATTTAATGGCCAAAAAAGCAAGTATAACCATAACAGTCGTTAGTTGCTAAATGGATTTTTTTTTAGTTTTGTTAACAATATGTGTTTGTTATTATGTAGTACTACTTGTTGTGGATTAGAATAACGGTATCCCGGGTATACTTGTACATGTCGGATCTAACAGCAGATGACCATCCCGCATACATCTCGAAAGGCTTAATACAACCTATGATCAGGGCCCAGGAAATACAGTTTGGGCTCAGGCACCAAATTCAGACCTAGTATGGTCCACGCTTAGGTCATATATATGCTCCTCTATAAGTACTGATATAAACGCACCATGCAATGTACGTAATTATTCTATCCGTATATACACAACATTAATACACGTGTCGGAGTCTTTGTAGGTGCACACCACCGCCGCTGGAGCTCAAGCCCAGAAGCTATCCACATAGCCCTATGCTGATCAGAAGGAGCACCTTATTCGTCCTACATCTTCGCCAAGTTAGATAACAACACTACCGTTGATAAATTAATTTCATCCCTCTCTTTTACTGGGGAAATTAAATTTATTTGAGAAACTATAAGTGTCACTTTAAATTTGGTGTACGTGTATGCGCGTGTATAGAAAATGAAAGATAGAAAGAATAAAAATAAAAACAAGAGAATAAAAAAATAAAAATACTAAAAGTGTTATGATAAAAATTAAAATAAAAAGATAAAAAAATTACATAATATATAGAATAAGTAAAATAATTTATAATAATAATAATAATAAATGAGCTGATAAAAAAAGTAATAATATATGAATAATTACTGTATTTATTTCATTTGAATACTTTAACATATTGGTGTTGACAAGATTTAGTAGTGTAAAGTCGGGCTAAATTTCTAAGAGTAATGATTTACAGGAGAAGAACTCGTATTCGAATTTTACCTATACTAAATTCTCGAGAACCAATACCAGCCACACATTGTAATAGATATTAATCTCATTTAAAAATAGAGAAATCCGTGTATATATATAAAAAAAAAAATAGTGTCTATCGAAAGTTCAAAAACCATACTATCAATAAAGCAGTGGGGTAAGTGATGACAAATCTCATTATATTTAATTTATACATTTATGAGTTTAATTAATTATCCCATGCATCAATGTACAAAGCTTTAAAAAACTAAAAGTTAATTTTTTTTACTTAATTAAATATATTAGTAATTAATTAGTTTTATGTTTCTAGGTGAATGAATTCTTTTTATTTTTTTAATAAAAGCTTTCTAATTTTTAATTTATTAATTTATGCATGTGATACTTAGAATAATTTATTCCATTTAATATATATATATATAATAAGTTAAAGTAAGAGTCATATCTTATACAGCTGAAACGACAACGGTGAATTTTGTTGTTTTTTGTCAGAGAAAACTTTATGCTTCAACATGCAATAAAAAATATTTTGTATAAAAACCATTTCAACACATGATGCAATTGTTCGATCATATAACTCACTGAACTCAGTTAGTAAATAGTATATACAACCATGTTTATGTGGGTATTAAATTAATAATTATTTATTATTATACTTTTTTATAAAAAAAATGTGTGATACATTTAATATGTAAAATGATATCATGTTGTTACTTTCCATCATGAAGGGGAAAAAATATTTGAATATAAAATATCATTAAATTACTAAAATTTATTGTTAAATCACCAAAAATATTATTTTTAGACATTTTTATAATTTTTAGAAAATATTATATATAGATCATGTTATAAAATGTTTTAATAATATTTTAAAAATATTATTAAATTAAAAAATATTGTATAAAATTTATGTTGCTATCGATCAATAATGTTATAATAATTCTAATTACTCTTTATATTTTAATTCTTCGTTAACACGCTGGTGCTGCCAATGGTGTCTATTGCAAAGTCCAAAAACCACACTACTATCAATAAAGCAACGGGGTAAGTAATGTCAGAACTCATTATATTTAATTTAACCCTTTTTTAATATAATATTATGTTGTTATTTGAAAATTTGTGTGTTAATAATTGTTTGAAGACAAAAATCCTATTCCAGTTCGCATGGGTAAACAATTGCAACTTGCACGACGGTCATTACTTGGTTTATTTGCATATAATCATCATATTAGCTTAAATATGTTTTTTATATAACCAATCAAAAAATAAATTAATAATGAATACAATAAATACTCTTAGTCAGATTACATATAATAGGTGCTACGGCCTGGGAGTATGAATACACCTTAAGAAACATACTAATTTGAAAGAGAAATTACAAGAGCAATCAACCACTTAGCTCAAGATAAAAATTTAAGATTTAATTATATTTTTGATCCCCTAATTTTGTATTTTGATCAAATTTAATCTCTTGAGTTTTAAATGTTTAGTTTTGTTTTCTAAATTTGTAAAATAGACGATTTTAGTCCCTTTATTGCTAATTTAAATAAAACCGTTGTTAATTCAAATAAAATTTATCACTAATTTAAGTAAAATTGTTGCTAATTTAACAAAATTAACAAAAGGATTAAAACTATTCATTTTATAAATTTATCGAACAAAAACTACTCATTTAAAAGTAGATGGACTAAATTTACACAAAATACAAACTTGAGAAATCAATAGTACAATAATTAAGCCAAAATTTTGATATTGACTAAATATGAAATACACACTACAAAAAAGAGTAATTTAGTGAAAAAAAAAATAAGATCATTGGTAGTCAAACATAAAGTCACTGGCCATTTCAGTTATTAATTTGGTAGCTAACATATTTAGCAACAAAATAAGCAAAATTGATCGTTAAATAAACTTTGAGTAAATCATTAATTTGGTCTTCTAAAGATTCGTTTATCACTAATTTAGTTTCTCAAAGGTTTTTGTCACTAAATTAATCCTTGGAAGATTTTCTATGTGTATTTTAAGGATTAATTTAATGTTGTTTAAATATTTTGAGAGATTAATTTGATAGTGTTTTAAATCTTTAAGAACTAATTTGGTAATAAATTTTGTATAAACTATTAGTGACAAAAATCTTTAAAAAAATTTATGACAAATAAATCTTTAAAGAATCAAATTAATGTTTTACCGATAAACTATTTATTTTAGTGTACAAACACCATCCCGAGCCCATTTTAAAATAATTTTCATTCTGCAAAAGCCAAATTGAGGAATAAAAAAATCAATGTAAACTGCTCACAATTGAACTGTCAAGCTAAGAATTGGAGCAAACAGAATTTTGAAAAAAGGAGAATTAAAATCAACGATTCTTTTTTTTTTTCTTCAAAGATTATATAAAATCACAAGACACATATTTTATAAAGACCAAAGTATATATATAGAAGCCTAATCAAAATATTTATACTTATAGTCAGAATGAAAGAATATTATGTATGAAATTTAGAAAAAAATGTTTTCTTCATAATTTTTTTTGTAGATAATAAATTTAATTTTATTAATTTAATAAATCATGTGATATTCTTCTAATTTAATTATAAATAACATACTATATATAATTGCAAATAAATTATTCTAATAAAATATCAATTAATTTTTAAACAAAGATTGAACTTTCAGTTCATGATGATAAAATATATCGTACTTGATTAACTTAACTTGATCTATTCCTAGCTCGACCTATCCCAAAAATATATCATGAACACAATAATTCCCCTTAAGAAAATGCAAAGAAAAGTAAGGAAAATAATTATCTATTATGTGTTGATTGAGGTTGAAAGTGTATCATGTTATACATTGTACATCCTTCTAACTAGTGCATCTAGCCACATACTTGTTCATCAACTTGTCTTCATGATTTTTATGTTTAGATTTTATGGTTTAGGATTTAAGGACGGTTACCAACCTCCTCTTCATGATTTAATTCATGTTTATCCATATAACTAGAGTTTGTGATATCTGCAACTCTTACATGATAACAGTCAATTAGTAATCTTTCCCTCAAAATCATAGTGTTGCACTTACTACAATGTAAAGAAATATTTTTTTCTCTTCAATTTGTTAGGTCTTACAGGTTTATCTTGCTCTTTTTATCTCAATTTTTTTGGCTTCCAATTGGGGTCTTGAAAATAGGAGGTAGAATGGTTGTTGCCTCACCATGCTCCCACATATTTTCTCTATTAATAGGATTGAAAACTAGTTGATAATATTGAGCATACCTTTCAATATTATAACATTGGTACACAAGCATTAGAGCTCTTTTGTGCCGTGAGAGAGAATTCAACAAATCGGATATTTAAGGGGTTGTTTGTTTGTATTTTCATTTTCTGTTTTTATTTCTTGTTTTCAGTCTGTTTCCTGTTTTCTAAAATTTTACAAAGGAAAAATTGAAAACGCTAAAAACAGACAATTTCTTGTTTTCAGTTTTTCCTTTGTAAAATTTCAAAACAGAAAACAGAAAATGAAAATAGGAAATGAAAATGCAAATCAAACAGCCTCTAAGATTTTCAAATGTTTTCAATTTGGGAGAAAATTTGGGAATTTAGGGTTCTTAATATGTTTTTGTGCGTGTTCACATAAGCAGCTGATGTGCCACTCAATGCTGTCAAAATAACAGCCACATGTGTGCCACGTATGCCAGTTATAACGGTGTTAGTGACAGGACTAGTGTCAGTGACTAAAACCTTAACCGCATGAACTAAAACCACAACTTTTAAAGTGTAGGGACTAAAACTTAAATGAGTGTCAAGTATAAAAACAAAAAATGTATTTAACTCCAAAAAGTATAAGAAACAAGAAGAAGAAGAATTGAAGATGATTCTTCTTTATTTTATTTTAATTTCTCAGATTCATTCAAAACCATTGATAAAATTATCTAAATAGTAAATTTTAAAGATAACAAAATTTATTGGTGTTAATGACAGATTCGTTAAACTTACTAATAGCATTTATGAAGAGGACTAACGTAGTCCAAAAATATGATTTAAAGAACTAAAATGAATCAAAATAAACTTAAAGACCAAAGTAAAAGCAAATATAAATTTGAAAGACCAAAATAGAAATTTAGCCTTATAAATACACTACAAGTTTTAGTGATGAACTAGCGACGATATTCAAGTCGTCACCCAAACAAGCGTGGCTAAAAGTTTGCAACGGAAAAAAAGGCCTTCGTGAATTAGCGGTGGTCAAACTGTGGGTAAATTTGTTGCTAACGTCCTTAGAAACAGCATAAAAGAGTCGTGGCTAACTTTTGCAACAACTAAATCCGTCGCAAATCAGCTTTTAGCACCAAAAACAGTTTCGCGCTTTGTTAGCAACAGCTTTTGGCCGTGGCTAACAATGTCATTAGCAACGGTTTTAAGCTGTGACAAACTAGCAAAGGCTTTATGTCGTGGCTAACTTTTATTTTTTTAAAAAAAACCTTTTGTAGCGACGCCTTTAAGCCGTGGCAAAACTTTTTTAAAATTTTTTTTTTCAATTATATTGATTATTGTCCACATAACTTGGATATTTAAAATATTATAATTAAAGTACGAAGATCCATAATTATATAATTGATAATTAATTATATAAAAATTAAGATAGTCCATAATTCATAATTAAAATAGGATTTTTTTATCTTATGTAATGTTGCACATTTAATATTTTAATAATGAAAAGTTTTTATTTAAAACCATAGCATATAATATATAGTAAACATAAATCTCATTAATTTTTCATAATTTTCTATACAAAGTTTCTAATTTTAAAATTCTTAACATATGCAATATTGCACACGATAAAAAAATCTTTAAAAATATCCAACAAACATTAAACAAACTACAAAGATCCAATAAATGAAACTAAAATTACAACATAAAAAATATCCAAACAAATAGATAGATAATAAAGTATTTCAAGACCTAAACTACTAATATCTAAACCTAATTCAATTTAGTGTTTTACGTTAAACTCATAATTCTATTATAATTCAATTTTATTTTAATGAGATATTGTCGAATCTAGTAAATAATAACCAATTCATATTATTCAATTACACTAAAACATCCTAAATTCCAATTTGATTCTAATTAAATTTAAATTCAATAAGATATTCTTAATCTAGTCAATTCTACTCAATACATATTCAATTCTACTTAAAATATTCAAAATTCTAATTCAATTCTAATTCTATTAAATTATAATGAGGTATTCTCGAATCAAGTCAATTCTACTCAATTTTTATTCAATTCTACTTAAAACATCCTAAATTCTAATTCAATTATGATTCTATTAAAATTTAATCGAGTATTTCCAAATCTAGTCAATTCTACTTCAAACATCCTAAATTCTAATTAAAACTCAATTTCTAATTCTATAGCAACAATGTCAACAGACAATTTAACCAAAAAATATAAATAGCATCAAGAAACTAGCCGAAGAGATGGTGATGGTGGCGATGACATGGTGGTGCCATGGAGGTTGTGGTTGGAGTAGAGAAATATGGAGTGTGAGAAAGTACAAAAGAGGGAAAAAGAAGGTGAGATAGCAGTTTGGTCACCAAAGAAGGATAACAGTGGTGGTGGTGGTGATGGTTGGGTGGAGCATGGTGGATGGAGAAGGAGAACAAGAGGTAGTAAGAAGAGAGAGATGAAGAGTGAGGGAGAGGAGGAAGTAGAGAAGAACGAAGACCAAGGGAGAGGAGGAGAACGAAGGTATGGTCTCCTAAGAAGGCCAACCATAGTGGTAGTTGGGTGGGGGTTGGTGGCGACGCTATTGCAACTTATGGGAGAGAAAGAAGAGAAGGGTTTTTGAGAGAAAGAATGGAAGGCAAAGTGGGATCTAATCCACTTATTTGACACTGTTTGCAATGGCTCTGGCATCGCTACCAGGCCTTTGCAAATTAATGAACATGTATGCCCTTCATCGTATGCGACGTGGTAGTCCTGAACGGTTAGCCACGGCTTTAGGCCGTGGCAAAATACCCAGCTCTTTTCGACAACTATTTTTGTCGCAAATTAATGTATCCGATCCGTTAATGACAACTTTAACCTATGGCAAAATACCCAGTTCATAGCGACAACCATATTCGTCACAAATTAATGCATCTTGATATGTTAGCTATGGCTTTAAGCCATGGCAAAATACCTAGCTCTTAGCGATGCCATTTCCGTCGCAAATTAATAATGTATCTTGATATGTTAGTCATGACTTTAAGCCATGGCAAAATATCCAGCTCTTATTGACAACCATTTCGTCGCAAAACTCTGTCCACATTTGCCACGTGTCATATATTAGCGATGACTACAACCGTGGCTAATGTTAGCAGGTGATGGTCTAGCTGTGACAAACACTGTCGCAAATTTTGGGTTGGTGAGGGCACCAATTTTGCTACACATTAGCAATGGTTTTTCGTGTCGTAAGTAGCAACGGAGTTAAAACTGTAGCTAATTTTCTGCAACTATTTTGGCTACATTCTCGTAATGACGTTAGTCCCAATTTTTTCACTGAACCAAACAATCTGTTTTCCATTGAGTAATGTCATTTCACACGATCTGATTAGTACAAAGTTTACTTTCTTTTTTAGTTTTTATGGGAAGTAGTTAAATTTTTGCAATAAACTAATTGAATCCAAGTGTTTCCGTAAAATAGAAATTTCTAATTTACTATGAGTTAACTAAAATCCTCTGGAGGCAGTTAAAGATGAATTTTTAAGATTGATTTTGACATAATTCCGAACCTGAATTAGATGAAATTATAAACTCAACTTTACTGGAAAATAAATAAATTAATTAATTATTCTTTCTAATTTGTGTATTGTGTCGGTAAATTAAATGAAAACATGAACTTTAAGGGTGAAAAAGTGATACTACCTACCAGAGTTAAAGCTGATTCTTATCCATTGGGTAACTTGCATTTTGAGGTTATATGTTCTTGAAAAATTCCTTTTTATATATATCGTGGAAAAGAAAAATTTATATCAAATTGAAAAAGGATTGTTCTTGAAATCCAAATAATGATGTGGTTTTATCTAACAAAAAATAATGCAAAAATTCATAAATGCAAGTTTCAAGTCTGTCAATGTTGTCGCCAGCAATAATTAATTTGTATACAGAAAAATATTATTAATAATATATTAATAAATATAGTATATAGAATAACTTAAGGTTTAATTTATATTTGCAGCCCAAAGAACTTGTTTAAAAAGGGTCAAAGAATATGCCATTATATTTTTTTTATTATTTATATTCTTATTAATTACTCAATAATATGTATGCTAAGGAAGGAATAGTTCCACATTCCATGTACCTCTTTAATTATAATTAGCATCTAATACTTTTTCCTTTTCAATCGTCCAAAGCATATATTAATTATTAATTTTATTAATTAATTTAAACGAAGGCCTCATCCAACAAGCAAAAGCAATTAATTAATTTAACTTTTTTCAACTGCACCTAACTAAAAGTAATAAGTGGTTGTTAGGATGTTAATTAGTTCTAATTTTTGCCTGACACTTGACATAAACAAAGAGTAGTCGTCTATATCTTTACTCATCTTCAAGTTTTTCTTTTTATACTCTCAAGAATGGATTTTTTTTTTTAATTATCCTCTCACTTTATTATTGATATAATTAAAAGATTAATTTTATTAGCATAGCTATTAGAGAACCATGTGCTACAGTTAGTGCACTCCTGAAAATTTAAACTAGTAGTTCTTCTTCTAAATCGTAATATGCCTTTGCACTGCATGTCAATACTCTTATTGATAAACAAAATCTGATTAATTGTAAAACTTTTATCAGTTTTTGCACACGACACTACAAGAAAATTTACGATTTGCTACAAGTATTTTCTGTAACTAATCCATAATTAAATTACTATTCAATAGCTACCGACTAAAATTTCGTAGCTAATTTATAGTTAAACAAGTTTTAGCTAAAGTTTAGCTATGAATTAGTGGCTAATTTTTTTAAATTTAGCAACGAATTAGTTACAGAATATTTTTTGTAGCTAATTAACTAGTTGAATTTAGCAAGAAATTTTTTTTTAATTGATTGGTAGTTAGTCCGTAAGTATTATAGTTTGCTACTAATTAACTACGGTTTATCTATAGAATTTTCCTAAACAAAGTTAAAAAATTCTTGTAATCTGAATTAACCTAATAATGTTATCATCATAACTAGTTTGATTTTCTTTGATAACAAAATTATTATTCATATAGAGACTAGCTTTTGCATTTTAACAAAATTATAGATCAGATATGCATTACTCTCCCATTAAGCTATTATTCTAAACAACTATGGGTCCATTTGGTTATATTTATTATAAAAAAATTGAAAAAGTAAAAGTTTTTTTTTCTTCCGTCAAATATATGTTGAAATCTAAAGTCACTACAAATAAAAATAAATTTAGATAAATAGTGTTTAAACCCAAATAGACACAATGTAGGTATTCAAACCTCTAGTTTCCGTTTGAGACAGCTTTCAACTAAATATTAGTAATCTAAATATTATCGCGTAGCCCTAAGAAAGATATTATCTTGGTTGTTGAGGATAAAGAGATGAATAAAATTACTATCATTCAATAGTGTATATATATAGATTTGATTCTTTTTCTTTTTTTTGATAAAAAATAGTGTAGGTAGATTAGTGAAGTTACACCTCTATCTTTCATTTTATTCTTGAAACTTTGATGAAAGCATATGATACGTTTCGTTCGTTGAGATCAAAGAGACTGGGGTTAGGTTGTCATCATCAGTTTTTATATATTTTTTCTATCTATTATTTATTATTTATAAGGATAAATTGTAATATCTCCCTTTAGATTTGGGTAAATTGTACTTTACTCTTAAATTTCACCAAAATTAGCATTTTACCCTATTTCTTAAACCGTTGACTGTCCCAGCTAACGTTTATGTCGTTTTCATCTATCACATCTACAAAGACGTCTATTTATTAACTTTAAAAACTATTTTTAAGGCTGATGTAGCAAACTGGCGAGGTAAAAACGTTAATTAACTGCGTACTGCTAACGTTTCTGTCATGCTAGTTTGTCACATATACAAATTCTGAACCCTTCATTAACATTAAAAATTATTTTTAATACTTATATAATAAACTAACGGGCCAAAAATATTAATTAACTAACTAAAATAAAGTGAAGTAATAATTTTGGTGATAATAAATAACCCACACAGTATTGATCCTCCGATCCTAAGACCCACAGAATAAAATAATTTCCAAAGACCCACTAAAATTTCAACCCAATCTGAGGGGATGAGAGAATCCTAAGTGAAATGAAAGTAAGATAACGTTTCATCCGATTTATTTTGATTTTATCTTTTATTTATAAGTAAAACAACAAAAATATTAATAAAATCTTAAAATTTTAAGTGATTTTTTTTTTTAATAAAAGAAAGAGAGTAAAAAATTCTTATTCCTATACTTATCTTTAATAAACAGAAAGCAAAATTATTTTTAGTTATTTGAATTTAAAATGGAGAAAGTAATTTCATTCTAATCGAAGATGTTAATAGAGAAATTTATTAATATGTATAGTTGATGGGTATTTTATTTAAATATTCTTTTTTTTTGGATTTGAGTGAGAATCCGTTTTTAGTCTTTAAATTTAAAAACGTTGGGTTTTAGTCTCTAAACTTTAAAAAAAATTACTTTTAGTCCCTTCTTACAATATTTGGTGATGTAACAAATTGATAACATTTCATCAAGTCCACGTGTCAGCAGGTCAAATTATCATGTAACAAAAAAATACGTACGGAGAGACTAAAATCGTATTTTTTCAAAGTTCAGGAACTAAAAATCAACGTTTTAAAATTTAGGGACTAAAAGTAAATTTTAGCAAAAGTTTCAAGGATAAAAATATATTTAACCCTATATATATTGTTACAAAGTTAAACTTCAGATTTAGTTTTCATAAAATATACCCAAGTGTATCCAAACTTATCATCCACTATAGTTAGAAAATATTTATGTCCAAAATTCAAAGGGAAAGATAAAGGGTCCCATACATCTGCATGTAGTAAATGAAAAACAGTATGTGAAACACTTGCACTATCAAGAAAGGGAAGGCGTTTTTGCTTTGCTAAATGACATATATCACAAGGTAAAATCTCTTTCTGACATTCAATACATGGATAAAGATGTTTAAGTACAACCAATTTATCATGAAATACATGACCAAATCTTAAATGCCATTCATCACTCTTGTAAGTGAAAAAATTATTTGTCCAGTGTGTCAGAAGATGCATCCGAGTGTGATGAGTCATTGCATACAAGCCTGATAACAATCCAGCTGCTCCAATCTTCTCCAATGTACGTTTATCCTGAATCTGACATTGAATGTCATCAAAAATAAGTTGGCATGAAAGGGTTTTGGCAAGCTTAGGAACTGAAAGTAGATTAAAAGAAAAAAAAAGGTATGTACAATGCATCAGTCAGATAAATCTTTGAATTAATAATTATGGTACCAGAATGACAAGCATTAACCACAGAACCATTAGGCATTCGAATAGGTAAAAGTTTAATGGCTTTAAAAGACTGAAAAAGTGAAAGATTTTTACACACATGATCCGTAGCTCCTGTATCAATGATCAAAGAATATATACCAAAGGAAGATTGGAAGGTGAGAACAGTACCTGATGGTTTAGAATGTAGCTGAACAGATAGTCCAGCTATCTGGTTCACAGTAGGAGTTGAAAGACTACCTGAAGTAGATTGTTGGAGGAGGGTCATTAAAGCTTGATGTTGCTCTGGAGTTAGCATCACCCCTTGGCCATCACTCCCCTTTCGCTGAGAGGATACTGAGATGTCATCATCAGAATCTGTATCAGAATCAGCTTGAACATTGTTTATAGTGTTCGGTTTCTTCAAATGTGGAGGTAAGCCATGAAGTTTGTAGCAGTAATCAATGATGTGGCTTGATCTTTTACAATGAGCACAGTAACGAGTGAAACTGGATTTGGAAACATAGCCATGCTTCTGCTGTTTAGATTTCTTCTTGTAAGCCTCAGTAGACATTTGCAAAATCTGAGATTCAAGATTGGAAGAAGAGTTTTTCCTCTCTTGTTGTAACAACATGAAAAATACCTTTTGCACAGAAGGTAAAGGATCCATTAACATATCCTGAGACTTCACATGTGCGTATTGCTCATTCAAACCTTTCAGAAACCGAATGCCACATTCTCTCTCTCGATAAGACTTGACAGTAGGCACAAGATCACAACAGCAGGTGACTGTACAAGTGCAACTGAGAATGAGATGAAACTGATCTAATTCTTGCCATAGTCCTTGCAATGTGGTGAAATATGCAGTAACAGATAGAGTTCCCTGTCTCAGGGAGTATATAGACTCAAAAAGATCAGAAATCCGAAAAACATCATGTTGAGAATATCTTGTTTTCAAATCAGACCATACTTCAAAAGCAGTTTGCATCCATAGTACACTTCAAACAATAGAAGGATCAATTGATTGAATTATCCAACACAAAACAAGTTTATTGCATCTATCCCAAGCAATTTGGGAAGGACCAGCAATGGCGAGTCTAGGTAGGGAACCATCAATGAAAGGAACTTTATTTTTCATATCGAGGACAAGAAGCATAGTTTGAGACCAAGAATGATAATTCAAATAATTTAGAGGAGTAGAAATCAAAGACAAAGCAGGATTTTCATTAGATGAAAGATAATATGAACTTAAAGGATCAAGCATGGGATTGATAGGTAATGTTATAGCAGTGAAGAAGCAGACAGTATGATAAGTGTTTGAGAAAAGTTCGCACAGAAAGCAATTGGAAAGAAAAGTAATAAGCAAAGAGGTTTGAGAAAATTGAAGAAGAGAGATAAAGCAAATGAAGAATTGAAAGGAAGAAAAGCAAAATACCGAAGAACAAAAGATCGATGCAATAATGGAGAAACAAGGAGGAGAAACACAACAATGCAAGGTCCACAAGATTTTAGGCTAATACCATGTTACAAAGTGAAAATCTCCATTGTTAATCAAGAAAAGCTTTAGATGCAAAAAAGAAACCACGAGCGAGAGAGAGCAAATGGAGGCAGAGAGAATATTTCAACTGTGTATATATTTAATTAATCTGTGTAAATATACAATAGATATTTATAACATCAGCAAGAAGAAAAAAATTAATAACTAACTCTAACCACCTCATAACTATCATTGACTTATGAGGTAACTAACCGAAATTATGAAGAATAAAGAAATAAAAGAATGATGTACAAAGCAAGTTAATATATATATATAATTAATTAATTAATTAATAATAATAACAATAACATGCAAAAGGTGAAAAAAAGTAGCAGCATGGTTTAAAACAAAAAAATATAATATAGAGAAGTATCGTCGTTCTTAGTTTTGAATAGTAACAAGCAAAAGCCGACGATGAAAATTTTACAACTTGTGTTAATGGGAAAATAAAATGGTAATTGGATAACTTTCAATTATAGAGAAAGGAAATATATAGAATTGGGCCTGATAACAAAAACAAACATGGGCCTTGTCCTATACAAGAAGAGCTAGCCCAAAGAGGAACAAACAGAATACAAAATTAAGTATTATCTATTATATTCTTCAATATGTGTTCCTTTAAGCTTTAGTTATAGGTTTCCAAAAAAAAAAAAGGTAAAAAGTATAGTAATTAATATATATAAAACAAAATCATATTATAAAAAGCATACCACTTTTTTTTTTGGTCTAATAATAAATTAAAGAATATAATGCCACTTGAGCTGGAGAAGACTAATATATAATCCCCCTAATTGGAAATAATGACAAAATAAAGTCTCTAAGACTTCTTCTAGTCCATTATTGATCTATATATACTTGTGTAATTAATTATGGTTTTTATGGTGGTGAAATTATGAATAATTTTAAATTCTTCTTATTCATGTTCATGTTCGTAAAAATTCTTCTAATTATTTATTAAATAATGTTTTTAATACTTTTTATATTTTCAAGATTGAAAGTGCATTTAATTCCATACTTTATATAGTATTAGGAAGATAATTAGAAGGATTATTAGAAGAATATAACATTACTCTGAAATTATATATTTTTGGGTTTTATTTAATTTTATAAAAGAAATAGTAAGATTTTTTTTTTCTTTAGATTATAGGCACTAAAAGGTGTATTCAGAAATGATATTTTGTTTCAATATTCTTTATAACTATCTTTTTGAACTTTATAATTATCAAAATAAACTAAAAATGCATAGCACAAAGTTAACTAAAAAAATGATTTAGTGATAAAAAAACTGTTGGATGCCAAAAATAGCGTAGTTAGCCACCACTTTGATCACTATTTTATCTTTAATATATTTAGTCACCGAATACTCAATTTTGACAATTAATTTTATTAATTTTAAATGAACTTTCACAGCAATATAATTAATTTTTTGTAATATTTTAAAATATATGGTTAAATTATTAAAAAATATTGTCAAAACATAAAAAAATATTGTCTCGTGTATTTGTAAATATTTTGATAAATGTTATATATATCATGTTAAAATTTTAGCAATATTCAAATAATATTGTTTGGTTTAACATAACTTTGCTAGCCAAATGGGGCTGGAGTAAATTATTATTATTTTTGAATAAATTATACTTCTTTCATTTCTATTTATAAGTTATTTTTTTAAAAAAAATCATGTTCTTATTTATAAGTAAATTTTAAAATATATGAAGCACTAAATATTCTTTTCTTTGTATACCTTTTTGATTTATAGTAACTTTACAATTTTGAATAATAATGTCAGTCAATAATTTTGCTCTAATTAAATTGGATAGAGAATGTAAAGAGAGATGGGTAAAACAAAAACAAACTAAATAAAGATAACTTTGGAAAGTCAATATAAACTTTATTAATTTTAATACTATTAACTAATTTTAACCAATGAATATTACAAAATATAACGTTTAAAGTGAATTCAGTTATATCCAAACACGCAATTTGATTTGGTTAAAAGGATCAACTACATTGTATAAAAGTAGGTGACACACATCAGTAAAAAAAAAAAACAAAAAAGATTGAAAACTGAAAAGGGAAGTTGACAAAAAATACGAATTCAATTTCCAGAATCTAAGGAGAGGCTCCCATTGTCATCATTTAAACCTCTTCATTCACTTTCATTATGTGAATAGGAAAAACACTTTGAGAGCCCCACTGCATAATTGGCCAAAAACCTTTGGTACCCAACCTGTAACCCTTACTTTTCAAAACCCACAATATACACATGGGTCCACTTCTTTCACTATTATAATCCTACCATACAAAAAATAATAATATTTTCAATTAACGGTCGCTAAAATCCAACAATATAAATACCTCTACTTCCTTCCCCTTTCTCTCCACACCTCACCTTTCCTCAAAGAAACCATGAGAAACATAAAACAAGCCTTCGCCGGAATCTCAAACTCCGGCAACCGCATTCCCATGTCCAACAAGAAAAAGCTCTTCCTGTCTCTCCTGGCCACCGTTTTAATTGTGGCCTCGGTCGTTGCCATTGTCGTCGGAGTCAAGAAAAACTCCGGCGACGATGACAACGACAACGCCTTATCCTCTTCATCCCTCTCCCTCTCGCACCACTCGCACGCGATCATAAAGAACGCGTGCAGCAGCACGTTCTACCCGGAGCTCTGTTTCTCCGCGGTGTCCTCGGAGCCGGGCGTGACGCGCAAGGTTCGGAGCCACCGCGACGTGATAGAGCTCTCGCTGAACCTCACGGTTCGCGCGGTGGAGCGCAACTTCTTCACGGTGGAGAAACTGCTGAAAAGATCGGGACTAACGAAGAGGGAGAAAACCGCTCTTCACGACTGTTTGGAAACCATAGACGAAACGCTCGACGAGCTGAAACAAGCTCACGAGGATTTGAAACTTTATCCAAACAAGAAGTCGTTATACCAGCACGCGGATGACCTGAAGACGCTAATTAGCGCCGCGATAACTAACCAAGTCACGTGCCTCGACGGTTTCTCCCACGAGGAGGCGGATAGGCACGTGAGGAAGGCGCTGGAGAAAGGGCAGGTACACGTGGAGCATTTGTGTAGCAACGCGTTGGCCATGACGAAAAACATGACCTATACGGACATTGCGAATTACGAGCAGAAATTGTATGAAAGTAACCCTAAAAATTATTCGAGAAGGCTCTTGAACGAGAATACTAATGAAATCCAGTGGCCAGAGTGGGTTTCGGCGGGAGATAGGAGACTGCTTCAGTCGTCGACGGTGAAGGCGAATGTCGTCGTGGCGGCGGACGGGAGTGGAGACTTTAAGACGGTGTCCGCGGCAGTCGCGGCGGCACCGGAGAAGAGTAGTAAGAGGTATGTGATTCGGATTAAAGCTGGAGTTTATAGAGAGAATGTGGAGGTTCCGAAGAAGAAGACGAATATTATGTTCTTGGGTGATGGAAGAACAAGCACCATTATCACCGGAAGCAGAAACGTTGTGGATGGAAGCACAACTTTTCACTCTGCAACTGTCGGTAAGTTCGTTAATTTTATTTTATGTGATGCAATTAACGTTAAAATCTTTTAATTAATTAATTAAGTGCTGATAATCGCTTTTTAAATTTCTGAAAGGGAAAAGGAAAAATTATATAGAGGGATATAATGGTCATGTGAATTTTTAATATCCCTACTTATTAAAGAAAAATAAAAAATCTCAGTGTGCACGTGGTGTCCAGAGAAAAAGGATGTTTATTGATTTGTTTCTATTTGATTTTACACCGATGACAACACAAGGATTGGGTTCAGGACTTTCTGACAAAAACCACCAAACCAATTTTTACTTATTAATTAGATTATGATATTTTTATTATGAAAAAAAAATTTGCATAATTAAGTATAAAGTATATTGATAACAATAATAATACACTGAACTAGTAAATAGAAATGAAATTGAAAAGTATATATAGGTGGGACTCACTCACTCAATATATAAAATAATTATCAAAATTAGTATTCTCAATCATTTTAATTTTTCTGAATGAGGACAATTGACAGAGTATCAATAACCAATAATCTGTGTATATCTGTCTTGATAAGGGAGTGGAAATATTGAAAAGTCTTCAAGATATATAGCCTCTTCACTGAAATTGGTCCAATGAATTGTGACCAGCGATATATCTAGGTGTTTGAAAACCATCTATTATTTGAAATGGAAAATAAAATCATTGGAAAAATATTAATTAATTTGTTCCTTTGAAAATATATTTGTCATCAATTTTTTTTTAAAAAAAATTATTATCAAATTAGTTCCTCATATGCTTAAAATACTATTACAAAATATTAATTTAGTAGTATTTTAAATTTTTGAGAAATTAATTTAGTAGTGGTTTGTATTTTTAAAGAATTGATTTAATAGTATTCAAGATACAAATTTGGTGACGGAAATTTTTAAAAGATTAAATTGATGATAAATATATTAATAAATTTTTTTTGAAAAAAACATCAATTAAATTATTTACACTTTCTCTTGTGTACTCAACTACGAATATTTGAACTTTTTATTATTAATTATAGGGTAAAATGCAATAACTTTAATTGAGATTTGAGGAAATTGCACTCCACTCCAAACTTCACCAAAATTAGCACTCCACCTCATTTCTTTAATCGTTGGCTGTTGATTTCTGATCTAGCTAACGTTTCTGTCATATCTACAAAGATGTCCATTTGTTAATTTTAAAAATTATTTTTAAGGCTGATGTAGCAAACTGGCGAGACAAAAACGTTAATTAATTGCTATACGATTGACGTTTCTATCATATCAAATTTATCACATATGCAAGTTATAGATCCTCCATTAACATTAAAAATTATTTTTCAATACTTATATGATAGATTGATGGGTCAAAAATGCTAGTTAACTGACTAAAATTGGGTGGAGTGCTAATTTTAATAAAGTTTGAGGTGGAGAAAAGGGTTATTACAATTTACCCTTAATTATAATTTAGCCCATATATTTTTCTCATGTTCACTTTATTAATGTTATTTTGAAAATGTGTGATTTTTTTTCCTGTATTTTTCAAAATGTTCAATTTACTATAATAGTAATAATTAGGATTTTTTTTTATCTGAATTAGTATCTTTTTTATTAAATTGTCCACTTTAAAAATTACAGGGACAAATCACAAATAACAATATTAAACCACACATATATATAAAATAAAGTATGTGAAAAAATTATATTAATCCTACTTTTTATTTATTTATGACACAAAATATATTCAATCCTAATTTTATTTAATATACTTCTTATTTATTATATCTACATATAATAAATAAATATTCTAACTTAATATATTGATTATATATAATTGTACATATAATACAAAGACGGGTTAAAAACAAATAAATCCTATAAATTTTATATGTGTATTCAGGTGCAATTACTTTTAAAATATGTATTTTGGCCCCTAACACTTTTTGAAATATGTACTTAAGTACAAAATCACATTTTGAGACTAAATCTAATAGAAACCATCACTAAATATGGCTTTTATAATTAAGTGCACATTTTACAAAGTTAGAATACTTATTTTCACATTTTAAAAGTAATTATATCTAAATTTACACACATTAAAATTTATGAAACTTATTTGATTTTAAAGCTAAAAAGACAAGGCTACTATTTAACGTTATTATTACTCCAAATTTATTGAAGCCAACAGAAAAAGGATCTTTTTCGTGTAAACAAAAAACAGATTTGAGGCAGCATAACATGGTGGCCCTAAATATGGTTAATTAGATTAATTATATATATAAACATGTTTAACGCCTCTAATCTCGTGATTATATTGAGATCCCAGCTGTAACATAACAGAAACACAACAATAATTCTGTGCCACCTCCAACTCTAATCCTTGTTTTTCATCATAATTATATTACATTATTATAAATACAAATCTATTTTTTTTAAATCAAACTACCATTCTCTGTACCAAAAAAAAAAAAAACCATTTTCAATTAAATGAGTCAGCATGCACATGGGTTGTTCTGTTTTCTGAGTTTAATAACTATTTTTCTGGTCAAATATTTGGTTCTCTTGTTCTTGTACTACACTTGTTTTCATCTGTCTTGGTACTGAGTTCAAAAGATTAAACTAAATTTCAATGTCAGTTGATGAATGTTTTTTTAAAACATAAAAAATAAAATAAAATATGTTTTTACAGTTTAAAAATATAAATAATCCTAGTTTTGACGTTTTTCTGTTTTTTGAGAATATAGTTTTTTTTTTTGATACATTGAGAATATAGTATATAGACCAAGTTTTCGCTTCTTCCGAAGATGAGGTCACATTTTTGTCCTCGTTCTTCTGATTTTCTAGTAATTTTTCATATATATGATTTTCTAATTTGATAAATTTCTTCCTGCAGTCTGTACACGTTGTACTACTTGAAAAGTAACGTCACATAAATTTAATAATATAATAATATAAATATAAATTAAAAAAATAATAATGTTGATATTTATTATTAAATAATATTTGTTCATATCATTTCGTTTTCTATTTCTGTTTAATCAGACTATTATTTTCTAAATATACATAAAAAGTAGTATAAATTAAATAAACCAAACTATATACGTACACCATTGATTCTCTGTCTAAAGGATTCTGTTGACTTAGCACTGCCCAGACAAAAATAGACAATATTTTCTTTCTTGGATGAGGTGGGGTCCTTCCTAAGAAAATGTTTAATTTAATTTGAAAAACATGTTTTAACAATTTTTTATAAAAAGTTAATTAAGTTTTTTAAAAAAAGTATTTGAAAAAGTAGCAAAAAGAGGTGCTTTCTGCATCCTAATTGGATGCCCTGCATATAAGATTAAGCAATCATTTTTCCTGAAAATTTTTGATATTCTGGCAACCATCTTAAGAATTACACAATTTTTTATGCATAAATTTTTCTTAATAAATTATTTGATATGTAAAAGGACATACAATTTCTTTTTAATGTTAGTTATCATTTATTATCCCTGTATTTTATTTTATTTACGTTTTATTACAAAAAAAATTTAAACTATTTATTTTATCCCCAGCAATTTTTTAATGCACTGTCCACTACAAAGTTGTATTCAATAACGGTTGAAATTGTTGTTATTTTAAACAATTATTGCTAATTCAAAAAAATATTGTTAAATGTGTTTTTTTAGTAACACATTTTAAAAATACATAAATACAAATATAAAAAAAATGCATAGAGACAAATACTCATTTTAAAACTTTTTTTAAATAAAAGGCTTGAGATAAGTACATAATAAATAGAAATAAATTATGATTAACTTTTTTTTGAGATGCTACATTTCTTCTCAATGGAGAAAAGGATAGGGATATATACAGCTGGACAATTATCATTTAACTTTACTTTATAATATTCTATATATTCTATTCTGGTGGCTTCCCTGTCTTTTTCAGCATTTTCCACTTTTATTTGAAATCTTAAATTTTCTAATACCAAAAATAAAAAATCTTGAATTTTTATGCCACGAACATTCCGTGATGATGCTTCCTTTCTTCCACCTAGCTATTAGCTTCAATCATGCATGAATTTCTCTACCAATAGAGACATTAGACAAGAGTTTATATGTTCGTTTCTTTACATTTTTATTATAAAAAAAAAAAAAACTTCACGAATGGGATTAGTATCATGTTAAGAGTATAAAAATTTATAATTATACCAAAAATAAAAATTTTTTACTTTTATCAAATTTATATTAAAATTAAAAATTATTATAAGCAAAAATATGTTTAAAATATATATATATCCAAACATGCACGGTATGATTTTCAATCCCAAGTTTTTTTTACTATAATTTTTTTTTTCACTGAAGTTTATTTTATATATATATATATATATATATATTTAATATTTAAAGAGACCTCACCAAAACCATATAATAAAGGCTATTTACTTGCATGACACATTAGGAACAATCTAAAGTCCCATCTCTTTAATTTTCCCTTCATTCATATCTTTCGCTCACCTGTCACTATCTTCTGTCCCTATTAACATCTATATAAGAAAATTTATTAACTATCACTATCTTTTATTTATTTATATTTATTTATTTATTTGGAGAATTAAGTATCACTATTTATTTAATTAGTTAATTTAATTAATTACAAGTAAAATCCAAGTTCGAATCTTGTCTTACACCGTGACTTGTGCACATAGCACATCTCCATACCTTGTCCTCTTCTTACATTTGGGCATCTATCTAAATCTTGGTCTAATGGGTTAATTACACTAATTAACCTTCTTTTGTAGTTAGTATCAAATATATTTAATCTGTCCATCAATACAAGAGAGTTGAGCATAATATTTTAAAAATAAAGAAGATAATTTTATAAAAATAATACATTAAAGATAAATTTAATTTATAAAATGAAAAGATTTTACATGGTATAACGTGGTGATGGTTCACTTCATCCCTTAACCACATTTGTGAGAGTTTGATCTCTTGTTGGTGAGAGTGAAATAATATTTCGTAGTCACATGATAATCATTTCGTGGGAGTTCAACTTTAAAAAAAAATTAATCACTGTTTTCCACGATTATCTTGAGAAGTTGGAGAAAAAAAAACTATTTAACGTTAATTAATTTTACCGTAAGGTTAGTTTAATGCACGCTTGTACTTTATGAGCTGTAATTGTACGCAATATCTGACCGTTCATCTTCAACTTGGTGATTGATAAATTTAGGTGTCACGTACGCTTCTGATAAATTGTACAACTTGCCATTAAAAACATTTCTCTATTTAGGACCACTCAACCATGTCTTTTTATGGCATTTCTCTAACCACCATGATTAAACATTAGTTCTAATTACATTTGTTCTTACATAAAATGTTTCTAGAAAAGTAAATGAGAATCCCAAATCCATAGATATCATACTTAAGGTTTTTTAAGAAAATGAAATACAATTTATCAGGGGAAAATACACTATTACTGTTGAGTTTAATATTTTTTATGAAATTAACATGATAAGAGAAACTCAAATGTCTTTAGTTGGGATGTAAAAAGCCTGACAAATTTGATAAATAGTTGCATATATATCTTAAGATATGATTGATTTGCATTTTTGTTATGTGCTTTTATTTACATTTTCTTGAATAATTATAAAATTGATATTTTATTTTCAATTTTGTTTCATGTTTACTTGTACAAAAAATACTTGGAAAAGAATTTGTTTCTAATTATTTCTGATTATTTTATAGAAATTTGATAAATTACGAAACAAATGAAAAGTATGATTTATGAAAAAAATAAAATATAGAAATGTAAATTAAATATGTCTTTTAGGTCTTGTGAAACAATCCTAATTATGTGTACGAAAACAATTTTTTTGGATAGACAAACTAACTTTACTTATGTTTATGCTTTAAAGACGATTAATCTTTAGTCATCAATTCATGCATAACTTTGATGGAAAAAAAAAAAAAAACTTTTGTTATAATGAGCACAATTTGAATTTGAAAGGTTAAAAGAATTCGTACACAACTCACACATACATGCATAAGAAAGTGTCTAAATGATGTTCTTTTATATTTGTCCCTTGTGTGATGTGTGACTCCTCTTGTGAAGTCTTTTTCTACTTTTCAAAATATAAACTTGAAATGAAGCTAAAGCAATTTCCTTTAATTCCCAACTTGGTTGCAGCCATTGTGGGTGGACAATTTTTGGCCCGCGACATAACATTCCAAAACACGGCTGGACCCTCAAAGCATCAAGCAGTGGCTCTTCGTGTTGGTGCTGACCTCTCAGCTTTCTACAATTGCGACTTCTTAGCCTACCAAGACACTCTTTACGTCCACAACAATCGCCAATTCTTTGTCAACTGCCTCGTAGTCGGGACAGTCGATTTCATCTTCGGCAACTCGGCCGTGGTGTTCCAAGACTGTGACATCCATGCCCGGCGTCCCAACTCGGGCCAAAAGAACATGATCACGGCACAAGGCCGAGTTGATCCTAACCAAAACACAGGGATCGTGATCCAGAAGAGTAGGATTGGGGCCACAAAGGACTTAGAGGGTGTGAAGAAGAGTTTCCCTACTTATCTAGGGAGGCCATGGAAGGAATATTCTAGAACTGTGATCATGCAAAGTAGTATTAGTGATGTGATTGACCCAGTTGGGTGGCATGAGTGGAGTGGGAATTTTGCTTTGAACACTTTAGTTTATAGGGAGTATCAAAATACTGGGCCTGGTGCTGGGACTTCTAAGAGGGTTACTTGGAAAGGGTTTAAGGTCATTACCAGTGCTTCGGAAGCCCAGGCTTTT
This sequence comes from Cyamopsis tetragonoloba, assembly GCA_037177725.1. NCBI lineage: Eukaryota > Viridiplantae > Streptophyta > Magnoliopsida > Fabales > Fabaceae > Cyamopsis > Cyamopsis tetragonoloba. The sequence continues at coordinate 49,370,813 of CM074124.1, forward strand.
ACTCCTGGGAGTTTCATTGCGGGCTCCAACTGGTTGGGCTCCACGGGCTTTCCTTTCTCTCTTGGGTTGTAAATTATGTTGAACTTGAGTCCTTTTTTTTTTTTTTTTACAATTGTCATCTATTAAGCGGTAGAGAGAAACAAAGTTGACCAAAAAATAAAAAAGGAAAAAAGGAAAAAGCAAAGAAAAGATGGGAATGAGAGATTTTTTTTTTGGTCTTTGATTTGTATTAATTGGATTTTGGAGCAACTCCAAGTCCTACCTTTGGCTATTTTTATTGTGATAATATTGCCATATTGCCAATGGTTAAATAATAATTAGTGTATATCAACTCTTTGATTATCTTTGAAATTTGAATTTATTTTGGTTGCTTAATTTTTTTGAGTTTTTTTTTTGTCTAATTTTTTGGAGATTAGAAGCTACTTTATTTCAATGTATAGTATGCCGCATGCCTCAATAAAAATTAACAATATTTGCAATTGCCTCTAGGTGGATGGGATTAACACCATCTCTATTGGCAGTGGCACCATCCTTTTTAGTATATAAATTTATGATTCTTACATATGAAAATGATGGTGTCACTCCTAATAAAGATGGTGCTAATCCCATCCTCCTTGCCTCTATCATAAAAGATTATTATAGCTTGATAATTAAACGTAAGTTTATAAGGAATGAATTTTAAACCATACTACCAAGTACCATCTAAATAACTTTGAATTGGGCAAAAAATTAAATTAGCAAATGCAAGTTTTCTTTTTTTTTTGGTAGAAAAATGGAATTATGGAAGTAACTGAAATAAGGTGTTGCGTTGTCTTTTTTTTCCTTTTTTTGTCAGTCTCCTTTTGGTACATATATAAGGTGAGTTGAAGAATGGGAAACTAATTATTGGTAGATACATTTGGCAAAAAAACCTTTTTATTACCTACACCACATTCTTTAGATTTCAGCAAGTGGATCTCGATCTAAAAGATACTCAGGGAATTACATTCCAAAACAAAAAAGTGTGGTGTCAATAGTATTAATCGCTCTTATTAGAGTTACCCAAACATTGTGGTCATTAATATCCCTATCACCTATTTTAATAATGGGCACTGTTAAATGCACCACACCAATTTGGTGTGGCGCCACCTTAATTTTGGTTTTTTCAAAATGTGGAAGATACCCATATTTTTCCCGAAAATTTCATCCGGATTTTGTTTTAAAACATGTTTTTTTTATTTTCCCACTCATTATCTTTTTTCATAATGCTTTTAAAATTGTACTTTTCATTTGAAAAAGATAAATATTTAAAAAATTAAGTAAAATGCATAAAAAAAACTTGGATGATATTTTCTTGAATAATTTCGAATGAGATTTTTCAAAAAAAAGGACATGTTTTTTCTATTTCAAAAAACCCAAAAAATAAAGGATGATGCCACACTAAATTATTGTGACACATTTAACGACCACCTTTAATAATCCCATCACCTTTTTCACCTTTTTTTTCTGAAAAAATAGTTCAAGTTCACCTTTTTCCATATGGTATTTTCTGGAGTCACATTTTAAAACATCAACATGATATTTTAAAAAAAATGGGATGGTGCAATTGTGAACAGGGGTGGTGCTCACCTTTCAATGTTGGCCCATACACAAACTTTGTGTTTATTTTACTAAGAAAAAATTAATTATATTTAAGTTTGTTTTTCAGTTTAAAAGGAAAAAAAACTAATGTGTCTTATCTTATAGATAGGTCACAATCCTAAAAGAGTAGAATTTCTTTTTGGTAGATGTCTTCAAGTTCTTTTAGTATGATGGTGCTTCGGTGTGAGGGGAGGATTGTACCTGTAGAGATTCTGACGTCCAAGTTAGTGACTATTAAGATTTGTATGTGATTAGAATGTTATGTACTTTTGCATGATGTGCATGTAGTATATTTATAATGAAAAATGTTAAGTCCTCCTACTATATTCTCCTACAAATCTCTCTACCCACTTAATTTTGACAAGTGTCATTCATCTTCCACTAAGCATTTACTTTTTAAAAGATAATTGACACTTATCAAAATTAAGTGGGTATAATGATTTATAGGAAAATTTAATAAGAAGATATAGCATTACTCATTTATTGTTGAGTCCCTAGGGTTTGGTAAACATTCAAATGAGGTTTGTGCTTGTTGGACTTGGGCCCTAGATCTACTAGAAGCCGACACATAGGCTCTATCTCGATTTATAAAATCAAGATAATAATTCTATACAAAGTTACTGACATGATCAATGTACCAGAGTGCCGGTTCATAACAAAAACATATATGGGATATTGTTGTCCTTTTTTTGAAAATAAAATAGGGTAAATTTCACGTACCACCTTGAGGTTTTGCTATATTGTATTTCATTTCATTCTTGAGGTTAAATCGCACTCCACTCTGATTTATTTCATTAACTATGGTTAATTTCTTTTCTCTTATAATGATTAATTAGATTTTTTGGTATACTAAAATTATGAGTTTTTAAACTTAAATAAGTTTAAAGTCTCAATTTCTTTTTCACTTTAATCCAACTTAATTTAAAACTTTTACTTTTATGCCTAATAATGATAAATTTTTTTATGATATTTTTTTAGAGAACAAAAAAAAAAATAAAACTAGGCAATTTTTTTATTTTTTTTTGAAATAAAAGCCATAGGCAATTAGGCATGTCTACTTGCGCGATAGCCGGACAGTTGATTGGTTGCCATGTGGAGATAAATTACATAATTACATATACATAAATTATAAAATTTCTAAATATTATTTAATTTAATTCTAATAAATCAACACATAACTATATGCTTTACTCTTAAAATACACGTCTTATATAAAAGGAGTTGAAAATTTAATTATCAACTTCTTACTATGTTTTTTTAATAGTAGTAGTAGTATTTTGTGGTAGATAAAGGAATTATTAACTTTTTTTTAATACTAGTAATTTGATTGATAGTTTGACTAAAACATGCGGCGTTTTTATTTAAAGTATAATAAGATAAGAAGAAGGTGCCTCGCTCTAACTCATGCTCATGCCATATGGATCATACTATTACTACTAAATCATATATAAATAAATAAATAAATCACAATCATAAATGATAAACACAGCTCAGCCTCGACATGAAATGAATCACTAAATTAACGTAACCGCGGCCACTTATTCTGTCTGACTCTGACATTGCGAAACCGTGTAAGTATAAAATTTCAAAATTCACAACTTATTATGCGGCTAATTTATGTTCATGAAAACAAATCACTCCTAAAATAATGTAATAATCGAAATAAATAAATAAATACAAAAAAACAGTAAAAAACGAAGAGATAAGTACTACATAAAAACTCCGCTACGTAAAAGTGACCCAGATTTTTACCAAAAAAAATAAAAATAAATGTGACCCAGATAGTGTTCTTTTTTCTTTTCCAGTCAATAGTATAGTTAGACAAAAAAAAAACATCAAATGTATAGTTTGATTCTACAAATCAAAATCAAACAAGTGTCCATAACGTGCTTGTTTTTTGTTGGTTAAGATAATGAAACGCCTATATATCTATAAAACTTTATGAAGAAAGATACTCTTAGATGTTAAATTATGCAATCAATGCACGACACACCATGAAGGTTTCATTACTTCTGTCTCCAGTGATTATTACATTACATTATACACTAAAATAAAAATGAATTTGTTCTTAGATATATGCTCATTACTAGTAGTACTTCTAAATCTTATACTTAAGATAGAAGCATCCCAGAAAGAGCATCACACCACATTCATCGCCCAAAACATTGATAAAAATAAATAAACAAATAAAAAGACCAAAAAGACACCAGTTTCCCATAGTAAAAAATATATATCTTATTATAGTATATCAAGCAATTAATTTTAAAAATCGAAAAATATTAATATCTCACTCAACTCTTTTTTTTTTTATTAGTAAATGTTACTATTCGTTGTAAGTATTGTTTTTTAATACACAAAATGATTTTCCCCTTTTTTCTTTCATTCTCTCTTTCTAGTACTCTAGTACTAGTATAAAAAGCACCTAAAGTTCCTTAAAAAACGAAACCAAACACTCGCATTGCAAGTTCCAGAGACCAATAGTTGAATTTTCATTTCAGTAGACTGTGATAATTTCAAAACAGAGGCATTATAGAGTGTAGCGCGACATTATGGATTCCATCAAGTCCTTCAAAGGCTACGGCAAAGTAGACGAAGCGGAGCAACAAGCCTTTCAGAAGAAGACACGTAAGCGCCTGATAATCGTGATCGTTTCCACGGTGGTTCTATTAGCGGTGATCATAGCCGCGGTAGCAGGAATCGTCATACACAAGCGCAACACCTCATCCTCATCCTCATCTGACTCGGTCCCTCAAACTGAGTTAACCCCGGCCGCGTCACTCAAAGCGGTTTGCAGCGTCACTCGGTACCCTAACTCGTGCTTCTCCGCTATTTCCTCACTTCCGAATTCGAACACCACCGACCCTGAGCTTCTCTTCAAGCTCTCTCTCCGCGTCGCCATTGATGAACTCTCGAAGCTCTCCAGCTTCCCTTCGAAGCTTCGCGCCAATGCCGATCCTCGCATCCAGAAGGCAATCGATGTTTGCGGTTCGGTGCTCGACGACGCGATTGACCGTCTCAACGACTCGATCTCCTCGTTTGATGTCTCCGGCAACGGAAAGATTCTCTCTCCGGCGAGGATCAGCGATGTCGAGACTTGGCTCAGCGCCTCGATTACTGACCACGACACGTGTCTCGATGCGATTGGCGAGCTGAACTCCACCGCCGCGCGCGGTGTTCTCCGGGAGATGGAAACGGCGATGAAAAACTCAACGGAGTTTGCGAGCAACAGCTTGGCCATCGTCACGAGGATCCTAGGGTTGTTGTCGCAGTTCAATGTGCCGAGCCACCACCGGAGGCTTCTAGGGTTCCCTGAGTGGGTTGGTGCGGCGGAGCGGAGGCTGCTGGCGGCGGACGGAAACTCCACGGCGCCAGATGCGATAGTGGCGAAGGATGGCACTGGACAGTTCAAGACGATCGGAGAGGCGTTGAAGATGGTGAAGAAGAAGAGCGAGAAGAGATTTGTGGTATATGTGAAAGAAGGCCGTTATGAGGAAAACATCGATTTGGATAAGAATACGTGGAATGTGATGATCTACGGCGATGGAAAGACCAAAACCGTCATCCACGGTAGCCGGAATTTCATTGACGGCACTCCCACTTTTGAAACCGCCACTTTCGGTAAGCTTTTGCTCATAATTGATTTATTTATTTTTTTATTGCCTTATTGGTTTATCTCTCATTGGCATGATGTGAGTTGTGGAACATGAGAATAGATTAAACGATTATTTTATTTATGGAACAAATAACTTTGGAGATGGTAAATGAGATGCATTGTTTTTGTTAAATAATAATAATAATTTAAGAGCAATTGGATGCTTTCATGGGTTTATTCAAATTTCATTTGTTTGATTGTAGTTTAGAGATGATTTTACAAATAATTTGACCTTTTAAAAACTTCTGATAAACCGTTTTATAGAAAATTAATTGTTTAATATAGAAGTCTTATTAACTTTTTGAAAGTACTCTTAATAACTAATTGAACAAGATGAAGTCAAGTAGCTCTTCATAAATCATAAATGTATTAAAGTGCATGGTTATTGACTTATTGGTTTATCGCAGCTGAGTTTGGAAGTGTGCAAATTGATTGTGGGAGAAATTAGGTGTTGTGGAGTACACTATATTTTCTTTATTTATTTATTTCTAAAAGCGGTATACTGAATTTAAGAACCGGAAGATTTTGTTAGGAATTAGAATTCAAACGGTTCTAAATTTAATTCTAAATTCACGGAATCACTAAAATTAAAAAAAACAGATTTTTATAATTATATCTCTAAATAAATGTGTTAATTAATGTTTTGATTCAATTAATAACTCTTTTATTTCTTATTTTATTCTCTTTCTTGATTATTAATTGAATTTTGTAAAATAATAAAAAACATAGAAATAAAAATTATACATTATAAATAAGTTAATAACTTATATTTAAGATTCGATGGAATATATTATCATGGAAGAAAAAATGAAAATAAAATCTAGGTTTATGGAAAAGCATGTGGCATGTGCTTTAGTGGGAAATATCTAGAGTGTCTGGAGAGCCACATGGTTTTCATTGTCATCATGTGAACTTGATCAGCTCCTAGTTCTTGTCCCCCTCTTTCATTTTCTTGACCCACCAAAAATTATGCTGTTTTGAGTGGGTAAACCTTTGAGCTAGTCTTTCAATTTGTTTGTATTAGTTAGACTTTACAAAAAAAAATTTGGGAACGTGATATTGCCACTCCTAAAATTTTATTATCACCCATTTTAAAATATTTTTTAATTTAAACTATATTTTTTTAACCAATAAAATTAAAGTATTAATAACTAAATATTATTAAAATATTAAAAAAGGAGTGGTAATAGAGTTTTTAGAGTGGCAATATCAATTTCCAAAAAATTGCTTCAATTTTTAACTTTTAAGAAAAGTCATTCACATTTGGAACATCACTTATGTGAACACACGTGTCTATGAATACAACCAATCAAAAATTAAAGTGATATTAAAATAATAATAACATTAAATTTCAAATATGTATTAGCATTATTTAAATATAAATACTTGAATCTCATTAGTTGTGTCCAATGGACATATTCTATACAAGTTCTACTCTTCATATTAGTTTAAGTAGAGAAAGAAATAAAATAAAATAAAAAAATAAATATAAATGACATTTATGTAAGTGTCAAGATTAAAATGTAGATTTTTATAAAATGCTTAAATAAGTTTAGTCTCTGCAAAATTGACACTACTTTTTTTGTTTAAGTCCTTATAATTTTTATTTTTTTTATTTTGATCCAACTTAATTCAATTTTTTTCTTTTTAGTCCTACAAAATAGACAACTTTTTTGTTTTAGTCGTTATATTTTTTATTTTTATTTTTTGCATTTTGGTCCAACTTAATTTAATTTTTTTTAGCCTCTAATGTTAAGTTTTTTTTAATCACATTTTTTCAAGGTACCAAAATAAAAAATTGAGATTTCAGATAACAAAATAAGAAAAAATTAAAAAAAAATTAAGTTAAAAGAACTAAAAACAAATTTTGGTAATTATAGGAGCTAAAAACTTGTATTGAAATAAAATTGTATGGACTAAAACGAAAAATTTTAAATTAAGTTGGACTAAAATAAATAATAATATTTTGTAGGAATTAAAACGAAAAAGTGATACTTTTGATTGGACTAAAAATTTATTTAAGTTTTTATAAAACTACGAACATAAATGAAATGCTCTAAATCTAAAAGATTAAAATGGAATATTCTGGTTTTGAGTAGGATATCTTGATTTTTTTTATTTTTTTTATTTTTCTCCTGCGTGGTCTCCCATGTGAATGTCTGTGTTACTTTCACATGAGTAATATTCTTGCTAACCGCAGATGCAGCCTTAAGACAATAGACAATGTTTTAGGCGCTGAAACCGTTCTTTCCATGTTGATGAAATCATTTCATGATAGCTTTAAGAAATCAAACCTTACATTACCTTAATGAACATTTTATATGCAAAACAGCAAAACCCAAACCCCCATCAGCATTTCACATGGGATTAACCTATTGTTTAGAAGGGAGAAAAGAAAATATGAGGGAAGGAAAACATAGATAATAGTGCAATTTCTTTTGTTTGGTTGAGAAAAAATAGAGAGAAAATAGAAAGGAAAGTTCACTTATTGAGACAAAAAATTTAAATTTTTCTTCTCATTTTCCCTTCTCTCACTTTTCTCTTCTCCCATTTTTTACTCTTTTAAACAATAGGTAAGTTTTGAATCCACGTCAAATTAGGACAAACATTGATTCTAAACGTAAAAATTACTCTTAATTGTATTAAAATTGATTAATGTTTATCCATTCAAACATGAAACCAAACACATATTAAGAGTTGCTTCAATGTTTGCTCTAATTTGATTTAGAAGGGTAGATTCAAGTTTTGAGTTCATGTTTATTCTGATATGATTTATTTTCAAATACACATTGAACCTAGAATAGAGACTAAGACATAGAATCCAATATCTTAATGCATTGATACTAAGAAGCACTAACTGAACCATGTTAATTTCTGCAGCTGTTAAAGGAAAGGGGTTCATTGCCAAAGACATAGGGTTCTCAAACACAGCAGGAGCATCAAAGCACCAAGCAGTGGCATTAAGATCCGGCTCAGACCGCTCTGTGTTCTTTAGGTGCTCATTCGAGGGATTCCAAGACACCCTCTACGCCCATTCCAACCGTCAATTCTACCGCGACTGTGACATCACAGGAACCATAGATTTCATATTCGGCAATGCAGCAGTCATCTTCCAAAACTGCAAAATAATGCCTAGACAACCCTTACCAAACCAGTTCAACACAATCACAGCACAGGGCAAAAAAGACCCTAATCAGAACACAGGAATTATAATCCAGAAATCTACATTCACTACCCTAGATGGGGACAATCTCACAGCTCCAACATACCTCGGTAGGCCATGGAAAGAATTTTCCACAACTATTATCATGAAATCTGATATTGGTTCATTCTTGAAACCAGTTGGGTGGATGAGTTGGGTCCCTAATGTTGAACCTGCAAGTACTATTTTCTATGCTGAGTACCAGAACACTGGGCCTGGTGCTGACGTGTCGCAGAGGGTCAAATGGGCCGGGTATAAGCCCGCACTCTCGGACAATGAGGCTGCCAGGTATAGTCTACAGTCCTTTATCCAAGGCCCAGAGTGGTTGCCAAATGCTGATGTGCAGTTTGAGACTGCCTTGTGATTTTAATACCGGCCTGATAGAAAATATAGCACCAACTGCTGATAATCTTATTACACTCTTTTGTAACTTGTATTACACGCAATTTTTTTTTTTCTTCCTCTTGAATGGTTTGTAAAATTCTTCTAGTTAAATGCGGTTTGGAAAGGCATTTCTAATTTTTAAATGAAAAAATAACTAAACATATTCATCACAAGGTATCTAAGGATTACTATCTTGAATATTCATCAAATATGAACATCCATATTAAAATTGATAAATAAACATTAAACACATACAAATCTGTAAGTATTTTCTAAATGCAGGTATAATACTTTTAATACCCTATTTATTGTTGTCCCTTCTTCCAACCGTTCCATAAAGGATAAGGAAAGGTGATCGATAGGCACAGAGCACAGAACGAGTGAAATTTCCAACCGGACATGTGTTTGGGAGTAGAAAAGGAACTTTAGGCATAATAATAAAGTGATAAATGGAAACTTTATTTTTTGTTTTGGTGAATTGATACATGGAAACTTTATGGATCAACTCAATGTATCAGGAAATGTCTTTATTCCTATTATCTTTTGAAGCATGAAAATTATGCTTCTCCACGTTATGTTCATTAATCATATTTCTGCGATCCTACTTTATATTCCCCATTTGATCACTTCCTTAGTTTTTCTTTTCACTTTTCCTTAGCTAATTCGTTCACTATTCCTATCACCTTTTCACTCTTCTTTTTTCTCGTCACGATAAACCACCTCTTTAATTTACTATAACCAAATAATTATTATTAAAAACTATTATTATTACAATCGAACTTTAAACACAATTCAAAATTTAAAATTAACTTATATTTGTTAATAAATTTTAACTTAATCGACTGATAGATTATATCTTTAAAGTTTTACGTCGATCCGAAATCGTTTAGTACTCCATAAGATACTAAAAAATTAACATAACAAATAGTTTCATAAAACATAAGAAAATATCAATCATTTGATGAAGTACTGAACAGTTTCATTTTAAATTTTAATAAGCAAGCTTCTTTTTTAAATCATGACAAAAAAAATTAAATTATTTAATGATTAAAATAAATCTTTTATATTTTTATATACTAATTTTTAAATCAATTGACATTTGATATTTTAATAAATTGAGATAAACATTATTTTAGTCCTTCAAACTTAGTCCTTGACACTATTTTAGTTATGAAAAAATTGGCAAATAGCCAAATCAATCCTATACTACTTTTTTTTTTGTGTTAATTGAGCGATTAACTTAGTAATAATTTTAGTTTTTTGAGAAATAAAGTGGTGATAAAAATCTTTCAAAAACTAATTAATTGGTGACGTGAATATTTTTAGAAGACTAAAATTATGTTTATCTCTGATGAATTTAATTACCATTTTTAATGTTCTACTTCAAATTACAGACACAAAAAATTCATACTTAACTTTAGAATTTGTAAATTATTTTGAATATAACTTAAAACCTATTAAAAATATAAAGTTTTAGTTACACTTTAACGTTCTACTTCAAATTACAGTTACGAATTATTATTCTCTAATACACACACTTCATATAAATCATACACCTCTAAATTTACATTACCATATTTATATTTTATTTTATTTTTAGATGTTTTTCCACATCTTGCCTTTGGTGCCGCCTCGCGGGCACTCTTTTGTGGCATTATATATTGAAAAACTATCAATCAAAGTCCTATTAACATGATATGACACAACTATTGATATCTCAATACATAATGTGATGATTGGATTATCATAGTTCAAATTGTTTAACTATAAGATATCTCTAGTCCAAAAAAAATAGTCAATGATCTATCTCTTTAAAAATAATTTCACTAGATAAAAATGTAATATGAATTATCAAACTTTTATTATAATAAATAACCAACCCATTTGTGTTTTTTATATTTCTCCACCCTCCTTATTTTAATATTGTATTTTTTTAATGAACATAAAAAAATCAAATAATTTCCATGCTTACCTAAAATTATACAGGCTCACAAAGTAGTTTATGTTATGAATAATTACTCAATGGATGTCCGTATTCAGAACAACCTTTTTAATGTGTTATGGATTGGCATCCCAATATATTGACCATAACAAAATCCTGACATAGAACTACTATCCCGGTCTTGTATACTAGGATAGAGCTTACAAGCTTTTATGAGTATTGCAGTCTAAATTGGAGTGGATGGGATTAGCACCATCGCTATTGGGAGTGGCACCATCTTTTTTAGTATATAAATTTATGATTCTTACATATAAAAAAGGATGATGTCACTCCCAATAGAGATGGTGCTAATCCAATCCTCCCAAATTGGACTGTCTAATTGAACCGTAAACCCAAGCTAAATAAGCATAAAGCCCAATAAGGTGTTCACCAAATTCTAGAAACTTTTTTTATCAGCAAAACAAACCAAATATATTAAAAAAATGGCACTAGAGGTGCCAAAAGTACAAACGGAATTAAAGGACAAAACAACACCTAAAGAGAGCTAATCAAAATAGAACATCTGATATAGACTAAGGCTCAATATAAACATGAGGACCAACATAACATAATAGCGTTCAAGGCTTAAAGCAACACCAAAACATAGTGATCAGAAGAATAACCAGAACGCAAACAGAGCCAAAATCAACAAAGGCAGCAGCCGATAAACTTGCAGCAATCGTAGACCCGACAACTAGAATTGCCTTTGGGAAGAATTACGCATGCATAGTTCTGGGCAAACTAGAAAAACTTGCATAGTACGCATTCAACCACTGCCATGAATTAATCTGGAGTACATCCACAATGCTATCTCTGTGAACTTTGGAATTCTTGAAAACAGCTTGGTTTCTCCATTTTCAAACATTCCATAATACACAGAACCACATAGCATACCACATTTTCACACTTTTTCTATGATTCCAAAGACAACCATGGTGTCTAAAGTGTACATCATGCAAACGTATGTAACATTGTGATTAGCCACACAAACCCTAATAGTCTTTGATTTGGACATTGTAGTCTCTGCAGGTACAACCCACTCCACACTAGAGCATCGTCGTACAATGGAGGACTTGGAGGCATCTTCCACCCAGAGTTCCATACATCTATGATTGCAGCCTATCCTTGAGAAAGGTATGCATCATAGTGTATACTGTAATTCATTTATCTACCATAAAGTGCTTGCCTATGACTCACACTCAGTAAATAGGACATGATTGTATTGTTGAAGGGCAATGAAAAAGAGTTATCTATTTTGCGATTTTTCATAACCCGTCCAAGTGCTTGATTAAGTCTCCAAAAGATAACAAATTACTCAATTCTTTCTATTGAACAAGAGCATTTGTTTTTTAGAAATTCTTAATAACCCAGTTATTGAGAAATGGAAAAGGTTCGTAGTTTTAAATATTAAGTAATTAAAGGATTTTTTTAATGTGTGCAATATTGCACAGATTAAGAAATCAAAGAAGGAAAAAAAAAACACATTATTTATTGTATATTGTACATAGTCACATTAAAGTTTTGATTTTCCCCATAAAAACCTTCCTTCTTTAGTTTCTTATCCTGTGCAATAATGCACAGGTTAAAAAAACAATTATTGTAAAGTGATTAAAGTCAACTGAGAAGGCTTGTGATTGAATTTCATCGATCGCTCTCTTGTATCTTCTCTTTCATTGAGGCATATATTATTACTAATCTATTATCTTATACAATAAATTTTTTTCACAATGATCGATGTCTCGCATAAAATATTCTAAGAATAACCCCCTATATATCGATCTCTCACCTATATAACGAGTTTTCCAGTTTTAAGAATAAGTATTAGAAAGCAATCAACCTGTTGATAACTATGTCTAACTATCAATGCATTGAGGTTTTCACCCACATCGGATCCCAAGTAGTAATTCCCAATCAAAACTTAGAGTCAATAGTTATAAAAAAACTGGCCAGATAAATTGAAGCATTAAGAGAAGAAATAAAAACCTAGACAAATATATATATATATATATATATATAAAAGAATCTACAAGATGAAGGTTGGAGTTTGAAGCATCGCGTCTCCAGCTAATCATCTCGTTCTCCACTATTGTCTCTCTATAAAGTTTTTAATAGATAGATCAACTATACAAAATTTCAAATGATTTTAATACATGTTATATTTCATCAATCTACATCATTTTAATGAATAAAACACTTTTAAAAAACGTAAGTAAATCTTGTGTACAAGATGACATATTTAGAAATGTTGGATTTTTCTAAAACTTGATATACACAATTATCATGATAGAATCATGTAACTCAATGGTTGGATTGGTGAAATTCATTGTGAGTGAAGAGATATTAAGCAGAGTAAATGTCTGAGACTTACTCTGGTGGATCCCCACCATATATGGATGGAGATCCACTTACTGTAGGAGTAAGTCTTGAGATACTTACTCCGCTTTATAACTTACATCGACATTGAATTTCACCAATCAAACTGTTCAGTTGAAAATTCTTATCATGATTATTGTATATATCAAATTTCAAAAAAATTGAACATTTTTAGATATGTCATCTTAATAGCGACATTTACTTATATTTTAAATGTTAATTATTCGTTAAATTGAAGTATACCGATGAAATATCAACACGTTTGGAATGACGTATAACTTTGTATGGTTAATTTATTTATTGAGAACTTTCAATTTAATGGTGAGTTTTGTAAAAAAATCTTCGACAAATAATTATTAACTGAATATCATTTGATCTATATATATAAACGAGATGCTCACGAGCTCTTAATGTTAAGCTTATAAAGCTTGAGCTTGTCTCATTAAAATATTCAAGCTCAACTTGAGCTCGTTGTTTAGTTAATTGAATGAACTTTAGTGAGTATTTAACAAATTAAGCCCAAGTATTTTATGAATAATTCGACTCATTTTCACCCCTACCTAAAAACTCAAGAGGCAGGTTAAAAAACTATTACCTTTGGACTCGAATATAAGCAAAAAAATCTCTAATAATTTTTGGTTCAAAATATAAGCAAATTTTAATTACTTATCTCTTATTTAATGTTATTATTCTTAATTTACCCTTCATTTATTGCTATAACTTTTACTTTGCAATAAATATCATAAAGATCATTTTAGTAATTTAATTTTATCTTTTACCTAAAATCAAAAAAATTAAATGCAACTATTTAATTTTTTTAATATGCGTAAATTAGATAATTTTTATTCGTAAACAAGCCTGGAGGTAGTAAAATTAATTAAAATCATCATTAAATAGAAATAAAAAAATTTTAATGTAGGAGGGTGGGTTGTTGGTCTAATAATGCATCGATAGACGCTTTACCAAAAAATAGTAAATGCTTTGATTGACGAAAGAAAAATGGCACATACTGTGGGCGGCCGGTAATTTGAGGTGTTGGAAAGAAAGATCTCACTTGTCTCGAAGAAGAAGAAGACAAATTGCACAATACAATACGCAATAGTGAATTTTCTTCTTTCTAGATACACGCACGCCACCACTGTTCTGATTTGTGATTTTCAACCCACAGAACTGAATATCGTATACTACAGTATTATTCTCAAATCAAATCTCTCTTTCTCTAATCTCTATTTTCCTTTCTTTCTTTCCTCTAATTATTTCTCTATTTATATATATTACATATTACACACATATATATATAAACCCCACCACACAATGCGGAAATCCGCTGCAGACAGATTCAGGCACCTTTTCAACCGTTCACTTCTTCTCCTTCGCCATCACCATCTCAACAACCCTTCGTCTTCTTCCTTACATCGCTCTCGCTTTTTGTCTTCCTCTCCTCTTCCTTCTTCAATGGCTTCCTCCCCTTCTGATTCCCCCTTCCCTGTCACTGCCAGCAACATCAACCCCAAGGTTCGTCTTCTTCTTCTTTTCAATTATTCTCTTTCTACTGCTACCCGAGCTGTTGGTTCCTTTTTCTGGATGTAGATGAAGTCGATTTGATGTGTATGGCTTTGGATTTGCTTTGGGATTAAATTAGTTATTGATCAGTAAATTAGGTTTATCAGTTGATGATGGAATTTTTGTTTTTACTTTTGTTTTTTGTTTTAAGTAGTAGCAAAAGAAATGAGTCTATTTAAGGTTCTACAATAGAAGAAACATTTTCAAATAGTTGGATTGGATGGTTTTTGCTATTTACGTGGATTTTTCTTATCAACAAAAGCTGTGTTTGTTTATTTATAAGTATGGAAGCAGGCCAGGACTTCTGCCCCACTTATTCTATTTTCCTGCTAATTTGGTTGTGCTGTTACCTATTTTTTATACTACAGTTTTTTATTTGAAACCTGGTTTTTTTCCCTTTCCAGGTTCTGAAATGTGAGTATGCTGTTCGGGGAGAGATTGTCACCCTTGCCCAGGTACTGCGATTTGGCTGTAATGGTTGAATCAGGTTCATTGAAAAGCTAGTGTTGTCTTGGTAAATCCTAAGATACAAATATTTAACACCTTAGATTGATAAGTTATCTGTGGACAATTGCTAAGTGCTCTTCTGGCACCAACTAAATAATATGTCTTTTAGTGGAATATAGATTGAAAAATGAAGTTATCAATGCTGTTTAAATTTCTTTTTTTTTTAAAACTTTTTTAAAGTTTGGAAATGGTTTTGTTAAGAATTTTCTATTGGCAATTGCTACAACCTCTCAGCTTACAATGTCTTAATGCTGCAGAATTTGCAAAAAAGCTTACAGGCCAACCCGGGCTCTCATCCATTTGATGAGGTACTTTTCATTTTCATCTTATCTTTGGTTTTTAACTCTCAGGATAGCATCTGAAGGGAACAGGAGTGTGTTATGAAGTTTATGATATGGGTGGGTCTATGGTAGTAAACGGTAAACCTTACGTTGATTATACAACTTGAGCCGGTGACCTCTTAGTCACACGGCAACTCCAGCAGCTGTCCCAAAAGTGATTAAATGTCCTAAGTTATTTTGATTTTTTTTTTTTGGTTTACAAGTTATTTTGATTAAGTGCATGAATCATGATCCATAATAAATGGAATTACAGTAGTTGCACGAGTGCTACCATTTTGCGCAAACATAAGGTAGTTTCTAACTGGAGATAGAGTCTCGTCATTGGGGATTTCTGTGAAAAACCCCACAACTAAATGAACCATAGATTATAATCATTTTTGCAATAGAGAAATATAAGTTGTATATTTCTTTTACGGTGTTTTTTTTTAAAAATTTAAAATGTTCCCTCCAAATGTTGAGGGGATTTAGTCTATCTGTAATGTCCTCCTCTAAGACTGGACAAATATATTTTGTATGTGACATACTGCAGTTCTACTACATGAAACTGTTCTGTGTTTTTGTTTTTCTCTCGCTCACATCTGTTATATGAAAATAGATACTTTACTGCAACATTGGAAACCCTCAATCTCTTGGTCAGCCTCCGATAACATTTTTCCGAGAGGTTAGTTTCTTTTAATTCTATGTAGTGAATGTAGATACAAAGTAAACAACACTTATGATGACCATATTTTCTCTTTCAGGTTCTTGCGTTATGTGATCATCCTGCCATTTTGGACAAAAGTGAAACACAGGGCTTGTTCAGGTAATGGGATAAAGTATAACTAAGTGGTAGTATCTAGTCTCTAGATGCCTAATCAGATTGGAATTGCAAAATCTTAATGGTTTTCTGGATGGAAAAAATGTATTAGACATTGAATCGTCTATTTCTGCATAAGGGCAGTAGCTAAATTTAACCAGTAAAGCCTTAAAGGTCTGGTAGCATTATTTTTTATTTGATTATGCTCAAAACCAATGGACCATGGTCATAGAATTTAGACAAAAATATTTAAGTGGAATGGTGCAAAATTGAATTTGAATGTGTCAATGAATCTCAGGATTTTAATCCGTTTTTACAATGTTGTTGTCTAATCCTGTGAAACAAAGTAATAGTTCTTTTGTTACGGAAGATTTGGTTTATGTGGTGGATTTTAATATTTTTCTTTAACTGTATGGTTTTCCTTTCACATATTGCAGTGCCGATTCTATAGAGAGAGCTTGGAAGATTGTGGATCAGATTCCTGGAAGAGCCACTGGTGCCTATAGTCATAGTCAGGTATTTGATTGGGTTATTGAAATTTGCTTTACTTCTTCACCGCATAAAGGTAGACCATGAAATTGTTATTATCTCCTCACCAGGGTATTAAAGGTTTGCGTGATACAATTGCTGCTGGAATTGAAGAGCGTGATGGTTTCCCTGCCAATGCAGATGACATTTTCTTGACAGATGGTGCAAGCCCAGCAGTATATTTCTACTTTGCTTTTTATACTTTCTTTACAGTGTTAAATATTTTCTTCATTTAAAATCTTGATGTTTTAATGGCTGTCATTTCTTTATTTTCAGGTCCATATGATGATGCAGTTACTCATAAGATCAGAAAGTGATGGTATTCTGTGTCCCATCCCTCAGTATCCTCTGTACTCAGCTTCAATTGCCCTCCATGGTGGCTCCCTGGTAACATTTTCTTTATACAAATACAATAGCATTAGGCATAATTTAACTTCAGTCGTAATCGTAATTAGATGTACTCCATTTTGACGAGTTGCTACGCGTGCCATCATTGAGAGCACCAAAAAACGCTTGTCACTTGAACTATCTTATTGTAGTGCTTTCATCAGTTGAATTATCCGTTTAACTCCGATGTTGTATCTATAGGTACCTTATTATCTAGATGAAGCCACCGGTTGGGGGTTGGAAATACCTGAACTCAAGAAGCAATTGGAGGATGCTAAGTCCAAGGGCATCAGTGTCAGGGCTCTAGTAGTTATAAATCCTGGCAATCCAACAGGGCAGGTGAGCTGTGAGGAACTATGTAGTGCTAATATCAGAGGATGCTTACTTATTACTTACAAGTTTCAATATGAAGCTAAGTTAAATTCATAACATGGATATTTTCATGCCTCCAGGTTCTTGCAGAGGAAAATCAGCGGGATATAGTAGAATTCTGCAAGCAAGAAGGTCTGCTTCTTTTGGCTGATGAGGTAAATGGACTGTTTTTTAAAATTATTGATATTCAATCAAATTGATTTTAAACATTTTTTAATTGATTACTTGGAAATGGCAGTTAGAAATCGCA
Organism: Cyamopsis tetragonoloba; assembly: GCA_037177725.1. Classification (NCBI taxonomy): domain Eukaryota; kingdom Viridiplantae; phylum Streptophyta; class Magnoliopsida; order Fabales; family Fabaceae; genus Cyamopsis; species Cyamopsis tetragonoloba. Next base: position 49,388,769 of record CM074124.1, read on the forward strand.
ACTGGCACTTTTTTTGTTGGTCAAAATACTTGCTTCAATTTATCTGAAATTACTGTTTTATTCAAGCTCGTAAGGCATAAATATAATACTACTGTGTGAAATCCATTTTGTAGGTATATCAAGAGAACGTTTATGTCCCTGAGAAGAAATTTCACTCTTTTAAGAAGGTGTCACGGTCCATGGGGTATGGAGATAACGATATCACCTTGGCATCTTTCCAATCAGTCTCCAAAGGTCACTTGGTGTAACAATTAGTTTATTATAACGAGAGAATAGACTTTTATGCTACTAAGGTGATTCACACCTATTGAAAATGTCTTTCTATTTGTCTTCAGGTTATCATGGGGAGTGTGGAAAACGAGGAGGTTATATGGAGGTGACCGGGTTTTCTCCAGAAGTGAGAGAACAGATTTATAAAATGGCATCCGTGAACCTTTGCTCTAATATCTCTGGTCAAATTCTCGCAAGCTTGGTCATGAGTCCACCCAAGGTAAACTCTTCCTCTCCTGAAATGAAATTTCATTATGGGGAATAATTTTTTGTTGCCACTAATCATGATAAGCTGTGATCACGAGTGTGTCAATATTTAAGTGCCTGTTTGGTTAAGATTCTCTGCTCCCCAAAATCAATTGCACTTGAAGTGATTTTGAATCTCCATGCAGATCTAATAAAAGCTAAAAATTCCGACTTACTCCGATCAATTCCACTTGTAGTGAAAGCTAAAGCAAACAGACTCTAAAATATTAGGAAAACACTTGAAACTTAATCCCCCTTGAAACCTGTTAGTAAAATCACCTAGGAGCTGATTCTGTTAAGAAGACATGTCTTAGTGTCTGCCTTCATTGTGTTAAAATGTTAGACATGTGCTTATGGTAGTCTCTTGGGAAATAAGAGAAAGGGGTATAATTGGAATTTGGGTTTGGGGTTGTAAACAAAAAAAGGGAGGGCCAGGTAGTAGAGGGTAAGCAATTAGTTAGGCAAGGTTTTGGTTAGAGCTGCTAGGGTTTTTCAGTCTCCTGAGCCAACCATATCGGTCGTTTATTGTTTCTGGTTTTTAATTATAGGAGCTTTGCACCATTTTTCTGTTATCAAGTAATATATCATTTGGTATTTTCTATCATTAAACTACTCTAAATAGAATTGTTTGTTCATGTGAATGACAAAAAATAACCATTTCAATCATTCCGTTGCGAGTTTGATGTTAATTGCCTTCTACATTTAACCATTAATATATTTCTGCAGGTTGGAGATGAGTCCTATGAGTCATTCATGGCCGAGAAGGAGAGTATATTATCCTCCCTTGCTCGACGCGCTAAGGTTAGTTTCCTGGGGAAGAAAAATTGATATTGTGATGACAACCGACAAAGTTTTAACCATGCTTCAAGATATACAGACTATTCTAAGCTACCCTTCCCCAAGTTTGGATTAGCTTAACCTAAAACTTGATGAATTTTTCCAATTTATTCTCAACAGACATTGGAAGAAGCTTTTAACAAACTAGAAGGTGTGACATGCAACAAAGCAGAAGGAGCAATGTATCTGTTTCCCCAAATTCGCTTGCCGGAGAAGGCTATCAAAGCTGCAGAGGCTGCAAAGAAAGCACCAGATGCTTTCTATTGTGCGCGTTTGCTTAATGCCACAGGAGTAGTTGTTGTTCCTGGTTCTGGTTTCGGACAGGTTAGTTTATGTACTGATTTATTGTGCTTTGTGAATGCCTTTACTCCGTAGTTTTCACACATAATATATTTACCGAACAAATTTATGACAAGATTATAACTTTGGTTCACGACTCTAAGGCCATTTCTCTTTGGTCCTTGACCTATAAGGCTATTTCACTTTGGTCCCTGGCTCTGTAAGACTTTCACTTCACTTTGGTCCGAGTCTGAAAAACTATTTCCCTTGGGTTCTTATCTTTCAAGAAATTTCATTTTCACTTTAGTCAATGACTAAGTTCATTTCACTTCAGTCCTTTCTTGGACTAATGTGATTTTTTTTTTTATGAAGTCAAGGACTAACGTAACTAATTTTTCTAATAGAGTCCGGGATTAAAGTGATTATTTGCTTGAAAAGATTTGGTTCCAACTAAGTTTCATTTTCATTCTTTTGGTGATTATAAGCTGATTATGTTGTTAAATTATTTTCTGTCATGCAAGGTTCCTGGAACATGGCATTTTAGGTGCACCATATTGCCCCAAGAAGAAAAGATTCCGGCTGTTGTCAACCGCTTGACAGAGTTCCATGAAAAATTCATGGATGAGTTCCGTTACTGAGTTGTTGAATTTTTTTTCCTGATGCATCAATCTGAGGGTTATTACTTGATTATAGTAAAAGCTGATGGATTTTGATTTTGTGCTTAAAAGGAACTAGGCCTTCATTGTTTCTAGATGAATAAATTTGTTGTTAGTGATTCAACTTATAGTTGCATTATGATGAATATGCACAACTTGAAAGAATATATGGTTTTCTCCATTCTCTTCCTACTATTGGATCATAGCCCTATACTTTTTATTTTAATAAAAACATTTTTAAAGTCAGGTAATGACCTAATGCCAAGCTACAAAGTGGTGGTGACATAAAAATTGTTATTATTTACTTGTTACAGGAACGATAACAACATATTCTATTATTGTTTTATTGGTTAAAATTTTAGTCTTGCAAAGATAGGGTAATGTTGAGGCGTTATGTAGTAATGTTCGCATATTCTTCATCGAAATTTTGTTAGCATTTCTCAAACATAATTTTATACTAAAAAAATGTTTAGGGTTTTATAAATTTATGTTAATTTGCTATTGAATTTGTTATTTGATAGAGTATATTTTATGATTTAGCAAGGGTTTGATTAGTGAATTGTACAATCAGCGTGGTTTATATAATTTGATTCAATTTGACCTAAATTACGGAAAAATTAATAAAAATAAAATTACAAATATTTTAAAGAGATTCAATTTTTTAAATTGAATTTGATATGTTTTTCTTGCTCAATTTTGAAAACCAAGGAGACTGAACTTCATGTAGTCTTATTTTAGTAGAACTTATATTTATAAAAAAATTAATTTAGGAGATATGGATGTGTTGCAGTAATTATTTGTCCAATAGAATATGCAAAATTTCTATGTTAATGTAAAATACATCTTAATTCAATTGCTTTATTTAGTGTGTGTTTGGTACAAGTAGCTTGTAACTTATTTAAGAGTTTATAGTTTATAGCTTATAAGTAAGTAGAGGTGTTTGATAACAACTAGTTTATAGTTTATATAAGCTATAAGCTAGCTTTCATAAGCTGGCTTATGAAAAGCTACTTCAAGTAGCTTGTAGCTTATGAAAAGTAGCTTTCAATAATTCTTTCCTATTTTACCCTCTAGTCATTTACTACATGTTTACTTTATCAAATAATTTATTACATGTAATTATTATTTGTCTTTTTAAGTCATTTAATAAATATAAGCTACCTAATAAGCTAATTTTACCAAACACCTATACTCAATTATAAGTTACAAGTCATAAGTTATAAGTTACAAGTTATAAGCCATAAGCTGCAAGCAATAAGCTATAAGTCATAAACTATAAGCTATAAGTTAGTTTTACCAAACAGAGCCTTAGTTATCATATGGAGTAATATAAAAAAAAGATATTAGAGTATTTTAGTCCATGACTTAAGAAAATAGGTAATTTAGTTCGATTGTCGTTTGTAGAGCATTTTAGTTCTTAACATTATTTGACTATTACGGATTGGTATCGTGACATGTTAAATGCAACATAGAACTCCCCTAATCAATTAATTAAGATCACTTGATTAAAGTTTTTAAATCTCCATTAATGTAATGGTCAGATAACGTTAAGGGTGTTTGCGGTTTGGTTTTGAGGGGTGTATTCATTTGGTTTAATTCGGTTTGTTTTATAAAAGAAATTTGATTGGATTTCATCTTTTTCTATTTAGATTGGATGAGTTTTTAACTTTATATCAATTATAAATAAAAATAAATATAAAACCAAATGTAAAAAAAACTAAAAAAAAAGTATATAGAATAAATGTCACACAAAAATATATTTATAAAATAAAGAGATAGAATTTAATTTTAAATAATAATAATATTTTAATAAGATAATAAATCAGTGTATTTAGAAAAGGTTATAATATCTGAATGGTTTTATAAAGTGAGAAAATATTGGTTGAATATTATTAAACTTTTTGTCTTGAATGGCCTTTCTTCTCCCGCAAACACTCCCTACACCCACCCTTCCTAACAGTCGTTTGCACCTCGAAGTTCAAGCTTTGGTTAGTTTGACTTCCTACTACCTTAAACCTTAAGTATTTTTACTTTCTGTCAACTGAAAATTTAACATACACTAAATGAGTTTAGGGATTTATTCGACCTTTGTTTGTCTTTTATTTTTAGATGTACAAAAGAAACTAAAGATGCTATTTTCGTTAAATAAATTAAACTAAAAAGGTTTAATGCGTCACTTCCTAATGTTATTGGACACGTGACAAGATCCAGTTTATTACACGCCTCTGCTCTGAATCGCGCCATGTTCTTGTAATAACTTGTTGACAAAGAAAATCCTAAAAGCAGGGTTCCCTTTATTCTTTCACTTCCCATTTTTGTTTCTTTCAACTTCTTTTCTTAATACAAATATACAACGACACAGACATGGGAACAAGTAGAAAAATCCAACAAATACCACATCACTCTCCCCTTGTAGCTTTCAGGTTTCAGAGCTATTTGCAGTTCATCAGTTACATAAACTGTACCTTGTTTGGAATTACCAAAACAATTTTTCTTTTACAAAAAATGAAAAAAGTAAACGGGAAATGATATGTTCTAAGACTCAAAATGTGCAGGGCACGTAACACGTAATCAATATTCCACTGTTGTACTTAAGGCAAATATTGAGCTTTCTTACTCTTAGTTTAAACTTAAAAATAATTTATTTTAAAAATAAATAAAAAAGTGATTTTTTAATTAGTTATAGTAAAAATAAGAAATTGTTTATGTTTGTTTAAAATATGAATATTTTTTTTTAATCTCTTTCTTATTATAGTTAATTATTTTAAAAAATAATTTAAAGTTATTTCTAAAAATAAGTAAAAATTTGATTATTTTCTACTTCAGATTATTTTGAGAAGTATACTACTATAAACAAACAAACAGACTCTTAATCTCTCTATGTAAATAAATTTATCTTTTTGTGATTTCTTCCAAAAAATAAAACTCCTAGTTGTTAACAAATTGAGGATCAAAACTTTTAAAGAGAAAATAAAAGATTTAATCGAATTTCTAATCTTAAAATGTTTTCCATTTTGTGTTTGATCATTAGTTTTCTTAAATCAAGTCCTTTTAAATTTTTTTATTTTAATTTTTAATCATTTTTTCCATTGTTTTAATATCAAATAACATTTTCAATTATTTATAAAAAATGTCACTTCTATTACTTGATATCTTTAGTATCATAACTTTTTTTTTTTTATCTAAATTATATAAAAATAAGAGACCAAATAAAAAACTTGAACCATTCAAAACAATAAATAAATAGATGAATTAAAAAAAAATTAAATAATCGTGGCACTAATAAAACAAAAATCAATTATTAATGAAAATTATTTGATAAAGACTTCTTCATATGAAATTAGAAACAAAACAGCTCAAATGAAAAAAATCTATAGTTTTTATGGGACAAGATTTAACTAAGCCAAAAAGAAACTCTCCAAAATATCAATTCCCAAATAAAAGAAAACTTTAATATATCAAAATCTAATACTTCTTTTTTCCATTAAATATTTTAAATTTTCAATTTCTTTAAATTGTCTTTAGTTAAACACTTGTTACCAGCACCTCTTTATATTCAATTAAAACTTTTAACAATGTTTGTTATTACAAGGGAAGCAACCACATGAACTAGGTCTTGAAAATTGAGAGTGATGCTTATGAATCATCATCATCTTTTGAGCTTGTTCACTTGTCTTTTGCATTTGCTCCAAATGTTGCTTTCTGGCTTCTTCTCTCCACTCCTCTGCTTTCCTGTGAACCACTGACATCCTCTTCATCAATTTCTCTTCTAGATTTGATCTCATCTTTTGTATTTTCACCTGCTCAAAGATATTCCAATTCAATTATGTACTTCTAATATTTAAAAAATGCTTGGTAATGTGCAAAATGCTTCTGAGCTTTTATGTTTTCAATGCTCTTAAAAAAATAGAAACAGTTTTGTAATACTACTAATAGATTGTAAGAGTTGAAAAGATAGTATGCCTAGTAGTTTTCAACTTAAGGTTTGTTTTTATTGTATTATTTTTATCCTCTTCTTTGATTCCCTACATGCAATCCAAAATCCAACTGTCTCTAAAGTAATAATAAAAAATGCTTCTTGCCCTTTTTTGTACAACATTTACAGCATACACGCGAAAACTAGTACGGGAGAAAGACCCGTGCATTTGATGAGACCCGCGTGATATATGGGTCGCACCAGATGCAAGAGACTTTCTCTCGTAATGGATGACCGGATCTAGGAAATTAACTTTTTAAATTAAACAATTAATGTTGAATTCTCCATACAAAAGATCAAATTTTAAGCTTGAAATCATTGTGGGTGAAGATTGATATTCAAACCAAATGGTAATAACTAATAAGTAATAACCATAACTATAATAATCATAAAGGAAAAAGAATAACAATCACAAACATTTTTCATACACTTATCACATAATTTGTCTTAAGTCACAACATTTTCAACTCAATTGTCATCGTTTAGGCTTTGTTTGGCTAGGCTATTTTTAGCTTAAAGGCTACTTTTAAGTTAAAGCTATGAACAAGAGCTTTTAAAAAAAAAAGACTAAAAGTTTTTTGAGAAATTTATTAGTTTTTTAACTTATAAACTACTTATAAGTAAAAAGCAATTTGTTTTATAAAGTATTATATTTAATGTACTTCTAATGTTGCAGGAGAAGTAGATATAGAAGTAAAGGGAGAAGAGGAAGCTCAAATTTGTAGCTTACGTTTTCAGACCTTCTCTTTAGTAAAAAAAAAAAAAAAAAGCTACTTTTTGAATTTAAGAACTTTTCTTAAAATCTTTTTGGCCCAACTTCTCCTTATAAAGAGATAAGGAAAAGAGAAGAGGAGCTGAAAAAATGCTGGACCAAACGTACACTTAATTGTTTTAACCGGTCCAAATAAGACAAATCTTACATTGTGCCAGAATCATTAAAAAAAGTAACACTCAGTTTGACATAACTCTAGCCAACTCAGATACCACAAGTTCCTCACAATTTTCTAAATGCAATATTTAATTGTTCACATGTACTCCTTAATATAATATTATGAACATCATGACTTCAGGGTTCGTAACTTACTTTTTTATTAGTGATTAGTGAAGCATGAAGCATGAAGATAGAGATGTTGTTTTAGATTGAGGAAGATTCAAAGAGTAGACTGGTCAAGAAGATAAATACCAATAATAAAAATAATAATAAAGTTATCTGAATTGGGGGGTGGCTCGAGGAAAAAAAGACCACCAAAATGCCCGGCAAAGAATTTGATTGTAGTCAAAAGTTCATAACAAGAAAATGCAAATTTTGCAAAAAGGCTTTGAATGTAAAAATGAAGATTGTCCTGTGTTTCAGTGTGTTCAGGATACAAGGATAAAATACCATGTGCATTACACAGTATTAATCTGCTCTTACAAACAGTTCAAACTTTAAATTGCTGCCAAAAAAGTGAGGTTGTGTAATGATAACTTGTACTTAGTAATTATCATATTTCAGATTTCAATGCCAAAGCAAGTGGTCAAGTACCAAAATGAAAATACTACCAAGAAAATTAAGGGCAGGATGACCAACCAATGGAAGAACTGCTCTACATGCTAAAAAATTTACAATTTTTGGTAGATTTCATCTCTTAATAATAGAGTTAGTGCATGTTTGTGAACCCTCAAATTTTGGGATATGATCAGTTATTTGCTCTCTAGGATAGTTGGAAAAAATAAGCAGTTATTTCTCTAAAATAAGTTGAAGAAAACACCCTCTTACTTGTTCTAATACTCAAGTTGTTGGACAGTTCATTTAATTTGGATTGTGTGAGAATGTTGAGCTCTAGTCATTTGATCAACAATAACTTCTATTTATTATCATTTGATTATTGATTATTCAATAAGTTTTTTTGTTTGGTTAAGACTATATTTGGAAACACTTTATTTATTCCTTTTCAAAATTTCTCTTAAAAAGTTGATAAAAGTTAAAGTATTACTTTTCAAAATAAGCCAAACTAAACACATGATAGGTTGAAAGAAATTACTGCAAACTAAACACTATTCACAAGAAAAAGGATTGGAAATGAAATACCTCAAGCTTTCTTGACCTGGCTTCTGCTTTAGCATTTTGAAGGTTTACCCAAGCTTGGATTTTTGCCTCCTCTCTCTGATACCTACAACAACTCAAATCGCGGTTCAGTTCTAAACACACAATACACCATGTTATAAAAACCACACCATGCTGAAAATTTAAGGCTTAGTTACCTAAGACAGTACTTGGTTTTCTCCTCTTCTTCCCACGTTGCAGCAACGCAATCCGAATCGGCCTTCTGGCCGGAATTATGTCTCAAGCTTTTCGATATTTCCTTCTCTTCCTCTTCGCTCGAGCTCCAATTCGAAGGGACCAAATCATACTGTGTTCCGAGTTGAAGTTTAGAAAAATGGCACTCCTCCAATTGAATAACATCAAGAGGGAAACCATTGGAGTTAGCCAATGCCAATGGTCCTGACCGACTTGCAGGCGTGTTGTGCCGTGCCGGAGATGAACTCTTGACTGGAGTGTGGCATCTAGAAGTTGTTGAACTTCCCAAAGGAGTCATCTCTGTCCCAACATCTTTGTGTTGAACCTCATGAATCACTTCTGTGCAAGCATCTTGCATTGATTCCACAGCTGGGTTTTTGAACAAGAATTTTTCTTTTGTTGGTTCTGAATATCTGAAATTTGGCAAAATTGGCTCTGTGGTGTCTGTGAACTTATCTGCATTGGAATCCACTATATGTCAATAAGTTGTTAGATTAGTGAAATTGTGATGTGACATGTCCATTATCTATTTCTTTCAATTTCAAATTCACCCTAACTAGCATGAGGAATTTGGTTCTCTTCCCGTTTTGATGTTAAAAGTTGCAACAATATCAGTACAAGTTACCATCAATTTCAACAGTTTAGAATACTAGGATATATAAAGTTTCAAATCAATGTTTGTGGGCAATATCACAGCATAATAACATGGTTTCAACCATCACTGAAACCACATTAGACCATTATTGCAGTTTGCAATAGCCACATCCAATCGCATTTTCAAAATTAAACACAATCTGCAACATCAGGGTTTCGACACTGACAGAAATTGCATTCGACCCTCATTATGGTCTGCAATGGTCGTATTCGGCCATATTTAGCGACATTTAACATGGCGTGACTATGAATGTAACAAAACCACAAGCATAATTTGAAACCTGGGGGTCCAACAGAGAGTAACCAAATCATGCTAAAGTGAATTAACTCCCAAAACTAGCATATTGATTTGCAGCTTATCTTTAATCATTAATCATACTTCTTAAAAGATAAAAACTTTTGAAGATAGAAAAAGGTTTGGATTTTGGAATGCAATAAAAGACAAAAGAGAAAGGAGAGAATGATAATGATAATGATAGCAAAAAGTGGTAGATTGAAAAGAATAAAGTTGAGTTTGTTGAAGTTAAGATTGTGATCCCACCCACCTTTTAGTACAATGTCTGTAGGGCAAGAGACACCATTGAAAGCGCCAAAGGAGTTAAGGTGGTCCAAAGACGAAGACCATTGCAAGTTAGAGACCACCCTTTCCTCTGTTACCCTCGATTTCTCCGAGAAACCCTCCATTTGTCTGATCTTTGAGGACTCAGAAAGTGAAACTTTTGTATTGTTGTTGTTATTATTATGAGCAGGTGAATCATTGCAAGGGGAACTCATGAGCCATTTTTCAGCATCATCCCATTTCGAAGGAAAGTTCCTTTTTTGAAGATTCTTTCCAACGCTTGAGCTGAAACAGAAAACGGGTCTTCCTGGGGTTGAAGGAGAATCTAGCTTCCTCTGTTGCTGCGAAACAGAGTTGTTGGTGATGATTCCTCTGTTTTCAAATGGAAATGATGATTTCACGAACTCTGAGGTTTCTCTCAGATTGAGCTTGCAAAGTGGGTCGGGGAAGGAATCTTCAAATGGGTTGTTGCCTTTTGGATTTGGATTGGGATTGTTCTTCTTCCCATGCAAGTTCATGTTGCTCTCAATGTGAGATTCCTAAACAAGAAAAAAAGAAGAAAAGTGAGTGAGAAATACTTGAAACAGAGGAATTGAAGCTAAATAGCAACAGATTAGAGAAGTAGTAGAATTGAAGGTAAAATAAATTAAAGGTAGGAATTTTACTAACCCCAGTATGTGGAAATGCAGGTGGAGAATGGAAGAATTTGTGGGTGGGAAGGTCGATGAGAGAGAGTTATGAGGAAATTGGAAGTGTGGTTGTGTTATGTTTATAACATTAGTGAAATTGAGAGGTTGAAGATTGGGTTTTAGGGTCAGAAGAAAGTGACTGACCGTAGAGGCAGTGGAAGAAGACGAAAGAGTACATATTACGAAATAGTGATGGACTGTTTTAGTCCCTAAACTTTGTGAGAATAATTCACTTTAGTTTTTGACTTTGTGCGGATAAGTCACTTTAGTCTTCGATTTTATATTTTACAGGTCACTTTAGTCCCTAAATTATATGATCATTCATCTTAATCCCTAAAAGTCAGGAACTAAAATAACTCATTTCGCGAGGGAGCTTTGAAACCTATACATATACATAGGAAATAGTTAAAAGATTTAAAAGATTAAAATAAAAAAAATTGTTATATCTTTATGCTAAATTCTCCAACAAATTGTACTGTCTATTTACTCTTTCATTTTTCACTGAACATTTATTTTTTTGAAAGATAATTAACCTTTCTCAAAAAAATTAAGTAGATACAAAATTTGTAAAATAATTTAGTAAGGGTAGCTGTCATAACTTATAGTAGTATAATAGTAGCACACACATTCATACTAAAATGGGTAAAATATATTTTTACTCCCTCTAAAATATCTTTTTTTTTTTTAATTTAGTCCTTATTAAAAAAATTATTTCAGTCCCTATCATTGTTTAAAAAAATTGTTATTTAATCTCTATCAAGTTAAACTCATAGTTATATTCCTAAATTATATGGTATAAAAATAATATTTTATAACAAATTTTTTATTGTTTTTGAATTTAATTTTTATAAAAAAATTGAATTTAGTCTTTATTTTTTAAAAATTATATTTTTAAGTTTCTAGTACTTAATTTCGAGTTTAACTACGATAAATTTATCATAAAATTAGTAGTTAGCAAGAATTTAAGAGTTTAATTCTTTATAAATATTTACCTAGACTCGTTATCTCCGGCACTATAGTTGCCTTAGCCTTAAGTGGAGGGACTCCTAAAAGGTGAGAGTATATGGGCTAAGTGGGATAAAAGAAGGCGATAGCTCTCTCTAAAAATTTATAATCTCTCGTATCATAAAAAGATGATAAGTTCTTCCAAGGAACCCATACACTAGTTTTCAAAGGATTTTCTATAACTCAAACCCTCACTAGAAGCACTCATCACACTACTAACAAGGTGTTGGACAAGTGATAAGCAACTTGGTTTCTTGTAAGGATGATGACACAAGTTCGAATTCCGGAAAGCGTACTTGTTGAGAAGAGAAGTAACCATAATACTCCATCCCCAGAATTGCGAGAGCAACATCTCCCATAATTTTAAAGAAGCATTCATCACACTTTACCCAAGAAGACAAAAAAACACACTCATACTGATCACTCCAAAATGTGAGAAAACCTAGGATACCTAAGGGAGAGACTCTCCTATAGAGAGAAAATGCATAAATTATACATTAATGGGTAGTTCATAGTCTTCGTAATCATATCTTTTGAGGTTTCTATTTGTTATCTAACTGTCATCGAATAATTAAATTTGATTTCAATGTTAGTTGTTAATTTATTTTGAAATGCCAGCCATCAATTTCAAATTCTGTATGGAGGTTGAGTTGAAACTTGAAAGGGTAAGCATTGATTGTGAATTTTGAATTGTGGTATCTAAGTTCTACTCTCTGTGGTAATTAAGCACCTAGCACTATGAGTCTCTCTGTCTCCTAATAATATATACACTCCTACACTTATAGCTTTCCATGCCAAATCATTCTTATTTCACTTCTACTACTTATAGCTTTTTGTCTCTATTTGTCTCTCTTCATGTGAACCAAGCAAATAATAATAATGGTGATTATTTTTAAATAATTTAACTAAACAATAGTATATATTTTAACCATATATTTGTACTCACTTAACCTAGTGTACTAAATATACATAAATAGTAAATATATAAATGCATTCAACATGTTGATCTGATGATTGAGGAATACTGCTTTGATTAGCATGTCTTTTGTTTGAACCTTATATAGTAAGTTTGTTTTAAAAGACTTATTTAATGAAAGTTTTAATTTGAATTAATAATGGTGTTAACCGTTATTAAGTATAATTTTATAATTCAATACACATTCGAAAAATATGGGGAGATAAAATGCATATTTTAATTTTTTTTTTTACTAAAATACATTTAAGATAAAGTAACTGAGACTAAATTATAATTAATAAAAAAAATTATACTACGTTTTATCACAATGACAAAATTATGTTTGGGATAAAAGTTGTTCAGATTCTATTATTAACTTTTTCCGCTCCAATTTTATTTTTTGTGGTATATCCAAAAAAAAAAAATTGGCTCAGAAAGTAACTCAAACTTTTTTCTTTCGGACTGTCACTAAAAACATGGGATTTTATTTCAATAGAGTAGAGTGAATATCTAAAGTAAAAAAAAGTAAAGATGTATTTATATTTAGTTTATTTTAAGTGAATCAAATTTATAAGATATTGTTGTTACTAAAAAAAAATTATGAGATATTATAATTTAAATAAAAAGAAATATATATTTATTTTCTTACTTTACACACACTTTCGCTGTAGAGAAGTAGGAATGTGTTCAGGTTGAGTTAGATTGAATTTTGACTATTTTGAAGACCAAATGGCTTGTGTTGGGTTGGTTTGATGTTTACAAGCTAACCCAATCCCGGACTAAATTGGGTTGAATGCACAAGTCTACATAATTAAATTAAAAACAAAAATTCTATTTTCTTTAAAAAAATCTATAAAATTTATAGCAACATAATATTCTTTTTATCTATGTTTATTGATTTCATTGAGTAAAATAAAATATAACATCAATAGTATAATGGTAACAATATAACATAGTCATAATATAAAAGACAGAATCAAATATGCTATTTACTCGCATTTAAGTTTTAAAAGTAACAAGACAAAGATATAAAATAAGTTTAGTTCAACCAAATATTTGTTTTTTCTCTCAAGTCTTCATTTGAAAAGAAAGTAACCAACAGCGAGAACAAGAAGGGAATAAAACAAAGTTGCATTAATAATTTAGTTTGAGTAGTTTGAGTTGAGTTAAGTTCAATTGGTTTATAAAATGCAAATGAAGTACCCAACTCAAACTGATTTTGATTTAGATTCAGTGTAAAAAAAATCTAAACCAACTCAATCACCTAAATTAACTCGAAAAAACTTAGGATCCGAATTTCCTCCTATTACTAGATCTAATGATCCACATTTAATTCTCTATTTTTTAACTTTATGATTTTTTTTTCAAAATTTAAAGATTTGATTCAACCACATCAACAAATAGAGGTCGAGTTACTGGACTAAACCTATTTTCTAAAAACTTATTTAAATTGAATTGAGTTGTCCGGATTCGTAGGTGTATCGGACCCATTACTCACCTCTATAAAGTAGCTAAATCCAAAAACATGATAGGTAAAATTGTACCTTCGATTTTACCTCTTCTAGAATATATATTTAATTTATTACGTAAGTTTGCGGACGTAAATAGACATCAATTCAATTTACTTTTCGTAGCTAGATAATCATTGAGATGGATCGTAGATGTTATCAAAATGCAAACATCACATAGGGTTTATTGCTTTAATTTATAATTTTGCACCATAAATCATAATTTGATCCAACTAAAAATATTATTCTTCACTCAAACCATGATTTAAAACTCAAATTCAAATTTGATCCAACATAATTTTGTCAGATATACTATTTTCAGACAAAACTGAATCCAACTTGCATATGTCAATGGCTTCGAATTGAATACAAAAAGATTTTAAATTGAATTTGAAGAGTTATAAAATTGTAGGCAGAACCTGTATGCTGACTATGCTGAGACTCTGAAGAAGAAGTCAGTGAGAAGAAGGTTGGAGATGTGGCAGATGTTTGTTTTGCCAAAGATGGGGTTGTCATAATTCAAACATAAATTATTATTAAAGAAATTCATCTTTGGATAACAAACAATTCAGAAATTAAAGCAGATTGAAATAAGTTGGGTCGAAATAGACTTTAGATGGTTAAGTTTAAGTTTAATTTTAAAATAAGAGGTCTGAACTTAATTTGTAATTTATTATTTTTTAAGGTTCAAAAAGCCTGTTTAAAAGCTTATTTTATAATTAAGTTCTTAAAATTATTTAAAAAACCTTATTTTTAAATAAGTTAATGGACATAAAGACATATATTCTTTTTTTATCTTTTTTTTGATAAAGACATACATGAGCTAGTAAAAAAAATCTTTTTAACACAATAAAGATATAATAATAATATTTTTTTAACCTGTGCAATATGCAGAGGTTAAGAAACCACAAAAAAAAAGAAAACATAGTATTTATTGTGGGTTATACATAATATCATTAAAGTTTTAATTTTTTTCCTACAAATTTTCCACCTTTAGTTTCGTAACTTATGCAACACAAGTTAAAAACTCTTAATAATAAAACATAACACTAAAAATTTCATGTAATAGTAGTAATAACATATATAATCATATTATAATTTATTATTATTACTACTAATACTATTATAATTATTTAAATAGGTTGATCTATTTAGCTTAATAGGCTTTTCAAAAAGTCATAAAATATGACTTATTTAATTAAACAAACTTTTTAAATAACCTTAACCTAAATTTGATATGGACTATAATTGGGTCTCTAAAACGACTTGTCTATTCCCACCCCTAGACACTTGCTCTTAAAGCAAAGCCTTCAAACGCTTGTGTAAATCTATTTTTATTCCATCAAGAGTATCCTATTTTTTTTTTTATAATCAAAACATAAAATTATAATATTATATTAAAATTGAGAATACAAAAGATATTTCAAACCCATTACACAAGAGTATCCTAATTGACAACCAAAATCTAAAAACCCAACTATCATACAAACTATGTCGAATTTTGTCAGTAAGATTCTTGGGTAAATTATTAAATGTATAAATTGTTGAGTATCACTCATGGTACAACATAGTGAATCTACTCTACTGCTTTCAATAAAATAATCATGGATACTATGAACCTTAAAAAAGGAGGGCTTTTTTACCTATTTGGTTATGGAGTATCATGAAAACTTTTTTTCAAAAAACATTGGCTTCTGCAATACAATCTAAAAGGCAAATTGTTTTAACTGGTGCCTCAAGTGGTATTGCTTTACTACTATTTCTCGAGGTAGAATCACCTTCAAAATTTATTATATTTGTATGTGTCCTCTTTTGAGAGTTCTACATGCGATATCAACCAAGGAAGTTGATTGACAGAATTGTTAAAGACAACAAAATTAATTATATGGGACCAAATTTTTATGTGTCATAGGTTTTGTTTTGAAGCACTCGAGGAGAGTATAAAAGACATCATGCAAAGTTCTTCACTTAAAGACTTGTCCTTTGGTGGTAAAGTGATTTTATTTGGAGGTAATTTCAGACAAATTCTATCTGTTAGACATTGTGCATACAACACTAAACTCCTCTAATATGCAGGATCATTGCCAAATCTTGAAGTTGATTAAAAATATGAGATATCAAGATAATAACAACCATGTTAACAATATTGAGCTTAGGGAATTCTCCCAATGCTATTGGATGTTGGTGATGGTAAAGTCGATGAGTCTAATGATGGAATCGCAAAGATAAATATTATTGACTCACTTTTCATTAAGAAATTTGATGATCTTATACGCGCTATTGTAAATAGAATGTATTCTAATTTGTTGCAACATTTTCGAGATGAACTCTTTTGACAAGGTAGGGCCATATTAGCATCAACAATCCATACTGTTGACAAGATTAATGTTCATGTTTTGGCACAAATTCCAAGAGAAGAGGTGTATTATAACAGTGACAGTCATTAGGATTTTCCTAATCACACAATTACATTAAAAGTTAGTATTCCCGTAATATTATTGCGAAACTTAAATCAATTTGAAGAATTGTGAAATAGTAGTAGATTTATTGTCAAGACTTGCAAATCATGTCATGAAAAAATATAGGTAATATTACTTACATTCTAAAAATGTCAATGACACCATCTCTGTCATCATGGCTTCAAGCGCATTAGAAAACAATCATCAAGGACACCATGTCAATGTCAATGACCACAATTCTCTGACCCTGTTCACAGCCTTCACAAATTGTATATATATTACATTCAATTTGATCCTCTTTATTTTTTCCTATCTGATAGAGGATCAATATATTTATATTCCCAAATTTGATCTGTTTTCATTATGGTAGCTAAACTTATATTTAGGAACTCGATACTGTTAGAATCCTCATTGGACTTATTATCTGTGTTTTATACTATAACTAATCTGCACCATACAATGACAATCTGCAGTTGCTAATCATCACGCTATCATATTTATATACCTCATTATTGAAACATATTCATCTCAACACGTGAAAAATGTCTCCGGTCCAATAATGCATTTTCTTGATTACATAATTTCATTCTTGCCCAATATTGCTTTTTGAAATTATATTCATCATTTAGTTGCATTCTCAAACATTACTTATATTTTAGCATGTTGATTTTTACAATTACATATCTTGTAACCATAACCCGTGTTACGCACAGGTTACAACACTAGCATAGTGAAGGAAAAAAGACTTTAACTTTAGCCCATTACAAAATATCCTAAAAATTACTAAAATTTTTAATTGAAATCTTAAATATAAACTTGATATGTATTAAGCTTAAAGTTAGATCAAGAACATAAAAAGATGATCAAATCTAGGGTGAAAGATAATTCATTCTCTTTTGTTGTACAAAGGTGTTCCGGTGTGGTGAAGATAGTACCTATAGAAACTCTCATACTCAAGTTAGTGATTTATTAGGGTTGGGTGTGATTAATGAAAAGTTAAAGGACTGTTTGGTTTGTATTTTCATTTTTTATTTCCATTTTCTCTTTTCATTATGTTTCTTGTTTTATAAAATTTTACAAAGTTTTCAGTTTTTTTCTGTAAAATTTAAAAAAACAGGAAACAAAAAATAAAAACAGAAAATAAAAATACAAATCAAATAATCTCTAAATACCTTGCATAAAGTGCTATGTATTTATAGTGAGATCTCTAGAATTTTACGTACTTTGAATCGTCAGGGGCTATTGGGCTTGGGCCTTTAGCCCAACTAAGCTGTAGCCCACATATGGTCTTTTTGCTATATCCGCGATCTATAAATTTTTATAAATTTTCTTTCAAATAAACCCTCTATGAGGAGGCATACGATACCTTAAATTAAATGTTGGCCGTACAAGAAAAATGATTTGAAAAAAGAAACTTGCAGCCAAGGAATCGATGGATAGAATCTCTAGTTTTGATTTTGGTAGGATTAGAGAATCTGCATTTTTCTAATAATAAACTTGATTCCTTGTTACTTGCACGTATAATATAACAATCACTATCTATCTCACACCCATCATAGTTTATTTTATTCAATATAATGCGTATTATTGCGTTAGGTTTAATTACAAAATTCCTTTCCAACTTTTAGATGACATGTGGAAATATAAAAATATATATATAAGTGGCTTGTTTTGTTCCATTGTTCCAACGACTTTAGTGCACAAGAAAGCTTAAGCCAATTATATGAGCTTCGTACTGCATTTGCCTACAACTTGACTTTTCCTATTCTTATATACACGCACTGTGTACATAAGGAGCTTATCAAATCAGACAAATATGAGACAGGTTTTTTATTACAAGAGATGAAAAAAAGTTAATACTGACGGCTGAATTTTACTACAAAAGAGTAAAAATTAATTTTTTTATTAAAAAATAAGCTTGAATGAATTGAATAATTTAGAATATATTAATTAGATATACAAATTTTCACCCATTTTATATACAAATATTTAATATTTTATGTTTCTAGTTAAATTTTTTCGTTTGTGTTAGTAGTTTTCTGACAAAAATGATAGTTAAATAAAGTTAAAAAAAATCAGTATCATATGCTAGTGAGCAAATGGTTCCTTTTAAAATAATAATAGCTAGATATTGTTAAAATAAATTTAGTGTATAAATTTATTCTTGTGATAATGTATGATTAACCTCTTATTATTATGTTTTTATCCCAAAATAAAAAAGACAGAAATTGAAAAAAAATTAAATACAAAAAAGAAAAATATTCCCTCCGTTCAAAAATAATAGTCACTTTAAAGGATTTCACATACATTAAAAAAAACAATTAATATCTCTAGAATCTAACAAAAAGTGGATGAATAGACAAAATCATCCTTTGACTTTAAAGTTTACTAATAGATATTGGACAGCAAAATAATAAAAAATGATAAAGGCAAAAAAAGATAATAAATACATCAAGTTGATCATCAAGAAAGCTTGGGATTGCGATTGATTGGACCTCTAGGTGTATTCTTTTCTTGTTCTTTTGTTTTATTTAATTGATTTCGTATGTTTTAATTTGGAGTGAATATTTTTTTAGTTTTTGGGTTTTTGAGAACAAGATAAGATTATAGTGTGAGATCACTATAATTGCTTCTTGGAGGTCTTTGGCTAGGGTTTGCCAAAGATATATTCGATAGTAGACTTGTCCTTGGGTAGGCTTTGAGTTTGAACTTAGAGTTTTGATTGAAATCCTAAGAGAGCGATTCTTTAGGTGTTACATGTAAATCCTAAGAGGTGTTTTAAGGTGGCTGAATTGAAGTCCTAAGGAGTAGGGTTCTTAGGCATTGCTTGTGAAAAATCCAAGAGAGGGGTCTTTCGATGGTGTAGGCTGCCTATGGTTTTTGAGTGATCATTGTATGTTGTAAACAATTGTAATGTCACTTGTTTTGTCTCTCTTTATTGCTTTTAATACCACCTTTGATCACACACATATTACCACTTCATTGCAAGTTCGTATACCTATTGAAATTAAGCCTTTTAAAGGATTGATAACCTCTAAAACTTGCAAGTCATACTTGTTTGTGATATCACCAATTTGATTCTATTAAGAGGTCTGTAAATTGAACTCGATAATCTTCTAAAATGAAATTTGTGTTAAGTGCTCTATTTTTTATCATCATATAACTACACTTTGTGATTTTCAAATATTCAACTTAACTCATTGAAAAACAACTTTATGAGTTCACAATTGTTTTGCTGCGTTTATAACTCTACACTCGTCTCTTGCAAAAATTTGCCAAGCTAGTTCCTACCTAATTCACCCCCTCTTAGTCAGGTGTTTACTCTATACGTTCCAACATACCCGAGCTTGTTAATAGCCTTGTTTTGCCTATTGCTCACAACAGGCTTCATACTAGTCAAATGAAGCACAAATGGAGTCACTCTCAACCTTGTTGTGACCATTGTCAATGAATTGAAAAAACCATTCTCCATGTGCTATGTGATTGTCCTCAGTTATTCTCCATGTGTATCAGTGTCGACTCCAGGCCCAAGCAATTAAAGCAAGGACTTTGGGCCCCAAATATTTAGACAAAAATAGGTCCTTAAATAAATTTTTTTATAAGCCAACATTAAAATATCTATTTAATTGCAGCAATATGTTGAATATAATTATATAATTAATCTTAATTTTTTTCTAAACGTATATATTTAAAATATTTTATGTCAAAAATTTATTTTAAACCTTCAAATATATTGAACCGTCCGTAATGTGAATAGAGAGGGGAATAAATGTGCTGATGCTTTAGCAAGAACAGGATTAACCTCCAAGTCCTCCTTCTCAGTTCGTTGTACCCCCAAGTCAAAGTTTCTAATCCTAGATTTTTTTTTAATTCTTTTCTTGGGCCTTACCCCTTTCTTTTATTAAGAAAAAGATAAAAAAGAAAAAAAGAAAATCGTCTTAAGAATAATAGAATAATTATAATTTTAAAATGAAGAGCAAGGTGAAGGAGCAACCAATCCCATGGTCTGGAGTTCACCGGCAACCAAGTGTAAAGAAATAAGTAACTTTGGCCAGACACGCCTCTTATCTACTTCTATATTTTTGCATCTTCACAACACATGGGCCACCAATAATTCTATTTTTATATAAAAAAACTATATAAGATTCAGATAATTATACTAACCTCCTCTCGTCTCATATTTATTCTTGTTAGTTTTTGAATTATACTTTTTTTATAGATAGAAGAGAAAGTAAGTGTAATAAAATACTGAACCATATTTTTAAAAATGAGAAAAAAATAAATATAATAAACGCAAACTTTTAAAAAATTAATATATAATTATCCCATAATATTTTTTTTTGATATAAATTATCCCATAATATAAAACCGGTGCTTGTACTATATTATTAACTAATTCATCTTGTTGTGATGTCATCAATTATAATGAATATTATTATTATACTATATATCTAGCACCCACCCATCAACAATTCCACTCTTTTTCTTCTTCATTCTTTCTTTCTCCTTCATCCATGTTCTTGACAAAGAACTAAATTCATGGCTTTTAATTGTAATTGTTCATCTCAAATCTCACCAATTCAGAAAATTAGTGGCTCCTTTTTAAAATACTCAAAAAAAGATTTGGTCTCCAAACGCAGCTCTGTCCCACAGAAAAAAGTACCAAATTTTCATGGAGTGCTCAGGATCACAGCTTCCATCAAGAACAAGGTCAATTATATTTCTTCCATAATTTTTTCTTTTCATGATTTCATATAGTTAATTGATAAAATTTAGATTTTTAATTAGGTTAATTGATGTGTAATTTGTTTCTGATTAAACAGGTTTATGAGGATGAATCTCAGGGCATAATTTGCTACGAAGATGAGAATGGAGAAATAATTTGTGAAGGGTATGATGAAGGGCCTCGTTATCAACGAATTTCAGAGCCAACTTATCACCCAAGGTAGATTTTTTTTTACCAACATAGTAATTAACTCCTTCCCAAAAAAACAGGTATTCAACTCCAAAATTTAACAATAAAATTTCGATCTAGAAATTGAATCCTGATTTTGTGTATGAAAAAGACCTATTGAGAGATATTATACTCATTTCGATAATCTCTTCATTTCGAAGTGATTAGTCTGATGACCGAAAGATATCTTTAAAACAAAAAAAAAAAAAACTTTTAGTGTTTGAAGATTTTGTTGGTTCTAAATAAACCTTTACTGCTAAAATGCTCCAAATTAGTACTTTTTTTAACACTTTATCTGAGCAGAGGGATTTTGTTGGGTTACAGGGATGCTGAAATAATGAATCTTCTACAACAACAAAATTGTCTTAAGATTCTGAAAGGGGAAGAAATAATCAATAATCATGAAGTTGAAGGTGTTGGTGGTCCACAAGAGGATTTGAACTTCAAAAAATGGCTATAATTCCAAATAATCTCAGTTTGGTCTTTGTCACACTCAAAGGTCTTTTGTATAGTTACTTGCTGTGCTACTAAATGTATCCACAAAGGAATAATAATGCCAAAAAAAAAACTGTGATTAAATGGTGAAATCAAATAGCACATGTGTGTAGCAGGTTTGTTCCTGCAAGCACATTTTTCTATGCAACTTGTAGAAATTAATGGATATGGCAATGTTAACTTTTCTTAATTGCTTTTCCTTTCTGTTAATTGTTAAGTTCATGTTTGTTTAATATAACTTTATGTCATCTGATATTATGGAATATGAAAGGAACTCAATTATATGGTTTAATTTCCTAAATGTTAATCAAAAAGCTAAAATACATTAAATTAGAGTGATTCCTGGCTCTAACCACAAGCAAGCAGTTTTACATGTTTGATTCAATTTATTTTTGAAACTTTTTTCTTCTTTTAAGGAGATTTTTCTTAAAAAAAAAACATAAATAAACTATTATTTCTATAAATACAATATTTTTTAAGAGATAAATATTAATTTAGTCTCTCAAAGATTTACTTGTCACTGATTTCGTCATTTAAAAGATTATTGTTATCAAATTAGTCCATCGAACATTTAGAACACTACAAATTAAAACTAGTCCCTAAATATTTAAAATACTATTAAATTAGTCCCTTAAAAATTTATAACACAATTAAATTAGTCCATTAAAATACACATAATAAACTTTTAAAAGGTTAATTTAATGACAAAATATTTGAGGGACTAAATTAATGACTATCAAATTTTTCGAGGATGAAATGGATATTTTTTTATTTTTTCTAAACACCCAATTATATTTACCATATTTCACTCTTAAGAGTTTAGCATAAAAGAGAAAGAAAATACATTCTAAGTGCAAAGGAAACAAAATCAGTGGGGTGAAACAGAGGTTTGTAGAAAGGTGACCAATTGAATGTGGCTCCCTCAATTTCTTTTTAAAAAATTCTTCTTATATTAACATTTTTTTTAAAAAAAAAAAATTCTTTTTTGGCAAAAAGATTCTTGAACCTGGTTCTAGGATTAACGATATTATTTTCCTTCCTTCTAACTCTGCTTTGAATCCAACTGTCTAAGGAATCTTTCTAGGTATGCATTGATGTGATTGTGAACAGATGGACTTTGACACTGAAACACCTATACTTGAATAAAACACTAATTTCACTAATAATAATAATAATAATAATAAAACAATAATTTTGATGATAGAAGATAAAAAGTTGAAAACGGAAACTTTATATTAAAAAATATTTATTATATTTTAAATATAAACGTGAATAATTTATTTTATAATAAAAATAATATTAGACACGCAAATTAAATCACCTATTTCATTTTACCAAAAAAAAAATCACCTATTTCAGTTTTACAGTTTGTACAACTTAATTATAATTTAAGTTTATAGCTTTTTATATGTGTCACATATTATTTATTTATTAATGAGATTATTACATCAACCTCTCTTAAAATTTATATGTACTACATATATTTCTTCTTAATTTTTGAAATTATACTTATCACCTGAGATTTGAGTTTTCATTAAAGTTAGAAATTTCATTAGACTCACCCTTTCAAAAAGATTACACTTACCTGTTTAGAGGGGATAAGTGTAATTTCAATAACAATAAAAAAAAAGTATAATTTCAAAAACAATAAAAATATGTGTAATTTTAAAAATAAGGAGGAGTAACTGTAATATATATAAATATTAGTAAAAATTGGTGTAATTATCTTTTTATTTTTTTTTAAAAAAAGTATCCCTTTATTTTAGTAACATAGACACACACGCAAAGATTAAGATCTATATATGCAAAAAAAAAAGCCAGGAAGATGAAAGAATGTGACTTGTGTATTTATAACAATAATTTATTAGAGTCAGAAGCAAGAAGCAATATTATTAGCAAATGTCTATTAAAAAAATTATATCAGCAAATGTAAAGTTTTAGTCATACCCCATTGTGTATAAACCAAAAAAAAAAAATTAAACAAATATAAAAATAAAACTCTTTGTTGCACAATAGTTGAATGTGTGCTAATGCTATTCTTACAATTACAAAAATGAGATATACTAATAGACGTATCTATCAATTTTTACCAATAATTCAAAATTTTTCTATCAAATATTTTTATAAATTCTCTTATTTATTAACTGAAGAATAGATTAAATTTTTTTTCAAGAAATAAAATTTATTTGACATTTTATTTATTATTTATTTTATAAAATAATAAAAATATGTAAAAAAAAATTTAAAAGAATATAACATTACTCAATTATCGTAGATAGCAATAACTTTTTCTTGACGTGGAAACACGTAATATTTTTCTTATTATTGCTTTGCTTGAAGCCTATTTACGTGACTGAAACGCAAAGAAAATGATTGGGTTGTGTTTGGACTTTGGATAATGTGTCCCCACTTTGGAATATTCCTTTCACCCTAATTTGATTCATATATATGTGGGTTTATTTTTAGTAGTAAAAAATTTGCCATTTTGCTGGATTTTTTTCTTCCTAAAATTGGTTTTGTCTAGTCTTATTCATTAAACACCAGTTATAGAAATATCCAAAAAAAAAAAAAACACAAGTTATATAATTACATTGAGAAGTCTTTATTGAAAAAAATACATTGAGACATTTTATGAAATAAATTATCATTATATCGTGCATATCAGTCTAATAATTAAAAGAACATAACTTTAAGATGTAAATTCTCACTTTTAACATATATATAAATAAATAAATAGATAAATAGATAAGTAGAATAGATAGCTTATAATAAAAATTTAAATTATCATTTTTATATACATAGTTAATAGTTAACTATTCATCTAATTAAAAATGTTTAGTAAACCATCAATAATTAGTTATTTATCAACTTTATTCTATGTATAATATATAGTCAATTATTGCGGTTTAACGACCATGAGATAAAAATCTCTTTCTAAAAACATAATCACAAGAGGAGCAAATAAAAACACACAATTTAATGTGATTCTTATGAGCACAAAAATAAAATAAAATTATAAACCCTCCCAAGATAATCTTTGTACGGATTGCAAACTCTATTTTTACTTGAGATATCACTACTTAATCTTTATTACACACGAGAGATAGTGAAAATATTTAAAATAATCCTTATTTATTCGAGTAATTTATCTTTTTATTTTTTTCTTCCACTCGAAGTAAGACTTTAATGAGTATCTACTTCTACTTCTTATTACTTCATGCTATTCAATGTGAGACATACTTATGTCAGAAACGAAACTTTTGGATTAATACCCTACAATTGCTAATTTAGAACTTTTACATTTTTAATTTTTCCTAGTTTTTTCCTAAAAATGATACAAGTCAATTAGAAAGATGTGACTTTAACTTGACGTGTGCTTCCAATATATATATAGTTCCAAATTTAAGAAGTCCTTCTCAATTGGAAATTGATACACATTTGACATCACTTTCATTTTTTTTTATTTTGTTTTTTGTGTTTAAAACTTATATAAGAAAAGCTGAAAGATTTAAAATAAAATTTAACCAAACACATTGTAAATGCATGATAAGTTGAAAACTATGTCTTGTTAAAATTATAGTTGACGGTTTCCAAAAAAAAAAAATTATAGTTGACACATTGAGTATAAAAAAAAAAATTTAAATGCAAGTTGAAAATGGAACCATAGTAAGCAACTACAAACCAAACATAGCCACATGTACAATTTAAAATATTATTTATTTAAACCTACAATTAATCTCATTCCTCTTCTCATTTGCTAACCCATCCCAAGGAAAACAAGAAATAAAATAAGGGTATTATTAAACAATATTCTAAGAATACTTGTTAAGATTATTAGTAGATTAAAAAAATTAATTGCAAGTACACATCATTCCGTGTCTCAAAAAAACAAAAAACTATAACTTTCAACACTTTTTCACTATATTTAATTTCTTAAAAAATATCCTACGAATATTGTTTAACATTTTCAATAAAATAAAGTCACCCAAAGGCAGTTTCTTTAACAAGAATTATCACATCCATATCAAACATAATATGGTGATTGCAATGAAATTTGAGATATTCAACAATACTTCCAAGAAATTTTAAGTGATATACATGTATATAACATTATCCTTTTTGTACAAAGGCTTTATCAGCTAATCAAATATTTTTTTTTTTTGAATATAAGGTTATTAGTGTTTGATTCTTTTTCGATTCTATCTGATTTTATATGATTTTGTATTGATTTTTTCCTCTTTCCTATTAATTATTGTAATTATTAAGATTGATTAT
The DNA here is from genome assembly GCA_037177725.1 of Cyamopsis tetragonoloba. Taxonomy (NCBI): domain Eukaryota; kingdom Viridiplantae; phylum Streptophyta; class Magnoliopsida; order Fabales; family Fabaceae; genus Cyamopsis; species Cyamopsis tetragonoloba. Next base: position 49,414,867 of record CM074124.1, read on the forward strand.
TTTTTTTAGAGTGTGTTTGATAACATTAGCTTATAACTTGTCAAGTAGAGGTGTTTGGTAACTACAAGCTAGCTTAACTTTTAATAATTTTTTTTCTATTTTACCCTTAGGTAATTTTCTATATTTTACTTTTTCAAATAATTTATTATATATAATTAATGCAGATCCCTTTTAATCATTTAACACACTTTTAACTTATCATAAGTTAATTTTACCAAACAGTTCTATTTAACCATAAGTTATAAGCTAATTTTAGCTAACAGAACCTTAGTCTAGGATTTCAAGTGTATAAATTGGAGAATCTTGTACATATTTTATTAGGTCAATCAAAGTAAATATTTCAAGTGCATAAATTGGAGAACATTGTACATGTTTTATTCAGTCAATCAAAGTAAATATTTTCAGTATATTTAACGTGGTATCCAGAGCCCCTGGTTCAAGTCACTAGTCTCGTTTATATGGATAAGGGTAACACTGATGTTGTTAGATATTTAGATGCTGATTGGGCAGAAGATGATATTGATGAAGTTATTAAGAGAAGGTCAACTTCGAGGTACTTTGTGTTCATTGGTGGAAACTTAATTTCATGAAAAATTAAAAAGCAATTTATGTCTAGATCTTCCACTGAAGCAGAATATCGTGCGATAGCTCATGCTACGCACTTGTTGCAAGAGTTAAAATTTTGTGAACTAGGCCTTATGGAGCTACTTTGTGATAATCAGTCTGTTCTATATCTCGCCGCTAATTCGAGAACTAAGCATATAAAAGTTAATTGTCATTTCATTCGAGAAAAATTCTTTTTGGTATCATCAAGACCACTTTTGTCCATTCTTCGGATCAGTTAGCAGATATGTTGACTAAATCCTTACGCGATCCAGCTAAACATACGTGATTAATACGCCCTAGCTTGAGGGGGAGTGTTGAATATATGATTATTAGTGTTTGATTCTTCTTCGATTCTATCCAATTGTATATTATTTTGTATTGATTCTTTCCTCTTTTCTAGTAATTATTGTAATTATCAAACATAATATGGTGATTGCAATGAAATTTGAGATATTCAACAACACTTCCAAGAAATTTTAAGTGATATACATGTATATAACTTTATCCTTTTTGTACAAAGGCTTCATCCAGAGCTAATCAAATATTTTTACCCCAGACAAACATCATGTGGCTTCTAACAGCGCCCCCTTTTGGTACCTTCTAACAAACAATTTGATAATATCTAATTCATGAAATTACAAATGAACCAAACAAATTCCTATATTTAACATGGAAAAAACAAAAAACAAAAAATATATAATATGAACTTATGGGGGGAGTTAGTTAACTCAACACCCCAAATTGGAAGTGAAATTTACAGAAAAACACAGAATCAAAGAATCATTATCATTCAACTTTCAACTGGAGTCCTAGATTGTGTGTCTTCACCTAAATCAGATTGAGAATTACTAGGAGCAATGGATGGAGGAGACCATTGATCAGGAAGCATGAGAAAGTAAGTGGTCATTGCTTTTCTGAACCTTTTCTTGTATTGTTTGGGTGATATAACTGTTGGAGCTGTGTTCTTAGGTCCTCCTAGGATTGAAGCTTTTACCCATGTTTCAAGGTGTTTGTCCCAGGTGTACTGTCTCATGAAATCAATGATTCCAATAACTAACTCATGTTTTTCTTCATCCACACCAACAAGAAGAGAGTAGTCCATAACATCAACTGACTGCAGAACAGGAAAATCATCATACATATATGAGCAATTTACGAGAAAAGAGACCGCTCAGGCTGCTTCTAAGCAAGAAACAAGAATTGGATGAGTGGCAGACCCAGGTATCGATCAGGGTGGAAAAAATCCCTCTAGTCGCTACAGTCAGCCGATGTGAGTGCCCGATTAAAGATAGGACGGATGAGATTTAATGGGTCGAGAGATTACTTTTTTTTACATTCAATTCAATCTGAGCCACCTATTAAATCTCAACCAGTTCATGTTGATTGACTGCAGTAGCTGTGCAGTGATTTTTTACTACAGCAAATCGGGATCCACAAATGCATTGACTCACTTTAAGAAAGTTACAGGTTATATTTTGAGTTTTTGCACCATGTATCATTATATTTCTAACCAACTATAAGTCTATACTCAACTGTTACGTTTTTTGTATTTTTTCCCCTTTACTGTCATTATTTTAAATTCACTAAATCAGAGTCCAGACCCAAATTCATTTCAAACTCATTTGAAGGTATCATAATTTTTTTTCCATATTTCCTCAGTTGTTCCTTTTTTTTTTATCTTCTATGATAATAGTTTCTGACATTTTTTTTAAAAAAAGTGCATCCACTAACACAGGGACCAAGATCCACCGCTGAATGGGTGCCACCAGAGTAATAATAGGACAATAATCAGAGATGAAGTTTCAAAACTTACCGCAAGAAAACCAGTATCGTTCCAGACTGCTCTCTCTAGCAACCGTTTTGCCTTGTTTCCCACAAAAATGGGAGAAGTTGGCATTGCTTCAATCAAGTTCTGGTCGAGCAGAACTTTGTTTTTCCCACTGCTATCTGGATTATACCGAGACCTGGCAGACCCTTTAAGATCATAAAGTCGTGTCACGGTCCTCCTAAATAGAAGATTCTCCATAACCAAAACATCCATCTTCGTTTCTTTCCCTCCTTTGAGATGCTTTGATGTAACCTTTCCGATAAAAGGCCATACAAAAATTAAGTTGTCAAGATGATATCAAGTGAAGCAAAATGCAGAATTAAAGAGATGATTTATCGGGGATGGTAGGTAACGTATTGGCATCCTTTTTATAAGTCGCCATACATTTAAGACATCAAAAAGCATTTCAATTTTCAGAAACCTGTATAAAGCACATCTGGAAACTTGGATGAACACCGAAGTGATGAATATGTTTATATGAGATGCTTCATAAAATACAACTCTAAAAACAACTTAGTTAGGGTTTATGGTTTCAGACACTACATATGAATTTGTTTGGTTAAAGCATTTACTTCACGAATTAAAACTTGGAGATGATAAACCAATCAGCTAATGTGTGACAATAAATCAGCCTTGTACATTTCCTCCAATCGTGTGTTTCATTAGTAGACAAAGCATATAGAAGTGAATTGCCACTTCATTCGTGAGAAATTCGTATCTGGGTGCATCACTACTGGTTTTGTCAATTCTAGGATCAATTATTAGATGTTTTCACCAAAGCTCTTTGAGGACCGCATATTCAAGATTTTTGTTGCAAGCTTGGATCATATGACCTATATGCTCCAACTTGAAGGGGAGTGTAGAAATAGAATTTATGAATCTTGTACAGATTAGTAGGTTCATTATTTAGTGTTCATGTATAGTTCATTAGGTTCATTATCCTTCTCTAGGTTCTTTATTTATTGTTAGTTGATTCTTTGCATAGGTTAAATGTATCATGTTGTATACTCTAGTATAAATACCAGTCATTGTTCAGTGCTTTCTAACTGAACAAATTCACTCAAAAAATCTGTCTTATCACACTAAAAACCACATAATGAGAGATGCTTTCAAAAGATAAATGAGAGATTCAGCTTTTAAAATGCAAGGTTCTAAAGACAAGTACCTGGTATATGCCAAGAATCTTTGCCAGGCACGTTGGACTTCCTGTGGCTATGGATTCAGAAAGGTACTTGAAGTAATCAGGGCCAAACTTAATGAATGATTCAAGCTCGGTTTTGGTAACTTGCTTGATGATAAATCGATCATCCAAGGTTTTAGCAAAGAACACATTGCTCTTCCCACCTTGAGCTCTCCATTTCTTACAGCGACTCAAAGACCTTATATATTCAAGCTCTGAAGGACAACAGACCCTTCTTAACGCTTCAAATCGCTTGGCATAGTAACAAGTCACGGAATATTTTACCTTTCCAAGGGCACCATCATCTCCGAAGGAAACTCTGGCATGCAAAGCCTTTGAATATAACATCGGGTCCAGCATCGACGAGTTGCGAGACCCAGAAATGGACAATAACATTTCTTCTATTGACCCGAAACTTTTCTGAGAATCAAAAAATGTATCATCAGCAGAGGAGAACGATTGGAAGGTACCTGAGTCGGAAAAATATGATGACGCCGTCTCAGTTCCTTCTCTTGGCCTCTCTCCTTCATCAGTCAATTGGAAATGGTATTCCGGTGATGTTAAGGCATAAGCTATAATACTTGAGGGTTCATCATCATATACTGGAATTACAGTTTCATTAACACCGATTGGAAGAAGCAGCCTTGCGCCACCTTGGAGTTCTGGCTTCCGGAAGGATGATACATAAACAGGATTGTAGTCAACTAGTGTATCAAACTTCTGTGTATTACCGAAAAAATTCCTGTTAAATTGGCGATAGAAGTTTAAGAAGGGCATTCCTAACCAGCTTGAAGACTCTTCCATGTTATCATGACCTTTAAAAGCTGAATGGATACTCTTGGAGCCATTCTGGTCTTCTGCATGATCCCCTAGATGGTATGTTTCCTTCAGTGTAGGAGGCGTCAAAGCATCTGCCATGAATGTCTCGGGATTTACAGAAGTGTTATCCTTTTGAAATGCAAATACAGAGTGGTCTTCACCGGTCCATTTTGCATCAAGTGTATCAGACAAACTTGGTATGACAGGAAAGGGCCCATCAGAGAGAGCTCGACGAACATTCAATTCAGGTTCTAAAAGGTCAGATTGATCAATTATGCTTTTGCTGGTTGAAAGATTAGGTTCATCTTCCTCATCCTGATTTTTATTTGCAGTCACGTCAAATTGTTGATGAAGTGCATCAGGTTGAGAAATTTTGTCATCAACTACTCCACCTCCTCCTCCAAGGTTAGGGCTTTTATTAAGCTTTGAATCACCATCAATATATGAGTTATCGCTACCAAATCCCCTTCCTGCCACAGAGACCGCACTCATCTGATTTTCATCAATAAGTATCTCCTTATCCTCTGAAACTGAAGTGCTTAAACCAGTTTCATTGTTGGATTTGGCTAAACTGGCTGCATAAATAAGGCGGTGATCCCACATATATGATTGGAAAAGTAACTGCCTCCGCAATCGATTAATTTCCAGAATGTCAGACCCAACTTGGCCATTGCTCTTTTCTTGGTTCAAAATCTTTTGAAAAGTTTCCTAAGTAAACGGAAGAGAGAATATTCAACCACAGACCCTTTCGAACTATATATATGGTGCTTCAATAATAGAATTTAACGAAACTCTTCCTCTAACGCACATGAATGATATTATATCTCTAACAGTTACTAACAACAAAACTACTTACTATACAGAGTTACGACTAGATGTGGAGTGTGACTGAATGAAGCTATAAATTCAAGTATAGTTACTGAAGACCTCACCTCAAATTCTAGTTTCTCCCTCTGCAAAATCACCTCCAATTCAGTAATTTGGCGTCTTAATTCACTATTGGTTTGGACTGCACTAGATCTTTTCTCTCCGATTTGAATAAGACCATTGAGTACCTCAGAGAATAAAAGCTCCGCCCGGTTGACCACCTGTAACAACCAGAAATTAGGGTCCACTACATGTATCATACCACCAAATCTTAAGACCCAAGATTGCAAATATTGAACCTCATCTGATTCTTTTTGTATCCATCCCTGATTCCCATGATCGAAAATCAGATGGTGTGGGGGAAGGTAGACTGAGTGAACATCAATTGATGCATATCTGAAACAAGCAACCATTTTGCCAAACCTGCAAGCAAAATATGAGTATGGTGAATTATTGAATCCCACAAATAGTACATGCATTTGCTACAAAATAAATTAAATTCAAGAAAGGCATATTGAGACAATATGGTTTTCATAATGAGACTCCTAACCTAAATTTCCTCCATAAGGAGATTATAGGAATCCTTTTCTTACATAATCAGGTTGATAAAATAATGAAAACAATGTTCAATTTTCATATTCAACCATTTGTGTCTCAAATCAAGAAGCTTATCTAAAACTTAGGCAAGATGCTTGTTTAGTTCAACCACAAAAAAGGCGAAGTCTATAATCACCCATAAAAACGAAGACAATCTCTGTGCAATGAATGGCCACAACTTGCCACCCTGCTGGCAGCAGCATGGTTTGAGAAACTGAGCTCCAAAAATTTCCCAAATGATAAACCCCAAGCAGCGTCAGACATTACTATTCTCTGCGTAGCAGGAGGAAAGCCATTAACTCTCGGACACCGTAAGCATCTGTGCCACATCCAAATCTTTCCATCCCTTTCACCTGGTAGGATGATTTCTGGTAGTTTCTTGACTGATATGGTCAGTGTTCCCTGCCGATGAGTATAACAATTCACATGTGCTTCCGATGGCATTTCACATGACTCGCATCGATAACTCTGAAAATTAATGAGTAAGGACACATTAATTGTAAAATTTACTGCCAAAGTTCAAATAATAAAGACACATTTTTTCCTAGTACAGATAATTACCTGATCAAATAAGTGGTCCCGCAAAAAACGGCCCAATGGTTTATCAAAACTGCCATAGTATTTAATTCGAAAAAGATGGGACCTCTCACACACAGTTCCCTTCCATACACATCGGGAGGATAAAGACACCAAAATGCTTTGATGGTCATTGGGTGATGGAGGAAAATCTTCTTTTTCAAAAACTAGATCTTCAATTGTGATTCCAAGATTCTCGGCATGGTTTTGAACACCTTCTGGGGATAACGACTCTGACCCATTTAATTGGCTTGTACAGATTTTGCTAAGACCATTTTGAGGAATGTCAGCTAGAATGCCTTCATATAATTTCTCTGAAGTTCCAGAGTTATTCACAGTAGAGTCATCAGTGCTAAGACTATTTTGATTGTTGTTCACCAAAGAAGTTTCTTCAACTAGAGGCTGTTTGGAGTCCATTTCGTTTCTGTTTTCACTAGTGTGAGAAAGAGCCCTCTCATGGTATGATTCAGGAATCGCAAATGAACTGAGACTTGAATTTTTGAGATTGGATCCAGGTGGCGTGGACTGAGAAACACCATTCGACACATAGGGTCCAGTGCTACTGGTTGATGAGGCTAGATCAGAAACTGGGCCACTTATGGTTCTCCTTGGCTCAGTGTCAGTTTCAGGACCAGCAACACCGAAACCAGGAACCGTTGAAATAGACCTCTGAATCGATGAAGGATTATCAGGAAGGGCCAGACTATTTAATGGAATTTCTGGCAGAGAGACTCCTTCATCAGCAAGAAAAGATGTCTCTAGAGCCAAATGGTAAGCTGCAAAAACACCATACTGAACCACATGCTTTACCTTCTTCAATTCATCCGCATCAGCACCCTTAAGTAAAATCTGTTCAATCAGAAACACATGTTAAACGAGCCCTTCTTGCAGTCTCAAAATGTCAATAGATAACAATAAAATAACATCAAAACAATCACAAAACATATACATATTAGATGATTTTTTTAACAAAATATGTCAAGGTTGAACTATTTCAAAAACTTGTGCTACTAGGAATTTTGGAGAATCCTTTCTTAATATCTTTAATCTTACAGTTTGGGTTTGGGCTAATTCACTCTCAAAAGCTAGCTTGTAGGATGAGGATTGTCACATCCTTATAAACTCAAATATGGCCATATCACTAGCCGATGTGGGACTTCCAACAAACTCCCTCACGCCCAGAATTACACAGCTAGATCGTGGACAAACACGGGTGGCCCAGACAACATGTAACTAACAACACACCCAACACAAGGGGCCTATAACGGATCTAGGATTGGCTCTGATACCATCTTACAACTTTGGGTAGGCCTAACTCACTCCGAAAAGTTAGCTTGTAGGATGAGGATTGTCATACCCTTATAAACTCAATGATGGTCATATCACTAGCCGATGTTGGACTTCAGGGTTTGCCCAGTCATGGGGAGACGCATCCGATTCTGGCGGTGGCGGTCGGAGAAAACGACAGAGAAGTTGTCCGGAGAACAAAAACAGGGCTGCGTGAACAGTACCCCATGAACAAAGACAGGAAAACTGTGCTGAAGAAAAAACAGTTTTAAAAAAAAAAAAAAGATTGCTCCGAGGAACTGTGGGTCCACCGGGAAATAAGACGACTTGCCTCTCGTTAGGCTCTGATACCAATTACAGTTTGGGTTTAGGCCTAACTCACTCTCAAAAGCTAGGATGAGGATTGTTACATCCGTATAAACTCAATGATGGCCATATCACTAGCCGATGTGGGACTTCCAACATTTAACATGCCCACTCACTCAATACCCTATGGACTTGAAGCATGGACAAAAAGTAGGCTAACTTTTGTTGAAATATAAATAACTGGAAAAACGCGGGTGGCAACATTTTGATCACTCAATTAGAGGCTTCACTATAATATCCGAAGTGAACTATCCTAGAAGTTTAAGCTATTGGCAAAAAGGACAACAAGATGACAAAAATCCATGTGCTTGCATACTCCATACAATTTATTTTTCTCTTTTTTGTTTAGTACTACCTCCGTTCCTAAATATAAACCCTTAAACAAAAAAGTTGGTGTTCCTTTTTATAAGCCCCTACCATAGAAAATTGGAACATTTATTATGGTTTTTCTTTTTTACCCCTAATTAATGAAGATAGAGAAGGTTGATTTTAAAATGAAAGTGAGTTTTAAATAGGGGTAAAATTGAACATTTATGATAACTTTTTAAAATACCAATGCATTTTATGAATGTCAACACTTTTCTTAATCTGTGTGATGTTTTCTGAGGGGCTTATAACTAGGAACGGAGGTAGCACAAAATTATCTATAGAAGTTAGAGTTGCTTAAAGTTTTTCCTTATTATATTAAATTACATCAAAAACCATATAAAATAAATTAAGACTTACTGTGCAACCCAGCGGTTTTGGGCATCCTTCAAAAAACATCAGTGTTTTCACTGGTTTTTTCCCACCCTGACCAGCACTACTAAGATTTTCAACAAACTTTTCAACATGAAATGTTTCACAGTAACCCAACTTTTGCGATGCAAGATGATCAATTGAAGGAACTATTTGAGTTCCTGTGCAACGTGCTATACGCTCCAACAGCGGTCTCTTGACATTGAGAACCAGAGATATGTCTTTAGCAAGAAGATATTCCTGCGCATGTCGGGAAACTGATTTCTCTACCAAAAGAATATTTGGCTGGTGTGAAGCTATCTTTGCCACTGCCATCTTCAGATGGTCCGTTTCCTAGATAAATGATGTACATTATTAGCGTGAAATCATAACAGTAGCATGTGACTAAAACTTATAATTGATATACAATCACAACCTGCTGCAATAGGGTATCGACACTAGATAAGAGGTTCATAACACGCTGGTACTCAAGAGCTCCTCCAAGGATCAACAGGCGAGCTTTATCCACTTTTGACGTCATTCGCCGATGAGCCACGTTTTTCTTACAAACAACTCCTTTTACCACCATACTGTAAGAATATGAATCCAAGAAAGTGAGGCAAACGGAATTCAAGGAATGCAAAATATAGAAAGTTGGCTTTTACCCATGATATAGATTACTACTATATAACGGTGTATAATAGGAGATCAAAACCTAGCGATCAACCTGTAATTTTGTGAATTAAAACTACTTTGAAATTCAGTCTACAATATTGATTATGGTGAAAAAACATAACTACTTCTAAAGAGGTTATTATTATTTCTATATTCCAACATTATAGGATAAACTATAATGAACATAAATGTTGCATGTTGCATGTCACATACGAATATTTAGCAGCATTTTCTATAATTTGTTTAGCCAATTTCTGTTAGATCTCATAGTCCCTCCAAAATTAAAGACCATTCTCTCGTCATCTTACATGCATATATAACCCTACAATGTACAAGTAATGCAATTGCATGTCGTTCAATCTGTTGATTTACTCCTCAGAATAGTTTGTTTTCACTTTTCAGTGACTTCCTCTTTAGTTTATGGGTCACTCTAGCAAGTGCCCTAAGGGCACTAGTTAAGGAACATCAAATATACCCTATTAAATGCCGTAAGTTACTCAAAATAGTATGTATTAAACAGTCATTACAATGTCAATATAAAAATTAGTTTTAGATCCAACAAAAACTTTCCATAAGCATTTTCTTAACCAATGCCCTTAGGGCACAGTTTAGCATTTCCCTTAGTTTATTACTAATCCATTTCATTTTTATCTTCTGAACCAGAAATAAAATATCCAAAAGCAACAACACTATCTTCGAGAAAAATAACAAAGGTGCTTTTCTATTTGAGACACACTATGTGTACTCATGCATGAGAGAAACAGGACCATGGGATCCTAAAACACATTGCTAAATGCTATCCAGATTGATAAATTGTATCAAGTGGTCTAGAAGAACATAAAATGACACTGGATAGAACATAGAGATTACATATAGATCATATATCGTATTTACCTTTCAATGCGGCTCCCACATGCTATGCATTTGATTTTAACATAACCAGCTGGGTCCATCCCCCCACCTTTACTCATATCTGGTTTTAATAAAGTAGCAGCTTCCCATGACAGCAACGTGATTATCTCCAACCAACTGTTTTTATCGTTTTCTTCGACAGGTAAGTTCTCAACCTGTAACAGCTGAGCTACCAAGGCCCTAAAATGTCCATCAACCACATTCTTCACTACCTTCTTGTGCTCCTCACCTGACCTATCTCTGTGTCGATACTCCCCACTTCCAAAACTGCTTGAACTGCGTAGATACCCCCACTCACCAGTGGCATTCCCATCATTATCATCATCATCATCAAACAGAAGAGCTTCCCGCTCATCTTCTTCATCTTCTGGTTCAGGAGGGAGCCAGAGAAGGCCATTACTTTCAAAATCAACAGGTTCAAGGTCAACATCCTCTGAAACATATAACGAAGAAGGTGCTTCATTTTCATCACAGATATCAGGTTCATCTTCATTTTTCGCAATAACAGGAGTTTCTCCCAAACCCTGTGTGTCAAAATTGTAGTTTGAAGAGAACTTTGCATCAATATTTTCTCCATCGGGATGCATTTTCTGTGAGCCATCCATGTTGCTTATCCTATCAAGCTCAGCTTGTCTATAGTAGCTATTCATTTTAGGGTAATGCCTCGGATCAGAATCTGACTGATACACCCCATACTCATCCTCCTCATCATCACTCCTGAAGCAAGAAGAAGGCGTATGATTCATGGAAAAATATTAGAAAAAGCAGCACCACTCATGGACTAGATACAGTTTAAACAGAAAAATTTTCTGATACAGAACGGAAGCACTGGTAAATAAATTACAGGTTAGACAGTCTATAACATACACATATTCAGCTCACTGATTCACGATGACTCTGATGCCCGTTAGAACAAAATGTTTTTGTTATCACTCAACAGACACACCACAGCTTACTTCCAGTTACAACAAATTATAATGCATAGTTATATATAACACTCTTTTTAATTTGTCACCAGCATAATGAAGAATAGATTGACAAGAACAATATACATATAGCAACATGAAGAATGTATGAGTAAAGAAATATGAATATGAACTATTAAATATTAGTTCTCTCCATTAGTGAACATACAAATGTAAAGTCATTTGAAAAGGGGAATGTAATTTTTAAGAGTATTTGAAATGCTCCATTGTATACTCTATTTGGGAATAACAATCAGATACTTTTTATAAGAGCATTGTTATACTGATTGGGATTTCTAAATTCTATCTTATGAATTATCTAGAATTTCAAATTCTCTAAAATTTTGAAACACAACATCCAAACACACACTAAGAGCAACAGTACAAAACCTGTTTATTGAGAATCCATATTGCTTTGTTAATGGATCTCGTAGGTCTGCTACGAGATCATTCCTTCCTCTTAATGCCGATAAACCTTCCCTATCAGTGTCTTTTCCCGTCATAGGTGATTGATGAAGGTTCAGACAGGAACCCTGTTGCATTTGTTGATAGGAATCAACTGAATAAGGAACCGAGCAAAGAGTAATGTTACTACTGTTAGCAGTGCCACTTGATTTACTGCTAGCAGAGCTCGAAGTTGATGTTGAACTTCTATGATCCTGATTGGAAGCCTGAGGATCTTTATCTAAAGCAACTATGCCCTGCTCCCATTGCTTGTAACAATAATTGCATACACGAATCTTCTCAGACTCATCCCAAGAATTGCTTTTGCTGCTAAATGGGGCAGGAACTGAGTTTGTTGTACACTTGGCACAGAAAATCCGTCCACAGAGACGACAATGGTGTTTGCGGTTAAATATGGTGAACTGGGAATCGCACTCGTAGCATACTCTACAACTGTTGTCAGGCATCCAAAAATCTCTAGACACGTTTGCCGGCTCAGATCGCCTGGGAATCCAAGATTTGACGATGCCAACAAGATCAGAAAAAGTCTTGTCTACTGCATCCATTGACGAACGATCTAGTTTCCCCGTTCATTATGGCTTGCCCATTTGCTACTCCTAACAACCCATGTTCAGAATAGGAGAAACTAATCCAAAATTAAGAACCAGAAGTCCAGAACCCCAACCGAAATACAATCAATTCCGGAGATTCTAATTATTACACTTATATGTTACAAATACGGTGCAGACCCTCAGAATCTGAAATTTAATTCTTCTATATCCACAAACAATCCCCAACCTCGTCGAGGCAGTTTGTGGTTCTCCATCCCAGCTTGGGAAACACCTTCATCAGTGAAAAAAATAATCAATTACCACCTCTATGAACTTTTAATTTAAATTCACAAACGAACCTTACTTCTCCTACCCTAAAACCAATTCAACTCTCACAGATAACTTAACTCTACACTACTAAACAAGAACCAAAGTATAACTGTTGTATATCTTCAAACTACTCAAATCAAATTTTAAATGAACAACGAAAGAAATCATCAAATTAAAAAGAGAGAAAAAAACTCATACCAGGATGAAAAGCTTTCTGCACCATCACATACAAGAAAAGAACACGCTGCATGCAAAAATTCCAACTGTGAAGGTGAATTTCATCTCTCTTCAATCACTCTACTTCTTCCCAATGCAAAACAAACCCATTTCCCAGAGGGGAAGGAGGGTTGGTAAGATGGAAACTCTAACCCCAAAAAACCAAAATTCTGCAACCAATCAAACAAACCAACCAATCCTGATGGTCAAACAGGAAATTCAAGCAGAGAGCTCAATCAAATGCTGATCAGAATCCCCCATTGAAACGATACACAAGATCACAATCAGATCCTCCGTAGGTAAAGACAAAAACGGTGCAAACCAAAGAGAGAAAGCGACGAAGAAGGTAACGTGGAGAGAGATATCAACAGAAACAAACACCGACCAACAAATGATCTGCGGCAGAATGAATCATCCACGAGTTCAAAACTGGATCTTGATCACCCACAGGAAATCAACGTCATCCACAGAATGAACATGTAATTAACGAGTAATATATGATATTCAAAGAAAGAAGAACAATAATAATTACACAAAAAAAAAAGAAACTAAAATTGTAACAAGTATCTGGAATTCTATCCGTTTACACGAATTTGGGGAAGCAAGGGGTCGTTAGAGAAATCGGATTTGGTTATGGAAATTGAGTGATGACTTTTCCAAATTGCTTTTTGTTGCATCCATCATTTTCTCATTTACAAACTAGTCGTCCTCTTCGTTACCCTCCTTTTTTATTTCTTGTGACCATAGACAGAGACCTCACCTGTGTGCATGACAATATCAAAATTAACAAATAAATTATCCATTTCACACTTTCAAATGAAATAAATTAATTAATCCATTTCACCTTCCTTTTCTTTTCTTATTTTCCTTTTTTGGTGTACTTTTTTTATTTTTCTTTAAAAAATTTAATTTTTAAATCTCAAAAGAAAATAAAGATATTGTGCATATTTTATTTTATGTAAAAAAATAACAATTAGTATATTTTTTGTATTGTAAAATTATTAATTTTAATATGGATTTAATTAAAAAATCCTACTGAAATATTAATTTGAATAAATATTCAAATTCATTCTTAAATGTCCATGAAGCTCAGTTGGTGAGCACATGGGGACATGTATGTGTGAGTGCGAAGTTTAATCCTAGTTGTACTACTTTCCTATAAAAAAATATCATTCTTAAATAAATGCGAGAACTTAAAGACATTTATTTTTTAAAATTACAAAACTCACAATTAATTCTCAAAAATTATAAAAATAACTCATATTATAAGTATTAGACCCATACTAGTTTTGAAGGTGTAGTATACGACTGATAATTATGATTTTTAAAGATTTTAAAGGCATTTTTATATTTTCAAGAATTAAGAGTCTGTTTATTTTAGTTTATGTGATAAAATAAGTACTTATTTTAATTTTAAAAAAGTATTTATAAAGATTTTTAGTCTGTTTGTTTGTGTTTCTCAAAATAATCAGAGTAGGATAATAATTAGATTTTTTGCTTATTTTGATAAACAGATACCAAGTTGCCTCTCAAAATAAGCAAAAAAAAAAATTCTGATTATTCTTATTGTAGCCAAACATACATAACTTCGGATTATTATGATAATCATTTAAAAAAGTAATTAATTTTTTTTAGTTTAAACAAACGAGCTCTTGGCGTGTTCTTTCACATTTCCTTTGAGTATGAATAGCCTTTAGTCGGCTATTAACAAAGTTTAGAGTCCGTTTGTTTATGTTTATTTTATAAAATAAGTACCTATTTTATTAAAAAGTACTTCTATAAATTTTTAGTATGTTTGTTTATGATTCTCAAAATAATTAGAAACAGAAAATAATCAAATTTTTGCTTATTTTAAAAAGTAATTTTGAGTTGTTTTTCAAAATAATCAATTGTAGTAGAAGAGAGAAGATTAAAAAAATTATTATTCTTATTTTAATAAAATATAAACAACTTTTATTTCTATCATAATCAATTTAAAAAAAATTAATTTTTTACTTGTCTACAGAATCAATTATTTTTAAGTTTAAATAAAGAAACCTTAATTTTTTTAAAATATAACAATTACTAAAGTAAGTTTTACTTATAGTGAATGTTTAAATCTTTGTTAATATAATTGTACATATAAGTATGCAAATAAGGTTATTGTCAAAGACCTCATACTTTACATTGCCTCAATTTTCTAATATTATTATTAATATTATTTTTTTGTTGTGAACTATGTTGTGAACTAACACAAACTAAAGAGAATATAAAATAAAGTAAAGAGAAGACAAGAGTAGAGAGGAAGAGAGAATATTGTTCATTGTATTTCATCATTACAATAGAGTCCTATTTATAGGCATGTATCACACACCTTAGGAGACAATACACATAATGAGGAGTCAATACACATAATGGGTAATAACATTAGGAATTATAAGAAATGCTTAGGATCCCTTTGTAGCATAGGATCCCTTGGTGAACTTGAAGGTGGACATCCATTTTATAACTTATTCATAACACTCCCCTTTGGATGTCCATGACTTTAGAACGTGTCTCGTTAAAACCTTACTAAAAAAAACCCAGTGGGAAAAACCTTAGTGAAGGAAAAAAAGTACATCATTCTTTTAAAATGTCATCAGATACTGTTTCATTAAAAACCTTGCAAGGAAAAACCCAATGGGATAAAAAACCTTAGCGAAGGGAAAAAGAGTACAGTCAATATTTATTTCTCCCCCTCATTTAGACCTTAATTTCTAAGACAACGAAGTCCAATCTTTCTTACTAGTGGTTCAAAAACTTTAGTTGGCAACGACTTTGTAAAGAGGTCTGCCAAGTTGTCACATGAGCGAATTTTCTCAACCTTTATTTCACCATCCTTTATAAGATCATGAGAATAAAAGAATTTTGGTGAAATGTGTTTTGTTCTATCTCTCTTGATATAACCTTCTTTCATCTGGGAAATACATGCAGCATTATCTTCGTATAAGATTGTTGGAGTCAATATTCTGGAAGACAAACCACAAGTGTCTTGCACATGTTGAATCACAGATCTCAACCAAACACATTCTCGACTCGCTTCATGTAATGCTATAAGTTCCGCATGATTGGAAGATGTGGATCCTTCAGTTTGTTTCGTGGATCGCCATGAAATGGTTGTACCACCATGTGTAAACAAGTATCCTGTCTGTGAACGACCTTGATGAGGGTCAGACTTATATCCAGCATCTGCATAGCCAATTAAGTCTGACTTAGACTTATTCGAGAAAAATAAGCCCATATCCATTGTACCTTTAAGGTAGCGAAGTATGTGCTTAACACCATTCCAATGCCTTCTTGTAGGACAAGAACTATATCTTGCTAGTAAATTAACAGCAAATGCTATATCAGGTCGAGTATGACTAGCAAGGTACATTAGTGCCCCAATTGCACTAAGATAAGGTACTTCAGGACCAAGTAGTTCTTCATCATTTTCTCGAGGTCTAAAAGGATCTTTGTTCACAGCAAGTGACCTTACAACCATTGGGGTGCTCAATGGATGTGATTTGTCCATATAAAACCGTTTTAATACCTTTGCTGTATAAGCCTTTTGATGCATTAAAATTCCATCATTCAAATGTTCAAGCTGTAATCCAAGACAAAACTTTGTCTTTCCCAAATCCTTCATCTCAAATTTATCCTTTAAGCAATTTACAGCTTTTGGAACCTCTTCAGGAGTCCCAATAATATTTATATCATCAACATATACAACAATTATGACAAATTCTTTGCCAGATCTTTTTATAAAAATACATGGACAAACTGGGTCATTCTTATATCCTTTCTTCAACAGATATTGATTAAGGCGATTATACCACATACGTCCAGATTGCTTTAGTCCAGAAAGAGATTTATTCAATTTAATTGAATAATTCTCTCGAGAACTTAACTTATATGCTTAAGGCAAATGAAATCCTTCAGGGAGTTTCATATAAATATCATTTTCAAGTGAGCCATACAAATACGCCGTAACAACATCCATTAGGCGTAAATCAAGCTTTTCGCGTACTACTAAACTGATTAAGTACCGAAAAGTAGTTGCATCCACCACAGGCGAGTATGTTTGCTCAAAATCAATACCAGGTCTTTGTGAAAAACCTTGAGCAACAAGTCGTGCTTTGTATCTCACAATTTCACCTTTTTCATTCCTTTTCCGCACAAAAACCCATTTGTATCCAACCGGCTTTACGCCTTCGGGTGTGCGTACCACAGGACCAAAAACTTCGCGTTTTTCAAGCGAGTTTAGTTCTGCTTTCATGGCATCTTTTCACTTTGGCCAATCATTTCTTTGTGCACATTCTTTAACAGATTTCGGTTCTTGATCCTCATCATCATTTATTGATTCAAGCGCTATTTTGAATGCAAAAATATCATCGACTTCAATTTCATGTTGATTCCATTGTATTCCATCCATGACATAATTTATTGAGATCTCAGTATTTTCAATAATTTCAGGTACCTGAGTTTCTTTTGAAATTGAAATATCAATTATGTCCGAGGATTCTTCAGGAACTTCTATGTCCTCAATTCGACCATCTTCTTTCTTATTTCTTTTTCTTTTCCGAGGATTTTTATCTTTGAAACCAATAGGTCTGCCACGTTTCATTTTGGCTTCAAACTCATTTGCAACTTTAGATTGCCCAACATGGACATCAATCTTTATTGGAGTATTAGCAGCTGGCACATATGATTTAGTTACTCCTTTTGGGTCAGTAAATGCATTTGGTAATTTGTTAGCCAAACTTTGCAAATGAATTATCTTTTGAACTTCTAGTTCACATTGTTTTGTACGAGGATCAAGATGAGATAAAGATAATTCATGCCAACTTATCTTTTTATCCAACTGCTTAGTTTCTCCCCCTAATGTTGGGAAAACAGATTCATCAAAATGGCAATCAGCAAAACGAGCTGTGAATAAATCTCCCGTCAATGGCTCAAGATATTTTATTATGGACGGAGATTCATAGCCAATATATATTCCTAACCTCCTTTGAGGACCCATCTTTGTGCGTTGTGGTGGAGCAATTGGAACATATACCGCACTTCTAAATATTCTTAGATGGGAAATATTTGGTTCCTGACCAAAAACCAATTGTAAAGGGGAGTACTCATGATAACTTGTAGGCCTGATGCGAACAAGTGCTGCTGCATGCAAGATTGCATGTCCCCAAGCAGAAACGGGAAGTTTTGATCTCATTAGCAATGGTCTTGCAATTAATTTTAGACGCTTGATGAATGATTCTGCAAGCCCATTTTGAGTATGAACATGTGCTACAGGATGTTCAACATCAATTCCAATTGACATACAATAGTCATTGAAAGCTTGAGATGTAAATTCACCAGCATTATCAAGGTGAATTTTCTTAATTGGATGATCAGAAAAAAGTGCTCTCAAACGAATTAGTTGAGCTAGTAATCTCACAAACGCCTGGTTGCGAGTGGACAATAAGCAAACATGTGACCATCTAGTTGACGCATCAATCAAAACCAAAAAGTATCTAAATGGTCCACATGATGGATGTATAGGTCCACAAATATCACCTTGAATGCGTTCTAAAAAATTGAGAGATTCACTTTCAATTTTTGTAGGTGATGGTCGAATAATTAATTTTCCTTGAGAACAAGCAGCACATAGGAAATTATTTGATTGAAGAATCTGCTGGCTCTTCAAATTGTGCCCACAAGAGTTTTTAATTATTTTTCGCATCATAATTGATCCAGGATGGCCTAATCGTTCATGCCAAGTAACAAATGCACTTTTTTCCGTAAACTTCTGGTTTACTATAGCATTTGTTTCTATTGTACTAATTTTTGTGTAGTACAAACCGGAGGAAAATGAAGGTAATTTTTCCAATATACATTTCTTATTTGAAATGTTCTGAGTGATGTAAAGACACTCAATATTTCCTTCATTTGTTGTCTCAATATGATATCCAATTTTGCGAATATCCTTAAAACTCAATAGATTTCTTTGAGACTTTGGAGAGTATAAGGCACTCTCAATGTGCAATTTTGTTTCTCCAAGTAACAAAATATTAGCTCTTCCGGAGCCTTCAATTATATTTGCACTACCAGATATAGTACTAACATTGGCGTCTTGCATCATTAAATTATAAAAATACTTCTTATTTTTAAGAATAGTATGCGTTGTTACGCTGTCTGCAAGACATATATCTCCATTATGGATGCGGTCACTCATTCTTCATAAAATAAAATAAGATTGAATTAACGAGTGAACACAACTAAAAATAACAATAAATAATAAACTGAAATTAAAACCCAAAATTTTATTGCTTCCATAGAAATTGAGAAATACATCAAAAAAAATTAAAAAAAAAACTGGAAATACATAAAAATTCACTAACATGAAAATAAAAGCATTTTATTTTTGGACACTTCCATCTCCAATAAGGTGGTCAATTTTTCCTTCTGGATGAGCAAAGAAATCACCGATTTCCAAGTGAGTAACATCCATTTGATCATCATCAAAATCATCATCATCTATACCAGCAAAATTAGTCTCTATTCCTTTCCCTTTATTTTTAAGGGACTCTTGGTATAGATCAATAAGATGCTTTGGTGTACGGCAAAGACGAGTCCAATGGCCTTGGCTACCACAACGATGACAAACATTTTTTGTATGCTCGCTTTTCACACCCTTTGCCTTTTCATTCTTTCCACTATTTTTCCACTTCTGGTGGGAAAATTTAGAATTATTACCACGACCATAACCACGCCCACATCCACGTCCACGGCCATTATTTCGGCCACAACCACGACCATTATTTTGTCCTTGGTCATGTGATGCAACATTCACTTCTGGGAATGGAGCAGTTCCAGTTGGACGAGACTCATGATTTTTCATCAATAGCTCATTATTTTGTTCAGCAACAAGAAGGCAAGAAATTAATTCAGAATATTTTTTAAAACCTTTTTCACGATATTGTTGCTGCAAGAGCACATTGGATGCATGAAAAGTAGAGAATGTCTTCTCTAACATATCACTTTTTGTGACCGTTTCTCCGCATAATTGCAATTTAGAAGTGATTCTAAATAGTGCAGAGTTATAATCGCTTACATTCTTAAAATCTTGTAAGCGTAAGTGCATCCATTCATATCGAGCTATTGGAAGAATTACGGTCTTTTGGTCGTCATACCTTTCCTTCAAATTTTTCCAAAGAACCGAAGGATCTTTCACAGTAAAGTACTCATTTTTGAGTCCTTCATGGAGGTGGTGACGAAGGAAGATCATGGCTTTAGCTTTATCTTGACTAGATGTTTTGTTTCCTTCTTTGATTGTGTCACCAAGACCTTTTGCATCTAGATGAATTTCTGCATCTAGTATCCATGACAAATAATTCTTTCCAGAGATGTCAAGTGCCACAAACTCAAGATTGGTAAGATTCGACATTCTGAGTATTAAAAAAAAAAACAAGTTTAGAAAATTATTATGAATATATAACATATATTCTTCAAATATTAAATACGATAGTGATATTTTCACTTTTAATTAGTATTGAAAGAAATTCATAACCAAAATAATTCTTTCCAGAGATGTCAAGTGCCACAAACTCAAGATTGGTAAGATTCGACATTCTGGAATAATTGAAATAATATCATTTAATAGAATTTAGAATTTGAATAATAAACCAAACATAAATATAATTGGAATAACATATTTAAATATTCAGCAACTAATCATAAATTTATCAATCAAATTTTATTAGTCTTCCACTGAGGCAATTCTAACGGCCAGTTCGGAGACAAATATAGCATATTTTAAATAGTTAGAAACATAAAACAAATTTGCTAGAATATAAATGTTAGAGACAAAAAGTAGAAGTAAAAAGAAAAGCCGGAGCGCGGTAGACTAGTCAGGACCGGCTTGAGAAGGAAGAGAGAGTTAAGGTTAGATTCTAGAAATTAAAAGTTTAGAAGTTAAGCCGTTCTTACTTTAGATCCCAACATACCTTTTCACCAGAGCTTTCGTGCTGATAACATGTTGTGAACTATGTTGTGAACTAACACAAACTAAAGAGAATATAAAATAAAGTAAAGAGAAGACAAGAGTAGAGAGGAAAAGAGAATATTGTTCATTCTATTTCATCATTACAATAGAGTCCTATTTATAGGCATGTATCACACACCTTAGAAGACAATACACATAATGAGGAGTCAATACACATAATGGGTAATAACATTAGGAGATATAAGAAATGCTTAGGATCCCTTAGTGAACTTGAAGGTGGACATCCATTTTATAACTTATTCATAACATTTTTGATATAATATTAATATATTAATTATTACTATAAATTATTAAAAACATAATTTTATTAATTTTTAATATTATACAAACCCTCATTTTTACTAGGTCTATATTTTACACTTTTTATATTTCTTGTTTTTTAGTCTAAACATTTTTATTTCTTAAAAGATTATTACATTGCTTAATATTAAATTATATGAAAATATTATGTTCTTTTTCAAGTTCATATATTATATTATATTATATGTTACATATATAATATTATTAACATCACTTGTAAATATTGCCACAATTAAAGAAAGTTTTTTAAAATTTAAATTAATTAAATCATATTTAACATCAGCTATATTATAAGATTGGTTAAAAAGATTAACTATATTATCTTTCATGAATAAAGTATTAGAATTGTTTGTTTATAAAATTTTAATAAATAATTTAACAATAGAAAAAATAATTGATAGTTATATTAAAATAGACATTGATTTAAATTCTTTTGAGAAAATATTTGCATTGAGTAGGTCCATTGAACACAATCAATAAGATATTAGTATTTATATTAAAATAATAATATCACAAGTTTTTATATTGATGTTATTATTATTGTAAGGGTCTTGATATCTAGTGCCATTAGGGCACTAGATAAAGTTACTAAAAATAGAAAAATAATTATAAGAGCACATTGTTCCGTCTCTCAGGAATATAAAAAACTACACATTCCAATATATTTTTACTATATTTAGACTCTTAAATAGTGCCCTTATGACACTAAATATCATTTGCCTTATTTTAATATTATATCAATTTTTAATTGGTTGGATTCATAGACACATGTATCCATACAAGTCTAACATATTTTTGCGTTGAATATATACAGCCCTGTTTATTAGCATACTTAAAGATATTTGTTGTTTAATTCTATATATAAATTTAAAATTTAAATTTAATCTATGATTTACTTAATATTAAAATTTTATTTCAGTTTTCATGTAGAGTTTTTTTTATATATAATTTTATGTTTTTTTTAATAAAGTCAACAGCTGTTACAGGCGTTACAGGCCCTCGCATAACTTGTCAAAGTGCATAGTTAAGAAAGTCAAAGCAAAAGATTGAAGAACATATACATGCTGACAATTCCACGATTGTCCTTGTGTTTTTATAAAATCCCATAATTATTTTTTGCAAAATTTGTCAACCGAAAGAAAAAGTAAGAGGGATAAGAATGGCAGCACACACAAAAGAACTATTAAGATTTTAACAAATTTTTAAAAAAATACTTCGTTAGCAAAGCTTAATTATTTTTTATTTTGCGAATATCCTGTTATTTTATCATCAAAATAGGAGAAGACTAACTATCAGGCCTTGAGAAAAAGGAGCATCGAAATGATGAGATTGAGAGGCACATCAGCAATGTTATCCACAAATCAAAACCGCGTATACTCCGTAGTTGTATCCAAACAGGCATTGGACACAAATTAATTATTCAAAATCCGCCGTATTTTTTAGACAACAAGCAACATACCACATACTAGTATATATTTTTTCCATTCGTTAAATTAATCTAAAAAATATATTAAAAAAAAAAGAGTATATTGATTTAATTGTCTGGTTAAAGTTAGTTTCTGTGAAGAGTAGCCAGAATAATGGGAACTTGGTAGAAGCGGTAAGCTGAAAACAGCAAACAGGGATGTTTGTTGCCATATTGGGTTACAGGTATCTTCAGGATTAATTAATGTCATTAAGTATAATGAAAAACAAAGTGATTGTCTCCAGCTGTTTTCGGTTATGTCTCAAGAAAACATGCGTGTTTGATTTCTCCAGCAAACGTAGATCTAAGTAGATTTCACTTACAGTGTATAAGTAAAAAAATTATATTATTAATATATAAGTGATTTTATAGTCATTAATTTATTATTAAAAAATAAAAATTTAATAGCATACTTTAAATTAATAAATAAATTTATATTGCATAAATTAAGTTTCTTTATATTTATGTTGTGTATGGTAAATAACATCATCTAAATAAGGGTGAAAAAGACTCGACCAAATCGAATATCTAAAATTTAAGTTTAGCTTATAAAAAAAGTATACGATCAAGTTTAACACATTTTTTGAAAAGAGTTTAACTTAAAGTTTGAGTTTGAATTACTAATAAAATATAAAACTTTAACTTGCTTGTTAAACTTTTGTTTTAATTATTTTTTAAGAAAACTTTCTCTCAGTCAAGTTTGTTAATTTTATACTTAAAAAACAATTTCATATTATAATTTTATAAATTTTTAAATTATTATAATTTCATAATTTAATATACTAAAAAAAACTTCAATTTTTTTTTATTTTTATGATAAAGTGATACATATTCTTCTATAAATATATAAATAACAAGCATAAACAAGTTATAGAAAAATTATAAATATATAAATAACAAGCATAAACAATTTTTTTTTTATTTTTATGATAATGTTTCAACTCAATTAATATCTCTTTCTCTCTCTTATTCTACTATTTTTATATCTCTATTATTAATTGAATCTTTAAAAATTATAGAAAAAATAAAAATATAAATCATTCCTTAATAAGTTAGTTAGTTACGAACCCACGTTGAAGACCAAAAAATTCTTCTAAAAAGTTACTTACATTTAGGACTAGATGGAGAAATATTTAAACAAGTTACTCCCGAGCTCTTAATATCAAGTCGGTAAAGCTTGAGTTTGGCTCATTAATATATTTGAGCCCAATTTAAAGCTTGAACTTGTTTATTTAATTAAATAAACGAGCTGAACCTAAATATTTCATAAATAGCTTAGCTCATTTTAGTTATTCTAAAAAAATTATAAAAAAATAGTTATTCTAAAGAGAGTTTAGGAAAACATTTTAGTTTATATTTAATGACATGGTAGACTTAAAATAAAGGTTTAATTACATTTTTAGTCCATTTATTTTAGCTTGGTTTTGGTTCTTCAACAAAATACTATAAAAACTTAAAAGGACCAAAATAAAACATAGATAAGTGAATATTTATATTGTTGGAAATCTCATTGCTGATAGAATTCAAAGAGATGTCGTTGTTATATATGTTATTTGTGGTATTTGAACTGATAGATAAAGCAATGGACCCTTGGAAGGGTAAACCTGCAGAGGAAAAAGTAGACAAGCCATTTTTAATATCAAAGGGTTCAACAAATAAGTCATGTGATGCAACATTATTATTCTGAACATAAGATAATTTTTTTTCATAGAATGTAACATTTCATGACAAAAAATGGATCTGTTATTCAAATCAAAAAGTGAGAATAAAAAAAGTAGAAGAAGCAACAGAGTATGATGATTTAATAGGTCCACCAAATTCTCTTTCCAGTTGAAGGGTTTGAGAACTGGTTTTGGTGATAGAAGGCATTGGTTTCGTCATCATCACGTTAGAGCGAACTTGAGAGTATTCGTCATTAAGTCCTGGCAGAAACTTGATTATGCAATCATCTACGTGTTCCTTCTTGACAATGAGAAGAATTCCACAGTCGCAACGAGTGGGACAAAAGCAATTTTAACACTGAAAGATACATTTCAAACTGTTTCCAAAGAGTTTTTAATTTTGTGAAATATTGAGAAACACTTAGTTCACCTTGTTTACACTTGAATTTCAAATGGTAGATCAACGATTATGAACTTGTTTACATGGGTGAAATGATCGGAAATGTCTTTCCAGACCTTAGCTGCAATGCCAACGTAGAGAATAGATTGTGCAATTTGAGGAGTCATGGAGCAAATCAGCCAAGACATCATAGTTTTGTAACATCTCTTCTAAACATATTGAAGAGGATCATCGATTGTTGGTATCAGTAAATATCCATTAAGAAATTGCTATTTGTTCTTGGAATCAAGAACATTGAACATGTTGTGAGACCATACATGAAAATTCTAATTATTGAGAAGAGGAGTAACGAGGACTAAGCGGATTTTCTTTAGGATTAAGGAAAAGAAGGTTTGAAGGATTGCCGAGATGATCATAAAGATGAATAGAAATTGCAGAATTAGAATTTAGGCTTGACGTAGACATGGTTAATGAATTGAATCAACAATTTTCCAGAAGAATTAGCTCTGAAATCTTGTGTGGATAATCTCACCACACCATGTTAGTGAAATGATCTTAGAGAAAGGGAAGAGGAAAATTGTAAATAAAACTTCATTCGTCCTACTCATCTCAACTGAAAGTGTACATTATAAATTGTTTATATACACCATCTGTATTCTAGAAAGTACTCATTACTAACTTTAAATAATGACTGACTAACTACTATAACAAATTAGTTAATGAATATGTATAAAAAATACTGATCTTTGGTGGAGTTAGATTCGAAAGAGACTTATTGTGCAGAAGGCTCAATGTGCATACTACATAATATTCTTTAAGGTTTTTACATCTCATTTTTGATTAATTGACCAAAATGATGTACATTTTTGTATTTATTTATCTGTTCATTCTTGAGAGTAAAATAGAAGCATATTAAAAAAATACAATCATCATTCTTATTTTCATTAAAAAAATTTTAAGCTTCCAATAATATTATTTATCTTTCATTGTATTAGTGTATGAATGATTTATATTTTAGTTGAATGAAAAATAAAAAAAATATACAAATCGAGATAAATTAATATTTGATCAATGACTGAGATAACTTTTTTTAGTACAAACAGGAGCATCAATTTTTGAACTTAAGACCTTGTACATGCTAATTTCTACTAGCCAAATCTCTCACCACTATCCCAACTCTAAGTCCTATGGTTGAGATTAGGACTCGGTACACAGACGGCCCGCCCTACCCTGCCATGTTCGCAAATTTAATAGGCATCCGCCTAAGTTTGCGTTATAAATGGACAGAAAAAAAAACACTCGTGTCCGCCCGTGATGTCTGCGAATATCCACGGGCATCTACATAAATATTTTTTGCACATATTTTTTATCACTTTTTTTTTGCTTTACACTGTAATTTTATTTAAAAAAGAAGTGCATAAAAATTATTTTTTTACAATTTTTTAATATTTTTTTTGTTTTACACTATAACTTTACTTTAAAAAAAGTGCATAAAAAGTCTAGATTGGCTTTTTTTTCCCATAAATCTTAGGCCTAAGTGACTTGTTCCAATACAAAATAAATAAATAAGCGGATATTAGTTTACCTTGGGGAGTCTACGGATTTTATCTGTTCAGCCCGTGCATTAATAGACATGTCCACCTAAGCCTGCAAATTAAGGACGTTGGGATTGACATAATCCCAGTTGGGAACAAGACCACCCTTTTTTCCGGACATCAGCATTCGAAATGGTGTTTCCGAACGGCAAGATACGTAAAATAATGAAAATATAAAAGAAATAACTCTTATTTTACGGACGACACCGTTCAGAAACACTATTTCGGACGCTAATGTCCGAAAAAATAATAGTCTCGTTTCTAATTGAGATGATGTCAATACCACTCTCCACAAATTAAATGCTCATGATTTTTGGAAGCCCAAATCTACCCAATTCATTAACCCGCGGGCCGATCCACAAGTCTATGCCAGTGTACCCAACTCGAATCATATATTATTAAGGCAAAAAAATTATAGTCATCTAATAAAAGTAACTATTTCTAACTCTAGTCAATGTTACTTTTAACCAAAACAAAATCCTATATAAACAAATTCTTATTGGTTAAAAAGTGGAGCATTCATTAGAACTTAAGATACAAAATAAAAATACAATTAATATTTTATTAAAAATATAAGTGAACAAATAAATATTAACAACTTTTTTCCTCCTAAATAGGTAAATAGAAAGAAACTGATGAAGTAGTTTTTAAAATTAGTTATCAAATTGTGGCAGTTTATTAAATTGAGAATGTTTTAAATAAAATATATCATATATCATTTCATTGAAAATGGTCCCAATTTGATAAATAGTATTGACACGTACTCTCCAATTTGTCCATTAGTTCTAAAAAACTTCTTTATTTTGGTGAATGAACTTGCAAGGTAACGTTTGTTAGTATAATTATAAAATTGAAATCAGCATGACCGACAAAACCTCATATATAATTGATAAACAATTTGATGAGTGGGATGTGTATGAGTAAGGAAAGAGTTTTAGTTAAATCATCTCTACACTTAAAAAGATTAGGACGATTTACTTTCTATTTTTATATTTTGTTTTCATGAATAATTTTAATATAAAATTATCGTATTATTTTTTTATAAATTTGCATAATTAATTTTAAAAAATAACTATAATTTATTTTTAATATCTTATAAAACTTTTTAATCTTTTCTTGCAAATCAAATATAAAACATACTATTTTTTAGTTTTTTCTTTTTTATTCTTTGAACTACGTACATAAAATAGAAAATAAATAACATAAAATAAAAATATAAAATAAATAAACCCTAACTTTCATCTAACAAAAATTACCGATGAAAAAAAAATGTAAGAGTTAGAGTCTGTTTGTTTAAATTTAAAAATAATTAATTACTTTTATAAGTAAAGAATTGATTTTTTAAGTAATTATATTAAGAATGTTTGGCTATTATAAGAACAGATTTTTTTTTGTTTATTTTGAGAAGCAATTTAGTACATGCTTCTCAAAATAAGCAAAAAAATCTTATTAATTTTTTAATTGTGATTATTTTGAGAAGTAAAAACAAACAGATTAAAAGTTTTTATAATTATTTTTTATATTAAAATAAATACTTATTTTTCTAAATAAGCTAAAACAAACGGACTCTTAAACCAAGGAACAAGGATCATGTTTGGAGAGTTTTCATGCGGCTCGGCAATATAACTTTAATTTAGTCTTTTATCTTTGAATATCTTTTAATAAATTTTTATTTTAGTCCTTTATTTTTTTAGTTGGATCGTTTATTTTTTTTTCACACTATATTGATCCTTTTATGCTAATATTATTTAGTGTTTTTATTTATATTTTCTTCACGTCATTGTGATATTTCTACGAAAGTACATAATGATGTCAACGCAAAAACATTAATATGATGTGAAAAATAAATATAAGAGACTAAATTGACAAAAATAAAAGATAAATTACTTAATAAAAATTCGCTAAAAGATAAACGATTAAAATTATATTTTAGCAAACAATCTAGGTAACAAAAGGTGGTGCAAAGAGTGATCCCTCATAAAGGCTGGTTCAAAAAACTTAGGGAAAATCTTTTTTAAAAATGAACACAAAATTATGCGTTTCTCCTTTTAATTTTTTTAAAAGTTTTTCCCTAATATTCTTGGATTAGTCTATTATAAATAATAATGCATATTTGAAAAATTATAATTAATAATTTAATTAGTTATTGTCTAAATATTAAACTTCAATAAACTTAAATATTCAAAAACTTAATTTTTAATTCAACTAATTTATAAACTAATTATTTTTATTTTATCATTAAACACAAAAAATTAATATTTTAATAAAAAATATTTCAACTATTTTTATAACTTTTTAAATTGTAATAAATCATGTATCTTATTTTTTTAATTCACTTAATCTTTACAATATTAAATATTTAAATAATTTCTAATAAATAATTTAATTAGTTTTTAATTTAATTTTAGAAAAAAATTAATAAGTGTTAAAATTAAAATGTAATATCTTATTGTCATTTTGACTCTGTGAAGGAGAGGGAACAAAGAACATATTGAGTTTAAAAAGAAATATTAATTAAGTTGTGGAAGAATTGAAAATAGAGAGAAGTGGTGGAAAGAACTTGTTATTTAAAGATTTCATTGTATTCTGCTTTAATCCCGGAGTAAGTAATCCGAAAATTCAAATTTTAATTATGATTAAATCTAGATAGCATGTAACCACATATTTTTGGAAAATATTTCTTTTGAGAAGAACATTTTTGTGATTATAAAAAAGTAAAGGAAAAATAGGGATGGTGCCACACTAAATGAGTGTGGCCCAGTTAACAACTCCCTCTGTGACATGAGTCCACTTGGAACATAAGAGGTCAAGTTTCTTTGGCGCATTAATCAAAATAATGCATTTTCTGAAATTATTTATCAAATTAGACATTTTCAAAACTATTTATTTAAAGGTTTAATTGTAGTTTTGGTTCTTAATTTTTATTAATTGTGCAATTTTGATCTCTTAACTTTTAATTGTGTGATTTTAATGTTTAACTTTGTCTATAGTGTGATTTGGGTCCCTTCAACCTTTTCAAATTGTGTGGTTTTGCTCAATCAATCAATCTTTCGTTTAGAAGCTAACGGTTAACACAACCAAACCAATAAAATAAAGTGTGTAAGAGCAACAAAATTGTGCAATTAAAAAAATTTCAAACGAAAATCGCATAAATGAAAACTCATTATATGGATTGAATCGGGTTGACCATGAGTTTCTTAATAAAAAATGGTCAAAAGAATTAAAATTACACAATTAAAAAAGTTTCAGAATCAAAATTTCACAATTAAAAAAGTTTGGATATCAAAGTGCAATTAAACCTTATTTAAAATAAGAGACATCTTTAAAAAAATAAAAAATAAAAGAGGGACTAACCACGACTTTTTGGAAATTATCCGCAAATAAAACGATGGTTAAATTATTTATGGTTGGATCTAATACAAAATGATACATGTGGTTGTTTTGAATTTAGCATCGATTTTTTGGAATCTATATAATTTCATAAAGATGAAAATATTGGTGGTATTGTTTGCGTGATTGAAAGGGATTTAAATATGGTGTTCTCATATCATGTTCCTAATCACGAATAGAATATTGACACGTCATTAAAAAATTCTATTAAAAAATTAAAGATTAAAATTAAAAATATATTTTTAATAATATGACAATATTCTATTTATAAGACAGGACATGATTTTGAAACATTAGATTTGAATCCGATTGAAAGACCTACTTGAGCATTTACTTATGTTAAGTTCTTCGTATTTTAAGTGACAATTGGGTTATTATCTTTTGATTATTTTATTTGTGTCTATTGTTAGTGATGTTTGGGCTTTTTTTTTTTTTTGGTTACATAACTACACGGTCTTAGGACTTTTGATATAGGTAATGAGCTAAAGTCCAGTTTATTTTAGTAGGTAATGAGTTGTACTAAGTATTAAAGCTAAAGAGAATGGAGGTTTAAGGTTCGAATTTTGACCGTGAAATTTATTTAGGAGATTTAGTTTAGAATATGTGTTTGAGTGTGTATTCAGCGATGATTTATAGTGGAATTTACAAATCATCTATTAACGGGAATTAAATTCAACGAGATGAGACTCGAACTCATAACCTTACCGTCATAGGCCTAAGTACACACCATCGGAACTAAATTACTCATATTTTATTTGTTGTTATTATATGTAGGTGGCAATTATTAGTTGATACCTTTTATTAGATTATTACATGTCAGTATTATATCTAATATATTTAATATTTTAAATTTAAATTATATACAATAATGATAAAAAAATATGAAATATAATAGTGCTTACAGGTCGAATTAGATCGGGTTTAAACACACAAAAAAACTTATCCAATTCAATCAACTATTAGGAATTACTGTTCACAAAAAGGACTTTAGTGGGAATTTTGTGCTTAAATGGTGATTTTGTTAATGTCCATTATGTCATTATATGGTATTAGGATATGTAGGTAACTTTCATAGGATAATATCAGGAGTTAGGAATAATAATATTATACATTTTTATTGATGTAACTAGGTTGTGAGGACAGCATTTTACTATAATTATTATTATTATTGAGAGATTATAACTCAAGTAGTATAAGAAGGAGTTCTTTGAGCTCAAAGAAAGGAGTTCGATTTTTAATAGAGTTAAATTAGGAATAATGTAGTGTATGAGTGTACGTGTTTGACCGATAAAATAAAATTACTATAGCCATTTAGCATTAGAAGATAACTGTTTTTCATAGTCCCTAAACTACCTAACATTTTTACTATTAAAAATATTACCATTAAGAAGATAATGAACTTTATTTAATTTTTCTACCTCATCTAAAAGTAATTATTTTATTGCCTCTATCATATTTATTGTGCACAGAAAATAACAAGTAAATTCATAATTAACAGTATTTTAGATATTTTATTATTGAATATATGATGAAAGTGGTTGACTTATACTTATATTTAAAAATATAAGAAAATGCTAAAATTTGTTTGTAATAAAAAATGAAAAGAGTGTTTTATATTAACAGTATTTTTTTCATAATAATCATGTAAAACTATATTTTACACTTTATTTATTATATTATATTTTACTATTCTTTTAAATAAATATTTTTTTGGAATTCATTCTTTTAATTAATTAACTGAACTAGCGGTGTGTTGCAAAGGTATCAAACACCATCAAGTCATCGATGTTAACCGCTACTACAACCAAACATTACTCAGGATTCCAAGATAACCTCGGTTAACCTTAAAAAATCGCTGCTATTTTTTTTTTTGCATTAAAGTGTTCTATTTTGATAAATAATTTTAAAAACTATATTATTTTATTTAATGTGTTGTTTTTGTTGTCCAAGGAATATAAATTCTTCAACCTATAATGTGCTTTGATGCATCTAAAGAGCCAATTCTGTTTGGCATATATATATATTAATCATATAAGCAAAACAAAAATATAATGTCCAAAATCTAAAAGGGGTTCTATTGTACCACCGCCTTTTTCCTTTGAACTAATTAATTAATAAGCATTTCACAAAACCTGCTGTGTCATTTTGGTATGCAATAAATATAGTGTCTAATTAATAAATTACTATAAGCTTGAGTAGAATATATAACATGTTCTATGGAGCTACATGACATTAATAATCTTTAATTTTTAAAAATTATTAAAGGGATAAACCAATGAAGCTAGTAAGTTCTATATGGACTAGCATGAAGATGCAAGAGATAGAATACTATTATAAATATGTAAAGATATTTTGAGTATTCTTATCACAGTAATACTATTATTTATACAACACATTTTTGAATTTGATAGATCATTCTAAATAGATTCTAAAATTTAAGGGAGCATTTTGCAATTATTAGATTCTAAAATCTGTTTAAAGTGTCATGTGTGCAGAAATGTGTGTGGCGCGTACAGTGACGCATTCACTATAGTCTTTTGGGTGTATTTAGAACTTTAGATTATTGTGTGTTATAGAGAATTTGAAATCGTTTGTTTAAACTTAATAAAAATTGATTATTTTTATAAATAAAGAATTGATTATTTTTTTAAGTGATTATCATAAGAATCAGAAGCTATATATGTTTGGCTACCATAAGAATAATTAGATTTTCTCCTTATTTTGAGAAGCAACTTGGTACTGCTTCAAAGTAAGCAGAAAATCTGATTATTTTCTTATTCTGATTATTTTAAAAAACACAAACAAACTAAAAATTATTATAATTAATTTTTTATTAAAATAAGTACTTATTTTATCAGGGAGATGAGTTCGGTCCCAATAGAGTTAATTTAGAAGTAGTATAGTATGAAAATGTGTGTTTAACCAATAAAAAAATTATAAAATGAGCTGAAATAAGGAGACTATTTTTCATTGTAAAAAAGTTATAAGTGGAGTAATAAAATCAATTCGTCAAACTAGTAGTAATATAAAACTGTCCACTCATAAATCCAAGGAGGCTTTTCATTCAGCAACTAGTAATATAAAACTTTCCAATGCTATGTAATCTTACAAGTGGGAGAGACCTAACTCAATGCCCTTATTTTAACAAAACAACTGAAACTTTGGGAGGGCGGGTTCGTTTGGTTTAGATATTAGTAGAATAAGAAGTGAAAAATATAAAAATTGAGAAAAAAATTAATAATTAAAATTATTGATATACAAAAATCAAGACAATTCAACAAAAATAAATATTTTTAATTTTAATCAAAAAATGATTTTGATCAAAAGTAAAAGTTAAAACAAACCGGCGCGTCATAGTGTGGAGAATCACTTTTGTGATAAGGTTTAGTACTAAACTGCTTACGGTTGCAATTTTGAGTTTTGCTTTAATTCCATAGAATAGGTCAAGAAATCACATTAAACAAACAGAGCAGAAGAAAGGTAGACACATGATATTGTACTTTATGTCCTATGTACTTTGTTTAATTATTTTCTCTTTTGCCTTCATCTCAAACCATTAATTAATTTCCGTATAAATATATAAAGATAAATATTAATGTACACTTTCTTCTATTAAAAGACAAATTATTAATCATGATATGATTAAATATTTTCATGTGGCTATGATCATCCCTCTATATTAGTATATAAAAGCCCTTTTATTTTCTTATGCTTAGTACAATTTTCAAGCATGGGAAAAGTTCAAATTCATCCCCAAACACTAAATTCTTCCAATAGTTGCAATTTCACATCAAAGCAAGAAACTTTCACTCTATGGATGAAATCTCTTGTTCTGAATGGAAAAGGGTGTACAGTTTTTGATTCCAATGGCCAAATTTCATATCGAGTTGATAATTACAATTGCAAGTATAGAGATGAAGTTCATCTCATGGATCAAAAAGGAAATACTCTGTTCACCATAATGAAAAAGGTAAAAATTTCACAAAAATTGCATACATGCATACTATATATTTTCCTTTTAAGATAAACAGATGAAAACTCATATGTTCCTATTTTTATGTGTGTTTGTGTAGCAATATAAATTTTCCAGATTATGGGAGGGCTATAGATTCCCAGCAACAAGAAATGACCAGAAAGGACCATGCTTTAAGGTTTCTAAAACATATAAGATCTCTAGAGGAGGTTCAATTTATGAAGTTGAACTTGGTTTGGACAAAAATCAACCATATTCTCATAAAATTGAAAGCAGCACTTGCAACTCAGCTTGTAAAATATGTGATGAGTTTGGAAAAGTAGTTGCACAGGTGAAATTTCTTGCATATTCTTGTTACTAAAGTTTGTCGGAGTAAACCCTTTAATTAATCTTCAAGATTACAAGGGTCGAACATTTTAGTCTCTAAAATTATTTAATAAAATCTTAAATTAATTTGTCACTTTGCAAAATAAAATTTTGTTCACCTTTTAAAAGTGTTTAAGTAAATGCTGTTTTGCAAAGTCATTGACTAATTTAAAAATTTTGAAATTCCAGAAACTATGATGTCTGACCCCAACAATTTCAACGACTGATTTGCTATTTTTTCAGAGAACATATGTCTTTATCTTAATTTTTTTTTTTCTGAGCAGCTAAGGAGAAAGAAGTCAACAGGTGGAATTGATTTAGGAGATGATGTATTGACAATGGTAGTGGAGCCAAATGTAGATATTTCTCTAGTTATGGGGCTTTTTGTAGCTTATAGCCTTATAAACAGTAAAATGTAAATATTTTGCATCCAAACAGAGTGTATGTATGATTGTAAATTGTATCTTGAGGATGTGTTTTAGCTTTTTTACTAAATGTATTGCTAAATCCAGTTTCAAGATTATGGTTTGGATTTTGGAAATTGCTTTGTTAGTGTCATTATTTAACAATGATGTACAATGTATGACATAGTTTTATTTGAAGCCAAATTAGGATTGAAATCATTTGTCTTAGAATGTGACGGTCATTAAACAAGAACATCAAAGTATGACATAGTTTTGAACCAAAATATAGTACATATTATGCTTTTATGAATTCAAATCACTTATTTTATAATGGTGTTTTATTTTTTTGTCTTCAATAAATAAAAAATTAACATGCCATTAAAATAATAACTAACAAGTAAGATAATATTACTTTTTGATTGAATAATATAACAAAATAATCCTTGACTTTGTAGGTATCGGTCATTTTAATCTTTGACTTAATTAAAAATTATTTTTTAGTTCTTGACTTTATAAAATGTCATTTAATTTAGTCTAAGACCGTAGGCTTTAGCTCACTTAATCATATACTAAGTCTTAATTGGAGGTCAAAGTTGGAACCCTAAAGTCGAAATTTAAGAAATTTAGTTTAGAACATGTGTGTGTGAGTGTGTATATTTACCTATAAAAATAATTTAATTTAGTCTAGTCAAGAATTATTTTAAGCGATTTTTTATAAAGCAAAGGATTATTGTGACTGATTTTATAAAGTCAAGAACTGAAACTTAATTTTGATAAAATTAAAGACTAAAATGACTAAGAACTACAAAAACAGTGATCATTTTAAGTATTATTTCCTTTTTGGTTATATGTTATTTTTTAATTAAAAAAACGTTAAAGGAAGATAATTTTTTTTGAAACAAAGGAAGATAATATTTTAAGATAGGTGGTTTCAATTTTTTTGTTTTTTGTTTTTTTTTTTTTTGACATTTTCTCCATTTTCATAGAAGGCTATAATGCTATGTTTACGCTTTAGCAGCAAACCAAGCTGCTATGGAAGTTTGTTCGGGGCCCCATTATTGCACTTTGCAAGTGTGTTCCTTGAGCAAGTGGGTCTAAGAAAATGGCCACTTGGTTAACATCAATTCAAGTATGAATTTTAAAAAATGTGAATGCCTTCTAGATTTAGAGGAAAAACTCACGCTAATGGAGGATGAAAACTTACCGTAATATGAGGCGAGCAAAATTAAATAAGAGTTGTCACCCTCTTAGGGCACTCATATCCTAGTCGGCCAAAACTTAAAGAAAAGACTTTTGTTGTAGATATGATAAAGAACCAGGTCAAGTCTAGCAATATATTACTTGTACAGAAAAGAGTATGATTCTGAAAATTTGAGTATCATTAAAATTATATACAATGAGTACTATGCATATGGAAAGTCAATAACACGATCATAAAGATGCAACAACTAATGTTGATATTAGAGTCCACAAGTATGTTCATTTCCATAGAAATGACGTTATGAGTGACGTTGTCCAAGAAAGTTTTTGGACTAATAATGATTTAGTTAGGTTGGTTCAAACATTTTTCACTATTGTCATCCTTGATGCAACTTATAAAATGAATAGGTAGAATTTGCCTTTTGCTTGAGATAGTTGAGGTAACAATAACGGATCTCACACACTTAATTGCATTTGCGCACAAGGTGTCTCAGTGCAATTAAAACTATATTTGGGTTTTAAATTGCCTTAAACAATTAATTGTAGACGAAGGGGAACTTCAGAGGTTTTTGTGAGTGACAGAGACTTGTCACCTAAATGCACTAAAGTAAGTTTTTCCTTGATCGAAGTACTGTTATGTCAATTTCGCTTAAACAAAAATGTGTAGGCCAAGTGTAAGTTATAGGTTTACAAGAAAGATTGTTAGGACATGATTTTGAAAGTATGATAGTTTATTGTGGATT
Organism: Cyamopsis tetragonoloba; assembly: GCA_037177725.1. Lineage (NCBI taxonomy): Eukaryota > Viridiplantae > Streptophyta > Magnoliopsida > Fabales > Fabaceae > Cyamopsis > Cyamopsis tetragonoloba. The sequence goes on from CM074124.1 coordinate 49,451,347, forward strand.
CTCCAATCAAAGAAGACTATAACACATTTGGCTAATTTTAAAATAGTGTGTAAAAAATTTGACTCTTTTTTTATTATTGTACAAAGACTTATTGATTTCTCAAAAAGAAAGTTTTGTTCAAACTTAGCTAAATAAAATCATGCATATTGAAAACACTATAACTAATAGGGACCTAAACTATTTTTTTAAAGGACCAATTTTAAAATACCTCATATTTAGAAAGACCTAAACCAAAGATAAAATTTTTGAAGGATAAAATTTAAAACACTATATTTTTTTTAAGGGCCAATTTTAAAACACTTCATATTTAGAAGGACCTTAACAAAAGATAAAATTTTCAAAGGACAAAATTTAAAACACTACGTATTTAGAAGGACTAAAAACATATTTGATTTTTTTTTAAAAAAAAAAGCGTATACGCATACCCGTTTTGGCTGTGCTGTCTGGGCGTCGTTTCACGATTTTGTTGTCGTTGCTGTTTTCACTGAGATCTGCCTCCTTCACAAAATTCATAACTTGCAGCGCTATGCTCAAATCTGAAAACCCCAACCAATGGTGGGACCCAAAAGACACTTCCTCCCACTGACTCTCATTTCTCTTGCTGCTTTCATCTTTTACTCCTTCCACCATTCTTCTCTCCCACCTTCAATCACTGACTTCAACCCCAATTTCACTCTCCGAACTCCTCTTCCGAACCCTAATTCCCTTCCCCCCAATTTCACTTTCGTCATCAAAGTCCTCGCCTACAACCGCCTTGACTCCCTCTCCCGTTGCCTCCGCTCCCTCTCCGCCGCTGATTACCTCGGCGATCGCGTCCACCTCCATTTATACATTGACCATTTCGTCCTCGATAACGCTTCCTCCGTGGACGAGAAGCTTCGCGATTCGCATCAGATTGTGCAGTTTGCTGATGGATTCGATTGGAAGTTCGGCGAAAAGGTGGTGCATTACAGAACCGGGAATGTTGGTTTGCAGGCACAGTGGTTGGAGGCGTGGTGGCCTGGTTCTGATGACGAGTTCGCCTTCGTTGTGGAGGATGATTTGGAGGTTTCCTCACTTTACTATGAGTTCGTTAAGAGCTTGATTGTTAATTTCTATTACAATTCTTCCAATTATTGCCCTTCCATCTATGGAGCTTCGTTGCAACGAGCAAGGTTTGTTCCAGGTACCATTTTCTCGTTTTATTTGTTTATGTATATTTACTTTTGTTTTAATATGTGGAATTAAGAACTTTAGATATTAGACGGATCTGGTTACATCATGGATCAAGTGTTGGATCCTGGGGTTTGATGGCTTTGATGCTTTGATGGCTTTCCTTTTTTTTTAAAGATGATGAGAATAAGAACTTGCTATTATGAATAGCTGATTTTTTTTTTTTTTTTTCATGGAATAACGAACATGAGGTTTTTTATGGAATAATCCTATGATTATTGGTTCTGTCTATTGTTAAGTACACGATGTCGTGTGAACAAACAACCACCTTTTTGTGGTGTTGTGATTCAAGATTGGATTTACCAAACTAAAGAACTGTAGAAGCTCTTTGTTGAACAACTTCGTGTGACCTTCATCTATTATTATGTGTTATATCGACAATTGCCTTCGTATTTGTATTCTTCTTATTTGTTACTTGTGTACAGTTTATTCATATAAACTGGTTTCTGGCTGCAGGTAAACATGGAAATAAATTACAGTTGGAAGACCAGACTCGACTTTTCTTGTACCAGTTGGTTGGCACATGGGGTCAAATTCTTTTTCCAAAGCCATGGAAAGAGTTTAGGTTGTGGTACGACACAAATAAGGCGAAGGGCATTCGGCCATTTCTTGAGGGGATGGTAATAAATTGCTTTTGAAGAAAAAATGCTTCTGTTCTTCATCTTATTTAATTCCCAGTTTAGTTGACTTTTATACATCAGCATTTCATTTCGTTCCTTATTTTAGTTCTGAAATTTTGTCCAGGTGACTACAGGGTGGTATAAAAAGATGGGGGAGAGAATTTGGACACCGTGGTTCATTAAGTTTATCCAATCCCGAGGTTACTTCAATATCTATGCTAATTTTTTACACGAGAGAGCATTAAGTGTCTCTCACAGAGATGCTGGCGTAAACTATGGGAAAACTGCTGGACCTGATTCTCAATTATTAGAAGAAAAATCTCTGGACTTCAATATTTTGGAAATGCAGCCTTTGAGTAGTTTAAAATGGTTCGATTTTTGCTTCAGAGAAGTAATTCCCAGAAAGGTTGTCAAAAACTCAGAGGAGCTTGAATCTTTGCTTCGCTCTCTGCACAAAGGAGATAGTGTCTTCTTGGTAAATCTTTCTGGGGTATCAGATGCTATTGTAAGAAACTTACTATGCCACTTTGAGAGGCTAAATATCTGGAATTATATACTAATGGACCCTCCATCTGATTCCTTATTTGATCTTGCAAGGAGGGGGCATCCTGTAATTGATATGGACCAACTTATAAGTAGTGTTGGATTGTACAAAGTAACTTCGCAAGGTTCGAGTTTTGAGACCATCAAAGGTATTTTGGCAAAGACCTATGTAATTAAGAAGTGTATTGAGAATAGGTATAACACATGGGTTATGGATGGTGGGATGGTTTTCACTTCTGATGTCTTCCTTGAGAATTCTGGAGATCCCAATGAAGACTTCTTTGTTGCGAACAACTTGGAACTCTTTTATGCTAAAAGCTCATCTTCTAGTAAAAAAATCTGGGACAATGGCTTTTTGTCAATGGTTTTAGCCATGGCAGAGTCTTTGGCAAAGAAAGATTCAGCAAACCATGGAAGCCTAAGTTTTGTGTACATTGTAACAAAATTATTGGAACAGAATGGTGCTAGGATTAGAAGCGTCGATGAAACTTCTTTTGCCACGAAGATTGGCTCTGGTAATGGTAGTAAATCTTCTCTTGGAGATAAAAAGCTGGTATATTGGTCAACAGAGATGGGAGTGGATTCAGTTAAAAAAGGGCTTGAAGAGTTGAATTTGTGGAGTATAGATAGTGATTTATCCTGCACTGCAGTGGTCTGTCACAAGTCATAGCATTATATGGAGAAGCTAGACGATAGTTTTACGTTTTTTTTTCCCAACATTATTTGAGTTCTCTTTAGTGCCAATTCAGCTTACATATTTTTTTGGTCATTTTGTATTATCATTTGTAACAAAATTAAGTTGTGAATGTGAGGCTTAAAGTGAGCTGCAATTCAATTTTCTGATTTTAATTTTCTTTGTCCCCTTACAATATGTATTTCTCTAGTTTCACTGTCCTCAATATTCTAGGGGGTAAAAACAATCATCTTGAGTCACGTGGCTGCTTTCTTAGAAAAAATGTTCCCACCCAAATTTGGTCAATCCCCCACTCTCTCTTCCAAAAGCTGTGCAAGTGTGTTGCATGTTGGACAAACATGAGTGTGATGTGTGAAGGCTTTGGTCGTGGCAGAGACAGAGAGAGAGCAGAGAAAAAGGGAAAAAGTAGTTCTCTTTCCCTATTCAGCAAAGTTTTCACCTTCCATCTCATTTTCCCTTTGCTTTGTTCTTTCTCCTCTCACTAGTCTCTACCACAGTACTCAAAGGACCTGCTTCATGTTTTGTTTCTCTCTTCTCCCTTCTGGTTCTCCTTCATTGGTAATTTTATTTTCCTATATCTGCTTGAGGAAGCTTCCCCCTCCTCTTTGTTTTCTCTTTCTGCTACCTCACTCTCACTTTATTCTCATTTTATTTCTCTTTCTCCTGTCTCTGTCATCTTTCTCTGATCTCCTTCGTCGTAGTATTAGTGTGATACAGGCACATGTATTTCTGCTCTTTTTTTCTTGTTATTTGAAATGGGATAAAGAAACTAGTGTTATCCTCTTCATAGGATTAGAAGAAACTAGTGAAGCAAGCAAAATTGCAGAGGCATCAATGTCCTTCCCATCAACTCAGTCTATCATATTCTTATCAATGTTAATTGCATCTTATGCAAATGCTACAATCGCATGCATAAATAATTGAATTTACACTGAACAGTATCAACTGCAAGTCTAAATTGAATAAACTAAGAAGTGGCATAGTTGTACTCATTGACTTTGCGTCAGCGTTGTGTTGATATATTTGTATGAACTGTTGTGTTGATATTTATAGTGTAAGTGCAACTATTTTGATTTTATTGACACTCCTGTATGGGACTTCTAGGTGCATGTTTGGGTACTCAAACTTTTTTTTTATAAGTATTTTTATTCGTTCTAATTTCGAATCTAAACATAAATATAACGGAACCTCTTTTTCGCAGAAACATTAGGGTTTGAGTGATGTTTTGCTCCAAAAAACGTGAGGATTCAGTTGTAATTTATTAATTTTACACTATAATCCCTATTTTTACATGATCTCTATGGTCTACTAAAAAAAGTTGACCATTTTAGATGGCACCTTTTGTCAAATATATAATTTTAATTCTTTTAGTTTTAATTTAGTGATATGGATTCTATACAATTTAAAATACATAATTAGATTTTAGAATTTAATTTTTGTTCAATTTAAATGATCTATAGTGGTTTATTAGTGAAAATTAATCACAAGAGTAAAATATCTATTTGGTTCTTTAAAGATTTTTGTTATTAAATTAGTTCCTTAAAAATTTATAAATATTATTAAATTAATTCTTAAAAATTTAGAAAATTTTTGAGAGATTAATTTGGTGACAAAAATCTATAATAAGATGACGAACGATATTTTAGACTCTTAATCACAATTGAGACTATGCCAATCAACCTTACACCATTGACAAATTATAAGAAAATTAAGCGTACGAATGAATAATGTACCTCGTATTCACTTTAAATCAATGGTGATCCATTGTTATTTTCTCACTCTATAGTACACTACTCACCCTTCCGAAGTCAAATACAGTGATAATTGTTACCAACAAAAAATAAAAAATACAGTGATAATTGTTACCAACAAAAAATAAAAAATACAGTGATAATTAATTAATTAAAAACGTTCTAATGGAGTGATGAAATTGATCATGCTTGTAAAGGAAACACAAGTTAAAAACCAAACTGAGTATTTATTCATAACTAATTAAAAACAAAGCAAATTTAAGAAAATGCATGTGGTAATCAATATATATAACAGTTTCAATTCAGCTTTTTTTACATCACGTTTCACTTTTTTTTTCTCTCTTTCTACACCTAAATGTTATAAAAAGAATCCTCTAGCTTCTTTTGATTGAATTGGTCTCAGCGAGGTTATGCTTGTTTGGAAGAAACATTTTTCTAAGTTCAGCAACATCAACATCGTCAAAGTGATTCTCAGGAATCCAGTTTCCACTCTTCGGATCTCTCATCCAATAAATTTTTTTATCTTTATTTGTAATTGCTGACTCATCACTCAAATTCTTCGCCTTTGATAACTGTGACCTTAAATTTTCTGCCACAGCCACATAACATCGCTTCCTGCACAATTTAAGAAATATGGAAATTAAAAAAAAAAGAAATTATGAAAGATTAAGAAATAGTATAACACAAAGAAATTAAAGACTTGTGAAGAAAAAAGATCGTAAGGAATTAGAGAGATAATAATTACTACCTGAGAAGGAAAAGAGGTTTGACAACAATGTTAGCCATGATCATCATCAAGAAAAAAACAGAGTGAAGAGTAATAAAGAAGTGATTTTTCAAAGATATGAAGTGATGTTCGTTTATGGGATGGGAGCTGGGGGATCGGTCTTATATAAACGAATTAATTAATTAAAGAGATTTTTCTAATTATCACAATATATAATGATCATATACTATTAATTAGCTGTTGCAGTTATCATTTACTTGAAATATTTGAGAATCCAATCCAATCCAATCTTGATGTTGATAATGCTTTTAATTATACTTCTTTCTTTTAACTATATATTATCTGCGGTAAAACGTTCTTAAATTTAAAACAAAAATAACAGAAAAAAAAATCTCTAGACAGTTAGTTTAGTCACTGAAAGTGATAATCTAGAAGATACAGCTAAGATCAGTAAAGTTTGTTAAATAAGATAAGATGCCATTTAACATGTTCTAGAAAAAAAATATACGATGATTAAGTTTATATGATCCATCAGATTTAGTTTAAGAAAAATAGACGGGTCAGATTAAAATAATATTTCATAATTTTGAGTATTACTTGTTCATCCGAACCTTAATTAATACTATTTATAGGGCTCGTTTGGTCATCAGGATAAGAAGCTTAAGATAGGATAACTTATCATATCATGTTACTATCTGTAGTTTGTGAGTCTGTAAGATATGGTAAGCTTATCCTGTTAGCTTATTATATCTACTCTCTAGTACAAAAGGTTATCTTAAGGGAGGAGTTGGGTTAGAGGCCAGTAGGATAAGATAAAGATTTTTATTTCCTACTTTATCTTTGCTTATAATATATATTCTTAAATTAATATTTATTTTTATAATAAAAAATTAAAATAAATAATAAAAATAAAAATAATAATAAATACCATTATAAATATTGATAATGATAAAAAATTAATAATAATAATAATAATAGCAATGAAAATAATAAGTAATAAAAATAAATAATAATAATAATAATAGTAATAATAATAAAAATAATAATAATGAGAATAAATAAAAATAATAATAAATTTAAATAATAATAATAGTAATAAAATAAATAATAATAATAGTAATAAAATAAATAATAATAATAGTAATAAAAATAATTAATAATAATAATATTAATATTAAAATGAAATAATAATAATAGTAATAATAATAATAGTAATGTAGTAGTATCTATTCGGATATCCCATAGACACACCAAACAGTAAATATGATAAGAGTTTATCAAGGCTTGTCCAACTCTTATCATATCATGTTGTTATCAAATTCTTTGAAGATATCATGCATTATCTTATTATGTCCAGACAAAAAAAACCCCTAGTCTAATTGATGACACCATATAGTAGTACACATGTCAAAAAAATCATTTGATCACATGTTCCTTGCTTGCCAACTAACCTAATATTTTTTTTAAAAAAATTCTTTTAAAATTTTATACTTTGGTCCCTATAAATGTTTGCTAATATACTCATCTTTTTTCACTTGCGTTTAACATTTCTTCTTTCTTTTTTTTCCCTTTAAAATTTCCTTCGTATTGTCCTTTAATTTTAGACAAACTCTATTATAACTATTTCAAAAGAAACATTTTCGAGGGTGACGAAATTATAATAGTTTCAAAATAGAAAATTTAAAATTTAAAATGTGAAAAAATAACAAAATATATATTTTGGATAAAATACAAATTTGTAATAAATTACGTAATAGTATAAAAATACAAGAATAATTATTATATATATATATATGTATATCTACTTATATTACATACTTATAAACACATAATTTTATGATTAGTAATAATTTTAGTGATAAAAAAATAAAAAGATAAAATTTAAAATAATGTTAATTCAACATATATTTTTTTAGGAAATAAAAAATAAATGAAAATAATAAAAGACCACATGGTATTGGGTTTGGTTAGAGCTGTCAAAATGAGCCATTTAACCTAGCTCTGCTCTGACAAAGTAGGGCCAGGGCCAAAAGGTCATGGAATTGAAATAGGCTCAGAGATTCTTAGCCCTGCAAGGCCATAGGACTAGGGCTAAAGTTAGGACCAAATCAAGGCCAATTTTTGGCATATATACAATCCATCTTGTGGATTAAGACTAAAGTCAAGGCCAAATCAAGTTCAAAAAATAAACAATGAACATACAAATTTTTTGTTTATATATATATTATGGTTACTCCCCTTCCCAAGGGTGCACTTCCCAAGGGGACCAAGTTGCTTACCACTTGTCCAACACCTTATTGATGTTCAATTAATGTTTTTGGTAAAGTTTAAAGCAACATTTGGGATAAGGCCTTTGAAGTTTTCACTCATATAATTGAATTCATTTTTTAAAAAATAAATATTTCAATTGACTCTCACACGTAACACTTAAATACTCACATTATGCCTTTCGTCGTCATCGACGTGTTTTTATTTTGGTCGACCAACACACCAAGACTTATGTATCTTCAACTTGTCAAAATTCAAATCTTAACGTTTCACGGTCAGCTCCGTTTTTTGGCCTATCCCCAACTAATAATTAAAGGCTAAGTTATTAGGAATAATTTTATTTTGTAAAAGTATGAACTGACCCCAATGAACAAAATATGGGGTCGGGTTGGACTAATCCCAGGGCTAAGGCCTATTTTGACAGCACTATATTTGGTATATATTGGGCCATTGGATAAAAAATGTCTAAATTTTATAGTTATGGTTTATGATTTATAATATAAATATATATATAATTAACTAAATAAATGTAAAATATTATATAAATGATTATTTTCTATTGATTTTTTTTTTTAAAAAAACTCAAATTAAAAAATTTTCAACTAAGTAAATTTTGTTGTTATGCTAAAAAAAATTGGTTCGATTTGATTAAAAGGATCCTAAATTCGAATCAATCTAATAAAAAAATCTGTTTATTTAGTTTTTGGTTTATTCAATTTTTAGTTTTTTAGTTTGATTTAATCAATTTTTAGTTTTTTAGTTTTAGTTTTGAACACTCCTTGAATGCCATGAATTTGAATTTGAATTTCAATTTTGATAGAAGCGTCCTGAAAAAGAAAAAATTAATTAGAGTTTAAATTATGAAATTAACTCTTCTTGTCAATATAAATGATCATATAATATAAATACTCAATAGTTGCAGATCCTTGTAGTTAAAAGTGGATGTTTGAACCTAGGTTGCAAGTAGAAACAATCTTAGGAGACATATTCTTGAAAATACTTTTGATTTTTTCCACACCTGATCAAATAGAATTGTCTCAATACTCGTGGTTTAAAAAAAACAATTATATAATTAAATAAATAAATATAAATGATTATTTTTATTGAATATTTTTTTAAAAAATAGTTAAATTAAAAAATTAGCAATGAAGAAAATTTTGTTGTTACTCTAAAAAATATTTCTTTCAAAATATTTATAATAGAGCTTGTCTAAAATTAAAGGACAACATGAAGGAAATTTTACGGAAAAATAGAGGCACGAAGAAATGTTAAATGTAAGTGAAAAAGGATGGGTATATTAACAAATATTCATAGGGACCAAAGTACAAAATTCTGAAAGAATTTCTTTTTTAAAAGTATTAGCTGAGTTGACAGGGAACACGTGATTCACTCATTTTTTGACATGTGTACTACTGTATCGTGCCACCAATATTTTATACTACAACCTATATATGATGAACAGGGAGAAAACAATTTTGGTCTTAAATATTAAAATCATAGTACCGCTTAGTGTATTAATGGTTAACAAAAATTAATTTTTTTTATGTATCCTTAATTAATTACGAGAGGAGGACACTCATCAATTCTCATTTAAGTAAATACATTATTTAATTATATAAACACAATAAGAATAAAATTCAAATTTATCACTATGCAAATTGAAGCAAATAACAAACTTTTTACCTCAAAAGTCTTCCTTTTACCGTGTGCACCCTCTCTTTTGCGCACTTGAGCACACCTTGCCTAACTACAAGTTATCAGCAAGTTTTTGGTATATAGAAACATTTCTCAAATTTTCATTCAAGTCCAAGGCAAGACCTAACCTCATGCTATGTTTTCTTGGTCGGAGGTAACCTCCTGCTTTGTTTTTTGGTTGGTTGACGGTGCTGTTGTGGCTACATCAAAACACAAACGGGCACCATGGGAGTAGAAAACTAGAAAGTTCACGGCGGCACCATTGGAGTAGAAAACTAAAAAAAGAGGATAAGAGCATCCAAATCGACCAGAGCCATCCTTGTAGTAATTCAACAAAATGCCTTGAGGCACTCCGTTAATATGAGCCATCCTATCGGTGCCCTTATGTTGATATATCATTTGCAGTTAATTTATTAGCAAGATATAATTCTTTACCTATTAGAAGACATTAGAATAGGATTAAACATGTACTTCTTTATCTCAAAGACACGATGGAAATGAGTTTTTTTTTTTTAATTTGATAAATGAAAAAGAAAAAACCAAGCCAAATCGATTACTCACTGTCACCATTCATCGGTATAAAAGTTAAAACTGATTCAACAAGTTCCAATCAGTTTTGGAATTAGAAAAAGAAGTTCCCAGAGAGAGAAAGAAAGAACAAGTTTATGAATCTGTCCTTAAAGTAGGGAGACTGAAAAATGATCTGCTAAATTAAATCATATCAACATTACATAAGACTATACACTTTCTTTTCAAGTTCCAGTACAAAAGTACACTCGGAATGAAGTAAACTTCCAAGTCATTGCTCACAATGGAGAGCTTGGTTGGAATTTCGAAAGTGGTAGGAGTTCCGCAATCTAAATGGAGAATATTTTTTACCCCTTAATCAAGAACAAAGATGGAAGTGGTTAAGGAAAGCCTACTCCTAATGACATGTGTTGATTAAACCTAGTTCTCATTTTTGTTTTTTAAATCCTATATTTCATTCACTAATCTATCTAAAACACAGTGATTACAGATAAATCTAACAAAGGAACCAGTTCCAGGAGGTGGGGAAACTGAATCAAAGGGGCCGTGAAGACATTGACCCTTGAGAATACCCATTACCAACACTTTGTTTCTTCTTGAAATTTGTGATACTACAATGAGGACATATATATTCTAGCCCATCCGTTTTTGCATAATCCTGCAGAAGTTGTGAATCAAAAAAGGAATTCTTCATATAACTAGAGGAAAATACATATATTGTTTTGCACTATATAACATCAATACTCTTCACATAAAAAAAATTCTAGGTAATATAGTACCTTAAACGCGCCAAGACCCTGCCTTCTGTCACAGCCGAAGTGGGCCCACTCACCACATATGCCACAATTCACCCAATCCCCAGCTGCACTACTGTTAAACAGTAGAAAGATTTTATGGGAAACATACAAAGATGAGTTTATTTGATGCTACTTTTACACATCACAATAAAATAAACAAGGCTCTACAGCTTGCCAATCATAATAAATTGCATGATAAATTAAAGGGTCAAATATGTTTTTAGTCCCCAAACTTTAAAACGTCAGTTTTTAGTCCCTGAACTCTGAAAAAAGTTCATTTTTAGTCCCTCCGTACATTATTTGGTAACGTGGCAATCTGATCTGCTGACACGTGGATTGATGAAGGGCCCTCAGTTTGCCCGTCACCAAAAATTGTACGAAGGGGCTAAAAGTGAAGTTTTTAAAAGTTCAGGGACTAAAAACCGACGTTTTAAAGTTCGGGGACTAAAAACGGATTCTTGCTAAAGTTCAAGGACCAAAAACATATTTAACCCAAAATTAAAAGTACATAACAGTTTAAAAGGTAGGAATGTAAGTAAACAATTTGCTGACTACCATACTAAATGTCCCATTATAGCTTTATTGACTAAAAAATTAAAAAAAGTGCAAACCTGTGACAAAGCAAGCAGCATTCTCCATCCACATCATCGTGTGCTAATTCATATTCCAAAAGGTAGGTCTCATAATGTCTTTTGAGCGTATTTCCAACTCCCTGTAGAAGAAACCATTATGGAAAAAAAACCTCAGCTGCCAATTAATTTCACATAATGAACAAACATCCAGTCATCTCATAAATTCTGAATTAGTTTGTGGATTACTTACTGGCGCAACTTCTAACTTTTCTATATCTTTATGAAAACAAATTCTCTAATGTTTATCTATTAACGTTTTGACAAGTCTACAACAGAGGTAAAGCCAAACCGTGTGAGCACAGGATTATTGGCTCACAAGTTGAAGATTCATAAACTCTGGAAAACCCAAAGGAGATCACCAATCAGTGTTAATTTAGTTTACATAATATTCAGTTCAGTGAATTTATTTTTGGGTGGTAGCCTGGTAGGGAGGGGATAAAATAGGGACGATAATTTTTTACTAGGTCCCCTATAGTATCAATAGTAAATTAGTCATGTCTTTTTAGAAGTTTTAGTTTCATGGGTTTATCCTTTTATTCATATCAGGAAGGATTTCATTTGTGCTTTTATTAATTGATAAGTTTGAAGAATTTTCAGAGTAAATCATAGGGAAATCTATTCTATATCAATCTCAAATTTTAAGTTGAACTCCAGAGTTAATATAACAAAAGAATAGAAGTAAACTACTCAAGCATGAGATATAGCCAAGGCATAAAACATACAGTCATTCTATTGGTTGTTGTGTAATTGCGCATCTTTGAAAAGATTTGTCCCTTCCAGTTGATGCCATTGCCAACATGAAATCCTCCCCTTGTAACCACCTGAAAACACCAAATGAGAAAGAAAATCCACAAAAAAGAGCTCATCCATAACCATTCTCCATGTACACAGTTTCTCTAGCTCACCTCTTTATACAAGTTGTAGAGATCAAGGCGTTTTCCATTGAGTATGGCATCAGGGAACTCAACAAGCCCTCCTTGAGGAATCAATCGACTATGTCCCCGGAGAATCAGAAACTCCATGACATCTTTGAGAAATTCCTCCTGTATGTTATAATTTATTTGAATTTCTAATAATAGATTCTCATTGAATGTTTGCACCCAAAGAGTTTGATTAATCCAGCATGATTAGGCTCATTTAGTTAAACAACTTAGTCAAGAGCTTATCATATGATAGCATTGTGGGTATGTTCAGTAGCTTGTTTTGCCAGACAGTTCTATTTTATAATCTAACTAAACAGCTATAATCTTACCGTCATAATCTGACAGTTTTACTTCACATCTAAAAGCTAAAAATTAAAAGCTTTCAGCTTGTTACGCCAAACATACCCTAAGTCATAATCTCTTGAATTTAACAAGCTTATTTTCATTTAGATGCAGATTTTTGAAGTTCTTATACAGTATCTAAAGTTACATTGAAACAATTGATTAGCTTATCTTGATAACCTTCACCGTGAAGCTTAATGAAAAAACCTAAAACTAATGATGGAAGGGTTATAAGGCATTTTCATAACCTTGACCAAAGAACCAAACACCTTTAATTTTCAGGTTAAGTGGTTATATGACGAATAAAGCTCAAAATAGTTCTTTCAAATGTAACCATAGTAATTGTTGAACTCACATCACTCAGATATAAAACAAAATTTAACAAATCTCTTATGCTAAATGATACCAAACCTTTTTCATCAACTTACACAGCATTTAAAGGTTTATATTTAAGAAAATGTAACACTTATGATCAGGAGAACAATCTTGAAGTTATATCTGTTTATTAGAAAGTATTTTCATTATGTGAGCTTAATGTAATTCTATTAGTGTGTACTACTCATCAATATTTTAGAATAAGCAAAACTTTTGAGATTACACTATCAATGTAGGCGCTGTAATGATACTAACGGTCATATCTAAAAAACGGACAAAGGAAAAACTCACCTCAGAGCAAGTCTGTACAGGGCCTCTGCCACAGCCATGTTTCTTCAAAGGCAATGGGTTCAGCGAAATAACCTGCTTAGACTGAGCTGAGCTTGAAAATGATTTTCTCTGTGTTGCAGATGTTGATCCAATATTACTACGCTTTGTAGGGGCGATGGGTGGCAAAATAGCATCTGCTTGGGCACCATCAAAACCATCTGCCTCAGAAGGTCCACAAAAAGGTGTCATTCTATGGCGACGAACATGAGGAATTGGTCTCATGGCAGATACTTTTAATCTCTGCCTAGCTGGAGTTAAGGGTGTGCTAATCCCATTCGCAAGTTTTCTGTTCTTTGCATCTTCATCCACATTTTGAACAGCACCCTGTCCCGTAAAGACACCATCATGAAGGCCAGGACTAGCCCCTTGGTTTGATTCACACCTCTTTCTTGTAGGAGGGGGTGGTTTCAACCAGCCAGGGGGGCTGCTTAAAATTATATTGTTTCTGTTTGAACAGCTATCTTTCTCATGGCTTTGATAGAAAAAAAGCATGCGCTCAGCATCCTCTTTCTCAAAAGAAGCTATAGGCAACCCTTGAATACTAGCAATGCCAAGTGCAACTAAGCTTCGATAAGAAACATCAGGCGCTAGCTGTCTCAAAATCTGAATATTAACAAGGCATATAAGTGTGAATTCAAGTAACAACTAAGTATGCTTAATTGCTTAGTATTGAAGTGTAACTCAATTCTTAGAGCATACATTCCACTAGGTAGTAAGTACTATATTTAAAATACAGGTATTTATAAAACATATTCAGGGCCATCTTGGTTCCATTCATCACAAGCCATGCAAATGTATCGTCAAATTTCAAAACAGGTTTGGGAAGGTAGGTCAAAATTGTGTGTTTGATTAGCAGTGACAATATATCATTGGTGCTAGTAAGAACCATATTAATACATCCCAGAGTACATGTCATGTAATATAAGTTTATCACCATTCTTAAAACAATATAGCTAATCAACAGCATATGTAAATAATATGGTACTCTCATTTAAAGAGGCAAAATGAATGAATGCAAAAGCAATGGTTCGGGGTAGTTGAGAACACAGTAGTTGGCATCCAGTGGTAATACATCAATCTGACCAGTTCTAATACAAAATTTGACATCAAAAGCATATTTTCATTATCATCAGCAGAGTAGGATAAATTCTTAACTTCAAGGTTACACCTTCCCACAAAAGCCCGCCAAAATTAGAGAATACCTCTCAGATAACATAGCTCAGCTTCTTTTATCAAGAACCAAGGTCCAAAGTATCCTATCTCCAAAAGTTCACATCCTCATCATGTTTGCCTCACGATTAGTCATCCTAATCCTAATTGCTAATAAACTCTACCAAAGATTTTATACAGAAAATAGAGGTTTCTTTCATAGAAAATTCATGAAAAGATCAACTTTCAAGACTTTTCCTTGTATCAAACACAACCACATTGTTTCCATTCCAATGGAGAAATTTTTTAAAAAGAAAATCCAATATTTTAAGGCAAAGCACACAAATAGAATACTGATGAATCCCAAGAAACTAGCAAGAAGGAAAGACCCACTCAGAAATCATAACGTTTAACCGTTAAACACTAACACAGATAATATTGCCATATAGAAGGTGAACAATGATGAGTTAAAAAAAGACCTGCAAAGCCCATTGAGGAAGCTTCATGCAAACTTCAAATATGGTTGCTCCGCAAGCAATTGAAGCTGATCTACGAGGTTCAGAGATATTCGGTTCGTTTCCCTCATCATTGAGTTGTGCATGAACTAGTTGACTCTTCTCAATAATCTCACTTTTAATATGACTCTCCAAGAGCTAAAAAATAAAAGATATGCAAAAGAATGAAAATAAAAAATGTTAACAGGTAAAATTACTTGCATAATGCATATATTAACTCCAGATTTGAGCAATTGAGTTATCTATTCAATAAAATGGTTATTAGAAAATTTAATGGGAAAAAAGGGTCAAAGAACTGTTTCTTTCTAAACAAATATTTTCTAAACTGAATTCAAAAGACAAAATTGTAATGTTTTGAGAGAAAATCAGAGCTTAATTCAATGTTCAGCAACACAATACATATGTATGCCTATAAAACAAGTTGTTACGCAAGAGAAATGTAAATATAATTCAAAGTTAAATACTGTGTGCAAAGAGCCTCTGTTGTTTGTTTCATTAATTATGCTGGAAATCTTAAATCATACTAACACAGACACTAGGAGGTTACCTGATCACTGAAACAGGTTTGTGCACTGCCAGATACCAGAAGAGAGATATGTGCAGAACTACAGGTTGATATATCACATCGCATGGTCACAACTCCACGAGAAAAAGCAGCTGCCTGAAGAGGAGGTGGAGGGGCACTGTACCAGAGCATAAAGATATGCATTACATGGTAATCCATATTCATGTCCAATCAAGTGGCAATAAAAGAATATGTCCAATAAACTCCTAATAAAACATATATGAACATGAAGGAAGTCGAAGAATAAAAAACGATATATTTAGAGTCGTCAAATGCATAAGTACTAGTCATATTCAAGTTATATCAACATACCTATACTTGCCCTGGAGCTTGCAACCACGTATCTGAAACAAGATAAAAATAAGAAAATTGAGAAAACAACCTGAGACACCCCACCTTAAAGAGATGAAAAAACTTGTAGAAAAAAGCCATCAAACAAGAGAATGGTAAAAGGCCACTAAAATTACAAGGGGCTGTAGTTTACACTATATTGCTTCCATGGAAAGACCACCAGGTTGAATGATAACAATTAAGGGGAGGAAAGTTAAAATAGAAGTCTAGCTTGGGTTAACAGACCACATTTTACAGTAAAAAGGGTTATAATATCTTAAGATTTTGCTGAAATGGAATTTGTCAAAGAAATTTTTTATTAAACTATACAGTCAACATACTTCAATAGTTAAGAGAGCTCTGAGTCCGTCCTCCAAAGATCTCAGCAATGACTCATCCTGAAAAGCAACAAGCCCATAAGTAATTGGAAAATAATGTCTAATGTGGATGTGGAAGTCACACACGAGGGCCCTGTTATATGTTTGTTTGTGTTTCAATCTTTTCCTTTGTTGCACATTGGCAAATAAAACATTGATATTGATATATGTTTGTGTACGTTTTGATCCTTTCCTCTGTCACAACACTCATCGGAAAAACTTGTTTTCAACATACATAAGTGGGTGTCAGTGTGTAACATTTGCACAACATTTGCCTTCTAACCTAAACATGCATGCTTAAGCGTGATTTTTGTGCACGCAACAGGAAATAGAAATCTGAAGATGCTTACAACAGTGGAAGGTGCACCACAAACGAGAACTCTCAAGTTCACTACATCATCATGAATCTTTATAGCTGGCAGATCGCCTGAGGAACTTTCTTCATCATCTTCTTCAGCCACCTCTGGCGGGTCAACATTGATTCTGAGACAGTCACCTAGAAGGTGTGGCCCCATCTCACTATTAGCATCACTGATATCGGCTGGAAGTACTTGATTGTTTTGAACACAAAAAAGTTCAAAAGAGGCACGTGCAAGATGAAATGCATCCCATGTATGTGTAGATGAACTGCAATAAATTTGTGAACAAAATTAACAGTCAGGTAATATCTTGAAATTCATAATAAGACTGACTACTTTCATTTCTTCATTTTTTTCTCTATGAAATGAGAAGGTTTCAAATATTGCATAGAAATAGAGAAACAAGCCATAATAGACTTGGCAAATTCAAACCATTCATAATTCAAAACAAAAGATCGGTTAAATATTCATAGATTGACTATCATGACATGTAAACAGAGAAAGTTCAGAGACACCATAGGTAAATTGTTAGGCAAGGCTTAGGCAAGCCAGGAAATATGAGAAAAGGATAGAATAGCAATTTGGGTGGGGATTGTACCAAACTTGCCTACATGGCAAGTAGGGCTTGGTGAGAGGCAAAGATAAAAGGGAGGGCTAGGTAGTGGAGAAGGTAGGCAATATTTTGGTGAGGTAATTGGCTGAGCACTGCCAGGAATTTGCAGCCTCTGGGTGGGGTTGTTATTCTGTTTCATCTTCTTTTGGTGCTAAGTCATTTTATCCATTGTAAGGAATTTGCTCCCATTACTGTTTCTAGTTAATGTTTCTAGTTGATGTTTCTAGTTAATATACATATCAGTTTGTGAAATTTCTATCAAAAATCTTACATCAGTAGATGAATCACAACATGGATGCATCATCAAAAATGTGCACACATAATCATGCATCAATATGACTTGTATCATCAGGGGTATTAGATTTAGGAGTTAGGACACAACAAAATTTCATAGAGAATGCAACAAGTGTTTTCAAATTGCAATCAGATAAACAATATTTATACCTCTGAACCACTGAAAGAAATGCTTGACGAAAATGGCATGCAGCATAACAAGAGATAGCATTCTTCCAAAATATAACATATGGGATTCCCTGAAAATTCAAATAACTTGAATGAGTAAATTTCCCCCACAAAATTATCAAAATGCGAGAATTCTTGAGAAAAATTGAAGCTTGTATGATAGAAAGTTTTCTCAAGCAACTTAGACAAAAGTACCTTGAGATGAAGAGCCTCTGCAAAGCTTTCTCCATTTGGGATTTCTAAATAAACCTGCAGAACTTATTAAAATTACATCAGATAAAATTCCAAACCCATAGTGCCAAATGCATTAAAAAAATGCAAAACAGATAATCTACATTAGTTCTGGTGAGATTAAAACAGGTTACATAAGCTTTAAAAGGCTTCAGATTTCAACACACCAGATTATAATTTAAAAACTTGAGGCCCCTAATTCATTGGCCGAAGAAACACTCAACCATCTAAGTACCACATTGACTGGCTCAATATTCACATAAATACTATAAAATTTCTATGTGATACAACTAATCTAGAGAATATAAACCATGATTTCAGAAATTCTTCACAAATATAGAACAAAAGAGCAGCTAAAAACATAGAATACATACAGCCGTTGGCAATGTGAAACCGAAGAGCTCTGTTATAATTTCAGGGGTGGATAATTCCACACCTTGCCAAACCAATGAACCAACTTCCCCGTTCACTAGCTGCTCTCCTTGTAAGTAAACAATATTTGGTTGGTACGAATCCAGAACCTTCCGGAACTGTTCCTTTTCCGGATTGCAGAGAGTTTGAACCTGCATTTCAAAAGACAACTAAATAAAATATTCACATCACGCTACATAACATGCATACATCACAATAATATAAATTTGTTAAGTTGATATACCTCAAGACGCCCCGCAGAAACCAACTCAGGAAAAGGGAATTTGTGCTCATTCACTGAGGGTTTATGCTCAGAGCTACATGTTACAGCAAGCAGAGTACATAGTTGTTTGGAAGCACCTTGAGGATGAAACTGAAACATCGTTCAAGCTTAAAGCAGCACCACACAGACACAGAGAAAACGAAAGTTAACCAAAACGGCTTCTACGAAGAAAACAACAATCGAATTTCGCACAATGATATTCAGACTCCGACGAAACTCAGTTCAAAACACCGTTTCGATCGGAATCGCAGGATTTCGCGAAGCTACGGAGGAATTGCGAGGCTTAGTTGCATCGTTGGATGCAGTGAGTCACCGATCGAGACGGAGCGGTGTTCCGGAGCGGTGGTTGACAGTGAATCGAAGGGGAATACTGCAACTCCGAAAAACCCTAACGCGGTGGATGGATTGGTATTCGAGGTTGAAGATTGAACAACAAGAAGAAGATTGAGGAAGCGATTCACATCTTCTCCTGTTGTTCTTCTAAAGTCGAAACGGCGTCGTTTCTTTCTCTTTTTTGCTTCTGTTTTTAGTTCTTATTTTTTTTTAAATTTCTTTTTTTTCAAAATTGCGCTGAATTCGATTTTGGACACAAGCCTTCACTAGTTTGTGTTAGTGACCTCCTTGGAAAATAACTGTAGCACAGAAGGACTGTGATGAAATTTTAATTTTTTTAGGTTAAAATATATTTTTTGTCCTTGTAAAATATTATATTTTTTTTTCTGAAGAAAAAAATTATTTTAAAATTCTAACTTATTCAAAGTTTTGGTTTTCAATCCTTACCGTTAAGCAGCAATTTATAACATCCGAAATACAAATAATATTAAATATAAATGTTTATCTTACAGCACAAAATATATTACAAAACATAGAGATAATAACATGTAAAATATAAGTATTGCATTCTAGTATTGCATTCTCGTTGTGTCATTTGATAATCATCATTATACTATCTCATTTTCATTATATCACTCGATAATCACCATTCTCTTTATCTTTTTCGAAAAACACATTTTTTGAACCTTGGAGTTCCCAAAAGAAATTTTCAAACAGTTGATTTCAAGAGAAGTTTATAACCAAGTCAAGTTTCTATTCCTTAGCTAATCTCAATTTTTTATCCTCTTCTAACAAATCTCTTTTTGAAAGATCTGAAATTTTTAGTTGCTACCCGTGCAAAATCATTTAGTTGATAGCCTCTTGATAAGTCCTAGGTTCTGTGACTGAGGAAATGGCTAGAACAAAAGATTGCTGAGAAGAAGAAAGCTTAGAATATGGAAGGCTAGAAGAGATGGGATACCTGACAGATGAAGTTGCAAGATGAATTTGAGAGGCAGGCAATTTGCAATCCTGCAAATAAGAAGGATTTCTTTTTATTCTTTCAGAATGCCTTGTAGGCATAGGAGCATGTATTTGCTGTTCAATGTCTTCAGATGTATTAGCATGAGTAATGTGATTAGGAGTATTATGTAAAATAGGGGATGCAGGTATGACAGTATCAGTATCACTGACAGAAAAATCATTATTAGTGACATTAGTTTGAGAGACAAAAAAATCATCAGAGTTGAGAGGCATAGACGCAACAGGGAAAATAGTTTTGCTGGTTTGAGGAATAACAATTTCAGTATGCAGAGGAAATATATTTTCATAGAATGAAACATCTCTAGAGATAAATGTCTCCCTGGTATTTAAATCATAAAGGATGTAGCCTTTGGTACCTGCAGGGTATCCCAAAAATAAGCATTTTTTAGATCTTGGTGAGAGTTTGGTTCTATTATTGGAAGTGGTAGATGCAAAAGAAAGACAACCAAACACTTTTAAGTTCAATAAGTCTGGATTTGAACCATAAAGAACAGCAAAAGGAGATTTGTTATTGAGAAAACGTGTAGGCAATCTATTTATAAGATGGACAGCATGACCAACAGCATAATTCCAAAAAACTTTATGAAGGTTAGATTGAAAAACAAGGGCTCTTGCCATGCTTAGGATATGTTGGTGCTTTCTTTCCACAACACCATTTTGTTGTGGAGTGTTTACACAAGAAGTCTGATGTTGGATTCCCATGGCAGCAAACCAGTCCTTCATCAAAAATTCAGGTCCATTATCGGATCTGATAGCTTTAATTCGTTGATGAAACTGAGTTTCTATAAAAGACACAAAGTTCTATAGAAGCTTAGACGTTTCAGACTTATGTTTCATGAAGAAAACCCATGTAAATCGCGATTTGTCATCTACTATTGTAAGAAAGTATTTGTGACCAAATATAGAAGGAAATTGAATAGGGCCCCAAATGTCTACATGTATTAAATCAAAAACAGCAGCAGAGATGCTATGACTATCAGGAAAGGATAACCGTTTTTGCTTGGCAAGGTAGCATATATCACAAGGAAAATCAAGTTTATTACATGTAATGGATGGATACATGGATCTTATTACAGAGACCTTATCATGGGACAAGTGTCCAAGCCTCAAATGCCATTTATCATTATCATATGTAAAGAAATTATTAGTACAATGAGTTAAGAGATTCATATTAGTTGAAGACTCCATTGCATAAAGCCCTGCCACCAAACTATCTGCACCAATCATCTGTGAGGAATGTTTGTCCTGGATAGCACAGTCAAAGTCAGAAAAAATCAGATTGCAGCGAAGAGATTTGGTAAGTTTAGAAACAGATAGCAGATTGAATTGAAATGAGGGAATATACAAAACATCAGTAAGGTATATGTGTGGTGATAGGATGACTGTGCCAGAAAAAGAAGTGATAATTGTAGTTCTATCAGGAAGATTAATAGGAAAGGATTTGATTTTCTTATAAGATTGGAACATAGCAACTTATTTGCAAACATGATCGGTGGCTCCTGTATCTATGATCCAAGAGTCAGAACCAAGAGCAGAATGACATGTTAGGATTTTACCTGAAGGTTTGGAATTGAGAGTGATAGGAGCACCAGCAACCTGATTCACAGAGTGACTAGGAGGACTATCAGAAGAGGACTGCTGAAGTAGGGCCAGTAAAGCTTTGTGCTGCTCAGGGGTGAACATCATTCCTTGACCATCGCTACTTATCCTTTGAGAGAAGACCGAAGGTGCATCATCAGAATCTGCATCAGAATCTGCACAGATATTGTTAGCAACTGCATTCTTTTTCAAATGCTGTGGTAAACCATGGAGTTTATAACAGTAGTCAATTGTATGTCCAGATCTCCCACAGTGTTCACAGATCTTAGAGCTCATGAATTTGGAACTTGAAGACTTGAATCCCTTGGATTTTGTCTTCGCAGATGCAGTGTTCATGATCTGAGTATCAATAGCAGAAGAGTTGTTCTGCCTTTCTTGCTGTAGCAGCATGTTATAAACCTTTTGAACACTTGGAAGAGGATCCATGAGCATAACTTGAGAACGAACAGTTGCATATTGGTCATTAAGGCCTTTTAGAAAACGAATAACGCATTCTCTTTCTCTGTAATGTCTAACAGTAGGAATTAAATCACATGTACAAGGCATATCACATGAACACCTAGGAATAGGGTGAAAATGATCAAGTTCTTGCCATAAGCCTTGTGAAGCAGAAAAGTAAGCAGAAATAGACAGAGTTCCTTGTCGAAGTGAGTATATTGATTCAAAAAGATCAGAAATACGAAACATGTCATGCTGATAGAACCTGTGTTTGAGATCAGACCAAACCTCAAATGCAGTGGACATCCACAACACGCTTGGAACAAGAGAAGGATCCAAGGATTGGATGATCCATGACAGAACAAATTTGTTGCAGCGATCCCAAGCCATTTGAGTAGGAGCATCAGCAGGACAAAGCAAAGTTCCATCAATGAAGCCGAGTTTGTTCTTCATTCCTAAAATGAGAAGCATTGTCTGAGACCAAGAATGGTAGTTGGAATCGTTCAACTGAGTTGTGACCAAAGCAAGTGCAGGTTGTTCATTGGAAGACAAGAAATAGGGGCTTGCAGGATCAAGAAGAGGATTGATCGGAGTTGCCATATTCGATCAAAGAGCAAGACGAACAAATCGAAGACGAAACAATCAAACACAAAATGAAGCGGAAGAGAAGTAAGAGACGAGAGCCACCACAGAATCCCTGTGTTTAGGCTGATACCATATCGCAATTGAAAATTCTCCATTGAACAAAGCTTGAAGAATGAGCTTTGAACGAGGGAGAAAGCGAAGCAATTGTATCGAGAGAAAGAGAAAGAGATAACACTGAGATATAATTTTGTATATTCTGTATATTCATTATTCATTATGATACAGAAAAGGTGTATATAATAGAGTTTGAGTATAACAAACTCATAACAGAAAAACAACAATAACTAACTTGCTTAACAGACATAACAGAAAGATAAACATCATCTAATTTGTATAACAGAAAAAGATAAAGAGTTTCACAGTCACCATATCCATTTCACGGTTAAAACTTTTAACAAATATAAAAAGCAAGTCGTTGACATTTTGGAGGTGGTCCCATAGAAGTATGTCGACTCCTAGTTGTAGTATTTTCACCACTAGAACCACCGTAACCAAGTGAATTATCATGTTGCATCCAATCATCATCATCAACTTGATCCTCACCAATATTCATAGCATCTACAACAGTTTCAACTCCATGAACATTTGCTCGATCCTTGTCAAGAATACCTTGCAACCTATCAAATTCTTTGAAATCTTTATTTATATGATTCTCAACTTTTAGATGCTTCTGCAAGTGTTAAAAGAAGAAATTATCAATGAATAAAAATAACAATAAAGATTAATATATTGTAAAAGATAACAAGTTAAATACCTCTAAATACTCATATAGAACTTGACTACTATCAATAGTCACACATTTTTTGGTATCATGCCAGCCAAATCCACTGGTGTTCATCATGTCATCAACTCCATTAATCTTTATGGTCCATATTCTCATTTTGTTAATAACTTGCTTAACACTTATAACAATTCCAAAAAAAAAATCTTTCTAACAAAAATTTCTTCACGAGTGCTGGTTTTAAATGTACCATTGTTTAGTTTTTGTCCCGCCACCACTAACTACTTTACTATAGTGAACAAAGTTTTCTCCTCAAGTTCGCTCTAATGTCTTCTTGAACTGGTATCCCTTGGTGGTTCTATATTGTTCTCTCCTTCACTTGTCATTACACGATATACAATTTGAAAAACTATAATAAATATATAGATATTTTTTCAAGCAATAAAACAGCCAAATAGTTACATATAAAAGAAGTAACAAATACATGAGTTCATTAACGCAAGTTCAAAATAAATACAAAAAATTAAAGAATTCAACATCCATAATTATAATGACATCCTATATAACTACGGATTCTCTAACTCCTATGCATGCCACACCATGTTACAAACATTTCTTGTGCAAGTATATCTTTTATTTGAGTCCATTCATTACTGGGTTCAACGGTCGTGACTACATTAATAAGCTCCACACCTACTGGTACTTCATCTTTCGCTAGTGGTGAAAATTCTCCAAGTCTCATTTTTTATGATTGCTTTAAAAGCTCATTGATTTAAATTATGTGAATTCTGTTAATGAAAAAAATGAAGAGAAAACAATACCTTAACACCTATCAAGTTAAGACGATAAACATAAACAACATAAAATAAACTAGTAACACAAAAACTAAAGAGATATGTATTAAGTAGAAAAGAGGATCAACATCTATTTAAACTAACTCATCCACCTATATCATCTTGCAAATCAAATTCAAATTAAGGGAAGAAAGATAAAATCAACCTATTGACCAACACATATGGTTAAGATATATCAACACGTGGATGAGTCTACAATTTGATTTTCTATGGACATGGAAAATATCAGATTTTGGTTGTATAATTGTACATGTTGACAAAAAAAAATAGCATAATTGTACATGATTATTGTTTTGTTGTTAATCAAATTTAGGGGACTTACGTGACAAACATCAATATTTCAAAGTTTTTTTCTCACGCTATCTTGTGGACAATAGAGTATAATGTGAAAAAAAAAGAAGAGAAAACAATACAAGAAAAAAGGGAGAGAGAAGAAAATAAACAAGAAGGAAAATAATTTTTGTGGGTGTAGTGTTCTATCTAAAGAGAAAATAGTTTTTAAGGGTTCACTTTTTGTACATTTTTTTATATATAGCTCATTGTGTTTTCTCATTCTTTCACTTTCCCTACCTAACATTACACCTTTTGGCCACATTACAACCCTAAAAAGATCTTTTGATTTCTTATTACATGAGAACATTTTAGTGGATATTTGGCTTATTGTTAAGCCTATGGTAGCATGCTTTTACTAAAAAACTTGAGTGATGTCTTTCACCCTTAAAACATTGAAAAATTTGGAGGAGAGTGATCTTATAGATAGAGAGATTAATTTCACAATAACACAAGTTCTAATTGGGCTAATAAGAATTATTGCACTCACCTATTTGAGTGATTGTTGAAATTACACCTACATAACTTTCTTGAGTAATGGTTTTCTTATTTGTCATGTTATCTTCTTGTTACTGTTACTCTTAGCCGAGTTCTTTACTTGAGGACAAACAAACCTTAAGTGTGGAGAGGTCGACGAATAATGGTGATAAGAATTAATAAAGCACTAATAATGTTTTATAGTAAAATTGCAAAAGAAGCAGTAGAAATTATTTATGGCAAGCCTAAGGCGTTTGGGTTCACTTATGCTCACATTTTCTATTTTATCATTCTATTCAACTTACGCTACCGATTAATTGCCAACTACCCACTATTTCACCAACCAGCCTATGGTCAAGCACTAATTATTATCTTCTCCTTAGTCAATTTCCTAGATGACCACTCAAGAAATTAGGAATAGGGAGAGCCTTAACTTCATGAGGGTTGTTAATTCAATAACCAGGTGAGAGTGAGAATCATAAATTGGTCCTTTATGATTGGTCACTTCTTAACCGTAAAATCAATTCAACAAAATAAAGTCAATTAAAGAAGGTAACGTAAGTCAATTGAATGAGAAGAATAAAAGTACGTTCACATAAGTTTCCCCTTAAGCCCTAGATTAGGACTGGCTACTCATAATCGAATAGAGACATGCAAAATCCATAAAAATAATCCATAGAAAAAATAAAGAATGTAAAAGAGACAAATCCTCTTCCGGTAACGTCGGATCTTCAGTCCTTGATCGCCGTGAGAGGTAGATCTTCAATTCCCGTCAAAAAGGCTTCCAAAAGAGATGTAGAGAGGTTAAAACGATGCTGAATGGTTTTGGAATTAGGAAAAGGTATCAAATTTCGCACATGAGAAGCTTTATATAGAGTTGGCTATGCTGGTGCTGGTGCACGACCATGCTTCTCAGATGCATTACCGTGCTCCAGCTAACACATAGAAATTCAACATCAAATTTTGCAGCATGGTCAAGCCTCCAAGGCACTTGGCCATGCTTCTAAACAAAGGTCCATATTCAGCATTTTTTCTCTGTGGCATGGCCAAACCAGCCCAAAGCATGGCCTTGCCACTTCCCAGACTTGTAGTTTTCTCGTTTTATTGTAGCTTGGGCAAGTTCAATGGAGATGTGGCCATGCAAAATGCATCTAAGAACGATATGCACTTCAAAGCTTGCTATAATTCGCTTAAATCTTCCCAAACCATCAAATCTTCTTTATGCTACCGCCCTATGACAAAATAGGGAAAATATGAGTCAATATCCATCAAATTTGCATAACACACAAGCAAATACTTGTAAAAATCATGTCAATAGTGTGTCAAAATAAGGGTTTATCAGGAGCATATGAGGATTTTCATTGAGTTTATAGGAATTAATATTTGGGATGCTATTGAGCATGGTCCTTACATACCTAAGAAGAGTGAAGGAGATAAAATAGTTAGAAACCTAGAGATGAGTGGATGAATGAAGACAAGAAAAGGCTCAACCAAACTTTAGAGATAAAACCCTTAATACCTCAGCCCTAGCCTATAGTAAATTATTTAGAGTCTCAAATTGTAGATCTGCTAAGGAAGTGTGGAATACACTTAGAATTACCCATGAGGGAACTAGTGAAGTGAAAAGGTCTAGAATGAATTATTTGATGCATGAGTATGAGTTGTTTGTCCTTGATTGAACGTTTTCTGTTTTTTTTTTTTTTTGGTTTTTGAGAGCTGGAAGGATTGAGGTGAATTCTCACCATCAATTGCTTCAAGGAGGTTCTTAGAGGGTTTCTAAGGATACATTGGATAATAGGCTTATCCGATGGAAAATCTTGAGTGGGTACTCAAGGTGTTTGTGAAAACCCAAGAGGGTATTTTTCTTAACTGGCTACATAAATCATAAAAAAGTTTCTTTAGGTGGCTGTGGTAAATCCAAGAGAGGTGTTCTCTTTGTGGTGAAATTCGAAGGGGATTCCTTTGGTGGTTGAGTGTAAATCCTAAGAGGATTTCTTTGGTGGCTTGTGGAAATTCTAAAGTTGTGCTTTAGGTGGTGATTTTAAAATCCAAGAGACCTTCTCTTGGTGGTTAGATTTCTTAGATGGTTGGGAAATCTTTGTATCTTATAAACATTTGTGTAATTGTTTGTGAGATAGTGAAAACCGTCTAATGAAAACTAGAAGACGCTAGATGTAAGTGTTGTTAAAACACTGAATAAATGTATATAACCTTACATTGTTTCCTTTATCACATTATTTTGATATATTGTTTATATATACATCCACACGCAACTCACCATTAAAATGGCCACTTAAATTGATCTCCCTAATCAATTTGGTTAAGTCTCAAATCAACCAATCAACAACTCATTTGCTATAAAGTTTTTCACTACATAGTTGGTTTGTAATTTGGATCGGTAATTCATAAAATCTATTTTTGTTTAAAGTTCTCTGCTTTTGCTCATTCATTACACTAAGTATTATGGATTGTAATCCCAAATTGATTCACATTGACTCATTCATTAAACTCTCTTTGCATTAGCTCCAAAAAAATTTCTCAACCCCATTACTACCTAATTCACCCCTCCCTCTTAGGTAGTTCGTCCACGTATGCATTCTAACAATGTGTGACAACGGGGCGGGATGAGGTGGGTAGTAGCCCCCCGCTACACTCGTCCCCACAGGTTCGCGAGTACTTGAGGGTAGTTTATTCAATTAAAAAATTGTTAAAAAAATATTTAAGAAATAAAAAAATATTTAGAATTATATTTTAATATAAAATTTATGTTAGTAATTATATTAACTATTAAAATAAAATTAAAATAAAAAATAAATATTCAAATAATATAATTATCACTTAATATTTATTTTCTTCTTTTAAGTGAGAAGATGTTATATTTTTTAAAGACATTTTATATTAAAAAATTTATAACATGTTTTTTTTATCGGTCAAACACACACCACCACACTACGCTACTCCTAAATTTATTCCATCGGAAATCGAACTCCTCTCTTTGAGCTCAAGAGCTCCTCCTTATGTCACTTAACAACAAACTCTCGACATTATAACATACTTATTCATGTTAAATATTTAATATCACCTTTAGAAATTTTTAAAAAATATTTAAAATATTATAAATAGATGATTTTTTATTACTTTTAGCGGGTAACAGATACTCACATATACACGTGGGTATTAAAAACGGATATCCATGACGGGTATTATTCGCAGATATTTACGAGTACGGTTTTTTTTCATTCCTGGATTTAATTAATAATAATAATAATAATAATAATAATAATAATAATAATAATAATAATAATAATAATAAAAGAGCCGTTTATCTCATTATTACACTCGCGCAGATTTCGGGTAATCAATTAGATTTCCTACACGTTCATCAGATGCATACTATAATTTTTACGGATTATGATTTACGCGTACTAGTTCAATTACAAGATTACAATTAATATTCTCACATCATCGTAATGACACATTAATTGAAACAGGACAAGAAATTGAAAAAAAAAAAAAAACTGAGGGAGTAGATTATAAATGGAAGCTCACTAAAAAAACCATAAACAAAATCGCCATAATATAACTTTCTCTTCTCCTCTTTCTTTCTCTGCAGTCTGCTCTTCTCCTTCACTTTCAACAATGGCTCCTAAACGCAAGCGAGAAATCAAGAAAATGGAACAGAAGAACAAGCGTCATGTGATCTTCACGAAACGCAAACTCGGTCTTTTCAACAAAGTCACAGAACTCTCTATTCTATGCCAAGTGGACACCGCATTGATCATCACTTCTCCAGACGGCAAGCACTATGCGTGCGGTTACCCAAACCCCGACACGGCCGTGCAACGCTTCCTTGGTGCTCCCAAACGACATGTCGTTTCTAATCAACAACAACAACAAGAAGAATCAATTGAAGCATTGAGGTTGCAATATGAAGCCACTCACAATCAATTGAAACAAGAGAAGAAGCTTCTCAAAGAAATCACAGAGGCACAAGAGATTAATCCTTCCTTCCCGTCTTGGTGGAATCTTTCCATTGACAATATGGATTTGAAATCTCTTCAAAATTTCAAGACTTGCTTGGAAAATTTAAGACTCAACCTCGTCGGCGTTAGGGAAACTAAAAAGTACTTTCACATTGAACCAACGCCGATTTTTCCACGGACACAATTAGAGGAAAATTACAATGCAGCAATTCCACTAGCGACGGTTCCACTGCCGGCGCAGTTATCAAATTTGGGTTACATGTGTGATTTTTCCAGAGGACTACTGCAAATTCCTGATGATTGGAATTGTGGCGGTACCAGCTTCATGGTCCCAGATGTAGGTTATGAAGGTTTTGGGTATTATTAATTGATAATATGCATAGTAGATTTGATAGATATGGATTTTTCTTGTTCGACTTTGACATTGATTAAAGTGTTTAGAATTGAATGTGACATTTATGCATTCATGTTTCTGTTTCTAAAGATTTATTACAATATGTTTGGATACTATCATTAATTTCCGTTGAGTTGCTTCAAAGGCCTTTCTTTAATTTGTCATTTGGTTCTTTCAGTTTGCAGAACAGATAGATATGCGTGGGTTTACTTTAGTCTGAAATAACTTCAGTTTAAAAGGTTTTGATTCTGATTTTGGATACATATTCAAACTTGATTCTAAGAGCAAACTTTCTTTAATTTTATTTATCGATCGATTACCACACATGTTTTTTTCTTACAAATAAGCTGTGTTTGGATGAAATACTTCCCTCTGTTTACAAATAGAAACCGTATATTTTTTTTTTTGAAATATTATAATATTAAATATAAGCAAATTTAACTACTCCACTGTATTTAATGAAAATGTTCCTAAAGATACCATCTATTCATTTTAACTAATCATTTATTATATTATAATTGTTAGAAAAAAGAGAGAGATTAATATGATAAAAATGTTTAAGGCAAATCACTTTTTGGTGGAATAAAAAAATTGAATAAAGCTAATTAATTTTTTCAAAGAACGTAAAGTAATTATTATTATTATTTTGCTTATATTTAAAAATGGAGAGACTATGATATACCCATCTTTATTTGTGCAAGAAATTGTTTATAATGTTTTAGTTTTGGTATATAAAAGGGAAAAAAAGACAAACTTCGTATTGGTGATCTCTGGTATTTTTTAAGTTAGAGACTATTAGGTGAAGAATAAACATGTGCACATACACTTAAAAAAATAGTCATGAATATATAATAGTCTGATGTGATTTAAATGACTGTAAAAAAGAAAAGGTTTCAAATATTGCATGGACACAGAGTGACAAAAACCATAATGAACTTGACAAATTCCGGACGAAACAGGGATGCATCATGAAATATGTGCACACAAAATCATGCATCAATATGAAAGAAATTCATTAGAGGAACTAGATTTAGGCCATAAAAACTCATAGTGAATGCAACAGTGTTTGCAAGTTGAAATAAGATAAACAATATTATACCTCTGAAAGAAATGCTTGACAAAAATGGCAGGGCATGCAGCATAACAAGAGAGACATTCTTCCAAACTTCAAACAACTTCAATCAGGGCCGGATCTTACTTTACACAAAGGAGGTCACCGCCTAGAGCCCCCAACTTTATAAGGCTCCCAACAAATATTTTTATTTGATATTACTATTAAAAAATAATTTATTAATGTATATTTTTTTTATAAGCCAAATAAATATTAATGTAATATTACTATTAAAAAATAATTTATTAATGTAATACTTTTTGGATAAGCCAAATAAATATTATTAATAATCAAGAGTACTAGACGTACTCATATTTACAGAAAATTTAATCAATAGAGAAGAAAAGATAATGGATCAAGACACCAAGAATATAACGGTAGACAAAAATCTCCTTTAGCCATAGCCCATTTCCAAGATTTGTACTGCACCAAATCAAATACCTCTCAAACTAATAAAAACTCCTACTTAAATATTCGGGCATTACGTTGCAACCAAATAGACCATATGACTGCTAACCAAATTAAAACCCCAATTTTTTTTCACTTTTTTCGACAGGAACATACCCCTAAACAACAAGAATGCATCTGCCAAAGCCCCTGGAACAACAGCAGTATAGCATGTTTATATAATTTTTATCAACACAATAATATTTCATTAAAAAAAATATTGAACAAGTAAAATTTATATTTTATTACAATATTAAATTATATAAAAATAGTAGATTCTTTTCTAAATGCATAATTTTGCAAATTAAAACATTAATAACCCTGAAAAATATACTTAATTTAAATTGATTAAGTCATATCTGGGATTAACTATATGTTTTACCATGTATATAAATAATGTATTAATCATGTTATATATTGATATTTGATTGATTATAAAACTTTTATAAATAATTTATAATCTTAAAAAGATTAAAAACATAAAATAAAAAATAACATGTTATATGTAAATAGGCCTTCGTCTTGAATTTCGCCTAAAACCCCCAAAATGTATAGATCTGGGCCTTGACTTGAATGAGTAGTCAATTTACCCCGTAAACTTATCAGAATACAATAATTCTTGTGAGTGTAACATTTGTTCCCTTTCTTCAACGATCATAATTCGTGTAACTTGCACTCAGGCAGCTGAGATCCTCAAATGTTTTATATCACAAAACTAATTGATAATATGAAGTGTAGTTCAATATAGGTATTTAAACTATACCAGGAAGAATGAGGCAGACAATCTAAGACTTATTTCTAATTAACATCAACATTCCTCCAAAAAAAGAAAAGAAATGGAGAGGATAAACAAAAAAAAAACTAAAGAGCAGCTAGAAATTTAGAATATACTCCATCCGTTCTGAAATATTAGTCACTTTAGTCAAAAAAAAAATTTATTTTAAAACATTTGTCACATTTACATTACCAATGCTATATTTATTAACTATTCCCACTTTCTATTATTTTTATAACCAATAACTATTGAATAAACCTCAAAATTAATGATTAATTTAGTTTACGTATGTACTTTTTATTAGATTCTATAAAAATTAATTGTTCTTCTTAATCTATATGAAATTCTCTAAGGTGACTAATATTAGAGAATGAAAAGAGTATACAGCATATGGCAAAACCAATGAACCAACTTGAGTAGCTGTTCTCCTTAATTCAGAGCCTTTCGAAACAGTTAATGGACACAACAATTATTATTAACACATTTAACGATTATGATTTTTTTTTGTTTGATCGGTCAAACTCACATACGCTTATGCTACATTTTTCTTAAATCTATTTCATCGGAGATCGAACTCCTCTCTTTCTAACTCAAAGAATTCCTCCTTAACAATTATGATTTATATGGATATAGAGTACATTCGGTAAAAATATTTTTTATTTTAAACCAAATACACACATGACAATTAGAGAAAAAAAAACAAAGAGTAGACAAATGTATCAAAAAAGAAAGTTTAATGGAGAGATTCAAATGATTTAAAGTGAAGTTGAAAAATAATACATTTCTATTACTAAATATATATAAATTAAATGACTTAAATTACTCACCCTTCATTTAACAAGTAGAGGTGCTGTTAACTTTTTTTTTAGAGTAAACTATCAATTTAGTCCTCTAAAAATTATTATGTCACCAATTTGGTCCTCCAAAGAATTTTGTCATCAAATTAGTCCTCCAAACATTAGCTTGTCACCAATTTGATCTCCCAAATAACTTTGTCACCAAATTAGTCATCTAAAGATTTAAAAGTCTACCAAATTAGTTCTCAAATTAGTCCTCCATCATGGACTAATTTGATATATTTAAATTTTTTAAAGACTAATTTGGTATACCTACACATTTTTGGAAGACTAATTTGGTGACAAAGTTCTTTGGAGGACCAAATTGATGACAAAGATGATCTGGACTAATTTGGTGACAAAATTCTTTGGAGGACTAAATTGGTAACGAGATAACCTTTGAAGAACTAAATTGATAGTTAACTCTTTTTTTAATAGAAAAATAGTAAAATCAGAGATTGAATCTCGTATCCACACACGCATGTTCTCATGCGTTCACCAACCAAACTATATGACTGGAACGGAGGTGCTATTAACTTAGTATATACTTTCTCTTTATTCTGAAATGTTAATAATTTTTTCAAAATTATTTATTTTAAAAATATTTACCACTTTATAATACCAAGATAATATTTATTGTTATTTTTTAAAATCTATTTTTCTTTTACTGATTTATAGTCATTAATAAAGACTAATATTATTGACATTTTCAATTTTTAAAAGAGGGATAATATTGTTTTACTAACATTAACTTTTCTAGATTTTAGAATAGTTATTATTTTTTAAGAATTTTTTTAACCTTTGCAATATTGTACAGGTTAAAAAAACAAAAAATATAAATAAAATATATCAATAATTATATATCAAACATAATCACATTAAAATTTTACTTTTTTCAACAAAAACTTTTTACTTTTGATTTCTTAACTTGTGCAATATTGCACAGGTTAAAAAATCCTTTTTTTTAAAATACTTGTGCATTAATTTAAGGTGACTAATATTTTAGAATATAGAGAGTGATAGACTGGATTCGAATCCTCTTTAGCGTTGGACCATGTAGCTGATAAAAAAACACTAAACCGCATGCGATCTAGTTGTTTTATGTCCTGTACAACAAAAATTTCAACTAACACCCAAAAATAACTAGACCGCAACGGTCTAGTATTTCTTTATCATAAGCTGGATAGTCCAGCGTCGGAGAAGATCGGATTTCGTGATGGACTACATATATAAGAGTATTATTCCCGCTCCGAACATAATCTGTAGGCATGACAATAAAAATCGAACACGCGGGTACCCAACTGACCTACCCCAACATTGACGGAAAATTTCCGTTTTGACCAAGCTTTTGACAGGTTCGGGTTTTTCTCACCCCCGCTTTTAGCCAGACGGGGGCGGGTTTGGGGTTTTAACTACCCACCCCGCCACTATAATTATATTTATTTATACCTTTTTACATATTTACATACACATAATACTATTATTTTATTAGTAATATTAATTACAATAAAGTTAGAATTTTACCATATTTCTATTAGTTTTAACATTTAACCTGAATTAAAGTGATTAATTTAATTTTTTAAAAATATTTTAAGTATTTTATTTGTCTAAAAATATACAAGAAATTACATTTTATAAAAAAAATGTGAACATTAGTTTCTCGTGGGTTCCATGATCCCTGACGGGGGTGGGGTTGAGTTTGAATTTTTCATCCCTACCTTATTTTTTCTTGATCTCGACCCCGCCCCGTTGTCATCCCTAATAATATGTCACTGATATTATAATTAATGCATTGATGAGAGAAAATAAGTGAACATTAAAAAAATTGTATATTTTTTTTTTTTAAATTAATACATTAATTAAATTTATTATATATTTTTTAAAATAAACGTTATTGACCAAATTTTCAGCAGATACGATGGAATGATTTTTACAATAATGATTTATGTATACTAGTTCAATTAGGAGATTACAAGTAATATTCTGAAATCATCATAATGATACATTAATTGAAACAAGAGTAGAAATAGGAAATTAAAAACCGAGGGAGTGATGAGTTACAAAAGGGAAGTTCACTAAAAAAAACACATAATAATAACTCTCTTTTCTCCTCTTTCTTTCTTCTTCTCATTGAGTTTCAATGATGGCTCCTACTTCTTCAAACACAAAATCACATAAAGGAAAGATTGAAATAAAGAAAGTGGAAGAAAAGAACAAACGTCACGTAACATTTACGAAACGCAAATTGGGTCTTTTCAACAAAGTGACTGAACTCTCTATTCTGTGCCAAGTGGACACCGCATTGATCATCACTTCTCCAAACGGCAAGCACTACGTGTGCGGCTACCCAAACCCCGACACGGTCGTGCAACGCTTCCTTGGTGCTCCCAAACGACATGTCGTTTCTAATCAACAACAAGAAGAAGAATCAATTGAAGCATTGAGGTTGCAATATGAAGCCACTCACAATCAATTGAAACAAGAGAAGAAGCTTCTCAAAGAAATCACAGAGGCACAAAATATTAATCCTTCCTTTCCGTCTTGGTGGAATCTTTCCATTGACGATATGGATTTGGAATCTCTTCAAAATTTCAAGACCTGCTTGGAAAATTTAAGACTCAACCTCGTCGGCGCTAGAGAAACTAAAAAGTACTTTCACGCTGAACCAACTCCTAACCAGATTGCAAATTTGCCCTGGCCTCAATTACAGGGAGAGTACAATGCATCAATTCCACTTGCAACGGTTCCACAGATGCCGCAGTTATCAAATTTGCCTTACTTGGGTGAATGTTCTAGCACAGGAATTCAAGTTCCTCCTCATAATTTGAATGGTGGCGGAACAAGTTCCATGGTCCCTAATTTAGGTTTTGGCTATTATTAATTGATATAATGCATAGTTGATTATTAGTAGTAATTGAATTGATATAGGAATAGGTTATTCTTTTAATTTCAAGTTTGACATCGACTATGGTTTTTATAATTGAATGTGACATTTATGGAAATTTTTTTTGTTCCAAAAGATTTACAATATGTTTGATAGATAGATGCATTAGTTTCCGTTTTGTGTTTGTCAAAGGAAATTTTGGATCTCTGTTTCTTTCAATTTGCAGAACAGATAAGCAAGTGTATTGGGATGAGTGTTTGTAGACTTTGGTTAATTCTGAATAATAACCTTTATTTTTTAAAAAGTGATTTTCGTTAAAAGTTGTGACTTTAGTTTTAAGTAATTTAGAATTTCATTCTAACACAAAAAGATTTTCTTTTTCACTTGTATTCAAACTTGTTCATGAACATGAATTTTGCGGATAAAAATCAAGGTGTCCAACGTAATAAAAACAGCTTCTTGCTGTATGTTCAATCGGATACCCGAAATAATTCGTAACATTCTTGTTTTGGTTTAAAGTATAACGAATTAATTAGTTTTTTTTTTAATTTATAAACTTAATTTCATTTTGCCCTTTTATTTTTATATCGTTCTTGATCGGTAATGCCGTAATGGATTTTATTTGATTGCAAAGGTATTAAATTAAGATCTTGATTTCCTTTTTTGAATGAGGGTGTAAGGAAATTAAAATTCTTTCCAAATCTTTGAACAAAATCAAATAATAATAAGTAGTACTCCTTTATTTTTCGTCTCTTGGATCAGAATTTGCTTCTTCTTAAACGAACAATGAAATTTGTGTAAGCAAAACAGGGGACAATTGCGATGGTTACTTAAATATCTTTTTTAATTATTAGAAAATATTCGCTCAATCATATGGTTTGCTCAATTAGGGTTTTTGCATTGTTGGTTAAAGCATTCTAGTTAATTTTCAATGCTACTTCACTTTACTTATTTAGAGTTAGGGATAGAAATATGTTATCTAGAAGTAGGTTTTGTATAATTTGGTTTGAGTCTTTTTTTGAAATTGGAAGACTTGACATGTTATCTGTTATAGACTTTTTTTTTAAGGAATGAAAAGCATATTTAAAAGTTTATTTTATCATAAAACCCTTAAAATTATTTAAAAACTTATTTATAAATAAGTTAATGAATTTAAGATATATATAAATTAGTGAGACAAAAATTTTAACACAACAAATATACAATTATAAAATATAACATTAAAATTTTTATATAATAATAATAATAATAACAACAACAATAACACCACCACCACCAACAATGATAATAATATAGTTATATTATAATTTATTATTATTACCATTAATATTATTATCATTATTTAAATAAGATGACATGTTAGATTTAAAAGGCTTTTCTAATACCACAAAGTCGGGTTTGTTTAATAATTGGGCTTTTAAAAAGGTAAGCATGAAGTCTAGTTTATTTAATTAATTGGTCTTTTATAAAAGCCTTAGCTTGAGCCTGATTTAAGCTTGAGCCGGCGTGAACCCTTATCAAGCGGTTTAACCTATTTTCACTAGTACTTAAAGTATGTTTGGATAAATGATTATAAAAATATACTATAGAATTATTTTCAAACCACGAAAGGAACACTTCACTTAACTTCCTTGTTTTTTACCAACATCACTATTAATGTGAGAGAAAAATATTGATTTTTTTTTTGGTTTGGCTAACAAATGCCCTAAGGACATTTATTAAGGTTACCACTATTGGAAAAATGATTATAGGTGTACATTTTCTTATGTCTCGGAAACATTAAAATCTGCATTTTCAACAAGTTTTTATTATATTAGACTCCTTAAAAAGCGCCCTTAGAGCACTAGTTAGCATTTTCCTTGATCTAGTCCTTGAGTTTATAAGGACAGTTCATATTAGTCTATGATTTTAGCGGTTGTTTACATTGGTACCTGGGATAAAAGTCAGTTATTCATTTTAGTCATTGATATTAGTTTACAATAATACGCTTAACTCTAGATATTTTTCGTAAGCCTTATCAAGTAAAATTATAAAATTTATTTAGTTATTTTAAAAAAATAAATACAAATCTTGTTTCTCTATTATATGTATATATATAGTTAGAATCTGTTGACACAAATTAGTTTTACATTAAATAGAAATGATATGTCAAAGTTTTTTTTTCACGAAACTCATCGTTGGATTGAAACTATTTATCATATAGATCATATCTACGAAATTTTACATCAATCCGAGATCGTTTAGTACTCCATCGACACACTTGTTATTTTCATTATTTTAAAACTATATTTTATATATATTTTTTTGGTACATTGATGTAAAAGGTATTTATGTGTGTGTTGTTCCCGCATGTCCTATATATATTTTGAACATTAATCATGTCAAGGTATTTATATTAACGAGTTTTTTAACCTGTGCAATATTGCACAGGTTAAGCTTTTCAAATGAGAAATCTTTTATGGGAAAACACAAAAATTAATTGAGTTATATTTAAACATGCATTTATTATCTACTAATTTTTTCACTTTGAAATTCTTATCCTGTGCACTAGAAAAACCCTTATATTAGTGTTCATATTGGAGTCGTTAATAGTCTAGACAAAAAAAACTAATGTGTGTTGTCTTTTTTTAATATAAAAATTTATACACACAAAAAATATTTGAATTATGTTAACATATTTAAAGAATTTAACGTGTCTAAAAATTTTAAATTATAAGAACTTAATTAAAGGTTAGGTTAAATTAGAAGACTTGCAAATTAAAGCAATCTAACCTAAAATTAAAGTATTACAATTTACATATTTGTGGCATTGCTATAAGTTCTAGTAATGCACATACTGATATACAGGTATTACATTCCTAATAGAAGTGGAATATTTATGTTAAAAAAAAAATAAGAGATTGTTTGGTTTGTATTTTTATTTTCTGTCAACCTTAGCAACAGTGATCGTGGGATAATTTACTTTTTAATCAACGATCTAGTAGTTTGATGTTAGTAACGGGTATTTGAAGCTTTGAAAGGAGGTATTGGGAATTCTTATTAAATGAATATGAAAGTAAAAAAAGTTTGCTTTTGCGTTGCATTGAACTCAACGCAAAAACAAACATGCTATTAGATTTTGTGTAAAATGCCGTATAAGTTATAACTTATCTTTATGTTTCCTTTTTTTCTCTATTTTTTATGAATTTAAATTTAAAATATTTTAATTATTTAAAATCTAATCATTATTAACATATACGTACGATGAATACAAGTTAAAAAAGCTCTTTCATTTAAATTTGTTTGTGTGCATATACCATAATTATTGTATGTTGGTAAAATAAAACATTTTTAATAAAATTGATAGCTAAAAAAAAGATGTTGTAATTGAAAATATATGTAGAAAGTGTATTATTTTTAAATAGGATTATAGTAATTATATGATACATGATTGAAGTAGTAGAGTTAAAACTCATGATAACAGGTGATGGAAATTGGGTTGAGTTGTGATTTATGGTGGGAGCCGTTAGATTCAATGGTTTAATTTCATCATGTATTTGGATTCTATAAGCTAAAAAAATATTTTGTTTACATTTAATTTGTTTGAATGTAAACATTTATTTTCAAAAGCAATTTCAATTTTAGCAAAACTTTTATTTTTAAATGCGTGTTAGGTACTATCTGTTGAACATACAGGGGGATTCCAGAGTACTTCCTTTCACGTGGGCTCAGCAACTTTTGGGGCATATTCAGAATTTCACAAAATTTGACATGGAAAACCGTTGGGGTATATTCAAAATTTCAGCAATATTTTGGGGCATATTCAGAATTTCAAAAAATTTGACATGGATAACCGTTGGGGCATATTGAAAATTTCAGCAAGATTTGGTTGTATGTTTTTAATCCATCATGTCTTTTTCAGTACCACAAGTTCCATGTGTCTATATTGAAAATTATAAAAAAATAAATCTATGTCCTCTTCACTCCTCTATGTGGACCTACTGATAGAAAGTAACGTTAATTATAATTTGTTTTATATACTTTATTTTATGTGTGATTTAATTTTAACTTTTAAAATATGTGTTTTTATTTTGTGAAGGAATACTTTTAGATTTAAATGTACTTTTTTTAATTTTTTTTATGATTTTGGTTCTTAAATTTTAATTTCTCAAGTTTGTTCTCCAAATAAACATACATTCTAAAGAAATATATAAATAGAGGAATAATATTTGTAATTTTTAGAAATTTGACAGATTAAAATCGTAAAATTAAAACTTGAGGAGTGTAACATGATATGGTCTCATATTTGACGGATTATATATACGTTTGAGTCACTTTTATTGTTTTGAACTGAAATATTTTTCACTCGCCTTAAAATTTCAAAAATAAAAAAAAAGAAAAAGAAAATTGAAGTAGAAAAATGATGAATATTTTAAAAATATAAAATGTAATTATTATAAAAATAAAATTAATATATAAAGTGTGGCACGAGGCATTATTTCACCTACTTTACTATTTTGAGTAATGATTATTTTATAACTATTATTTACTATACATGTTTGGTCACTAATTTTTTTTTATCTTTGTCTAATATATTTTTAATATTTTTATATTCTTAATTTTTTTTCCTTTATTCCGTGTTTGAAAAAAAGAAAAGAAAATGACAAAAAAGAGAAAACACAGATAACAATGTATTTTTTTTATGAAATTAATAAAAATAGAGAAAAAAATTAACTTATAAAAAAAATTTTCAAAATTTTCTTCTTTTTTTTTATATTTTTCTTCTTCTTAATTTTCTCTCTCCTCATTTTTTCTTTTCTTAATTTTTTTCTCCTTCTAAACAAAGCATTACCACCATACACCTCAAAATTAATGTATACAATTATCATTTTTTATTATTTTTCATTCACTATAGTAATGTTCCACTATTGTGTTTTTTGACCACTGCAAAAGCGTGTAAACGCTGTAAAAGGCTGCAACATAATGTCAGATAAAACTATTTGTAATTTAGCACGTTTTTATAAAATGCACTTGAATAGATTTAATAAACATTAAACAGAGCAAAACATGAGTAATGTCCCTTTTGTGGGTCACCCTTCCTTTTAAATATCCACCACTCTTTTCTTCCACACACACCTCATCAAATTTATTCTTCTTCTTCTTCTTTTTTTCTCTATTCAATTCAATTAAAATCTCCATTTTCATTTCCATTTCCTCAAGATGCTTCCAAAGTTCATGAGAAGCTTCAAGGTTGAATCTCAAGAAGAGAATAATAAGGAGCAAAACAAGAGAAGAAAGCAGAACTCATTTGATGAAATGGATTTTGTTGGTCTTAGAATTCTTCCCCAAATTACAAGAAGCTCCTCAAAGAACAACAAATCAAATTATGTGCTTGTGAAATCTTCAATTACAAAGAGAAATAACCTAACCAAGCCTGTGGAGTATTGCTTCCTTAAAACTTGTAATCTATGCAACAAGGTTCTTAGTCCAGACAAGGATATCTACATGTACAGGTATATATATAAATTGCAAAAATCTTCTATCTAAATATAATTAATTACTTGCATCATTATTGATTAATGGAGGATAATTTCCTTCTAATTTTTTACATATCTTGGATCACTCATTAATGTTAAAGTTACCTAAAACTCTATTAATTAATCCTTTACTCTTTTTTTTTTTTTTTATTGGTAGCATGTTTAATTATCCCTGTATTAAATATTAATTGTGTATTGGCAATATATCTATATTTAATTTTTTTTTAGAAATAAATAATATTTTGTTATATTTTTAGGGCAAGTAATAAAAATTAATGTATAAATAGTTGTTTTTTTAAAATTAAATTAACTCAGATACATACTAAAAATACAACCAATATACAATGAACAAAGTCTAGTACTATTTATTGATAACTGAGTTTATTAAACAACCTTATAAGAGCAAGAATCCAAGCCATATATATAAAATAAAGGCTTTGTCGCAATAGACAAAACTGATCATTTCACTAAAAAACCCTTAGAAAAAATCATAATATATCTATGTTATTATGATATTCTTTTGTTTTAATTTGACCTTAAAAGCATCATAAGTAGTAGTTTTAGGATATTTTTTTATGTAAAAAAAATCTTAAATCTGGGTTTGTTTAATTTTTCCTATTCCTAATAGAAATTTGATATGATGGTTTATGCAGGGGAGATCAAGGTTTTTGCAGTGAAAAGTGCAGGAATAGACAAATAGTTATGGATGAAATGAAAGAAATAGAGAACTCTACAAAGCAAATGGTAGCATCTTATAGAAAATGTTGTAATGAGGCAAGACAAGAAACTCGTCTCATACTTGAGGATCTTAGAATGCAAAGACTTAAATCTAAAGTCTAAGGGTATGTATGGATACCTGTTAAGACTCTGTTGAGATTTTTTGGAGTTCATGATTACAGATTTCAATGTTCCAAACGTAAAAACAAGATTTTCTTAAATTTACCGTTTGCAAACAGATATCCAAACATGCTCTAATTAATTAAATCAATTGTAATCACCAAAACCACTGGCAATAATTTTGTAAAAAAGTGTTTTGGAGATGCATTCAAGAGAAGCCTACTTGAAACCCAAGATGAAAGCGTTATAAGAACTAGAGCGTACATAAAGGAGGGATTCATGAATCCCTTCATTTTTCTCAAAGTAGATTCATAGGGTGGGATTCATCAGTACTCTTACTTTAGGAACGTGCAAATTAAAACCGATACAAAAACCTTAACAACGTGTGTGGTTATTCACTACAGAAACCATCGCTAATTAATAGTTCTGCTGTGAATCACACATGTTGTAAAATTTTCATATCGGTTTACACGTTTTTTAAAGTATCGGTAGTATTACACATGAGTAAATTATTTTTAGCCATATAAGGTTTTATGGCGTACCTTGGATTTTTTTTCCCCATGAATTTTAATTTGATAGAATTATGTATTACACACGTTTGTTGTGTTTCTTTTCTTTTTTTTGGATAAGTTGTTGTGTTTCAAATAGATGAAATATTCTTATCATTTCATTTTGTATTATAAGAAAAAAACTAGTGTTAAACTTTATCAACATTTTGACTATTTTATGCTATCTGTGTGTGGTACTAATTATTCATAGAGAACACTAGGCGGTAATTTATAAGATTATATGGAATATTTTTTACACTAAATAATTTTCTTGTCCTTTAAATTCAGTAATTACTGTCATATCAATTCTGTCCTTGTTGTCGAAAAAAAGAGACCCAGGAATCTTTGGACAACGCATATAGATGGGCACCAAGATATTTTTGCCATGGAATTGATTTTATTTAAAGATTCTTGAATTGGAGTTCAACTAAATCCGTTTATACCTTCTATTTTTGGGTCAATAACCCATTTAAATATAATAAAAACAAAAAAAAAAGGAAAAATTCTGGCCCACTTCTCACATAAAGCCGTTTACTTATCATTTTGGATTTTTTTTTGTTTTTTTGTCAATTTAGTTATCATTTTGGAAAAACTATTCATTTAGACATAGAAAACAAATGGTGAGAAGGATTGAAACCACCTAATTTTGGAAATCTCACCATCTCATTATTGTCATATTAACACGTTTAAAGCTTGAGTTCTCAATTTACCAAAAATATTACTTCTTGCATAGAAATTGAGAAGATAGAGAGGGATGAAAGGTTGAGATTTTGGTGGGAGAAAATTGAGTGATAGAATGGGAGGAGAGGAAACAAGATGGAAGGAAAATACAAGAGGAACAATTTTTGAAAACGCAAACAAAAATATTATATCATTATCTATATTTTTCTATGCTACACAAGGCAATTTTCAATGTAACACTTCAGATTTTTCAAACTGCGGAGGCAAGCCAAAGTGTAAATCACAAATGAAGAAAAGAATCAAGTAAACATTTTGGTACAAGGGCCATCCACCACTCAAATCCGTAATTCGCAGTTCTCGTAACCACCAATACAGAACCAAAATCATGTTTGCAATCATAAAGCTGTCACTTTGTTAGACGTCAGCCGACATTAGCAAAAAAGGGGAAGTTTTTGATAAGTGCAGAGTCCCCAAGAGGATGAACACATCACATTGGAAGCATGTTAAATG
Source organism: Cyamopsis tetragonoloba (assembly GCA_037177725.1). Lineage (NCBI taxonomy): Eukaryota > Viridiplantae > Streptophyta > Magnoliopsida > Fabales > Fabaceae > Cyamopsis > Cyamopsis tetragonoloba. The sequence goes on from CM074124.1 coordinate 49,495,021, forward strand.
GGCTTGATCTTGAAGTGGAGTGAAAAAAGAGAGAAGACAAAACACTTCAAATCCTGCAAACAGTAGTTAAAATATAAGAATAAACCAAAGCATTAGTTGTTAGCTAAACGTAACAATAGATATTACAACTATGTAATCAAGAAAACACAAGCAAAAGGGTGTGTTGCAAAATATCAGTTAGTTCCCTTTAAAAGTAATACGAACTACATAACTGTAATTTTTACTATCAACCTAAGACCACTTTTTCAGTAAGTTCACACTTCACAGCTCCATAGAAATGTCCTTCATTTGACATCATTTGGCCTGGAAATGAATCTAGACCTGTTACACATGAAATCCTATGGCACAAAGCAAAGTTCAAGGTATGACCACGATCCATGAACAACATTCTAGAATGATTCAGGATGTTATATTCAAACAAAAGATCCTATGGTCGATGGGGGAGTTGTGGAGGCCAAGCAACCAAGGAGGTCAAGGGACACCTGTTATTCACTAACAGGTTCATATAGAAAACTGATAAAAGGGTCAAAATTTTACTGGGACATATCATATTGTGCTTTCAGAAACTGAGTTCCAGGAGTACCACTAGTTGAAGGCAACCAAACAAACTCAGTCTTCCACAACCACATTTGCTCATACTAGTAATGCTACAGTGTTTTTTTTATTTTTTTTATTTTCCATACTCTGTTAATAAATCAAGTGCTTGGATAGTTAATAAATCAACTTTATCTGAGATTATTCAGGGGAAAAAAACTTATTATTTCCCTAAAAAAATAACATTACCTAAACATGCCTTAAACTAGAAGCTACTCAGATGTAGGTATAACAAAGTAACAGGCAGGGTCAAGTGACATAAGCTAATTCTATCAAGTATAGGTAACGTATAATTCATATGTTTTCCATTAATCCACTTTAGGAGATAACATAAGACCAAATAAAAGCATATGAGAACTATTAAGACAGCGTTGATGAAATTTGGTAACAAGCCTTCTAGCAGAAGCAACCTATGCAGAAAAACTCAGGCACAGGGATATGAATAAATATCAGGTTCACCATAAATATCAACATCCTATTAAAGAGACATTTCACAAACAATACATAAAATGGAAAGAACAGAAGAGATCAAAAGAGAAATTCATCAAAAATTCAAAATCATCAACCAATCAGCTCACCTGAACAAGATAGTAAAAGATGCGAAGACCTTCAGGATCTGCACTACTCTGAACATCCACAAGAGACCCAATCTTTGATGTGGTGAAAGAGATGTGCTCATTCCCCATAACAATCTCGAGCTCCTGCCGCCCAACTCGATTCGGCTCCGGCCAGTTGTTATCATCTTCCTTCATGATCTGAATAAAGAATCCATTTGTTTATTTATTTAGGGTTAAATATGTTATTGTTTCTTAAAAATTTAGCAAGATTCGATTTTAATCCATAACATTGAAAATGAATAGTAATAAATTAAATTTATCACATGCGGCACGTGACATTCAAATAAAATTTATCAAATAAGGCACATTACATTAAAATTCAAATTTATTACATAATAATGATGCGAAAATGTCAACCACTTCAACACTAGACAAGTTTAGATGTTCAAATTTAATTGCAAAACAAAATAGTGTTAACAAATAAACCACTAACGTGATATTTTGAAAAATAAGGGACTAAAACTCTTCCCTCAAAAAATTAGACAGAAACCGAATTTTGCTAATTTTTTAGACACTGCTAACATATTTACTCATTTATTTATTATCACTTCATCAGCAAAAAGATAATTTTATTGGAGAGAACCAGGAACGCTCCAATGAAACAATTCACAGTATTTCATTTCTAGTCCTAACACAGGCTATGGCCATAACATATACATCATATATATTTAGAATTCCTATCAACAACAAAACGCAAAACAAGAGGGATAAAGAGAAACTCTTAGAGCTTAAAAGAGAGACAGAGAAACTCTTATACGTGCAATTACATAAATACTATCACTGATTCTTCGCGAAGACGGGAAAAAATGAATGAATTGTTGCACATATTAAACCACAAATTAGTCTCAGAACTCACCGCAAAATTTAAGAATTCAGAGCGACGTGAAGCGTGGAAACTAAAAAACGTGAATTGCAGCACTGGCCACAGAGAACTAAGAGAAGGTACGGAGCTTACTCTACTTTTCATTGATTTTTTGTTTTGTTTTTTTCTTTCTTTTTTTTATGTTTGGTGCACATGATAAATGAAACAACGTAAGATAAATTATCATATCTTGTTATTATTTATAGTTTGGTATGCCAGTAAGATATAATAAAATTATCCTGTCAGTTTATCTTATCCTGCGTTATAATTAAAATATTATCCTGAGGGGTAAGTCAGGATAGAAGCAGGCAAGATATGATAAGAATTTTTTTTTTGTTTCGCTCTCACTCATGATATTTATTCTTTGAATGATATAAATTTTAAAGTGTAATCTATTAATAAAAAATAATAAAAGTGTAAACTAAAAAATTACTTTTTTTTAATTATAGAGATAAAAAATTTAAAGAGAAATAAATTGAAAAAAAGTATTTAAAAAACTAACTTGAGAAATTTTAAAAGAAAATTTCATTAAAAAATTAGAGAACAAAATTCTAAAGAGAAATAAAATATGATTATTTGTGACATAATATAATTTATGAGTACTATATTAATTTTATGTAATTTATTTTAAAAAATAATATTATCTACAGAATCCAAGAGATTTTGATTTAATTCTTTTATGAGTATATTATATATGATATTATTTTTTAATTTTAATATAAAATTTAAAATAAAAATAAAATATAATTAAGTTATTTAGATTTATTATTTATTTATAATTAATATAATATTTGCTATAATATACTGAAAAAAATATTTACTATAATATGATATAATTAAAATATAATTGCGATATTGCAATCCTATCGTGTCTGTTATTTGATAGCACCATTCATCGTTATCATATCATGTTCACCAAAAAAAAGAGGGAAATTTAGAGCCAAATTTATAGTAATCACACCGAACAACATAACGGTTAGAAATAATATTTAATTGGTTAGCAATAAGATTATTTAGTTAGAGATAAAATCAATTATCAGAGTTTAGTCATAGTCACTTGAAGTTTAGAGTTTGTTAGTGATCATAAAATTAAAATGGTTGGTAAGCAGAACACATCAGAATTGTTAGAAATAATATTTAATTAATATTTAATTTGTTAATGATAAGATAATTTAGTTAGAGATAAAATCAATTGTTAGAGTGTAGTCAGAGTCACTTATGAAGTTCAGAGTCAATTAGTGCATCTTCATCTCATTATATGTGAGAGTGAAATAATAAAAATTCTCCCGTGTCACTCCAGAAGAATCCACTGACTCGTAGAGTAGGAGAATTGCGAAGAAGCAGAGTCATCTTGCCCCGTGGCCACTCTCCTTCGTTCATCATCCTTTTGTGCCATTGTCGTTCTAATTCGTTCATCATTCTCATTTGTTCGTCGTTCTCCTTTGTTTGTTGTTCTTCTTCATCCCGCTTCTTCTTTCTCAATCGATGACTTACATAGAATGTTAGGGTTTTAGTTAAATCAGGGATTAAAATGAATGATTTGATACTGAAATTTAAATTTTAAAATGATGGACTAAAGTGAATAATTTTTTCCCCTACTAAAACGACGTTTTAATCCTATATGGATGCTTAAGTGTGTGTTTGACACAACTAGCTTGTAGCTTATTTAAAAGCTTATAATTTGTAGCTTATAACTTATGAGTAAGTAGAAGTGTTTGGTTTTATATACAGTGTCGTGTTCATTTTAATTGTCATTAAAAGTAACAAAAACATATCTTTATTTTATAGTCGCGTATACATTCTATTAGAAATTTTATATGTTAGTACTAATTATTTTAGTGAGCTTCATATTATATGTTAGTATTTTATATTAACTATTAACTACTCAGTTCATTTGTTAGTAATGGACATGGGTTCACATGAGTGATAATCTAAATTTAGCATCATACCCAATCTTGTCAAAGCCGTTCAATCTCCGTTAGGAGTTAGACATTCAAATTTCGAAACTTGATAAATTAAGTTGCGGTAGGCCACAACACCACTCCCACTCTAACAATTCTTTTGGTTGCTGCGCTCGTGACATAAATGCGGCAAATAGCTAGTGACTGGGTTATACCCTATGGATCCAGGTAAAGTACACAATGCATCATGCGACAGGGAATAGAACCATAGAATGAACGAGTTCATTTAGGGTTCCAAGATTGAAATTCTCCACTAATATTTATTACCAGTTAAACTTCTGTCAATTCCAACGCTAATTAAAACTGCTGATTATCGATCAACTTGCCCCTTGAATCACCTATAGTTAGCGATTCATTTTTCTTTTTCTTTTTTAAATTCCTCTTTTCCATATTTCAAGATTCATAAATTCTCTATATTAATCTCACTTTACTCTCAACTTAGTTAGTACTATGATGCAGATTCTCTACCGGAGATAAAAACATACTAAACTTCGTAATTTTTTATTCTTTTATGTGATGTGATGGAAGGAACTTCATCATCCTCTTCAATGAATTCTATGGAAGTTGATCATACATTAGTTGATGATTTTTATTTTTCAGCCCTTCATGATGCGGAAGAATTATTTCCAATCTCAGATGAAAAATACGCAGAAGAGTTTGACCAAACTACCCTTCTAAAGGGAAAACAGAAACAATCTGGTCAAACTGGTCAACCTTCCCAATCAAAATTACTCTACTGTGGAATTTGCATGGAAGCAAAACCACTAGAAGAAATGTTCACAAACCAAAACTGTTCACACTCACCATTCTGCGAAGATTGCGTGGCACGACATGTGGCAGCGAAAATTCAAGAGAATGTCTCAATTATAAAATGCCCTGACCCAAAATGCAGGGGAGTTATAGTGCCACATCAATGTATCTCAATAGTGCCTAAGGAGGTTTTCAATAGGTGGGATAATGTGCTTTGTGAGAATTGTGTTTGGGTCACAGAAATATTATTGCCCCATTAGGGATTGCGCGGCGATGTTGGTGCGTGACGAAGGGGAAAATGTGACGGCATCCGAGTGCCCGCATTGTCATAGATTGTTCTGTGCTGTGTGCAATGTGCCATGGCACGCCAGGGTGGATTGTGGAGAGTTTAAGAGTTTGAAGAAGGGTGAGAGAGAGAGGGAAGATCTTATGGTTATGGAACTTGCTAAGAATAAATGTTGGAGAAGGTGTTCTAAGTGTAAGTTCTTTGTGGAGAAAAATGGTGGATGCATGCATATTTCTTGCAGGTTGGTGTTTCTATGATCTACATTTTATTTGTCAAGTAGTGCTCTTTGATTTGTTAAGAAATGGAATTTTAATCTGTTTAGACTTTACATGGAGTTAATTTCAAATAATCCATCATCCTTGTCATCTACTATATGGTTTTTGATTTGCTGCAGTAAAAAAAAATGTTCCTATACTAAGTGAAATAATTAACATAATATGGTTGAGATTTAATAATGGCTTTTTAAAATTCTCATTAATTCTTATGATTCATTTGGTCTTAATTAGATAGCTCTTGTTAATTGACTGTAAAAAAATTTGTACTGTAGCAAAATGAGATTCAATTACATGGACCTAATCACACAAGAAAACTATGTATCTTGTATTGAGTTGAGAGTAGACTAATTCTAAATATTTAACTAAACTAAAGTATTCTTTATTTATATTTAACTAATTAAAAGAGACTTTTTTGTTATTTATATTTTTTGATTTTGCTTGCCACTGTATCCTGTTTTAATTTTAATCAACTCTCTTTTGCAGGTGTGGGTATGAGTTTTGTTATGCTTGTGGATCCTTTTGGAGTCAAACTCACACATGTTGACCTAATCTTTAGGAGTTTTGCTGGTGGAAAGTGAAATTGCAATTTACATTTTGCAAGGCTAATTAAGTAGCAATCTCATGAAAGAGCACCTTTTTAATTATTTTGTGAGTTTGGATATTTATTTTTCTTGTTTGCTCTTCGGGTAAGGTGATAGAGCATTTATTGAACTCTTCAACATTTTACATGCTTCAATACATTTCTTGAACTCTGGTTTAAAGGGAGATTGTCTTGTCATTTTTGCCAGGAATCAAAATCATAATTTTAGAGTTTCAATTTTGGTTGCGTTTAACATGGACCTAAATGGTCATGGTGCACAATGGACTAAAAAGCTAACAAGCTCAACGTTATTGAATTCACCATGGTCCACAAACTAAAATAGCTACGCATCACACCAAAGTTTTAAATTGTGTTGTTGTCGTCGTGTTTTGGTTATGTCCATGTTGTATAAAATGCGGTTAAAGGTAGTCTGATGTAGTTTTGATAAGTTTCAAAACTTTTACTTTTAGTGTCATTTGACGTTTTAGACCAAGATTTAAAATTCTATATCACATGTAATTTTGTTCATGATGGTCCAAACTCCAAACTCTTAGTTGTCGTTAGATCTGTCTTATAGCAAATCGATGGTTTAGATGAATTGATTGGTTAATTGTTACTCCCTCCATTCTAGAGCTGACAAAACGTTGGGCATGGGCCGGCCCATCCGGGCTTTTACGATTTTTGTTTTTTAGGCAAAATCCCTAGTCCAAGCCCGGTTACATGCGGGCTTCGGGCTTTTTTAAGCCGGGCCTTTTATACTAATTTTTTTTCTAGTTTTTAAAAAAAAATAGAAAAAACCTATAGAAAAACTTTTATATAACTTTTAATATAAAATAGAAAAAAAAATCTAAAAAATTCTAGTTCCACTTTTCTAGTTCCAGTTATTCAAGCCTATTATGCTCCAAGGTTGAACTTTTTTTTATATTTGACTTTCATATCTGTCCGTGAGTATTAATTTTAGCCTTTATGGATTCAAATCTGTACCCATATCCAAAAAAATGTAAATGTTTATGAATGCGTACACTTTGTGGATTCAGGATCCTTATCCTTTGGTCCTTTTTAATGAAGAATGAGTTGTCCAAATAACATCATGAAAAAAAAATATGTTAATTTTTCACTCAAGCCGGGCCAAGCCCGATTTTCTTGAAGACCCAACTGGGTCGGGCTTTAAAAGCCCAAATTTATTTTCTTGGTATTTTTAAGCCCAAGCCTTGTATTTTTTCGGGCCGGCCCATATTACCAGCTCTACTCTATTCTAAAACTATAGTTGTTTTAGATTTTTCACACATATTAAGAAATCATTGATATTGATAAATTTTTAATACGAGTGGATTAAGGTATCCAATTAGAAGTTAAAGTGATTGACAAAATAATTAAAAAGAAAAATGATGATTGATAAATAAAGGAGGTGGTGAAAGAGAAATATTAAAATATATAATTTATTGTATCTTAAAATTCTAAAGTTACAATTATTCCTATAGTTTTGGAATAGAAGGAGTATATAGATCGTAAAAATATTAAGGGCTTGTTTGAAACAGTTTTGGTTTTTAGCTTTTAAAAATTGTATTATAAAACAGTTTTTAGAAACAATTTTCGAGCAATTTTCAATATAAATTTGTGTGTAAATTCATAAAACTGAAAATCAAAACAAGTTTTAGATATTTTCAAATTTTAGTTTTTAAATACTGAAAAACAAAAACTGTTTTCGAAAACTCGTCTGTTAAATATGTTTTTTAGTTTTATGTCTTTAAAAATATAAACAGAAATTAAACAAGCCCTAAATTAGTAATTTTCTTTTTAGATATTATTTCACATTATTATTAAGATTAAAAACAAATCTCCGGAGAGTAAATACATTTTTCCTCCTAATTAATACTCTTTACTCGGCTTCTAATAACCGGTTTTCCCACTTAATTATAGTGTGTCAACCTCTATAGTACACCCTTATCAATTACCATTTTTAATTTTTTTTATTTCATTTTGCCAGAAAAATGTATATAGCGGATCAGCTTTTTTCATACCGTTAGGAAAAATATATTAAGTTGATGTTTGTTGATAATACCTTTAATCTCGAGTTATTAATGTCACCGAATTAAGGTTTATTTGATTTAAGTTTTAGTAAAATGAAAAATAAAAAATACATAATTTAAAATAAATATTAATGGTTATTTATAGAGGATGACACACTATAATTTGGTGGAAAAACCACGGTTAGAACCTAAGTAAAAAAAACACTAGTTAACTTTTAATGCTTAAAACTTTTTTAAAAGTCATGCATTGAATAATATAAGTTTTAACTTTTGAACTAATAAATATTTTTTGTCTTAATAAAAATTATTTATTTTTGAATTCTTAACGAATACCTTAAAGGTACTAGTTATCATTTTTCATATTCTTAAAATTTCTGTATAATTAATACATTTATTTATATTGAAAATTTAAGTGTTCACAATAAATAATGAGTAAAAATGAAACTCTTTTTTTTTTGCAATTAATACAACAAGAAGTGATACTCTATAGTTTATAATTAAAACTAAAAAATTTCACTTTTTGTTTCTTATAGTAATTCAGAACTAAATTTTGTAAAAAATTTTGTAAGACAAAACGAGATTATGTATTTTTGACTTTTAGTATGAATCAATTAAGAAATTTTAGCTAATATGACTGTTAAAGATATTCTTATGAAACTTTTATCATTACGATATAATTGACCTTTAACAAGGTGACATTTATATAATATTTACAAAAAATGTTATAAATTAAAAAAAGAAAACAATTTTTCTTTTACAATTTGGTATTTTTTTTAAATATTAAAATCTTTCAAATATTATTAAAACATTTTAGCAACATAATCTTTATTAAACATTGACAAAAATAATGTTGCAAATACAAAAAGCAACATTATTTAATAATTTGACAATATTTTTTAGGGTCTAGTTAAACAATGTTTTTAAGTTTTAATACACTTGTTAAAATTACTATTTTAGAAAAATAATCATAAGTACACATTATTTCATGTCTTAAAAAAACCAAAAAAATTACATTTCTCAACAGCTTTTTACTATATTTAATTCTATAAAAAATGTCCTAAGAACACTAGTTAGCACTTATATATTTTTTATATGTTGCTAAAATCAATAGTATATTGTGAATAGATAAATATAAAATTCCACCAGACAAAAAATGAGAGAACACATACAAACACTTACAAAGAAAACACAGCAAAAACACATACAAAATTTAATGTGATTTGATAAGACATTTTATTTACTTGCAGAAAATCATCTCAATAAAATTTTGACAATCTCAATACGACCTAGTTGTGCAGCTCAATTAGGAGTTCAAGGTCACCTAATGTTCTTTTCTATGCCCAAATCCCTCTTTGTCACCTCAACCCTCTCAATCTTAGTGAGCCTTATGACCACTCTATGTAAAACAATAAATAAATAAATAAATAAATAAATAAAATCCAAAGTCTCTTTTTCGCTGTATAGATAGAGAGTTGAATTTGAAAAGAAAAAAAAAAGATAGAGTTGAATTTGGATTTTCCTGTGTCCAAGTGTTTCAAATTGAGAGGGGGAGGAGGGAGTAATAGCAAAGAAAAAGGTGCATGGTTTTATTTTAGCTCATCAACATTTGTGACGAAATAAAAACAACAGTAATTATCTTTTGGCGTTTGCTTTTAGGAAAAAAACAAAAAACAAAAAGAACTCCTAAACATATTTCAAGAACATAAAATCTCATAAAATATTACCAATAATAAAACCTCATTTAAATCCAAGATGTTCGATCAAATCTATTACTCAGACCTAAATAGTGGAGACTAAACAAAAACTATAATAGTAATTTAGAGAATAAACTAATTAATAATTATTAATTTTTTAGACTAAATTTTGTTTAGCATAAGTTAATAATTTTGTAGACTATTTTTATTTAATTTGTATTTGATTTTATGAAATTATCCAAGTCTTCAATTAATTTATGCACTAGAGGCCCACGGCTTCAAAGTATCACATCCAAAATTTCAATGATGAGATTGCTGAGCAACAAATGTCGTCAACATGCATGCTAAGCCCTTTTCTTTGGGTTCTCAATCTCACCTAATCCAACTTTTTCTTTCTAAAAACTTTTATTTTTCACCTTGTTGCCTTTGATTGCCATCAATCACTACATTGGTGGCTTCTTTAAACCATGTGATCAAAATTGGAAGTTATTTCAACTCAGAAAAGTTGTTGTTTTCTACTGAGACAAATTACTCTTTGCTGGTCCCAACGCCTTAAAATGACTTTAATTTGGATATGTAATGTTATGATCCCAAAGGAAAATTCTAGGGTTCAAATTTGCCAAATCACTTTAACTTTTGGTCTATTTTTGTTCTCCCCACACGGTGTTAGAACTTCCCATGTAACAAACGCAATTAACTCCCATTCATTTTATTTGATTGCCCAGGTAACAAACCTAACTAACTCATTCATTCTTTTTTTTTTTTCCAACAAGTGTATCTGCAAGTTGATAGCCAAAAAACTAATTCATTTAAGAGAGAATGTCAAAATGCGTACAACCTTTCTCAACAAAGTCTTTTACGTAAGCATAGTCATGATTCGATTATTGCTCAACGTGCTCAAAAGACTCAACTATCTACTAATTATACTGGACATTATTAGTTTTGTTTATTTTCTTCTTTTTGTGAAATAAATCTTTGCTAAGCTATTTTGGCTTTGCAAAAAGATGTCGATCTCTCATGGTGATACACTCTCAAGACTTAGGCGTTATACTTCTCGAAAACAAACTAAGCGCCTAAAGTCACCTTCAATTTAAAAAAACAAAAAAGTCCATCGAACATGCTCAAAAACTAGGATAAGTGAGTTCGCACCAATGACCTAGAGCCGGCGAACGTTCTTAAACCCCAAATAATTAAGATTGACCCTTGGGGCCGAGTCTAAATGACTAGTAAAGCCTTGAGTGCACGCACGTAAACCTACACTACACATTTATCTAGATGCATGTCATCAATGTTATGGAAAGATTCTGAAGTAACCATCCCGCATAAAATATGAGGAAGGCATCATTACCTATGCCCTACATAAAGCTCCCAAATAAGGTTCAATAGGGAGACTTATAACCCAAATCCAACTAGGAGATGAGTCTTTGTATAACATCCTCCAAAAAAACATAAAACACGTAACTTATCTCAATCCCAACAATGATACTTTTAGTATCCACCCTCTCTTACTCGGGCGTTAAAAAGTGATTTTTGCAAGGCCTAGTTTCAATCGTCTCGGACCACCACATAGGAGATCCATTGCATGTGCATTAAGACCCCGCCACATTCACTTTCAAACGCGCGGATAAACTCGTATTTCACACACTTTATGTATATTTTGCATTGTTTTTTTTTCTGCTTATTTAACGGGTTTCAGTTCACTTTTTCCCTATTTTGTCATAAGGCTACAGTAGCAAGAGAAATTGACGAACTGTGACGAATTGAGTAGATTGCGGCAAGTTTCAAAGTGATTTTCGATCATTAAAGTAGCTAGCATGGCCATGCCTCAAGCTGACATGACCACATCCTTCCTAGACATGGCTTCACTAAAATTAGCATAAGAGAGTTGGTGTGACTACGCTGAATTTTGACACGAACGTGTTCCTATCTGGCACGACCGTGACGAGGTTGTCAGGTTGTCTTCTTAATTAAGCCAAGTCCCTCGAATGACCGTGTGAAATTCTGGCATGACCGTGTCGGGGGCTAAATTCTTAGAATGCCTATTATTTAAGCATTGAAATCGAAATTTAACCTATCTTTTTTCTCATTCTAAATTCTTGGAACGTCGTTCTAACCCTCTCTATCTCTCATTGGAAGCCTTTTTTTAAGGAAGTTGAATATCAAGCTCTCAACGACAATCAAGGATCAACGATCCGACGTTTAATTTTCACTGGAGGATTTGTTCCTTTTACTTTTTCTCATCATTCTCTATGAATTGTTTCTTGGATTTTGTAGGTTTCTCTTTGAGTATGAGTAGCTAAACCCAATCTAAGGCTATGGGGAAACTTAAGTGAGTCCATTTTACTTCTCTAGTTCTAATCAATTTACGTTCTTTTGTTTTAATTGGCTTTACTTTGTTAATTTAATTTTGCGATTAAGAAATGAGCACCCTTAAGCGTGTTATAGTTGATTAGTCGTAGGAGATCATTCTCGTCTAATTAACAGAACTACAAAGTAGACGAGCCAAAGATCATAGAGAACGAATTTATGATTTCTAGCTAGTTATTAAAACAACAAGCCTTTAGATTCTTTACACTTTCTCTAGTTTCAATTCCTTAATTCCTTAAATGACCATATAAGGTTTTAATTAGAAAAAATATCATAACTAGTATATGACCTTTGCTGATTGTTGAATTAGTGGGTTGTTAGCAATTAATTGGTTGCATAATTGAGTCAAAGGAGTATGTTAGTCCCTAGGATTTGCTAACTATTTTGAAGAAAGAGTATCTTAATAAGTTATAACTTAATATTTTAAAATACACTCAAAATGTGTAAGCTACTCATGCATTTCTTCTATAAAAGAACTGAGTGTACGTCAGCAAACTCCATATTAAAATTAGTATATTATAAAAAAAAGGTGGTTTCTCCGATGTTCCTCAAAAATAAGGAATAAATTTATTCTTCCACGTGGCACTATTTAACATTTGACACGGGGTTAAATTGTCCAAATCATTTATTTTATATATTTTTTAAAATATTGCAAATAAATCCTTAATATTATTTATACAATTCATACTTAGCTCCCACACTTTTTAATCTAATTTAATTTTTTTAATCTAACTTTTTTTAATCAGATCTATTATCCTAAAAGCTAAAATTTTCAATTCATGGAGTATCAACCAGAACGCAGCAGCAACCCGCCGCTTGCCTCCATTGTTGCCAGCTTCTCACTGCCGCTTACTCTCACCGTCATTTGCCCTCCACCGCCACTTTTCTCCACTGTCGTTTGCCTCCACCAACGCTTGCCCTCCAATAGATATTTTATTATCAAAAAATTAAATTCAATTAAAATAAAACCTGCACCAGAAGTGCAGAAATAGAACAAAGGCAGTATCAGGCAGCAAATTCGGTTTCCCCAGAAGCTGCATCACCTCCCCAACCAGCTCCCTGAACTCCACCCCCAAACTCACCCTCTTTGCCCCTTCCACCGCCCCTCCCCACATCATATTCGTTACCCTTTCATCATCGTCAGGAACACCTGCTCCCCCCCACATTCATCGCCAACCCGACCCGATTGTGCAAATGTCGCACCATGATCCAAACCTCCTTGCGGCGAAAATCGTACACAGAATCGAGGGTGTTGTTGCTTAGCATCTTCAGCACACACACTTTCCTTAACTTCTGCCATTCGGGTCCGTACTAGCTCCATGCTATGTCTAATCCGCCGTACGTGGCTGCCTTGCCTGCAACGGGCACGTCACGGTTGCTGGAAACGGTCTCGTGGTCTCTGAGCACCTCGCGAGCCATGGAAGGGGAAGTTAAGACAACGCCAAGCTTGCTTTCGAGTCGGAGCTTGTAAATCGGGCTATGGATCCGGGCCAACCCGGCAAAGTAGGTGTGAAGCTTCAGATCAAGGGATAGAAGGTTCAAACATTATTAACAAGAAAATGTACTCTTCTGAAGAACCTATGTCGTTGGAGGCAAACGGCGGTGGAGAAAAGTGGAGTTGGAGGCAAGCAGAGGTGGAGGCAAACGACAGTAGAGGGCAAGCAGCATAGGAGGCAAACGACGGTGGAGAAAAGTGGCGGTGGACGGCAAACGGCGGTGAGGGTAAGCGGCGGTGAGAAGCTGGGAACGATGAAGGCAAGCTGCAGGCTGCTGCGTTATTGTTGAGACTAGATGAATTGAAAGTTTTAGCTTTTAGGTTAATAGATTAGACTAAAATAAGTTAGATTAGAAAAAGTAAATTTGGTTAAAAACGTGGGAGTTAAGTATGAATTGTATAAATAATATTAAGGATTTATTTGTAATATTTAAAAAATATATAAAATAAATGATTTAGATAATTTAATAACATGTCAATTGTTAAATAGTGTCACGTGAAGGAACAAATTTGTTTATTATTTCTAAGGAACACCGGAGAAAAAAAGTAAATTTGGTTAAAAAGCGTGGGAGTTAAGTATGAATTATATAAATAATATTAAGGATCTATTTGTAATATTTAAAAAATATATAAAATAAATGATTTAGATAATTTAACCACATGTCAATTGTTAAATAGTGCTACGTGAAGGAACAAATTTGTTCCTTATTTCTAAGGAACACCGGAGAAACCACCTAAAAAAAATTTAAATTACTCCTTCTAGAGTGTTTTTGCTTGTCTCATTTTATAGGACCCTTTGAAAATTTTTGTGTACATTTAATTTTTTTATCATTATACTCTTGCTACTCAACCAATTTTGATGAATCCAAAACATTAATTAAGTGAGAGATAGAGAGGTGATAGAAAGAGATTGAAAGGGCAAATTTGGAAATTAATACTTTTTGTTAGACGAATTTAATGCATTTAATTAAATTGACAATTTTTCTTAATTCTTGCAATATTGGTCTGGAGGGTCTTACATTTTGGGACGGAGGAAGTAGTACGTGATTAAGTCTAATTTTTTCGTGTGCACCAAAAATATCCCAAACCAAACAATTGAAATCTATTTTTTTTAAGTATAAAAATTACTAAAATAGATTTTATTTCTCTTAACAAAGCATTTTTTTTATGTTGATGGACAGAATTTCTTATCTAATTATAGATCGTTTCGTTTAAAAATTTGCTTCAATAATCCAATCCAGTAGTTGTATGTTGAGCTTAAATCTTTTGTTAAATTTGACTAAATTAAAAAAGAAAAGCAGACACACGTGGATTTTCTCACCTTTTCCGTTGAGTGTGGGTTGTTTTCCATAGAACGTCAAGCATTTGAAAGGGAGGGTCTATCTTGGTTGCCATGTAAGTTAAGATGGGAATTATGTTCATGGTTTTAATAAAGTTACGAGTAATATTATGATAAGTTTAAAACCTTTTAGGTATTTTGTATTCCTATTTTTTAATTTTTTATTTTTTTTAAAAAATATTATAACTGAGGATCGAATTTCGTATTCACACACTTTCTTATGCACTCACCAATTGAATCTACTATAGTATAAATTTAAAACTTATTTTATTTATTTTTTCTCTTCTTTTTATAACTGAAATTCCAACTTAAATTCATTTAAAACTCATTTTAAAATTTGATATCTAACTTTATTTTATCTTTAAATTTTATTATTAGTTTTAAATTTTTAATTCCCCACACTCCTCTGGAAGGAAGGTTAGCGTGTTTTATGGATAGAACACAACCTTACAAGCCAATCGAAACTTTAGTTCATATTATAAGCTAATATTATTTCGTCCTCATTTATCAAAACAAACTAATATTAATAAGATAATAGCTTCTTTTTACATTTAATTAAGAGTAGAGCTTTAAAAAAAATAACTTTTAAAATTAATATATTAACTATTTTCCTTAAAAGATATAAAAAATTGTTAAGGGCTTACCTACTTAGAGACGATTTCGGAATAATGTGAAATTTTATAGACATGATTCATAGGATAAGTACGTAGTTTCAATTCTATAGTGTGTTTCGTAAAAACATCTCGACAAATAGTTATTAACTGAGATAAGAGTTAATATAAGTTATACCGTTGACATTTTATCGCTCCTATATATATTATGAGTTTTATATTCTTTAACAGCAAGTATGGTTAGTGTTTATATCTTTTAATGATTTTTGTGATAACTTTAACTTCTTCAGCTTCTCTTCTTGTATGAAGTCTTTTTAATAATGCTTTATTTTTTTTATGGAGAGGTAGATTTCTAAAAGTTATTTCTTATGTTTTAGAATTTGTGCTTCTAAAAGGTATAGATATTGTGTTCCGAAAACGTTATAGACTACACTAAAATTTGTTATAATCACTGCATTATTTCTTATAATAATAATAATAATAATAATAATAATAATAATAATATCAACAGGTTGGTCCAGTGGTAGAGGAGTGTAGCTTTGAGCCGTAGCTTTCCAATTCGAATTTATGGCCTATAAAAAACAATAATAATAATACTCCCTTCGGCCCTAAATATAAGTCAACTCTCAAGTCCTAAATATAGGTGATCAACTAACTTATAATGAATAGTTTCCACTTCTATCCATTTTATAATTTTAAAAAATTCAATTAATAATGGAGAGGGAAAAATAGTGGAATAAGAGACCGAAAGAGTTATTAATTGAATTGAAACATTTATTTAGGGGGTAAAGTTGGGAAAATCTTATTTTTTAGACAAATTTAATGAGTTAACTTCCATTCATTGATTCTGGTGATTCGGTTAGAAGTAACTGATATTTAGAACCGAATATAGGTGATTAACTGACTTATAATGAATAATGTCTACTTCTATCCATTCTATAATTTTTAAAAATTCAATTAATAATAGAGAGGGAAATATAGTGGAATAAGAGAGAGAAAAAGTTATTGATTAAATTGAAACATTTATTAACACATTTATTTAGGCGTAAATTTGGGAAAATCTTATTTTTTAAATAAATTTAATGAGTTAACATTGCTTAATTCTGGTGATTCGGTTAGAAGTAACTTATATTTAAATCGAAGGGTATAATAATTACAATAATAATAGCTAAAGTGACCATCATTCTCCAAGCCAATAGACTAACCTATTATTTGAAAGAGAAAAAAGAAAATCGAAAGAAATAGAAACATGAATAATGATGTAACTTTTTTTTGGTCGGCAAAAAAATAAAAGGTAAAATTAACTTGTAGAGACGAAAAAAAAATCAAAATTTTCTTTCCTCTTATTTTTTCTCGGGCCATCTTACTTTTTCACCCTTCTTATTTTTTCTCATTCTATTTTCTACTCTTCCAAAGTAAGAAAACAAAAATTGGTTAAAAATTATAGCTTTCAATACTATAAATAAAACATATTACATTACATTTTTTTTAATAAAAACTGTCTCTTATTCACATTTTGTATTGTTTTTTATTTTTCACCAGAATAAAAATATACTCGCTGTTAATTAATGTTAGCATCACTTTTTACATAGTTAAAAAGTAGTTATTATATTGATTTTAAAAAAATAAATCATTTTATTATAATTTTACTTCTAAATAAATATAAATTTATTATCTTGAGAACCAAAGGTGAAAATAAAAATAATAATTGTGTTTCTTAATATATATATATTTTTTAGTATTGAGTATATGGACGGATATCCGCATAAATTTTAAAATTATATAAATTATTGCAATTATAATTAAATTCAAAATTCAAACAGTCCTATGCCACACAATTATAACACACACTTGAGTCTTGAAAAAAAAAAACATACACGTTATTAAGGAAATTTTTACATTTTTCTACAACTTTTTATTATATTTAAATTCTTAAAAAAATGCCCTCTTGATAACATTTGCTTATAAGGCTATAACTCATTCAATAATTTTTCAATCATATAGTTCAATCTCAATTTAAAAAAAAATTTTTGCTTCAATTGCCCTTAAGGGTAATAGTTAAGCAATTTATGAATAAAAACTTTGTATTGGAAAGTATAGAATATTTAATATTACGAAATTATTTTTAATTTATTTTAAATGCAAAGTTTCTATTCATGAGTTGCTTAATCATTACCCTTAAGGTAATTGATAGCAAAATCCTTAAAAAAAAATACAAATTAATACACTAATAATAATAATAGCCTTCTTTAACTCTACTCAAGGTCACTTAGTACATGTTCGGATCAAATTCTCAAAATTAATTCTGAACAGAATTGATTATGTTAATTAATTATGAACGAAATTAATTCTAAGTAAAATCAAAAACAACAAATAATTATTTCTTATCAAATTATAATTTTCTATCCAAAATTAATTCTAGTGTAAAGTTATCAAACATAATTTTTTTTATAATAATCAATTCTCAATGTTTACAGAAGTCAATTCAAATATACAATCGCTCCCACTCGCACAAACATGCACACATATCCACTTCACTCACTTTCCTTTAAATTTTGCTGACTGCAAACACTCTCCACTTCACACTTCAATGGCTCCGTTCCCTCTTTCCCTTCTTCTAATTTTCTTCATAGCCACATTCTCAACACTACCTTCTTCTTTTTCTTCTTCAGAACCAGAAAAGAAAACCTTAATAATCCAAGTTAATCATGAAGCTAAACCTTCCATTTTCCCTACTCACAAGCACTGGTATGAGTCCTCTTTAACCTCCATTACTACCACCACTCCCTCCAACCGCATAATCCACACGTACGACACCGTTTTCCACGGTTTCTCCGCAAAGCTCTCACCTTTCGAGGCACAGAAGCTCCAAACCCTCAGCCACGTCATCACCCTCATTCCCGAACAAGTTCGGCGCGTCCACACTACGCGCTCCCCTCAGTTCCTCGGCCTCAAAACGGCGGACAGAGCCGGGTTGCTCCACGAGACCGATTCTGGCTCGGATCTCGTCATCGGAGTCATTGATACCGGAATCTGGCCGGAGCGCCAGAGCTTCAACGACCGCGACCTCGGTCCCGTTCCCGCCAAGTGGAAAGGAAAGTGCGTTGCTGGAAAAGACTTCCCGGTGAGCTCTTGCAACCGGAAACTCATCGGAGCAAGGTACTTCTCCGCAGGGTACGAAGCTACAAACGGGAAGATGAACGAGACGACGGAGTACCGTTCGCCGAGGGACTCCGACGGCCATGGGACGCACACGGCGTCGATTGCCGCCGGAAGATACGTCTTTCCCGCATCCACCTTAGGTTACGCGAAGGGAGTAGCGGCCGGCATGGCTCCCAAGGCGCGTCTTGCCGTGTACAAGGTCTGCTGGACCGGCGGCTGTTATGATTCCGACATTCTCGCGGCATTTGACGCCGCAGTCGCCGACGGCGTCGACGTGGCCTCCCTTAGCGTCGGAGGCGTGGTGGTGCCGTACTATCTCGACGTCATTGCTATCGGTGCTTACGGAGCCTCAAACGCTGGAGTTTTTGTCTCTGCCTCCGCCGGTAACGGCGGTCCCGGCGGCCTCACGGTGACGAATGTGGCTCCTTGGGTAACCACTGTTGGTGCTGGAACCATAGATAGAAATTTCCCCGCCGATGTGAAGCTCGGAAATGGCAAAATTATCCCTGGTGTTAGCATATATGGCGGGCCGGGTCTAACTCCGGGTCGGATGTACCCGATTGTGTATGCGGGTACTGAACAAGGAGGAACTAGTAGCGACGGTTACTCTTCTTCACTTTGTCTAGAAGGTTCTTTGGATCCAAAATTTGTGAAGGGCAAAATTGTTGTGTGTGACAGAGGGATTAATTCAAGAGCAGCCAAAGGTGAAGTAGTGAAAAAATCTGGTGGTGTTGGCATGATTTTAGCTAATGGTGTTTTTGATGGTGAAGGGTTAGTGGCGGATTGTCACGTACTTCCTGCCACTGCCGTCGGAGCAACCGGCGGTGATGATATCAGGAAGTACATTGCGTCGGCAGAGAAATCGCATTCGCCGCCGACAGCCACAATTGAGTTCAAAGGAACTAGGCTTGGGGTTAGGCCAGCTCCTGTGGTGGCATCATTCTCAGCGAGGGGGCCTAACCCAGAATCCCCTGAGATTCTAAAGCCTGATGTGATAGCCCCAGGATTAAACATCCTTGCTGCTTGGCCCGATCAAGTCGGGCCTTCTGGCATTCCGTCCGATAATCGTCGGACGGAGTTCAACATTCTCTCCGGCACTTCAATGGCTTGCCCTCACGTTTCCGGGTTAGCTGCTTTGTTGAAAGCGGCTCACCCAGGTTGGAGTCCAGCTGCTATTAGATCTGCATTGATGACCACTGCTTATACCAAGGACAATAGAGGCAATCCTATGTTAGATGAGTCAAGTGGGAATGTTTCTTCGGTGTTTGATTATGGTTCCGGCCATGTTCATCCGGAGAAAGCGATGGATCCTGGGTTGATTTACGAAATTTCCAGCGTTGATTATGTGAATTTCTTGTGCAATTCTAATTACACAACTAAGAACATCCAAGTGATCACTAGAAAAGTTGCAGATTGCAGTGGAGCCAAAAGGGCAGGACATACTGGAAACCTGAATTACCCTTCTCTATCTGTAGTTTTCCAACAATATGGAAAGAAGACAATGTCTACACATTTTATAAGAACTGTGACAAATGTCGGTGACCCGAACTCGGTCTACAAAGTCATCGTTAAGCCGCCAGAAGGACTTGTGGTCACTGTTGAGCCAAAGGTATTGTCTTTCAAGAGAATTGGTCAGAAATTGAACTTTCTTGTAAGGGTTCAAACTAGGAAAGTTAAGCTTTCTCCTGGAAATTCAATTGTGAAGAGTGGTTCTATAGTTTGGTCTGATGGGAAGCATTTTGTCACAAGTCCCTTGGTTGTGACAATTCAGCAACCTCTTGAGTAGTTTTTGGGTGTAGAAATTTTGGGTTTTGATCCATCTCGGATCTCTTACGATGTTCTATTCTTAATCTCTATATGTATAATAGAGAATGTGTTTTTTTCTGAAGGTGTAAGGATGGTTGTAAGAAACTGTGTGAAGGTACTGCTAAAAGTGGAGAATTTTCTTTCACAGGAAAAAAAAAAGGTATGGAAGTATATCTTTGTTGTTGTAAAATTAAGAATGTCTGTAGAAAATGCTTTGATTTAGAAGTGGATAAGGGTATTGGAAAGATCCTTTCTATTTTGAGTAATGTTATTGAATTCTTTAAATGTTTTTATATTTTGTTTAGTCAAAAATATTTGGTCATGTGCTTACAGATGGTAATATTTTAATGCTGAAGAGAAAATTTGCTGGTTGAGGAAAGTTGATTGTAAACTACTTCAAAGAAGGGTAGTGGATCCTTTGATGATGAGGAACTGGACAAGATTCATCATTATTTGGTGTTATTTTATTTTTCTGTATTATTTATCACATGATAGAATAGAATGCAGCCAAACAAAAACTAAATGGCAGGTTCTACTGGGCTGGATATGCTTATTTTGGACTAAGAATCTTAGATGCACGTATTAAATTTTAAGGGAGATCTTAAATTCTTAATTAGATTCATGAAGATCTATTTAAAATAAAGGGGACACTTATTATCAAAAACAAAAAACAAGAGGACACTAATCTTGCCAAATATCAAGTAGATCATTTTATTCATAAATTGTTAAGAGTTTCATTAAAGGGAATTAAAGTCTAAAGTACTACTTTTTTTTGTCAGGGTCTAATGTACTAAAGTTATGAGATCTTCACATTATAAATTAGTCTTTTGTGAATAAAATAAAATAATTTACCTAATAAGTATTGGACATTGTGAGATATACTCTAAAATGACCCTAAATGTAATTAAACCAAGAATATACCTACGCTAAAATTGTTGTTTCGAATGCGGACCTTGCGTATAGATGAGACTTTGTTAGTAGAAGCAAAATTCACTTTGATAATCTCTACGTCTCGAAGGAATTAATCTTCGACTGTCGGTTGGGATACCTCATTGACAGAAAAACAATTTAATCATTATAAACAAAATTTAAATGCTAGATTTCAATTGGATTCTTATATAATGCTACAAATGCTATTTGAAAGCATATGTGGATCATGTATTGTAATGTCCATTGCAACTTCTTAGTTCAGTTTGACATGAAACAAACAAAAACAACATAATGATTAGCTTTAGATCAAAAGTTCTCAGTGAAAACTTTTAGCAACCCTGTCTCTTGTAAGAATCCCAATAAATGAACAAATTATACGTAAGCTTCTAATCATACCATTGGATCAATTTCAAATTTGCGGAAGCATCAAAGAATTCAACACACGTTGCATTCAAATGATGAAGGTTTGAGTCATAGAGTAGACCCATTTAATTAGACGTTCAAACCAAGTTTCTTAGCTGGAAAAAAAAAAAAGAAAGAAAAGAAAAGAAAAGTTTCATTTGAAAAGAAATTGGTTTTGCCAACCGTGTTGGGAATTCTTTTTAAGCTGTTTGTCGCGAGTGTATCATTAGGTTCCCTTTGTCTTTTACCTTTTTTCTACTTAACCAAACTCTAAATTTGAAAAGAGGTTCATGGTAAAAAAAAAATCTATCCGAGTGAGGGGTCATATCTATTTATCTGGTCAAAGTAAAAAAAGGTGTTAGGCGATAAATTTGAATATATAAATATATGTATTCGTGATTGGAATTATTTTTATTCAAATTCAGTTTTGATGACATTTTGATTTAAAGAAATTGAAATAATAAATTAGTAGTTGATTCAAGTGGTATATGGTTGATTCTCCTTAAGCAAAACGTCCGGGCTCGAGTTCTAGTAAATGAAAAAAAAAACAGCCCATTAAGAGAATTATAAAAAAAATGTGTTTAATTAAGTTTGTCGTTAATGCAAAAAAAATGTTTTTTTGTCCTTGAATTTTATTTAATTTTTGTTTTAAAATCTAAAATAACTCAAAATTTTTTATGGGCTAAAAACAAAAATAAAATCTTTGTAGGATTAAAAATATACGAAATTTATTAATGAGCTATGTCTGTTGTCACATGTGCTAGCTGATGTGACACAGCCATTTGCCACTTCACCAGTTAATAGCCAAACTTAATAGTAAGGACTAAAAACAAAAAAAGTCTAAATTATTTTGGACTTTAAAACAAAAAACAAAAAATTGCAATACATGAATGAAAAACTTAATTAAGTCAAAACTTTAATTCGTTAAGCTATTTCTGGTCTCTGCTTCGCTCGATCTGTTCTGTTCTACTAGCATCTTTCTCTGTCTATTGCCGTGCCTTGCTCGATCACCGTTGCTTAATCTACTCTGTTCCCGGTGAGAACATCCTCTTTCTCTCTTATTTTCCTCAATTTTCGACCAGGACAACCTCTTTCTTCTCTCATTCTTCGATGTGATTGCAGTGGTATTCTTCTTGTTTGGTCACACCGCCATTAGACGCGATTTTAAGCTCTATTGTGCAAGCTTCTTTTATCATCTGTAACTCCTCTTCTTTGCAAATGTGTTCTCCTTGTGCGAGTTAGGAAGGAGAGGGAGACTTTGCTATTGTGCTCTTCCTATGGTCGATGTTGTTTTTTCATCTTTTATTTTTTTAGTCTTCATCTTTTAGTTCTTCAGCATTTTTCATCTTCTTGTATTTTTAAATTCTTTTGCTTATAAGTTCAAATTCCGTGAGAGGAAGCATGGACCAAGAATGGGAAAAAAATTTCTCCACATTGAGATTGGAGATGGGAATAGAGAAAAGATGGGACTAGGTGTAAGAACAGGGAGCATGGGAGTACTCCCTGCCCCCACCCTGCTGAGTTGCCACCTCTAATTCCATTGTTGAACTTGCATTATTATTTATTATTTTATGGATTTTGCTAACCCTTCCTTGTCTTAAGAACAATTGATAAACAATTCATATATAAAAATTTTAAATTCAAAAGTGTAGTATTACTTCTAGTTTTTTTTATAAGAATCAAAAAGTATTTTTTTGTCTTAATTATAAAAAATATAATATATTACTTTTAAGATATTAATTGCTAAAAAATAATTTTATTTATTTATCCTCAATTTCCCATACAAATCTGTTTATGAATTATATGAATATTTTATGAATAAAACTAAATTTACTACATGCATAATTAATTAAAAAAATTATTAAATGTGTTTTATTAATTAATATAGAGAATTTCAATCATTTATTTTTTATTAATAGACACAGAGATACTAGTTTTCAATGTTACAATATTTTAATTTCAATAAGAGATTTTTATTTATAAATTACTTAATCATTATTTCTTAAATAATAGAACAATGCCCTTATTTTATTATTCCTATAAATTTGAGGTGGATGGCTCTCCATTAGTCTTGGCACGTGGTTTTTTTTTTTTTTTGTCAATGCAGCTGCGCTGGTGGTGAATTGTTTTTTTTTCTTAAAAGGTGGTGAATTGTTAGAAGGCTAATTAGCGCACGTGCTCTCCCCATTACTTAGTTTTTTTTTTCTTATTAGGGGGTGTTGTTTCTCTCCATTAGTAGTTACCTTTTTGTTCCAGATTCCTTAATTTTTAATTTTTTTTTATATGCATTTGGGCTTTTGGCCCAATTCTCATCTTCATTGGCCTTTGCGAGGTGGATGGGATTAGCACCATCCCTATTGGGAGTGACACCATCCTTTTTAGTATATAAATTTATGATTCTTACATATAAAAATGATGGTGCCACTCCCAATAGAAATGATGCTAATCCTATCCTCCCATTTGCTGCAATATGGTATTTGCGTTGGTTATTGAGATTTAACCCACTCTACTTAAAAATAGCACTACCATTTTTAAAAAGTAACATTTAAAATATAAATAATAAAAATAAAAGGTAAACTATCCTTATTTTTTCAGACAGTAGTATTCGGAAACACGTTTTCAAACACTATTATCTTAAAATAGATAGTGTATTTTCCAAATGAGTTGGTTGGAATCCATGTCCCCTTTGCGTTAACAATAAAAAAAAGTATGGCAATTGCTATTTGTACTCCATTTTCTATATACATCATTTTGAAAACTTTTGAAGATTTATTTCAGAAGTGATTTTTTTTATTTTGACAAAAAAAGAAAGCGGCTTTTTTTTAACGTTTCTGGAAATTAGAATTCACAACCAATTTCAGAAGTATTTTCTACATAAACAATTAGTGATAACTATAGAATATATTGGGTTTGATTTCTGCTACTAGTTCAAGTCTTTATTATGCTTAGTCTTGTTTTTTTTTTTTTAAGGTGAAATTATGGTTAGTCTTGTTGAGCAATCATGCTATATGCATTGCTTATTTATTGAGGCATTGTTATATTGCTCTTATGTTTATGCCATTAAACTATCCTTTAATGTTTAAAAAGGGGGTTAAATACACTCTTTCCCATTTTACTTTTTACAAGTACTTATTTTAAAAGCCATATCCCAAGATTTTTTATTTTTTTTGGCCAAACCATATCCCAAGATTCATGTTCATTCTTTTTTCTTTTTGTCTTTGAATTATAATATAGTAAATGATAAATAAATAGTAAAATAAACCATAAAACATCAATTAGATCCTACTCTAAAGATTTATATTTTTTTCAGGTGTTTTTTTTTTAGGAGTTTGATGCTATCTCTAACCTTTTTTTATTCCATTTGTTCTAGTGCTTTGTCAATATTTTTTTTTTTGCTAAAAAATAGATACACTTGAGGCTATGTAGGAACTCTTCTTTTTTCAGTCGCTTTTTAGGGTATCCAATGTCAAAAGCGATGACTAATTCTCTCTCGAAACTATGTTTGTTTCAAACGGTTGTCAGTTGACCACAAAATACCACTCAATTTCACTAACGGAGGATAGATATAGAACCTCTACACATGTTGTTAAAGAACATGGACGAACTATTACCACCACGTCACACCCATGTTTCTTTGTAGGAAAGTCTTGTATTAGAAAGACACAAGAACTATCTCTAACTAGTCTTATAAAATGAGATAGAGCAAGTAATATTTTAATTTTTAAGTCGGTAAGCGTTGTTGATAACAAAATTACTTTTTTTTTTCTCAATAATTTTAAATAATGCATAAAAAATTATTATTCTCCACGATTTCTTGAAGGAGCATATAGACAACTTGATGATGGAAAATATATATTGCATCTTGCTAAGGGGGTGGAACCTGTCCAGCTTCAAATTGGATTTTATATATTCAAGTTGCAACACAGATAGGGACGAAACATATATTTGTAATTAACCACATTATTATTGCCATTGGAATCATCAATGAGTGAGTTCTAATAAGAGAGTAATTAACTTTAACCAGAATCATTATGTCAACTTTAGTTTATGTATGTAGCACTAGTACGACAAATTAATGAATAATATAAAATAATATATCAAATTGATCAACAACTTTTGCAAGTGGCTTAAACTAGTGAGACAATAGTGAAAAATTTTGGGCATCTATATATATCTTTTGCTTAGGTAGGTAAACTTCTTGATCTTCATTTGTTTTTTTTCGATCCTTTATATTTAAAAAATGTAATAGAAAGCATATTTTTTTAAAGACAATTTCTTTATTAATTAAGTAACTGGTTAAGTGGTTACGAATACCACTGCATGCATGGGAAGTGTTTCAAAACCACTGCATGCATCTAGGAAGTGACGAATAATCGAACTTTCTTACTATAATATTGCATTAATTGTATGAATAACAATTAAAAGATGAATTCACTTTTGACTCTGATCTATTTTAGTTGTCTTTGTCTTCTTTTATTTTTCAAGGAATAGAAATGGTGAAAATAATTTTATATTAAGAATGACATTTAGTCGCAGAGTAAATTATACCTTTCAATCCACTAAAATCGACCTAATGGTGAGAAATTTGAGTACTTTAATGTTTCAAATTCAAACATTATTGTTTTCATAGTTTAGAAAAGAAAAAAAAAGACTAGATTTCTCCCAAGAAAAAAAAAAAACCTAAGATTTCTCTCACTTTATTTTATATACTTGATTTAATTAATCATTGTACTTTTACTCCTCAAAATTGGGGTTGGTAAATTTTTTTAATTATAATCATAATTTTAGTTCTCTAATTTTTTTTAATATTGTAATTTATTTTCCATTTATGTTCTAATTAACCAAATTACAATGAAAATGACAAATGTAAATGTCTTTTTTAAATTAGATTATATGATTATAGCTCCGAAAGGTCTAAAATATTTAGATTGATTTGAAAGCGCCCTGTAATTAAAAAATTTTAGGAAATAAAATTACACATATGTCTAATTAAGTTTTAAGGACTAAAAAAGCAATGAAATATTTTATTTTTCTCTAGTAAATTCACATCAATAGGCACCTTGTTAATTACTAATTAGGATTAAAATCGAACTACTTGCCCTTGTTAGATAACTTACCTCACATGTAACTTGAATATTTGGACTCTTGTGAATAATTCTAAGCAATTATTAAAATCTTGAACACAGGTCAGCTCAACAGTACATGAAAATAAATTCAATCTTATCGCTTATCCCTGCCCAACTTTCCGGCAAATTTCAATCCTATCTTCCTTGTCATGATGACAAAATACTCTCTCCGTTTTATTTTTATTTATGGTAATTTTAAAAATCACATAAGCTAAAAAATTTAATTATGATTTTTTTTTATAAAAATTATTTAGCAATTCTCTTTTATACTATCTAGAATAATAAATAAATAAAGATATAATAAAAAAATAAGCAATAAATATTTTGTTGAAAATTTAAATTAACAAATAAAAAGAAACAATGTCAGTCATGTAGCTCAGTTGCTGAGCTTATAGAGATATGTGCGTGTTGGTATTAGGTTTGATCCCCGTTTGTACTGCTTTCCTCACAAAATAAAAAAAAATAAATTATAACTTTTTATTTTATATTTGAATTTATGTATAACAATATTAAACAAATGGGTTCAAAATAAACACCTAGTAGAGTGGGTCAGTGGGATGGGCCATAATTTGTTGGATTTGCAAGTTCCAATCCAGTCCATGGACCACCCATTTTCACCCTTCCTGACTTTGTACGGGAGACAGCTGCTAATGGCCCCCATGGGCCAGTGGGACCCAAGATGATCATGTTTTGGATCAAAAGATCACAGCGGTTCACTACAAATTATTGTAGAATAATTATATTCTCTTAAATCTTTTAATTTATTATAAAAATATTATTAAATGATTTTTTATTTTTAAAACAATAAATTTTATTAATCGAAAAAAATATTATGATAATAACAACTATCAAGCAATTGGTGTGAGTGGTTCGACATTCTCACTACCTAAACAAGATCGTGTATTCGATCCTTGTGAACACATAAAAGGTTTGCTGGGAGCACTTTACCCCTTAGACTATCTCTAATGGGAATGCTTAAATGAGTTCTTATCATTTAAGCACCTCAGCTAAGCATTCCATCTCCTTTGGAGCATGGTGACGTGGAATGAGATGCTCAGCAAAGTTGCTTAAATTAGCACTTGGTAGACTTATGGGGTTAGTAGAATAGCCAGTCTCAACTTGGCCCAATTCGACTAGCTCAAGTCTCCTCCGCCAAAGTCTCAAGACTTGTGGGGGTAGTGAACTAGCCGGTCTCAACCCGACCCAACAGCTCAAGCAGCCTATGTTGCCCTTACCGAATCTTCTAAAGGCTCTTATTTGTAACCATGCTCACCATAAAAATCATAACTCTTATTAGGATTCAGGCACCAGGATACTACTGTTGCCAGGGTTCGGGAGCTGTGAGTAAACACATATTCATTGTCCTAGAGGCAATTGTTAGCAAGACTCAAAGAAATATGATAACTAATTTTACACAGACGCATAAAACATACTACATCCGGTCCTAAATATAAGTCATCTTCTAGAAGAATTCTTTGGTCATAAATATAGGTCACCAGCTAACTTATTAGGGATAATGTTCACTTCTACCTCTTTTACAATTTTCAAAGATTCAATTAATAATAAAGAGAGAAAGATGGTGGAATAAGAGAGAAAAAGAGTTATTAATCGAATTGAAACATTTATTAATACATTTATTTAAGGGTATAGTTGAAAAAATCTTATTTTTTTACAAATTTAATAAGTTAACTTCCATTCCTTAGTTCAAGTGATTCGGTTAGAAATGACTTATATTTATGATCGGAGGGAGTATTTAATAAGGTCTTTTGCAATTAATTATAAAATGGTGAATTTAAATTGTATTCATAAATACTTATGAGGAGAAAATAGTAAATTTATCATAATAAATTAAAGATACAAAAGAATTTTTACCATTTTAAACAAGTAATATATTTTAAAAGGATAATAAGTCTCTTATAAACAAAGTCCAAGGTAATATTTATTTTTAATAATTACATATTTATCAATTAATATAAATATTAGAGACTTGTAATAATATTTTTCATTGTCTTTAATTTATCTTTATTTTCAATTGTATTAAAAAAATTGTAATAACATATTACTATTGTTAGATAAAATTTATATTTGACCATAAGTTTTAATTCATTTGGTCTTGTATCAAGTCTTAAGATTTAGGAGATTGAAGATTCAAGTATAGAGATTTAGGAGATTTAGTTTAAGATATATGTGTGTGAGTATATATTTACCTAAAAAAAAGATAAAATCTATATTTGTAGTAGATGACAAAAGTTTAAAAAAGCAAAAAAAAAAAAAAAAAAAAAAAAACAAAAGTGTTATTAAGAATTTGTTTGTATTAACTGTGATTAGTTGTGAAAAAAAATTGATTGTCTGAGATATAGTTAATTTCTGTTTGGATATATTTGCGGTTAGAAATAATTTTTAAGATAATTTTAAACTGTGAAAAAGTGATTTTGAAATTTTTTAAAATAATGTTCAATTTTTAACTGAAGGACAAAAATTTTTTTATTAAAAAAATAATTATTATTTTTTAAATACAAAATATAACTATTTAATATATATTTAGAAAAAAATTAATTTTAATAATTTTTTTAATAGTTAAAATTAGAATTGAGAGGTCAGCAACGCAAGAGAAAGTCAACAGTGACAACTTAATGTTAAGACTAAGAGTCATGTTTCCAGACTCTAGAGTATCTGAGAGAGAGGAGCACTCGGACTCGTTTCATCCACTTGCCCAACTTGATCATCAATGATGATGTCTCATTATCTATTTTATGATTTTATCACACACCAAATAAATAATATATAATATAGTAACATAAAAACACTAAATACAAAAAATGTCATCTATTTATATATTCTTCTTTTGACTAAAAACGAGTGTGTACACCACGCGGCGTTTCTTTCTTGTTTTCATTTTTCTCCTCATTTCGGCGAAGCTGATAAGGTCAAGCTGTTGTTTTACCTGTGATTTACTTTATACAATATAAATATAAAAAAAGTTTATTTAATATAAATTTATTTATTAATTTAAAATATGATATTAATTTTTATTTTTTAATAATAAATTAATGACTATAAAATTATTTATATATTGATATACAACTTTTATTTGTGCACTATAAATGAAACCTTTATTCAATTGAATTAATAACATTATTTGATGAAAAATGTTAGTCGTTAAGACCTAAGACTACAAATATAGATATTAACTGGATTGGATAACCTGACAAATTTAATAAACTAAATCAAATCAATTTATAAAATTGTTTAAATTAATCACATTGTGTTTTGAAAAAATATGTACTTATTATTTTATTATAAGTTGGTGAAAAAATAGATGATTAAAAATTAAGATGTGATTAATGGTTATTGTGTTTTGAATTTTATATTGTTAAATTTGAGTTTGAAATTTATATTGTATTGTGAAATTGATATTATATTTTGAATTTAGAGTGTCCGGATTTAGACTTTATTTTCATTAAGCTTAGTCTTTTAAATATTTAATTATTACGATATTAATATATTGTTAGAACTACAATGTAGTTAATTTTTATAATTTCTCAACTTCATAATCTAACTCAAATCAATCTATTGTGTTTTTGAATTAGATTTGTTCAGATTTTAAAATTTATTTCACAAACCTGAATTAAACCAACACTAATTGAGTGGCATATTGCCATCACACGTCTTTCAAATTACAATACACATTTCTTTTTTTTTTTTTCAATTTCACCCTTTAACTAGATATTTTTCTCAGGTTAAATCATAATTTTTTTTTTCGAACGAAATTGGATATGAGTTTTCGATTTTAAATATACGCTACCACACTTGTTGTTAAACGTAACCGGATTATAATTATTGGGCCAATTCAGATAATAATTTTGGGACACATCTTGATTTGAGTATCCATTTGAGACTTGCACCACACATGAATTTAAGTAATCAGATTATAATTTCTAGTTATGTTTTAAATTAATAAAAGTCAGTGTCAACTAACTATATTTTATTTTATAACATTGCGTTTCACATAAAAATCATCTCATTTTCAACCATATCAAATTAGTATTTTACTATCTTTGTTCCATTGAATATATAATAGGTAAGTTTTTCATTTTATTTTCATGTTATTTATGCATTTAAATTGCTGATTTTTGAACAACAGTAGATATATACATCTCTATTGTAACCAGATTTGAAATTTTGGTTGGAACCAAATTTTTAAATTCGGTTTCAACCAAATTTTTAAATCCGGATACGTTTAACAAGAAGTGTGATGATATGTATTTAAAACCGGAAACCCATATCAGATTTTGCCCCCAAAAAATATGATCAAAGAGTAAAATTAAAAAAAAAAAATGTGTAAGATAATTTGAAACGCGTGTGGAGTCAATAGTGCTACCCACGCTAACTAATTTCATTAGTTCAGATATGGAATAATACCAACACTAACAATTGTTTTATTTACACTTCCGATTTTTCATAAAATTCAATCCTTATATTTTTTTCTACCATGTAGTTAAAGTTATGAAAAATAATAACAAATGTCCTTAAAAAAATACAAAAGTAGGATTTTTATAAAAATTCAAAGTATTTATGGTCCTAAAAATTAAAATTATTCAATACATACCAATGAAAGTAAGTTAGAACATAAAATAAAATTAGCAGTTAACAGAATTTTTTTATAAGTGATAATTACACCAATTTCTCTTGAAATTGGTACTTATTGCATATATTTTTTCTTAGTTTTTATAATTATACAAACTCCATAAAATTTTAAATTCTATTAGACTTAATCCCTCGAGACCTTTGATATTTGCACTCTTATAAAATTTATAAATTTAAAAAAGGCTTTGCTAACGTACACCCACTTGCTTGTTAGAAGGAGTGTGTTAGCAAGTTATAACTTAAAATTTTAAAATACACCCATAAGGTGTAGCTTGCTAATGCACCCCTTCTATAAAGTGTGTGTACGTTAGTAAACCCTTGTAGGGCTTGCTAACGTACACCCACTTATTTTATAGAAGGAGTGTATTAACAAGTTATAACTAGACTTTTTAAAATACACTCAAAAAGTGTAGCTTGCTAACGCACTCCTTCTAAAAAGTAGATAAATGTATGTTAACAAACTCCTTTAAAAAAATCTCTAGCACAAATATTCGTATTTTTTTATACTTAATACTTTATACGTTATATTACTTTTTTTCTCTTAAATTCATATGATTTTTGTTTTCTTCTTTTATAAATTCTCTCTTTGATAATCTTTTTACGGTTTTCGATTTGTTATTAACTTTTAGTTCCTCCCACAATTCACTCTGGATTTGTCCCTTAGTGTAATTATCGCTTTTTATAATTCAAGAAATTATTTTTTATTTAATTCTTATCTATTTCATTTTATTAATAAGACCATATTTAATTTTTTTAATTAGTTTTATATTTCTTTTACCATTTTTCTTGCAATATTTCTGTTTCGGTTGTTTTATTAAGCAATTCTCTAAAATTAAATTGTAATATTATATTCTCTTATATCTTTTAATTTATTATATAATTTTTAAAACAATAAATTTATTAATCTTAACAAAATATTATGATAAGAGTGTAATACGAGCCATACTCTAGTAGTACATCACAGTCATGAACTCCCAAGTCGCGTTACGGAGTTAACACGTGGCACTGAAAGAGCATGTGGCACAACAAAGTAGCTCTACACTACTTACAGTATAGGAAAAGAGTAGAGATACCTCGTAGACTGAACCACCTATACTTGTCTTGTACGGTGGGTCCCATTACTACCACAGATGGGTCCTTTTAACTTTTCTCGTATTTTAAGTTTATGGATTTGTCGTTTTCACAACCTATTACTGTCTACTACTTTCTCTTATTTTACGGGTATATTCTCGTCCGTGCACCGTCTTTTTCATATTTTCAGTAAAAAAAAAAAAAAAAATCGAAAAATGAATTTGGATACTAACCCATAGGGGTGGATCTTGAGATGTTAATATAAGTTCTAACTCTCAACCCAACCCAATTTAACCTAAAAAACTAGGTTACATTCAAAATAATTAGTTTTTTTATACTTTTTCGTGAGTCAATTCATTTGACCCACAACTCAAAATAAATTGAATAAAATTAAAGAAATTTTGATTCGTAATCCATAGTCAACCTGTACGGATTAAAAAATATCTTAACCAAAAGTTAACCAACCCGTTACTTTGACAGCTCTAGACGAATCAAGTGGGGTGAGCGGGGCCTCGGCCCCAAGGTTCTGCTAATACTATATTATACATATGAGTCTCGATTTTTTCACATCCAAAATTCTCACACTTTTATTATTTTATTGTTTTTTGATTTAGTTTGTGCTTTTTATTTTCTTTTTTTAAAAAAAAAATTGATATATTATTATTTTATTGTGGGTGTAAGTTAGGTGTGGAAAAAAAATATCAACAAAACATTTTAATTATACATATATAGTATATAGTATAGTATTAATATTATATGATAAAAAATAAAATAGAAAAAGAGTAATAAATTTTAGGTTTTTAATATACTACTTTTTAAGCTATTATTTTAATTTTTCGGCGTTGTATCGTGATGATGTTTAGTTTAATCAACAGGAATGAGTAGCAAAAAACAATTGTTTGAGAATTATATTATTCAATGTGCATGATACTTATGTATCAACTTGTTGTGGACCAAAATAATGACATCCCAGATAGACGCTTACATGCCGTGCCAAGTAGTCACCAATTATCGCCAGCATCCTGGTAAGTTGGGCGTGGCCTATTATCAAGGCCCAGCTGATGAGGATTGGGCCTAGGCACATATCCTGGCCCAATACGGACCGCATTAGGTCATTTACCTCACTCTATAAATACTATCATAATGCACCATGCAAGGTACGTAAGATATATTATCACATATACAAACCCTAATTCACTCATTGACTTGAACGTCGGAGTGCTTGCAGGTGCACACCACCGCCGCCGGAGCTCAGGACCCAAAAGCAATCCTACTGCCCTTTGCTGACAAAGAAGACCACCTTGCTCGTCTTACATTCCTGTCAGGTTTGATCACAACATTGACGCTATCTGTGGGGAACGCAACAAAAAGTTCGCTCCCATCCATCATCAA
The DNA here is from genome assembly GCA_037177725.1 of Cyamopsis tetragonoloba. Lineage (NCBI taxonomy): Eukaryota > Viridiplantae > Streptophyta > Magnoliopsida > Fabales > Fabaceae > Cyamopsis > Cyamopsis tetragonoloba. The sequence continues at coordinate 49,529,018 of CM074124.1, forward strand.
CAATGGTTGGCTCAACCAGAAATAAGGATTACAACGATCCCAGCGTACAAAACCAAGGAGCTGGACAGCAGGCTGGTGCGTCGAATCAAGCAAGGGCATCCTAGCACTTTGATATTGAAGCAGAATTCCGTAAACTGCAACAGTTGGTGCAGTCGCAAGCTAAAGAGATCGCAGATCTCAAAGAGCAACAGCGAAGGAGGAAGCATGTTGTTATCGAAGATGATTCAGAAGAGGAAAGAGTTGAGAGGCATACCCAGCCAAACCCTGAAAATCTGGAAAAAGATAATGATAACGCAGAAAAACAGCAACGGAAATCCGCAATTGAGGGAGAGAAAGAAGGAAATCCGAAAACTCAGGAAAGGCAACAGGAAGGACGGGTAAGTCGCCGACATGAAGGGGCCCCGCATCAATCTTGGGTTGAGGGGGCCACCCCGCCACCTGTCCCCCCTGCCGGCCAGCAAGCCGGACAACCTGCTGGCAACCAGGAGCATATGGCTGAAAATGTCCCGGATTTCGGATACATTGACAATCCCTTCACGCCATGGATAATGTCCCATGCCCTTCCTCATGGATTCCAGTTTGCAAAGAAGTTGAAGGAATATGATGGAACCAAGGATCCCACTCTACATGTCAGCACTTTTGAAAGGGCTATGTACTTCCAAGGGGTGAATGAGGCCATCGTATGCCGTGCTTTCCCCCTCACATTGTCAGAGGCTGCAAGTCGCTGGTTCTCAGACCTCCCACCACAGTCCATCAGCAACTGGAAAACCCTCAAAGATAAGTTTATTCTTCATTTCACTAGCAGTAAAAGACAGTTCAAATCTGAATTCCACTTAGAAACTGTTAAACAGGGAAAAGATGAATCTCTACGAGACTATATAACACGTTTTAACAATGAAGTATTAGAAGTTAGGAATGTCGAACCTAACTTGGTGTTATATTTCTTTGTAAGAGGATTGAAGCCAGGAGCCTTCGCCAAGCAACTGGCTGGAGATAAGCCCACCTCCATGGATGACTTGAAGGTCAGGGCCGAAAAGTGGATCAGAATAGAAGAATGGGAGAAGGCCCAAGCCGCTAAGAGGGATGACAAAGCAAAAATTGTCCCTCCAAACCAATCCCGGGGTAAAGACGACAAACCCCGGGATAGATCTACCAAGAAGCGCAAGGGTCTTTTCAGCAATTACACTCCGCTGATAGTCCCGCCAGCTTCAGTGTTGAAAGAAGTAATGCATTCTGAACTAAGAGAGCGGCCACCACCTCTGAAAACAGTTGGGAAGCACAAAAATAAGTACTGTGAATACCATCGGGATCCTGGACATTCAACCAATGAATGCATCCAACTCCGGGATGCAATTGAAAAGCTGATCCGACAAGGGAGGTTGAGAAATTATGCTCGAGCATCCCAGAAAGGCGGGATCGTCGCCGAAGTCCATCTCCTCGGACACAGACACTCAGGTCCCCTCCTAGGAACCAAGATCAACGAGCTGAAACCCGTCAGAGATCCAGGAGCCCAAGACGAGCACAGGAATCCCCTCCTAGGGGAATAATTCAAGTCATAACTGGAGGAGCCAGCTTAAAGGGTCTCGAAGATAAGAAGAGGACCCGAGATGTCAGGGATTCTTGCTCCCAGGTAACTGCCGTAGCTAACTCAGTGCTATCTTTCTCAGATGCAGATTTCCCGGAAGAACGGATCCGGGATAACGAACCATTGGTCATAGCAGCTAATCTGAACGGCTTCGAAGTCCATCGAATCTTCATTGATCAAGGAAGTTCAGCTAACATTATGTTCTGGAGCCTGTTTGATAAAATGAGATTAGGATCTAAGGATTTAATCCCCCATAAAGGTAGCCTAATTGGCTTCACGGGAGATACAATTATTCCCAAAGGATATGTTGACCTTAAGTTGATTTTTGGGAAAAAGCCAAATACCAGAACAATTCCCGCCAGGTTCATAGTGGTGGATTGCCCCTCAGCTTACAATGCAATCATTGGGCGACCAACCCTGAACAGCCTTGGCGCCATAGTCTCGACCGTCCATTTAGCCATGAAGTTTCCAGGAGAAGATGGCTCAGTAGTAACTGTCTGGGGAAAGAGCAGTGATGCGCGAAAGTGTTATCAAGAAAGCCTTAAAATCACGAAATCACCATCCATTTTGCCAATGTCAGCAGAAGAAAAACATGGAGAGACGTGATCTCATGCGGGATGCAGGGGTCATGATGACCAACCTAGATCCCAGAGCAGACTTTGAATGTCAACGACCTCAACCAGAGGGGGACTAGATCTTAGTCCAGATAGGACTCAAAGAAGATCAGACCGTCAAGATAGGGGCAAACTTACCCCCCGGGATCAAAAAGCGACTCATTGAGTTGTTGAAGACCAATAAAGACCTGTTTGCTTGGGTTTCTTCCGACATGCCCGGAGTTGACCCGGAATTCTGTGCCATCGCTTGTCTTTGAGACTGGGATCTACTCCAGTGGCCCAGAAGAAGAGAAAAATGGGTCCGGAGAGAAAAGCAGCTATAGAAAAGCAGGTGAAGGAGTTGCTAGATGCAGGGTTCATCCGAGAAATACGATATGCAGATTGACTTTCAAATGTGGTAATGGTGAAAAAGGCTAACGGGAAGTGGAGAATGTGCACAGACTACACAGATCTGAATAAAGCATGCCCCAAAGATCCATTTTCCTTGCCTTGTATCGATAAACTTGTGGACAACTCTGCAGGTTATAAGTATCTATCTTTCATGGACGCTTACTCCGGCTATAACCAGATCCCAATGTACCCTGAAGATGAAGAGAAAACGGCTTTCATCACCGACATGGGTGTTTACTGCTACACCATGATGCCGTTTGTTTTGAAGAATGCCAGAGCAACTTACCAGCGGATGATGAGCCTAGTCTTCAAAGAACAGATTAGAAGAATCCTTGAAGTCTATATCGACGACATGATAGTAAAAACCCCAGAAGACAAAGATCCGGTAGCTGATTTGCGTGAGACTTTTGAACAGCTGCGCAGGTATGATTTAAGGCTAAATCCTAACAAATGTACTTTTGGGGTCGAAGCCGGAAAGTTCTTAGGCTTTATGCTAACCAGTCGAGGGATTGAAGTCAACCCCGACAAGTGTAGTGCCATGTTAAATATCCCAGAACTATTAAGGAGGTCCAACAACTAACAGGAAGGATCACTGTCTTGACGAGATTCCTTCCAGATTCAGCCAGGAAGTGCTTACCTTTTTTCAGGACTTTACGACGTAAGGAGGACTTCCAATGGAACGAAGGATGCGAAGAAGCTTTCCGAAAGTTGAAGAAAATCCTCTCAAGTCCACCAATCCTATCTCGCCCAGATCCTGGACAGGTCCTATATCTCTATCTAGCCGTCACCAACGAAGCATCAGTGCGGCTTTGGTGAAAGAAGAATCCCGGAACCAGAGTCCGGTATACTTTGTCTCTAAGGCGTTACAGGGATCGGAGTTGAACTACCAGCGGCTCGAGAAAGTCGCCTATGCCCTGCTATTTGCATCCTGGCGGTTGAGGCCATACTTCCAATGTCATCCCATCATTGTAAGAACTAATCAACCCATCAGACAAATCTTGCACAAACCTGACTTGGCAGGAAGGATGATGACCTGGGCAGTAAAATTATCACAATACGATATATCCTACGAACCACGACAAGCAGTCAAAGCGCAGGCATTGGCTGATTTTGTGGCCGAGATGACATATCCCGGGGAGGAGCCAAAAGGATCCTGGACTATTTATGTTGATGGGTCCTGAAACCCCAAAGGAGCAGGCGCAGGCATATTAATCGAAAACGATGAGGGGGTAACCGTAGAATATTCTCTGAAATTTGAATTCCCAACCTCCAATAATCAAGCAGAATACGAAGCTTGTCTAGTCGGGATACGCGCGGCAAAAGAACTAGGGGCTACCGCGATTACTTTATATTCAGATTCCCAATTGGTGGTATCCCAGATAAAAGGGGAATACCAGGCAAGAGAACCATTGTTGCAAAGATACCTGACAAAGGTTAAGGAAAGTCTACTGGGTCTCTCTAAATTTGAGATCAAGCACATTCCAAGAGAAGAGAACAGTCGCGCTGATTTACTCTCCAAATTGGCCAGTACCAAGTCATCCTCAACTCTGAAGTCAGTGATAGAAGAAGTTCTCCCTTCTCCTTGTGCTATTTTGCAGGTTGAAAATGACGATTGGAGAACTCCAATAATAGAGTATATCACTAAAGGCAACATCCCGGCAGATACCCGGGAAGCAAAACGGCTGGTACAGAATGCCTCCCGGTATTCCGTGATAGAAGGACAATTATTCAGGAGAGGACTATCAACCCCTTTGCTTAAATGCATTGGACCATCTGAAACATGGTATGTTCTTACTGAAGTGCATGAAGGAAGCTGCGGTCACCACATTGGTGGAAAATCGCTGGCAAGAAAGTCCTTGCGGGCAGGATACTTCTGGCCAACCATGAATAAAGATGCAGCTGATCACGTGAAGAAGTGCCAAGAACACAGTCCATTGTCCCACATCCCGGCTGAAGATCTGCACAGCATCTCTACCCCTTGGCCCTTCCACACTTGGGGCTTGGACCTTTTGGGACCTTTCACTCCAACCACAGGTCAGTTCAAACATCTCATTGTTGCTGTTGACTATTATACTAAATGGATTGAACTGGAACCCTTAGCCAGCATAGCATCAGTTAAAGCCCAGAATTTTGTCTTCCGGCAAATAATATGCCGGTTTGGTATCCCGACAGAAGTTATCTGTGATAATGGGACCCAATTCACCGACAAAGAATTCCGAGAAATGCTAGCAGGTCTCCGTATCAAGCAATACTTTGCCAGTATAGAGCACCCACAATCGAACGGACAGGCAGAGTCCGCCAACAAAGTCATACTTAATGGCTTGAAAAAGATGTGCCAGAAAGCTGGAACTAGTTAGGTAGAAGATCTTTATCAAGTACTCTGGAGTAACAGAACTACTCCCCACAGCTCCACCGGAGAAACTCCATTTCGAATGGTATACGGATCAGATGCCGTAATCCCGGTAGAAATCGGGCACCCATCTTCGAGGGTTATGTACCCTGCTCAAGAAAACGAGCAGCTCCTCAGAGAAGATTCCGACATGGTCGAGGAAATCTGAGAGGCCGCCAGAATCAAAAAGTTATCCCGAAAGCAACAAGTAGCACAGAGATACAATCTGAGGGTTGTCTCGAGAAGATTCCAAATAGGTGATTTAGTCCTAAGAAGAGCCAGTATTGGAAATCGCAATGCTAAAGACGGGAAGCTCAGAGCGAATTGGGAAGGCCCATTCCAGGTCAAGACCATCGCAGCTAACGGAGCGTATCATTTAGAAACTCTCAAAGGCAAAGAGATTCCCAGAACGCTTAATGTCGCAGACTTAAGGCGCTATTATAGCTAAGCTATGTAATTTACAGTCTTTTGTAATAAAGGGGTACTCTTTTTCCTGTAACAGGTTTTATCCCTAAGGAGGGTTTTACTGCTAGAGGTTTTAACGAGGCCCCCATTCGTTATTTGCTTCTTATTGTTAATAAAGTTGTATTCCATTCATTTTCACATAATCAAGTTAGTTCAATTCTTAATAGCAAGCAGATCGGAAGAAAATATGAGAAATACAAATAATCCGAGATCAAGACGTCAGCAACAAACAGAAACCGACATACATGCAAGGCCAATGATGAGTCGAGATACCATCGTGGGTAATTCTCTGCTACAGACTCAATAGGGATCCTAAACGGATTAACCCTGGCCAAAAAGAAGCATGAAGCAACACCAAGGTCACACATCAACTTAAACTTAGAGAAAGTACAAACTACTTTCCCTCCTATTGAGGAGCTAAAAGGGCGACATCGCAAATGTTTCCCTAACAATTCAAACGACATGGAAAAACTCCATGTCAAACATGATTTAGAGGCACCTTGAAACGGCCACGCCTCAACGATATATAGAAATGCAACAAAAAGAAAGAACTCCAACACATGAAGGAGGCATAAACTGAAGCCACACTCCAACAAAAGTTAGAGAAAGTACAAACTACTTTCCCTCCTATTGAGGAGCTAAAAGGACGACATCACTAATGTGTCCTAACAATTACAGAGACATGAGAAATTTCCATGTCCGCAGAGAAGTAAAGAGATGTCTTGAGCGGTCAAACCTCTACGATATGCAGAAACACAATGAATAAAGCAAAAGAAGCATAGAAGCAAAATACGCGTAAACCATAATGCATTAAATTTAACCCGGAAGGCTGGGATGATAAAGTTTACAACCAGCTGGATTTTTGTCCAACGCTTTACAAAACAAAAGAAATATAAAAACGAAAAAGCAAATCATGCAGCCCCTCCAGCATTTGCGACATCGGGCTCCGACACACGATCTGAAGAAGGAGGAGGAGTGTTGCAGTCGAACGGCTCCCTTCTAGGATCAGAAGGGTCGAGTGGCACGGGATTGTGAGGGTCATGGAAATCCATGAACACCCCATCCTTCATGCCGTGATACTTGCAAAGTCCACGAGTGTTCAGCTCAACACCGGGATTCAAGAAGAGGAGGGTCTTCACACAGTCACGGTAGGAATCATCCACCGTAGTATCCATATCTTGATAAGCCTCCTCCAAATTCTCTTGAGTCTCCTGTAGCTCCACTTGAACCTCATGAAACTTGGAAGCCGACCCCAAGAGCTCGGACTGAAGAAGCTTAAGAGCAGAATCATCTTCATTTGCTTTAGCCTTCAGCCCGCAAACTTCTTCCTTCAACTTGGATTTTTCCAATTCCAAGCTGGAAGCTCGTTCCTTCTCCCTGGCGAGATCCTCCTCCATCCGGGCAAACTTCTCCTTCAAGGAAGCAAGTTCCTTCCCAGTTCGGGACTCCGATTCTTTGACACTAACAATAAGGGCGTCTTTCAGCTCCATATCATCTCGGAGGTCCCGAAGTTGAGCCTTCAAAGAAGAGGATTGGCCCATGTCTTCTGCATGGTCGTGAACATGTTGGAGCATGGCCATGCTCATAGCGGTCCAGCCCATGAGGAATTTGGCTTGCTCCTACAAAAGCCAAAAACAACAAGAAGACATTAAATATATATCTACCGAGATTAATCATCATAAAGTTAACGAGATCAAATGACAGGAACATACCTTCACGGTAATGGTTCCACCCTTTGTGAAAAAGTCCCCATGCTGCAACTTAATCAGGGGCGATTGGAATCCTTCCCAGGCAGAAGAAGGAATAGAGAAGGGCGCCATCAATACCGGATTCATCCCGGCAGAAGCCCCTTGGGCATCCCCAGACTGGTCACCTACAAATCGAACTAAATAATATAATAAGAAAGCAACACACGGTCCCTACAAAACTACAAACCCCAAAAGATAAAAGCATACCGGACTTGGTAAGACGACGACGCTTTGGCTGCACATTAGCCACCTCGGCCGGATTTCTTAACAGGAGAAGCTCCCCTGGCAGGAACCGCGTCCGAGATTCTAATCCCGGTAGGAACTACCGGGATAGGAGCAGGAAGTGGAGCAGGAGAAGGAGGTGGACCTGAAGTACCAACTTTTCCTTTTCCTTTAGCATCTCGTTTTTGAGAACGGATGGCATAGTTGGCCATGATCTCGGCTGCAGAAAAAGACATACTTGTTAGCCAAGGCAAAATAACTAAAAACAAGGAAAAGACACAACGACATTGCACAATAAAGGACAATCCCTACATAAGCATGTCGCCTGGTCGCGGCGAGATACTCTTATCACATCTTTGCAGTGGATGGGAATCCCCCCTCGCTCGACAAAGACGCAAAGATTCCTGAAGGTTTACTGGTCTTCCTCTTCTAGGAAGCCAATCTCTAACTCCTTCAAAGACAGCAACCTTTGAAAATGATCTTCCGTCCAGTAGAGCGGAAACAAGGGCTGCTTATCGTTCCCCATCCAGAAGGGAGTACAATCTTTGGTCCGTGGGACAACCTTGACATAAATGTCCCTAGGGGCCTTGAAGGACTCTTCATAAGGGACAAATAGTTGAGGGATCCCAGAACGATGACGGAGGGACACCCAATTCTTCTTCGTGGGACCACGGTAAACACCAAAGATGTATAGGAATAAGGTTGAGGAACAATGCCAACCCTGAGCCCAACAGAAGACCTCGAAGGTTTGGAGGAATCCCCAACCGTTGGGATGAAGTTGGGTAGGAGCAAGATGGAGGTGATGTAGAACTTCAATCTGGAGGTCGGAAAAGGGGAACCTAATTTTTAGCTGATGCCACAAAGACTCCAGCATCATGATATAGGAACCTTCACCCTCAGATGCTGGTGTGTAGATCCTCTCCTTCCTACTCGGGATAACCAACTTATGGTTCGACGAAGGATCGGCTTTAACATCAGTCCCGGGGGTGTTGGGCCCATAATGAAAGCATTTCCTCCAGTGTTTCTCCACCCTCCTGAGTCGGCAACCATCCTTCACCGAACACTCCTCCCGGATGATATCCCAGGGAACCCACAACATTCCCCAGATATTCTTCAGTTCCAGAAAGTCCGGGGGACATTCGATCCGAGGCTTAGAAGTGCTGGGCTCTCCTTCCCCTTGTACGACAATTTCAAAATCACCGGTGTCGGGTGAAGCCGGTACACCCGCAGAGGATCCCGGAGCACCAGAAGCTACTGGGATGGGAATGTCACCTTGAGCAGGTTCCATATCTACATGATCAGAGAAAGCAGAATCAGATCCCGGGGATGAATGACCACAAGAAGAAGGGGTATATGCAAGGTTGGACTCAGAATCTAAGGAGTGAGTCATAGACGACGGTACAGACTCTCTATCTCCCAAAGAATCTCCGGGACGGGAAGACTCAATTTCATCCCCTACCGGGATGAAATTAACTGGGGCACAACGATCTGAACATTGTTCGACAGACATAGAACTCTCAGAACTATACTCATCAGGAAGATGGGATGAGGCAAGAAGAAGAGCAGAAGGTTCTGGGTTTAAAGTGTTAAATGACCCACTCACACTCTGGGTAACTGACTCACCACTCTCCAGTCGTCGCGAATACAGAGGATAAAACCAAAAATGGCAAGATTCGCAATAATCAGGATTGACAATGGAGGGCGTACCAGAACAAGGATTTGGCTCATTAGAAGACCTATATTTGCGAAGCCCCCTCGCAAAACTCTCAAGAAGTTCAGTATCATTTGATTCAGAAGAGGAACTACTCGTCAAGACAATAATATCATCGGCCATTTTTGAAAGAAAGAAACCCAGAAACTACAACTAAACCCTAAGAAAGGGGGAGAATGCAACAAAACAATCCAAGAATTAGGAAAGAGTCGAATAAAGGCACAAATTAGTAAAAAGTAGAAACAATACCTGAAAAATGAAGAGAAAATATTGCTAGAAAATGGGTCTGAAAAACGAGCATGAAGATGGGAGAAGCGAGGTTTTCAGGAGCTCTCTGTCGAAGGAAATGAAGAGACAGGAAGCGCGAAGGTGAAGAGTGAAAACTTGAATAAATGAAAGGGTGAAAATGTAACGGGTGAAAAGAAATAAAGTAAAAACCGTCAGATCACCTTAAAGGACGTGGGGCCCAAGAACCACGCTAATCATCGCGCACAGAGCCCAAAGTGAAATGCGTGAAACACCGCACCCAAAAAGAAAACCAACCGTCATCTCGTGACATTTCCAGAATCGCCATCTAACATCCACCCGGCATAACGAATGAACTTGCCAACCTCTCCTAAGAAGAGCTTGACGACTTGGGGGACAACTGTTGTGGACCAAAATAATGGCATCCCGGATAGACGCTTACATGCCGGGTCAAGTAGCCACCAATTACCGCCAGCATCCCGGTAAGTTGGGCGTGGCCTATTATCAAGGCCCAGCTGATGAGGATTGGGCTCAGGCACAGATCCTGGCCCAATACGGACCGCATTAGGTCATTTACCTCACTCTATAAATACTATCATAATGCACCATGCAAGGTACGTAAGATATATTATCACATATACAAACCCTAATTCACTCACTGACTTGAACGTCGAGTGCTTGCAGGTGCACACCACCGCCGCCGGAGCTCAGGACCCAAAAGCAATCCTACTGCCCTTTGCTGACAAAGAAGACCACCTTTCTCGTCCTACATCCCTGTCAGGTTTGATCACAACACAACTATAACACCTAACGTCAATTTACAGAGAACTATAATGTGGAATCATGAAACATTTTAAATTTTTCATATAAATAAATTTCAATGATTATATTCATTGAGATCACGAGCAATACAAAACAAAAGGCAGCTAAATATGGAAATCTTACTGTCGAGTTTTACATATCTCAATGAAAATAAACAATCTAATTGTGTTCACACTTAAGTAAGTGTACTTCAATTCAATGCACTGTCGAAGGTTTAGTGCCCTTCACCATAACCTACCCGTCTCATTTTTTGGTTATCCTGCATGTCTAAATAAAAAGCGTGTGATGAGCGACAAAGTCGTTCTATGAGTGCAACCATAAACATGCGGTGTAAAATAAACGCACGTATGAAATGCAATTAAGATATAACAATGATACAATTTACAATTACTTCTTCATTTTAGATTTAACAATGCATTGGGTCTTTCACTTAAGGGCCTATTCCTGTAATCTGTCTTGTTAAAGCTCGTGGCGTAGGAGAATGTTAATTATTTTATGTCATCATTTAACTAACAAAAATCTAACTTATTTTTCATTTTTAATGTCATCATTTAATTAATAAAAGTCTAAATTAGTTTAATAATTTTTATTTTGTTTTAATTTTGTCAGTTTTCATTAATTTCATTAAATACTAATAAAAATATTCAAAACAACATTGTTTTCAGCATTTTCAGTTTTTCCTTTGTAAAGTTTCAAAAATCAGGAAACAAACTGAAAATAAGAAATGAAAACAAAAAATAAAAATGCAAACCAAACAAGCCCTTAATAACTTAAAACTTCTATCATATTTTTTTTAAGAATAAAACTTCTATCATTATTATTATGACATTTTTTCTATTTTTATAAAGATAATTATACTAACTATCCTTAAAATTTACGTTTTTTATATTTATCATCCCTCGTAGTTTCATAAAATAATATACATCTCCTTTAAAGTTTTAAATGTCATTACAATTATTTCTTCGGAATTATTACACTTCCCTCCAATTATGTATATACTTCTCCTAAATTATTACACTCACTTCCTTTAAATTGATATTACAGTTACCTCTAAGTTATTACACGCTTTTTTAAACTGAAAAAGAGTAAATATAAAAATACAAACCTTATATAATAGGCTAAATACGTCCGGTATTTCTTACGTGCATTTTATTTATGTCTTATATTTTTTATGGGTTACATTTTGGTCTTGTATGTCTTATAAACGTTTCATTTTAGTCTAATTCGTAAACTCCGTCATCCCGTTAACAGAATTAACCTAATAAGAATAGAGTCAAATTACGCCATTTATCTTTAAATCTATAAAAATTATAATATACACATGAACCCTAATAAGAAGAGAGTCAAATTACCTTATAACGGGGTGACGGAGTTGACGGACTGGACCAAAATGAAACTATAAGAGATACATGATCAAAATATAACCCAAAAACAATATAAGATCAAAATAAAATGTGCATAAGATATAAGACCAAAAGGTTTATTTGACCTAAATAAATCTAACACACTGAACCACTTTTTTCAAACACAATCAATAAAAAAAATAGTTACATCAATATTATGTAGGCCAAATATACTTTTTAAACTGTGGTGTTATTTGCGAATCTTATTTTGAGCTTGATATATGGTTAGCAAGATAGAAAGTTGTCAAGGGCCAAATTTCATCAAGCACATTTTATCAAGGTTCCAACTAACTGATCTATTTATCAAAGCTACTGCTTCGGCTATATTTCTGGATCTAAGACCAAAATTGAATGTATGCTCAAATAATACATTTAGTTTTAAGAGTTAGATTTAAGAGTAGCTCAAATGGCATAAAGAGAAGCTCTTGGAGTTTGATTGGGGGGGTTTAATCGCCGGTGGAAAGATTTAGGAGTTAGATTTAGGAGTAGTATAGCGTGAGAGTGTGTGTTTGGCCGATAAAAAAAAATACATTTAGTTTTAGGGGTGCTATTGAAGATAAGGATCCAGGCCCAACATAGCACCTAATCCAGGCCAAGCTTGTTAACCATGTTTAAGTTTACACCGTTATAGTTAGTTATTCTATAGTTTATTATTATAGGTGAATATATAAACCATATTCATGTAATTTCTAAATGGATTCAATTCATTCTCTCAATAATATTCACCAGGTTTTATTCCCTTCCCTTTCTTCTCTGTTTATACTCTCATCTCTCATAGTGTAGTATCTTACATTATTCTTCACCAAATTGATTAAAATTTGATTTCTTGCTGTGTATCCCAATAAAAATTTGTTATGAGAAGTGAAGCTTACTTTGATGAACTTTTTTTTTTTTTTTCAAAAAAAGAGTTTACTCTAGTGATTTAAATTGCTCGAGTAGAAAATATTTATATTATGATAGAATTAATTAGTGTTTTCCATTAAGAGTTCAAACTAAATCAACCGTTGTCCGTTGATGCCAGAGGATATTTACATAAAAAAAAAATAAAAATAAAGATGCATTGTCTATTGGTTCAAAATGAGTACAAACATTATTATTTTTAATCACTTCGAAATAACAATGATTTTTTTAAGCCTTCACGAGCAAAACAATAATGGTACAGTATATTAATACAAGCTGTCTCAAATTTTAAATATGCCATTTTATTATCAGTTCTGAAAAAATATAGTATATAATTGAGTTATATATATATATATATATATATATATATATATATATATATATATATATATATATATATGAGGATAAAACGAAGAAAAATAAGTGTATAAGAAGAATAATTCCTAATTCTCATATTTTATGTTCTTATAAATCTTTTAATTTACTCATTAAAAATATTTTTAATGATTTTTATATTTTTAAGACTGAAAATATATTTAATTTCATACTTTATATAATAATAGAAGGATAAATAAGAGGATTATTTGGAGGATTTAATATTATTAGTATAAAAAAGGCATTTAATGAATTTTAACAAATGAATTTTATATAATATTCATAGCTTTTCTTTATGATATACTTTAAAAGTATATAATTATATAGGTGAATATATGGTGATAATTATGTTTTTCTTTTTACTCTTCGGATTTTTATTAAAAATAGTAATACATTTTTAAAATTATGACTATCAATCAATTTAATGTCCAAGATAACAAAAATAATTTTTAATTCTTTAAATTAACTAAAAATATTTAATTTAGTCTCTAAAATCACAATGCAATTTTTAGTGTTCTTAAACTTATGCTTATAAATTAAATTAATAACTTAATTTTAAATACTTTAAAGAATTAAATTATTTGACAGTTATTAAATTTTAGAACTAAATTAATTAGTTTTTTTTATTAATTTAGAAAACTCATAACATTAAACTGATTAACATTATCAAATATTATAATGTCTAGTGAGTATTCTTCCGTTCCTTTTTTAAGTGTTCTTCACTATTTTTATTTATTTGTTATTTTCAAATTTTAGATATATTAGTTATTTCTTTATCAATTATATTTTTATATTTTATTTTAAATTTAGTTAATTATTTCAGAAAGGTGAATGAGAATATCAAAAATAGTTTAAAGAATTATAATAATAAAATTATAAATAATTTAATAAAAAAATTGAAATCTTTTTCTGATATATGCAAAATAGAAAAAACTGATACTTATAAAGAAAAAAACGAAGATAATGTCTTTTTTTTCCTTCTAATTTTAGTATTAATGACCGTTTGTTTTAAGTTTAGTTTTGATTAAAATTATTTTTATCAAAATTAAAAATATTTATTTTTATTAAATTGTCTCGATTTTATTATATCAATAATCTTAATAATTAATTTTTATTTTAATTTATAAATTTTTTATATTTTATTTTACTAAAATCTGAACAAAAGGTATTCAAAATTGATTTGTAATCATGTATTTTCTCCGTTCCATAATATAAGTCTCAACTACCAAAATGTCTTGTCTCATAATATAAGTACTTACGCATAAAATAAAAAATATTTATTGTGATTTTTTAACTTTTAAAGTCATTTAACTAATAAAAGAAATTGTGTTTAAATTTAATTGGTATAATATCTCAATAGTTTACTTAATACTTTTAATTCTAATAATTTAACTATTTTTTTTTAAATTATATAAAATGTTAGTTGAGACTTATATTATGAGATAGTGAGAGTAATTTTTAATTTCTTACACGGAAATGAAAAAATGTGTCATGTGTGTGTGGGGCACGTGTGCTCCGCTCAGACCATTGCACAGTGCTACCAGTAAACATCAGGTCTCATCTCGTGTCCAAACAAGGGTGAATTTCCCCAGTTACCACTAACCATTGACGCGGTAAACGTATCCTCACCAAGGGCAAAATAGTAACATCATTACTATCACCCACCCCAATTGCAGGAAGTATATATAAATACTGTAACTTCTCTCCAACAAACTCAATTATACAAAACCCTGAATAAACGCAGCTCTTATTACTTTTCATTGAAACAAACCTTTGGCTTTTTCTCTCACAAGTATTTTTTCCATTGGGAGGAAGAAAAGTCTCATAACCTTCTCCTGAAGAAAATTGAGAAACCATGTGTGGAGGTGCTATTATCTCCGATTTCATTCCGGCGGCGACGGCGGCGAGGTCCCGCCGCGTGACCGCCGACATCCTGTGGCCGAATTTGGGGAAAGCTAGTTCCCGGAAGCGATTCTCGAAGCCGATTTTGGACGATGATTTCGAGGCTGGTTTCAGAGAGTTCAAGGATGATTCTGACATCGATGAAGATGAAGACGAGGACGATGATGTGCTTGTCAGTGATAAACCCTTCGGGTTTGCTCCATCTAAGCCTTCCAAGTCCCTCTCTCGTGGTAACGATTTCGGATTTTCTTCTTCCTTTCGGTTTTCTACATTTTGTTTTCGCCACACACGATTGCTGGTTTATATTTTCACATGCATTCCTTGCTATCGGTGCTTTGCATTTCATTTGGTTGTCGGTTGATAGAAAAATGATGATTCTGCCTTTTTCTCTCTCTCTCTTTTTTTTTTTAATCTGTTATTTTTTTCACTAAATTCCTAAGGTTTTTTTTTCACAGATTTTTTATTTATTTAATTTATTTTTTTGTGATTTCTGGTTATGGAGCTGGCATAGTAAATTTTATTCAAGTCGGTTTAGATCTTGGCTGTTTGCAGAAGAATTTTTTTGGCTTATTGCATATTTTGATTCTCCTTGGGAATGATTTGTTTTCTGTTGATAGAAAATGAGGGGAATAACTTTTTTTTTTTGGGATTTCAGCAATTCGATTTGAACTGGTTTGAGTATTGGGGTAATTTTGCAGATCCAATTTTGTAGACTTGACCATCTTAAAAAAGTTGGAACCTTTTAACTTTTTAGCCTTCCTGGTGTTAATTTGATGCTTTGTGAAGTTGAATTTTGGCCTTTTGGTTAATCAGATTGAAGTTTTTTTCTTCTTTTTTTAATGGATTATCTTTTAGGCCTTTCCCCCCTCCTGGATGGTGAAAAATGTGGGAAACTGTATTCACTGTCTTGGCTGAGGCCGAGTGTTTTTTTTGCAAAGTTGATAATCATTCACTAAATCAGTACAGTAATTAATTTCCATTTGACTTCGGCGTTAATTTCTGCTATCTGAAAGTTGTGCTGATTCAATTTTTCTCCCTGTGGCCTGTGTGCACATGTGAGCAGGCATGTGGTTGACCTTGTGGAATGGAAAGAATTATTTTTGATCAATCTACTCTGTTTCTGAATCTCAAATCTGATCTAATGCAGCTATTATGTGATTTATTGACCTGAAACTGAAAATTTTGAGGATCATAATGTTACTTTTTCCAATTTGATATTAGATAGAGTGTTGCTATATATTTTGCTTCTATATTGGTTATTAATCTGATATGTAGCTTCCTGATGATGAGATTGGTGGGCAAAAAATGGTTGTAATTCATAATCAACGAAATTAAAAAGATTGATGTCCTATAGGTTGAGTAATTTGATAGCAATCAGCTCTACAACTGAACTGAATAATTAAAGATAATTTTTTTTCTCTTTTACTCGTGATTGTGGCTGATTTTCCATTTTAACCTTATGTTTTGGCTGCTATTGATACTACCTTCCCATTCTTTTGAAGGATCAGTTGTAAAATCTGTGGAATCAAATGGACAAGCTGAGAAGTCTGCTAAGAGAAAGAGGAAGAATCAGTACAGGGGAATCCGTCAGCGTCCATGGGGAAAATGGGCAGCTGAGATCCGAGACCCGAGAAAGGGGGTTCGTGTCTGGCTCGGAACTTTCAGCACCGCTGAAGAAGCTGCAAGAGCTTACGATGCTGAAGCAAGGAGGATTCGCGGCAACAAAGCCAAGGTGAATTTCCCTGATGAGGCTCCTGTCGCTTCCTCAAAACGAGTGAAGGCAAATCCAGAGGAGAAGCTCTTGAAGGAAAATCGTAACTCTGTTAAGCCCAAAATGAACCAGATGTTCAATTTTGGTAATAATCTGGAGGACTATTACTGCCCTGTGGATCAGGTGGAACAGAAACCGGTGGTTAACCAGTATGCTAACATGAGCCCCTTCTCTGGAAATGGAGTTCAGCTATCACCCCTTTCTGCATCTGCTGATATTACTGCCTATTTCAGTTCAGAGCATTCAAGCAATTCGTTCGATTATTCTGATCTTGGATGGAGCGAACAGGGCACGAAAACCCCTGAAATCTCATCCATGCTTTCTGCTTCTTTGGAGGGCGAATCTCAGTTTGTGCAGGGTGCTGATCAGAAGAACGTGCAGTCTAACTCTCAGGATCTGATATCTGTGCAAGATGATTCTACAAAGACTTTCTCTGAGGAGCTTGCTGATATTGAGTCCCAGTTCTTTGACACCCCTTATCTCGATGGGGGCTGGACTGATGCTTCACTCGCATCCTTTCTTGGAGCTGATGCAACTCAGGATGCTGGAAACCAGATGAACCTTTGGAGCTTCGATGACCTGCCGGCCATGTCCGGCGGAGTTTTCTAAGCAACTCCTCTGTATCCCCATTTATGTAAATAAAGCTGCAAGTTAGTAATTTTTGTTTTGCTTCCGGTTTTTTGGGGCCTATTTGGTTGACATTTCCGTTTCCATTTCCTGCTTTCGATATCTGTTTTATGAGTAATTATCCCCTTGTTTTCGGTCTATTTTCTGTTTTCTGGATTTTGTGTAGGAAACATTTGAAACAAGTAGAGGTTTAATTGTTTTAAGTGTTTCCTTTACAAATTTAAGAAACAAGAAACATAATGAAAACAAGGTAGCATATTTATTATTATTTATTAGATTTATGAGAAGTTGAAACCAGGAAATCAAGCAGACCCCCCAATTTTGTTTTGGTTGCCCTCTTAGTGGAAACATACCTGAATGTATAATTAACCAAATTCTGTATTTGCTTTCAGGACTGGTCGTTGTTGTGTTGGTGATGGAGTAAGAACAAGCAACTTGCTTAAGCATGTGTGGAGTTTAACCTCTTGTGGCTAATGCAGTATAGATCTATATAGGTTTCTAGGTGTCTTTTGTCTTGTCAAAGACCTTAGTTTTGGGGAATTTTCAGTTTGATGTTCATAAATCATAAGGATTATGTTTATATATGATCTGTGATACAATCTTGACTAATGATATAATTGTTAACTCTATTGTTTCCATTATTGAAATTTGATTATGACTGAGAATATCTGATTTTCACTTGTTTGGTGAGTGATTTCGTTTCACGTGAATGGTTTTGCTTTATAGTTTGGTTACTTATAGTTAGTATTGCGCAATATTTGAGAAAAACCGATTTTGTGCTCAAATGTTCTAAGTTTCATAATTTGGATTTGTTGCAGAGTTTGAAGTGTAAAGAAATTTAAGTGATAGTGGTCAAGTTTTACAAAAGTAAGATTGAAGTAAGATTCACATAATTGAGAAATTTATTGACTTGTTATGTTCAAGATGTGGTGTAGGTTATTGTTGGAGTTTCCGTTGCTTATTGTCTAATCAGATTTATAAAATATCTAGTGGAATTAAAATTTTATACATGCATGATCGTATTGAAAGTAATGTAATAAAATTTACATAGAAACTAAATAATGAGCATGAGAACTAGATTTGAGGCACTCTATTAATAATTGATAACTCAGTACTTCTGCAATAGTAGAATATACCCTTTGTTTAACTAAGAACAAAAATGAAAAGCTAAAAAGCAGAACGCATCTGGATTGTTTTTTTAAATTGAATTTGTACAGAAACATTGCAATGTTTATTAAACAAAGTATGTTTAAGCAGTAGCTTTTAGACATTATCAAGATTGAATAGTCTAAGGGGCTTTTCTTTTATTAATTTTTTCATAAGCAGTGTAAGGGGGGTGTATGATCAAACACCAACTTGGTCGTTGCAAAAAGTAAAAACAGGGGAATAAAATAGAGAAAAGTAACAGGGTGCCAAACGAACTGGTAAAATTACCCATAATTTGACCGAGGTTAATCGAATGGAGCGTAATAGAATCTCTTATTTAACATGTTAAATGTGTGAATCTCCCCTTGTTCTATTAAGGTAAAATAAATGCAAGTAATTTTGTAAGCGTTTTTTAGTTTAGTTTTTTCTATTTTGAAGTGGGTTTACCATTCTTTTATCCAAAAATTTTTAATTTTTAATACCAAATCCCCAATCCTTCACATATACAATAAGGTATTCTTTATTATAACCAATGCATCAGTGTGTAATATTTTTACCATCATGTGAGGGCCAGAAAAATGAGCTTCTTCAGCGTGCACGTGACACGGACATTGGAAATGGAAACCAATAAAATTCAATATAGGTGCCATGTTATAGTATATACTCCAAGGTTAGGTGAAGAATGGAAAGTGTCGCAACTCCAACACTTATTAGGTATGTGTACACGAAAAACGAGGATTTGGTTAGTCTAAGAAGAGGGTGACACATACAACACGTAAGGTGGTGTTTGGGGATCACAAAATGAAAATCTACTGTTCTTTTGGAGATGAATCATCTACAATTCTACATCTTCATGTGAAGCATAATTTGAACAAAAATTAATATGAACAAATATCAATGGAAGAGACTCTCGTGATTGCCGTATGTGTCAGGTGACCGACCAAAGGCAGCAGTTGGATGGATTTGGATTTCTCAAGATACCTTGGAGTTAGGACAAGCATTCGATGGAGTCGTTTGATTAAATATCGAACGATTGAAGTTTAATAAGTCAGATAAAATATTAAAATTTCAAGATTTTTAACTTATCAATATGAGTCTACGGTTTTTAATCAAATGGCTCAAGATGACGGTTAGAGTAGTGTTTTTGTGACTACAGGCATCTCGATTGGACTGGGTGTTCAATTGAGTTTTTTTGAAAGTGTTGTGCTGTAAGAGAAATTTTTGTGAGACAAAGGAACATGTCACAATAGTTCTTCATTGATCCTATATTTAGATCAGGTAAATTATTTATGCTTGAACTCAATATAAACTCGAAATATACATGTGTAGTTAAGACGGGTCAAAGAGTGACAAATTGAATTAGTCTTGATGTATGTTGTCTTAAGATGAACCCACCAGATATGAAATTTCCTTATAGTTGGTGACTTAAATGCTCCAAGGATGGCCCAGAATCTCATCTCATGATGTAATGGTAGTGAGATACCTATAGGATTTTTGATGATTTAGTGTTTTTTGCAAGTTCCTCACCATTTCAAGCTTCTGTTCTTCTTCTTTATGTTCTAGGTATATTTTTCTATACTCTCATTGTTTTTTTTTTCTCTTCCATTTTGTCTATCATTGGGTTTTGAACTTGTTTCAACCACTTGCTCTGTTCTAGCATTTTACTTGCTATATTTTATGACATTCCTCATTTCCAGCTTTATTATTTGATTTTGATTGTTGATGACACAAAAAAAATTTCTAGTAGTGGTATTGGTGTTCATAGTCGAAACCGTAACAATAGTAGTAGTCGTCGTAGCCCTAGCAATAGTTCTACCCCCCTCTCTTTCAAGATTTGATAGATAGATTTGGCGACAGTGGAATCCCTTGTGTTCCGTACCCCATCCTCCGAGTGAGAGGTCTATAGTTTCTAGTGAATACTCTGATCTCACACACAAATGTATGCATCCCACACCTTCGTCCACCAATGGAGGACTGGAGGTTCAATGCATAAGCGCAACCTTGGAGGAACAAAGTAGATCCCCAACCTCTTAGGGTCTTTCACAATGAGGATTCTTCCTGCTTAGGGTCTTCATTTTTGTCTCCTTCTTCAAGCTGCGTACTTGACAACTTAGACTTTGGCCCTCTTTATGTTCCCCTGATTTCTTATTTAGAAATGTCACCTGGACTAATTGAGGAGCCAACTCATAAGAAGAAGAAGAAGAAGAAGAAGAAGAATGCCTCCTGTCAGGGTCATAGAAGACTCATCCAATCTCGTGGGTCTTTAGAAGAAGGTCATGTCGGGATGGTTGAAATGCCCTTGACATGGGGAAGTATTCAAGGTATCTCAGGTTTGACCTGATATATTGAATAATGTATTTGCTAATTCATGACGACATCCAGATGCAACGAGCTATGAACTTATTTTCCCAAGCACTATATTTTGCTAAAGTTGTCTAGGTTTGCCCCACAGATTGAAACTACTATTTGGACATCGCCGACATAGAAGAGAGGATTTGGTCATGACTAGCTCTGGGTTCATCACAGTTGTTGATGATGTAAGAACCTATTTTATGTCGTCTTTGGGTTTGATTTACTCTTTCTCCCTTTCAAATCAAAATCCTCAACTTTCTTGATGTTGGCCATTCACAACTGCAAGTTTGCACCCAAACGTGTGGGAGTTCATCAATGCATTTGAGATCTTTTGCTGGGCCAATGATGGTTGGAACTACTCTATCCATTTATGCATGGATTTCATTGAGACAATAGAGGGATGATTTATATTTCATAGTCTATGAAGAGTTTTTCAAGTCCTTTAAGGATTAGTATTATAAGATCTATCCCAAAGACGGGATAACTTCCTTCTAGTCGGGTAGTGATGTGAAACTCTTACTTCTCTTGTAATGGAATCAGGGTCATTATGATTAACCTACCGAAAGTTACATAATCGATCTGGGATGCCTATTGAACGACGATCGTGCCACGATCTAAAAAACCAATGATTTTGTGGATAGACATGGGTCTATCCCAACTAAAGTTGTAGTATAATGTCAGGAAATTGAAAGGTGAGAGAAACTTTGGGTAAATTATATTATGTTGCTTTTATCTCAGTACATATCAAATATTTATCTTGATTTTCTTACTTATTCTCTGTATCCTTTTGTTGCTAGATCACATCATGAAGGGTTTTACTACCAGAGTGGCCAAAGCTAATGAAGGAAAACAACCTGACAACAATAAGAGAGCTCTTGCCCAAAAAATCAAGGGACCTATCCTTTGGGATACACCTGCTCAAGGCTTATCTTGGGAGCTTTCATTGGACCATAACGAGATGGTGGTTCTACACCAAAAAGTTCCTCATCCAACACAAGTTGTTGCGGCTCACTAGCTCTATCCCTCTAATTGAGATGCCTCTTTTGAGGATATAATAAACAACTTGTTGTTTACTAAAAAATGCAAAACTTGTGGTATCTTTCTCCTATCATTGCTTCAAGGCAAATATGTCTTTACACAATGTTAATGTTATGCTAACATTGTCCCGATGTTTGTGTTATGTTGGTGACACAGATATGTAGGTGAGGTCTGACGTGCTCCTCTTCAAACTTCGACATCCTCTGTTTGGGAAGGGTTTAATTCTCCCATTGTCTCCTTTAATCATAAAGACATTTTTACGAAGCTCGAACCTCTTGTTTATCATCTAATCGTTATCTCGACTCTCTTATTATATAATACTTTGATAATTATTAACTTTTTCTCGACTTGTAGGCCCTTGTTGATGAATTTATGGGTTGGATAAAATGTGGCCAAGAAATGCTGAAAGACCAACATGATCAAGCTAGCTCATCCAAGTCTAAGGCTGAATTGGAGGCTTAGATGAAAGAGTTGAAGAAGGTGTTGAAGCCAAAGGAGGTTGCTCTAAAAGAATCTAGTACTGAGGCTAAATACTTTAAAAAGAAATTAGTAGCAGCGAAGAACGAATATGATGCACAAAGAAAGAGCTTACAAAAGTTGGGAAGGACCTTTGTGATTTGAGGAAGAAGAATCTTGATGCGAAAACGAACTTCACACATTTGCAGAAAAGAAAATGGTAAACTTTATGCCTTATACATGAAAGTCAACCTTCCCATAATTGCTCTGTAGAATGAGGTCACCAAGCCATCTAATGAAAGCGAGTGTTTACTAACTACTAAGAGTATACAGTGAACTAAAGGACGCTTTTGTGAACGGAGTTAGAAAAGTGTTTTACAGCTGACTTTGCCACGTTTTCTTCCTCAATCTCGATGTTGAATTGAATTTGAGGGGACTAGACATCGTTCACGAGATTCTAGGCAACCAAATTCTCAACTATGCCGACTACCAGCATCATATTCTAGTGGATTCTAGTGATCCTAATTTGAGGGTTTTCAACATTGAATCTCCTCTAAATGCCACTGAGGCTACTCTTTATGCTTGCAATAATGATGACGATAACGGGGGTGATGATGTCGGGAGCTCAATGTTGGCGGGAAAGATGATGTCGTTGCTGCTGCCACTTGATTCTGTTTTCCTTTTTATTTATGTATGGTTGTAAATATCTCCCTTTTAAGGTGGGATTTCGAAAAATTTTCATTTTCTACTTTGCTTTTGAACTTTGTACTTCTATTATGTTTAATGTTGATTGACTCTCCTTCACTACATTATCTTGTTGCATATCTCGATGTTTAGTTGTCTTTTATTGAATTGTTGCATAAGTTCTGAGCAGCAATTTTACATCCTTTTTTGGGGTGCAAGACCCTAAGTTGGAGACTTAGTCTCTTGTGGGATCAAAGATCTTGATTAGGGTCTATGATCCTTAATTGGGGACTTGTTCCCAAGTGGGATCTATGATTCTAGTTGGTGTCTACCATGACCCTTAATTAGGGGGACATGGTCCCTAGTGGGGATCTGTGATCTTACTTGGGGTCTATGGCCCTTAATTGGAGACTTGGTTCCTGCTGGGACAGGCGATACTGGTTAGGGTCTATGACCCTTAATTGGGCACTTGGTCCCTATGGTAAGAAAATAATTCGTCTTATTTTTAAGCTATGACCTCAGTGTTGGAAGTTTTTCCCTTATCTCGGTATGCATGTCTTCTTTGTACACATTTGTTGGTGACATAATCAACGAAGTATAGTTTGAGAATGCACCATGAGGAGGTCTGCTAGACTTGTCAAAATTGCTATAATTTTTCTAACAAGATGAACCTTGTTGAGGAACTTTCCCTGGCGTCTTCCTTTGGGATATTCTTCTCCCATTCCTTAAATCTTATCTATTTTTCAGCATGCATCTTCAATTCCTCTAAGGTCTTGGGCTCATTTTTTACTAAGTGTTTCGCAAATCCGTTGTGATATAGACCCTCCATAAAAAGAAAAAAAAATACGTAATCATATTAGGCTCCACATTTTTACATCGAGAGCTTCATTGTTATACTGGATAACAAAATCCTTGAGGGGTTCAACTTCTTTTGCTTAATTTGTTTCAAATGATATTCGACTTTAAATTATTGTTTATTGTTAGTAAAAATTAAAATAAACTCATATGATAATTTTTTCTAGTTGTTCACGGAGTTGGGTAGTAGGGTTGTGAACTAGCGTTGTGCTTCCTAATTCAAAGACAAGATAAATGCTCAATACATGATTTCCTCTCTAGCTCCCTAGCAGGTCATTGAGGTCTAAAACATTTCAGCACCCTCCAAAGAATTATTCCACCCATCATATGGATTCGGAGGAGAAACAAACTATAAATTACAAGGCATTTCTAGACTCACGATTCTCTAGGTAAACAAATGGCTGCAGCCTCTGAAAGGCAAATCAGTTTCCTCAACTGTTTCTACTTTAAGCTCCCTTTTTGGATTTTTCCTTACATTTTTGTGAGGAATATCTTCGTCAACTCGAGAAATTTCCTTGTCAGCTTCTACCTTAGGATTTGCTTGCTTCTTCTTCAAGATATTCTCTATCTTCTTCTTCTTCTTCTGCCTCACCATAAAATTTCTAAGCTCGTGGACTTCATCTTTCACCATAGCGATTTGCTGTTGAGAGACAACAACAGGCTGCTTTGAAGCTTGCTTCAATCCAACTGGCTCTGGTTTTCGTTGAATGCTATTATTTTGGTTACCATCATGATCATAACTATGTCTTCTGGTGCTAGTCATGGAAAGAAATGAAAAACTATTTTATTTAGATCTCCATAGATGGCGCCAATGATATGATATCCTAAGATGAGCCCACAATCATAAATGATATGGAATCTCCTTGTGGTTGGTGACTTGAATGCTCCAACGGTGGCCCAAAATCTCCTCTAATGATGTGATGTGGGGTACTTACAGGAATTTCGATGATTAAGCCAATATATGATCCAAGAGAGAGTAACGACTGAGAATAAATACTTATCTAATTTGGACATACTTTAGCTATCTATAGTAGAATGATTAGGTTTAGGATTTTTTAATCAACTCTTCAAAAAATTGTCAAGTAGCTTTTGGAAATTTCAAAATAATGAATAAATGCTTACAATTTTTATAATGCTTTTGGTATAGTTTTTACTTTTTATGGATAATTCAACGTGTTGACTAGGAAAAGAACATGACTTTGAGAGAGGGGTGATGGGTTGATTTTGAGTTCAATAATTTCTGTCATGGGCTGCTGCTAAATAGTTTTTTAAGGTATTAGTTGACGATGATGGAAAAGTTTATCAAACTTGAGTTTGAAAAACATTGAAGTTGAATTAAGACCTGAAAAAAAATAAAAAAAAGAAGAAACCTAGAGTTTGAACGTGCTCGTTCAAGACGTAATTGTTCGTTTGCCTAATGCCTAGACTAGGAAAAATATCGAAGTAGTAGTTATGTTAAATAGCAATATATATAAGTATGTTAACCATATCTTTATCTTTATATATAAAAGTAAACCAAGTAAAATACCAATTTGAGAGGGAAAACTTTATAATTAGTATAAATTTATAATTGTTATGACTCGTTTTTAATGATATTATTTTTAATTTTATTTTTATTTAAAGTCAAACTCTAATACATATATATCAATTAAAATTAAATTTAGCTACATTTATTAATTAAGTGTAAAATCCAATAAAATATAACAAATATTTTTCTTTATATATAAAAGCAAACAAGTAAAGCACCAATTTGTGAGCGAAACATTTATAATTGTCATAATAACCAAATTATAACTATTATGATCCATTTTTTTTTATCAATTTATAATTGTCATGACTACAAATTTGTAATTGTGATGACCCTCTTTTTTTAATTAATTTTGGTTATGCATTTTGCTATTTTCCACCTGTGACCTATACAAATTTGTTTATCCTCCAAAGTATATTAATATATATAGTGGATTGACGTACTGATTTATTTTTTAGGATTTTTAATTATAAATAATGTTGTAGGACTTTTCACTAGGTGTATAGAATATGAGCTTTGAAGTGATTCTGAAGCTCAAGAAAATAAATATTTCAAATCCTCGACTAAGTAAAAAATTCTTACTTTAATGTTTTCCGTGCATAGCTCTTACTAGTTTATGTAGTTTCTCTTGCATAGTTATTAGGATTTGTTCACGTATTATAGAGACCAATAATTTTAGAACACTTAAATGCTTCAATAAATAGCAAGAGGTAACAACAAAATGAAATACTATTCTTGGATATCTGTCTTGTATAATTGTGTTTTTTCACTACATTTTAGTTATGATTCAGTCATGGTCGATATTTCACATCTTTTTGACATAGGTATGGATGTGTGACTGTTGGTATTTTTTAGAAATGATTTGTTGATATTGAAATTTTGTTGAAAATTATCAAATTAATTATATTAGTTTCTGTAAAAAAATAGTTAAAGATGTTTAAAATTTTCTAAATCTTGATTATGCATATCAAATAACGTTTAAGATTTATACTTTATGTAATCTTTTTAAAATAAAACCATACTTTATAATTTTTATTTGAAACCACCTAAATATAATTTTATGTAACAAAACTTTTCCGAGCATCACACAAATGTAACTACTAGTCATAATAATAGTAAACAAGTAGGAAAAATAAAAATAGAGTTATGCTTTGAAATTATATACCGTTCCTGAAAATAAAATAAAAAAATATACCGTTCATGAAAGTCAAAATGAAAATTCCATCTCTCCTTTTTGTGGCTTATATAATCATTAAACTGCACCTATTTGTCCAAAAAAAAAAAAAAAACTCCACCTATGCTAACAACGTTCCTCTTAGGGTGCGCCCCTTCTCATGCACTCACAACATTTTTATTGGTTAGTGCATTTTTATCGGTTATTCTTAAGAAGCATTTTTTATATTCACTTTAGTTTATTTTTTTCATTAATTTACAATTTTTTACCCCAAATAAATATTTTAACAAAAATCACGTAAAAAAGGGCCAACATTTAAAAATTGATTTCTAAAAAAAATTATGACACCACACCCTTTTAATTTTACTCTTACTTAAAGTCAAATTTTAATACACATATCAATTAAAATTAAATTTAACTATTTTTATTAATTAAGTGTAAAATCCAACAAAATATAATAAATACTTAGGATAGACACTTATATAAAGTAATACTAACTATTTTAGTTTACATATAAGAATAGAGATAGTAATATAGTCTTGATTTTTTAAATGTGTTATTCAATTACCTATTAGAGATAAACATCATTTTAGTTTTTAAAATATGCTTATGATATCAATTTAATCTTAAAAATAACCTTAAAGGTTGGCTTAGTGGTGTAATGTCCTGTTAAGTTTATAGGTGAGACGATCCACAGCGGGAGGTTTCGTATTCAAATCCCACCTATGCCAAATTCCTAGGGGCTAGCGCCAACCATGCAGTGCGAACAAGATTAGTCTCATCCTAAGGGCGAAAAAACCCGTGGTTATACCAAAAAAAAAATCTTAAAAAGATTTTATCATCACCATGTATTTTAGTCCATAAAAGATTGAAAACATTATTAAATTAGTCATCGTTTATAATAGAAGACCAACTCGTTGACATTTCAGTTTTTCAAGAATTAAAATAGTAATATATAAGAGTATATTTGAAGGTCCGTAATGAAATATTTTACTATCATTTAGTCCTTAAAAATTTTAAATGCCACTAAATTAATCTTCAAAAAATTGAAATATCACTACATCGATATTCTGTTGTAAACGAATGACCAATTTAATGATATTTTTAATTTTTTAAGGAGTAAAATAATGAAAAAATATTTCAAAAACTAAATTGACATTAAACAACCTATACGATACACATAAAATTTTATAGAAAAATATAATAATTATTAATTGTACGAAAATAGCTAAAATATCAATAAAGTCCGACACATTTGATAGATGATTGAGTCTTTTTAAGCATGCGAACATGGATTCAAATCTTGGTAGTGCATATAGATAAAGCTTCGGTGATATCTACGCCTCAAAGGGATTAATCTTTGACGGTCGATTGAGATACTCTTATTAAAAAAAACAGTTAAATTAAAAAAATTGTTATTCAGCTACTTATTATATGTTTCTTCCATCGTGGAATCAAATCTTAATAGCTCAGTATGCAGCAAGTGTCAATCATGCTGAAAGGCACCATAAAATTAGACACCAAATGAGCTTAAGAAATGGGCTTATTGGCTCAAATGGTTGGAGAAGGGGTGTTGTTAATGTAGCCACATTAATTTAGAAAGGCCCCACACATCCTATTTCAATTGACAAAATTATTCTATTCAAAAATGTGATTCAAAATATTTTTGAAAAATCTATCCAAAAAAGTTTAAATCATGTTATTCGTAAATTTAAAATTGGACAAATTAAACTTTAAAAATTTCCAAAAAAACTGATTGGAATATATTTTGAATCATGCTATCTAGAAATTTGAAATGAAAAAAATTAGTTTGACATTTTACCGAAAATGTAAGGAAGAAATTGTCATTTAGAAGTGTGGCGCCAATATCTCCCACCACCTTTGAGAAGCCTATCTTAAGTCTACAAAGGCTCATTTGGGTGCTAATATTTTCACCACCCCCTTTCATATTTGCACCATCTTCATTTCTGAAAAATATCACTCTAAATCTTCAAAAGTGATTCCAAAACCAAAAATATCATAAGAAAAAAAAATCTATACCAATTTTCCCCAAAAATGAATGGTGGGATTATTAAATGGGTGGCGTTTAGATCAAAAGAGAAGAAAATATTGAGAGCTAGCTAGTAACTATGATTGAAAAGGGAATTTATAGATAGTTTTTTTTTTTTGGTAAAGGAATGTGTATAGATAGCTGAAATAACTTGAAAGGTATTTATATAAGTGATTAGTTAACTTCTCGATCTTACGTTTTATTTTAAATTTTCTTTCTTTGTTTCTCTCTTTTTTTTTTGTTAATACTATCATATTACATCTTTTTTAATCTATCTCTTTAATTCTCACACCTTTCGTGCATCTCATTTTGAAGCGTACATGTGAACATTTACATCCATGAATGTTTGTAAGCAGGGTTGAGTATATGTAAAACGTAATTAATTCTTTTTTATAAGCTAAAATGTGTTTATAGGAATTTAAACTGAGGAGCTATAACTCAAAGTAGCATTCTTTAACTATCCAACCAATCTATTGAATGCAAAACGTAATTAATTCTTAACCTTAAAATCATACTCAAAATCTAGATTAGCACGCCAGTAAATATAAACTTGTGAGTGTAGTGTTATGCTTAACAAAAACAGAAAAAGATAAAGTCAAGTTTTTTTTTTTTTCATAAAAAAATATATTAACCAGAAATTGAATCAAAATACTCACATGTATATTTTCATGTACTCGTCAACTGAGCTACTCTATGATTAGGACATCAAGTTTTGTGATAAAAAAAGATAAAGAAAAATGCTTGTTTAAAAGTATAGTAGAAAAACTGAAAAAGGCATGAAAATATATTATATAATGGTTGAATTGATAATTAAAGACCTCAAAAAGCTATTGTTAGATTGTCCTCCCTGCGATGTGGATCGCAGCAAAACAAATACAATGATACAAAAAATCAAATAAAAGTAAATGAATTATGGAAAGGATGTTGGAAAGAAATATGGAGTTATAACCAAATTTATTTTTATTTAAGAGTGAAAATATTTGGATAAAATACTTTAAGAAATTCAAATTCAGGAATTGGTGACGAACAAAGAAAGTATTAACACCATGCCCTAATATTTGAAGAATTGTATCCCACGTTGAATTGTACAAATCTTTGAAGTTGTATAAAGTGAATATTTTAAAAACAAATTTAAGAGTTTATAATACACGATATAATATTTGAAGTAATAATTTTTTATTCTAATATTAACTCAATAATTTTAAATTCATTTGTGCATTGATATTCAACTTAATTAAGTGGAACCATGTTTGAAATAAAGAGAGGAACAAGAGTGCATATTACCTTGCAAACCTTGACTTTAGCTTCAATCACGCTGTTAATGTAATTAATAGCCCTCATAGTTCCCGTGATGTAACTCTTTAAATTTTATTGTAAATGTTTAGTAAAAAATAAATAATAATTGTTTAATTAAATAAGTAGAAAAATTTAGTAAAAAAATATAATACTAATGAAACAATTCACGTTATCATAATTATAATACTAATGTAGCAAATTTAACGTCAGTAGGAGGTGGAATTATGTGCATTAACATTGGTTCTAATCTTGAGTCAATAAGAATAAGACGTGATATATATATATATATCAATGATGATGTTGATATTTGTAGATTAAGCAAGCTGAATTTCAAGGAATTGAATTTTGTAGAAAAGACAAATCTCCAAGTCACATGCTAATGCTATCAATAATTTTTAATTTGGTCAATAAGATTATAAGAATAAGACGTGATATCAATGCATGATATTGATATTTCTTTTCTTTCATCATTAATTGAGAAAATTTCCCTACTTTCATGATTTTTTTTTTCTTTCACCCGCTATAAAAATTGAAGATTTTTTTTATTTTTGAATTTCGAACCATTTTTCTTTTTTTTTTTTTTAATTTTTAAAAATAAAAACTCGCCAAAGCTTATGAGAGAAGATTTGCCCCAAACTTCAAATTACCTTTTCGATCTCTCCCTTAACCCCATTGCTGAATTCAAAATTTTCTGAACAACTTTCTTTTTTCCTCACACTCACATGCTCTCATTCTGTCATGGAGACTCTTTCCTTTCTCTCCCTGTTATCACGTTTATGTTCAACTTTGTTTTTTTGGGATTTGGGGTGATTTATTGTGACAAAAGGTGGAATCTTAGGGTGGGTGAAGGCTAGATGTAAGGTGTTTTCTGGTTGAGTAGTTTTGCGGGGTTAGTTTAACGTTTTCGATGATTGAGTTTGATTGTGGTTTGTGACGGATGACATTTTCTCGGCTATAAAAAGGAAAAAGTTCAAACTTTTGCCGGTGGTTCATTGGGGTTGAACTTAATATCCACAAAATTTTAGCGTTTTATTTTTACATAAATATGGTTTTTTAGTTTGGGGAGATTTTCTTCTCTTTTTATTGTTTGATAGCATGTTATATCTCTCTCTTTTTCTAATTTTAGGTTATCACCATCTCTCCCTAACCTGATAGAACTGCTTCCCATGTTATATATATATTTTGTTCTTCGTTGTCTCTATTACCTGCAATTTCTTTACTTTTGTATTGTGTATTTTTAAGTTTCTTTCACTTAAATAAATAAAGTAATTTATCTACAGGTTTTCATTTATTTTGTTCACTTACTTGGTTACCTGAAATAAGATTGGTGACTTCGATTAAGTAGCAATTTGAAGACCTCATTGTGCAAAATAATGATTTCAGTTGAACAACAAAATTAAAATTCTATTCACTTTTATGTTGATGACCACAACAAAAGAAATACTTAAGTCATTAAATAAGATGGCACTCCTCTGTAAGTGTGTATTTTCCCTTCCTTGAAGTCCTTTTAAAGAAAAATAATGCTATCTATTTTTAAACAAACAAACAAACATACATGTGCATAATATAAATGGATACAAGTAATCAGATAAGTACATAACATAAATGCAGATAAGTAATCAGAAGAAACAGGGAAAAGGAGTAAAGGGCAAACCATATTTTGAAGGTTTCATTCATAATTTTACATTGCATGTACAACAATCAGTGATGACAGCATACTCACTAAATCTTTCAAGCTGATTCTGAAACTTGAAGAATGTAAATAATAAGCTAAACAAGAGCTATATAGAAGTTGTATTTACAATTTTACATTATCTTCACACAATAAATCCATAGAGACCAATTTCACAGCTTTTGTTGTAAGGAAAGATCATAAATCATGAAGCTTGGAAGAAATCTCTCACAGTATAATGTCCTACATTGTGAGAGTCGCGAAAATAACCCCACATACGTTCTGCTAATTGTTTGTTAGCACGATCCGTAAGATGATAAGAGTCCCAAAATACATGTTCATCGGGATTTTCGCATAACTCAAACTGCTCCGCCCCTCTTCTTCTGCCACATGTGTTCACTCCTCTTAGTGGTCCACTTCCGCAGCATGCTGATATTCCTTCCTTCAAACCTGCATGAAATAAAAACAACCACAAATTTCAATTACTAGTTCGCAAAAGGTTCATAAACAAAAGAGAAAATCAAATTTTCTTACGCGTGACACTAAAAACTTACCATATTTAGAGGGATGGTTGATCATTTGAGTGAGATCAGCATTGAAATCAAAAAGAGAAAATTTAAAGCCATCTAGTTGCTTCTCCAGTTGTAAGAGAATGATAGATAGAACTTGATTATGCAAACTTGCAAGGTCTTGAAGTTCTTGTAAGCAACTACCATTTCTTTCTAACTGTCTTATTTTGTTTGCTGGAAGACAACCCAAGCATGGCACGTTCATGAACACAAATTTTCTTGCCCTTCTCTGATATAAATTCTGTGAAGATCATGTTATAAATCAGAACCAAGCATGTAATAACTTGGTAATCAAAACTCACTCAAAAAATACCCTCATCAAGGAAAAGAAAATAGTGAAGGAAAGATAACATTGCATTATAAACATCATAGATATTCTTAGCTGCAATTTCCGTTTAGACCAGGTATTAGTGAAAATCTTCTTCAGTGTTGCTTAGTATATCAGAGTAGAAGGCTTTAAAAAATTGTTACATTCCAATTGTTGCATCATACATTGCAAACTGTTCTCAAGAAAAAATATATGTTTTTTCTATACTCTATCTCTGAGTAACTGTCTCTAATCTTCACTATTAAGCACAGAGACTTGTATACAAAATTGGGACAGGGAAATGGTTTTCCTGCAACAGCAACAGCAACTGCTGATAATTGCAGTGAAGTCGGTCGGTTTTGCGCCATCCGATCTTGATCTAACATTACGTTGAAATTCAACAAACAATACAAATTATATTATCTTTTACTCTTTGAGTCTCAAGATTGGATGGCCCACGCCTACCGACTCCACTGCAGTTAGCATGTAGACAAATAAAGGAGGATTTGTACCTTGATACCAGAAGTCAAGTTACCAACAACCATGCCAACATATTCCAAATGAAAGGAAGAGTTAAGAACATCAGAATGAGTCAAAGGCAGGCTGAGGTAATCATTAGATCCAATAGCAAACATGTAGACAGCTCTTGATAACAATTTTTCCGATTCAGAATTGCCCAACCTGTTCCTCAACTGACCAGTTACTTTCTTGAAGTAGCTTATTTGTGTTTTCAAAGGCAATACCTGAAATTTTGATATCATTGACAAAGCCATCACTCATGATCATTCCAAGTTTTACTCTGATAAGTGTCAATTATATGTCATTTAGTTTCGAAAGAGAAGGGAATGTAAAATTACATGAATAATTTACCAAAATAATCCTTAACTTTGTACTCACGTGATAGTTTAGTTCCAGATATTGTAAAATGCTTAAATTAGTTCTCCACTTTTTACTCTGATAGTTATTTTAGTCCTTCACGTTAAGAGACAATGACGGGGTGTCCATATGAATGTGACACATTATTTAGCACATAGAAGTCTACATAAGCGACCAAACGACGTCATTTTGCTTAATGTCAAAATAGGTCACTCAATTAGTTCTCCAAATCACTTACAACAAAACTCAATTTTGGGCTCAAACCGCTGCGTAACGTTGAAGATTAAACCAAACGGTAACGTTTAGTCGCTTACATGGACTACTATGTGTCAAATAAAGTGATATGCAAAGTGCAAAATCAGTGACTAATTCAACCGTTATACAAAGTTAAGAACAAAAATGACGCTATATGTAGCTTCAATGTCAGGGCCATTTTAATAAACTACTCAAAAGTTATATAAGATGAAAATAACCGATTTGACTTACTTCCTAATTAGGCTCTCTTTAATGCTTTCCAAGCAACAAAAAATGACACCATTTTGTTATTTTTTTATCCTCATCCATAAATCTATCATTATCTCAAACGGATTATAAGGAGGAATACTTTTTTAAAATTAAATCTATACCCTCCTTTTTATTTAATCTTGACGGTTTAATTTAATTTAAAAACAACATTACAACCCGTTAATATTGGTTGCTTAGAAGAGCTTGATTAAGAGTAGTATAATACTTCGTGCTATGTGATAAAAAATTGGGGAAAAAATGTTAAATTAAGGTCATTAATAATTCAACGTGAGTCCACGGGGTAAAGAACAGAGTATCGATCCTTGATTAATTTCATCAAGAACACCAGCTCCACTTGATGCAAAATTGACACCGTAAATATGCTCATCGTGGAATTTTGGATCCAAATACGGTGGAATCAAAGGTAAATTCGCATACTCGGCTGAAATTAATGACGCAGAAAACCAAAATCTCGGTAACAATTAACCTGAAACTAGAAAAATTAAGCTCATTAAGTTCAATGAAATGTTGCGTATTGAAATAACAAACATACCAATGAAATCAGGGATTAAGCGTCCATCGGAAAATCTTCCGGTAGGATAATTGAAGAAGGTTTCGCCGTAGGGAGGAAAATCTGCTCGGATAGGAACGGTGGCATGTAAGTAGTTATTGTTCCCAGCATCAAACCATGAATCTCCGAATATGAAAAGTGCTGTGTGATTTTCTGGAAGCTTTGTTCTGCTGCTACAGAAAATTGAGTGGTAAGTGGTGTCGGTAACAGAGCTTAGATATAAGGTTAAGAAAGATACAGCGAGCCTTAAAGGTTCCATTTCAGAATATTTTAGTTAATTCCTTTTTCTGATAGGAGAATTAGTTACTTAGCTTTCTGTTAACTTATAAAGAGTGGTGTTATTGATAGGGTTTTCATACTCTCGTGTCCCCATCCATCCAGAAAGAAATGAAAGAGAAGAAAGTTGTCTTAAAAAAATTGGCTGTGTGTAAATTAGTGTCGTTGGTCATTAGTGATTAGTTTGAATCTGCATAAATCATGTGAATGTAATTATGGATAAAATATTAAGTGGTTGTTTCGAAACCCAACGACCCTAGAGCTTGAGGGTAAGTTAACCTGGATGAATAGGGTGGTTTCTTAAGTTGGCAAAATCATCTTTATTGTTCACGAGTCATATTACCATAATCTGATTAAGACTCTATCTGAACAATC
Source organism: Cyamopsis tetragonoloba (assembly GCA_037177725.1). Lineage (NCBI taxonomy): Eukaryota > Viridiplantae > Streptophyta > Magnoliopsida > Fabales > Fabaceae > Cyamopsis > Cyamopsis tetragonoloba. Next base: position 49,563,917 of record CM074124.1, read on the forward strand.
AAGGGTGGTTTGGTCCAAAGGTGAAGCTTATACTTGGGGAATAACTTCCAATTATCCTCTTAATAATAATCTTAATCAACTGTTAAGCTATCATCTTTATGAAATAAATGATTATCAATTTGCTAATCCAGATGTATCTCAACCAAGTTCATCACACAAGCCTACTAAGAGATCTTTTGCAAGTTCCAAATTAACCAAAATGGAAGCCTGTGATAGCAATTTCCCGAGAAGGACTAAATGATAATTTTCAAGATTCTCAAGTCTTGAATGACTCCAATCCAGAAGAAATGGATAGGCTATACTAGGTTCTAGTCGATCCAAATGACTCGAGCTATTCAAATCCGAACCTATCTCTAAGTCATGAGTCTATCTTTAAGTAAAGATGACTTTCCAACACAATGCCATTTACTTTATGTCAAGTAGTCTGTATTTTTTTACTTTTACTTTATGTCTTTGTCTGATAAGATAATTTAGATTTATGTCATTATTGATTCATTATTCTACCTTATGTCATAGTTTACTTTATGTTGTGGTCATGATGATGTCACTGCTTATGCAATCGGATGTGTAAAGAGTGTGCAAAACTCCTCCATATAAGAATGACTCCTCAGTTTTAATAAGGTATCGAAAACTTGAATAAAATGAAGTGTTGTGTATATCTCAATGACTTCCTTCTAGGTTTCTCTCTTCTTTCTGAAAGCTTAAATTATAATGTTCATACCATAATTCCCTTAATACAAATGCAATTATGCTCTACACTCGCCCTTACAGAGATCTTGTGTATCAGAAAGCTTCTAAATAACGATCCATGCTACGCTCCTCTTTACTTTGAAGGTCTTGCTATTATGATTCATAGGATGAGACTAGTGAATGCTTGGGGATGACTAGTGAATATTTCTAGTGGTGAAAATAATAACAAATGTATCAAGGTATTGAAGGCTTCCAGCCAGCTATGGTATCGGAACCTCACGCTGATAGCTTTCTTTGAGGGGAGGAGGGATGGTAGGAATATTTATTATGAAGGTGAGTAAGAGTGAAAATGTATCGATCATGGCGTGAAATTAGCGTTGGCTAAGCAATGCTAATATTCCCTACCAACGGGTATATGGTCGGTTCATTTCCATTCGCGTCAAGACGTGGATATTAGTGTTGGCTTAATATTTAAAAGTTTTGCACATTTTGTGGCGATTTAGCGCCGCTCTAGCTCACGCTAGTAGTGCGGTATCGTGGTCAATATTGCGTTTACGCAGCAAAATCCTCACATTCTAATAGTGTATATGTTTGTGACTTAAAACTGATCCTAAGCATTTTTGAACCGGAGAAATTCGATATGAAAATTGAGACAACTTATAGAGAGTAAAACTTAATTTGTGTTTCACAATGATTTTCTCTGCTATTATCTTTGTATAAATATTATACTTGGTATTAAAATTGGTAATGAAAAATTGAGATAGGGTTTTGTAATTACTACTACCCTTTATAACTAAAGATATAAATATGTAGTTATTTTACAAAATAAACACTTATTTTAGTAAAATAAATAAATTTTAATATATTTATTTATGCTTTTTAATTTAAAAATGATTAGAAGCAAAACTGGTATTGCTATGACCCAGTATCTTGCGTTAATGTGAGCATAATCTAATTATTAGGTTGTGTGTCTCTCACATACAGTATGTTAGTTGCACAATAATTAACTATTAAATTGATTTAAAAAGAAGAGTTAGAGTCCAACACGGTGCTGCCACGTAGTATTTTTTTTCTCTCTCAAAACCACTATATGTTTCTCAGATTATCTTTTTTTTAGTGCAAATTTGTTATACACACTACTCTATAAATCAAATAATGTTAGAGTCTTATATCGGCCGATGATAGTGTAACAATCCTCATTTTATAAATTAACTTTTAGAATTTAATTAGGTCCAAACACAAATGATAAGAAATAATATTGTAGATATAGTGATATTACATTTTTTCTATCGTAATTAAGAGTTGATATTTTTTTTTTTTATATCAATTGTAAATATTTTGTTATGGAGAAACATTCTTTAAGTTCCGAACCGGAAGATTTTCCGATGGCCGGTTAGCTCTCGAGGCTACACAAAGGACCAATTAATTACAAAGTTTTGTGGGGCCAAAGACATCAACACCTCCGTTTTGGGTTAGCACTTTATGGAGAGAGTTGTTCACTGAGAGTGTTATAGTGACTTCTTACGTTTTAAGTTTGGATTTAATTTACTTTTAACAACTAACATAAGAGGACCTCACGCCATTTAAATAATTTATGACAGCCATATTCTTAACTGAGGTGAGATTTCTTAACATCTTACAACACCTCTCTCTCGCACTTAGGAATGTACATCGTCAAGCTTGGATACAATCTTAGATTTTGAATTTTAGGTCTAATTTATTCCTAAAAGTTAATTCATAAAAAAATAATTATCACATCACTTATATATTTTATAGTAATTATATTTTTAACCGATTTAAAACTATACGAGAATACAAACATAAAACCTTAAAAGGGTAAGTTTTTATTTGATTCCTTTATACCTGTGCTAACCCTCATTGACAGAATAAATTTAAGTTAGAATGTTATATGGGAAATTCACATTCTTTATGTCCATGCTCTGTTTTTCATAGCATCATTATATTGTTACACATTCAATCAAGTAGCATTTCTAGTCTCTACCAATGAGAACGCGTTGACCAGTCCAAGAATAATCAAGCCAGCAATGTCATTGCCCTCATGCATATAAAGCAAGCTTGGTCACTAATTACTGCTATATAGGTCAACTATATATAAATAATTTGAGATTGAGGCAAAAATTTTCAAAGATCATGAAGTTCATCATGGCAAATCTTGGAGGCTCAATTTTTTTCCTTGTTTTCTTTATATCTCAGAGCCATGGAAGCAAGATAAATTATACAAGCAGCTTCTTTATTTTTGGCGATTCACTCTTAGATGCTGGAAATAACAATTACATCAACACAACAACTCTGGATCAAGCAAATTTCTGGCCTTATGGAGAAACATTCTTTAAGTTCCCGACGGGAAGATTTTCCGATGGCCGGTTGATATCGGATTTTATAGGTAAGATTTGAGTGTATCTTGTTTTTTAATTTTATTTCTATTATTTTTTTTGTCTCCTAGTAAAATAATGAATATAAGCTTATCTTTTCAATTTATTTTAATTTGTTATTATCCTTTCTGGCTTTTGTAGCTGAATATGCAAATTTGCCACTGGTTCCGCCATTTCTACAGCCTGGCTTTACTGAATACTCTAAAGGAGTGAATTTTGCATCTGGTGGGGCAGGTGTTCTTGTTCAAACTTTTCAAGGATCGGTATGTCTATTTAGTTTATTTACTCTATTTGCTTACATTTTTTTAGTTAAAAAATTAAATAAAAATGTAAAGACTAAATTAAAATCAAAACTTTTAAATTATAAGAACAAAAAATTCTAAATAATTGAGATAAATTATATGATCAAAAATATACTTAAACCATATTTAAAATAAGAAGACAAAGGCAATTATTGTGATTTTGGTCTTATATTATTTTACTTTCTTTATATTACAATGATACCCAAACCGTTGAATCCTAGTCAATACAGTACAGTGGAGGATGCACCTTCCCTTTCTATTGTTTTTTAGCTGGAGTTTTTTTTCTTTTTCTTTTAAAATGAGTTAGTAAGATTTACACAAGTGGTAAGAAAAATGGTTCCGTTTGGCTTAATCATGGTTTCGAATTTGTCTAGAGCCACTAAGGTCCCTATTGGTGAATCATCCCTTACTAGGGAAATTTCATAACATCTCGTTAGAGGTTAGTTGAGTAGTTATAATTGAAAATCCCTCAACGAGAAATAATCTCCGTAGGATTGCTTTCGGTCCAATGCTGTGTAGTAATCCTTTAAGTGGTGTCTTTATTGAATGGCATGTCACTGGCACCTTGTCTAATAGTGTTGGATTGTGCCTCTCATCATAAAAAAATAATAATTTGCAATGTAATGTCAAATTTTCAGGTAATACCTCTGAAAGCACAAGCAAGAAATTTTAAGAAAGTAGCAGCTTCACTGAGAAAAAAGTTAGGCCGTTCGGACACAAAAATATTGTTAAAAAGAGCTGTGTACTTGTTTAGCGTGGGATCTAATGATTACATGAGTGCGTTCTTTGCACATTCTGATGTTCTAAATAACTCTCACTCAGAATATGTTGGTATGGTTGTTGGTAACTTAACTTCTATTATCAAGGTACGAATTCTCCTTTCTTCATATATATCCGTTTAATTTAAAAGTCTCACAAAAAAAAAATTATTTACTAACCCTTTTGGCATCAAGGGGTTCATCCCTATTGATATAGATTTTGTGTAGCAAAATTAATTTGTGTATATAGATATAATATTATACTAAGCTGATAAATGTATAATTGTTAACGAATAAATATGTTAAAGTATAAATATTTAATACGTACTATGGATTCACATATTGTTAATATAGTTTTTTGTAGTGGATTAATGGTAGATGTTTCTTCTCAAAAGCATGTTTAAGTCGGGTGGAGACACTATGGTCACTATCAGAAAAATTTAATTTAGCAATCGAATAAGCAAGATTATTGGTAGCTAATATCACGTCATTAACCATTTTAATCGCTAATTCGGTAACTAATTCTATCGCTAATTATTTAGCGACCGAATAAAATAAATTTAGCGATAAATTTTCTTGGTCGTTAAATAGACTTTTTTCTAGTAGTGGGTCTAGGGTCCACCAATGGACCTCACTAATGACTTGTTATTGCAGGTCATACAAACCTATAATTTACCTGCAATTGTAAAAAATTGCCGCTAAATCCAATAAACTGCCACTGCATATAACAATTGTGGCTAAATTTCCAATATAAATAAAACAAACAGAGTAATATATTATTTTAGTCCTCCACTTTGTAGCCACATAGCGTTTTAGTCACTGACTTCGTAAAATGTCTGAATTAGTCTCGGACTTTGCACGTCACTTTAGGTCATGATGTTAAGTAACGCTGACGAAATGTCTATGTGACACATTAAGTGCCTATGTGGTAAGTTATTTGACATATAGGAATTCACACAACAGACCCAACGATGTTTTGGGGCTAAAACACAACGTTTTCAGGCCCAAAATGCTACTTTTTTGCCCAAAATGTTACTTGGTCGCTTACATAGACTCCTATGTATCAAACAACGTCTGTCAGTGTTACTTAACACTAGGGATTAAAGTGACCTACGAAATGAAAAGTCAAGAACTAATTCAAATATTTTATAACGTCAGGGACTAAAATGTTCTGTAACTACAAAGTAAGGGACTAAAATAGTATAATACTCAAATAAAACAATAGTTGCGATTATTTTGGATTTAGTAGCAAATTGTTGGACTTAGCTACGATGTCACGACAAAGCATGGGATTCACGAATAGAATAGAATTTCGGAATTTTTTGTTAATTAATCTTTATCATGAGTTAATAATTAGCTTTATTATATGAATTCAACAATCCCAAAAACTAAAATTAAATAATGTTTCCCAAAAAATATGCTAAACATAGAAATAATTATCACTTTAGTCCTTGAGTTTGCAATAGTAATTCACATAGGTCTCTGAGTCGCATAAAGATTCACAGGTCCATGAGTTTGCAAAAGTAGTTTATATGGGTTCTTGTATTGCACGAAAGTTCATTTAAGTTCATAAGATTGTCAAATTTTTATTCATTTAAGTTCCTAAAGTTTGATAATCTCAGGGACCCAAGTGAACAATTCTTACAAACTTAGGAACCTAAGTGAATAATGTTTGGTAATTTCAGGCACATAAATGAGTTAGTCTTGTAAACTCATGGACCTTACTGAACCTCCGTGTAACTCAAGAACCTATACGAATTACTCTGACAAACTCATGGACCTTATTGTCGCTAAGTGATTAGCATATTTAATTTTTTTATTTTTGTATTTTTTTATCTGTGACAATCCTAGCCGTTGCTAATTTTGTGATAGTTTAGGTCGTTGCCAAGTGATTAGCATATCTAATTTTCTTACTTTTTGTATTTTTTTATTTGTGACGGTCCTAGTCGTCGCTATTTTTGTGACAGTTTAGGTCATCACTAAGTTGGTGGCATATTTATATTTTACTATTTTTTTTGTATTTTTTATTTGCGACGGTCCTAGCTGTTGCCAATTTTGCGACGGTCTAAGCTGTCGCAAATTTTGCGACAGTCTAAGCCGTCGCTAACGAGGATAGGACTTAATTCATTTTTTTTATTATGTTGGCACATTAGCGACGGTCCTAGCCGTCACTAACGAAGGCGGCAATTTTTTTTCTTTTTTTTTTACAAATATGTAGCTAGTGAGAGAGTTGTCGCTAATTGAGGGAGTTGCCACATGTCAGATTATTATTAGAAGGTGGTATGAGACACGGATCAACATTCGAGAGATCTTGGTTGTTCCCTTCCTTTAGTCTGGTGCGTTCTTTATTCATTTGTTCTTATTTATTCACTGCTTCTTCCATTTACTTCTTATTCTTCTTCCATTCACTTCTTCTTAATCCATTCACTTCTCAACATCACCACCGACAAAGCTCCATCTCATGTGATCTCCAAAACCTCTGGCGAAGCTCCCATATCTGGAAACCACCATCACTTTTTCTTCTTTATCCATCTCCAGCAGCCTCTATCTCTGACCTTCAAAACCTTCTTCCACAAAGCTCCTTCTCCGGCAACCTGTAACCCAGCACAAAACTGGTCGTTTGAGTTGCGCTAGTGATCATCAATGCCAAAGTTTTATAAAATAATAATAATAATACTAGCGACAAAACGACCTCAGTCGCTTTGCCGTCGCTAATGCCTTTTTACCGACGGTTTTGACCGTCACTATTTTAGGATATTCTTGTAGTGTGTTCATTTACTCTTCCCAAATCCTATTAATTGAGACTTGAGAGAGAATCTGCATATTACTATAGGTCAACCTTCTTGTTTACTTTTATATTAAGCAACACTTTTTTTGGGTCTAAATATATTAAGCAACACTTGTTTTTAGTAACATTTGATTGAAATGAAAATTCAACACGACTACCTAACATATTTACAATGCATTTACATTAGCTTAGTGATAGCTTAAAATAGAATTCCACTGCTTTCCATATCACGAGATGAGATCTGAGTTCAAGTGTAATAATGAATTGCACACCTACCTACCTCATTGAAAAGGAGATTTTCCCCACTAGGATAAGACCAATTCTTTCATTTAGGTGTGTGATTGCTATTGTGGTTTTGGGCTGACCCCTAGCCTAATCTTGTATGTATAGGAGGATGTGATCAAACGCTAAAATCCCTTTGTAATTTTTCATTCCTGTCTGCCCTCGAAAACACATAGGTGCCATAGTCGAATAGTTTTCATTAAGAAGGGAAAGAATGGGAGTTATTAGTCTGTCTCATAGAATCTTTTTCCCGGACCTCCGAGATTGCTGTGAAATAGGTTGAGAAGGGTAAAGGTTGTCCTAAGCTAAAAGATAAGTCTGGATGGCCTTTCGTTAACACTCACCCAAGAATTTATTTATTTACTATCCCTATTTTAAGAAAAAAAATTAAAAAGAAATTGAAGATGGTATGTTTGGGTGTGTTTTGATTACCAATTGACATGCATAAATTTGAGTTGTAATGGTCTTTGCAGGAAATATACAAGAGAGGAGCTAGAAAATTTGCATTCATAAACTTACCACCCTTGGGTTGTCTTCCAGCCAATAAAATAAGGCAACTGGCAAGAAATGACGGTTGCTTACAAGAACTTTCAATACTTACAAGTTTTCATAATCAAGCTTTACCTATTGTTCTCTTACAACTAGAGAAGAAACTCAAGGGCTTCAAATTTTCTTTGTATGATTTAAACTCTGATCTTACTCAAATGATCAATCATCCCTTGAAATATGGTTAGTTTTTGGTGTTAGCTAGCATAAAATTAGTGAATCACACTTTTGATGATCAATTTTGTTTCCCATTTTCTAAATTTTTATTTTGTAAATCATTAATTGCAGGTTTAAAGGAAGAAAAATCGGCATGTTGTGGAAGTGGACCATTTAGAGGAAATTACACGTGTGGGGGAAAAAGAGGGGAGAAGCGATTTGAATTATGCGAGAAACCAAATAAATATTTATTTTGGGATTCTTATCATCCAACAGAAAGAGCTTACAAACAAATTGCATCTCGTATGTGGGGTTATTCTCACAACTCTTACAACAAAGGGTCATATACTATTAGAGATCTCTTCCAAGACACTTGATTTCTTTCCTGATTTATGATCATTTTCCCTTATAAACTATCTACTCTTTGGTGTAAAGGATATGGAATTGATCACTATATATGTCTTATTTGAATGAAATATTATTATAACTTTTGTTCAAAGACTCTGTTTCCCCTGACTAAAGTAATTGTACATTATAGTTAGCTAGAAAGCTTGTCTTATTTAGGTGGCTTTTATGGACACAAATTGAGTTATGGAGGGAGAGAATCAATGGTTAAAAAATTTGATGTGATATTAAAATTGATATAATTTTATTTTATTACTAAATATTTAATAGATACTACAAGAATTTTAGTTATTACATTGGCCACCAAAAATGAACGCTAAAAATCCAAATAGCGTCAGTGTCAGGGTCGATGCTAAAAGGCTCAATGGTTCTGTTGGGGAAAAGGAATAATTACAAAAAAATAAAATTTGGAAAAAACAATCAATTTCATTATAAATAAATAATTGTTATAAAACTCATAAATAATCACACTATCCTTATTACATAACTCACAAAACTCTATGTGTTTATTTTTAATTATAGTTGTTGTGTGTTCTCTGATGTTGTTATTGCAATGATAAAATGCCTCATAATTTAAACGCTACAGATTACTATAATTTTTATTTTTATTTCACGGATGAAAAGCCTTCTATTCCCTGCAAAAATAAAGGTTTGAATTTCCAATTTAACAAAGGTAAAAAGCAAACCACACAATTAGCCCGACAACTCAACAATTCTACCTCTCTAGCTACGCTTTGGAGTTCATCATCTCACATCCACTCCAACAGTGTCTTTACATAGTTCAAGCTTTTCCCGAGTGACCTCCTTAGTAAGCATATCTGTTGCATTCTTATAAGTGTGAATCTACCCCAAACTCAATGCTTGTTGGTCTATCATGTCGTGTATCTAATGATAGTGAACATCAATGTGTTTTGTGCGAGAATAGTACATTGAATTTTTACTCAAGTCAAAAGCACTTTGGCTATCACAATAAATCATGTACTCATTTTGCTTGATCCCAAAGTCTTGGAGAAAACGCTTAAACCACAAAATTTCTTTTCGGGCTTTAACTACTACTATATACTTTGCCTTTATTGTGGATAAAGCAACACACTTCTGCAACTTTGATTGCCAAGACATGACTCCCCTACAAAAGAGTGTGTGTGTGTGTGTGCATATTTAATTTTCATAACTGAGGCTCATTTGGTTCTGGCAGCACTTCATTTTCTAGTCCATCTTTCATTGGTTGTTGAAGTTACGTTCTCCTGGTTCTTTAACCTCATCTGCATACTCTTGTAGGGCTTCAGGCATGTCCTCATGCACTTGTGCTTTCTCTATGGTAGTAGGTGTTGGATCTGAAACAATATCTTTAATAATTAAACATTTAGTCACTGTAGACTCTTCTAGGTCTTCATATGTCTAGATCTCTTTGAATATCACATCTCTACTTCTGAACACCTTCCTTTCTTTTGGGTCCCATAACCTGTATCCAAATACTTCACCTCCATAACCAATGAAGACGCATGGCATGGTTCTTGCATCAAGCTTTTGCCTTTGTTCTTTTGATACATGTGCAAAAGACAAACACCCTAACACTTTCAAATGTGAGTGTGAGGGGTATTTTCCAACCCATACCTTCTCTAGAATCTTAAAGTTCAAAGGAACTAATGGTGATCTATTTAACAAGTAACAAGCATTGTGAATAGATTCTCCCTAGAACGTCTTGGGAAACTTCGTCATACCGAGCATGCTTCTAGCTCTCCCCATAATGGTTCGATTCAACATTCCCGCTACACCGTTGTGTTGAGGTGTATGTGGTACTGTCTTCTCATGCCTAATGTCATATTTCTTATAATAGGCATTGAAATCCCTAGAAGTAGACTCTCCTCTATTGTCTGAACAAAGACTCTACAGTTTCTTCCCCATCTCATGTTCTACCACGGCATGAAATTGCTTGAAAATTTCCAGTACCTAATCCTTGGTCCTTAAAAAATACACCCAAACCTCTCTAGCTAGAAGCATCACCGATAAAAGTTAAAAAATACCTGTTACCACCTCCAAGGGATCGCAAACATCAGAGTGAACCAGACTTAACAACTCTGATCTTCGTATTGATTATGAGCTGAAACAAATTCTTTGTTGTCTACCATTCATACAATGATTATAAGGAAGACTCGTTGTATCCTTAACAGTGATCAATTTCTTTTTCATCAAAGTTGACAAACCCTTCTCTCTCTTGAGGTCGAGTCTTTGGTGCCGTAGATTTCGAGACTCTTGCTCCACTACATTTATTCTTTCTAAGTTGATATTTACTCGAGTTTAATTTGTATAAGCTCCCATAAAGTTTTCTATGATCGACAACCATAACTCCTTTCAACATCTTCCATGTGCCATCACGGAAGTGATTTTTGAAACCTTGTTGATGAGCCTATGATCTATTGACTACTTGCAGGATTACCACATTAATGCCATTTTTTTCTTTGACAAAAAAACATGACACTTTTCTCTTTTACTTATTAGATCTTCAACCTCAGCGTTTCATCTACATGATAGATTGAATAGATTAGCTATACTATCTATTGAGAGTGTTATGTTAGAAAAATAATATAAAAATTATTAGTCTTTATTAACACAAGCCCGTGTCTTAACTTTCACCCAATGCCTCAAAATTCCTAGATACAACACTATGGAGGAGGGAATTGTCTTCTTATGTGAACGATATAAGTGTTGATTTTTTGACATTCAAAAATCATATACCAACCTCACACCCTTATTATTTTATAATGAAAGTTTATACTTCTTTTAAAAGATCTTCGAATTATAATAAAAATGTAAATAAACGTGCCCTTAATTAGTGCTATATATCTTTTTGTGGTTAGTATTATGATAGGAGGCGATGGATGGTTAAGTTGCTTAGAAATCATATCCTCTTTAGTAATGACCTTTTGAATATTATGGATCAAGGTTAATTGATTCTATTAAGTATATATCTTAGAAATAAGTGTTTTTGCGGTTGGATCGGGTGTTGATGTAGATTGGCAGGTCAATCATTTTCTTTGTGTCGACGATTTTGGTTAGGCTTGTTTTTCATTTGTAGTTTCGTATTTAAGTTAGATTATTCAATGTACTCCTTTTATTTCTGTTTTTACTTATAAAAAGATAGAAAATTCTATATTTGTGACTATGAAAATTGCAAAGAATATCATATAAGAGATAAGTCTAATAAGATATAAAAAAGAAAAAAAGAAATAGTTTAAGAACGAATATCAAAATAAACTCCTCCAAATTCAGCCAAAATAATATATATCTTAATATAATGGACAATATAAGGTAATCGTATCAAGGAGAGATCTTCTCTATTATATGCTTACGACGAATCAGATTAAATTTAATTTAGAATATATGTCAAGAAGGGAATTCACATTGTTTTAGTCCATGTTTCTGTTTTTTATAACATCATTATTGTAACACATTCAATCAAGTAATATTCCAACCAATAAGAACGCGTTGACCAGTTGATAAATTATCATGCCCATGCCATTGTTCTCTTATGTGAATGTAGAAATTAAATTAAAGCGTAATAATCTAGCTTTTCTGCTACTGTTTATTTCCAACTGATCCTTTATTGAGTCTGAAATATACATAATTGACTAGAATTGATTAATTCCAAAGCTGATTAGAGGGTGATTATGAGAACTTTTTTAATTTCTATATACTTGTCTGAAAACTAATAAGGACATTAGTGATTATTATGAATATATCCTAATAAGTGAGAGAATAGAGCTATTTATATAAGTTAATTCTCGCGATCCCTTCTATCCATTCGGGTTTGGCCGTTTTGAAAAAGTCCGGATTGAGACTGGACAGTTCATCAGTCCCACAAGTCTCGAGACATTGGTCGAAGAGACTTAAGCTATTTAATTTTGAGAGAGTCTGGGTTGAGACCGAATAGTCCACCAGCATTGTAAGTCTAAAGGTCTTGGTTGAAGAGGTTTGAACAGTTTTCAGAGAGTCCGGATTGAAATTGGATAGTACAATACTAAAAGAAAAAAACATACAATGTGTTAGATTGGATTGCTATAGCATTAGTATAGACTTCTTAGATTGGATTGGCCGAGAGCTTGTAGCTCAAGTGACATAAGAAGAAGTTCATTGAGCTGAAAGTGTGGGGTTCAATCTCCGATAGGATATAATTAAGAGTAGATTTATGAGCAGTGTAAAGTGGGAGTGTGTGTGTTTGACCGATAAAACAAAAATTAATCAGTTAATATAAAAATATTGAGTCTACACAAATAATTTCATAATCTATAAATACTACTAACTGCGATATGATAATCGATAGTGTATATCAATTTCTATACTAAAAAATAAACATCTAATAATTACTAACAAATAATTTCGTTAATAAGGATGTTTATATTAACCGATTAAGTATGGTAGAAAAAAGTTTATACTGATTGTAGTTATTTTAACATTTTCAAAATAAAATCAATTAGTGTATGAATTTTTCTTTATAATGGGTAAAAATAATATATATATATATATATATATATATATATATAATAAATGCTCTTAATTTCTATGCTAAATGCCTAAATGTGAACAATCACTATTTTTTTTTTAATTTTATTTTAAATGCTTACATATAGATATATATAGAAAGAATACAAAATTGACGAATCACTAGCTATATATAGCGGTCAATAATGAATCACCTGATAGATTGAGCTAGGCAGATTTTCTAAAGATCATAAAGTTCATCATGGCAAATCTTATAGACTCATTAATAATGTTGTTTTTCCTCTTTTTCTTTATATCTCTTTTTTCTCATGCACAAGGAAGCAATAAGATCAATCATGGAAGCAACAACAATAATAATAATAAGCACGTTGCTTTCTTCATTTTTGGCGATTCTTTCTTAGATGCTGGAAATAACAATTACATCAACACAACAACTCTTGATCAAGCAAATTTCTGGCCTTATGGAGAAACATTCTTCAAGTTCCCCACCGGAAGATTTTCCAACGGCCGGTTGGTACCGGATTTTATAGGTAAGATTTTGCATATCTTCTTCTGATTTTTTAATTTGTCTTGTTATTTGCAAAAATCCAATTTGGTTGAACTAACTATTAATTTGTCTCATAATAAAATAATTAATATATACTAATATAGGGATTCAACACATTAGTCGGATGGTTGGGGAGTACTAATTTTAGTAGCAATTTCTCGGTTCGAACTTCTATGGACGTACTTTGTCCAATAAAAAAAATACTAATATAAGCATATTATCTTTTTATTTTATTTTAATTTGTTGTTATCCTTTCTGGATTTTGTAGCTGAATATGCAAATTTGCCATTGGTTCCACCATTTCTACAACCTGGCTTTACTGAATATTCAAAGGGAGTGAATTTTGCATCTGGTGGAGCAGGTGCTCTTGTTCAAACTTTTCAAGGATCGGTATGTCCTTTTTAATTTATTTCTCATGAATGCCATATTTGGAGCAAACTTCTTAATTAGTCATTTTTGTTGTTGATTTTGATGAAATTTCTTATATTTTAAAATATTTATTTGCTTATAATAACTAATTACCAAAAAAATATTAACAGTTGTAAATAGTGAAAAAGAGAGTAGACAAGAATATTTTAAAAACAATAATATTTTGTAAAAATTAAAAAGCAGAAATGAAATTTCGTTAAATTGAAAAAAGAAAATTCATACAATTCCAAAGATTAAAATAATGTTCATACAATTCTAACTGGGCTCAAACTATGATCTAGAACTCAATTATTTATGTTCAAATGCAACTCATACCACCCTTTTGCTAAACATAATATTTATTAAAACACAAGCCAGCTCAATTAATTTTGAAACCTAAAATAAATTTTTGTATTTGAGTTTTTTTAATGATAAATAATAAATATTTTAAAGTTATTAACATTACGTTATAAATAATATATGTATTTTATTAAAGAGATAATACTTTACGAAGAAAAAATTAGTTTCACAGTCAATATACAGTGTTAGAGGAATGAAATTATCTCAAAATAAGAGGATGGAACTTTAATTCCCCTTCTATTCGTTATTAACACTTTTAGTCTTTTATTTATTTATTTTATTTAATTCTTACACGTGCGTAATATTGATTTCTAATTGGAATTAGTAATGACCACAATTATAATGCCTTTTTGTCAAACATATTTTCATCAGGTAATACCTTTGAAAACACAAGCAAGAAACTTCAAGATAGTAGTGGCTAGGTTGAGGAACAAGTTAGGCAATTCCGACGCTAAAATATTGTTACAAAGCGCTGTTTACATGTTTTGTGTCGGATCAAATGATTATCTCAGCGCGTTCTTGACGGATTCTAAACTTCTTAACTCTTATTCTCACTCCGAATATGTTGATTCGGTGGTTGGTAACTTCACTTCCATTATCAAGGTACGAATTCTTCGTTTACTTTTTTATAAGGTTAAATATATTTTTAATTCTCCTAAAATTCACTACATTTTATTTTGATCCTCTTTCCAAAAATTTGTATTTGATTTTCATCCTCACAATTTTTTTTTTTTTTAGTCTTTTGTTCGTGAAAAGTTAGGACGAAAATAGAGGAAAATTTGAAACGTTAGGCATAGAAAAACAAAGAAAAGATTTTTATAAAGAAAAATCTCAAATAAAATAATTTTATTAGGACCAAAAATAAAACAGAAGTTTACAAATCTAAAAATATATTAATTTTTTTATACATGTGCATATAATGTAAAGACTAATATTAACACATAGTACTTTTACGAATTGAATATAACTCTGTTTACTACATGAGATTCAAATATATATAGTGTTAACAACCAAACTATAGTAGTGAGAAAGAAGTTCAAGCTATAGCCTTAATTAGAGGGTGATTATGAGAACATTTTTTTATTTTTAACAGTATATATATCTTCTAAGGTTTAGCTAGTCTTATATATAAAAATGTTTGTAGCGACATTTAGGTCAAAAATAACAAGCTATATATGTCTCTTTCCGTGTTTTTAAGTTTCCTTCAGATTGTTGCGTTGACCACCAATTTAAACACGAGACATACAGCAGAAAAGTACTGAAAAAGATAGAGCGATATATTTGAATCATGGCTAATTAAAATACATCAATTTTTTTTATCGACTAAACACACACTCTCACACTATACTACTCTTAAATTTTCTCACTGAGAATTGAACCCTTTCCCTCAAGCTCCAGGAACTTCTCATTGTGCCATTTGAAATACAAGCTCTTGGCAACATCATCAATTTATCTTACATTAATTTTTACCTCACTAATAACAATTTGTCAAGTTATTTTTTCACGAAATCTTCCGTTAGATTGAAATTACTTATTGTATAGATATGAAATTTTGTAGATTGATCTATGATAGTTAGTTTCAATTTAACGGTGAATTTTGTAAAAAAATACTTTGACGAAACGTTATTAATCGGAGTAAGAATTGGTGTAAGTAAAGTGATGTCAATCGATCCTAACTCTTATATATATTATATCGTATCGAATGAGAGCACATGTTATTATTAGAGATGAGAAGAGTGAATCTCGACCATTAAACATTATCATGAATGGTTGAGATTAAATATTAGAAAGTCATGTAGCTTTCTAAGAAACTCACGTGACTTTTTTAAAAATCATTGTGTTTTAATCTCAGTCATTCTTAAAATTATCTAATAGTCGAGATTTGCTCATCTCATCTCTCATCATAATACGTGCTCTCATTTGATTTTTTCCCCCCCCCCCCGCTCTCATTTGATTTTTCCCCCCCCCCCCCACACACACACACATATATATATATATATGACATATCAAGTGAGAGTAAGAGGAGTAAATCTAGACCATACAACTAAACATAAATGGTCATAATTAAAAGTTTTTAAATTAAGATTAGTTTAAGCAAGTTATGAGAGTTTTTTAAAAAATCACATGACTTTATTAAAAAATTTGAAAACTTTTAATTATGACTATCCAAGTGAAACTACACCATTCTGGGAGCAAATACAAATTGGTTATTTAAATTCTATAATTTTATAAAACATTTATCTTGTCATTGGCTTTTTATATAATTTTATATTTATATTTATTTTAACTTAAATAAGTTTTTAGTCCTTACAAAATTCATACTATTTTATTTTAGTACTTACAAAATATATTTTTTTCACTTTAGATCAACTTAATTTAAAATTTTAGTTTTTAAATCCATCCAAAATTGACAAATTTTTTGTTTTAGTTCCTACAATTCTTTTTACTTTGATCTAACTTAAATTAAAAAATTTTTAGTCCCTAATATAAAGGTATTTTTAAGAAAAAAATTATCACCATTTTCAAGGAAATAAAATAAAAAGATAGAAATTTCAGACAGAAAAATAAGTTACCAGAACTAAAAACAAAATTCTAGTAATTCTAGGAACTAAAAACTTATACTTATATTGAGATAAAGTTGTAGGAACTAAAATCAAAAGTTTTAAATTAAGTTGGATTAAAATGAATTTTTTTTTTGTAGTGACGAAAACAAAAAAACATCAATTTTGTAAGAACTAAAAGTTTATTTAAGCCTGTTTTGTTTTTGAAAATTTGTTTTTTTACAATTTTTTTTACATAATAATTTTATTATTAAATATTTTTATAAATTTAATTTTAAAACTTTGGTATAATTATAAAAAATTTAAATATGTTTATATACATATAAGTAGTTTGATTAATTAAAATTTATTCTACAATCATATAATTTAATATATATATATATATATATAATTGTGAAAAATAAATAAATTTTAAAATAATTTGTTTTTTTATAACTCAACCTTAGCGAGAGAATTGTGAGGAAATGTTTCCTCGCTAAATTTCCTTGCAAATATCTCTCCATTCTCTTGCAGATTTTGATTAAATTACTACCGTACAAATTGTGACAAAGTTGCGAGGGGTCAATCCCTCGCTAAACTAAATGATGATTTCTTTCGTCAACTTAGCGAGATATTTGCAAATGACTAAATTCTCTCGCTAAAATCTCTTGCAAATCCCTCACTATTTCTTTGCTAATTTCCTTTGAGATCTCGTGTTTAATTTTTCTTGAAAATAGCGAAGAATTGTAAATGCCTCGCAAATCCATCGCCAATTCCAAACTAAATAGCGAGGGATTAGCGACGGACAAATTCCTTACGAAAATCCCTTACAAATCCAACAGATTCTTGTATTGGGTCTAAATTTATTCCTCTCACGTAATAATAACCTCTCTCATATATATATATATGAGTTGGGTTCAAATGACACCAAGGTGTCAAAGTTATTAAATGACACCGCGCATAACTTTTTATAAAAAACGAATTTCGTCGATCTAACCAATCAATTGAAAGTTTGTATGACGTAGATCAACTATGCAAAAATTCATACCATTTGAAAATTTGTAGGTACGTAATCTAACAAATGAAATTTACTTGTATTTTAAATAATGTATTAGAAGTTCAAGCAAACCATTTCAATAACGTATTAAATAGTTTTCAAATTGTATGAAGTTTTGCATAGTTGATCTACATTATATAAACTTTCAATTGATTGATTGGATCGGCGAAATTCATTTTTTATAAAAAGTTATGTGCGGTGTCATTTAACAACTTTAACATCTTGGTGTGATTTGAATCTAACTATATATATATCATATGAAATGCTGCTCTAATATATTTTTACTTATAAAAACATTTTATTAATTATGGTTAATACAGGTGCAAAAAGAATTACATATGGTTAAAGAGATCATATGAAAAGATCCAAGAAAATAAAAAAAAAAAAATTATCCATGTTTTTCCTTAGCTTAAACCAATACGAGGCATGCTAATCACCTCTTTCCACTACTAGAAAACTTAATTTAGCATAAAAATAAATAAGACTATTAATTATTATATAATATTGTCAATTATTTTGGTCAGTATTTCAATCGATAATACACACTACAAAAAACATAGGCATTAATCGCAATTTTAAAAAGTAAGCATTTGTCACAAAAGTGTTACCTAAATTTTTACAATACTTAAAAGAGTCTATCTAGCGATTAAAAAATTAATTGTTAAATTTGTTTATTCAATCGGTAAATAGTTAATCACTGAATTAACAATTGAGTTGACAACCTAAATAGTTAATGACATGATATTAACAATTATAAGCCGTACTTATTAGGTTGTTAAATCAATCTTTTTAAGTTGTGATATTGATGGTCCAAATAAATAAATTTAACAACTAATAATACAACTTATATCGCCAATGAAACCTCCAAATCTAAACATTCCCTTGTCTAACACCCAATTCTGAAATGGATTGTTGCTGCTGCAATGATATTGAAAACAACCTCTGGAAAGCCTGCTTCAACGACATATTTCCGTTCCACATATATCATCCTAAAAATCAATGAATCTCCATCACCCACTCACCAAGCTAAGAAACATTAGATTCAAACAAACTTTTTGAACCTTGCCCATCCTCACAAACGGACAAAACATATATCCTTCCACCACCTAGATGCCCCACACAGCTCCCTCCCTCCATTACACCTTTTGGTCATCCACTCTTAATTCCCAAATCCTATATTCAATGGAGGTCTCTTGTTATGGGTCAAACTTTGTTTTAATTTTTTTTTTATCAATCAATACTTTAAAGAAGACTTTTATAAACACTTGATTTAAATGGTATTTAACACATACATTTACAATGTCTTTGATGGCGGTATGTATGTTTGGGTGAGTTTTGACTATCAGGTGACATGTGGGTAGTTTGATTATACTGTCTATTTGATTCCTCTATTTTTATTTTTTTGTCATATTCATCGTGTTATAAGAAAGATATATATAGTAAAAAAATTTAATAAATAATAGTGGATAATACTATTATTTTATTATATTTATCTCCTTCAGAACATGATAAACATGACAAAAAAACAAGCATAAAAATATCCAAATCCTTTATTTATAACGGTCTAATTTGCAGGAAATATACAAGAGAGGGGCTAGAAAATTTGCATTTATGAACTTGCCACCGTTGGGTTGTGTTCCTGGCACTAGAATACTTCAGCCTGAAGGGAGCAACGGTTGCTTACAAGAACTTTCTTCCCTTACAAGTTTGCATAATAAAGCTTTATCTATTGTTCTCTTACAATTGGAGAAGAAACTAAAGGACTTTAAATTCTCTCACTATGATTTCAATGCTGATCTCACTCAAATGATCAACCATCCCTTAAAATATGGTTAGTTTTTAGTGTTAGTCAATACAAATATATATTAAATTACACTTTTAATTTGATGATCATTTTAGTTCATCTATTTTTTAAATTATGATTTTGCAAAATTAATAATTGCAGGTTTAAAGGAAGGAAAATCAGCATGTTGTGGAAGTGGACGATTTAGAGGAAATTACACATGTGGAGGGAAAAGAGGGGAGACGAAATTTGAATTATGCGGCAAACCAAATGAGTATTTATTTTGGGACTCTTATCATCTTACTGAAAGTGCTTACAAACAATTGGCATCTCGTATGTGGGGTTATTCTAGCAATTCTCACAATATAGGACCTTATACTATCAGAGATCTCTTCAAAGACACATAATTTGTTTCCATTTATCATTTTTCCTTTCCTACAACAAAATATT
Organism: Cyamopsis tetragonoloba; assembly: GCA_037177725.1. Lineage (NCBI taxonomy): Eukaryota > Viridiplantae > Streptophyta > Magnoliopsida > Fabales > Fabaceae > Cyamopsis > Cyamopsis tetragonoloba. Next base: position 49,583,882 of record CM074124.1, read on the forward strand.
AAAAAAAAATGATCATGTGACTTGATTGTGTGAATAAAGTATTAAGCACAACTTTTTTCCCATAACTTTGTTGTACCTTATTGCCTTAATAGTACATTATAGATAGGAAGCATGTGTTATTCCTTTTATATTAAAAATAAAATAGTTAACGAAAATTATGAATCTAACGAAATGTTTGGGCTTGTTTGTTTCTTTTTTTTTTTTTGTTATCAAAGAGATATTCATTGCAATGGGCCAAGCCTTACAAATCACGCAGTGGTTACAGACACTAGACACCACACATGACTTGAGTAAGGGACTAAAAAACACCCCAAAATGTTGAAAAAAGGCGAGGAATCTAATCCCTGACAAACAAAATTGATAAGAGATGTACAATTGAAACTATAGCAGTGCTTAAACAGAAAAAGAAACTGCTAAAAAGGAAAACAACCCAAGCATTAAGTGATGTATTAGTGAAAGAGGAAGAACAAATCCAAAACCCAATATACTTCATGTCTAAAGCTTTGAAAAGTTCAAAGTTAAACTATCAAAGGTTAGAGAAAGTTGCATATGCTTTACTCATGGCTTCAAGACGCCTGGGCATGTACTTCCAATATCACACAATCACGGTTTGCACTAACTAGTCAATCAGACATCCGCCGCATAAACCTGACTTACCATGACGAATGATGACTTGCGCCATCAAACTTTGTCAATATAAAATCACGTATAAATTGAGGCAGGCAATCAAGGCTTAGTCTTTGGCAAACTTTGTCTCAAAGATGACCCACCCCAAAAAAGCCAATGTTGTAGCATAAACTATCTATTTTGTTGGCTCTTCTAATAAAAAGGATAGTGGTATTGTAATAATCATTAGAAATGATAAATCCTTGTTTAGAGACAGAGAATCTCCTCAAAAAAGATAAAGAGAGAGAAATTGAGAATAACAAAATTTAATTACTTTCATTATGACCCCTAACATAATATAATAAAGCACCGAACAACACCAACAAGCAATTACCACAATTACCAGCTAATAAAAGACAAAAGGCATCTATGGGTAATGGACATATTCTTCCAAATCACTGGGCCTGCCTTATCACCATCCTTTTGGGCCTTTCATCACCTAGCATCACATAAACTTCTTCAATTGGGCTTTGACTAGATTCTGGGGCATCTACTACTGTAGTAGCAGCCTCCTCATTTACAACATTTAACATACAAATATATAAATCCTAAGCTTTTCATATATATATAAATCCTAAAATTTTATTTTAATTAAAAAAAATTATAATAAAAAATATTGTACTAAAATTTTAAATCTTGATAAATAACTATAAAATATAAATTACAAAATATTTATTATAGGCTAGAAACGAAAATAGTATTAATTTATATAGTCTCCTTCAATTCTTGGTCTTCATCAGTGAATACCACAATTGAATTGATGTCGATTTGCTTATTTTCTTCTGTATTTTTGCTTCTGGGATTTCATCTTCATATAATTTAATTTACCCTTTATTTCAGTAGGTAATTATTTTAGTTTTGATAAGTTTTCTTCTATACTTTCTTATTTTAAATAACAAAATAAAAAACAATTAAACTTATCCAAAAATAATAATGATAATAAGTATATAAAAAAATCCAAAAAAAAAAAATTCCTTTTTTTCGTTACCCATGTCATGGATACCTCTTGAATACGAATCAAAGATGTATCAAAGAGTATCGATATCGAATACATATCCAATACTTATTCATTTTCAAGCTTCGAAACCTCAATTTTATTATGTAACTTACACTAATTCTTACACTAATTAATAACTATTTTTCGAAGATATTTTTTAGGAAACTCATCGTAGGATGAGGGGCGGAGCAAAGGTTTTGAGGACCTGGTTTATTATTCAAATTTTTTTAAAAAATGGGGCCTTTATTTACAAACTTCTAGTTAAGTTACATTCTAAAATCAATTAAAACATTAAAAAATATTCTAACAAATCACTTAAAATTCGCTAGAAAAATCCCCAATCACCAATTCGCCAGAAAAATCGTCAATTCTAAAAATTGAATGCTGAAAATATTAACCCACCCAAGATGTGATGTTAAAAATCAAAATCCCTTAACATTTACACTACTTTATGATACTAATTATAAAGTGCATCACTTAATATTTGAGATTTGTAAAATACATCATTTAATATTTAGGGCCCCATATTTTTGGGGGTCCTGTGCGGTTGGGCACCTTGCACGGGCCCAAAACCACCCCTGCATAAAATTTAAACTAATTATGTTATATATCATGTCTACAAAATTTTACATTATTTTAAAATTATTTTAATACTCTATAAACGTACTAAACAACGAAGGTAAAATATAATTTTAAAATATTATGTGAAACGAAACTATTAATGATAATGAGTTGGAGTAGATAGACAAATTCATTCATCCCACGTTTAATAGACCTAACAACCTTTATTTACCAAAAAGAATAATATAATTGTCCTCTATCAAACCGTCAATAATTCCAACCAATAGTCAAAGCTCACACAACATAATGAACAGAAATCAAATCTATAAGTATATATAATCTAATTCTCCTTGGAGAAAAAGGAATAATTAACTAAATTATTTGACATGGAAACTTTAAAGTTCGCTATGTCTATATTAACTTTATATGTGAGCTCTCTAATAATTATTGACAACAGTTATCACTCTATTTTCTATAGAAGACCAAAACTTGCAAAGAATCATAAAACACTTTTCATATTTGGAGATTCATGGTTTGATGTTGGCAACAATAATTACTTCAATGCCTCCACTGCTTTCCAGGCAAACTTTCCTCCCTATGGAGAAACCTTCTTCAAATATCCTACTGGAAGATTTTCTAATGGTCGTTTAATCCTTGATTTCATTGGTATGTACTATGTTATTTTAATAAGCAATATTTAATTTTATCGAAGAGATCATTATTTTAGTACTTTTAAAATGGAAGGGTTATTAATTTAGTTTTTTAAATATTTTTTTATCATCATTTTAGTATTTGAAAGATTGAATACGTCACAAATTTAAATTAGTTTTTCATTTATATATAATAAAGGACCAATTTGTTGGAAACTTTTTTACTACTAATTTGAATATTAAATAATATAAAAAAAAAATCTCATTTTAATCCTCTAAAATCTAATTTAGTTATATCTAAAGATTAAAAGGTTACTGAATTGACTCTATGATATGTTACCATTAATTTGATTTACGGGATGATCAATTTAATAATAATGTTTTCAATTTTTCAAAGACTAAAAGTGCCACAAAACCTTTCAAAAATTAAGTTGATACATGAGTACGTTCATATTAAGTAATATAATAAGACTTTTTTTAGATATTATTGACGTTTGATAATACAAGACTGATTACAAGTTTTTAGAAATATTTAATAATTTTTTTCTTAATATATATAATTTAGTTAAAAATGTATGACACCAACTAATATATTGGCGCCATACAAGAGAATAGGTTTTTTCTTTGAAATAGTTAAAAAAGAACGGAAGAAGCATTTTAAGACATTTTTATGAGTTGTCATGTTTCCATTAATTTAATTTGCTGGTTCTGACCTTACTTGTTGCAGGCGAGTATGCAAAGTTACCACTGATTCTTCCTTATTTGGATCCAAGATCTCATAGTGAGTACATTTATGGTGTTAATTTTGCATCAGGAGGAGCTGGGGTTCTTGTTCAAACTCATCAAGGATTGGTACTCTTTTCTATGGTTTCCATATTTTTATGACATAGCAAGACGTATACTATTCTTATTTTCATCTTACATTATTATTTCACATCCCTTGATTTTTCTCCCCAAACTTAATGATACAAATACAATAGAGTAATATGTGATTTTGATGTTAAAAATGTCTATTTCAATAACATTGTCTTTAAAAGATTTTTATCATCAAAAGGTTGAAAACGTCATTAAATTGGTCCTCACCTTGTTACTTCTGTCTCTAACGGCGATAACGGTTCCTCGGTCTCTCGAAAACCTCATCGTCATGTGAATGGTCGAGACAATTGTGCCCAGCGCATTTAAAGTCGGGTTTTCCAATGATAGCATTGTAAGCTGACATGCAATTTACCACAAAGAACCTCACTGGAATGTTGCCCTGGTCTAGCATTCTTCCTAATGTAAACTTCATATTTACATAACCAAGAAAGCCAATCAAACTTCCTCTTTGTGGGATTAAATCCTTAGATTCTAAGCTCAACTTGTTGAAGAGGCTCCCCTCATGGCCCACAAATATGTGCTAAACCTCAAATCCTCCAAGAAACCCGGTCACCACTAATGGCTCATTATTTTTGAGGCATTTTGAAGGTAAGTCAAAATCTAAGAAGGACAATGTCTATGTCTTTTTGTTAAACTTTATTACTTTCTTAATTCAATTTAGTTTATGCTTTTTGTGTTATTTGGTTTACTTTGACAATTTAATCTCGTGATCAGGAATTAGCCACTTTTAAACGTATTTTAATTGTTAGATGTAAATGATAATCCTTGCCTAATTAATAGAATAATAAAGTAGACAAGTGAAAGATTATGTAGGACCAATTTATGATCTTAGCTTTCAACTAGTTATTGAATTAATGGCCCCTAGTATCTTTATGATTTCTCTAGTTTTAATTGCTTAAGTGACCATCTTGGGAATTAATTAGGGAAAAGATAATAATTAATGTTTGACCAATGACTAGTTATTGAATTGGTGGGTAATAATTGGCAAATAAGGTGGGTAACATACACTAAATCGAATTAAAGAGTAAAAGAAATAGACATAAGTGAACCAAAATTACTAGTCTTTCATAACTGTTCATCTCTTTCTTTTATCCTCTCTTTTTATGTTCTCTCTAGTGTGTTCTAAATCATCACTATTATTTTCGCGTCAAAAATTTCATAAGAGTCTAGTGAATGTGGTACTCATCATTGCTCCATGTGGATTCGACAGGGTGCACTTGCTGGCACACCCGGCGCGTGTCAGACTACATGCATATCATCATCTGTTCCAAGGGTTACAACATTTATGGTATGAATTGAAAGAAGCATGTATACTCATCTTTCACTATTCCTAACATAAGCATGAGCCAACACAACATTTGAATGGTAAACAAGCATCCAAAAGCATTAAGCATGACAAAAGATACTTTGACAAGAGAAATTATCATAGAATAACTTAATCAAGGGTATATCTTCATCATAAACCAAATTACATTATTCTCCAAGTACAAAAGGTTTAACAAAATCTGATGAAAGAAACTAAAAATTAAGGAAAGAGAAAGGGATAGAAAAACTCCATGAAGATTAAGTGTGGTTGGTGAGTGATCATCCTCCTTTCTCCCGGTGCGTACGCACGGGTCATGTGCTAGCGGAGAATAAAAATAAGGAATAAGGTTTTAAGATATGTTCATGGTGGCTTCCCTCTCTTTTATCCCTAATTAAGGTTTTGTGGTGTTTGGAATCTTAAAACATGATACGTTCCTCGAGTTGTGGCTGCCCATTATGTATTCTAGGCACTTAGGCTCTCACTTTGGGCCCACAAGCAAGCACCGTACAATAGTGGACATCGGAAGAGGCGCTCAGGCATTCAATTTTGGGAGCCTGGGCACTCAAGTCGCAACGATCAAATTTCTAATGAATGCTCAGACATTTAGATTCCAATTCTATAGTATTTAGTAATCTTTCAAGTTTTCCATGCTATAATTTTCAAAAGTTTCTAATGATCAATCCTTACATTCTCAAAGATGAGTTTTTGCCTATCAAAATCAAGAGGGAAAATTTGAGGACTCAGGTCATTATATCCGAACACACTAAGGTAGTGCTTGACCCAGTTTATTTTTCTCTTTAAAGTGATTTTTAAGTTAAAACTATAAATAAGAGGCTTAAAAAAAGTCATAAGCTATTGGCAATTTGATTTTTTAAAAAAAAAAAAAATTTGACCGACCGGGGAAGATTAAGATAATTAATGACATAATAATTAATGTATTTTCTCACAAATATCAATATTTTATACTTACAGAAAAATTTCAGGTTATACCTTTCAAGGAACAAGCAAGAAACTTCAAAAAAGTAGCGAATTGGTTGAGGAACAAGTTAGGCAAATCTGAAGCCAAAGTATTGTTATCAAGAGCTGTTTACATGGTTGCCGTTGGATCTAATGATTATCTTTGTCTTCCATTGACTCATTCTCATGTTCTTAACTCTTTCTCTTATTCGGAATATGTTGACATCGTTCTTGCTAACTTCACTTTCATTGTTAAGGTACAAATCATCCTTATTTATGTAGTTCCTTTGTCTTTGGTTATAACCAACCCTTTGAAGAATTTTATGCTTTGAATATAAGTAAATTTAATTATTTTCAATGTATTTAATAAATAAATGTCTAAAGTACTCCGTAATAATTATTTCACTTGTTATTTTTAATAAATATCTTTATCTTTATACAGTGAATATGATAAGTGGTGTTTTGAAAAAAACTATTATTTACTTACTTCTTTATTCAGCGTATAATTAGTTACTTTTATTTATAAGCAAAGACAAAGTGAATACTTATTTGATGGCTAGAAGGTAGAAATATTATTATTATCATAGAACTTTTAGAGATTATATATTGTAGCTTGTTGGCTCATGGAATTCATATGATAGATAGAACAAAATCCCACTCTTCTTTATAATTGGTTATATATGTGAGTAATATATAGTGAATTAAAGATTACTCAGAGCAATGTATGATGCTACAACTAAATGTAGTAGAGATAAATGTCATTTTAATTTTTAAAAGTTGAAAAGTATTACTAATTTAGTTCTTGAATTATTTTTGTTATCATTTTCATTCTTAAAAGATTGAAAATTTCATTAAATTTGTATTCTAATTTTATTTTTTTTTATAGGCAAAAATGCACTCATAAATATTTGAGTTGAAGAGCTATTATTTAAAGCTTTATTACTCTTTAGCCATTGAACTAACTAGCAATTGTATTATAGTTGACAGAAGGAAGTAATAGATGACCAATTTTTTGACGTTTCAACCTTTTAAACACTAAAATAATAACACAGACATCTTTAGAGAATTCAAATGTTACTTTTTGTCATAACTTTAGTTGTTGAAAGATCGAAAATGCTACGAAACTCGTCCTCCATTATTGGTCTTTTCTGTTAACTGGAGGATTAATGTGTTGATGTTTTCAATCATTCAATAATTAAAATGTAGACAAAAACCATTCAAAACTAAGTTAATAACACTCGTATCTTTGAAGAATGAGAATGACATTTATCTCCTTTTCTTTTTAAGATAATTACTCTGATTTACTAGGCACAATGCAACTATTTGTTGAAGACTTTCATCATCAAAACTTGGTTTAAATACATATTGAAGAGTATATATCATGTTTATGATGCATATGTCATTATTTTTCATTTACTATTTTGATGAGGGTATTTGAGAGTTTCTATTACCAAGTGACATGCATGTTTCTGATTGATATTGGTCATTGAAGGATATATATAAGAGAGGGGCAAGAAAATTTATGTTCATGAACATGCCACCCTTGGGTTGTCTTCCAGCCAGCAGAATTATTCAATCAGAAGGAAATGGTAGTTGCTTACAAGAACTTCAAGACCTTGCAAGTTTGCATAATCAAGCTCTATCTATCATTCTCTTACAATTGGAGAAGCAATTAAAGGACTTTAAATTTTCTCTGTTTGATTACTATGCTAATCTCACTCAAATGATCAATCATCCCTTTGAATATAGTAATTTTTTGAATTAGCCTGCAATAGCACTAAAAAAAATAAATTACACTTTAGATTATGATAAACTAATTTGTTTTTGTGCAGAACCATTTTGTAGTATTTAGCATTTTCCTTGTTTTTGTTTTTTCAAAAGCTCCATAGGAGCTAGCAAAAAAAAGTAATTATTTCTCTAAAGTAACTAATCATATATGCTGCCCTTATTCTAAATTGCGATTTTGTGAATTTATAACTTAAAATTGTTGTTGTGATTTGGTGTAGGTTATAAGGAAGGAATATCAGGATGTTGTGGAAGCGGACCATTTAGAGGAGGGTACACTTGTGGGGGGAAAAGAGGGGTGAAACAATTTGAATTATGTACAACCCTAATGAATATATATTTTGGGACTCTTATCATCTTACAGAAAGAGCTTATAAACAGTTAGCAGCTCAAATGTGGAATTATTATATGAGAGGTCTCTTCTAAGCCATGATAGTTTCTTGTATTTGAGAGATTATTTGTTTAAACCCTTACTTGTTCTCTTTCGATGAGGTAATGTAAGTTTATGCCGATACTAACTATATATTAACAAAATATCATCATTTACTAATACTTTTGATATCGAATTAGGCCATATTTTTTTGGTACATCAGAACGTTAAAACAAAACAGAAAACAACTAAGGCCTGATTTAAACAGTTGACGTTAATTCATCAAAAACAAAACTCCTAGCTGAGCAGGATAAGTTTCTCAAAGCGTACATTGAGCATTTTCCGCAGATCTTTGTTTTGTGAGCCAATCTAAACATGCATTAACTTTTCTTAAGGTATGTTCAAGATTGACCACCCAATCTCAACGTGTATTAGTTGCTGAATAGCTATGAGCAATGCTGCATACTTATGCGTCTAAAAATGATTCTCCAAAATTGTTCTAATAGCTTCCAAAGAGTCAGAATGAAAAATCGCTAACCTGTACCCCTTGTCCCAAGCCACCAACAGACCATAGAAGATAGCATACATATTGGAAAGAAAATTAGAAACAATCCAAAAATCCACGGTTAATAAGTTAATTAATGTCATCAATATCAACAAAAGGAACCAGCTTACATATAATAGATAATTATGTAATTACTAAAGAATAAATTTTTTAGGTATAAATACACGGTTAGAATAGACCTTTCATGGTTATGCTAACAAATCGTTTTTTCATAAGCAAAATTTATATCAACGGTAGCTAATCCAACAAAAAAAAAGAGTACTACCTCCAGTCCAAAATATAAATTCTTAGCCCATTTTTTATTTGGTCCATATTATAAGCTTCTACACATAAATTTAAAGAAATTTATTATATTTTTTCAACTATTTTATGTTTCCAAAGTTAGATCATCAATAAAATATGGTATAATTTGATATTTATAAGGTTAAAACTAAACAAAAATAATTAATACTTCTAAAATCAATAATTTAATTACTTTTCTTAAATTGTGTAAAACATGGCTAAGGGTTTATATTTTGGACTAGAGGTTGACTGTGTTTGGCACAACTAGCTTATAACTTATTCAAGAGCTAATAGCTTGTAACTTATAACTTATGGGTAAGTGGAGATGTTTGGTGACAACAAGCTTATAGCTTATATAAACTACTTCAAGTATCTTATAGCTTATGAAAAATAGCTTTCAATAATTGTTTCATATTCTACCCTCTAGTGGTTTATTACATTTTACTCTATTAAATAATTTATTACATGTAATTATTACTTGTCCTTTTAAGTCATTTAACAAATATAAGCTACCTAATAAGCTAATTTTATCGAACATCTCTAAGTCACAAGTCATAAGTTATAAATTACAAGCTATAAGCTACAAGTCATAAACTATAAATTAGTGTTACCAAACAGAACTGTAATATTAGTATACTAGTATAGAGAATCTTTTTATAGTGACTCTTTTTATTTTAAAACTTTTCCTACTTTAAACTTAGATTGAAGCACTATTTTCTCACTTTTATATATGAGGGATACCATACGTATCGGATTTAAGGATATGTCTATCCTTGAAAAATGTAATATAAGAGACATGTAAGATACGTAAATATAAATCTTAATATTTATCTTAATTAAAAAAGTTTATAATAAAAAATTTAGTTTTAAGTTCTTAAATCCAAATAAATAACTATAAAATGCAAACAACTAATTATTTATTGTAAGTTAAAAATGAAAATAATATCAATTTTGTCTCTCCTCGACCATCATTATCAGTCAATAGGACAAAAAATTAGATTTTGATTTCGCTACTTTTCTTCTGCGTAATTTCAGTACGTAATTCACAAGAATCCATGCTTTCGAGCCTCACTTCAATCTAAATTGTGTAACACGCTGCGGTACCTTTTTTTTTTATTTTATGGATAACTAAAGACTAATTCCTTCGAGACGTAGAGATTATTAAAGTGAATTTTGCTTCTACTAACAAAGCCTCTACTATATGCACGGTTCGAACCCATGTCAGCATGTTTAAAAGACTCAGTAATCTATCAACTATGCCAGGTTTTATTGGTTAACACGGTCCATCCTACAACTATAATTCTATATATTTACAGCCACATAGTTATTTATATACTCATAATATTATTATCATTAATTGTCTCAATTGGTAAGCACATGAAAACATGCATATATGAGTAATCAGTTTCAATTTCTAGTTAATGTATTTTTCTATTAAAAAATACTATTACCATTAATGATTAATAATATTAATAATAACAAAATTAGATTTCATTATATTTCTAATAATTTGTTTATATAATGTAAATTAAAGTGATATATTTAATTTTAAAAAATATTTTAAGTATTTAATTTGTAAAAAAAATATTAATTAATTATTTTTTAAATTTGATCTTGACCAATATGTGATTGGGTTCAATTTTTTGGTCCTCACATTTTTTTTAATCTCCAAACCCAACCTAGACCCACTTTGCCTATCCCTATGCACCCGTGCTGGTGCCTATATAATAACTCACAAACCGATTCTATTTTATTTTCTAATATATAGAATTTTTGTCATGGCTTCCAATTCCATGTCTTTTTTGGCCTTTTATTTTTCCCTTTTTATTCTCAATTTATCTGATCTCTCACTTTCCTACAGCATCATTTGCCTGCCAGAAAAACAAACACCTTTATTCATATTTGGAGATTCTCTCTTTGATGTTGGAAACAATAACTACATTAATACCACCACTTTTCTCCAAGCAAACTTTCCACCATATGGGGAAAATTTCTTCAAGTATCCTTCTGGAAGATTCTCTAATGGACGTGTAATCTCAGATTTTATAGGTATATTTTCTCACTACCTTTTCTTTTTTTTACGTATTTGAAGCAATATTTTTATTTGATTATATATGTCTTAGAATTTGGGTTTGAGCTTAACTCACCCTCAAAAGCTAGTTTGTAAGATAAGGATTGTCACATTCTTATAAATTCAATGATGGTCACATCACTGGCCGATATACAATTTTTTTGCAGCTGAATATGCAAATTTGCCACTAATTCCGCCATATATGCATCCTGGATACAAGAATCAGAATATCTATGGGGTGAATTTTGCATCAGCTGGAGCTGGGGCTCTGGTTGAAACTAATCAAGGACTGGTACGCTCTTTTTTTATTTCTAATTAACTTATGAAAATACAAGAAATGGAAAAAAAATCTTGATCATTATAAATTATAAAGTTATTAAAATGTGATATATAATATAATTCATTGGATGAAGGAATGAAAATTATAGCCCCTGTTTGAAAAGTAGGAATTCAAGTATTCAACAAACGTGATGAATTAGCCTGATAATAATCAGAATGTATAACTAAAGAGAATAGACACATTTTGATTATATATTTGAAAGCAGAAGGAATTTGAAAGAGCAGAGGAAACCAGAGCTTTTGATGTGTGTAGAATGAGTGAAGTGGACTTATGCATGATTAGATTCACTCAGAATTGATTTTGACTTAAAAGGTTCGATGAGAAGTAACTATTTGTTGTTTTTGATTTTACTCAAAATTAATTCGGCTCCTAATCAATTAATCGAATCAATTCTTATTAGAATTAATTTTGGGAATTTAATCTAAATATGTTAGTTCTTAGTTTACACCCTGCTTTATTTTTCTTTTGCTTTTCTAGCCTTTATTTTTTTTTTTAAATAATTACGGCTATTAGAATTTTAAGATGCTGTTGATTTTGTTTTTCTAATTTAATCCTTAATTAATAAATGTACATCTTAATTTTTTTTTCATCACCTCTTTTTTCATCTATTATATTTCTCTATCTATTTCTCTCTTCATTATAATATATAATAAAATGAAGATAATTTAGTTTATTTATAATAGACTTTTGTCATAATTAATTATTTTTTAATATTTATGCAACAATCTTAAAAAGCAATAAAAAAAATGCAGAAGTAAATGGCCGTTAATTTCAAGATAGGTCAAAAATTATAACTTTTATGCCAAATTAGTTTTCACTTTTATAAAGCAATTAAAAGTTTGGATCTTTTATGGTTTCAATTCACTCAAGAATTAAATCAGAGCCACACCAAACAAAAAAATGGTTCAATTTATTAGACCAAATAAATTTTGATGCACCGGAAACGGTTTGGTTTTGAGCCGATTCCATTTTGATTTAAATTGGTTCAAATCAATTTTAAATGTATAAATTGCAATAATTCCCTTGAGGTTTGGGGAAATTGCACTTCACTTCAAACTTCATCAAAATTAGTATTCCACCCCATTTTGGTCCGCTAACTAACATTTTTTTCCCGTCAATCTATCACATAAGTATTAAAAATAATTTTTAATGTTAATAGATGATCTAGAACTTATATATGTGACAAATTGGCATAACACAAACGTCAGCATTATAGCAATTAACTAACAATTTTACCTTGCCAGTTTGATACATCAACCTTAAAATTAGTTTTTAAAGTTAACAAATGGACATCTTTGTAGATGTGATAAATAGGAACGATAAAAACGTTACTTAGGTCAGCAATCAACAATCAATTATTAAAGAAATGAGTTGAATACTAATTTTGGTGAAGTTTCGGGTGGAGTGTAATTTCTCTAAATTTTAAGGGAGTTATTAAAATTGACCCATTTTAATTTTTATGCTAAAATCTCGATTCCAAACGAATGAAATGGTTTAAAATTAAAATTTGTGAAATTAAAGTCAATGAATACATAAACAAACAAAATGATTGTTGTTACCAGAAAAACAAACAAAATAATTGTTGTTTTCCTTGTATCCAGAAACAAAATTGAAAAGTCGATCAATATCATCCTCTTTTACTTTAAAATGTCAATATCACACTATTTCATCATTTTGAATTAAAAGTTCATGGCACCCAGTTTTAAGATGTCAATTGTTAAACAATAATTGGTGCCACCCTCTCTTGATTTTTAGCATGCAAAATTATAAAATTGTCTTCATTTCTTGAAATAGTTTTTCGAAAAATTTCTGGAAGAGGATTGTCGGTAACTTCTTTTAAAATACGTTATCAAAAAATGGTCCAAAAATACATTATGATTTGTTTCTGGAAAACTAATCCAATTTTTTTTCAGAAAAACACATAAAAAAAAATTTGAATCAGTATTTTCGAAAATTATAAAGGATTATTTTATACTTTCGCATTTAAAAATTAAAGTGGGGGTTGTGCCACACCAAATTAATAGATTTGGATTTGTTGTTGTTAACAGTACTTGTTTCTGATACGCTGACCAAAAAAAAAAAATAGGAAACAAAATAAATTGTGCAACTGCTGAAAAGGTGAAATTAGTTTAAAATTTTGTGAAATTAAAGTCGATGAGAACATAAATTAACAAAATAATTTAAAATTGAAATTTGTGAAATGAAAGTCGATGAATACATAAACAAACAAAACGATTTAAAATTGAAAAGTCAGAGTCTTAGTGCCCCATCAATGAAAATAAAATTTTGAAAAGTCAATATCATCCTCTTTGACTGACAATATCACATTATTTGATCATTTTGAATTAAAATAGCACCCAGTTTTATAGAGATAAATTGTTAAAAAAAAAATTATTAACTGATTAATTTATATTGATGTTTTTTTCTGAAATAATATTTTGTGTTCTAGTCCTGCCCATGTCGAATCCACGTGAAAAATAAAATAAAGTTCCAAATAATTAAAATATAACACAAAAAAAGAATCATTTTTTTGTTCAATAAAAAAATCCTTTGAAGTAACAAAAGTTTATAACTACGTGTATGGTTATAAACTTTTGATAAAGAGACTCTCTCAATTTAAAACCGATAAAACTTGAACTAAACCATACATGATGTTGTTATATACTATGTCCACTAATCGGTGGTTAGTTGACATACTTATTTTTCTTAATTCGAATCCGATCATAACTTGTGATGAAAAATACTTCTACTGAGAGAGTTAATATTAATCCTATCATAATGCGAATATGTATATATCTAACTCGAACATGTTATATCTTATAAAAAAATTGACATGATTAACTAAAAATTATACACTAGCACTATAAGAAACAAAACTAGACTTGATGAGCGTTTTGGATCTGATTAAAATTAAATTAGATGTTAGTCTTGGTTCCATATTGTGGTTGGGAGCAATTATATTTTTGCAAATTGGTGTGTTAATCCTCTTGGGTGTATTTATGGTTGATGGTGCTGTTTCTATGTTTTTTTTTCTTTTGCTAGAATCTGTCCTGATATACTGTATTGATTGAGTCTCATATGAACATCTCTTGTACTCCTCGATATTCATCAATATATTCTTTGGTTAAAAAATATATAGACTAATGGAAATATAACGACAGAAACTAAAATGTAAATAAAGACACAAATAAAGAATAAAAAAAAAGTTTTATACATATAGGGATTAAAATGAAAATGAAAAATAAGTATAAGGACTAAATAGTTAATTTAACCTAATATAAATTTATTACACCACTTTAAAAAAATGTTTCTCTTAATACCTGTGACCATTTTTATATTCCTATTTTAGGTGATAAACTTGGAAAAACAGGCAAATCTCTTCACAGAAGTTAGCAAGCAATTGAGACAGAAATTGGGAATTGTGGAAGCCAAAAAATTACTATCAAGATCTGTTTACATATTTAGCATAGGAGGCAATGACTATGGCACCCCTTTCCTTACAAACTCAACTAGTGGTGTGCTTCTTCCTTACCCTCAACAAGAATTTGTAGATTTTGTCATTGGCAACATTACAGCTGCTATCAAAGTATGATAACATTAATTTGAACCACAATTTACCTCATACTTGGATCAAATTCTTTTCAGTTTGATTTGTTTCAAATTATTGGGTCTATTTGGTTTTTATTTTTATTTTTTTCTATACAAATTACAAAAAAAAAAAAAATAGAGCACAGAACAAAGGAAAAAAAACATAAATAAAAATGCAAACTAAACAGACCTGTAGTAATTCCAGTTTTTTAACATGGTATTTTTAATTACATATAGGTAATTTATAATGAAGGTGGAAGAAAATTTGGGTTTGTAAATGTGGGACCTATAAGTTGCTTTCCTCTTCTAAGAAGGTTCATTATTAATAAAACAAGCATAAGTGCATGCTTGGATGAGGAAGCTTCAGCACTTGCAAGACTACACAATAATGCTCTTCCCAATACACTTAAAAAGCTTGAGAAAGAGTTAAAAGGATTCAAGTACTCAGTTACTGACTTCTACAATGCACTTCTTGAATTAATGAAGTACCCTTCAAAATATGGTATATGCATTTTATTACACTATTACACATATATATTTTTTTCATAATAAGAAAGTACAACAATCGAGAATTGAACTCAATATCCATACACTCATCATGTTCTCATATGCTCATGTTTTTAAGGTTTGAAAGTGGAAAATGCAGCTTGTTGTGGAGGTGGTGAATATAGAAGAGATTATAGTTGCGGAGGGAAAAGAGGAATTGAAGAATATGATTTATGTAATAATGTTAATGAATATGTGTTCTTTGATGCTCTTCATCCCACAGAAAAAGCAAGTGAACATTTCGCCAAACTAATGTGGAATGGGAACAAAGATTTCATTATATCATCTAATTTGAAACAATTGTTTCTCTATATTTAAAGACTGTTTATATATCCTTCATCCAATAGAATATATATATTTCAATAAAATATAGTTTTTAATTTTCTTATTTATTATCATTTTATTCATAATTATATTGATAATTTCAAGGACGGAGCTAGCTAGCCAAATTTTATGGGAGGCCACATATTTTGGTCTCTAAAATGTATATTTATGTTACGACTTTGTTCTGAAAATATTTTTGCCATAATTTTGTGAATTTTCAAAAATTACATTGTGTGAATTGTTAGAAGTCTCACATCGGCTACTAATATGACTATCATTAAGTTTATAAGGATATGACAATCCTTATCCTACAAGCTAGCTTTTGGGAGTGAGTGAAACCTAAACCCAAATTGTAAGATAAATCAATTCACATAGGCTAAAACTCTCTTCCATTTTTCGAAATGTGTCTAAGGGCATTTTAACATTGTCTGAATCGATTCACACTATTGTTTTTCTTATAAATAGCAGTTTTTACACCCTGTTTCAAGAGAGAACGTTTAAGACTTCATAGTAAACACAACCTTAAAATGAATCGAACTTACTCGATTTTTACTTGATATTTGGCTCGTTAATTGGCTTGATGATCATTTAATTATGAACTAAATATAATCAACTTGAGCAAAAACTTAATAAGTTTGTTAATTAAACGAACCGAACTTGAGTTAAGGACACAATTTAAGGGCATTTTTGTTTATAATTTTGATTTGGTAAAAATTACTTTTGATTAAAGTTAAAAATATTAACTTTCATTAGATTTTCACGATTTTTGTACATCAATAATTTTAAACATTAATTTTTATTTCGGTTTGTGTATTTTTCACTTTTTATTCTAATAAAATCTAAATCAAACGAGCGTTAACTTGTTTGCTTCGTAAACTAACTCAATAAATAATTTGATAAATACAACATATATAATTTTTTACAAAACCTTCTACTTTGATTTGGATGTTCATAAATATCAATTGCTTCAAACTTTACTTTTTAAAATTTGTATTTAGTTTCATTTTATTAAAAAATAATTTCAATATTTTTTTATTTTAGTTTTACTAGATAGAAGAAAGTAAAAAAAACAAATTTTAAAAAGTCAAAAACTTCAACTTAATTATGAGTTGAATAATTCGTAAACTTGAAACCAGTCGAATTTAAACTGAAAAATTAATTAATAAAAAACTTGATTTAAGTTCAATTCGATTAAGCAAATTCTAATTGAGCCAAATTAAATTGAGACAAATTTGACTTAGTTAATTTTCAATTCTAAATTATTATCTATTTATTTATTTCAGATTTTTTAAAATTTTAAATCTTGAAAATTAAAAGTTAGTAAATGAAAGTTTTATATTAGAAGCTATCTTTATTTATTAACACCGATTAAAATTCAATAATAATTAAAATTCAATAATAATAATAATAATATACTAGTGTGTATTGGTAGTAGATATTTTAAGAATATTTCTTTAATATACTTTTTTCAGTGGTCACTTTTAACCGAATCACCGAAATTAAGGAATGGAAGTTATTTTATTAAATTTGTCTTAAAATAAAGTTTTTTTCTAACAAACTCTACTAATAAATGCTTTTTTCTCTTCTTTTTTCAATTTGTCTTTATTTTTATTAAATTTTCTCTCTCATATTATTTAATTTTCTTAAGAATACTTGTTATATGAAAAACATATTATCATTAATTAAATTTTTAATTATTACTAATTGAACATTAAAAAAGAGTAAAATTATAACTTTTTAATAATTACAATAAATGGTAGTTTACATTTTAGACTAAAAAAATTTTTAGTCGGTGACCTACATTGAAGATAGGGAGAATATTTGGAACCGTCGTCGGGTATTGGAATTGGGAAACAGTAGTGAAATTGTCTGTCACTCTGTCGGGACCGTTTACTGGTGAGAAAATAAATAAGGAAAACTCTTGCTGCACTATAATTATTCTTCTACTATCATTTATTTATTACTTTACCGTTTTTTAATAGAATAATGTTATATCTTTTTAAAATATTTTTTTAAATATTTTTTTAATTATTAAGTGGAAAATATATTTTATAATTTTAAGATAAATGTATTTAATTTTTTTTTTAATACATACTTTAAAAGGAATTAAAAAATATTTAAAAGGATATTTAGAAGATAAATCATTATTCATTTTAATATTTTTTTTGTCAGTCAACTTTTTCTTTTATTTTTTCTTTGCTACTAATATTTTCTTTTGAATTAAACAAAAAACACACATTATTATTTATATTTTCCCTCCTCTCCCATTTTGTTTATTCCCTTCTAAAGAGGGGGATAACCACCGAGTCCCTCTTTTACGCAAAAAAATCCTTTTGTTTCTCCCACCGATTACTTCCCCATTCCCTTCCCTACTTCATCGCATCGGAACTCTCATAATTGATTATGTCATTTATTAATTATAATTAACCCTTCTCTCAATTAAGTTTCTCGTTGCATTCTACTACATCTGTCTCAAAATGTAAGATCTTTTAGAATAATATTGTGAAAATTAAAAAAAATGGTTAATTTAATTAAATTCATTAATTTTGTTTATTAATTTTTAAATTTATTCTTTCAATCTCTTTCTATTACCTCATTCTCTATTAATTAATGTTCATCAAAATTAGTTGAGTAGCAAGGATATAATGATAAAAGAAAATTAAATGTGCATAAAAATTCTTAAAAAATCCTATAAAATGGGTCAAACAAAAACTCTATAAAATTTTATATTTTAGAACGAAAAAAATATTAACAAAGCACATTTCTTTTATAATTCTATTATGTTAATTCCATTTATTTATTTATTTAAGTTTAAAATTAATCAAGATTAATTCGAGTTGTAAATTAATTGTTTGTAAATAATTAATGGTGTACAACCATAATTTTTCTTAAATATATAGCGCCATTCACCTAATAGAAAATGACAGTTTCTTTTTTCTTCTTTTACTAGTTAGGTATATTTATTAATTAGATGTGAATTGATTATGTGGTAGATTAAATATTAAACACTCTTTCAAAAAAAAAAAAATACTACTATTGTGAAATATGGATGATTTAAGTCAAAAATTGAAGTACGTTCATTATTTATTAGGACAGTATTTAGTATATATTTCTAGTACTATTTATTAGTGCAAATCTTACACACAGCAGTGATAAAAAAAAAAAATTAACATAAAAAAGTACTACTATAAGTGTATTAATAAACAATAATAATACACTAAATATTTTTCTCTTTGATGTGACTTGACTTTAATTAGGTTGAGTTCGCAATTAAACTTTACTAATATAGACCTATATACGTAAGTAACTGGGATTAGATTTTTCTTAGTTTAGTTAGTATGCATGATTTTTTAAGTTCAAACCTAACATACTTAAATAAATATATGTGACCAGTTATGCTCACTAAAAAAAATATTTAACAACAGAGAAAATAAGATTGTCACAATAAAATAATTGTTATTTACGAATATTTTTATAAGTTCCATTAAATTAGTTACCAACTTTCTATTGATTATATACCCATAATATTTATATTAATAAATAAATATAATAAATATGTTAGTATAAATAATTAATATATACAAGTAATTTATAGAGCGTTAATATAAATCAGTAATAATTATAAAGATAAAGTTTAAGGCAACCGAAACTAACCTAACAAAAGCCAAAAAGAAACTTTTGTGTGTTAATGTGTTAGTCACTGAACATGACGTTGTTAATTACTTCCGTAACTAAATCAGCTGTTAACATACTTTTTCATTAGTGACCACTTTTGTCGGTGGCTAAACATTTTTTTTAATAATGTCTATAAATGGACAGAGGAAGCCAGAACTGATAAAGAACTTAACACACAGAAAATCATTGCTCTGTCTACTTGAGTTGTAATCAAGAATGGCAAGGGTTTGTTCCAGCGTTAATGTATCAAGGTGTTTGGTGACCATAATGTTATTTTTATTTGAGATATTAATAAGAAAAGGATGTTATGGTAAATTGATGAAAATGGAGAAAGAGGAGAAAGCATTGTTTGTGTTTGGGGATTCACTGTTTGACCCAGGAAACAACGTATACATAAAAAACAGTGACAAAAAATCATCATCACTGGGAATACTTCATTGGCCCTATGGCGAAACTTACTTCAAACATCCAACTGGATGATTCTCAGATGGTCGCATAGTCCCTGATTTTATCGGTGAACTTTCTCTTTTCCTTTCATACTCCTCCCTTCTCTGTGTCATCTTTTCTTATCTATTTTATATTATTTAAACAAATGATATCTATTTCTCTAATGACACTATTCAAGGAGTCATAAAAAAATATTAACAAGTGTTGTTTTTTTTATTCTTGAAAGGATATCAATTTGTTCGGAATTCGACATAATAACGCTAGTATTTTTTATTCACTCACAGAAACATATATCTGAACAGCGAAACAGAGGAAGAAAGGAGAGGGTATTTATCACTCAATTCATTCACAAACTTAATTCCAAAACAACTATAAGATATGTCTTTTATAGTCTCAGGTACACAATAGAATATGAAAACTTAAAAGTGAGATAGTAATGGTATATGATCTATAATTTCAACTCTGAAACTACATTAAGGTAAGTAATTAAATTTCCTCCTGGTAAATTTATGTACATATGTTGAAGACTTAAGACCAATATATTTTTTTCTTCCCTCTTAAGATAGTAGCTACTTATGAGGCCGTGCTAATAATTGCTTGATTTAAATTTTTTTATGAAGTCATTGAAGGTTGAATTATTTAATAAGTTAAAAAAAATACTAGAAACGATACAAACTTAATTTAAGGTAGGCAAATGGCAATGTTGGTTAAAAAATTTAAATCAAATGATTATTAGCACCGCCTTATAAGTAGCTATTATCTTTAGAGCGAAGAAAAAAAAAAAAAAATTAATCCTTTAGTCTTTAACATATGTACGTAAATTTATTTGGAGGAAATTTAATTTCTTAGTTTTTGAGTTGAAATTGTAGACCATATACCATGACTACTTCACTATTAAGTTTTCATATTCTATATTGTGTTATTGGGCCTATAAAAGGCATATCTTATAGTTGTTTTGGAATTAAGTTTGTGAATGAATTGAGTGATAAATACTCTCTCCTTTTTTCCTCTGTTTCGCTGTGTACATATATGTTCATGTGAGTGAATAAAAAATATTGGTATTATTATGTTCAATTTTTTTTTTTTTTTACTAATTCTAGTAAGACAAGTGTCTTAATAGATAAATATTATTTAGGTCTTTTAAGAATGCTAGTGTCATTAATTTATAGGCAATAAAAGGTTTTTATTTTTATTTTTATCTTTAAAAGGTTGAAAACGTAAATTAGATTGGTCCTCAAATCCCATTATTGAGAGGAGTAATGGAGACGATGAACTAATTTCGTGAAGTTTCAAAATTTTAACGACTAATTAAAATAATAAAATGAACATGTTAGGAGGATCAAAATATAATTTTTTGACACCATTATAGTTTTTTGGGAGATTAAAATGTCATTAAATTGGATCCAATCAACATGCTGGTCTAGTGGTTAGGGAGTAAAACTTTGCGTAGCAGCTTTCCGGTTCAAATCTTTGCGAACGCACTTTGACCTATAAAAAAAAGTTATTAAATTAGGGTATGTTTGTTTTAAAATTTTATTTGGTCAAAATCACTTTTTAATTAAAGTTAAAAATAAAAACTTTCATTGAATGATCTTAATTTTTATGCATTAATAATAATTTCATCAATAATTGATTAAATCTTTGTTTTTATAACTTTTATTTTTTATTCCACTAAAATTTAAATTAAACACACACTTAATCTTACATTATAAATATATGAACACATGATTAACTTGATGAAGTTTTAGATATTTATTAGTTTGCAAGTTCAAGAATGTAATTTGATATATATATCATTCTTGTCTTGTGTGTGTTTTGGATGGTTGTAGCTACTTTTGCAAAGTTGCCTATAATTTCACCATATTTGCAACCACACCCAACTCCGTTTACATATGGTGCTAACTTCGCTTCAGGTGGAGCTGGTGTTATCCTTGGTTCAGAAATGTTTATTAATGTAAGTTTTTCGATCCCTAAATAATAACTATTAAATTTCATGGAAAAGTAATTAACTCTATGTTTGGGACTAGGGAAAATGGATGGAAAATAGAGGAAAAGAAAATGGAGAGGAGGGAAAATGGGAAAAAAAAATAATTTTAAATTTTTGTTTCTTAAAATTAATTTTTCCTTCTATTTTTCCCTTAAACCAAACAATAGAAATTGTTTCGTAATGCGTAATTCTCTGTTCTTCTATTTTCTTTCTATCTAGCCAAACAAAGCATAAGTGAGACTGATCGAGAAAGCTAGCACATTTAATTATTGTCTAGTTAATAATTTTCATGCTCTGTCGTGCAGAACTCCTAGCTCAATAGTTGACAATGTGTCAATATATATGTAGAGGTGCGGGGTCGAATTTCTATGTGCACAAATCCCTCTTTCATAGTGGGACCTAGGCCCACTCCTATTTAATAAAATAATACTCTTTATTTTGAGGTGCATGAGTGGTAAAAAAATAAAATTGCAATAACCTTTCTTAGGTTTGGAAAAAATTGCACTTTATCCTAAATTTCATTAAAATTAACATTCCACCTCATTTTAGTTCGTTAACTAGTATTTTTGCCACATGAATCTATTACATAAGTATTAAAAATAATCTTTAATATTAATGGATGGTCAGAATTTGCATATGTGATAAACTGACATCACATAAACATTAGCAGTATAGTAGTTAACTAACGTTTTTAAAGTTAACAAATGGACAGATGGGAACGACAGAAATGTTAGCTAAGTCAGCAATCAACTGTCAACGGTTAAAGAAATATGATGGAGTGCTAATTTTGGTAAAGTTTTAGGTAAGGTATAATTTCCCTAAACCTTAAGGGGGTCATTGCAAATTACTCAAAAAAAATACAAATAAAAAGGAAAGAGGGAGAAAATGCAAGAGATAATAAATGGTGCGATAAGAAAGAAAGAAAAAAATCCTAAAAAAAAAGTAGTGGTAAAATCACCCGAGATAAATAGTATGTAATAAGTGCAAGAGTTATGGTTCGAATTATGGAGAGATGACAATAATTAGGAGATAAGTTAGACTATGTATATAAGGTTTATTTTGGAAGGGTTGCGCAGCTTATGAAAGTAGCTTATGGATTCTTATAAGCTATTTTCAACTTATTTTCATAAGTTTCTTGAAGTAGCTTATTAGAATAAGCTGTTTTTAGCTTATTCAAGTAAGTTTTACAATTTTTTCTACGAAAAAACTATAATTTGAAAATAATACTCTTTATTTTGAGGTGCATGAGTGGTAAAAAAAAGGGTAAATTGCAATAACCTCCCCTAGGTTTGAGGAAATTGCACTCTACCCTAAATTTCATCAAAATTATTATTCCATCCTATTATAGTCCGTTAACTAGAATTTTTGCTACATCAATCTATCACATAAGTATTAAAAATAATCTTTAATGTTAATGGATGGTCCAAAATTTGCATATGTGACAAACTGACATGACAGAAACATTAGCAGTATAGCAGTTAACTAACGTTTTTATCTTGCTAGTTTGCTACATCAGCCCTGAAAATAGTTTTTAAAATTAACGAATGGACAGATGTGAACGACAGAAACGTTAGCTAGGTCAGCAATCAACCGTCAACGGTTAAAGAAATGGGGTGAAGTGCTAATTTTTGTGAAGTTTAGGGTAAAGTATAATTTCTCTAAACCTTAAGAGGGTCATTGCAATTTACTCAAAAAAAATACAAATAAAAAGGAAAGAGGGAGAAAATGTGAGAGATAATAAATGGTGCGATAAAAAAGAAAGAAAAAAATCATAAAAAAAAAGTAGTGATAAATCACCAAGATAAATAGTACGTAATAAGTGTAAGAGTAATTGTTCGAATTATGGAGAGATGACAATAATTAGGATATAAGTTAGATTATGTATATATTAATGTCTCTTATAGAATTTTAAAAAAAAAGGACACAGATCTCATTTTGTTAAATTATATTTAATTGTTTATAGGCTAAAGTGCTTTTTATAGGTCAGTGCGTTCACATGGGTTCGAACCGAGAACCTACTACTCAAAGCAGTACTGCTCAACTATCTGATCAACCCGTTAGATAAATTATATCTATTTAAATATTATGTTTATCCACTATAAATCTATAATACCATTTTATTGATTTTTTTCCACAAAATGTCATTTAATTGATTTTGATTAATAGCCTCTTGGGCTAAATGTTCCAATGTTGCAGTAGGTGACCCTAAGGTTGTATCTATTGATCAGCATTGTGGGCAAAGCAAAAGTTTTAGCAAAAGTTTTGGAAGTCTCGTTAATTATTCTAATTTTTCTTTTTTTTTAAAATAAGGTCTTCTATTCACAAACTTCTATATACACAAAATTCTGAAATGCTAATTCGAATCCAAGAGAAGATGTTAAAAGTCAATTCCTTGTCATTTAGTCTACTTTATAATTCTAATTGTAAAGTACATCATTTAATATTTGAGGTCTATCAAGTACATCATTTAATAGTTGGGCCCCATATTTTTGGGGTCCTGAGCGGTTGGGCACCTTGCACAGGTCTAAAACCGCCCCTGATTAACATTATATATATATATATATATATATATATATATATATATATATATATATATATATGCACCTACATATATTAATAAATCTACAAGATCAAATTTGGGAATGATTTATTTAAAAAGTACTTAATTAATTATAATTTTCAGATTGATCTTGGAACCCAAATGAGGTATTTCAAGGAAGTAAGGAAGTCATTGAAGCAGGAAGTAGGAGATAAAGGAGCCAAGAGAGTTTTGGAAAATGGTGTTTACTTATTCAGTGTTGGAGGAAACGATTACTTTGCCTTTCGTTACAAAAATCCAAACACCACCAAGTCATGTAGGACAGCATTCGTTAACCAAGTCGTTGGCAACCTCACTAACGTATTCAAGGTAAGGAAAATCCAAACACTAACTTATTTATTTCATTTTTAGCTTTCAATACAATTTTGATCCTTATGATAGACAATTTTTTTAATTTGATCCCTACGTCAATAAAATATTTTAATTTACTCCCTATAAACATTCATTTTCAAATTAATCTCTATTGTCACCGAGTTTTCAACATATATTAATATTATACTAATGAAATTATAAAACATTCAAAATACTAATGAGTTGGTTAGCGAACAGTGTGATTGAGAAACTTTGCAAAAGTTGTCTCTACTATCCTAATTAGGTTCGAGATCGGAAAGGGTATATAAAAAAGTTTTTAAAAATTGAAAATTGAAGTCATTGAATCTATTGAGTTGAATATAATTTTACCCTTTTTTTTTTATCAACATCCCTTCATTTCTTAATTATTTTCTTTTACTAATAACAACTTATTCGGATTTTTGCTTGTTTAATATTTTTTGTTCTTAATTACAGATGGTGTATAGTCTAGGAGGCAGAAAAATAGCATATCAAAATGTAGGGCCTTTGGGTTGTGGACCATCAAGAAGAGTATTGACTAGTGGTGCTTGTGATCAAGATTTAATGGAAATGGCAACAAAACACAACAAAGCTTTCTCTAAGGCTCTTGAGAAGTTAGAGAGAGAGCTACCAGGATTTAAATACTCATTATTTGATTATTATAATGCACTTAACGACAGAATCAACAATCCATCCAAATACGGTTAGCTCTATATATCAAATTATTGGCAAATTTACCAAAATAATATTAATTTTAAAATTATTTATCAAATTGAGGTTCCTAAGAAACTATATATTTTTTTTAAAAAAAAACTAAATGAATAGTGTTTTGTTCCAATTTAGTAAATAGTTTTTTAAGCCCCAATTTAGTAAATATTTTTAAAATTAATATTATTTTGATAAAATTGCCCAAAATATATATCAAAATAGTCCCTCACTTTCTATTTTATAAGTCATTTTAGTCCATCATGGAATTGGTCATTTTAGTTTCTGACTTTCATTATTATCGGTTATTTTAGTCCCTGAAAATCAGGACACTAAAATGAATGTTCGAATTCAGGGACTAAATTGACCTGCAAAATACAAAGTCAGAGACTAAATAATTTATCCGCACAAAGTTAAGAACTAAAGTAATTTATACTCATAAAATTAAGGACCGAAATGGTAAATCACTCTCAAAGTATATATATTAAAGCTTAAGTGCACTTTGGATCCTTGAGTATGGTTAACGTGTGTTTTAAATCCCTTTTTTCAATGTTTTTGCCTTTTAATCTGTCAGGTTTTGTTTACGTGCAATATTTATTCTTTTTATAGTATTTTAATTTTCCCAAAGAAAATAAACCCTCATTAATTTGGGTTTTTGAAAGATACAAGTATATATATGTTTATTGCTCCTTAATGTGGTAGTTTATGGTTTTTGTAAAGGATTTAAGGAAGGGAAGAGAGCATGTTGTGGGGTAGGTCCGTTGAGAGGAGCAGGTTGTGGAGGAACAAAGAAATTTGAGGTATGTAGCAAACCATGTGAATATGTATGGTTTGATGTGGCACATCCAGTTGAAAAGGTCAATCTCCAAATTGCTAACCTTCTATGGAGTGCTCCTTCAAATGTAACTCGCCCTTACAATGTGAAGCAGTTATTTCATTTAACACTATAGTCACTGTAATTATTATTATATATGATATGTTCTAGATGTAGTATGAATTAATAATCTAATGTATGAAAAAGAAATAATGATCTAATGTAAAAACTTAGAGTGAATTATCTCTTCCACGCGAGCCAAAAAATCATAAACTGGACCCATCAAGGCTCAAGACTAACACAAATTGGTTGAGCAAAATCTGATTTATCCATTATAGCAGGAAAACAATGTTCTATGACTCACCGACGATAGAAAAAACTTGCTCTAGACAAAAAATAATGGCAAAAATTTCATGCCAATGAGACTAGTGTGGTGACTAAAACATAGTAAACATGAACCTAATTAAGTTTTTGATACCATGTTAGAAATAAAGAAATAGAAGAGTATATGGATATATTCCTGGTGTGTAAAGCTCTACAAATGAACACTTATTTATACAAAAAAAAAAGGGGGGGGTCTAAACGAGTAAGAAAAAAAGATCCTAATCAAATTTCGTTTACGATCCTAAAATTATTCCTAACATCTATAAAATAAAATCTAAAATCAATTACAATAATAGAGATATAATGATTCTATCATTTACAATCAATTACCATCAAATTATATGTAGATATAATTATAACAAACTTTAAGCTAATTTTTTTTTTCACACAAAATGTATCTTCAATCGGTAATTAAAGACTAATCACTTATAAGTTTAGAAATCAACAAAATGGGTACAACTGTTAAAAAAATTGATTAAAACACTCATTACAAAAGTCCCAAGTTGCTTGGAGAAGCAATGTGGTGAGTGTCTAAGGCCTATATATTGGACTCAAAGTTATAGTTTCTACTTGCACTAGTCAAAAGTATACTGGGTTTAGTTCAGTTATTTGTTGTGGTGAGTCGAGGTGTACTGCCTATTGGGGCAGGATACTGGGTTGCGGGAGTTATTGGGAGAATAGTATGTGTTGTAAAATTTCGCATAGTATTGTTACCTGATTGTCACGATCATGATTTTTTTTGTTGATTTTGGAGCTTTTTCACGGTAAAATATTGTGTTAGATTGTGTTCTTTTTTTATTTTGAGTTATCTATCAATTTGGTCCTCTAAAGATTATCTTGTCACCAATTTAGTCCCTCAAAGAATTTTGTCACCAAATTAGTCTTCCAAAGATCATTTTTGTTACCAATTTGGTCCACCAAAAAATTTTATCACCAAATTAATCCTTTAAAGATGTGTAAACATGCCAAATTAATCCTTCAAAGACTTAAATATATCAAATTGGTCTATGATGGAAGACTAATTTGGTGACAAGGTTCTTTGAAGGGTCAAATTGGTGACAAGGTAATCTTTGGAGGACTAATTTGGTGGTAAAATTCTTTGGAAGACCAAATTAATAATATGATAATTTTTAAAGGACTAAATTGATATTTAAATTTTTTATTTTATTTTTTTGTTCAAAGAATAGTTCTTGAGAGAATAAATGATGATTGGCAAAATTACTCTTTTGGTCCTCAAAGTATTGAGGTTCGTTCATTTTGGTCCTCAAACTTTTTTTTATTCATTTTGGTGCTCAAACTTTTCAGATTGGTTCATTTTGGTCATTTCTGTTACTATTCCGTTAACGGCATTTAAAAAGTGACACATGTCACAATTTAGTTGGACCGTTAATAAAATAATAATAATAATATATATTTTTAATAAAATAATAATTTTTAATAAAAAAAATTAACAAAAAAACCATCTTCTTCCCCACCTCCACTGTACGATTCCAACACCTTCCTTCCTCAACCCCACCCTCTTCCACACCTTCCTTCTCCTCATTGCCATTTTTGGGTTGAAATCTACAATATCTTCAAGGTTTCTTCTGTTCACTCTAACCATTTTCTTTTGGATTCTCGCTTCCCCATATGACAACTCTGCTCCCTTAAACACTCCATGCCTTGCCACTCCCTACAACACCAACGGCAACGGAAATGCCACTCACTCGCCGTTTCACCTCGCGTCCGCCATCGAAAACGGCGTCGTTTGGGACTCCGTCTACTTTGTCCGCAATGTGGCTAGGATTATGAGCAGTCCTACACCTTCTTGCCCCTTCTTCCCCTTTCCAGCTCATTCTTCTCTCGCACTCTTGCATTCCGCCATTGAAGATTGTTGTTGTGGTTGTGGTTGGATCTTTTGCAGATTCTAATTAAGTTTAGATTTTAATTTTTAATTGATAAATTTTGAACTGCTTATTGATTTAAAGGGGGATGAGGGGTGGTGCTGATGGTGGGTGGGGGGAGGGATGGTGACGGTGGGGGTTGGGGAAGGATGGTGCGGTGGTGGTGGGGAAGATGGTAGGGAAGAAGATGGGTTTCTTTTTTTTAATTATTTTTTATTAAAAATTATTATTTTATAAAAAACATATATTATTATATTTTTATTAACGGGCCAATCCAATTATGACATGTGTCACTTTTTAAACGCCGTTAATGATATAGTAACGGAAAGGACCAACATGAATCAACCTGAAAAGTTTGAGGACCAAAATGAATAAAAAAAAGTTTGAAGACGAAAATGAACCAATCTCAATATTTTGAGGACCAAAAGAGTAATTTTACCACGATGATTCTACCAACAACAATCTCTCCCAACAAATTATTTTTTATATGTACACTCATACATATTCGAAATCCTATAAGTATTCTTAAATGCCTCGGCTAACATCTTTTAAAACCAAAAAAGAAAGTTGTTGACGGATCTGGAAAGAAAAACAAAAAGAAGATCGGGATTATGAATTCAACATCAATAAATATGATGAAAGTCAGAAGTGTTTGTTTGATTAATCAATTAGAGGTGTTTAGAACAAGTGAGATTGATTACAAGAGAATCCTCGCTGAGCATACTTAACTAATTGAGGAATTTTTCTTCAAAAAAATCAATTGATTAATACTGAAACGCATCAGATTTTGATTAATAAATTACGAATGAACCTTCAGTCAGATTGTGTGGCTGGCGTGACATGAATATTACAATTTTTAATCTGATTAATGAGTCGCGTGATAATAAATATATAAAGAATTCACATATTTTAATTTCAACGTTGCGGTCGTGCTAATTAATGAACTCTATTTTTCTAACCTTTGTCTTTCTTTGCAAATCACTCCTCCAAAGACCTAATTAATAATAAGCAAATGATATTTAGTATTTGAAGGGCACTATATAAAAATTTAAATATAGTAAAAAGATATTAAAATGTATAATTTTTTATATTTCCAAGAGACAGAACAATATGCTCTTATAATTATTTTTCTAATTCTAATAATTTTAACTAAAATTATTGTTACTAGACATACAACCCCATCCATATTCCCTATTCGGCTATTCCCTATGTGGCCCGTACTGACCTCACCTGCAAACCTAACAAATATTTGTGAACACTATAACTTCTTTTTTCATATTCAATGAACACTATAACTTCTAGTAACATTGGATAAAGTATTACCAAATTGTTAAAAATAAACATAGTTAAATTTTAAAATGTTATAGTATTTTTTTAATAATATTATATCAAGATTATATTGTTATTCATTAAAATATTTTAACAATATTTAAAAATATTATCAAATTATTAATAAGTATTAGTATTTTGTAACATTTTTCTTTTTCTAAATGTATGCTTTAACTCAATTTTATTATAGTGGAATTTTCTTAATAAAAAAATCTGCTTCCAAAATTTAAAATTTGGGTCGAACAATCGTCAAGATTTAGGGTCTATTGGTTTATAATTTTGATTTGATCAAAATTACTATCGATCAAAGTTAAAAATATTTACTTTCATTACATCATCTTAATTTTTGTATATCAATATATTCAATTATTAATTTTTTTAAAATAAATCTCAACTATTAACTTCTATATCAATTTATATATTTATTTTACTTCTCGTTCTAATAAAATCTAAATTAAAAATTGATTTTGAGTGATAAAATAGTTGTTTGTTTTTGTGTAGGATTTTCTTTGAATATGATTTTAATCTTCTAAAATCAATTTTAGAGGAAGTAAGGTAGGACTTGCTTTTATGTTATGTTGGCATCTAATTGGTTGGCCGAATGGTTGGGGAGCACTACCTACTTTGAGTAGTAGGTCCTCAGTTCAAACCCCTGTGCTTTTACGTTGGATTGAAAAATTTACAAATGATTTTATCAATTATATAAAATCACGTTGATGCAAAATCAATTCTGTAAAAACCAAACACACAACTTTTCTTATTTTCAGTCACTTTCAATTCAAATCACTATTAATATTTGGTTTTTTTTTTTATAAGCAATTAGTATAGTACTAGTATTAGTACTACTACATTAAAATATCACCCAAGTTTGTTAGAACATTCTTTAATTTCTCAATTCACATTTCTTTTCAACCAAAGGTTGTTTTCTCTGTGACACAATTATTATCCTCTGACTCTCCATGGTTCATTTTGGAACAAATTGGAGGGCCATGAGGAATTTGATTTTGGTTTCGTTCAATTTCCTTCTGCTTCTTGTTTTGGTTTTTGGCATAAGAAGCACAGAAAGTGAAAAAACCAGTAAGAACAGAACACAATCATTTTCTTTCCATATGGAGGCTTTGGAGTTTTTAAAGGTTCATTTAGGATATCAACATGTCTGGCCAGTAAGTTTCTTGCATCCATAAATCAAGAATTGTGATATCTATATATACTTTTCTATAATTATAATCCTAGTTGATAATGTGCAGGTTTATTTTGATATGTCACTCTTATGTGACAGAGTAATATGTTCTGTAACTCTGTTTCTATTCTTGTTTTGTATATGAAATCTGTTATCTCTGTAAATTAATTATCTGTATTCAGAGATTGAGAGGGATAAAATTTGATTAACCAACTTTGAATAGGAAATAGAATTTGGATGGAGAATCATTTTTGGTACCTTGATTGGAATCTTTGGAGCAGCATTTGGAAGTGTAGGAGGTGTTGGTGGTGGAGGCATCTTTGTGCCAATGCTAATTCTGATTATTGGCTTTGATACCAAATCAGCAACTGCTATTTCAAAGTGTGAGTCTCTCGACATCTCTTAGTCTGTGTTTGGTTTTGCGGCGGTTGAAATAATGAATTTTCAATAGAATTGATTTTAAGTAAAATTGAGTTCGATAAGAAGTGATTTACGTTTGGATTTTGAGATAGGAACAAAAATAAAGTGTGAAATTGCTTTTCTACCACAAAAGCAACACAAATTTTATTTTAATTTTTTTAATTTTTTTTCATTTATTGAATTATTCAGGTATGGTGACTGGTGCTGCGATATCAGCAGTATTCTTCTGTTTGAAGCAGAAACATCCTACACTTGATATTCCAATGATTGATTATGATTTAGTGCTGCTGATACAACCCATGCTCATGCTTGGTGTTAGCATTGGAGTTCTTTTAAGTGTAATTTTTGCTAATTGGATGGTTACTGTTCTTCTAATTATTCTCTGCCTTGGTAATTTTAATCTTAATTTACAACTTTCCTGCTACTTCAACATTATCATTTTTCAAAATTTCACTCAGCAATAATATTTGTTTATTTACATTAGATATTCGAACCTGCAGGGACATCAATAAGAGCATTCTTCAAGGGTCTTGAGACTTGGAAAAAAGAAACTAGAATAAAAGAGGTAAATACTTAATTTGAATTTACACAAATGCAACAGCTTATTGAAGATGGTAGAAAATCTGTTAAATAGTTTGCATATGTGCGAAGAAGGCCAAGACACAAGTGAGAAAATTAATAAATATTACTAAACAGAGTTTCTTTATAAATAATATTTCTGAAAATTCCGTCGTTGATCGAGCATAATAATATCATGTAATACATAGTCTAAACTCTAACCACAATTACTATTCTAACCCTACCTCTCTTTTCCATATTTTGTAGTCTCAAGAGGCTGTTAAGCTTTTGGAGTCTACTGGTGAGTTATTATATCAGTTCTTTTTCTGCATAAACTTTACATGGTCACAGTTATACAAACTCAATATGTATATATTCCATTCTATAGTTGCTACTTGTAGTGGACAAGAGGAATACAAGTTTCTCCCTGGTTTTCCTGATGGTGGACCTCAGAAGGAAAATACAAAAGATGAGGTGCCATACATTGGTTTTGATTTTTTTCTTATTAATAAAGTTTAATTGCACTTTTAATTCCTTAAGTTTATGATATGTATATTTTGATCCTTAAAGTTTTTTGAATTACAGTTTTAGTTATTTAACTTTTTAAAATGTGACAATTTAATCCCTCCGTTTAGTTTTTGTTTAAATTATGATCAAAGCTAAGTGATTAATATAGTATTTTCTTTCTGTTAAGAGATACTTTTATCAAGGTGAATGCATTAATTATATAGATAAGAATACATATGCTTTGATTTTCACAAGGCATCATGCACATAAGGGTCATGAAAAAAATATATTAAAATTGATGTAGTTTCTAGAGTGGCCAAACCATGTATATTTATAAGATCAAAATTACACGTACCACAAACTTAAAATGCGGGGTATAGAGTACTTTTATCTAAATTATAATTAAACCTAATAAATTAAATCATTTCTGATATAGAGTACTTTTTCCTTTTCTGTTTTTTTGTTGAACTGATATAGAGTACTTGAATGCAATTAATTATGTATGCAGGGGAGCATCCTCAGCAACATTTATTGGAAACAGTTTGGTCTTCTTTGTTTTGTGTGGCTTGCATACCTTGTGTTACAGATTGTCAAAGTAATTTTCTTTTTCATCTTACTGTTTTTTTTTTTTGTTTGTGTGTGACCAATCAATTAATTTATTGAATTTCACTTTTTAACAGACTAATACTGTTTCCTGTTCAGCCCCATATTGGATACTTAGCTCGTTACAGGTAAGGCAATATGACTTTTTGTGTGTCCTTTTGTGTCATAGAAAATGATTTTTTTGTTGTTAGGTACCAGTATCTCTAGGGGTACATGTGTATCAAGCAAAGCAGCTATATGAACGGCGTAGATTAGAGGAAGGAAATCAACGGACAGAGATAGAATGGAAATTGCATCATCTAATTCTATCAGGTTTATGTGCTCTCTTAGCTGGAACTGTTGCTGGACTTCTTGGGATTGGTGCCGGATTTGTCATGGGTCCTATTTTTCTTGAAGTTGGAATCCCTC
The DNA here is from genome assembly GCA_037177725.1 of Cyamopsis tetragonoloba. Lineage (NCBI taxonomy): Eukaryota > Viridiplantae > Streptophyta > Magnoliopsida > Fabales > Fabaceae > Cyamopsis > Cyamopsis tetragonoloba. The sequence goes on from CM074124.1 coordinate 49,617,595, forward strand.
CTCAGGTCACAATTATTTATTAGTTCTATCAAAACAAATATTAATTTGAGTTAAAAATTGTATATTGTTTCAAAAAGTTAAAAAATCGTTTCTCATAATAATATACCCAAACAAAAACTGATTATGTTTTAAACAATCGATTCTTTTTCAGAGATAATCATCGGGATAATCTCTCTAAGCCGATTTACATTATTTTAACCTAGACTTTATAACTGATAGGGATCTAAGAAATGAGAGGCAGAAAATAAGAAAGAAAATCTTTAGGCAAAGTTGATGAACAATGGATTTCCTCCACCATACCACATGTCATTCTTTAAGAGACTCCAAAAATTCATGTAGAAACATAAATTGAATCCGTCTAGATCTGGTACCTTATTCCTGTTGCCCTCTTTAATTTCCTCCTCTAATAAAGGGGCTATGAGCATTGATATACTTGGTCCTGAGTTATGGATGGAAAAAAAATCCTAAAAAATTGGTCCAGAAGAGCTTCTTTATGCAAAAAAAACGAAGCAAAATAGTTAGGAATTGAAAAAACTACTTATTCTCCTTAACTCCATCTATCCACCTACATTTCTCTTGTATGGCTACAACGGTGTTTCTTCTTCTTTTTCTTCAGGCAATAATCTTATGAAAATAACTTGAATAGTACATATCTGTGTTCAACGAATAGTACTAATTAAAGAAGGTGTTAGAGAAACAATATCTTAGGCAGTCATTATTATTATTATTATTATTAAAAAAGATTTTCGTACTCACATTTATTTATTTGTACTCACTTTATACTCATAGTTACATAAGTTAAAATATCTGGTTACACAGTTTTGTTGAATTTTTATTTTTATGTTGTAACCACGTGAACCACCAAATTCGAAAAGACACTTTAACCAAAAAAATAATTAATGTAACCACTTTTTTCAACGTATGTAACCAATATAACAATTTTTTTCCGCGTACATTGAGTACAGAAAATTTTGAATACAAAAATCAGGACTCTATTATTATATATGTTTTGTTTTAGCTTGATTGCATTTTCCGTCTTTTTATTTTTTAGGTTTGTTCAATTTTAGCTCCCCTGACTTCAATAACTCGAGTTTTCTCTCCTAATTTCAAAATTCTTGAATTTCATCTCAAATGTTTTTGTTTTCCTATCTTGTCCCCTAACATGTCGTCAGTGACACTTCAATCATTAAATTTTAATATATAACATTTTACTATTGATTTAATTATACTTTTCGGCCGCTAACTTTAGGGTTTGATCAAATTTTGTCTCCTTAATTTTGACTCATTGACACATCATAAACACCATATGGACCGGGACTAGATTAAAAAAAAAAAGTTTTGAGATGGAATTTGAGTATTTCAAAATTAGCAAACAAAATTCAAACATCTAAAACTAAAGAATATAATTAGAGTCAAACAATCCCTAAAGTAAAGTAAAAAAAAAAAGTGCAATTAAACCTTATTTGATATTGGGCTAAATACTCTTGTGACCCACTATATAATGTGAGTCTGACTCCTTTCTTATTGAATCTATTGCTACCTCTTATTTAATGGGTCACACCACAATTTCAACAAAAAGCACTAAAATATTGACAAAATAAAATACTAATAAGGAACATGTTAGAAATAATATGTTAAACAATATGTTGTTGGGAATGCTATAAAGTTTTCTTGTTATTATCTTTCAAAATGGTGTAGGTAGCAAGCGCCACATGCACTTTTGGAATGATATTCTCTGCATCTACATCCGTTGTACAATATTACCTCTTGAACCGTTTTCCTGTTCCTTATGGTAAAGTTACTTAATCTTCACAACATTTAATTATTTTTCCACAACGCGTCTTCTCAGTTGATGGAGTAAACTCTCAAACCAATTCTCGAGATTGTAGAGTCATTTTAATCCTGGAAATTCTAAAAACGATTAATAAATTATAGAATTTATTTGAGGGTTTACTCTGAATGAATATGTTTCAAGTAAATAATAAACTTGTTTGATTCTGTTTTGCAGCTCTCTACCTTGCCCTTGTGGCTGCCATAGCAGCATACATAGGACAATATATAATTGACAAGATAGTTAGTATTCTCCAAAGGGCTTCTTTAATTATCTTTGTGCTAGCCTTCACAATATTTGTTAGTACAGTTGCATTGGGTGAGTGCTAATTATATATGCTATGATTAATTTAGTAATGTGTTAAATACTTAAATCTATTACCTTTTAGTTTTTACATTTTAGAATTTATTTAAGTTTCTTTGGTGTTTAAACATATATGCCTGTTTGTTTAGGTGGAATTGGCATATTAGAAATGATTGGGAAGATTCAAAGGAATGAATACATGGGATTTGAGGACCTTTGCAAGTATGATGCATAGAAGTTCAAGTATTTTTTTTTTTGTTGCACACTATTTTTTTTTTGTCATTGATTGTTTGTAGCCAGAGTCGAGATAATATGTTTGTTTAATTTGAATTTTAAAAGTTATAAAGAAGTTTACACAAACGTAATATTTGAATCTTAAGCGTCCATAATAGATATATCATACCCATTCTACTTGTATTATTAAATGGGATATTTGCAAGGTCATTTTTTTTTTGTTTACAAAAAAATTTAACAACCAGAAATCGAATTTTGTACCACAATTTACACACATATGTCCTTGCTAGACCAACTGTATTGGCCTTATAAGAAAGGTCATTTTTTTAATTTGCTAGTTTTATAGGACTTCCAATATATCTTAGAAGTACTTGCGAGGGAATTGTTAGTGAGAGAATAGCAACGTGAGGGGATTATTAGCGACGGTCTTGCAAGGGATTAGCTATAGAGTTGTTACCGAGGGATTAGCAAGGTCATTGTGAGGGACATGTAATCAAAGGAATAGTGCAGAAATAGCGACAAAGTATTCGTTGCTAATTAGCGAGAGATGTGATGAGAAGACATGAAAAATAGGTTGCGAGGGAACAACGACAGAATGATCATGATTGTTAGTGAGGTTATTGTGGTGGATTTCTTGCATCGCTGATTAGCGACTCAGCTAGTGAGAAACTAATTCCTCACAAATCCGTCACAAAACTCTCGCAGTTTCGTTTGGCGAGAGATTTTTTTTCTCGCAATTCTGACAGATTCTTATAGTGCTTCCTCGTCCCTTTAGTTATTTGGTTAGTCGGTAGTAGTTCAAGTAATCATAGAACTTTCATAGTTGTTCCATCTTTGTCTTCTTTCTTTTTATCTTTACGTTTCTCCATTTAAATATGAACTATACATTTCAAATTTCAGTTATAATTCAAATTATTCCCAATTTACTACAAAATCATCCGAACTTATAAATATTTCTTACATTGAACTTATATTGCCTCTAAATTCTAACATGATTACTGTTAACTTTGATTTTTCTTTCAAATATCTATTATTCCTTGCAAATCTAAGTTTATTATTATTGCTTTAATTAAATGCATGTGATGATTATGCTTTGCATCTCCAGACATATGCATGCGAGTATGGTCATCATATTCATGAGATATATATATCATCTACTCATAAACATACGCATTAATCCACAAGTTTAAATTATAAATAACTCGTATCTTTAGAACGAACCAGTAACTTTGTAAAAAAATTCAATATGACTTTAACTTTATTTCAAAGTCAATTTGTCCAAATACCCGATAAACACAGTTATAGCAAATAATTAGGGCAACAACATTCCTTGCAAGTCGAAATTAATCATCTGATCTCAATGCCACCATTCAGAATTTTCTAAAACTCAAACAACTGCTTAACATTGTAAGGTCTTGTAAATTGTGGCGATCCATTCCAAAATAACTCAGCTAATTGGCGATTTGCTCCTTCTCCAGGATGAAAACTGTCAAACCAAGTATACTGAAATGGGTCACTACATACTTCAAATGACTCTCCAAATTTTAATCCACAAGCATCTTTCCTAAATCGTCCACGACCGCAACATGCTACCTTTCCCACCTTAAACCCTTCACAATGCAAATAAAAAAGTTAAATGATGACAATTTGTTCGTAGTTCAGTTGGTGAACACATAAACACATATGTGTGTGAGTATCTGAATTCAATTCCTAATAAGAGTGACTTACCATATTTGGAAGGGTTATCGGTTCTGTCTATAAGTGCTTGATAATAATCAAATATTGAATATTTAAATCCAGGTAAGTGGCTTTCTAACTCCTCAAGTGCAGTGGTTAAAGCAATGTTGTGGAGTCTTGCCATACTCATCAAATCTTCAGCACAACGATAGTAATCTATTCTCTCAGATGGTGCGCAACCCAATGGTCCAATGTTTTGGATCGCAAATTTTCTTCCTCCTAATCTATACACCTCCTATAATTAAATTACAATTTATAAGTACTAATTATTATTTTTTAATTTGTAACATCTTAAGAGCTAGTACTTAATTAAAACCCATACTACACCTTAATCATTATACTCTTCGTCCCATAATATAAACTCCAATTAACATTTCAAGAAAAGTGGTTAAATTATTAGAATTTGAAAATATTAAATAGACTATTTAGATGTTACACCAATTAAATTTAAACATAATTATTTTCTATTGGTTGAATGACTTTGAAAGTTAAAAAATCACAATAAATGCTTCTTATTTTATGTGTAGGTGCTTATATTATGGGACAAGATATTTTGATAGTTGGGGTTTATATTATAGGACGAAGGGAGTATTTTTCAATTTTTCAATATAAAGATAAAATCAAATTAAAATTAAAGGAAAAATATAAAGATAATGTATAGGTACCTTGAGAACATTAGTCAATTTTTCAATTACGATCTGAGCGAACACTTTCTGGAATGAGTGTGAAGTGTTGGGATTGATGCCATGAAGCGTTAAATAATCAATGCTACCAATATTAAATAAATAAACAGCATTGTTCAAAACAATAGTGGCTTTTTCTTCTTCCCCAACTTCCTCTTTTAAACTCTTCACCGTATCCTCGAAGAATCCAAGCTGTCCCGGAAGATCGATCTGATGAAAACCAATTACAAGAACAATAATAATATATATTTTACTATCATTAAAAGAAATTTAAATTCGAGAGACTTATCCAAAAATATTTTTGGAAGACCCCCATTCGAGAAGTACATTTTTAATGATATATTCCATCCGTTCTTATAATATAAGTCTCAACTACTAAAAATGTCTTGTTTCATAATTTAAGTTCTTATACATAAAATTAAAAATATTTATTATAATTTTTTAACTTTTAAAATCATCTAACCAATGAAAAATATAATAATTGAGTTTAAATTTAATTGATGTAACTTCTCAATAGTCTAATTAATACTTTTAATTCTAATAATTTAATCTTTTTTCTTAAACTGTGTGAAATGTTACTTGGGACTTGTATTGGACGAATAGAGTATTAAAAAATATATATATAATAAAAAAAGATGATGACAGACTTAGAATGGAGATGGTATCTTAATGGCTTGAAATAATTAACACAAAATTACATGAAAACTCTGGCAAAATAAATAAATAAATAAAACAATTGGCCAAAAAAAGAACAAAATCCATTGAATGGATATTTCTCATTTATCTTCTAACTATTTTTGTTGAATGAGAATTTGGCTTGGATTAGTGATTTTGTTGATAAAACTTTTATCTAGGGTAATCTAGGTATAGTTATCATTACTTGAACCTTTTTCTTTAAAGCTTGTTCTTCGTGTTTGATGAGAAATATATGTTCGCAAGAGATTGGTTTATATGTTTCTTATTAAGATTTTTCAAAATGAGATATTTTTTGTTAGTGATTTTCGTAACGCTTAAGGCTTATTGAATGGCATATTGAGTTGTTGTTGCATGATTTTAAAGATTGTCATAGTGTGTATAAGTGAAACCCAGACCCAAGCACTTTATTTCATCGTTTTCAAATCATTTAAAACTATTTGATTTTAATTTTCTTACTTTGATTACAAAAATCTTTTCAAAACCTACTCCGAATATTTAATCAAAAATTAAGTTATCATTAAGTGTTCCTTGTTCACAACATTCATTTCATCTCTATATTAGTTATTATTGAATGTTTGATGTAGATGAAACATAAAAATAATTTTCAGATTTTTTAATCAAATAATCCAAAACTCAAACTGATCAAACCAACTTGACTAAACCCTCTTGTTTTTGATCAGGTTGGTTCGAATTGGATTTTATTTTATTTTTTTATGTACTTTAACCAAACCAAACCAAAAACAATTTTAATTGGTTCAAATTTTTTTTATCTTAAACTCATCCTACCCAATTAACTCAAAAGTCAAAACCCCAAAGTAACACTGAACAATAACGTACATAATATGTGCTTCTGAAAGTAACAGATCCTGAAACTGAGGCAAAGTTAGCTCCATAAACGAATTGATGAGGACCGGGTTGCAAATATGGTGGAAGCAATGGCAAACCTGCAAATGTAGCTGCAACAAAACCATATATATTTATATATCATCAGCAACAAAATTAAACTATATATATCAACATATTAAAGATGATAGTAACATAATATAAATTCAATTAAGATTCATTTTAAAAGTTGGTTATGGATCATAAAATCTACTCTGACGTTCAATATATTTTGCACATTTTAAAATAAGTCACATTTTAAAAGTTTTAATTTAATTTTTCAGTCTTATATATAAGTTTATAAGAATTTTAAAGTAGGCAAAAATACAATTTTGGTCCTTTAACTTTTACTCAATGTTCACTTTGGTCCCATAACTTTTTTAAGATTCATTTAGGTCCTTTAATTTCTCTTTTTGGTCCAAAATAGTCTCTTTTGTCATTTTCGTTAGCAATTTAACAAATTTTTCACAATGGTTGTTGCATTTTGTTGTCTATTTTTTTTTATCCATTGATTTACAACAATTTGGACCATTTATTTAGAACAATTTCGGCCGTCAAAAAGTCATTAAATTGCTAACGGGAGTAAAGACAAGACCATTTTGAACCTAAAACAAAAGTTAAAGGACTAAAATGAATCTTAAAAAAATTATGGGACCAAAGTGAACCTTAAGTAAAGAATAAAGGACTAAAATTGTATTTTTGTCTTTAAAGTATTAATTTTTGTTTTATTATCAGCTCTCTCTTTTTTTCTGTAGCTAAGGTAAGAAAAAAAATGCACTTTTAAACTATAAGGCACATGATTATTGCTCATGCCTGAATCGCAAGGAATCCTATTTAATTGTAACTACTCAACTAGTCTTTAGGCACCAAAAGATCTTTATAGAGAATAATGTCTATCAAAAAAGACTTTAATGACTTTAAGGGATTCAAACCCATGATTAAGTCAAATAAATTCACTTTTTATATCGCATGTGCTAACACTCATTGACTTTTATTTTTCTAAAACTAATACAATAATAACTTTTTTAAAAATTGTGTGAAAAGTAATTAAAGACTCGTATTATAAAAAAAATAGAATACTTATATCTAGAGATTTTCAAAGACAAAACATATTTATACATACCACAACAATTTGTTTATGCTTGAATCTAAATATAATAAAACTAATATAAATGAAAATTTAAAAAACCTGACCAATGAAATCAGGGACTAAACGTCCATCGCAGTATCTCCCATTGGGATGGTTGAAAAATGTTTCTCCATATGGCCAGTAAGTTGATCCCTGACTACTTCCTGTGTTGAGATAAACATTATTTCCCACATCAAATAATGAATCACCAAAAACAAACAGGGCCTTATTTTCTTTAAACTGAAAATTACAGGGTAGAGTAGTGTCTAATTTTAGAATGTTTAGTAACGAACATAACACATAAATAACTCTTGCCATCACATATAATAGATATTGTAGTTATATTTTTGCTTCTATTTATATGCCTTATATAACTATTGTTTTTTTTTTTCTTTGTTGAATTGTATATCTATTGGTGTAGTTGACCAATAAGTCAACAACATGACTAGTAAGTAGGTATGTTGAATTAATTTGACTGTTAGGCAATTCCCTATATCATAATCTTTCCATCTGATCACAAACCAAAATTTTGACAGCAAGAATGGAAGTTGTATTGACAAGAGTGCAGCGTTTGGGCAATGCACATGGGAAAAAAATTTATTAATATCAGTCTAATTCTTGAGATTATACAAAAAATTAGTTTTATTTTTTATATTTAAAGAGTTTTATTTGAATCTCTTGCTTTTATTCGTGTAGTTGAATTTGGTCCCTGATGCATGTATGGCCTTTCATTTCATGTCCTCTTTCAAGAAAGGCCTATCCAATTCTAGCTTTTGAAATTGAGATAATTGTTTGAAAGATTTCTCCTCCATATGCACATAATCACTCTCATGATTAGCAAATAAATTGCAAAAGTAATCCGTCACCTGAATTTTCAACTAATCCACCTCTTCCACCCTAAACCCATTGAAATTCAAGCTATGAATCTCATTCACCTTCCTTTTTTGAGTATTAACTATAGACCTTGTAACATTCCCGCATTATTCAAGTTGACCTTGTCCTTAAGGCCAAAAAAATATAAACTTTTTTTTTCAATCATATTTGAATTCAAGAGAAAATTTAGATGAACATGCATAGTTTGGTGTTCTGGCAATCCAACAAATTAAAGTTGCCAAGAATGAAATTTTGGTCCTAATTTATGAAACACTAAACTTTTTATGAAAAAATGGGGGAGTTGGAGTGGGTACAGGTCGGAATATTCACAAACTCGATCAATTCAAGCATAGCTAAACTTAAAAAAAAAAAAAAAAAAGAGGGTGGTTGATTCGGGTTATAAGTTCGATTAAGGAATAAATAACCTAAATGGTCCCTGACGTTGTAATCATCATTGAAATAGTCTCTGACTTATAAGATCAAGTAAAATGGTCCCCGACTCTATACTCAATCATTCAAAATGGCCGTTGGCTTTGTCCTTTGTTTTTCAAAATGGTCTCTGACTTTCTTTGATCATTGAAAATAGTCGCTAACTTTGGTCACCGTCATTCAGAATGGTCCTTGCCATTTAAGTAAGTGAACAAAAATAACGTGTTTTGGTCCATCAGTGACAAATCTAATCGTCTTGCGACAACTTGACAATAGTTCTAAACGGTAAATTATGTAAATCAAAGATGAAGTGACTTATAAAGTCGGTGACCACTTTGCTTATTCTTATAAGTCAGACCATTTGAAATGAAGGAAGACAAATTCAATAACTATTTTTAATGACAGAAAACAAAATCAAGAAAAATTTTACTCAATCTTATTGGTCTAAAACCATTTTAAATAATCAAGGCCAAAGTTAGGGACTATTAACCACTCATATCATAAATCAATTGGTTCGGATGTAAAATCCAAACCAACTGAACATACATGCACTACGCAGGATTGTAGTTTTGATTCCTTATCCAAAATTCCGTTTCTGGTTATACGATTTCTTTTGTGGATAATAAAATGGGTATCTTCAATTTTTCATTTTTTTTTTCTTTGGACATCATAATGCCACCTGTACTCTAACAGTCTAACTCCACTGTCCTCGTCTTCGTGGCATTGCCTGCAGATTCAGCACTTCATCATGATTTTTTCTTCTATTTCTGATCTTCTGTACGTTTCAAGGTTCTTAGTTTCATTTCTTCCCCTACTCTTTGCCTTATCAATCTTCAACAACGGGTGGTTTATTTATTTTCGAAAGAAGTAAGAATTTCTTGTTTTTGTTAGATCCGTAGTGGGATTTGAAATTACTTAAGTAAAAGTACTTTTGGAATGTTTCAACACCAAAACAAACTGGCTCAATGTTTCTATTTTTTCCTTTTCCTGTTCTGATTTCTGGTGTTGTTTTCTCTTTGTTTTACTCGTATCTTGTTATTATATATTCAAGAATGGGAGACATAACTGTTTAACTTGAAAAGGAAAAAAATGCATGCTGCTTGCTGACTTTTTGTTTGTTGATTTATATTTTTCAATCATGTTTATTATCTTTTGGAAGGGTACTAGAAATTAAGGCGAGTAAACCTTCCCAAAATTGCAAGGGTTGGTCAAATTGTAAGGGTTTAGTCCTTGAGATTCAAAAAATCTCAAATTAATATTGCAAAGCAATGGGCATTTTAGTTTTTTCCGCTGCTAAACAATATTAGAATATTAAGTGAAAAAGGAAATGCTCCAAGTTTTGCAAAGTTAGGACTAATTTTAAAGTTTTAAAATCATATGACTGACTAGTATGATTTTAGAGACTGATTTGGAGGCTTACTCGAATTAAGATAGAATTAAAAATTCATATACTGATATAAGTCAAAGTTACCATTTTTCTTGTTTGCATTGGATTGAATTTAGAAAAGGATAGATATCTTTAGTTTCATGTCGATGCAAGCTTTTCTATTTTACTCTCTTGCTATATAGAATTGTAACATGGGCATGCATTATTTGGCGTTCTATTCTCACATTTTATCAGCTTTTCTGGTATTTTCTGTCTGTGAAATCTTAGGAGGAAAATGGAATAGAGCAGAAAAATAATTGATAGAATATGGGAAAACCAGAAAATGGTGATTCTGTTTCTGGAACCAACAACAGAAACCAATTGGGAAATTCTAACATGAAGAAAAGATTCTTTCAATCAGTAGCTTCCAAGGTTAGAAATATTAACTTATGCAATTGATCATATTGGTTCATTTTCTTGCCAGTTGAATCTAAATCTTAGAGCTTTTAATTCTATTTTTGCTAAATTTGTAAAATACTATTCGCACTTCATAATGCCAGGTTTACACATCTGGATTTCTGTAGCAAATATAACTTTCAACTTTGTAAAGATTGTGCAACCTAATGTTTTCCATCTTTTTTGACAACTGAAGATAAATCTTGTACCTGTTTTTTTTTTATGAGGACCTATTGTTATATAAAGCATGATTAAGAGCTCGTTTGATGAGTTTCTTGAGAAGTGTTTATACGAGTAAAATTTATCATGTGTCGTAAGCTATTTCTACATGAATTTCAATGGTCGACTTCTCAAATAATCTTCCATACCTCTACTTTTCTAAAAGCTACTTGAGATAGCTTATGGAATAGCCGATATAAGAAAGCTTACTTGAGAAACTGGCCTTTAAAGTTTACGTAGAAACAACTTACGACATATGACAAATCCTGTTCTTGTAAGCAATTCTTGAAAATTCCATCCAAATAAGCTCTAAGTCTATTCTGTATCATATTCATGAAAACTGATTATATCTTTTGGTATATAATTTGACAGGGGAATCATTTCAATAGCAAGAATCACATGAATGAAACTGCTGAAGCTATAATTTCTTCCATTCAACCCAACTGCACTTTCTGCAACGGCAAAAACAGTTGCCGAATCGTGCGGTCAAGAACAAAACTAATGAACATTCTGATCGAGAGAGGAAGACCGCAGGAAGCGAATGTCATTTTCGAAAACCTGATTGAAGGAGGGCATCAACCTTCCTTGATAACATACACAACCATGTTAAATTCCTTAACCATTCAGAAATCCTTCGAGACTATACATTCCATAGTTTCTCAGGTGGAAGAAAAACAAATGAAGCCAGACTCAATCTTCTTCAATGCCCTTATAAATGCATATGCTGAATCTGGAAACATGGAGGAAGCCATGAGAGTTTTTCAAAAGATGAAAGAAAGTGGAATGAGACCTAGTACTAGCACGTATAACACGCTAATAAAAGGGTATGGGATTGCTGGTAAGCCGGACAAGTCGATGAAGTTGCTAGATCTGATGTCAACTGAAGAAAATGTGAAACCAAATCTCAAGACATACAATATGCTTGTGAGAGCTTGGTGTAAACTTGAGAACATGTCTGAGGCGCGGAACGTGTTGAGTAAGATTTCTGATTCTGGAATGCGGCCGGATGCTGTCACCTTCAACACCATAGCAACAGGTTATGCTCAGAATGGAGAGACTGCGAAAGCCGAAGCGATGATTTTGGAGATGCAGAGGAATGGTTTGGAACCAAATGAGAGAACTTGTACCATCATCATAAGTGGTTATTGTAGAGAAGGTAAAATAAAGGAAGCACTAAGGTTTGTGTACAGGATGAAGGATCTTAGGGTGCAGCCTAATGTTATTGTGTTTAATTCCCTGGTCAATGGTTTTGTGGATATTATGGATAGAGATGGTGTTGATGAGGTAAGCTTGAATCTATGAGCTATGACTATTTTTCTGAACTTTTTTCTTGTTAAATTTGCTTTGGATCTGTTTATGACAAAAATGCCTGAATTTTATTCGTCATAGGGTTAATTACACTAACCTCCCATGAGGTTAGCGTTAAATACACTTGCAGGACCCTCCTTGTTTGAAAATTACACACACCTTCCTTAATTTACATATTATTCTTACACGTTAATCCCTCTTGATTTTATAACATCTCAGCTACCTCCCCTTTTAGTTTCAAACATTTCGGTTACCTCCCTTATATGTACATACATACAACCCTTAGAATTACAAAGAAAGAGCTAGAGCTGAAGGCAGGTATCCAAAAAATTTTAAAACAAGTAGAGCACTTAACACTGACCTCAAGGGAAGTCACTGTAATTAACCCTATGTCAAATTTCATTGCCATTGTTTGATTTGATATACCAAGAAAGCTAAAGATTAACTTTAAGGGAAGTGAGTGTATTTAACATTAGGGCCTAAGTGTATACCTTCCTTGTAATTTTTTAAACAAGTAAGGCCTAAGTGTATTTAACATTAACTTCCAGGGAAATCAGTATAGTTAACCCTACTTCATATTTTATTGGCATTGTTTGATTTGATATACAGTAATGCAAGAAGCAATAGTAGAAGAGAGTCAGTACATTTGACTATTGTAAAATGTAACACCATAATTGAATATGTGTAGGACACTTCTGGAATTTACCACTTGCAAGTTTTTTATCCATATTTCCAATGTATAAGCATATCTCCTTTCTTAGTGTTGGAATGATATATAATAAAGTTTGTGATCTTTGCTTACAATTTGCTATATGCTAAAGGAGTTATAAGTTTCATGCTTCTAATGGATAATATATAATTCGGATTTATTGCTTAATTTATGCCTCTAGTTTCCAAGTCTTCTTGCAATTGTCTAACAAAGTTTGTACGCGTGTGTGCGCATGTGGTGCTACTTTAAGTAGCAGCACCTATGTTTGAATTCACTTGGCTATAGTTTACTAATAAAAAAATAGCACTCAAAGCAGTTTCTTTGTTTTGACTTCTGATACCGATGCACTTTTCACCTTGTAACTGGTTGAACATCAATATATAGGTTTTAAAGTTGATGAAGGAATTTCAGATCCAACCAGATGTGATAACATACAGTACTATAATGAATGCATGGAGCCAAGCTGGATTCCTGGAAAAAAGCAAGGAAATCTTTGACAACATGTTGAAATCTGGTGTAAAACCAGACTCTCATGCTTACAGTATTCTTGCTAAAGGTTACGTGCGAGCTCAGGAAACAGAAAAAGCCGAACAACTTCTAACTGCCATGATTGAATCCGGCGTCCGCCCGAACGTTGTTATATTTACAACTGTCATAAGCGGATGGTGCAGTGCCGGCCGAATGGACGAAGCTATCAGGGTTTTCGATAAGATGTGTGAATTCGGGATATGTCCGAATCTGAAGACTTTTGAGACACTAATATGGGGATATGCAGAAGCGAAACAGCCATGGAAAGCAGAAGCAATACTCCAACTAATGGAAGAGTTTCATGTTCAACCCAAGAAATCCACAATCATGCTTGTTGCAGAAGCTTGGTCTTTTTCTGGATTATCAGAAGAGGCAAATAAATTACTGAGAACTGTAAAATCCAAGCAGATGACAAATTCAACAGAGGAAGAAGAGAAAGTTTACCAAAAGCCACATACTAGTGCTCCTTTCTGCAATCTGTTGCAGATACCATCTTTAGGTTCTAGTGACCAGAAAAGTTCAGCTTTAGCAGCTAGAAGAAATAGACGGCTTCTGAGAGATGCTGATTTGGAGATTCCATTGCTCACAACAAGATTCAAGTGTCATTCTCAAATTTGTAGATTTGGTGAAAGATTTTCCATAATGTGCCAAAAACAGTTTCAAGGTCAGCATGGTACATATCAACTTGCAAATTCATGTACAGGAGTATTCTTAAACTAAAAGGGTTTGGGAGGTGAACTGAGGAAGTTCGTTTTCATGTAATTACATACTTATGTCAACTCAACAGTTAACTGTTTTTTTTTAACCAAAATACTCGTTACATTTTCATGTAATAAAAAATTAGTATGAAGTTTATGAATTCTGCAGCACCCTATTAATTGGTGTGACACGTTTATTAGCGCCACCGCAAAGGGCAGGTGCCATCCAACCCACCATCCATCATTGGTGTGACACGTTTATTAGCACCACTGCAAAAGGCAGGTGCCATCCAACCCACCATTCACACATGCACCCATTTGCGATAATAACAATTCAGCTGAAGATTTTCAATTCAATTACTTTTCAATCTCAGCTTTTTATCTGAATTCACTCATTTTGAAATCCTTTTATCAGAATGGTTGATTGCAAACTCAGTAAGTGCCCCAATGGAAAAGTCTAAGTGCCTGTTTGGATTGAAGTGGATTCACGTTAACGTGGATCCACTTCAACGCTACTTTTTGTTGCATTCGTTGGATCCGCCTCGGCTTATGTGCCAAATTTATTTCAACCATTAATTTATCTATCTTAACGTGATTTGACGTAATCCGACGCCAATCCAAACACACACTAAGTAGAAAAACCAAACTCTAAAATAACATTGCTTCAGGTTATTAACGTAAATCAAGGAGCATGAGTGCTTTGGATTTCAAGCGTTAACTATGCACAAGATGAGGGCTTGTTATTACATTAGTTATTATTATCATGAAGGATGACATTTTTGAAATTTGTCATATATGGAAAGGACTATAGTTAATTATCACAAAAGAGCAGTAGTTTCAAATCAGTTTCCTTTACTATGGGACGAGAAATTCTGTTGTCACGTTACATCTACTATTACATGTTATTGTACAAGTGAACTTCAATTTAGACAATTGCATTTTCAATTAATATATAAAAGCACAATCAAGAGTAGAAATTTTAGGCAAGTGGCATTTGTCTCTGCTATATAAAGTCCATAGACATTAAATATATCTTCTGACTTGAAACAATCAATCTCAATTCCAACGTTTCCGTATCAGGAAAGCCTATAGCAAGCATTCTCAATACAGCACTCTACAATTGTCAATTGATACATACATTCTTTTTTAAGACTCATCAACAGTCACTGGAATAGCAACACATGGGACATCATTTTCAATTTGAAATATTGGTTGAGCAAAGTTACATTTGTAATTTGGTATGTGTTCTCGTGCAAAGCGGATTATCGGTCTGAAGGATCAGAAGGTACTTTGCTAAGAAGCCAAACCAAAAGCACACCAACAAGAGCACCAGAAAGATGCGCAATATGATTGACATTATGCAACGAGTAGACACCGCGAAAGTTTCCTGATAACGATGTTGAAGCCTGGGCTGCTTCCATCACCTATAACACATTAACACTCAAAAAACAGATCCATTATAGTGTCCTGATGCTGTAGGTGTTCAAGCATAAACCAAATGACAAGCATTTCTTTTCTTTCCAAACAAATAAAGTGTTAAATGATCAGAAAAAAGCACAAAAGACATCATAATTGTTATGCATATGAAACCATGGATGTGGCATCCCACATCAAGGCACTGGACACACATAGCAAAAGCATACAACATAATCTTAAGATCCAATATGTCTAAAAGATACAAATCCGAAAAATCTTCATTTTTTCATCATCATAGTAACTTTTGGAAAACAAGTTCGATAATCATTTATGGCCTGTTTGTCTTGCAAAATTTCATCTTCAACTCGCCATGATTTCGGATCCCAATACAGATCATACAGAATCTAAAAATGCTTACATCTTCTTAACTGGCTTTTATTTGTAGCAAAAGCTAAAACAAACGGGTCCGTAGAGTTTGGAGTTGCTTTAAATGATAAACAACAAAACATTTGTTGCTCATGCTCACCTTTTCTATAACAAACTGACCCAATATAAGCACTTCAAGGATCTTCCTCCAATCCCAGGACATCTGGGTCATGTTAACAGCAAAACTTTAAGGACTTAGAAGAATAACTGGAAAGTCGGAAACAGATGAATGGAAAACTTTATAATACAGTTCCAGGCACCTTCACAAGGACACTGATAGTAAATAACCCGAAAACAGCACCCGAAGCTCCAACAGAAACTGTATTTCTTGGTAAAATCAACCACGAAACAAGGTTTGCTCCAACGCCAGTAAGAATGTAAGAAAGCCACAAAGCAAAGTTCCCTTCCTCTTCTTCAACAAGCTTTCCTGATGCAGAAATAAAGTAATAAAACAATGCTCAAGCATCAATCCGGTAACAACTCACTCACCACAAAGAAGAGTGGTTGCAGTACTGCCTTACCAAAAATGTACAAGAAGAAAAGGTTGCTAGAAAGATGCTTCCTGAACAAGTTAAGGCATTAGTTAGATTATAAAATGATTAATGGGAAAGCAGAGGGTCCTGTGCAATGCAAATTCTAAAAAGGGAAAAAAATAGCACTACTCTGAAAAATAGAAAAAGGTGAGAAAAAAGGACATTCACCAATTGGCATGACAAAATGTTGCTGTGACAAACTGGTACCAAGCTGGCCAGTTGTGGTACAAGTACAAAGCCTTGATACCATTAACCTAGCATAAATTATATAAAACTGTACATCAAGCAAGAAATTATGAAACTGGGGACAAAACAACAAAAACAGATTCCCTGAGTTCATATTAGTAAATAGATAAAAGAGTAAATTACACTCCTCTTAAAAGAGATGTATAAATTATATTGTCCTGCCTTCTGATTTTATAACTTACATTCTCCTCTTATAAGAAATAAAATATGTTACACTTCAATCTATTTTAAAGTATACAAACACCTTAACAATAATCATTAATCAATTAATTATAAATGAGCCCACAAATACTTTCCTTGCAAGCAATTTTCAGAGCCACTAATCAAATTTGGAACATCGTATAACTAAAGTTTTAAGTTTTAACTATAAAGGATAAAATTAACTTTTTTTTCTTGGACTAAACCACATGGGAGACAATCTTGCTCAAAGACCATGGAAGGCAACAAAACTTTTCATTCGAATATTTAACACGGCTGCATACTCAAGACTACCCGAGACTACTAATTAAGCTAAAATAACCATGCACTAGTTGATCTATACAGTGGTGATAAAATTAATATTCTGAAATCTGAATATTAGAGATATAGTAATTATAAAATCGATTAAACTAACACGTGTTATTAATTTCAGAGGGCATTCATTCATTGGTACCTGTAAAAGATGGTCAGCGACGAAAATCCCAATGTTGAGGAGTATGAGCCAGAATATCCCGTTGACCCGTTTCTCGGTCATGTTCCTCTTTCGTTCCGGCTTCCCGAGTTCCAGCTGCGACATTAAATCTAACCAAGTACTAACTCAATTCATGATATCATTGACAGAGTTCCTCCAAAACGACAGATTTAAGAGTGACGTTTTAACTCTTGCACGCAAGGTGTTTGAGAAAATGCCCAGACCAGATAACCAGCGCGAAACACATGGCATAGGAGAGAAGAGTGCTGAGGAAGTACCTGATTTGTTGTTGGGGTTGCATGATGTGCGAGTGCGAGTACGGGGAGGAAGCAAGGAGAGGGGATGGTGAAGAGGGGAACGAGAAAGAGAGGGTTTGGGTTTGAAGGTGAAGGTGAAGGTGGGAATGGAGGGAAGGTGAGAGAAAGAGGAGGAGGAGGAGGAGAGTTTGCAGCGTGACTGTAACTTCAATGGGACCCCAAGTTGTGCCATTTCTTCGTTTCCCACGCTAACGGAGAAGGTGATTTCATCATGTGCGTCCAATTTAGAGAGTCCAGAACTAGAAGAATGGCACCATTCCAATGTGGAATAACACCGTTTAATTTTATTTAGGTTTAAATATAATTTTTTATCTTTGTGTAAAATAAAATATTTTTACTTTTAATCTTTTTAATTTAATTTTTTTCTTTTTGAAATTGATCCCTCATTTTTAGAAAATAATTGTTTTTATTCCTTAAAACTAATTTATGAGTTTCTGGCCAAAATTTTTTTATCTAATTAATAAATAATAATAAATCATTTTTATATAGAAAAAATCACTTGTCTTTTTTTGTTTTTTTCATTTAGTGGTGGGTGGCGGACCGGTGGCCGGCTACTACTATTCATATCACACAGTTCTCAAAACACACCTGACACCACACGTTACCTTTTTTTTTTCCAAAATTGCCCTCAAACCCGAAAATAAATATCTGGGTGAAATCGGATATGATTTTCCGGATGGAACCGGATATTATTTTCCGGTTGGTATCTTTTTCAAAAAAAATAATATTTTACTTATTTTGATTTTTTTAAAAAAAGTAATTGCACAAAAAAAAAGTATTTGAAAAATTGTAATATTAATTTACGATATGAAAAAAAGTGATTTTATAATTTATTAGAATATTATTTCTCTATATTATTAGGATATAAAGTTTTGTATTATATTAATTTGTTTTTTTTATAATGAATATTTTTTTATAATGAATTATATAAGGTTTGTATTATATTAATTTGTATGATGTAAGAAATATAATTATGTTATAGTGAATTATTGAAGTTTTAATAAATAATATTGCAATTTTTGCATATTAGAGATGGTGAATTCATATCACATAATTTTATCAGAGATTTAGCTAACATATTACTAAAGTTTGGTGAAAATTGAAAGCGGATAATAATATTTGGTCATAACCGGATAATAATATATGGTTGGAATTGAATTCTCAGATCCGGTTAAAATAAAATCACATTTACTGCGCTTTTAAGTATAGTATCAAACCGGATTTTCATATCCGAAGTCACCTGGAAAATAATTTCTGGTTGGAAACATACATTATTATCCGGTTGGGGTGAGTATCATGGTATCTAGACTAACCGGAAATTATAATCTGGATTCGCCTCGATATTTATTTCCGGTTAGGATCGGATATTTATTTTCGGTTGAAGGCCAAATTTAAAAAAAAAATGTAATGTGTAGTGAGTTTTGAAAACTGTGTGGCATAAATAGTGGGTGCTCTGGTGGAAAGGAGATTACTATTACACACACATATATATATATAAGGTTTTGGTGTAATTTATATTAATTTTTATACCGGTTAATAATTATCTGTCAAAGATTTTTTTCATAAAATTCACCATCAAATTGAAACTAATCATATCTACAAAAATTTCATATTATTTCAAAATCGTTTAGATAAAATAGTAATATATTTACATTACTTGTGCTGCTTATTGCATTGCTATTAGATTCAATATTACTCACTACAAAAAAAAAATCTTATTTACTAATTTTTTTTAATTTCTATTAAATTAGTCATTGTTAATATAATTTTTTTTTAAAAAAAATGATATATTTTTTATAAGCAGAAGTATATTAATAAAAAATACAAAGAGTGTTCCAACCCAATAAGTACAAGATGGTACAAAGGATGTGCCCAATAAAAAACACAAAATTGCAAACCCCTATTGAAGTTACAAATGAACCCCAAGAAGAACTCACAAAACTCTAGAAGTGATCCCAAATTACAACGTCAATACAACTCAAGCATAGATACACCCAATAATCACCCATTAGTGTGCGTTTGAAAAACGGTTGAGTCGAAGGAAAATTAATTTTAAAGAGTTAAAATTGAGTTTTATTGACAAATTAGTTGTTTGATTATGATTTGAAAAAAAAACTAAAATTGATTTTAATTGAAGTAATGTAAGACTTGTTTTTATGTTGTGTTAAAAATTTTACATTTGTTTTTACTCTAAACTTGCTTTTAAGAAAAAATCACTAAACATGAATCACATTACTTAAATTAAAAACTAATTTTATACCGAATCAATTTTATAAAATCTCGTTAATCCAAAATTAATTTTATTACTGAACTAAACCAAACACATCCTTGATATAGGAGAGGTACCACTTGGATTTCGAAGTAAAAACTGAGTAATCACCCATGTTGAATACAAAGTCAAGGGTAAGAATAGAGTGTGAAACCAACAACTTAGAGCTTATAGCTAAAGTGGCATAAGGAGGGAATTCTTTGAGTTGAAGGAGAGGGATTCGATCCCCATTAAAATAAAATTAATAATAAATTTAAGAGTAATGTAGTGTGGGAGTGTGTGTGTTTGACCGATCAAAACAAAAAAAAAGTGTGAAACCAACAAGTCCTCTTTCAAAAAAGGCTGTAAACCATGTCCAAAAAAGCCTCTTTATATGATCAAGTATTATATATATATATTAATCAAGGTGTCTTTTATGGTAAGTAAGGAAGATATGTGATGTATCATACATCACTTCATGGGTCTTCTGAGATGCTTCTGGAATCTTTAGAACTATTGGTGTTTTGTTTTTTTGGGTCATAAAATCACTGAATTAATCATCCGACGGTCTACATTTATACTTGCAACTTGTAAAACTAGTAACAATAAAGCACTTAATATATTTTCTATTTAGTATCTGTAAACATTCAAAATCAACATCTTTCTTTCATTAAAAAAAAAAAATCTGCTCCGTGGGTTCCGTTTCTCATTTTCTTCATCCCTCCATCAAACCTCATGTTCTATCATTAAATAAAAAACTCTAAAATCTTCTCACCAACAAAAAAACTCAAATCAGTGAAATCACTCTATTCTTCTTCGTCTTTGTCTATAGTGGTCTCTCAACCGCATGACTTCACTGTCGTACTCGTCACTTTGTCTTCTCCGATCAATTGTGCCGTACAACTCATCCTCTCCCGTGGGGTATGTTTTTTTAGGGTGATGACAAGGCGACAACGACCACAAGCGGAAGGAAGGAAACGATGTTGTTGGACTGGTTGAGTGTCGAGAGGCAAGTCGTAGGAGCGGCGATGTGGCTATGTAATTTTGGATCTATGTTATTTTTAAAAAAATTATTGCTTGTTTTTACTCAAATATATACCATTTTGTTTGATTATTGTTAGATTTTATCCAGATCCATAATTTATGATTTATTTGGTTGATTCTCGTCAATTTTTATCCGAATCTATAATCTTTGTTGATTCTTGTTAGTTTTTATCCAGATCTATATTTCTTATTTTCTTTTTTAAAAAAAAAATCAAATTTGTTTCTCTAGTTGAGATGAATGGAATGAATGGTTGAAGAGATTTTGAAGATGAACAATGAAGAAATTTTCATTTAGATTTTTTTTTTAAAAAAAACATCCAATTGATGTAGCAGATGGACAGAGCATGTACTCAAGAGCCTATGTTTTTCACGGTGATGACCCCTTCCCTCACTTCATCTTCTTCTAAACTCTGTTTTTCTTTTTAGTTTAAAACTTTATTTCATTATTCTGGATTTTCTTTTAATTGATTAATAATGTTAGATTTTATCCAGACTCATAATTTATAATTTATTTGGTTGATTCTCGTCGATTTTTATCCGGATCTATAATATTTGTTGATTCTTGTTAGTTTTTATCCAGATTTGTATTTCTTATTTTCTTTTTTTAAAAAAAAATCAAATTGTTGCTCTGTTTGAGATGAATGAGATGAATGGTTGAAGAGATTTTGAAGATGAACAATGAAGAAATTTTCATTTAGTTTTTTTTAAAAAAAATAAAATCCAATTGAAGTGACAGAGGAACAAAGCATGTACTCGAGAACCTGTGTTTTTCACGGTGATAACCCCTCCCCTCACTTCATCTTCTTCTAAACTCTGTAATTCTTTTCAGTTTAAAACTTTATTTCATCATTCTGGATTTTTTTAATTGATTAGTAATACTCAAATATGATTTAAAATTTATTAAGTAATTTACTGCAATTTTTTAAAAATATTCTATAACCTGTTATTATGAGTCAAAATTAAAAGATCCACTTCCACTTTCTTAAAATAAAAGATTTGCCTTAACAAATCTCAAGCGTTGAATAAAAAATTAATAAATCAAATGGATAAGATTTATTGATATATGATACATCAAGTATTTTCTTACTTACCTTAAATATAACTTAATTCTATGTCAGGAGAAGAATTTTTGAAGACAACATTATTATTATGCGAGTCAATCATGGCACCCACCACATCACTAAAATGGGACTTCAAGACCGATTTTTCAGAGTAGTCCTTATATATGGGACCTCTTGGTTCCTGAAGTTAGGATCATATATATGGCATTATATATAGGGGAAATTGAATTAAATGTACGTCGTCTAACATTCAAATTCCGTATAGCTACACAAATTAAATGAATTACTAATAGTCATATATATATGGTAGACTTATTGGTAAAAACTACCAATATATATAAATCACAAATTAAAGCAAAGAGAAGCAAATAAGTAAAGTAAATATGGCAATTATCTTTATGTATGTGTTATGTTCGTTACTAAACATTCTGAAATTATACACTACTACTACTCTACCCTGTAATTTTCAGCTCAAAGAACATAACTATAAGGCATTGTTTGTTTTTGGTGATTCATTGTTTGATGTGGGAAATAATGTTTATCTCAACACAAGTAGCAGAGAGCCATCAACATACTGGCCATATGGAGAAACATTTTTCCACCATCCCACTGGAAGATGCTCAGATGGACGTTTAATCCCTGATTTCATTGGTCAGCTTTCTTTCCTTAATTAATAGTTTAATACACAAAAAAAAAAATATTATTTACTAACGCTTTTTTTCCGTTATATTAGTTATTGTTAGTATAGAACAAAATTAATCCGTTAGCATAGACATATAATATTTATACTAATAAATAAATATATTTGCAATAGTTTTCGTAACGGATCCAAACCATTTATAGGGAAATTTTAATTTGTTGCTGATTAATTTTGTTGCCGCAGCTACATTTGCAGGGTTGCCTTTACTTCCACCATATTTGCAACCTGGTCCTCATCAATTCACTTATGGAGCTAACTTTGCCTCAGTTTCATCATGTATTATTTATCCAAGCAAAGATTACGTACGTACGTTACTGAATACATATATATGTTTAGTGATATGGCATAATATAAGAGAATATATAAATATATAACGTATGTTGAAAACAAAAAAAACAAAAAAAAAGAGTGCGACAATTCAATTATTTTAACAATAAAATATTAATGTGTGTATTTATATACTTTGATAAATACTCACATTCAGCCATTGATAATTTGTTGCTGATTGTCTTTCCAATTATTTTTCAATAATCAATACAGTAGTTTCAAAAGTAGCTAAGAGATGTACAAAAAAAAAAAAATAGCTAAGAGGATAAAATGACTGCATATTTATATACGTAGTTATATTTTGGTTAAATTATATTTGTTTCTCTTATAAAATAAAAAAAAATTTAGTTTAATTTCTTATA
This sequence comes from Cyamopsis tetragonoloba, assembly GCA_037177725.1. NCBI lineage: Eukaryota > Viridiplantae > Streptophyta > Magnoliopsida > Fabales > Fabaceae > Cyamopsis > Cyamopsis tetragonoloba. Next base: position 49,641,026 of record CM074124.1, read on the forward strand.
TTTATTTTGGTTTAGTTTTATCTTTTATGTTGTATTTTTAGGACTAATTTAGTTCCTTATATTTATTTTGATTTTCTTTGATATCTTATGTTTATTTTTTGAACCAATTGTAGTTTTTCATATTATATATTTTTTTATCAGTTTGATTTCTTATGTTATATTTTTTGAACTAATATTTTTTTATAGGCAAATACACACTCACACACACTCTAAACTAAATCTTCAGTATTCTTTCTTAAATCTTCACCGTCAAAATTCGAACTTTGGACCTCCACTCTATTTTTTGAACCAATATATATGAAAAGGAAAAATGACGTCATTTTGATCTCTCTAATAACTCAATGAGACAAAATTAATGAAAATGACCCAATTGCCCCCAAAAAATACAACTTAAAAACTAAAATGTATTAAAATAAGTATAAGGAATTAAACTAAAATTTTATTACAATATAAGAAATCAAAAGTATAATTTAGTATTATATTTTTATTCTATATATGAGAGACTTAATCTAATAATGATTTTTTTGGAAAAAAGTAGATAAAAAGAGTCGTTGACATGAGCCCAATTTAGGCAGCATAATTTCTTAAAGAAAAAAAGAAAGAAAATTTAGTGTCTAAAATTTACATTTGTCAATCACTCAAGTTCTTGTAATTAATGTACTTCCTAAATTATTTAAAAATTAATTAATTTAATTTCTGAAATTTTTTTTATACCCATGGATTTTCTCACTCTTAGCATGAGTAATTTCGTTCGCGCACCGTGGCTTGTGCTGGCTCCGAGAATTTGACATAGGTGAGATTCGAATACGGGACCTCCGGCTTAATTTCTAAAATTAATTTAGTCTCTTAAATTATTTAAAAATCACTCAATCTAGTCTTTAAATGTAATTTTAGAGATTAAAATGATTAATTTTTTTAATAATTTAAAAAAAATTAAATTAATTAATTTGTTATTACTTCACAGATTAAAAATTTATTTTTCATAATTTTAGAGACTAAATTAATTTATAATTGTAATTTTTTTTGATTCATAAGGAAAGTGATTCGAACCTCATATCTACACATGCATGTCCTCATGCGCTCACCAACTGAGCTACATGACTGGGACAATTTATAGTTGTAATTGAATTCAAAAACTAAATTAATTTATAGCCATAATAATTTCAAAGACGAAATTGATGTATTACTGTTTTTATCCCAAATTTTACCTATTAAGAACCAACTCTATAAAGCAAACACGAAGCAATGTCACTTTCTCTCGTGACACTGCCATTCACCTATTAATTAACGCAAATATTAGTTTTTTGTATTTGGATTTTCAGATCGATCTACGGAAACAGGTTGGATACTTTAAAAATGTAGTGAAGTCCTTAAAAGAGGAAGTTGGGGAAACAGAAGGCATGAGAGTTTTGAACAAAGCTGTGTATTTGTTTTCTGTTGCTAACGATGATTATTTAACGTTTCTTTTTCTGAATCCCAACGCTTCTCACTCTTACAAGAAAGTATTTGTTCATATGCTCTTCGGAAACTTGACTAATCTCATCAAGGTATGTATATAAATCGACAAAATTCATTTTTTATAAAAAGTTATATTCAGTATCATATACTAACTTTTGACACCTCGGTGTCATTTGAACTGAACTCATATATTAATATTGTTTGAAAGTTAATAATTACTGTGTAGGAGGTGTATGGTTTAGGAGGTAGGAAAATTGCAATCCAAAATGTGGGACCAATTGGGTGCTCACCAAATAGGAGAATAGATTACTATCATTGTGATCAAGATTTGTTGAATATTGCAAGACTGCACAATGTAGCTTTAACCACAGCACTTGACAAGTTACAGAGTCAGTTATTACCAGCTGGAACATTTTATTATTCCATCTTTGATTTTTATCAAGCGCTTTCAGCCAGAATAACTAACCCTTCCAAATACGGTAAGTAACTCGGTTAAAATTATATTTTGAAAAATGTCATTTTATTAATTAAATTTAATTCATATACAAAATTTGTGATTATATATTTATATTTGTGAAGGATTTAAGGAGAGCAAGGTAGCATGCTGTGGTCGTGGACACTTAAAAGATATTATTGTGGATTGAAATTTGGAGAGTCATTTGAATTATGTAGTGACCCATTTCAATACATCTGGTTTGATGGTTTACATCCAGGAGAAGGAACAAATCACCAATTAGCTGAGTTATTTTGGAGTGGATCACCAGAATTTACAAGGCCTTACAATCTTAAGCAGTTGTTCGAATTTTAGAAAATTTGGAAAATAGTTGCTATTTGTACCACCCTTTTCTTAAATACACCACCTTTTTGGTTTCATTCTGAAAATTGAGATACTACTTATTTCTTGAAGTGAATTTTAAATCATTATTTTCTGGAATTTAATTTCTAAAAGTGGTATATGTTGGATCTTATTCAATGAGTGCTGTTATATCTTTTTAATAATCTTTATATTTATTCTCCTATATATTGTATTATTTTAAAATATAAACATTAATTAAAAAAATTAAATGTCCTAATTAATATTTTAAAAATATAAAAAATCATTGAAAACAATTCATTCTTTAAAATTCATCCAATCATTACAAATTAATTATTATTTCTTTTAAACTAAAATTTTGTCACTCTAGTAACAGCTGAAATGTAGTATTAGTTTGGTAAATTCCTTTTCTTTTTATTTGTTTTGCTATTAATAGGTTGGTAAATTTAATTAGAATAGGAAACCATCCAAATCCATGACAATAAATGCATATGACTAAGTGAGACACATGTGGCTTGTATGATGATTATACACATACATCAAATCAAAGATAATTGATATAATTGAAATGGTGGTGGTTATGAGGATTGAGGAGAAGGAGTATATTTTTTTTGGTGAGTATTTCTCAGTCGATAGTCGAAGATTAATCTTTGAAGTGGGCTTTACCTCTCCCAATAAAGTCTTTTCTATATGTACCGGTTAGGATTTAAACCCTTGTCAAGATGTTTAAAGAACTCAACTATCTACCAATTATGTCAAGCTTTGTTGATAAGAGGAATACTACAACTTATAGTAAGTATGAGAAGAAATTAAAACAATCCAAAAATGGAATGAGTAAAAGCAACAATTTGGAGCATGTGAACACCAAACTAAGCATAACTTGCCTCTTATGTCTCTCTAATAATTACACAAGTCCCTTTCTCCTCTATGTCTCTCTCGTTATACAATTTTAGTCTATTTATAGAAGAGCTAAATCATAAGGACCACACATATATCGATCAAGGGACTATTTAGTGTAATTATTGCAGTAAGAGTGCTTAAGCAAATTCATCTCACAATACACTCGATCAATCTTGTTTTGCCACAAATTCAGAGCTAAGCAACATGATGATTTTTTTAAAAAAAAAAAAAAATATTGATGTTTTTGGCTCACGAATTTGGTTTTTGTCTATAAAAAAATTATTGGATATTAATCCTCTCATTTAATAAAACAGAGTGTTTTTAGACTCAGATAAATCCTTTATCAGGGATCAAAACACATTAGGTAAAAAAAAAAAATGCTAGAGGCTATATTAACAAAATTTTATTAGGTAGTAAAATCAAAATTCACTAACATTATAGGAAACATAAATATATTTGACCCAAAAAATAAAAACAAAAAGAGTAAATTACACTTACCTCCCCTGAACTTTTGAAGTATTACACTGTCCTCCTGTATGTTTCCAAACATAACACATACCTCTCCTACATGTTTCCAAAACTACACAGTTTCCCCTTAAATGATAACGGTGTTAACTTTTTTAGGTCTTATTTATGAATTGACGGTTTTATCATTCATTTAAAAAGAGAACAACTATCCACCTCATCTCGAACCTCCTCAGCCTGGTGAAATCCTTGCAACCTTGCACCCCTTCTTTAACATGCGACCTCTTCAACCTTGCCTATGATCTTCAAGGCACGACTTCGCCACCGTTTTTGAAGCTTGCGACCTCACGGCCCTTTTTCAATCGTACGATCTTCAAAACACTTCTTTAACCCTGTGACATTCCCAAATCCTTCTTTGATTTTCTTCGTCTTCACCACTTAAGATTTCTAATTTGGGACCACCTCATCTTCACCTCGTCCAAGAGGCATTTTCTAAGTGATATTTTGACATTTTAGGTATGTTTATTAATTAAACATTTTTTATTGTTAAGCCTCAATCGCTTAATTTTGAAGTGAAAGTCTGAATATTTGTTTGATTTAGTGTAATTTTTTTAATTAAGGGTAAAATTGTCTTTTCATAACTATGAGGTCATATGCAAATCACTTGTTTTATAAAAATTTAACTGTTTGTTAACGTGAAAGGGTGTCTATGTAACGTAAACAAACTTCGTGAGAGGTCTGTGCTATATTTAGAAATATGCCGGGAGACAGTGTAATACTTTAAAAATTTAGAGGAGATCAATGTAATTTACCCAAACAAAAAAGTTTTTCAAGTACCGAAACAACGACAAATTTTTAATTGAAGTGTTCCTTAAATAAGATATATACTCTTTGGTATATTTTTTTGTATTAAATATTTTTTTTGTTAAAGATGTTAAATATTTTGTTAAATTTAGAGTCTTGGAGACAATATTAAGTTATTATAATCTCATAAACAACATAAGTTATTGTATATTGTTTCTCAATTCTCAGTTGTATACATTATATAGTGACGTAGTTTTTTTTTATAAGCACAAAAAAATATTAAGAGAGTATAAAAGGTACCCAAATCAAAAAATACAACCAGAGTTAAGCGAATCCCTCTAAAAACAGAGTAAACAAAAAGCAATTTTAATGTTTCCATAAGATTAAAACACCAGCCAAGATTTAAACTTGATATCCTCCAAAAGTTGAGCAGCATCTACCTTAACATTTAAAATAATTACCAAATTACGAAGTTTCCAAATACACCACAAAGCAATAGGAAAAATCCCCCAAGAAACTTTCCATCTTTTTTTCCTTCTCATCAGTCCAGTAAATAAATTGGCTAAGTTTACACTACACCATAATTGATTTTTAGCAATATGACATTTGTATTATACTTAAAAAATATATTACAAATATAAAACATAATATTTTTTTAACAATTTAACAATATTTTTAAAATATTGCTAAAACTTTTTAATAATATAGTCTTTATCCTACATTTGCTACAAACATCACAAATGCACAAAATAACAATATGGTCTTTATCCTACATTTGCTACAAGTTTGGAAGATAACACAATAAGGATTATTATTATTTTTTATCTCTAGTGCACATCCTTAATATAATTCTTTTTTTATTTGCTGATAAAAAAACACCGTATTTTGCGGTGTTCATACTTATAACTTTATATGCAAAGCAAATCGGGAAAATACACTAAGGAGTAAGAACATTTTGTCTTTTGAAAAAAAATGGAATCAATTATTGCCTTAGTCCCACTCACTTTGTGGAAAGTATTGATGCCAAAATTCTTTTAATTTAAGGCACTATACTAATTTTGTAGATACTAATAAATACAAGGAATTGGGCCGGGTATATAAAAATATTTTAGCTACCGAACAAGTGTAAGACTTTTAATTATCAAAACAAAGTTAATTACTACAGGTTACTAATTTGATTTCTAACACATTTAATTATTAAAAAAAAATTAACGATCAATATAATTTTATTAAATTGATTGTTAAACTAACCTTTTTTTTTTTTAGTGATTTTGAATAAGATGCAAATAATTGAAGGGGATGTGATGGAGTGGCAGCTTGGGTGCGATGCATCCATATTGTGAAAAAGGACATGAAATTCACTTTTATGATAATTCATTGATGAGTTTCATGTGTAAAGGTAGGTGCTAGTGGAAATGTACATGTAAGAGTAGTAATGATTGAAATTGATATTATTTGATATTTCTCTCAAGCTAAGCCTCATCTAAAATTCAAGGATATGATACATATACATCACCCACAAATAAATCAACTATATACATACATGAGAAGAATCAATGAAAAGCTTTGGTTTGACATTTTATGCCTTATTAGCTTCCTTTATTTGGCTTTTGTCTTTCTACATTATTCTCAACTCAATGATTATTGCCTTTCTCTTATTCTCTCCCTCTCTAATCATACAAACTTCTCTTTACAATGAGATAAGTGTTAATACCTACTTTCCCTTCCTTTTCTTAATTAATGTGTGTAAAAGTCATCTATAAATATATATCCTTGCTAAAGACCTAATTCTAACTTAATGTAAATGTTCCTAACTAGTCTAGCTCTCACAAAGGATACTTATAGCTAAATTAAAGCAATAAAAAAAAGTAAAATATCAGTAATATACGTATCTTTCAAATTACATCATTGGATTAATTTATTTTTGGTATAATTACACTTTCGATCTTCTTACTTTACATTTTGAATAAGCTTATTCCCTCAACTTTTCAAATACGCGATTTTGGTCCCTCAAATTTGTAAAATGGGTAGTTTTAGTCTCTTCGTTAGCTTTTTAAAACTTAACAATGATTTTTATCCAAATTAATGACATTTTTTTAAAATTAGTGATGATTTTATTTAATTAGCGATGACTTTCTTTTAAATTAGCAATAGAGTGACTAAAATTACATATTTTATAAATTGTGGGGATCAAAACTGCTAATATAAAAGCCGGCAAACTAAAATCACACAAAACATAAAGTAAGAGGACTAAAAATATAATTAATTTTTTTTATGAGCACATTTGATAAATTTAGTGGAAATTATGAATAAGAAATTTTAAGTTTTAAGGATAATTACACCAACCTCCCCTAAAGTTTGTCTATATTACACTTATCCCCTCCAGTTTTCAAAATTGCATTTACCCCCTTAAAATTTCAATTTTCATTACACAAACCTCCCTAATATTTATTTTTTTTAATGGTGTTATTGTGCATATTTTTCATTTTTCTAAAAAAAATTAATTTTACCATTTATTATTTTTTTTTATTTTACCATTTTTCTAATAAAAATAAAAATTTTAGAAAATAAATATAATTTTAAAAACTGGAAAAAATATGTGTAATATTAACAAATCTAAGGAGAAGTTAGGATAATTATCCCTAACTTTTATTACCAAAACTAAATCAGTTTAAGCGACCGAAAACTCCCACAACAAAAAGTGCGGCACTAGTGATGGATGTTAAACTGTTGCTTAAAATTGCGCATCAATAAATATTTAGTTATAAATTACATCATTCTGACATAATGTTTTCTTCAATAATTACCGTGGGTAGTTTGTTCCGTCACTAATAAGCGAAAAATCACCATGATGGAATTTTTCCAACACTAATTCCGTCGCTGATTTATACTTTTTTTACCAATTGCCCTTCTCTAGAACTCAAAACACACTATTTTTTGTTTTATGATTCAATTTAGACTTTTATTTTTTTAATTTAATTTGATCCTCTATCTCCTTATATTAGATCACGTTAGTTTTTGAAGTCAAAAATCTTTCAAAAACTAATGAAAAAGTATTAGTAGCATTGAAATTAGACACATATCACAATTTTATTGGTCCGTAAATAAAATAGTAATAACAACATATATTTTTAATGAAATAATAAATTTTAATAAAAAAAAAATCATCTTTCTCATCTTGTCCTTCACTGCCCATTTCCCTTCTCCCACCGTCACCGCCTCTAAACCATCCCTTCCTCTTCCTCCACCGTCACCATCACCGAAAATCTGAAACTAGGGGTGAAAAAAGGTTAGCCGGCCTAACAGGGGCTTAGGACCTGACCTATTTAAAACCTAGCCTGTTTAATAAAAAGATTAGGTTTAGGCTTTTTAAAAAGTCTATATAAGTAAAAAGGCTAGGTAAAGGGCTTTAAAAAAATCTATTAAACCTAATAGGCTGGCCTATTAAATTTTAATATATATGTATATCATAAATTTTATAAATATAAATGAAATATTATGTTTTTTCAAAAAATAATATATATATATAATAAATTTTATAAATGTAAATACAATAAATTTTATAACATATTTATAAATTAGACTTATTTAAAGACCTGTTAAAAATGTCTATTAGCCTATTTAATAGTTTGTTGGCATATTTAAAATAGAATTGTTGGCCTTTTTAAAAGTCTTAGGACAAAGTAGGTCTATAAATAGACTTTCAGGCTTTATAGGCTTTCAAATAGGCTAGACTTAACCTGAAAAATGAGCCTATGATAGGCTAATAAGTCAGGCTTAGCTCAATCAATTATAAAATAGGTCTGACCTGTTTAACTAAAGTCTGACCTAGCCTGTTTTTACCCCTATTCAGAACACAAAGATGAGAATCTTAGAACTCAATATAAGAAACTTTATCACAAAAAAAAATCAATGTACATCCACTTAGCAAACCAAAATAAGAATATTCTTATTATCAACTCGTTAACTGAACTCGTTGTGTATATGGTCATTAACTTTGATTAGTGATATCCAAGTGATTACCCTAGATAAATGGTCCATATACTTGGTTGCAAGTAGTGAGACCCAATGCCTATATATCCATCATGAACTATAAATAGCCCAAATATGTTTACCCAAGCATGTTGTATATGTTGAATGCCTTGGTAGAGGTACTATTTCCTTGCATAGTTTTTTGTGAGTTCTTCAATCAACTTTTGCCCAGAAATTTTTTTTGTATACATCTACTATTTATATATAACTTATTTATTCTTATATTTAATTATTTTTTTAATGTGAAAAATTTTAAAAGTAAAATAAAAAATTTAACTTGACCGATATTAAGTGAGTAATATATAAATGAATTGTATATACAAATGATTATATACTAATTATTGTTGTTTTGCCTTCTCTCATTCAGTGAATACACATATGAAGTTTTTAATTTCTCGTTGCAATCTATTTTCAATAAGATATTGTGTGTTGGTCTCCTTGGTTTGAGATTAAGTTTATCGGTCCACATTAAATGAAAATTCACTAAGTCTTGTAATCTAGTTTTAAAGAAAAAGTTATCCTATGCCATTAAGACCTCTTATCTAGGGGTGGCAATGCAGGCCAGCCGCGAACATGCAGGACGGGACGGGCCAGCCCGCGGAGAAAAACGGGTCCATTTTTTTAACTCAGCCCGTTTTATGAAGGGTTATGTGGGTTGCGGACTAGCCCGCCAATTAAATTTTTTTAAAAAATCTAAAAATACTAAAAATTCATAAATCTCAATATCTTTTTAAAAAATCATAAAAAAATTATAAAAGAACTTCAAAAAATTATATTAATCCCAACACTATATAAAAATAATAATACTAATTCTTCAAAAGATCTAAAAATTTTACAATGTATTGTTTTCTCAACAATTTAGAAAATTTATGTTAACATCATAATAAACAAATTTAAAACTTGATGTCTTTCTCTGCCTCTTTCTCTTTGTGTGTTTAATTTTTTTTAATGGAACAAAGCAAGTCTGGCACCAAAAGGTAAAAAAAGCCTTATTCAATTTTTTTTTACAACTAATTCAAAATTTCAGTTTTTTTTAATTAAAAATGAGCCCGTGGGCCAGTCCGCCCGCACAATTGTTGGCCCGTCAAAAATGCGGGTTACGCGAGTCAGTGGGCTGTTTCTATCTAGCCCGCCCAGCATATAAATGACGGGTTATGCGGGCTGGCCAGGCCCATTTTGCCACCCCTAGTCTTATGTATGGGTGTACCATGATGTATATCAAACATTATTAAAAATAATAATAATTCGTATATATTTACTGTGATGTGTAATTTATTTAATATTATTTAATTTAAACTTTTTATTTTATTTTATATTTTTTAACATAAAAAAATAAATAAATTATACATAATAATAAGTGTACACAAAAAATATTTTTATTAAAAAATAACAGGGATGAGGGATCATTGATACATGCGTTATTGCCGTTGGAGTAGGCAAAATGGTAAGAAGAGAATGAGTAAAAGGACACGTGGTGGTGAATGTTGGGGTGACGAGATGCCCATATAGTGACACGTCATCAAGCCAGCTGTAGACAGTTACAGTACGTTAAAGGATAATCTAACCACGTTTATTAGAAGGTCATCCCCCAACCACAACCCACGAGACTCTTGTGCAACTATCATGGCCCACCATATCTTGTTTTCCAAATGCACAATTGTTTTGCTAAACTAAGGAAATAACGTGAATTAATAATTATTTTAGTTTCTAATTTTATGACGACATATTACTCTAAAATAATTTATAAGTAAAAAAGATATTAAGTTTGTTTAAAAAATATAAGTAAATTTTAATTGTTTTTATTTTATTTAATGTTTTTATTTTTTAAGTATCCTGATTTGATTGACTATTTGACTTTTTAAATAGAAAGAATAAATATGATAAGTTAATTTGTTAAATAGAGTTAAACATTTACTTGAAAACAAAAAAATTAAATGTGTTTAACTAATTTTCTTGATATGTATTAGTTAGTTTTTTTTCCTTATAAATCATTCCCGATGGAGTATTATTTTAGGCTTTGACTTATAATACCAATTAGGATAAATTGCACAAAGTATCGTTGAGGTTTTAGAAAATAGCACAAATCACCAAACTTTAAAAAAATTTGTAGTCCACACAATTTTCTCAAATAAATACTAACTATAGTTAAATCTCTTTCTATTTTTTTTCTATAACAAAAAAAATCATTTTTCTTGTATGCTTTTTTTTGTTCAAAATTCATTTACTGAATTTTCTTAAAAATTATTTTTTCATAAAATAAAAAATTATTTTTTTATAAAGTAAAAAATTATTTTTTATAAATTAAAAAATAAATAATTTACAAATGATGATAGTATTTTTTAATTTACAAAAAATAATTTTTTATTCACAATTAATTATTTTATTTTATGAAAAAATAATTTTTGAGAAAATTCAGTAAATGAATTTTGTACAACAAAACATATAGGAAAATTGATTTTTTTATTTATAGAAAAAAAATAGAGAGATTTAACTATGTTTAGTGTCTATTTAAGAAAATGGTGTGGACTACTAATTTTTTTAAAGTTTGGTGATTTGTGCTATTTTCTAAAACCTCAAGAGTACTTTGTGCAATTTATCCTACCAATTAATTTAGTTCTTGATTTTTATTTTTATTTGCTATTTTAGTTACTGATTTATCAAAATATTTATTTTAATTGTTGACATTCATTCTAATCGATCATTTTAGCATTGACTTTCATTCTCATCAATCATTTTTGTTTTTAGATTTAGAGACTTAAATGACTAATAAGAGTAAAAGTTGGAGACTAAAATAAGTTATAGGAGTGAAAGTCAAGAACTAAAATAATCGAGTCAAGAATAAAAATATCTTGTTCTCATAAAATTAAGGACTAAAATAATATATGAGATTGAAATGTTAGTTTATTCATAAACCACAGTAAAAAAGCAAAAAAATTGATCAATAAAAATTGTACCCAAAAAAGAATAATCGGTAAAAAGCTGTAGCTTCAAAAAAATACTAGCTATACTAGTAACGAAGGTAAAATACCAGTAACAATATAATTAGCAAAGGTTAAAAATATTTCTATTCCTTATTAAAAAAATTAGTCTTTAGTTAAATTTTATTTATTTTTAATCTTTATAGCGAACAAAAACTATTCGAATTTACACTAGTAAATGATTCTTATAATTTTAATTGTTAAAACTCTTATTGTAACATCCCATAAATTTCCAAGTGAGAATTAGTAGTTCTTTAGGAGAAATTAGGAGTTTTAATGAGAATTGTTGCAATTATTAAGAGAAGTGAAAGGAATGACCATATAGCAAATTTTAGTAGATGTGGAATTTTCACAAAATCCCCCCTCCTTGCCTCCCTCTTCTCCCACGCCTTCATCTCTCCCTCTCAGATTCTCACACTCCAAAATCCAACTCTAACTTCATCTTCCTCACTTCTTCCTACTTGCTCTCCTAGGGCAAATCATATTTCTCTTATAATGTGAGCAATCTTCTTCAATCTCTCCATTTCAAGACTCAAATCATCATCCTCAAGCTCTTGAGCTTCCAAGGGAACCAAGGTAAGCCACATGCAAACCATTTTCCCTCTCCTCTCTTCACTCACTTCTCTCTCTAGAAAATGAACCCCAACCCCTCTAATCTCACATGCAACTCAAGATTTTGAGTTAGGTGAGGTTATGTTCTAATTTGGTGGTTGGAATTGTAGGATTCAAGTGCTAGATTAAAAGTTTTGAAGGTTTGAAGATTTGGGGAAAGGTGGAAAATTGGAACTTGAAGAAAAAGATAACCCTATTAAACCCCAAACTCAAAACTCTAATTAGGAAATTATGAATTTGAGGTTTTATGATGTTAGGTTTGAAGTTGATCTTGGTTGAATTGGTTCTATATGTGTGTGGTTGATGCATTTATGTTGATTGTTTGTTTGGATATTGGATTGTGAATGTGAATGTATGAGAATGATCTTGATGATAATGTGAATTGATGTTTGAGTAATTTATATTGAATTAGATGAAGTTAATATCATTTTGAGGAATTGAGATGGAAGGGAGGATTGAAATTTGTGAAAAGTTGATCAATATCATTTTCTCCTGTTTTGGAACAATTTAAACTGGGTTTTTGAATTGGTTTTAATTGGAAATGGATTTCGTGGTCTTCATAAGAGTTGTAGAGCATCTTCTTAGCTTTCAAATGCCTTTGGTTTCACTCAATTTGGAGGTCTACAACTCTAGTTATGACCACATTACTAAGACAGTGTCTATATGAAAGTATTTGTTTTGTTGTTTGCAAATCCCTGTCAAAGATGACTGTTTTTGACAATTAAACCTTTAGAACTAGGTTTTGTGGTCTTCATAAGAGTTGTGGATAATCTTCTTAGCTTTCAAATGCTTTTGGTTTCACTCAATTTGGAGGTCTACAACTCGAGTTATGGTCAAAATACGAACAGGGGTGCGCACACCTTCCTGGGCTGTGCGCACATGGTTGTGTTTGACAGCTTTTAAAGTGTTTTCTACATCTTCTCTTCAACTTTCTTCATCATTTCCTTCATTATTCAAGTTCAATCCTCTAAAATCAACACTTCTCCATGTTTTATTCCTACATGAACATAATCAAACAAAATGCAATGTAAATATAATGAATTCATTTCTAGGATAGGAATGAATGAAATTTGGTTCATGTGACTTATAAACCTGCAATAGGATCATGGAGATGATGTGGTATGTGTTATGACATGTATGATGAATGATGAATGATGAATGTGAAATGCATGATAATATTTGATGTGAAATGAAAATGAAATTTAAAGACAAGTTTAAGCTTTCCCCCGTCAACGGATGTTGAGTAAGCGGGTTGATTCCCACCGGTTACACACCGGGTAAGCGGACAAGCATGAAAAGATTGAGAATGTAGGGTCTCCCAAAGAACGGGGTAAGATGGCCTGAACTAGTAGGGTTTCCCAATGACCGGGAAGATGGCCCGAAAGAAAGGACTATCCCGATGAATGGGGTAAGATAGTCCTGGGCTATCCCTAATGAACGGGGACAAGATAGCCCGGCAATTGATCATGCTAGGGACGCTTGCCGTGATCCCATGATTGAGCTGAAGTGCGCGTTGCTGCCATGCGCCTAGGGAGAAGTCTTGTGCACGAGGCTTCCGTAAAAGACTAAAGAAAAGAAATGAAACAAGTATGATAATAAAAGATCATGGCATGCATACATTTATAATTGTCATAGCATGCATTATGTATGAGTGTGGCATTGATTGTGGATTGAATTGTGTGTTAGGGACTAAATGGGGTGTTTTTCCAGTTAGACTAGCTGCGATATGGTATAAAAGTGTTTTCAAAAATGCCGGGGGTTACTCAGTTATATGTTTTACATATAACTGACGGTTACCATATTGCAGGTATCGGAGCATTGAGGAGAATAAAATAAACAAGTGAGATGAGATTAGGATTTTCATGGTAGTAACCACACTTGGTGAACCTAAGACTCAAGTTCATATATTAATTTGTATTGAAAAGGTTGTAATTATTATTATTATTATTATTAATTATTGTATTTAAAATTTAGTTTCCACTAATGTTTTAAAAAAAAAAACGAACTCAAAATTTAGGGTGTTACATTATTCTTTATTTTCTATTCATTTGCATGTCACACTCATTTTTTTCGTCATAACTAAAAGATAATAACTGAAAAATGTTCATATTTATATTTGCTTGTAATAACTTATCCATTTTCAATTTTCTCGATCAAACATCGTAAAGAACATAAATATTTGTGTCAACTAATGTTCTAAGAGAACTATATTAGAAAAAAGTGGAGATAATTTATATACTATGATTTTTTTTTAAAAGGGTATATACTATGATATACGATTATACTAATTACTTTATTTGATATATATTTTCTAATTAAGTAATGAGAAGCGTTTAAACTAATATATTGAATGTTCATCATCTTTTAAATAGATTGTGAGACTTGCATTATTTAATGTCACACTAAAATCTTAATAGAAACTAAAAGATATTACTATGACAAGGTAAATGTTATAAAAATAATTCAAATCTAGTGTACTTTAATTATATCTCTAATTATGTTGCACGAATAAAATATCAACACGTCATTAAAAATATTTTCTTTAATTTTAATATTTAATTTCTAATAGAAATTTTTTAATGATGTGGCAATATTCTATTCGTGGAACATAATTGGAGATATAATTTGAAAACACTAAATTTGAAACCTTTTGGATTCAAATATAATTGTGAATTTAGGTGAGATATAAATATTATGAGTGCTACTTTTGACATCATGGGACATGCTGGGCACACCATGGTTGCCTTTTTTTTTTCAATTTTGCCCCTGAAACGGGTTTTAGAAACCGTTTCGCTAAGTTGACCGTATCGCAACTTTTAATTTTTTTTTTTTGAATTTTAAAACTATACGGTTTCTAGAAACCATTTCCAAACGGTTTCTAGAAACCGTTTCCAAAAACCTTTTTTTTTAAAAAAAAAAACATATTTTGTATAGCACTTATTTTGTATTGTTTAAAATTTAGAATTATAATTTTATAAATGTATTAATTATGCAGAAATGGATAATTTTAAAGAAGAATTGAAGAATGTAGATGAAGAAATGGAGAAACGAAATAATTATTAACAAATAATATTAATAATACAATAATTACAAATCAAACAATAAAAATAAAAAATAAAACAATAATACATTAATAATAAATAATTCTTAACAAATAAAAAAAATTAAAAAATCAAAATTTTTTTTAAAATCTGTAAAAAATAATAAAATTTATAGTAAATTTTTTTTATAAAAAAAATCAGATAAATACTAATATTTAAAAATTATAATAAAAAAATCCAAAGAATACCATACAGTCTCTGGATTCTTCATCTACATTCTTCAATTATTCTTCAAAATTGTCCATTTCTGCATAATTGATACAATTATAAAATTATAATTCTAAATTTTAAACAATGCAAAATAAATGCTATACAGAATAAGTTTTTTTTTTTAAATACAAACGGTTTTTGGAAACTGTTTGAAAACGGTTTCTGGAACCCGTTTGGAAACGGTTTCTGGAACCCGTTTCGGGGGCAAAATTAGAAAAAAATAAAGGCAACCATAATGTACTCAGCATGTCCCATAGTGCCAAAAGTAGCGCTCAAATATTAATAATTAAGAGTGTCATAAGAAAATTATTAAACTTTTCATTGCTTAAAATAATCAGAAAATCTTGAATAATTATGAATAATTTAAAGTGGAAGAAATATTAAGATACCTTAATTATAAACATATTAGAAAATAAATAGAAAAGCTGCATTTTATATGTTGTTAAGCGTAGAAAAGAAAAGCTTAATTCATTTATTAAAAAGTTATTAGGAGTATTGTAGTTGAAATATTAGGCACGTTTAGCATACCCGCAATTATGTACCAAAAATAAAAAAAAGCATACCAACAATTACCAACCAATGACCAATTATTATTGTGTGAAAATGATGAAAATTTTATAAGTTCAGCTGTTCACACCTCCTCCCACCAATGCCTCGTCTACCATGCTTAGAAAAAAGAATCTTCTAACTTTGAAGATTTTAAAGGAAAATGGATCCTCATCATCAGAAGAGTTAATCTAATCAATTGAGGTTTAAAACAAATTTTTATAATAATATAATTTTTTTTAAAGGTAAATGTTATCTAGTATTTTTAGAATATTTTTTAAAAATTTAAATATAGTAAAATGTTATTAGAAAATATAAATTTTTGTATTTTTTAAAGATAGAATAGCGTATACTTGTAAATTTTTTAAATTCTAAGTAGTAACCTTAACAAGTGTCATAAAAGCATTGTTTAGTAAAATTCTTTTGCAAATAAAAAAAAATAGATGTTTGAAAATTTTTAATATTATTTTATAGATAATATATGCATTTTATTTTATAAAAAAAAATATTTTTTTTTTGATAAATTGTAGGTATGTAATATAACGAAAGAAATTTACTCATACTTTAAATCATGTATTAGAAATTTAAGCGAAACATTCCGATAATGTATTAAATACTTTTCAAATTGTATAAATTTTTGCATAGTAGATCTACATCATATAAATTTTCAATTAATCAGTTGGATCGGCAAAATTTGTTTTTTATAAAAAGTTATGCACGGTGTCATTTACTAACTTTGAGACCATGGTGTCATTTGAACCAACACTATATTTAGCAACATTAACTTTATACAACATATGTAAAAAATGTTATTAATGCTAAAAGGTAACATTTTTTAATGATTTGATAACATTTTAGTAACATAGCCTTTACACAACATTTGGTAAAAATGTTTCAAATATGCAAACACAATATTTTTAATAATTTTGCAATATTTTTTTAGTGATTTTTTTCAAATATTACTAATAATAAATTATGGTGTAGTGCCAACCCTACCCTATATATATATATATATAATATAGTTGGAAAAAAAATTAAAGACAAATAATATTTAATTACATCCATCATATCCATCAAAAGAAGATGAGAGATTATTGGAGAAACTAATAGCCACAAAGTCCACTTACAAGATGACTTAACTCCCTTCTTTGAAAATTAATTTACCACCTGATTGTCTTCCTTCAACATGTGCTTCAAAATCACAGTCTAATTATGAGCAAACAATATGTGAATGCCGTAAAAAATATTTCAATAATTGTGAAAGAGAAAAGGGGACCCATAACATGTTGACAAAATTAATAAATTGGAATGACACATAAAAATTCTGAATCCCGCTAACCAAGCTAGCTCAAGGCCCTTCTCAAGGGAGAGAAGCTCCGCATAAAAATTGGTCGTAACTCCAATAAAGTCTATACACGCACACGCAAAATCACTCATCTCATTGTTCTCAACCACCCAAATAAATATATTGTAGTACTCCCTCCGTTCAAAATGACAATCGTTTAAAGTTGTTTCATGGAGATTAAGAAATAAAATAAATATCACAATGAGTAAAGTAATTTTACTAACATATCCCTTTTAATAATTGAAACATTAATTATCTCATATATTTTATAGTTGAACATTAATTATTATATAAGAGTAAAATAGAGAAAAACATTTAATAAAGCATTGAAAATATAAATTGACAATCATTTTAAAAAAAATTATTTCTCTAAAACGACGTTCATTATGAAGTGGAGGAGTATTAGAAATAGACACTCAATTAATATAAGGGTAATTTAGGAATATTTTAATTAATTAAGAAAAAAGTATGTAAATTTTGCTTATATTTAGTATCAATAAAAGTGGTTCAAATTTGTTTATAATAGATAACAAATGAAATACAATAGCTACTTTTTTTTAAACTGCTTAAAAAAAGAATTAGGTGGTTAATTGGTTATATTTTAAAAAAGATAGACGATAGAGAACAAAATGACAATCGTTTAAGGTTATTTCATGGAGATTAAGAAATAAAATAAATATTACAATGAGTAAAGTAATTTTACTAACATATCCCTTTTAATAATTGAAACATTAATTATCTCATATTGTTTATAGTTGAACATTAATTATTATATAAGAGTAAAATGGAGAAAAACATTTAATAAAGTATTGAAAATATAAATTGACAATCATTTTAGAAAAAAATTATTTCTCTAAAACGACATTCATTATGAAGTGGAGGAGCATTAGAAATAGACACTCAATTAATATAAGGGTAATTTAAAAATATTTTCATTAATTAAGAAAAAAGTATGTAAATTTTACTTATATTTAATACTAATAAAAGTGGTCCAAAATTATTTATAACAGAGAACAAATGAAATACAATAGCTACTTTTTTTTTAAAACTGCATAAAAAAAGAATTAGGTGGTTAATTGGTTATATTTTAAAAAAAATAGACGATAGATTTTCCTTACTAAAGAAAAATATACTACCTTCTTTAGTCCTTTTTATAAGAAATAAAAAGTAACTTTTCTTCCTTCTAATTATTAGAAACATGTTACTTTTTTTAGATATATTAATTGTTAAAAAAGATTAAAAATTCTTTTATACATCTAATTTAATATGAACATTCATAATTTTCTATACAAGTAAATGTATTAGTTTCATAATTATTTTAGTAACTTTTTTTACATCATTAATTAAAAAGAATATAATTTATTATATTTTATTGTTTTGTATAAAATAAATCTTATATTTTTTATAAAAAGACCAGAGAGAATACTTCTACAGATAATGTTTCCATAAAATAAATAGATGTTAGATTTGAACAAGAAATGAATAATGGGAAATGAAGAAAAACGTGGTAAAGAAGGAAAAAAAAAAAGAAAGAGTATGTTTAAATGATTGGTGGGTGAAGTGAGGCATTCGAAGCCATTCAAAGGGCACAATTAGGATATTCCCTCTCTGCGTGGAATCAACTCATTTATATTTTTTCCTTTTCTATCCAATTTAATATTCTCTGCCATTATTGAAGTAAACGCTTTCTTTATTTAATTTCCAATGATAGATAGATAGTGGATGATTTAAATAATTCTCATATGCCATATTGCCATCATCAATCATCTTCACCAAAAAAAAAAGAAAAAAACTTCTGTAATTTAATGTCATACTACAAATTTCACTTTTCCATGTTTTAATTGCATCCACCAAACATGGGAAAACAATTATTTTATATCGAATTAACATACTCCTATGTGATAGTAGTATTTAAATAGAAACCTAGGCATATTTATTTTACAAGTTTAATTTGAACGTATAAAATTAGTTATAACAAATTATTCGTACATGTCCTAATCATATAACTCAATTAATAAATATACAAAGACATATATGTACTGATAATCGATTTAATTTTTAATTATTATACTTTTCTATGAACTAATTAAACAAATAATTTTTATGTTGATTTGATATATATAGCATAAGAAAGTATTATCATATAAATTTAAATAATTTTGATTTAAATTAAATAAACTTCTTTCTGTTTATTATTTTATGCATAGTATATCCATATATGGGTATGCATTTACTTTCTTATTAAAAATAAGTTTAGAGACACTTATTCCACTTAATATCTCTTTATCCACATTAAATTTTACCAATCAACCGTCAAATATAAAGTTTTTAATGGATAGATCAATCATACAAAATTTCACATAATTTGATGACTTAATATTTCATCAATCTACCTTTTATTTTAATGAATAAAATATTTTTTTAAAACATAAATAAATCTCACCTATAAGATGATATGCCTAGAGATACTAGATTTTTCTAAAATTTGATATATACAAGCATCATGTAATTCAACGATACTACAGAGTAATATTAAATGGAGTAAGTGTACAAGACTTATTGCTTGTTATGATACTACAGAGTAATATTGCAAATAAATCACTGAACAAAGATGAGTTTCTCTGATTTATTATTGGAACTGTATATTAGAAGTAATATTATAGAAGTATGAAAATAGAGAAATCCAAGTCAAACATGATATTGACCAAGAAGGGAGAGAATACAAAAGAGATTGAGAATCCAGGTCTGACATAAGACTTGGCCAAAGATAGGGAGAAGAGTAGAGTATACAAAGAGAAATTCAACAAATACAAGACACGTATTATAGTTACTAGCAGTTACCACAACATTTATATTATTATTGTTGAAGTAAATAGATTCTCACCCATATATATATATAATTATTTTATATTAATATCTATTTTTTTTATAAATATTTTCTCAACAAATGCATGCTTTTAGTTTGTCATAATTATTTATTACTAAATATATTATATAATATTAAAAATAAATATATAATTATTATTGATTCGAGCACATGGCTGAACTAAAAGTAAATTGTGAACCAACACCCTTACGATTTGATTACCAGTCGATTTCTAAGAACATTGCACAAAAGGAATGCTAAAACAATTACAGGTAAATATATTGTACATTTAAGTTGTTTGCTTAATATTTTGTTTTCCTATAAATTATTGTATTTTATAAAGATAAAAAAATGTTACTTTTTTTTTCACTTTTACTTGTTTGTAAGTTCTAAAATCTTTTAATGATATACATGCACGAATTACATAGCAATCTAGTAGGATATGATATTGATGATTTGTTTAAATTAAGAATGTTTTCAGAATATGCATTGTCAATTATATTAATTATTAATTATTATATGTGCTTTCGAAACTAAGGTTTTATCAAGCCATAATAACTGGATCACTTATTGGCAAATGTATATAGTTTAATCTGCGAACAAGTCAAAGCCTCAAAGGCACAAATTGTATTTCTCCTTTCTTAAAGAAATTAACTTTGATTTGTTATTAATTAGTCAAAGGATCTGGCTAATGAATATGCTAGTGAATAATTTTTTTAAAGTTATTTTATTTTGAACAAATATCTTTTCAAATATGATTTGTAAATTGTAATACCAAATTTAAGTTAGAGAATCAAATAAAATACTAATGTCTCAGTAGTTTAGTTAGTGAGTGTATGGAAATATGTGTGTGGTGAATCCCGGTTGTACTACTTTCCAATGAAAAAATAAAAATAAAATAAAATAAAATAAAATAAAATACTAATAAAATAGTAATCTTAATATTATATTTTAAATTTTGACATTATAAATAATTTTTTTTTTGCGTACAATCTCAATTTAATTTTATCATGGCATATATGTTATTATTGATAATTTAATAATATAAATGGACTGATATTTTTATCAGTTAATATATAGTTTCCACAGATAACTTGTAGAGGATCGATACATTAATAGAAAAATTCTAATTAATAAGTACCCTTGTTATAATGATACCTTAGTAGTAGAAAATTTTTATTTAAAACATGAGTATTTATTATTTTGAAATTTTAAGAACCTTTTAATACATTTTTTAAGTTGTTAAGATATTAAATGAAATATATTTGTTTCTTAAGAAAAAAAAGTGAAATATATTTGTTGTACTTTGATAGGTGTTTTATTTGACACTTATTAGCAACACCAAATTAGTTTTAGGCCACATGAAAATTAACTTGCTAATATTCTTACAATATAGACTTTATTTTTACCATAAAATTTAGTGTTATTATACTATAATTAGTTACCTAGTATCAAATATTTCAAAAGAAATGATAAAATATGAGATGACAATAGAAAAATTGTTAATTATTATATGTAAAAGTAATTTTAGGTCAAATAAAATCTAACTAATTAAATTTGAGGTGTGGCGTAGTGATAATT
Source organism: Cyamopsis tetragonoloba (assembly GCA_037177725.1). Lineage (NCBI taxonomy): Eukaryota > Viridiplantae > Streptophyta > Magnoliopsida > Fabales > Fabaceae > Cyamopsis > Cyamopsis tetragonoloba. The sequence continues at coordinate 49,662,738 of CM074124.1, forward strand.
CATCTTGTTTCTTAACTATATATATTATATGGGAGTTTGGTCCTCTACTTATATAAATGGAACAACATTTCATGGTCACTTACTTCCAAGAGAAAATTAATCAATACTTCCACTTATGAATACTTGAAAAAAAATGAACACTAATCAACTAATATTCTTACCATATACTGAAAACTTTCAACTTTACGGCAAAATTTAGTATTATCATATTACAATTAAATTTATTAGTATCATATTTTTCAGGAGAAATGATAAAACATAATTTAAATATAAGATGATAATATATTAACTGTAAATTATCATACTGTTACAAAAAAAACTGTAAATTATCATCTTTTAAAACTAATTTTAGGTCAAATGAAAATTAAACAGCTAATATTCTTGTACAATTTAACCTTTTCATAAATTTTAGTATTATTATACTCATATATAATATTATAGTTAAATTATGTAGGTTGGAATTTGATACCGTCCTATTTTGATATAGTACAAGAAAAAAAATAGAATAAAATTGTGAATTTTACTTTCTTTTATCGGCCAAAAATATATATATTCACACGTTACATAACTTTTAAATTTATACTGCATACAACACACATTGTCTACTTAAGTAATTTAAATGCACATTATGTGGTAATAGAAAATTTGTTAATTATTATATTTTAAAGTAATTTTGAGTCAAATGAAAATTAAACAGCTAATATTCTTACCATCTACACTGTACGTGCACTTTTAAATTCACCATAAAGTTTTGTATTATTACATTATAATTAAATTATGTGGTAAAACGTAAAATTGATGAAATATAGTTAAAGTATATAAGATGGTAACAGAAAATATGGAAGTTATTACTGTCATTATATTATTATCAAGGGGATATCATAGTTACATTATGTGGTATCATATTTTTCAAAATAAATTATAAAATATAAGACAATTATAGAAAAAAACTGTTAATATAATGGAAATAATGAATAATTCAAATTTGAGAACCGAAAAATTCAAAGATGCTGATGAAAAAAGGAAAGAACAAGCCAGGAAAGAAAGAGGAAAGAAACAGTAGACGCTGACAAAAAAAAAAAATGAAACTGCTAAGTGCTAACAGGTAGAGAGAGAAAATGTTACACGTAAACGAAAGAAAACCCGAAAATTTTGCCTTTTAAAATTGTTTTTTCTGTATTGCATTGCATTTTATTGTAATTTTCATTTCATTTTCATTTTCATTTTCATTTTTTATTTCTTTTTTTGTGTGGATGCAGTGCAGAAGCTGTGGCTTTCTTCTCTTCTCTTCTCTGTTTTCTCTGAAAATCTCATATTCTCACTTCCTTTTCATATCTCTGAAAAAAGAAAAAAAAAACCCAAAAGCTGATTCTGCTTCTCCATTCCCCAAAACCATACACCTTCTTGTGATCCTTCAAAAAGCTGTGTCTTCCTTTTTCTATTGTACAGGCCTCTGATTTAGATTTCAGATTTCACTCTTGTTGGTTTTCCCTTTATTTTTTATTCGTGTATTTTTTTTGAATTTGTGTGTCATTGTGTATGTAGAACTGGATTTTGTGTGTCCCATTGATGTAAAGTTTTGAGCTTTTGATTTTACTTCTTCTGGGTTGTGTGTATTCTGGAGCTTCTGTTTTATTGAACAGAAGCTCTTTTTCTTATTTTTCTGAATTTTCTGCTGCTGATCTCGTTGGAAAAACCCGAGCTTTCTGAGGCTCGGGATCTGAATTGTGATGGAGATAACAAAGGAGAAGCTTCAGAAAAGTGTTGTCGTTGCTGAGGGAGGTGAACCAAAGTTCTGCTATATGCAGAAGTTCAGGCTCTATGAGACTCGCTCGGTAAATTATTAAATAATTAATTATTATCTTCTTCTACACAAATCTAAGATGCATGCATTACTCTTAATTAATCTTCTGACCTTGATCTAGTTATGGTTTTCTTTTCTTTTTTTGGTTTGTTTGTTTTTGTCACTATGCTTCTCTTTGCTTGCTGCTTCAAGATGTTGCTTTGCCTGGGTTCAGTTTTGTTTGTTCAATTTATTTTTTGGTCAAATTCATGTACCGTGTTTAATGATATTTCATATTCATTCATGAACCGTTATATTTTTCCAAGGGGTAAAGGAATCATATCATGTATGAAGATTTTTTTTTTTTAATTCTATTAGTAATTAGTAATTTTTCAACTGGGATTTAGATGCTTACCACCATGAAGGTGGTTTTGATGAGTTGTTTTCTATCTGGATTCACATGGATTTTTCCAGAATACATTGATCCAGGTTTTCTGCTTCTGTTTGTCTTGAATCACTACAATTCAATTAGGATTTTTGTTTTATGTGTGTCATGATGCATGTGAATATTTGATTTGTAAATTACAGTTTCAAATGACTTTGCAGAGAAAACTGGTTAAGGATTCCTATACTCCACTGTTTTCAGAGACTACATATTCATGATGCATGTGAATATTTGTCTTTTTCTTAAATGTTTTTCCCTTTTAGGTTTGGCTTCTGTATTATTATTTGATGGATGATCAAATATCTAAGTATTGTTGCCAACATTGTGTGCATAGGCAATGGCATTTAATTCATTGTGCATCAATGTGAAAGTTGCTTGTAATAATATTCTATTGATCGAGTGTTCATGCGGGCTTTCAACTTTACTAATAATCTTTTTATCTTTTTAAAAAGGGAAACTAGGATTTTTGCTTGTAGTTTGGTTCGCCAATTTCGTGCATCTGATTGTATGTCGTATATTGTACGGCTTTGTCTTTTAAAATTTGTTATCTGAAGGACGGCCACTGGCCCACTGCTTGTCCGTTCCTGTCTTATGTTGCTCTCTCTTTGGAAATATCGAGTTTCCGAGTGAATTAATCCAGAAATTTCAATGAAATTTGGGCAAAGGCCAAAAATCGAACCGAAACGGTTGAATTATACCGTTACTACCTAAAAGGAATGAAACGATAAAGTCATGACTCATGACCTTGAATTGTACTCCAAGTTAATCCTATCCAATTATGTCACCTTTGTTTGTCTATCTTACTTTCATGTATTGTGTTTGCTATCTTGTGTTCAATTTTTTGGGGCAGCATCAATAATATTCTAGTTTTTTATCTCACCCCCTTTATTTCCAAATAAGTAATAATAATGATAAGTTGTTGATTTGTAGATTTCCAAACAAACAATTATACCTTCTTACTTTCAAATTTAACCTCACATTAATCCGGAACATTAGCGTGGATTTTTTCCCTTTTTATATATTTATTGAGGGTGTTTCTTGGCGCAACTGTAGGGTTTCTTCCTTGTGATTTTTAGGTATGAATTCAAATCTTAGAAATGTTCTATCTACACGTGCGGCTAAGATTGCGTACATTTAGTCTTCATAGGCTCCACCAGGTGGCAGCCTCATGCACTGGGCCGCCGTTTTTTTTTTTAAAATTTATTCAGATTGTCAGAAATACTGATAAACTGGAGCAATAATTGTAAAACATGAGAGAATGCCATTTTGTGAAGTCTTTAGGGCTTATGGAAAGCTTAGTTACTAATTGCCCGCATTTGCTAGTTGGAGCAACAAACCACCACTTTGTACCTTGCATTGCATGCACAACATACACACAAATAAAAGTGTTTCTCATTTGACACTTAGGACAGATCACGTTTCAAGATATAGATAATAAGAAATTTAAGATTGAGTTGGCATTTTATTGCAATGTGCAATGGCACCGTGTACACGAGCCTCTTGACACAATGCCAATTAGTGAATATTATGGAAGAATCTTATTATAATAAGTGGTTTTTGAGTTGTATCAGGCTGTCACCCTGTTAGAAGTTAAAGCTGCTTTCAATTTCTTGTAATGAGAAAAATAAACTTTATTTGTCTTTTTTTGTTTTACCAAATAGCTTTCCTTTAAAGAATGTATTCTTTTTCATTTTTTTTGTCTGTACACGCAATATAGCTTGAGAGTAATGTTGCTGAGGCGTACTATTTTTCTATTCTCAGAAATTCTATATGATAGGAAGAGACAAAAACAGAACATTTTGGAAGGTCTTGAAAATTGATAAATTAGAGCCATCGGAATTAAATATCATTGAAGATTCAACAATTTACTCAGAAATTGAGTGCTGTGATCTTCTGAGACGGATACATGAAGGAAACAAGCCAACAGGCGGGCTTAAATTTGTGACTACTTGCTATGGAATCATTGGTATTTTCTGTCTTCTACTAATCTATTATATAAGAATGAAATTATTATTATCTTTACTGATGTTGTTCCCTCATTTTTTAACCGGATAAATGATTTAGGATTTATCAAATTTCTTGAGCCGTACTACATGCTGCTTATAACAAAACGAAGGAAGATCGGGACAATTTGTGGGCACACAATATATGCTATCACAAAGAGTGAAATGATCCCAATCCCACATTCTTCTGTGCGGTCCCAAATGGCATATTCTAAGGATGAGAACAGGTCTTTAGTCAATTTTGCATGTAATTGTAAATTTTGTAATACATCTATAGTACCTTTAAAGAGAACGATGAGAGAAGCATTTCAAACTATACCTTGTCCTCTGTACTTAGATAATAATTTTGTTACGAATTGTGTTTTTCTTTTTATTTTATTTGAGTTCATTATACTGTGTAGTGGATGTAGTGGAAATATTTTAGTGCATATTGTGTTATGATTCTTGTTTTTGTTTGTACTCTATATGTTGTTGATTGTCTCTTCTCAGTGTGTATACACAATGTGGGCTTCCTCACGTCAACCTCCACGTCTTTCTGTGGTACACTCTAATTGTCTCCTTTTAAATAGAATGAAGGATGCTTCTCCCAGATTTCGGAGTGATGTAATATGTTTAGCCGATAGCTCATTTTTGTAGTTTTCGTGTTCTACATTTATTGTCAGTTCATTTCCTGCACATGTACAGGGGAAATCTTCATTGCTGTTATGATGTAAATGTAAGTTTTTGAGTGAGATAAGGTATTGCAGGGTTACAATCGGGAGATCGCTATCTTTTCATGTTTTTTAAATACATTTGGTTAGAGTTAATGGCTTCATAAGTTGTTTTTTATGTCCATTTGTTTTCCTTCATGTATCAAACCATCTTATAATTGGCTTTGCTCTTTCTTCTGTTGTGACTTAGATACAAGAAGCTTCTATGCAGTGTGGATCTTACGAAGGACTTCTTTTTCAGCTACTCATACAATATCATGCTTAGTCTTCAAAAGAACTTTTCTGATCATAAAACTTTGGGACAATCACTTTATGAAACTCTGTTTGTTTGGAACGAGTTTTTAACTCGTGGAATCAGGAATAGTCTTCAGAATACTTCCTGGACAGTTGCCTTAGTGTATGGCTTTTTCAAACAGGTATGTATGGAATCTCCTTTATTTGTTAATAGATAAGATATGATTGTGAGATATTTGTGAAGGAAGGCAACTAATGTAGCTAACAGTACTGTGATTGACTTGTACAGCTTTCTTTAATTGTTTTTTATTTGATCTATGATTAATTTGGGAACCTGACACCTCTTGCAATTAATTTTCTTTTGCCTATATTGATTTATTTTCAGTTTATCGATAAAAATAACTTTACCTTTTTGTTTCTATAATCTTATTTGCTAGCACTTTATTTAAGAGTGAAAGCTGCAGTCATTAAACCTTAATTTATGAGCGTTTCAGTTGTCTTATATTGGGAAGTTCATTCCTCAAGACCACACAGAAGGTTTGACTAACTTAATATAGGAAGTATTTCTAACATCTTATCACTGGGTAACGTAACATTTATCGGTTCCTGTATTATTGTCTTCATGCTTTCCTTTGATAGCGCTGAAAAATGGTTAGTATAATGTGTTGCAGAAAAGATTTGGTGTTTTCTTGTTGATAAGTGTTTATTTCATGACATGCTGTGTAGGTCAAACTTTCTGTATCTGGCAGTGAGTTCAACTTGACTCTCATTGCTAGGCGCTCACGTCATTATGCTGGGACCAGGTTTGTACTTTTATAGCCTTTTTCCAAAGTTTGTGATGAAGTTAAAGTTACATTCTATTTCACATCTTTTCGCCATTTGACTCGACGAAATACTTCTGTTTATATTTGTACCTATATCAGTTTGTGTTAATTTCTCAAATCTCTAATTGAGGTATGGCTGCATTTCTGTTTGGGTTTTTCTCTGAGCACTTCAACCCATAAAAGTCATGTAAACTGGGTGGTTTACCAGCAAATTGCTTTTTCTTTTTTCTCCTCTCACCAATTTTGTGTTGTTTTGTTTTAACTTATATTCCTTGGGTTCTCTATCTTGTGCAGATATCTGAAACGAGGAGTGAATGAAAAGGGTAGAGTAGCTAATGATGTTGAGACAGAGCAGATAGTCTTTACAGAAGCTCGTGATGGATGCCCAATGCAGATCAGTTCTGTAGTTCAGATTCGGGGTTCAATCCCTCTGTTCTGGTCTCAGGAAGCCTCTAAGTTGAACATAAAACCTGACATTATATGTATGATAGGAAATAAATTCTTTTTTTGCTGACGTGTTTGTTTTAGGTGATTATGCTGACAGTTTATTTTGGTTATTTTATCTAGTATCAAAGAAGGACGATAATTTTGAAGCTACAAGACTTCATTTTGATAATCTTGTCAACCGATATGGAAATCCAATTATTATATTGAACTTGATAAAGGTTGTTATTTTCACTTATGCAATCAACCTTTAAAGCGTGTTTGAATTTTTTTAGTGTCTAAACTAAAAGATTTTCTACCTTCTATGTTCTTTTGCCTTGTTTTCAAGACCCGTGAGAAGAAGCCTCGAGAAACTATTCTTCGAGCCGAGTTTGCAAATGCTGTCAGGTCAATTAATAAAAACTTGAGTGGCGAAAATCGGTTGAGATTTCTTCACTGGGATCTGCATCGGCACTCAAGATGGTAATGTGCTCTTCACTTTTTTTGTCCAACTACTTAAGTTTATTCTTGGGGTGTTATTTTGATATTTTTGGATAAATCACCTTTAGCAGCAAAGCTACCAATGTATTGGTGCAACTCGGAAAAGTGGCTGCATATGCGTTGAAGCTGACTGGCATCTTCTACTGTCCAGTTACCCCGGATTTAGGGCTAGAGGGATTATTCCAATATTCGTACTCTGAGTAAGTACTGTAACAGCACATTTTGATCCTGTTCGGTGTTCTACTAATTAGGCAAGTTGAAATTTCACTTGATTATTTTACCATTACTGATGTTGATTAATATTTGTATTGATTTATTACATAATGCTAACATGCCTCCTCATGTTAGAGCTTTTCGGGCTCAAAACATGGAAAATGCACGCACACACCCTACCTTGTGCTGTACTTTCTATTTAGAAGAAAGAGTAATGGCAACAAGGATTAAACTCGTAACCACTTGGTCATAGAGGCTTTGGTTCCACGTTATGTGGACCAACTCTTTGAAAAGCTTAAGCTGTTAGGTAAACAGTTAAATGGTTGTTCTTATATTATATTATTTATTCATAAGCTTTTTTCTTTTGATATAATGCAGGAATAACAATGATGTTGATCATTCTATCTCAGAACAAGTTAGTTTAATAAAGTATAATGTTGATAAGGAAATCGAAGTTAGCGATGGTGATGAGAACAAAGATTACAGCATCAAACCCCAGATACTTCAAACAGGGGTCTTGAGGACTAATTGCATAGACTGTTTAGATCGTACAAATGTTGCGCAATATGCTTATGGTTTAGTTGCACTTGGTCGTCAGTTACAAGTTTTAGGATTTAGTGAATCCCCGTACATTGATCTTGACAACCCTTTGGCAAAGGAATTAATGGTGGTCTATGAGGCCATGGGCGACACATTAGCCTTTCAATATGGGGGGTCTGCCGCACACAATAAGGTATTCCTTCTACCCTTTGAGTTTGTATTTTGTGGATTATGAAATGTAATCGATTACAAAATGCAATATATGATCAGAAATTCTGTACACATATTGATTTTGTTTAGGATGTGCATCTTATATTTTTATAAGTTAATCTAATGTAAAGCATGTTGCTTTCATTTGGCTGTGTCCTAGGAATGATCAAATTCTGATATAAATTTGCCTCTTTTTACTAGGACATGTTGTATTTGATTCATAAACTTCTACAATAGGTTTTAATTGTAGGTTTTGGTTAATTAAATGATGCTAAGTGTATCAATCTCACATTAGTACAACTTCTCATGATTTTTGTTCATGGGGGTTTAAGAATGTTAGTGTTTTATAGTTCCCCTTTCCCTCGACCCCTTTGTGCAACTGTGATAAATGAATAGGAAAAGGTTTTGGTATCAAGACATGGTTTTGATATAATTCAAAAAGGAAAAGAAGTGGAAATTTTGAAGACGTTTAATTTATTGCACACTCACCAACTTACATGCCAATAAATAGAAGCTTGGACTCCATTTATTTAGTTAGGTATACATTTTACCAGTTTTCTAGTATTGGATATCCAAGTGTTTTCTTGATTATTTTACTATACAGAGGTCATATCACAATTTTCCCAGAGTTTTGAAACAGAAATCTAAGTTTGTTTCTTTATTTGTCCCATTTTCCTGGCATGAAAGTTTGTGATTAATTTGCTTCTTTGCTTGTTCCATTTTCCTTGCATGAAAGTTGTGTAGGATTAATTTTCTTGTATACTTTTCCCATTTTTGTTCCATGAAAGTTGTGTCTGATTACTTCTATTAAGTCATAACTTTTAGTATTTCACATTTGGTTTTGCTATTCAGATATTTTCTGAGAAAAGAGGTCAATGGAAGGCAGCAACACAATCCCAGGAACTTATTCGTACCCTACAGCGTTATTACAACAACACATATGTAGATGGCGATAAACAAAAAGCCATTAACATGTAAGTCAAATTAACACCATTTAATTTTTTAATTATACTGCATAGTTGTTTACGTAGGTAATGTTATTCAAAGCGATAAGTTATACATTTAAGGTAGTTACATTATAGAAAATTAGTTAATGTCACGCTTGATTTTATGTTGGTCAGATTCCTGGGGCATTTTCTGCCTCAACAGGGAAAACCAGCACTGTGGGAGCTTGACTCAGATCAGCATTACTCTGTCCGGAAAAGTGGCACCTATTCGGCAGATGATGGTGTTAGGTATAGATTGGATTATTCAGTTACACAAGTTTTTGTCACTTCCATTTAATGAATAATACTTACAAACATTAAAGATTTTATGATCTGTAACTGAGATAGTGTTACCTTTAACACATGATCTATAAAAGCAAGTGACTATGAGTTATTTTGTCTTTTCGGTTTTATTAAATGATATTCTCTAGTGAATTTCCTTTGTCACTGAAGATTGACAAGGCTGTTCCTTTATTTTAGTAGGTCAACTATTAAAAGATCGCTATCAGATGGGAACATTCTCTGTGAAGGTGATGCTACAAATTGTCAGAACTCATCCGGAAAACCAGAACAGGGTCACCTTTCAGGATCTGCTCCAGACATCTTTACTTGTGGAAGTTCTATTTGTGATTGCAGGTACTTCAATTTGCCATTCTGGGTGCTGCTAACTCTATATACATAAAAAAAAATTTATTCAGAGTCTCATTTAAATCCCTATGATTTCAACCATTATAAATATTTTAACCTTGTAGACTCCTTCCTTCCCTAACTCTAGTGTCTAGTAACAAATTGGTTATAATGCTTTCCTTTGTAACTTCCAAATCTTTATCAAATATCGTACAGGCAGTTATATGCGGGAATGGCCAAGGATCAAAACTTCAATAGTGATCACATTTGTTATGATGAGCATGGAGATGCATGTGACTGCTCCAATTTCGTTGACGTGGACTGGCTTTCTTCTTCTGGAAATTCATGCGAAGAGGAGTTACTTGAAAGGTAGTTCTAAACCATTATCAGTGATCATATAACCTATTATGCCGTCTTCTTGTTACTTTTCCATCACTTGATGATTTTAAAATATAATCTTTGTTCACCATTGGCTTTATGCTTTCCTCAAATCTTGTCAAAGGTAGAGGGGCGTATGGCGGTATGTTGGATTTTGGGTGAGAAAATGAGAAGAAAACTTTTATCATAGCTCAAGTGTATTTCAATTAGTTTGGGAGATTCATCTATGAATTAAAAAGTTAATGAGGTGTGAGCCCTAAGATTGTTCAGCACTTCAGCTTTATTTTTTTTCTATGCAATCCTCAGATCTCATGCAATTATGAAGAGCGATGTTTTGACTTTGGGAAAGATTATAAAGAGGGAGGGAAAGCAATTTAACCAGAGGTTAGCAAACATTAAGAGTATATGTAGAAACTTTCACTCATCTCCTTCAGATAGCATATTAGCGAATCAGTTTTATTTGTTTAGATATATTTATGTGTGTGTGTGTATATATATATATATATATATTGAAATGTCGTCAAATGTTAGATTTGGGATTTCATGCTGAAATGAACTCTCAACTAAAATTAGGCCAGCATGAATTTCATATTTGGGGGATGAAAGTGAATGGGGAAGGGGCTAAGAGGATTTTCTTTTTTTTCCTATGTAATTATGTGCTTAAGGTTTCTAAATTGCGGTTCACGAAGCAGTGTTAATAATATGGAATAAAAACTTAGCTCTTGAGTTTGGATTTGGTTTATAGTTTTTAAGCTTTCCTGATGCCAATATTGCGGATGCCTCAGGTCACGCAGCATTTCCTCAGAGAATATTGGGAATGAACTGATAACTGCGACATCTCCAAGTGAATCTGGAACCAGCATGAAGGTCAGTGTATGCTTTTAGATCCAGAATTTTTACAGCAAAGCCTAGTTTGTTTTCATTGTGGAAAAATTAATGAGTTATAGTTAATGAAGTAGAAAAAGACATAATTTCCATGCATTCTGTTTAACAGACTTGTGGCCTTTTTATATTTCTCTTAAAGCCTATGAACAAGACTCATTAATGAGTTCTTTGTGAATTTGTAGTTGGAACAATGCAAATTAAATATTTTAGCATGATATGAAAAGTACTGTGGATCTATACTGAGTTGTACTAGGTTCAACAACTAAGGACCTCACTTTTTTGTGCACAAGTTCACTTTTTGTTCATTTTTCTTGTTCTTAAATTGGGTCAGTTGCACTAAGCACCCCTGAGATTACTGTAAAATACACTTCGACCCTTCTTATTCTAGAAATTACACATATATCCCTTAATTTATATATTATTCTTGCACACTGATCCTCGCTATTCTTTAAACATTGTGCCTGCCTCCCTTATTTTATGTAAAGCAAGAGAAGTGCAAGGAAGGTTCGTCTGATTTTCAAAACGACGAGTGTCTTAAGTAAATTTAACACTGATCTCAAAGGAGGTTAATGTAATCAACTCTTAATTTTGATCTCCATCTGCAGTTTAAATAAAACAGTTTTACCTTATAATCAATATGATGACAAATTTCTACTGATTATAAGTTGGCAAAGACTAAATCTTTTTTCTTTTCCATTAATACTAACATTACAAAAAAAACCTACATGCTTTGTGACTTCCATTCTTTTCTAGGATGCAACTAAATGGGAATTAATTACAATTTGATTTTGATGTCTTTCAGGGAAGGCAAAATGGAGAACTCAACAAAGAAGGCAACAAATACAGTGAAAGATTTGAACGTTGGGTAACTCAAGAGGGAATGTTTTTTGTTTGAGACTGTTAAAAGTCTCTTGATCTTAATGTCAACCAATCCAAAGGATAAGGTTTCTGACTTTGCTGTACAGAAATAAAAAAAAAAATAAAAAAAATGGTAAGATAAGATATCATCATCCAAAAGAGCAAGATAGCAGTGGCAGCATCTGACAGAGTTACATTTTTGTTTGAGGAAACTTTTTGAGTTAAGTGACGATAATTCTCATCATAAATTTCTCTCTAGTAGTTCATGGTAGCAGAATCATATGGGAGGTAATGGTAGATTGTCAATAGGTAAATTCATTTTTGTCCCTTCCCAAAACAAAAATCATCAACTTTGTATATATTTTCATTGAAAAAAAAAAAAATTGTTACTTTTGCCAATGAGTTATGTGCACTTTGCCTTTTTGGTTCCTTGGATGTGTGAGCTTTTCATAATCTATAGTTGATGTGTGGTTTAAATATGTTTTCAGTCTCTTTTAAGGTGTGCTGTTTTTGGTTTTGGTGCTTATCAAATTGTTTTCTTAGTCTAGGTTTTTTCCAAACTTTGATTGAATTTTTTTTAGGGTTTAGGACCAAACAAACAGACAGAACTTAATGGGGATGAGAACTTGACAAAAAGAAATTCAGAGACCAAAATTAGAAATCATGAAATCTAGAGACTAGAAACGCATTTAACCCTTGATGTGTTGAATTTTATGAGGCATAGACATTTTCAACCTGCAAAGTCATATTCACAATAGGTATATTTTTAAACACAGGTTGAAAATAGCTTAAGTAAATACTTAGTATGAAATGACTAGAAACCTAGTGAAAGAGAGTTGATATGATGAAATTGCTTTTTTTGACAGTGCCTTAGATTATAAGTTCAAAGCTTAATGTGGTCTGATGTCGATGTATTCATCCTAACATGGTTTGATGTAATATAAGGTGAAATTCTTACCATGTGTATGAATTGTTGGTGAAATATTTACACCCTCTTTTCATACACCCATTTTATACCCTGAATAAAATAATATCTTGGTTAAAATTTAAAAAAAAAAGGAATATGAAATGGGGGAAGTAATCATTAAAATAAGGAGGGTGTAAGCAAAATAGGTGTATAAAAATCGAGATTCTTAAAATAAATGATTCTAACCATATGGTATTAGTTGTGAGAATGCATATGCTTGAAATTTTGTCAAAATGAGTCTTGCTCTTTACAGTTCATTTTTCAACCGGAATCAAGTTAATCGGATATTTAATATGCTTCCCAAATATCAAGGTCTTAAATTTAAGAGTGAAGTGAGGGTTTGTGCACATTAGTCCGTTATATTTTAAGTAGGGCAAATATATCCCTCACTTTTTGAAAAGTGTTGCAAATAGGTCCTTAGCGTTATTTCATAACAGCGTTAACAGAAATTCAACATAGCACGTTAAATGTCACACTAGACCAAAACCGTGGCCGTTTTATATTTGGCGTTAATCCACTTTAGAAATTAGAGTTCTTGCTTCTTTTGGTTCTTTCTCAATTCTCTATTTAGATTGCCCTTCATTTTGAAAGATTGGGGAGTGAAATTAGGGCCTTAAATATTGTGCAATTGGGCTGTGTCTCTGTTATTGTTGGGTATCATGATGTTTGTTATTTGGGCATGGTAAAGTAGTGGGTTTTAAGTGATTTTGAAACTTTGGAAAAAAAAAAAAGTGATTTTAAAACTACGTAATTTATTTATGAAATCATAATTGAGTAATATGCCTTTAATGCGGACTCTGGTTATAAATTTGATATAAACCTATTTGAAACTTAATATAAAATGTTCAGAAAGATCCCTCGAAATGTGAATTATAAATAACGATGTAAATAAGTCCAATGACAGAGTTATCCCATTGTCAATTTACCAAGATATATATAATTTCTTAAAATATAAATAAGAATTACTAACACTTTAAGTAAACTCTCTCCCTCTCCCCCTCAAATTTTTTTATTATTCTAGTCTATTATATTGGACCCCCAAAATATCTTGGACTAGCTCCACCACTAAATAAGTCCTTTGATTTGGTATGAAATGTTTAGTTAAGTCCCTATGTTCTTCAATATTCAATGTATCCCCTAGATAACCATGTTATAAATTATAAATATTTAGAAAAATCACTCAATTCGTAAATAACAATACAAATAAGTTTTTGATTTGTTATAACATATTCAATTAAATCTTAAGTTTCAATAAAATTCAATATAATCCCAATATCAACCTATTAAAAGAGGTTGTTGCTTCTCCGATTTACTTTGTATTTCACGAGCTCAGCACTAGGAATTGGTTTTTTCATCATTTGGACATTTAGGAAATTAAGACAGGGTTTTTTGCTTTTTATGTTCTTTAATTCTTTCAATTGCTTCAAGTTTGACAAAGTTAAGGACCTCTTTGCCCTCTCACATGTTACAAAATGAAGTGTACAAGCCCTACAAAATAAGAGAATAAATTATATATTTTCTCTAAATTTAAAAGTGAATTATGTTAATATCGTTTAACATTAACATTCAATACATTTGGATCCTCGTTGCCTTCAAAATTACTCTAACCTCTTCTATACTATCGAAGTGCATCAAAGTGAAATCCCTACATACTATTCTACTACTATTAGACACTTCACAGGACATTCGAGACACGTGACTTTATTTGATTTTTTTAAGGTAGTTTAGTGGTTAAAAATAATTTATTCAATTACCATATTGAGACTGAGGCAAACACAGCAACATAAAAATTGACAGGTTTCAAGTTTCACATTTTAAAAAAAATTATAAATATTTTCTTCGTTCTTTTGGATAAAATAAAGATAATCTGTTCAACAAGACACGATTTATCTTTACCCTGAAAAGGAGACAATGTTATCATCCAAATTTTAAGCATTCCACAATCATGATTGCATCAAGAAAAATCAAAATAAAATAAAATTTTACCAAATATACCATGTAGTTAACAATATTTCTGCCACTCCAAAACTAAAGTAAAGAAGGTTCCTTTGCTACCAAAAAAACTGATACAGATCTCACTTGAAGGAAGGGAAGGGTAAAATAAACCAAGTACGAGGCTACAATATAGGATCAAAAAACACTAATTTAATCCCAGCCAGATGGTGGGATGGCCTCAACTCCGGGAGCAGGAATTGGTTGCGGTGGTGGAACAGAATCTCCCCAGTCTCCTACAACTGCAACGCAATATTTTGTTCAACAAATTATTATCACATAGTTATAAACATAATTAACTCAAAACTGCAAAAAGGCACATACGATGCATCAGTTAGACTTAGTGACCTGTCAAATCATACCGTGTTTGGATGAGAAACTTGAAAACCCTATGGATTTTTTATAGAGAAAACAAGATTTTTGAATTCCACCTAATTCTTTGGAATTTGAAATTCCCAAGATTTTTTCAAATGCTCCATCCCAAAACAGGGTTAAAGAATCAACAAGCAACCAGTAAAGGCTCTAACAATGAATATTAATTCAATTTAGCAGAGGCTATAGCCCGATACCACATCTCAACCAAATTTGAAGATCACAAGAGACACCAAATGATGGCATGTAAAGCTTCATTTCAGTTTAGGTATTTTAAGTGAAAAATAAATCACATACCAGCTTCTGGGGCTGCTGCCCAGTTGACACCGGGAGCTGCTGGAATGGGTGCAGGAACTGCATCTGTCCAAGATTGATCAATCGCAGCAGGCCATTGGCCATCAGCAGGAATAGCACCTGCATTGAAGTCAGCAATGGCGTAATCTGCAGCAGGAGCTTCATCCTCCTCTTGTTGTTTAGCCTCTTCTGGTTCTCTGTAGAAGAATAAATCAACCTGCATCAACAAAACAACACAATTAATTTGAGTGAAACCTGCTCATGTGTTCATACTTTAATCACACACCAATCAAAGAACTGCACATATTCCATCAAATAAAATGATAAATGATAATTCTACTTGAAAACCACAAACAGGGGAAGCTTATTTTACCATGACATCCCACTTCAGTCCAGGGTGAATGGTACCACGCATCTGCAACACCATCCTTGCAAGAAGCCAAAAGAGGCAACCTATGCTGTGTTTCCCCTTGTTGTTGGCAGGAATTCCAATGTCAACGTATCGCATAGGAGAATCAGTGTCACAGAAAGCAATGGTTGGAATATTTCCCAGAGCAGCTTCCTTGATTG
This sequence comes from Cyamopsis tetragonoloba, assembly GCA_037177725.1. Classification (NCBI taxonomy): domain Eukaryota; kingdom Viridiplantae; phylum Streptophyta; class Magnoliopsida; order Fabales; family Fabaceae; genus Cyamopsis; species Cyamopsis tetragonoloba. The sequence continues at coordinate 49,678,553 of CM074124.1, forward strand.
GCTGCACAAATAACAATACAATACACCAAAGAAAAACAAACAATCAAGACAAACAAGCACAAAATAACACAAAAAATATTAACGCTTAATTCTTGTATGTATGAGCACTGTATTTGTAGGCATAAGCAATTAGGTTAGACAATAATAAAACAATAATAAACACTACTTTGAAACTTGTGCTCTTACAATGTTTAAGATAACAACCCAACAAGAAGTTTAATTGTGATCCATGATTAACCTGATGATCAGTTCTGGGATCAGTGAGAATTAGAAGGCGAGGCTCATTGAAGGAAGTCTGCAGCTGATTGGTGAAGGTACCAGGAGTGTGCCTTCCAGCAATGGCATGAGCACCAGTGTACTGAGCAAACTTGAGCACTGCTCTCTGTCCATAAGGCCTAGCAGACTGAACAATGATATCCTGAGGATTCTCAATAGCAACAATGACCCTAGCAGCAAGTTGAAGCTTCTCCCATGTCTTTCCAAGGTTGATAATGTAAATACCTTAATCAACACAACAAATCAAAACTCATTTTTTTCAAACCAAAAAAAGTGGAACAAAGTACAAATCATAGAACACGGAAATACATGAACAAATAAAAAACCCCAATTTTTAAGCCATATAAAGTACTAAAGAAATACATATCGCAGAATATGGAAATACATGTGCAAATCAAAACTCCAATTTCAACCCACAAATAAAGGTACAAAAAAAAATACATAACACAGAACATGGAAATACATGTAAAAATAAAAACCCCATTACCCAATCCAAAAATCAAGTAAAAATATAAATAAATCATAGAACATGGAAAACCAGGAATAAGTAGGAGCGGCGCTTATATTGCATATGCGAAATACGATTCTAAGAGACAGTAGGGGATTAGTAATATCTTAAAATTTTACAGGAAGTAATCCTAAATCCTAAATTGCTCCTCAGATCGCGACTTTTCAAATGAAAAACGAACAAGAAGAAGAAGAAGAAGAAAAATGCTAGGAGAAGAAGGAGCTACCGTCATTTCGGCGCTTGAAGATGTAACGGTCCATCTGAAAATCACAGTTTTTGGTGCCGAGGTGAACGTCGGCAGCCAACATCATCTGAATGTCAGCCTCCTTCTGCGATAGCTGACGTGGTTGAGATGCGGCGCCGTTGGTTGCGGTGGCCATGGCTGCTTCTCAGAACGAAGAAGGATTTGCACTCTGAAAACTCGCAAAGACAGTGAGAGGCAAAGAGGCGTTCTGAGCGCTGTGAGCGAGTTTGAGAGTTCAAGCAGTGCTGAAAAACCCTAGTTCAGTTATCTGAAATGACTATATTGCCCCTATTTCATGGGTTATTGGGTTTCAGTTCATTTTGTTTTTTGGACTTTGGTTTTTAGAAGAGTATGGTAGGTTCGAACAAAAATGAATAAGAAAGTTGGAAAAACTAAAAACAAAAGAAGGGTAATAACATGTTTTGCTATGGACTTGTGGCTTCTGTTTGTACGCTTATTTAGGTGTATTGGGCCTTGGCTTCTTTTAACAAACTAATCTTAGGAACTAATTTGATTTGATCTTTAGTAATTGATATTTATATTTTTTTTTACATTTTTTGTGTCTATGTAGATGTTTTACTTGTAAAAACTAAAAGTACGGTATTCCTTCAAGTCTTTTTTTTTTGTTTTTTGTAATAAATGGACTAAAAGCCCAAGATGCAAAAGTGAATCAACCAACCATTCTAGGAAACGCGATGCCATACGGGTCCTCATGCATAATAGGTATACAAGCATTAGGGGGATCACTAATTACATGAAGGCCGCAGGGATTGGCACCACCCCATTTGAATTCTGGACGCTACTGTCCGAAAAGGGTGGTGTCGTTTCTAAGTGGGATGGTACTAATCCCAGTGGTCTTATATGGAAACCTAAGGAGAAGTTGTGGCCCAAATTAGCCATGAAGTCCACATCACGATTGGACTCACGCAAGACATGGCTGAACCCAATACAACATTGGTTTCTAAGGATATTTTGAATCAACGGAACATGTTTATAGGATGAATCACACTATTTTTTCTACAAGATTTAGAGCAATCTTAGAGTCTATTTCAACAAAAAAAAATATCTTTTTGGACCAGTAGGGCCAGACTGTTTATCAAAATAACCTAGGAAAGATTTCCTTTGATCTAATCTCACCACACCATTTATTAAACTAGAAAAGAGAATTCCTCTCATCTCTTATCCTAATGCTCGATTCCTCAAAAAAATGGTTCCTTTGGGTTCTCTTCTTTCTTTATTAAGTCAATAAGTCCCTCCACCACAAGGAAGTACGCTTTAGCTCACTAGGTTTCATGTGTCAATCTCCTTCTTATTAAATCTTCATATTCAATACACAAAATCTAATTCACCAAGGATGACCTATACTCTAATAATTTCCACCAACAAGCTTTCGTTAAACCACCACACATTCTTAACCCCTAAATCTCCGTCCGCCTTTGGTTTACAAACGATTGACCACTTAACCCAAGAAATCTTACGATCGTGCTTTACACCTCCCCACATAAATCTTCTTTGAATTGATGCAATTTCTTTAGCAACATTAACCAGAATTTTAAAGGTGGACAGATAACAAATTGGGACAACATTTAGAAATGAGTTAATAAGTGTTAACCGAACTCTAACAGATAGATAACGGTACCTCCAAGAGTGCAATCTACTTCTAAGAGATTGAATAATAGGTTGTCACATCTCAGATTTACGCGAGTTTACTCCTATTGGGATTTGGGATCCCTAGATACTTCAAAGGCAAAAAACCCTAGCTTACAATTTAAGAAAGCTACAACACCTTCCAAAAAGCTATTTTTCATGTTAACTCCCACAACTGTACTCAAAATGTTGCCACACAACTTTTATAGTCCACAAATTCTCAGCAGTAGCCTCACTAACAAACAAGTGTGCTACAAATTTTCAACAGTTACTTCACCGCAAATGAGGTGTTGTAAGTTTAATGAAGATGAGAGATTTGCATACTTCCATCCTCAAGAACTACGCCACTAAAATTAAAAAGACCCAAGCATACTGCCCAACTCATAAGCCACCCGCTCCCCAACCTTTTGTTGCAAGGATGAAAAAGAAAGAAGTTAGAAGGTCCCCTATTTTAATTCTCTACCAATATTTTCCTCACTTGTGAGGCTTTTGTTGACAAAGACCAAGAGATCTCTAAAACACACATGCATGAATCCAATGCCTGCATTGCTCATCAAAACCTAACCCCCCAGCTTAGTGAGTTGTAGACTTTGTCGAAGTGTTTTTTGCACTTTTTCAAAGAGCAGTGAAAAACTGGAAAACGATGTCAATTTAAAACGTTTGCCCACATCTTCTAAATGCCTTTTAGGTTATTAAACTTCACTCCCTCTGCGTTTTTAATTTCATTAAATAAGCCTACTAGTAATTACTCCCATAAACACCTAAATAAAAAAATTAGTATTTTTTTTTATAAGTATCTACTGCAAAAGCAAGAAGCACTTATTATTTATTTCTAATTTTAATTAAAGAGAATAGTTGAGTTTAGTTTTAAATTATATATATAGCGTAATTTGACTTAGATAAGCATATAATTGTAAATAGATTTTTTTTTTTGTCTAAAAATCAATGTATTTTATTGATATTATCATTTTTGTTAATATGCATAATTTTTATTTTAGTACTTAAAAATATAAACAGTGAGTATTATCTTTTCAGATTGTGCTATAGTTACCACCACAATATGCTTGTGCATGCCTTTTACTTTCTAAACTTCTTAGAGCTAGATTGCCTTTAGGTAATGTTTGGTATTATTGAAATACTTTTTCATTTTAGAAATCTCGTGTAAAATACAAACATGTTTAGTATAAAGTTATTTTGGGTCAACTTTGATACAAGTCTTGAACTTCGATAAGAGAGTTTACTGGAGATGTTTTTTCAATCCCGTACTAAGAGATGCATACTACTTACCCAAAATATGTTTTCTCGAGAAAATAGTAAAATTTAGTTTTTGTACTAAACACCAAGCATCTTTTTTGGTTAACTTTAGTGAGACTGGTCTAATATATTTTTATATATGTTTTCTGCGCATTGTAGATTAGTACATTTAAATATAAATTTAGTCTTTTAGAGATTTACTAGTAATCAATTTCATTATATTAAAAATTTTGTTACCGATTGTCTCTCAAAGATTTATAACTCTAACAAATTAATCTTAAAATTTAAAATACTAATTTCTTAAAATACACATAATAAATCTTTAAAAAATAATTTAATGACAAAAATCTAAATTAGCACTGATAAGTATACTGCAGATTGACCATCTTCTAGTTTGACCGGAAAACATTCATCACTCATCACCATAAGCTCCATATACCATACAGAACATGTTGTTACAAACCAAGTCTGTTGACCAGGAACCAGGACATGCTCAAGATATTGTAAAAGAAACTGGACTAATATAGTTTCATCTTAATCTTCAACTTCAATAAAATTTCACTTCAATCTTTAAACAATTTTCACTTTAAACATTAAGATTATGGCCCTATTTGGCAGCAAGTTGGCAAATCCCAAAAATACTTTAACTCATAATCATTTTGAATCTCAATGTAGATCATGTAGATCTGACGAAAGAAATTCTTACTTCTTCAAAAAATATCTTACACTACAAGTATAATGAAACAGACCTTATATTTTGGTATTACTCCTGACGTTGTTCAATAAAGGAATACAAGAACTAAATTGAACTTTTATACCAAAATAAGAGAGTAATTTATTAAAATTGTTCCTAACTTTGTGTCACCAGGCGATTTACTCTCTAACTTTGTGAAATAATTAAATTAGTCCTGCACTCTGCATATCATATTCCTGTGTGTAAAGTCCTATATGACACATTTTGACATATAGAAGTTCTCCAAACATCGTATTTTTGCTTAGTCTCCAAAGGTATATAGCATTTGGGGACAAAAAATTAGTTATAAGTGATTTAAGGGTAGGATTTAAGTGAACAAAACTTGACAATTTCAAAGACTAAACTTTAATGTAGTATTTAACTCCAAAAAATTGGTAATGAATACCCTTCAGTTGGTGCTACCGTTGCCAAAACGTTTTTTTTTGTTTGTATTAATAAATATCTTAATTTAATGTTATTAAAATTAAAAAAATAATTATAAATATACATTATCTCATCTTTAGAACATACGAAAAATTATGTTTTTCAACAATTTTACTATATTTAACTCATTAGAGTGTCTTTAAGACACTAAATTTCATTTGCTTTTTTTCTCTCCCAACATTGTCTATGACCTTAAATGGCCGGTCTCTGACAGCTTTCTTAGACAAAACTGATGGAAAAGAAACTGTGTCTACACAAACAAGATGAACTCCTTTACAAAACTGAAGAAAAAGAAATAAGCTGATGAGAAGTTATTTAAGGCTGTTGATGGTGAAATTGGAATGAAAGTGATGATGAAGATACTGAAAATCTGTTGGATTCTGCTGATCAATCTGTGGAATCATCAACTGACTATGATCATTACGAATCTGCCGATGTCCCCACTGATAAAATTAACATGATTATAAAGATGATTTAGAGAATGGAGTTAGTGATTGTATCTGTCTACTTGCATTTTACTAACATGCCTATTCCATGTTATTTGTATTCAATTTGTTTTGATTGAACATTACATCATTCATAAAACTAACCTCACGTAACGAAATAAAACTTGTGAAATAAAGCTGGTTAGCTGTCTGTCAAGTTTAACATGTGTATATTTAGATGCTGAAATAGTGCTTTCAATACTTTGGATACAGTTCATTTTGGCACACTTGAAATCAAATTCTACTATATTGATAGTTCAAGTGTTCAACAATGCATTCTTAGTATGAGAACAGTTTTGTTTTCACCTATTTCCTTGTTATGATCACGTAGCTACAGATTTAATTGAAAATTTGACTTAATTATACTTTTAATCCTATAATTTGACAAATATGCAGCCGTTAAGGACGTTACTAGAAGTTGTACTAGGAATTATAATCAATTCCTTGTTTGTGATAAGTAACATAAATAACAGACAAGTAACAAACAGAAACAAAGCCGTTTAAATTGAACAAAATTGAGAGAGACTAAATTACACCATCAAAACTTTTGAGAACTAAAATTACACCATCGACAAGGCTAAAATTAAAATTAAGTCTTAAAATTTCCATTACAGTGAACAACAGCAGATAAGAACTAACAATACTGGAACTACTAACACTTCACATTTATACATTCCAACGTCTACAAGGACAAAGGCAGAGACTTCTTGATCACTAACCGAGCAGCAAAAATAAAGAGAGAATTCCAAAAAATTTCAATACAAACTGACCATAGGTTTCAAGCAATGGCAACTTCAACAGTTTTGGATTTAGGAGGAAGAGGATGCTTCCCTACATTCACAGTTAAAACCCCATTTTCGCATTTTGCCGTGATGGCTGAGACATTGGCGTTCTCAGGCAAACGGAACTTCCTGAGCAGATGTTGAGGAGCTCTTCTCTCCAGCCGAAGGTACTTGCACCCTTCGTCCTCTCCGTCACGTCGCTTCCTTTTCCCATTGCTTCGGATTACAAGTGTGTTTTCGTCCTCAACTGTCACCTGCATACAAAGAAAGCACATTTCAAACCACCAACAAACAAATAACAATGCCTACTAAGATAATAGAAGTACTTCAGATATAATATAGACCAAAACATATTTTATTTTTTTCTATTTCGTCCTATAATTTGTAGAAGTCTTAAATCACTCCGGTAACTTTCCATTTTGTTTCAATTTTATCCTTTTAGATTAACTTCCTTAATGTTGCTAGTCAATAACTTGTGCATATACAAGTGTGCGATCTGATCCACAACATCAGCTCATAAACATCATGATTCAACCATAGTTGTAATCTACAATGATCACATTCGACTACATTTTAACCACATTTAACATAGCGCGATTATGATAACAACTCAACTATGGCCTTGTTCATTGAGGCACAATTGTAATTGCAACTTGATACCTTGGAAAAGGCTCTTAAATTTTCTATTATATCAGGAGATACCGTTTGAACTTAATCTAGTAACTTCCAAGACTTAAATTAGCATTGAAGTTTAAGGAACAAGATGAAAGCCACCTAAGACTCAACCTTCTAATTCTACACACTAGTGACAGAGCAAGTTAGTAACCAAGCATTAAAATAATGCATAACTAGAATCTCTGTAGAATCCAAATTTCAAGCATGCAAATATTTAGTTAACTAAGCTTTTACCACAGTTTAAGCAAGCAAGTAGGACAAAAATGGACATGAAAAGTGAACAATTTGTTAAAAAAAATAAAAAATAAAAATTTCCCTGTTTGGGTTAGACAGTTGTTCTTTATTTTTTAGGGTTCATGTGAGATAATAAGTACCTGAATTTCAGACTTGGAGAGACCAGGAACATCCATGAAGAAGACATATTCCTTGGGAGTGTCCAAAATGTCCACTGGAATGCTAGAAACCCTTCTGTCCTCTTGATTCTCATTATTAGTCCTTGAAAGATTCATGAACCGTTCCATGGTTTCAGGAATATTGAACAAATTGTTCACTGCACCTTCCAAATCCATGCTCAACAAATCACCTACTCTGTTCATCTTCTTCACCAATCCTTACAGCCCCAAAATTACTCTCAACCTAAATTCACCAAAAAAAGGGGGTAACCCTAGAAATCATTGGAATTTCAAACACTAACATTTCTATATACAGAAAATACTGTTTCAGTGTTGTGTTTTGTGTTACCTGTTGTCTCGGAGAATCTTGCAAGAAAACGAAATTCGTTGTGATTGGGAAATTCTGGTGAGAGGTATAGTTGAAGTTTTGGATGAATATAAAGAAAGAGAGAGAGAGAGAGGAAAATGGTGAAAAGTGAAGAAAGTTCGAGAGCGATTGTCCAAATGTTCTGGAAGCGGCGTGTCCTTCTCTGGATAATTGTGGAACCTGCAAAAACTCAAGTCCACGTGTCATAATCAGATAGCACTTCACCATGCACAGATCACTTCACTTCACTCTCAATGTGTACTAAGAATTGAAAATGATCCAAAGTTTCAATTATTTTCAATTTTATGATATTGTAACAAAAATTAATTTTATTATGATCCTAATTACAACAAATATAATACTATCTTCTCCTCATCATCTCATAGCTTTCAGTGATTCGGATTGGAGGACGTGTCCAACCACACAAAGGTCACAGACAGGATTCTGCACCTTATTAGGAACCTTGAAGTGCTAAGTAAAAACAAAACGCGGTTTTTCAATCTTCTTCAGAAGTTGAGTAAAACATATGGACCCTCTTCTGTTCTATGGGCTTTCTTTTCTGTGGCCCATTAGTTTATTGGGTCCTTTTTTATAAATCCCATTTAGTTACATTTTACACTCTTTTACAATTCCATTGAATAGGAGCCTCTTTTTTTTGGTCAAGGAGCCTCCTCAAGGGTTAGATTTTATTATTTGTTCTTGTCCAAAAAAAAAGAGATTTTATTATTGGTTCTTTTTGTTACAATCTTCACTTACTTTACTTCAACTTTCATTTTTTTCCCCTGTATTCCTGAAACCTAGATCAGTAAGTTGCTAACCATGAATTATCATTATGATTCATTTTAATTAATTAATTAAAAAATATCCACGTAATTATTGTATGAGTTAGTATTAAAAAAGAATAATTTTTCACAATAAATTGAGGGTAAAATTATTCATTTTCAATACTAATAAATACATTAATTTCTTAGATATTTATTTTTATTTTTTAATTAATAATTAATGAAAATAAAACATAATGGAAATCCAAAGTTTCAAAAAAATGGTGGGAACAAGGCAACATCCTAGATGTTGGTGGGCTTCATAATGGGTCTTTTGTTCACATAGTTGAGAGCACAAAATTAAAACCCAACAATAGCATGATGAAAAATGTTAACTATTTTTCTTATGTTGGTGGATCTCACTAAACTTATTGTGATATGATTTAGTTTACTTAATAATAAAAATAAAAAAAAATGTCAAGAGAAAAAAAATTGTGTTACTAGTATTTCATTTTGGATAGTAAATTACCAAGATTTACTTTCCAACAGCCTTTGGTCTACTAACTCTTCAAGATTTAGGTCAAGCACATGAAACAAATGAAGTTTTTCTTTATCCTAAAAATTCATAAATCATAAGCACTAAAAGATTGTGACAAGGTTGCTAACAAATAGCTAAATCCATTCATAAAATGAACCACTCATGTACCAACATTTAAACCACTACTACTCTCCCCAAACATAAAGACACTCATCTAGTAATTTTTCAAGCATGCATATTTTGTGACACATATTTATTATATATTCATATGTAGGTCAATTTCATGTCTTGAAATTAAATGAGAGAAGAATTAAACCTCAAATAATTTGTTTCTCCCAATTGGAAGCAAAGCAACATGGGATGCTTAGTACTTTTGATTTGCATGATTGTTTCATGGATGTTCATACATAGATGGAGTCAAAGGAATAAGAAAGGACCAAAAACATGGCCTTTTCTAGGAGCTTCCATTGAACAATTGATGAACTATGATAGAATGCATGATTGGCTTGTCCAATATTTGTCTAAGTCAAAAACTGTTGTGGTCCCTATGCCATTCACCACTTATACTTACATTGCTGATCCTGCTAATGTTGAACATGTGCTCAAGACCAATTTTAGTAATTATCCAAAGGTAGCGTGCAATTGCATCATTTTATTATTATTATTATTATTATTATTATTATTATTATTATTATTATTATTTTTGCTTCAATGGGTGTTATTGATTTGAATACTAGGTCTTATGACACAAATTTTATCTTTATTCTTCTGGTAAAATATTTTTCTGGTCCCTCAAAAGAATTATGATTTTCAAATTTAGTCTCTTGAGAAAGTTTAAATTTTCCTATTTAGTCCATAAACACTTGAAAATTTGAGACTTAATGAGAACATTTAAACTTTAAAAAAAATCCAAATTCAAAGTTTTTTTGAAAATGAGAGACTAAATAAAACAAACCGTGATTTTCTTTGTTTAGTGGGTATCCTCCCACCTTACAAGAAAAGGGTTAATTTCTCAAGCGTAGAAGTTTGTCCTCTCACTTAGTGTCCTTTTCAAGGCTTGAACCATTATTTTTTTTATTTGGATTGTAGTGTGTCTTTATCATCGTACCAACATCTTTATACTTGAAACATATTTTACCTTTTTTTTTTTTAAAAAAAACACTTGCATAGTTAATGCTTTTGATGGAAAAGCTTGTGATTCTAAGAGCAGGGTGAAGTGTACCATTCATATATGGAAGTTCTTCTTGGAGATGGAATTTTCAATGTTGATGGAGAGCTTTGGAAGAAACAAAGGAAGACTGCAAGCTTAGAATTTGCATCAAGAAATTTAAGGGATTTCAGCACCAAAGTTTTTAGGGAATATGCCCTAAAACTCTCTGCCATTCTCAGCCAAGCATCTTTCCTCAACCAAGCATTAGATATGCAGGTGCTACAAATTAACATTCTTCATGCTTATATTCTTTTCCTAAATTTTATTTTCTTAGTTTTATAAAGTATTGAAGGCTGCAATTGATGATGCTTGAAATTTCAAATTGTAGGAATTGTTGATGAGAATGACTTTAGATTCAATATGTAAGGTGGGATTTGGAGTGGAAATTGGAACTTTGGCTCCCAATTTTCCAGAAAATAAATTTGCTCAGGCATTTGACACTGCAAATATTATAGTAACACTTCGCTTCATTGATCCACTTTGGAAAATAAAAAATTTTTTAAATATTGGCTCAGAAGCACAACTTGACAAAAGCATCAGAGTAATTGATGATTTCACATACTCTGTTATTCGAAGAAGGAAGGCAGAAATTGAGGAAGCAAAAAAAACTGGCCAACAAAATCAGGTAGTTTTTTTTTTTTTTTTTTATTATTATTATTAGTAATTTCATATCTTAACACATATTTGGCAGAATTATTCTTACTTCTCCATATGTAATTTTTCTAATAGTAAAAGTATTAGTATCAAAATGTACATTACGTGTAGTTTATGAAAGTAATTTGCTTTTAGCGGAAAAACATATTTTACATACTCAAAGAAACCATGTATCCATTCCTAAACAGAGGAGTACAAATCTAACATGTTAATTTATCACCCTCATCTATTTTTTTTTTTTCTCAAAAAAAAACAGATAAAACATGACATACTATCAAGATTCATAGAACTGGGAGAATCAAGCAATGCAACAACAGAGAAGAGTCTAAGAGATGTTGTATTGAACTTTGTGATTGCTGGAAGAGACACAACAGCAACAACACTATCATGGGCTATTTATATGGTTATGACACATTCTCATGTTGCTGAGAAACTTTACTTGGAGCTCAAGAATTTTGAGGACAACAAAGCAAAAGAAGAGAATGTTTCTTTGGTTCAATTTGATGAAGAGAATCCTGAATCTTTCAATCAAAGGGTGGTTCAATTTTCAAGTTTTTTGAATAAAGATTCTCTAGAGAGATTGCACTATTTGCATGCTGTCATAACTGAGACCCTTAGATTGTACCCTGCTGTTCCTCAGGTATTATATAGTTTATTTTTCTGATCCAAACACAGGCTAAGGAAAATGATTATGAATGGTAAATTAATTGTAGGATCCTAAGGGCATCTTGGAGGATGATGTGTTGCCAGATGGAACAAAAATAAAGGCAGGAGGAATGGTAACTTATGTTCCATACTCAATGGGAAGGATGGACTACAATTGGGGCCCTAATGCTTCTTCATTTATTCCTGAGAGATGGTTCAAGGATGGTCTTCTCCAAAATGAATCTCCTTTCAAATTCACTGCTTTTCAGGTAATTAATTAATTAATTAATTATTTTCAACTCTCTCTTTTTTTTTTGTTTATTTTTTATTTTTTATTTGGACCTACAGGGAGGGCCAAGGATATGCCTAGGGAAGGACTCAGCATACCTACAAATGAGGATGGTGGTGGCTATTTTGTGCAGATTTTACAAATTCAATTTGGTGCCAGGTCATCAAGTCAAATATAGGATGATGACTATTTTATCAATGGCTCATGGCTTGAAGCTTACCATACAGAGACGTTCTTAAAAGTTTTTATTGATATGGTATGTGGTTTTACATCCACATCACCATCATGATCATGTAATTTGAATTATGAAATAATTAAAAATAATGCAGAGTTGGGAGATTTTAGAATTTTCAAGCACTTCAATATTAGAGTAAATTTAAAATAGACAATGGTTGAAAACAATTTGTGTGGAATGAAGAACATACAAATTAAATCATATTTTTGTGTGCACAAAGACATATTTCGTCTGATAGTCAAAAATTGATTTTTTTCAAAACAGAAAAATCATCAAAGTTGATACAATCATAGTAAAAAATTTACGAGTAATATGAAATTTGTATTTTGCATACCCGTACCTTTATAATTTGGAACCCTAGAATTAAATTTTTACATTTTTCACCTCAATTTTACAATTTTAACTTTATTATTCCATTAAATATAGATCAAAATTCATTCTAAAATCTTTTAAAAGTACTTATTTTTATATTATATTATTTATTTATTTTATTGAGTTACACTCTTGACTTAGAATTTTAGGTCCGTCACTACAACCTATCCTAACAAAGCATTTTTTTTAGGATTTGATCCGTAATCAATATAATTAAGAGATTTGACTATCTATCTATTGTGTCTAATAATTATCTTAATTTAGAGCATATTAGCATGAAATTCAAATCAGGTGTCTCCAAATCCATAATTGTGGACATGATTTGGGTACACTTGATTTGAATTCATTATCATAGATGGGGAATATAATAATAAAAAATGCAATGAGCATTATTTAATATTGATAATTAATAATTAATAATACACATACATAGATCAGCCAAAAGAAGGTTAGAAAACCAAAATGCATGCTAGTTGTTAATGTAGGCATAATCAGCAGGAAAGAATATTTGCCTCTAAAATACATGCACCAGAATCACTATACCAGTAACTGTTTGATGTTTTTGTCTATTAATCAGTTCTCAAACAGCATATATCCTCTGTTCAATAAATATGCTAAGCCACTTATTATATCTTCTTGTTAGTGGTTAGTAATAGATTAATAGTTGAACTAATTAACATTTTTTAATATAATTTTATTATTCACGGCACATGATTTATAAACAGCAAATCTTAATCATGTGATCTAATACATTTTTTCCCCTCTAACAAGCAGCATATAAATAGCACTAATTAATAACATTAGCATTTAAGCTTTTTATAACATGTATTATGTTAATGTAAGTTTAAATTGCGCGATTCATTTTTAATTTTCTTTACCGGCATTAGTACAAGCAAAGTTTTAAATTTTGATTAGTTCAATAACATCTCAACATAACGTCAAGGTTTTATTAGTCAGTATAATTACATTGAATTCTGATTATGATTTGAAATAATTATATACTGTTGCATTAATATAACACAATTATAATTATAATATAATTGTAATCGCAATTTAAAATCCTAATTACAAGCCAGGGTTGAGCCTCTAAACTTATGCTACACTACATCCAAAAACAAAATCAGCACCAAAGTGTTCAATATCTGCTAATTAGTTCTCAAACAGCATCTATGCTCTGTTTTATGAAGTTGTTAAATTATTATGTTCAATTTAATTATGGCTGAACTGACAATGATTTTGACATTTTGTACGTTACATAATTTCATGCCACATGATTTCTAATTAGCAAATCCAAACGTGATCTTCAAATTTAATGCATTAATTCTAGTATTGTACATCTTCTTAAGCAAATGATCAATTAAAAATTCTTCTGTTCAAAAGATTTGGGACCATTTTTATTAGTGAACCCATCATCATCATCATATTTTAAAATTAAATTCGCATGTGAGAAAGAGGGAGTACTTTATTGTTTCTTTTTGAGAAAAACCAACATAACCATATATCATATTGGCTTTAAGATTTTTAGGACCAAAACAAATGAAGGTTTGGAATAATGAGATAAGTCTTAACACATTTTTACTCCTATCATCCGTCAGTTCATCATACCCTTTAGGTGAATTGGTAAAAAAAAATTGAACGCCTTGAGACTCTTCTAAAGTGAATGAATAAGTAAAGTAAAAATGTAAGGGTGTTTTTACTATTAATTTTAAGTAAATCAAAATTATGAAATATTGTAATTCAAATCAATGTTAATGAAATTAGTTAAAAATATCCTGCATGTGACTCCTAATTTAAATATATTAGTGAATTATTAATTTTGCTTCTTTTATCAATTTTACGTGCAAATTTGTACATTAAATTCTGTGAACTTTATTTTGGTTATTTTTACACCGTGAACTTTACTCATGAATTTGCATTTAAAATTAATAATAGGAATAAAATTGACAATGCATTAACGTATCTATGGCGAAATTGGAGTTCGTGACAAATTGACTTTTATTGAATGAGACAAAGTTGCTACTTTCGTAAAATCAATTTAAAACTCAATCTCTAGTTTAATTAACTTTCATCTAATAACTCGCACATTATGACTACTCATTTTACTTTAAGTATCAAATATTCACACATGCAAGATATATAAGAATATCTTAGAAGTGTCAATAAAATAAAAAGTTAGAATGAAAGGCTAGGCTTAAAGGTTTTGTCTGCAACAACAGAGGAATAGCTAGGAATTAGAATGGACCACTAGTGGGTAGTAGTATGCAAATTGCACATGAATTTTGCTTCTGATGATGCTCTCATGTGAATTACCATTGACCCATTTTCTGTGTTGGACCACACATGACACATCCAAATTCAATGTTTCCCCAAACAACAATATGCATATCCAAGTCTTTCATTCTTTTCATTTACAATCTAGCTAGGTACTATTTTACAGTACAACTTATTCCAATCACAATAAATAAATTTCCATTTATTAACACTCTTGATGTCTGGTTAATTTCAGTTAATATAGATTTTGTCTTACGAAATTAATTTGTTAGTAATATATATATTATTATAATATTTATGTTAACGAATAAATATAAAATTATTAACGAAAAAGTCGGCTAATATAAATATTTAACATATAGTGTAGTATCAATTTAGAATTTTCTTATGGATAATTCTGTTAGCTAATCAAACGGAAGTGAATGAGAAAGCGTTAGTACATAAAATATTTTTTTTAGTGTATTAATAATTATTATGCACATATTACCAATAAGAGTACACTGTTAGCGTAGTGATAATTAAAGATACATTAAGGTCCTGTGAAAAAGTAATGTGGTTTGAACATAAAAAGAATATTAGTTGGCGTGAATATTGACAAGTTTGTCTATGATGAATGAATTAATCTTTATAAATACTTCAAAAAGGAAAAAAATAATAATTTATCCACGTAGTAAAATTTGCATTACAGAAATTCAACTAATAAACTCCTAACTACTTTTTTCTTATATATTGTGTGAGCAACATTTACTTTTTTTTTCTAGATATCACCAACCTGTTGTTGAGGTAGAAAATTAATATTCTTCATCCATAAAAAGAATTGTCTTCTCAGCAGATTTTTTTTTTTTCTTCTAAGGCTTAAACCATACTTTTTATTCTATGATTGTAGTCTTCTTCCGTTATCAACACCCTTGGCATGCAGTATATTTGAATCGCATGAATTCACCAAAACACTTAACTACTTTTTTTTTTCCTGAATATCTATCCTTTATTAAAAGGTATAAATTAATTTATTGGCGGAAACAAACTAGTCTGTCCAACCACGTCGGTTAAAGATATGATTATATAAGAATATATAAATAGTGTGACAATCTTCTTTCTAAATATGAGCTAGATTTCAGGAGTGAGTTAAGTCCAAAATCCGAAATAAAAATAATACTGGAGCCTATGATAGATCTATCTGTTATTAGGCCACGCATCAGAAGTGTGTTGAAAGCCCCACTTTACTGGGCCACACATATTTGTCCACGTTCTAAATGTTCGTTCTTGAGCGTGAGGGATCCGTTGAAAGTTTCACATCAACTAAAAATATAACTACCTAAAAGTATAAATTAGGTTTAAAACTCCAATTTAAAATTACTAATCCTTAAAGTGTGGTTTTAAACTTGAATTGTAGCGTGTCTCTGCTACTCTATAAATAATGTTGTTGGTGGTGAATACAACATTTCAATTGTATACAAAGAGAATTTCTTTTAGTTGATTTAATTCCTAAAATGAATTTGGGATAATTGACAAAGTCTATAATTGAAGTTGTTGGTGTTTTATGCGTGATGAGTTTTCTTGGCCCCATATGCATTTAGAAACTAGCTAATGGTACCTCTGTACCAAAGAAAGTTTGTAAAGCAAATGCAAGAAAAAGGACAAGAAGTGGGCACCATTGCTTAATTTTGTAGTTTCTATTGTTGATCAATTTGCAAAAGCCTCATCAGAACATTCGTACAAAGTTGGTTAAGTAGAGTATAACATAATTTTATATTCAACGGATCACAGGTTCAAACCCTAAATTATTTGTTCTTTTAGAGTAAGGTAAGTATAAATTTATTTATATATATAATTGTGAATATATTCTCTGCATCCCAAAGCGTCTATTTTGATTTAGCATTGTGGTCTTATATATTACCCTAATTTTTTTAAAAAAGTAAAAATAAAAATAAAAATAAAAAATCACCAAATAACCCAGTTGAGTGCGATTCACAAATGCGAACCTTGCTGGCTTCTTTACCAACCAACAACTTAATTTGTTGCTGTTTCATTATGCCATGCCATTAACAAACACAAAAGAAAACGAACATATACATACCTAAATCATTTCTAATTAAGTACCTAATCGCACTGTCTTTTTCACTTTTTTATCATAACAAGGGTAGCTTGTGTTGTAATATATATTATTATACGATCCTAATACTTTTTTAAAGAACAAGAATGGAAATAAAATAAGGTACGTACATAATATAACAACATAAAAGAATATTTTATTTCCCATACGTATAACCTCATTATTGTTTATTATTAATAATATATATTATTATAACTTAATAAGAAAGGTCTGTATGTAATGTTATAGAGTGCCATCACTTTCAAGCCTACTTTACAACAGATCATGGCGGTTGAAAGAATAAAATTGGTTTATTTTAATTTATATATGTTACTATAAAACATTGACAGAAACGTTAAATTGTTAAATTTTATAGGAAAATTTTATTAACGAGAATGACAATAACGTTTTTGTTTTTTTTTTATAGTATTGGTTAATTCAATTCATAAGCTGCGCTGCTATTTTCAATTCTTAAAATCTTCGGAGTGTTTGAATTACAAAATACTAGTATGTGCTATTATTATTAGGGAAAATTATTTGTGTAAATCCTGTGGGAAAGATTGTACATAGGATTGAATACATATAAATATGTAGTTAAATAAGTATATTATTTAATTAAATTATTTTTTATTAATTTAATCACATGTTTGATAAAATTATTTTGTACTAATTTAACCACATATTTATATGCATTTAATTCAATGTACAATTTTTACACTCAGAAACCGTTAAGATGAAGTCTTATATTAACCAGAAATAGGGTCACTATAAAATATATAAGTGACATGACGATTCTCTTTTTATGAGCTAGCTTTTGGGAGTGAGTTAGGCTCAAACTCAATTCTAATATTGTATTAAAAGCCATGGTTAGCCATGGGCCACCCGCAGATGTCCAGTTGTGCAAACTTCACGCACTAGATGTCCAGCCATGGGCATAAGAGGGTGTGTTAAGATAAAGTCTCATATCGACTAAAAAGAGAGTCACCATAAAGTATATAAGTAGTGTGACAATCCTCCTCTTATGAACTAGCTTTTGGGAGTGAGTTACGTCTAAACCAAAATTCTAATTGAAACAATATAAACGTATTATTGTTGTATTATTAGTTGTACTCGTCTAACTTTGCAACATTATATTATAATTTTAGTAATTTTTAAAATTATATCAAATTATAATTGTCGTATTTCCAAAAGTTGGCTTAGTAGTGTAAAACCCTCTAAGTTTATAGGAAGGATGATCCACAGCGCCACAGCGGTAGGTCCTGTGTTCAAATCTCACTAGGAGCCAGCCACACAGCGCGAATAAAATTAATCCCATCATAAAAATGAAAAAACCTGTAATTATAAAAAAAAATTATAATTATGGTTCACAATTGTTATATTAGCAGACATCTAAATGCCTTTCAACATGATGATATCATGCCCATAAATGATTATATATAATCCTAATTTAAAATTTAATTAAGGGCTTGTTTGCACACAATCTTATTTTGATTAAAATTACTTCTGAGAAAAGTTAGAAATACTTATTTTTATTAGATGATTTAAATTTTTATGTATTAATATATCTTAATTATTGATCAAATTTAAATTTTTTTTTATTTTTTATTTTTATTAAAATCTAAACCAAAGATACACTAAAGTGTAATTGAATAATAATAGATTAAATTTTTGCAATTGACAATTAGACATTTAGCAGTAATAAGCTTCCATCATTTTCAAATTGTTTTTAAAATTTGGTTTTTGTACTATGGAAACTTGAATT
The DNA here is from genome assembly GCA_037177725.1 of Cyamopsis tetragonoloba. Classification (NCBI taxonomy): domain Eukaryota; kingdom Viridiplantae; phylum Streptophyta; class Magnoliopsida; order Fabales; family Fabaceae; genus Cyamopsis; species Cyamopsis tetragonoloba. Next base: position 49,697,189 of record CM074124.1, read on the forward strand.
CCAAACAAACATGTGGTACACAAGTTGAGTGTGTGGAATGCAGAGATACATATATCTTTATAGGATTTACGGGTGTAGCTACGTCCCCTAAACTTATAAAATTTACGAATAATATTATAATTTTTTATATTTTGTACTTCTTACTCTTATACTTTTGAACCCTTAATTTTATATTTTTATTCTTGATTTTATAATTTTAAGTATTTATACAACTAAATACAAACTAAATTTCATCTAAACTCTTTTAAAAAAAGACTTAAATATGTTTTTGGTCCTTATAAAATAAGACTATTTTGATTTTGGTCTCTATAAAAAAAATTTGACTTAAGTTCTCAACAATAATTTAATTATTAGTTTTAATCCATAAAATGAAAAAAACGAGTTTTGTGTCAATCACACCTTTGATTAATAAATTATTTAATTAATTTAATTTATTAAATTAAATGATATAAATAGTAAAAATAAAAGTAAAGAAAAAAATTATAAAAAAAAGAAAAAAAAAAGTTTTGGTCCCTATAAAGTGAAAAAACGAGTTTTGTGCCAAATACACCTTTGATTAATCAATTATTTAATTAATTTAATTTATTAAATTAAATGATAAAAATATTCAAAAAAAGAAAAGAAAGAAAATAAATTATAAAAAACAAAGAAAAAAAAACAAAAAAAAGAATTTTAGTCCCTATAAATATGTTTTTTTCTTTGTTTTTTATGATTTTTTTCTTTCTTTTCTTTTTTTACTATTTACATCATTTAATTTAATAAATTAAATTAATTAAATAATTAATTAATTAATTAATCAAATGTGTGTTTGGCACAAAACTCTTTATTTCATTTTAGAGACTAAACTAATAATTAAATTATTGTTGAGGTAAGTCAAATTTTTTTTATAGGGACCAAAACCAAAAGAGTCATATTTTATAGGGACCAAAAACATATTTAAGCCTTAAAAAACTTATTTTTATATTATTTTATTTTGCTTATTTTTAATTAAATTATACATCTTAACCTCGCTAAGTTTATAAGAATCACGATCCACATTAAAAGGTTCCGAGTTTGAATCTCACTTATGCCAAATTTCCGGATCAGCGCCAATCACCAACACGAACATAATTAATCTCATTTTAAGGGTAAAAATACCCTTGATTATACCAAAAACTATGCATCTTAACTTGGAGTCTTAGGTTTTAATTAAATTATACATCAAGTTTGGGTGCTAGGTCCACCACTGACGCAGACTAAAGGCCACTGAATCAATTGTCATTTTGCAAAACTTCCCACTTCGGAGTCCCAAAAACCCTCAGAAAAAGCCAAAGAAAAAAAAAAAAAGAAAGAGCAACTGGTTTTTGCAATCGTCCATCACCAAATATCTCATCCTTAGCTGTGTCTCTAAACAGTGGGCCATGCACGTGTTTAACCTCATCCCATTCTCTTCCATCACTCTCACTCTCTCTTCTTCCCTTTATAACCCCAACCTTCTTCCTCTCTTCTTCACTTCTCTCACCCATTTCATCAAACACATACGCTTCACTCTTAAAACTAACTTCTCTCAGACATTTCATCAAACACCTTCTTCCTCCAATGGCCAAACTCGGAAAACTCACCAAGCTCAAGTCTGCGATCAAGAGGTGGCCATCCTTGACCAAGCTCAGCCGCAACTCCAGCTCCGTCTCCTCCTCCGACAAAGAACCCACTACCGTCGTCAAGGGAAGAGGAGGAGGACGGGATCAGGAACTTCACGCCGTCTTCGTCGGCAAGTCCCGCCGCCGCTACCTCGTCGGCTCCGACGTCGTCGATCATCCCCTGTTTCAGGAGCTAGTGGACAGGTCTTCTTCTTCTTCCTCTGCCGGTTGTCATCATGGTGGTGGCGTGGTGGTTTCTTGTGAGGTGGTTCTGTTTGAGCACTTGCTCTGGATGCTTGAAAGTGAAGAGACTCAATTGGGTTCCATGGATGAGCTCGTTGAGTTCTACACTTGTGCTTGTTGAGACTGATAAAATGCTGCGAGGTTTCAAATTGCTATTGCGGTGACACTTACGTCGCGTTCAATGTATGTAAATTCGGTGAGACGCGGTGCTGTGCTTACTATGATTACAATCTGATGTGTTTTCTGTAGTTGCCTGAATCAAGATACTCTGACGTGATATTGCGGGTTCCAATGTCTGATGTGATTTCCGTGACAGCCAAAATCATAATTAAGCGGCGCGATGTCGCCGGTTCATGGTCTGATGTCGTTTTTCATGATTTTCAACATTATGACGTTATGGAGGCTGAAGTTGCCGATCTGATGTGGTTTCTGTGACTGCATACTATGGCGTGATGTTGCGGAGCCCACTGCAATTTAAACCTTGCAGGATTGTAACTGACTTCAATTGTATGGAAAAAAACTGAACAAACCCAGAAAAAAAAAAAACAGAAAAAATGGAGACTTAGTTAATTGAGATTGATGAAGTCAAATGTTATATACATAAATATATTGTTAATTAACATGAATGTGCTGTGAGTACTGATGTGAGTGAGAAGCAGAATTCTGTGGGCAGGATTCATTTTTGGTTCCGGAATTGCTGGTTGCTTGTTGGCGAACAGAGGGAAATTAGTTAGAGCAAGTTGGCTTTTAGTGATGATGTTCAAGTTAATTGAGTAATTGTAATTATTATTATGAATTATGATGTTTTTACTCTGAATTCCCAATGTATGTGGCAGACATTGCTGAGCAAGTGAGCTTCTGTTTTGTCCATTTATTCTACTCTATGCTTCCTTAGGGACTAGTTGTTTTTTTGGTTGAAACAGTATAAAAGTTTTATTAGTGGTAATTTCGGATCTTAAACGTAAAATTAATGAAAATAAGAAATTTTTACCTTTTTATTTTACTTGTAATAAAATTGTAAACAAGTAGGCTCTTAATCTTCTTACTATTGGATTAATATCAAAGTTTTAAATTTGTGGATGCTATCTAGTTTCATTTTTTTAATCGTATTTTGTGTTAAATTCAGCCTTTGCAATTTTTGCAAAATGTAATTTGGGACTGATTAAATTTTTGTGACCGTAAAAACTATAATATTACAAAGTGATGTAATAAATATAACTGTAATTTAAGATCATGTTATAATCCTTTAATATCATATTTTACCATGTTTATAATAGTGTTAATTTGACATGAAATCAATACAACAAAACCGTTTCTGTTTGGATGCAGATGTACACTACAGGCATTCAGTTTTCTTTGGTTTGCAACTTGTCAATTCTTTTTCTTATTGTTTATGTTATATTTTGCTTGAAGAGAGTGATGTTGAAGACAATACACTAATATAATTAATGATACATGGTCTAAAAGTGTTTACGCTAACTTATAAATTATGATTTAGGACAGTTTAAGCTACTCCTCTTTGTGCAACCAAAGATATCAATTCTTTTTTCAAGTTATCTGAACAGTACAAATTAAGGTTATTAAATGAATTAGATTTATTAATTAAAAATTAATGAAAAGCACAGGTTCTAATTTTTTTATCAACAATTATTATTATATAACTTCATAACTTTTTTTTTTTTTATCTTTATATCACTTTACACTTTTTCCTATGTTCTCTCTTAAAATTTTTATATATCACGTCTTTTTTTTTTTTGAGTATTTTTAGTATTTTTATCACAATAACACTAGTCTCTTGAGCGAAATGGGGATTTGGATAGTTGTGTGTATGTGAAGATTTGCAATTTTCCCATGTAAAAATAGTCGGCTAAGAGGGTCTATAATTTTTTATTTTTTTTTAAAAATTGCAACTTAGAGTATAAGAGAGTGTTTTCAGTTTTCTTAGTTAAAAAATTTCTTCTCTTTTGGGTGTGTGCTTCCGCTGATAGAGTTTGTGGAGAGGTTTTCTCGTGGTCGTCCTTCCACCAATAGTATTAGAGTTAAGGTTTTGACGAGGGGAGGATAAGAAGAGTAGTGTACCGCGTAATTCCTTTGAAGAGAGCATAAGAGCGCCCTTTAGAGAGTCTTGATGGATTCTACAACATTAGAGAATTGCAATAGGACCAAGGATTGCAAATGAAGAAGAGAAGAGGTGAATATGTGTGAGACTTTGAATAAAGAAGGGATAAGACACTTCAATGGACGGTAGAAATCTAGTAGCACCCTTAATGAACTCCTAGACCATGGAGTTGCAGGTCAAGGCTGAGGTATTACAAATCTAAAAGGAAAGTTCAACTGGTAGTAGTTCAAGTTAAGGAATTTATAACTATATCCTTAGGATCATGAGTTCGAACGAAATGTCTTAACGAGGGATAAGAGACGAGAAACGGTAAAGGTCTTATAGTACGCTCTATTGATTTTTGGATAGTCGAGTCATAGATTAAGGCTAGGGTGTTAAATCTACCACTAAAGTGGTTTGGCATGGATTCCGTTATTCCAACAGCGTCTACCAATTTTAGTTAGTAGTTTTTAGTTGTGGATCAAACAAGAGGATGAAATTAAAGAGGTTATCTTGAGTTGTGGATCAAACAAGACTTCAAAATTAGACAAATGTAATTTTGATTTCTATAAGAACTTTTGGTCAGTTCTCAAGGATGATATATGTGGGATGGTGAGAGAATTTTATCACTTTGCTAAACTGCCCAAGGGTCTGTCATCCTATTTTCTGACTTTGATCCCAACAATCCAGTGCCCTCAGGTTGTTAAAGGTTTTTGGCCAATTTCGTTGTTAGGAAGTTTGTATAAGATCATTTCAAAGCTCCTTATGCATTGTCTCGAAGATGTGCTTTTTCTGCTCACATCAAAATTTCAATATGTATTTCTTAGAGAGAGATTTATCCTTAATGAGGTCTGAATCCTATCTTGAGCTATGAATCATGGGAAAAAAATCTGGTAATGAATGCTTTATACTAAAAATGGATTTTGAAAGGGCTTACGACTCGGTCTCATGGGATTTCTTGGAATACATGTTGAAAAGATGCGAGTTCTCAGACACTTTTAGTTTTTGGATAAAAATCTGTATTTTTTCTTGTGATCTTTCTGTTTTAGTAAATGGGAGTTCATCGGAGGAGGTGAAAATCAGTTGCAGTTTAAAGCAAGGTGACCCGTTGACACTGTTATTGTTTCTTCTGGTTGCTGAGGGCTATCTGGTTTGATGAGACATGCGGTTAACCAAGGAAAATTTCAAGGCTTCAAGGTTGAAAATACTCAAGTTGATCTTTCAATTCTATAATATGCAGACAACACAATCATTATTAGAGAACCTAGTAGAGATCATTTACGAACAATTAAGGCAATTCTCCAATGTTTCGAATAATCCTCGGGGCCCAAAAAAAAAATTCTAGATTTGCTTCTGTTATCTACACGGTAAGGTGGGGAATTTACCTTTTGTTTATCTAGGTTTGTTGATTGGAGCGGATTCTAGAAAAAAACTACTTGATCCCCGATTTTGAATAAAATAAAAAGAAGACTAATTGATTGGAGAGGAAGGCATATTTCATTAGGAGGAAGGGTGATTTTGATAAATTCAATTTTAAATAGCCTCCTTACTTATTTCTTTTCTTTGTTCAAGGCATTGTTATGTCAAAACCCTCATTTTAGATGAATTTTAATGATAATAAACTATAAAAATCTAAGATGCCTTATGATCTAACTAGTTTGGTTTAGTGTACAAAATTAAATACTTAGATCATATTCTATGATTTATATCCAAAGAGACATCTACAATGATCAAGTACTCAAGACCCTTGATGAATTTGAACTCTATATCTCCAAATGAAATATCTACCACAACTCAGATTGGAAATCTGACATGACCATAAGATAGATTTGATGTATACAGACTCAAGGGAATAGATGATCAAGAGAAAAGAAAAGAAGAATAAAAATAAAACAGTTATCCAGATTCCAAAACAGGATGAGCAAAACAGGTTAGATCCTAAGGAGATGGAAGTTCAAATCTCAATCTAAACTATTCCATGATGACATCTATCTCAGAAGAATGTCTAGAAGTCATACACTACTCAAAGTACATTTCAAGAAGACTTATAAACACTTCAAACTGGCATAAATCTGAACAAAAGATTAAAAAATATTGCATCTGGATAGCTTTGACATATTCAATTTGAAGTGTTAATATGATCACAAAAAGATCAATTTGAGCTTCAAAATGAAGAACAGGTTCAAAAACGTTGAACACAACTCAAATTCAAAGTTGGACTTTAGACTAAGATTGGAACCTCATATCAGACTTGACTATGTTTGATAGCAAGTACAAGATGATATCAACACTGCTTAAAGTTTAAGCAAAGCTTCAAATTCAAACTCCAACGATTACAAGCATCCTCCAACGCTCCTAAACAACTATTCTTTCAAAATGAAGCCTAAATATATGAAGTAAGGGTGTTGGACAACATTGAGGGACAAAAGAACATCAATCATAACATCTACAACAAAGCTTCAACTCTAGATTTTCTTGTTATTGTAATCTAAGCTTCAAATCTAAAGTTTCTCCGATAGTTACTAGGATTACATTGATCACATTCTCTTTAACTATACTTAGCTTGAGCTTCATTTGATTATCCACACATTGTGTATAATCTAGCTACTATCAAAAACCTCCATACCCATTAAATTGGTGAGTTAGTCACTCAACTAAGTTAGGTAATGAACTTGAGTGTTGGGGTGAGTGCAAGTGAGATTGAAGAGGTTTAGGAAAGACTACTTTAAGCCTAGAGAGACCTAAAAAGAATACTTTGTGTAAGGCCTGAAGAGGCCTGAGATGAGAAGAATACTTTTGAATATGGTTTAATGGTGAAAAATCTCACTTGGTTAAGTGGAGATTAGACGTAACTCTTACACATCTAAGCAAGGGTGAACTAGGATAAATCTCTGTCTGATTTTCTATTCCATAAGCTCTTTAACTAATTGCATAAGTTCAGATAAAATTCCTGCTTGTTCATGAAAATGTTAAAGTATTCTGTTATGGACCTAACCCGTGGGAAGAACACGTGTAGGCCTCACATGGGCGGCCCAAGTTGTCGGTCCCATGTCGTGTATCTACGACATAAGGACACGACATAAGGCACAGGGGACATCACCCCGACGTGAGGACCGTTACAGATCCGTAACTACTGCCGCAATTCACGGAACTGAGATAGTGACAGGTTTGACTTTGGTGACCCTTGTTTAGCCTATAAATACACGTGACTAGTCTTCATTCGGTACGCATATCATAACTCTAAATTTGAGAATTCCTGCTTAGGACACATAATTGACTTGATCATCGGAGTGCTTGCAGGTACCCCCTCACCGCCAGGTGAGTGGCCAGAGATATCCAACCACCGTGCCGGAGACCAGATTGGAGGCCAAATCCGCCATGCCAAACGCATGGTGGAACATTGGCGCCGTCTGTGGGAAAGATTTGTTCTTCTCCGATCGTAACTAATCTCTTATTTCCTCCTTTATCTGGTTTTTCTGGTAATTTTGCAGGAAGAACATCACCAGAACCAAGAACTCAGCCTCTTCCTCCTAGCATATCCATTTTTGCTGCTAGTTAAGGTGAATTCCAGTCAATTAATCAGCGCAAAAAACCTTTTCTAACCGATTAATCGGTGGATTATGACTTTTTACCGATTAGTTGATCGGATAACTGCTTTCTTTGATTTTTATCTAACAACTGTGAATACATTCCTCTATAAACATGCGATTTCTTCATCATCCTCCTAAATCTTGTTCCATTAATGATCCTGCACGAGTGTAGGGCAAGAAAATCTCTTGTGCTCGTAGGCAAACGGGAACTAACTCATGTTGACCAAAAATTTGGTTGTAGCGACATGGTGAACACCAGGAGAAAGAACCAAGCAGTTAGGGGAGCATCGGCCAATGCTGGAGAAGCCCCTGGAGAACAGCCCTCTGCTAACGGGCCTTCTCTACGACATCAACAAGAAGAGGCCAGGCCTGCTGGTCCTGCGATGTCTGAACAGAGGATGACAACGATCGAAGATGGCATGCTCGACCTAAAAGAAATGATTCGAAAGCAGGCCGAAGAAATTGAGAGGATGAACAGGGAACGAGAAGCATGGAAGAAGCAACAAAAGGAATTTCAGGCAATTATGGCCAACCTTGGGATGGGCCAGCAACTCCCTCAACGACATGAGAATCAGCAATAGGGGCAAAATCCCCAAATGGAGAGGCAAGTCTCCATGGTTGGTCCCCAGATCCCGCGCACCGACCCCGCGATAGTCCAGCCCCAGCTGCCCGACTTGGATCAGGTGGCGGAAAACGACATGGGTATTGAAGGGTGTCATAACCCTTTCACCCCGGCAATCATGAACTTTGATATGCCGGCCAACTTTAAATTCGTCGTCCAGATCGACCCGTATGATGGGACAACCGATCCTCAAGATCATGTGGAGGTCTTCCAGCAGACGATGATCTTCTAGGGGGCCAAGGAGCCCGTTATATGCCGAGCATTCCCTTTGACCTTGAAAGCCGCGGCCCGGAGATGGTTCTCATCGTTACCGGCGGGATCCATCGCGAGATGGAAAGCATTAAAGGATAAGTTCGTGTCCAACTTTACAAGCAGCAAGCAGTAATTTAAAACCGAGCATCACCTCGAGAAGATAAAGCAGAGATCAGACGAGCCATTGAGGGATTTCATCATCCGCTTTAACGCGGAATCTCTCGAGGTACGCGATGTCGCCCCGAACATGATACTGTATTTCCTTAGGTAGGGGCTGAAGCCGGGAGGCTTCGCCAAGGATTTAGCCAGAGAAAAGCCCAAAACAATGGAGGAGTTGAAAAAGCGGGCTGAGAAGTGGATTCAGATAGAAGAATGGGTTCAGAATAATAAGGCAGATAATCAAGCCGCTAAACAGGAAAGAGAAAAAAGAGACAAACAGAAAAATTCTTACGACGGAAGACCCAAGGAGAATGAAAAAACGTACGATAAAGGCAGAAGACCACCCAGGGTCACTTACTCAACTTATGCCCCGTTAACCATGCCGCCATCTCGTATCTATAAGGAGATCATGTATTCCGAGCTAAAAGATAGACCTCCTCCAATAAGATCACAAGCAAAAAATAAGGACAAATTTTGTCTATATCATAAAGACCACGGGCACCACACTAACGAATGCATTCACCTTAAAGACGCCAAGAAGTTGATACGACAGGGAAAGTTGAGACAATTTGTTCAGAAAAATGATGAAGGAACATCCCGTGGAAGGAGCCCGTTGTCACCCATAAGACGTGAACATGCTGCAAGGAACCGGGACACTGGGCGGGATGAACGACGGAGATCCCGGTCCAGAAGCCCACAGCGACATAAAGAAGCGGCCTCTAAAGGGGTCATCAATGTGATTGCTGGAGGCCTTGATCAGGGGGAACCACCAGAGTCATCAAGAAAACGATCCCGGGACATAGAAGATCATTGCATGGCTGTGAAGGCCATGAAAAGAATTACTTTGGCATTCACCGAAGACGGCCTGCCTACGGATGCAGCTGGGACCAATGCCCCCTGGTTATCATAGCTAAGATGGCGGGGTATGAAGTAAAAAGGTTATTTGTTGATCAAGGGAGCTCAACCGACATAATGTTTTGGGACCTGTTCCAGAAGATGGGCCTAACAGATAAAGATCTAATCCCTCACAAGGGAAATTTGATAGGCTTTACAGGGGATACTATCTCCCCCAAGGGCTATGTAAAATTGAAGGTAACTTTTGCAGGTCGTGACGGAAGCAGAACAGTAGAGGTGAAGTTCCTCGTCGTAGAATGCCCCTCAGCCTATAACGCCATTATAGGCAGACCTACTCTGAATGCTTTGGGAGCGGTTGTCTCAACTTTGCACATGGCGATGAAATTCCTTGGTGACAGGGGTGACATTGTCACTATCCGAGGAAAAGGCCCAGAGGCACAACTCTATTATTTAGAAAGTCTTAAAATAATGAAAACTATGCCAGTGCAGGAACAGGAAAAAGTAAAGGGGACACAAAAGAAAGAAACCAAAGGAAAACAAAAGCTCGTTAGGCAGGATGATGCTGTAATGATGACGGACTTGGATCCAAGAGGGGAATTACAACACGAACGGCCTGAACCTGAAGGTGATTCTGTGGAAATACAACTCGGGAGTCAACCTGATCAGGTAATCAAGGTCGGGAAAAACTTACCCATTAATATTATGAAAAATATGATCAAAGTTTTGCAAGATAATAAGGATATTTTTGCATGGGTCGCCTCGGACATGCCGGGTGTAGATCCCGAGTTCTATTGTCATCGACTCGCGATAAAGGAAGGAGTTAGGCCAGTGGCCCAGAAAAAGAGGAGAATGGGCCAAGAGCGGACAATAGCTATTGAAAAACAGGTTGATGAGTTATTAAACGTGGGATTCATCCGCGAGGTACAGTATTCTGATTGGCTATCCAACGTCGTGATGGTAAAAAAGGCCAATGGAAAGTGGAGAATGTGTACAGATTACACAGACCTTAACAAAGCTTGCCCGAAGGACCCTTTTCCGCTGCCCTGCAAAGATAAGTTGGTCGACAACTCAGCGGGTTATAAATATCTTTCTTTTCTGGATGCTTATTCTGGCTATAATCAAATTTCCATGGCTCCCGAAGATCAGGATAAGACTTCCTTTATCACTGATCTCGGGGTATTTTGTTATAATGTGATGCCCTTTGGTTTGAAGAATGCAGGAGCGACATACCAAAGGATGATGGACAAAATCTTTGCCGAGATGAGAGGCAGAGAGGTCGAAGTCTACATCGACGATATGATCGTCAAAACAGAAGATGATCAAGATCCCTCGAAAGATCTGGAATCTGTTTTCCAACGTTTACGGCAATTCAATTTACGACTTAACCCTATGAAATGCACATTTGGTGTGGAAGCTGGCAAGTTTCTGGGATTTATGCTCACAAACCGCGGTATTGAAGCAAACCCAGATAAATGTCGGGCAATCCTCAACATGTCTAGCCCTAAGACGGTCAAGGATGTACAACAACTCATAGGGAGGGTCGCAGCCTTGTCTCGTTTCCTTCCAATCTCGGCAAAGCGATGCCTTCCCATGTTTAAGGCCTTGAAGAAACAAGACTCATTTGAATGGACGCAAGAATGTTAAGTCGCGTTCCAAGAACTCAAAACCTCCCTAGCATATCCCCCTATCTTAACAAAGTCGATGGCAGGGGACACCTTGATACTCTATCTCGTGGTGGCTGACGAGGCCGTGAGTGGCGTGCTAATCAGAGAAGAGGGTAAAGATCAGTTCCCAATCTACTTTGTTTCTAAAGTCTTGCAGGGAGCTGAGTTGAATTATCAACGACTTGAAAAAGTAGCTTTCGCATTATTGATGGCCTCGAGGAAGTTACGGCTACCCTATCCTAGTCAGGACCAATCAACCGATACGACAAATTTTACACAAACCAGACTTGGCAGGAAGGATGATGTCTTGGGCGATCGAGTTAACTCAATATGATATATCGTATGAACCACGGCTAGCAAATGCAATAACTATCTGTTCAGATTCAAAGTTGGTGGTTTCCCAGATTAAGGGAGAATACCAAGCCAAAGAGCCCGTCATGCAAAAATATCTCGCCAAAGTGCAAGATGCTCTAGTAGGATTCTCTAAATTTGAAATCCGACATATACCTAGAGAAGAGAATGCAAGAGCTGATCTCCTTTCGAAACTCGCTAGCACGAAGAAGACTTCAAACTACCACTCCGTGGTAGAAGAGGTAATCCCTTATCCCAGCTTGACCTTGCAGGTGCAGGAAGCAGATTGGAGGACCCCCTTGATAAATTATATTGAGAGAGGGATCACTCCTGAGGACGATAAAGAGTCGCATAAGGTTATTAAAAAAGCAACGAGATTCACAGTGGTTGAAGGCCACCTGTTCAGGAAGGGAGTCTCGGTCCCACTTCTGAAATGCATTAGCCTAGAGGAGGTCGGATATGTGCTGGCCGAGATTCATGAAGGAAGTTGTGGGCATCATATTGGAGCCAAATCTTTAGCCAGGAAGGCGTTGAGAGCGAGTTACTTTTGGCCAACTATGCAAGAGGACGCTATCAATCACATCAAAAAATGTGAGCAGTGCCAACGACATGCTAACATCCCTCACATCCCGCCAGAAGAGCTACACACGCTATCCGCGCCATGGCCATTCCACACCTGGGGAATGGACATCCTGGGACCTTTTCACAAAGCCATGGGACAACTGAAACATCTTTTAGTCGCAGTAGACTATTTTACGAAATGGATCGAAGCTGAACCTCTCGCAACCATTACGCCTACAAGAGTGGAGTCTTTCACCTTCAAAACAATTATATGTCGCTTTGGAATCCCGGCGACGATTGATAACGAGACTCAATTCACTGGAAGCTTATTCAAAGACCTCATCCAAGGTTTGCAAATCTGACATCATTGTTCAAGTGTAGAGCATCCTCAAACCAATGGTCAGGCTGAAGCCGCGAATAAAGTGATCCTAAATGGCCTAAAGAAACGACTTGAAAGTGCCAAAGGAGCCTGGGCAGATAATCTCTATCAGGTATTATGGAGTTATAGAACCACCCCGCAGACTACAACAGGAGAAACTCCTTTCCGGCTCGTATACGGAATTGATGCAGTAATCCCGGTTGAAATCGGTGAACCATCTTGGAGAGTCATGTATACCCCGCAAAATAATGACGCACTTTTAAGAGAAGAACTTGACTTTATAGACGAAGTCCGGGAACTAGCTCGATTAACTGAGATGTTAAGGAAACAACGAGTTGCTCAACGATACAACGCTAAGGTCGTGAAACGCGAATTCGTAATAAGCGACCTTGTTCTTAGAAGGGCCAGTATAGGGCTGAAGAACGCAAAAGATGCAAAGCTCGCAGCAAATTGGGAAGGCCCATATCGGGTGATCAGAAGTACTAGAAAAGGTGCATATGCCTTAGAAACTCTGCAAGGAAGAGAATTGCCTAGAACTTTCAATGCCGCAGATCAGAGAAGGTATTATAGCTAGAAAGTAACTGACTTGTTTATACTTAAATTTGTTGCATTTTAGTCTTAATGTACAATTTCTGTAAGGGGTACTCTTTTTCCTTCTCGGGTTTTTTCCCAAAGGAGGGTTTTTACCTTGAAGGTTTTAATGAGGCCCCAGGTTTTGTAACCCAACGACATATGAAATAAAAACAAATATTTGTCAAAGTTTAAGATTTCAGTTGCAGATAAACAATTACCGTGACTCAACAGGCGTATGAAAAGATAAAAATCCTAACAAGGCGACATGCACCAACAAGATAGGCCATGGGCCTTGAAGTACTTCACCAAGATCTAAGATCCCACTAAGGCGACCCGCCCAAAATAGGCCACTGGCCTTAAGTACTTCACCAGGATCTAAGATCCCACTAAGGCGACCCGCCCAAAATAGGCCACTGGCCTTGAAGTACTTCACCAAGATCTAAGATCCCAATAGGGCGACATGCCCCAAACAGGCCACTGGCCTTGAAGTACTTCGCTAGGATCAAAGATCCCACCAGGGCGACCCACCCCAAATAGGCCATAGGCCTTGAAGTACTTCATCAAGACCAAGGATCCCGATAGGGCGACATGCCCCAGATAGGCCACTGGCCTTGAAATATTCCACCGAGATCAAAGATCCCAGCAAAGGTGGCATACACCTATGGTCTGGGTATGAAAACTAATTATGGTAAGAAGTTAAAGTTCAGATAAATCATGAGCATAACGCTCAAGATACGACTTCCAAAAGTCATGGTATGTGGAAACTTAATGTTGAAAACGTTAAGTTAAAAGTTGCAATATAAAGTCGTTATGAATATAAACGTACAGAGAGATGTCATTAAAAGGTAAAGTATTACAAGAGCAAGGCTGGCCGACATGCCAGTAAGTTGTTCACTAAAGCAAAAAGTAAACCTAATTATTACAAAGAAGAGCTTCAAGGCTTGGCAGGAGCGACGTTTCCATCTTCAGCAGTTGGGGCGACATGGAATAATCAGCATAGGGGTCAAAGGACTCCAATTCTGGATCATTCAAGTCGACCAGAGTGGGTGCATCTTTGTCGTAATCCACCAGCTGACCACCTTCTACCCCGTGAAGTGGGTGGACCCCCTTAAAGGAAAGTATCAATCTTGGGTTAAGGAATTCCACTTGCTTGAGGCAGCTGGCGAAGGCCATGTACCCGCCGCTCGAGATGACACGACCTTGCTCCCGAACCTCAGCCTTCAGCTTGTCATTGGCGACCTCCAAAGCCGCCTTGTTGGCCTGCAGTTGATCCCGGACCCGGGATAGCAGCTTGGCTTCCTCCAACAAAGAAGCCACTTGCTCCAAAGCCTTGGCAAGAGAGACTTGTGCTTCCTTCTTCTCGTCAGAAAGTTTAACACTTTCTAGCTTCAGCTGGTCAAACTGGGAAGCAGTTGCGGTGATCTCGGTCTTGAGCTCAGACTGGGAAGCCTTCAAGGCATCCCGCTCTTTAGAAAGAGCCTGGATTTGCTTCTCTGTTGCGACCTTAGTGGCCTGCAATTTTTTCTCCAGGTCGGCCACGGGGTTAGGCTTCTCCAACTCCTCATGAAAATGTTTCAGAAGAGCGGATTGGCGAGACATCCACCCAAGTGCCTCCCCGACATTGGCCTGCGAGATAAAGAAACGACATCAATCATGTATACAAACACAAAAGAAGATAGAAAAGCAGATTATATGACATAGACGAATAGAAAATTACCTTCAGTACAGAACGAGGGAGCTCCTTGAAGAATTCCCCATGATGAAATGAGACAATGGGGGCTTGGAAGCCTTCCCATTGGGAGGAAGAAGATGATCCCGTAACAGGGAGTGCAGGGGCACCTCTTATATGGAATAAAAGAAACAAATGATAATTTTGTCGAAACCGAATATAATTTCGAAAAGGTAACGTCGTACATAGAGTAAAAGATGCTAAGCACTAACCCCTCTTTCGGTGGAAAGCTTCTCCAACCGTTTCGGCTTCTTCATCATCCGAGACAGATATCTTGTGGTGAGAAGCAGCTTGAGTTGCATCCAACTCATGGGAAGCAGGGATTGGGGACCTCTGGCGATCCCGGAGGATGAGTTTCCTCTTTTTCACGGCTTGGACTTTAGGGGAAGTAGCCGCGACGCCTTCAGCAGTGGCGTTTGGATCTGAGGATGCGCCATGGGGTTGAACCCCGTGGTCTATGGAAAGCTCGCGCACCAGGTTCTGGGCGGGACTCTCCCTCTTTTTTCCCTTCTTGGTCATACCACCTGTTTTCTTCATCAGTTGGGCATATCCAGTCATGATGGCAGCTGAAAAGAAAAAAAGATGGCAGGATTAGCAACATGTGAAAGAATGGAAAAGAAAGCAATACGAGCTTTGTAAAGCAATAATAAGTTATCCAGAACTACATTACCCATGGTATCAGCACGACTGATACGGTGACCTTGGACTACGACTTTACATCTGATAAGCCCATGCTTGCCAGTGAATTCCCGAAGCCCAGCAATCACGGCATGCTCAGAGTCGAGTAGGGAGGCTTCATCAGTAACAAACGACTTTGTCTCCCGGAGGTAATACTCGTACGACCAGTAGAGTGGAAATAGGGGCAAGCCATCAGGGCCACTCCAAAAGGGGAATTCATCTCCCGTATATGAAACCTTGAAATAGGCGTCTTTGAAGGGCGGAAAGGAATCTTCATAAAGCTAGAAAAAGAAATGATCTTTCCTCTAACGGAAGGAGATGAATCCAAAGTCTGAGAGATGATACGGAGCGAAAAGGTATAGGAAAAGATTGCTGGATCCTTCCCAGCCATTGGCCCAGCAGAAAATCTCAAAGGCGTTGATAAAACCCCAGGCGTTGGGGTGAACTTGTGAAGGGGCAACATCGAGCCGATTGAGAACCTCGACTTGAAAAACCGAGAAAGGAAAGCGAAGTCGAATCATTCGGAAGAAACAATCGAACCATCAGGAAGTCGGAACCGCCTTGGCGAGGGCGGGATCCAATCCTCTCATTGGGATCCACGCGCTCCACCTTGTACAAGGTGACGGGTCCGGAGGGGACATCTTCCTTTGGGGTCGTCCCGGGAAAGTGCATCGCATCTCGGAATTCCACATCAGCGACATGAAATTTCAATGTCGTATTGAGTCCAGATGGGACCTGGAGGATGTCGTGACGAATCCAGTACATTCTCCTCACGTCTCGTATGCCTCTCAGCTTTTTAGGCACTTCAATCTTGGCGGCTTCTTTTGGAGGACCGTACCAGTTGTGAATTTTTTGTCTATGACGCTCTAAAGCTTTGCTTTTGGAAGGCCTGCGGACAGCTTGGGCTGGGGCTGAAGTCGAAGGCGACTCGGAACCTGATATGGAGGGTGAAGCCGACATTGGTTCTACAACAGAAACAGGAGGGACAAAAAGAGGGTCAGGAGAATTTGAATCAGAAGATTTAGATGAATTATTAGAAGAATTAAAACTAGAAGTTTCAGACGAAGAACAAATTAACAAGGGGGCAAGAGGATGCAAGATGGACGTTACAACATCGTCACTACCCTCAAATGACTCATCATAATCATATTTACCCATTCCATACCTTAAGGGTACGGGGGCAACAGATTCAGAAAATGGAGCCCCTGAGAAGGGGATGAGTTGGGGATTTCCAAGAGTGATCTCCCCAAAAGCTTCAAATAAAGGTTCTTGGTCAAAATCAGAACCAGAAACTGAAGGGGGAGTGGGAATGTGATGATCACTACCATCACACGGTTCAGGCCCAGATGGGGAACCAATGAAGTAATTTACGTCCCCAGAAAGGCTTTCTTTTGGGGGAAAGTTAGTAGGTCTCTTAGGAGTAGACATTCCTAGGAAGAACAAAAAAGAAAGAAAACACAAAGAAAAACGAATAGGGAAGGAAGAAGGTACCTGAAAATGGTGAAGCAAAAAAGGACCAAGGAAAGCTGATAGTGAGAAAAGCAAGAAGAGAGCTTCGATGCAGAGAAAAAGTTGAAAGGCAGGGAAGAGTTTTAGGTTAAGAAATGAAGTACTAATAGAGAAAATAGGGGGAGACGAAACGTGAAGAAGAAGTGACGGCGTGGGGTGCAATTAATGCGCGCAGGCCTAATGTCACTAAATGATGATGGGCGCGGCCCACGAAGGGTCAGGGCCAATGACACAGAGACATGTGCCAAAGCCTAAAACTGACAAACAGAATTCAAAACAGCAACGACTTGGGAGGATTTTATGACACTGGGATAGGACAAAGTCGTAAGTCAACGGCATGCTGAACGACATACCGAAGACTTGGGGGCAACTGTTATGGACCTAACCCGCGGGAAGAACACGTGTAGGCCTCACGTGGGCGGCCCAAGCCGTCGGTCCCATGTCGTGTATCCACGACATAGGGACACGACATAAGGCACAGGGGACATCACCCCCACGTGAGGACCGTTACAGATTCGTAACTACCGCCGCAATTCACGGAACTGAGACAGTGACAGGTTTGACTTTGGTGACACTTGTTTACCCTATAAATACACGTGACTAGTCTTCATTCAGTATGCATATCATAACTCTAAATCTGAGAATTCCTGCTTAAGACACATAATTGACTTGATCGTGGAGTGCTTGCAGGTACCCCCCTCACCGCCAGGTGAGTGGTCGGAGATATCCAACCACCGTACCGGAGACCAGATTGAAGGCCAAATCCGCCATGCCAAACACATGGTGGAACATATTCTATTCTTGAAAATTAGAATATGAACTAATATATTTCAATCTATCATTAGATTCAAGCTTTTAAAAATTACTCAGATTAAAATTCTTCACCAATATATTTTACAATTTGAACTAGATATCTTATATATTTCAATTTGTGTGCTCATTCTAGTGAATCTTACTTGATTTATCTAACTCTATCATTTGAGAGATTCAATCTAGCATCCAAATTAGACTTGACATTCAAACTCATATTGAATTTGAAGTTTTTGAACATGAAAAATTTTTAAGTCTCAATTCAACCCTCCCATCTTGAGACTTTGCTTCTACCTACAGGAACGTACGTATGTTTTAAATGAGATAAGATATATTTAAAGGAGGTCTTAATGGGGAGGTTTTGCTACTCATAAATAAATGGCTTGGGTAAATTGGGGTGATGTTGGTAAACAAAATAAGAAAGGGGTCTTAAAAGCAAGGCTAGGAATAATGGAGGAAAATTTGTTTGCAGCTTTCTTGATCAGAAAGTTATATTGAAATCATCTGGGTGGAAACAAATTTGTGATATTTGTAATGCTTATAACTCAAATTGGTTTTCTTCAGGAGCAAAAAAGCAAGTTGACAATAGTTCTTTAACTTATTTTTGGGAAGACATTTAGGTAGGAGACCAACCCCTTTGGTTCTCTTACCCAAGGCTTTACCAAAACTCTCGAAATAATTTATGCGGAATTGTTTGTTTGAGAAGGTTTAACGGATCGTCATGCGAATGAAATCTCTCTTGGAGAAGGCCACTTTTTGTATGGGAATTTGAAATTAAGGAATTATTTGTTTTGCTGCATTTTTTTACCCTGATGGTGTTGAAGGTTTCTTAGTCAAAACAGCTTATTCTTGGGTAGTATCAAAATATCTCCTTCAATTCATGCTCTTTGGTGATATAGCTTTGGTTTCAAAATATATGTGGACCTCTTTTGCTCCTCTTAAAATTGAAGTATTCTCTTGGATGGTTTTTAAGTGTAGGGAAATACTCGTTTGTTACTCGGTAGTTTGCTCTATATGGCTATGTAAAAATGCCATTAGTTTTAAGGTAGATAAGCTGGACATTCTACATATTAGTGGCATGATAAAATCCGTTCTTGGAGTTAGTTTCATGCAAATTAGGGAGGGGGTTCTTTTAGATTTTCATATTGGTGTAATTATCCTCTAAATTGTATTTTGGGGTAAATTTTGTTCTACTTTTTGTAATTTGTACTACAATGTACTTTTTTTTTGGAGTATTTCTTGTTCTCAAAGTTAATTTAATATATTTGTCTTGGCTTATAAAAAAATATTAGTAGTTTGTTTTCGGTAAAATAATACATTTAATTTGAATCCTTGAGATTATATGTTTGTTCAATTTAGTCCATGACTTTAACAGGAGATTCTCTTAAAAGTTTTTTATTGAAATTTTCAGTACACATATTTAATTTTCAATTGGCCAAACATAAAATTATTTTTTATTTTAAATATTAATATTTATAATGTATTTAAATATAAATTTCAATCATATTCAACGGATTGAACAATTTTTAACTTATCGAAAAAATATTTTCACTTTTTATGCACACCTAATCTATAATCTATGGGCGAGTATAAAATCCTAGATATATACTTGTCTGTTTTCTGTTTTAAAAACCGGAAGTAGCATCAGAATTGAACTTCAATAGTTCATCATAACTTTGAATGCAGTCAATTAAGCTAGCCTGTCTTCCGTTTGCATCATTGACAGAACAGAAGGGACCACACTCGTACCTCCATGTTTTTCTTCTTCTTTTTTTTTCTTTTTTTTTTTTCTTCATCGATCTGGCTGGGTGGACCATAATATCAGTTATATACTATATGTTACTGGGGGTGTAGCCCATAGTTTCATATCAATGTAACTGATAGTACATGTTATAAAAACAGTTATATTTAAAGTTTACAATAGATATTAAGTGTTATTATATAATTATAAAGGACAAATTAATTTTTTGGTCTTATATCTCTTATGTGTATTTTATTTTAGTTTTATATTTTTTTTTTATATTTTGGTTATGTATCTCTTATAAACGTTTAATTTTGGTCCAGTCCATTAACTCTGTCATCTCTTTACAAGATAATTTAACTCTCTTCTTATTAGGGCTCACGTGTATGTTATGATTTTTCTGAGTTGGAAGATAAATGACGTAATTTCTAGGTTCATAGGAAAGTACAATCGGGGATCTAACCATGTACTCGTATATGCATGTTTTTATGCTCTTATCAACTGAGTTACATGATTGAGACATGTAATTCATTGTTTGAATATGTTCAAATAAAAATAAAATAAAATGCATATATAATAAATAGATTCCGGTCAATTCTATCATTTTAATTTGTTCTACCCTATGGATAAAATCCATATTTATCTAAATTAACAATCAGATGAAATATTAATTTAATTCGGTTCGGCATTAGTTATAGTCTTAATTATTGAAATGAGCATGGTCGAGTGATATTGATAAGATTTTGTGACACAATTGATAAAATCACTCTAGTTGCTTATTATGTTATGATGTAATAATAAATTAATTAAATGTGGGGGCATCAACCTAAGTGGACTAATATTAATTATTATTATTCCACACAACATTGATATATATAGTAGTTGATAAACATGCCTTCATTTAAAATTAATAATTATAATATATATAGTTACGTAATATATATGTTTTGTTTGAACATCGGTGAAGAGAGAATCAAGGAGGAAATGTGCATATAGTAACACATGCATGTTGCAAGAGTAGTACAACCAACTGCTAGTTGTTTATAGATATATATGGTGGAAACCAAACGTTATTATAACAAAAAATAAAAAATAAAATAGTGACTATATATCACTTTCTTGTTTTTCTTGACACTTTTATTTTTTCAGGAGCAATTTGTGGCCTTTATTCTTCTATGATCCTCAAAAAGTTCTTTCTTAATATGGATAAGTCATATATGTATGCTGGCGATATGCTCAAGTGTACATCAATTTGTAGGGCCAGCTAAAGAATGTTGTGCACTTCTACTTATCTTATTGTTTTATTTACAACTCTCGCATCTAATCAAACACTATCATATGATGTGTTGTAATCCAAGAGATATTAGGTCACCATTACAAACGCATCAATAGAGTTTCTAGTGAAAGATGTCTTTAAGTATGACAAAGCTCTAATGTGGTAGTCAGGGCTATATTTGCAGTGACTTTAACATTTAAGTTAGTGTTTATTAGAGTTTGTATATTACGTATATTTGCATGATCGGCATGTAATGTATTTATCACCGAGTATCTAGGGCTTAGTGAATGTTTAGATATGCTTTATGCTTATTAGGCTTGGGCCCAAGGTCCAAGCAGCATTCATGTCGGTCTAAATATATGCTATATCTCAATGTCCAAAATCAAAATGTAAGCTTTCTTTAAAGTAACCGACATGATCTATGGATCGACATATCGGTCCATATCAACACATTACAACTAATTCGATTCGAGTTTGATAAAATTATTATAAACGATAAAATTTACTCTACCAAAATTTTCTAGTATTATGAGGACTCAAAATTTAACTTTCACTCATTTGCAATTTCATCCTCATTTATAGCGTCCATGGATTTATATTTTTTTATACATATTAGCTTTTTCATACCTTGATGGATTTGTATTATTATGAAATTAAATGCTAGAGCCTAACAATTTATAAGTTAAACTATAAATTAGTGTTTGATATTATAAACGTCACACATTCCAGTTCTGATATTTTAAAAATTATAAATTAATAATTGACTTTAATTTGGTTTTAAAATTTAAGGGATTAAAATGTTCGGCAGTACAATCTTAAACAAATATTTGAGGTTTACTATATATATATATATATGAAAATACTAGAGAAAATCAATTCTGCAACTAAAGAAATTGGTCAATGACAATGAGGGGAGTAACATCTAAGAGCATCTTCAACGACTTCAACCAAATAACTTATTGTTATCTAAAGTATTTTATTATTTTTCACACTTTTATTATAATGACATCACTTTATGTGATTCTATTTATTTTTTCCTCCAACCAAACAACTCAAAAAATGTTTTTGAATGGATCCCACAATCTAACTTACTCTTATATATTCTATTATTCTATTTTGATTTCAATACGATAAAAATAATTAAACACTGAAGTAATACTATTTTTTAAAGAGTAAAAAACTCTTTAGTTGCATTGGGTCAAGTGGATTTGCGCTGCATTGGGTCAGTTTTCAGTTTGTTTTGACGAATTGGGCCTAGACTTTGGGCCATACCCATGCAGTAGTATCTCCATCTAGAGCCAGCAAAGGTGGAAGAGATTAACATCATCCCTATTGAGAGTGACACTGTCCTTTTTAATGTATAGATTTATGATTCTTATATATAAAGAGATGGTGATATTTCTAAATTTGGGTGGTCTCAATCCCTCCCACCGCCAACAAAATGTACCGACCTATCAACGCCGGACCGAATAACTAACAAAAAAGGAGAGTTTAGATATAAAAAAAAATGCAACCCCCAATAAAGTTAAGTGTTTTTAGCCTGGACCGTAGAACGCCAAAAAAAAAGGTCTTGGGCTCAAAAAACACATAGAGCTCGGGCAACCCGCCCATTTTTTTATTTAATGTGATCCACATTATTCAATATTCAATACTATCTTGATAATGTATATTATCATAAAGGAAAAACTTTTCGTTGATATATACTCCTTAAAGCCTCGAATAAATTATTTTTGAGAAAAAGAATTTGGTACAAGAAAAAATAGTAAAATGTTTTTTTTTAGAAATAATAGGCAAATTTTTTTAGATTGAAAAAAATATGAGCTACTTAAAAGAGTCGATACCCACGTAGGTTCGGATAGTTAGACTAGACTTTCAAATTGAGAGTCTAAGTGAATTCCAAAAAAAAAAAATTGAAAGTCCAAATAAAACTGAGTGTTTTTAGCGCTAATCGTAAAAACTTGCTACCCCGAAAAACGGGTTAACCCAAATAGAGCTGGGTAACCTATTTTGATAGCTTTGCATCTATGTACTAAAACTATCGAACTCGAGAAAAAAAAAAATCCAACAAAAGTAGAAAAAAAATCTAACGAAATTTTAAAAGAATATATATTTTTTTCATATCTTTAATGAAATTTTCAGCATACTCTGCATTAGTTACACACTTAAAGTAACACAGTATCTTGAATTTTTATGGAAAAACAAAATAAATCCATCTACAAGAAGTCCCATCATCTACGAGGTTTTAAATTATGGTTGTGATTGCATTGTGGTTACAATCGCATTACATTAAATATGATCAGATGTAGTTAATGCGAACTACAATTACGATCGAATTGTGATTTTGGTAATCTCCAACACTTTTGTTTTGACGGATTGTCCCAACCTGGATTTAAAACCTTGCCCATTTGTACAATCATATTTTCAACTAACACTATAACCCGGTTACGAGATAGATGATTTGAGTATGTTTCTGAAAACTTTATCTTAAAAAAATAATCGTTTATTTTTTAAATCTTCTGTTAGAAGTCTCACATTGACTAGTGATATGACCATTGTTGAGTTTATAAGATGTGGCAAACCTCATCTTACAAGCTAGCTTTTGGGAGTGAGTTAGGCTCAAACACAAATTCTAAGATGGTATCAGAGCCTATTATAGATTCATTTGTTGGGCCCTCATGTTGTTAGGTGTGTTATTGGGTGTTTGTTAGTCCCGTATTGTTGGGTTACCCGTTTGTTTGTCCACCCGTGTTTGTCCACGCTCCAGCTGTGTGGCAAATCTCATCCTACAAACTAGTTTTTAGGAGTGAGTTAGGTCTAAACTCAAATTCTGAGATCTTCTTAATAGAATTTTAAAAAACTAAACGATTATTTCTTTAAAATAAATCAATTGAAACACACACAAGAAAACACGTCTCTAATCAATTCGGTTTAACCCTTCCATGCCTTAACTTTAATCTTCTGATTAGAGCTTCTTCTTGTGATCAACCAATCTTCAAAATCCTGTGCTTCAAAAGGGATCCTAAGAACACCTTCATTCCTAAACCCAAATTCCTCAGCAGACCTACCAAGCATCTCACAGAAATCTTCATCACCAAGTGCCCTTGTGTGAACCATATATACCCTACAAGTGTCCTCATTTGTCCCTACACAAATTGTAACATAACCTCTAGGTGCCAAAAAAGACTCATCATCATGAGTACAAAAAACACCACCAACCCATCTCTTAATTATCTTGCTTTCTCTAGGTCCCATTGCCAAAATTAAGATTTCTCTATGCTCTGGCTATGGATTTTTAGACAGTTCTATCTAGAAACTGCTTTTAATTAAAATGGGTTTAGAGAAATGAAGTCGTAAGGTACTTGATGGTGTCCTTGCATTATTCCTTTTAGATAAATAATAATATAATTAAACTTGATTGTGAAATAAATTAAATTTTGTTTTTACTGGGACGATGAAATTGATAGGGATGAGTTTGTACTTATGTGTAAATTTGCCTCCACAGCTGAATGCCGTGACAACAATGTTGACTATGGATAATTTATTACTACTATTAAGTTACTACATTCATTTCATAATTCATTAATTTTTTTTTATATAAATACTTGTATAAATTCTTATTATACCCATTATCAATCTTTTTAATTAGAACTCAATAAAAAAAAATCTTATTAATTAGTGGATAATATCTTTTAAAACATTTATTTAAGAGCAATGCTATATCCTCTTAAATATCCTCCTAATTACTGAGTGAGGAATGTATTTTATAGTTTCAAGATAAAAGCATTTAATTTTCTCCTTCAATACATACTTTAAAAGGAATTAGGAAGATAAATAGGAGGATATTTAGGAGGACAAATCATTATTCTTTGATTTGAGACAATAAAAAATTCAATTAAGTCACATTGTCCATTAAATATTTTGATTTAAAAAATATAAAGCTGATTTTATTTTTTAATCTAATATTTAGTTTTTATTTTCAATCAGATATGTCTCCGTTATTTTTGATAAAACAGTTATAATTTGGTTATATTATTAAATGTGTATTTGAGTTTTAATTAATTTTTTAAAAAAAGATTTTATTAATTGAAAGATAAATAATTTAACGGTGAATATTAAAATAAATAAAATAAGACAAAAGTACTAAAGTAGTACTTTTGGAGTTTTGGTCCTTAAATCTTATACCAATATTATTGTGCGTGTTAATTATTTATCAACAAAAATTAATAGAAAATAATCGTATTATAGTAATGTGAGAATTTTTCTCTCAACCGAAAGAAATTACCTTTAATTTTTTTTTGTTTTAATAAAAATCTGTTTGGCAAAGTTTAACGTTGTTAGTCTCTCTCCATTAATTTTTAACGGATTGGTAACGTCGAGTACTAACTTAAACCAAAACTAATAAACAAGGAATTAAATTAAATAAAAAAAAATAAAGGACTAAGTTAAATCAATCCTTAAAAATAGAGGGCTAAAAATAGTATTTTTTTTTTCTCTCCCCTCTCTTTTCTTTCATTTCCAAACATATGCTAAAAATAGTTGTAAAAGTAGATTGAAAAATTTATATTAAAATTTACGATAAATCTACTTTTGAAATAAAACCTTTAAAACTTGCGTTATTCCAAACTAAACTCACTTGCCTATATATTGATTCTATTCTGCAAACTGAAAGAAACAGCAAAGAAAGCCTTTGAAGACAACTCAACGGAAATTAATGAGTATCCAAAGTCCAAACATATTGTAATAAATCTTTAGAAACAGAAACATGATTGAATAAATGTCACATTCAATTCTAAAAACCATAGTCGTCAATGTCAAACTCTGAAGAAGAAAAATATATCAAATCTACGATGCATATATATATATATTATCAATTAATAATACCCAAAACCTAGATAACCTACATCAGGGACCATGGAACTTGTTCCGCCACCATTCAAATTATGAGGAGGAACTTGAATTCCTGTGCTAGAACATTCACCCAAGTAAGGCAAATTTGATAACTGCGGCATCTGTGGAACCGTTGCAAGTGGAATTGATGCATTGTACTCTCCCTGTAATTGAGGCCAGGGCAAATTTGCCATCTGGTTAGGAGTTGGTTCAGCGTGAAAGTACTTTTTAGTTTCTCTAGCGCCGACGAGGTTGAGTCTTAAATTTTCCAAGCAGGTCTTGAAATTTTGAAGAGATTCCAAATCCATATCGTCAATGGAAAGATTCCACCAAGACGGAAAGGAAGGATTAATCTTTTGTGCCTCTGTGATTTCTTTGAGAAGCTTCTTCTCTTGTTTCAATTGATTGTGAGTGGCTTCATATTGCAACCTCAATGCTTCAATTGATTCTTCTTCTTGTTGTTGTTGATTAGAAACGACATGTTGTTTGGGAGCACCAAGGAAGCGTTGCACGACCGTGTCGGGGTTTGGGTAGCCGCACACGTAGTGCTTGCCGTTTGGAGAAGTGATGATCAATGCGGTGTCCACTTGGCACAGAATAGAGAGTTCAGTCACTTTGTTGAAAAGACCCAATTTGCGTTTCGTAAATGTTACGTGACGTTTGTTCTTTTCTTCCACTTTCTTTATTTCAATCTTTCCTTTGCGTGATTTTGTGTTTGAAGAAGTAGGAGCCATCATTGAAACTCAATGAGAAGAAGAAAGAAAGAGGAGAAAAGAGTTATTATTATGTGTTTTTTTTAGTGAACTTCCCTTTTATAACTCATCACTCCCTCGGTTTTTAATTTCCTATTTCTACTCTTGTTTCAATTAATGTATCATTATGATGATTTCAGAATATTACTTGTAATCTCCTAATTGAACTAGTATACATAAATCATTATTGTAAAAATCATTCCATCGTATCTGCTGAAAATTTGGTCAATAAAGTTTATTTTAAAAAATATATAATAAATTTAATTAATGTATTAATTTACAAAAAATATACAATTTTTTTAATGTTCACCTATTCTCTCTCTTTAATACATTAATTACAATAATTACACAAATTATGTCCGGAACGGAAAGGAGCCGTAGCTCTCCTAAGATTGTGTAATTTTGTAACTTAATACTCATATACATGTAGTCCATCAAAAAATCAGATCATCTCTAGCATTGGACCATCCAATTGATGAGAAATAAATCCTACATCATACGCTTAATTTTTATTTTTTTCTTAACCTCATATACATAGATAGTTGCGTTTCCTCTTAATTGTAACAAATTATTTTTAATAACTTTTTTAAGCTTAACTATAGTTTTAGTACTTATAGTTTTAAGCTTCAGAGTTTTAATTGAAAAATTTTGATCCTTACGAAATTTGGGTCATAAAATATAATTTATGTTAAATTTAAACAATTTGTTATTATCTATTGCATAAATAAGGAATTGATCACATTTATTATCACAACATTTAGCCATGGTAGTAATGGACTATTTAATTTTGAAAGAAAATTGGACTCTTTTTATATTTTAAATTTGGTAAAAATATAATCGCTTAATTAAAATTATCACAAAAATTGTACAATTGACAAAAACATAGAGATCAAAAGTACAATTATACTCTTTATTTTAGTTATTTTTCTTAACCTATGCATTAAATCTCAGTTAAATCTCAACTATGCACATGAAAAATATTTTGTTACAAAGACAAAATTCACTTTAATGATCTCTACACAATAAAAAAATTAATCTTCAATTTATCGAATGAGAAATGCCCTTAGTGCATACCAAAACAAGGCATAAATAATTTTTTCCTAATTGTCACTAATCACTCTTCCGCCACACTTATAATAGATTAAACATTTATACTACTTCTTCTATTTCTTTATATTTGTTCACTTTTGGAAAAAAAAAAAACTTTATTCCTATTTATCTGTCCAATTGTAACTCTAAAGCATTATTAATTATTGCTTTCTCAAATATACCCTCATCCTAATTTTAAGGGCTAATTATAAATATTCTATTATATCACCAATAAAATTATGCATTGAGAATTATGCAGTTTTAATATATACCACGTTTTAAGTGGTATACGGTACATTACATGAAAAAAATGTATATAAAACTCAATTGAAAATGTTTAAAATAATAATAAATTATGTATTTGGTACCTCTTTTGTTTTTTTTCCTTTTAAATTGGGGTGAATTTTAACCTTCACCACTTTTAAAGTGGTGTACCATACACAAGTCATGATATTATTTATTATTATTTTAAATATTTTCGATTGAGTTTTGTATATATTTTTTCATGTGGTGTACCCTACACCACTTAGGATGTGGTGTATTTTAAAATCTACCTGAGAATGTAAACAAGAATATTATGAGAAGCTTAACAAATACTACTTCCTCCATTCTTTTTATTTGTCAAGAGAGAAAAAAAAATTCTTGTTTTTATTTATCTATTTATTTATATTTTCAATGTAATATTAATTATATTTTTATCAATTCTAATCTTATGTTTAATTGGATGTTAATCAATGTTCTACTATCCAACCAATCAAACAATAAAAGATAAAGGATATTATGGAGAATTCAAAATTGATTTAAAAAAAATTATAATAATTATTACAGTTCTTAATATATGTGATTTTCTCTTTCAAATGTAATAATTACATTTCAGTCAAGTAAACAAATAAAAAAGAGGAGAGAATATCCTATAACTACTTTCCTCTTTCACTTGCATCTTAATTAATCTTATTCACGATATACTAATTAAATAAATAAATAGATAAACAGAAAATTAATCATTAATTACTTCAACAAATTAAGTGAATGTGAGAATTTAAAAGTAATAAATGCAAATAATTACTCTATCTGTTTTTTTTGTTACATCTCTCTGTTATTTATATATGTCATTTAAGGTTAATCTACAAAATTTAAGAATCTAGCCCTTTTTTTCCTATATTTTTTTAATTTATAATTTTAATTGTATTATTGGCACAACCTTCAAGAGAAGGAGAAGGTGACATCTAGCAAATTCCACTATCATGGACCTCTACTCCTAAAATCCTCTTTTATTTATATATATATATATATATATATATATATATAATATATATATATATAATATAAAATATAATGTGTAATGGATAATAGATAGATAAAAGATAATAGATATAATGCATAATTAGAGTCTAAATAAAAAAAATAATTCTTTCTAAAGAAAAACTTAGTTGTTTTTCATTTTTCTTAAAAACAAAATCTTTATTTTTTAAAAACTGATAAACTGAATCATATCAAACAAGCATTTTTACTAACCTATTAGAGTTGGCTTAGTGATGATGGGTTTAGGTAGTTTATTGCAAGTTTTTTATATTCAAATTTCATCCGCTTTTTTTTTTTTTTGTTTATAACCATGGCTAAATTTCATCCGCTTTGATTGTAAAGAAAAAAAGCATTTTCACTCTAAGAGTTAGATTTGTATTTTTTTTTTCTGTCAAACATTTTTTTTCAATATAGGAGTTAGATTTTATTTTTTCTCTCTTTCTGTAGCAACAAAAAAAATTGCATTCTTTTTGTTCCAACTTCCAATCCTCTTTGGGTCAAGAAAACAAGCATTTATTAAATATAACGTTGGGCCAAGAAAGGAAACCCAAAAGAAGGCCCAAGCCTATTTGGCCCATTAACAGATATGGTTGACGATTGAGGCTGTCGCCGCCTGTTGGGGACGGCGGAGTGCGTGAGAGAGGAGAGAGAGAGATAGAAGAGAGAAGAGATGTCGAGATTCCGAAGACTGATACAAGCTTCCGTTGATGCTACTAAGAGAGGTTTTTTTTTCTTCTTTCTTTCATTATTCAAATCTTCATTCGTTCATTCATTATTTCTCCAAATTGTTTGAATATGCTAAATTGAAAATGTTTGATTAATTTTGTGTGTATCTCTTTCTCTCTCTAACTCTTTGGTGTTTTGTGCATTTGCAACACAAAAGCTATAACCGGTAATCTCGATGATTTGATGCCTCCACCGGAAAAATACATATTCAACTTCAACTCCAAGCAAGAGTTAAGCAAGTGGCATTTGTATTCTGATTCTGAATTCGGAGGTGGCTAGGTCTTTTTTTATTTTAATTTTTCTAAAAATATAGTTTACAGTTTGCATTTTCAATTTTCTGGGATTTTAATGTTTGATTGTTGGCCAGGTTTGTCCTCTGCGTCTCTGCAGATAACTGAATCTGAGAATGGACAAACTTCTGGAATCTTCTCCGGGAACCTTTCCATGGATGTTGCTGAGGACTCTAAGTGGAACATCACTCGGAGTGGCTTCTGTGGAATGCGCTCAAAAAAGGTTTTTTTTTTCTCCCTCAAACAAAACAATATTGTCCATGTTTGGATTTCCGCGGAGGCAGCCAAACTAACTTTTGTATTCATGTAAGGATGTACCAAACTAACTTTTGTCAACAGAGATCTGAATGCAGTCACACACTTATGATTCTCATACACTTCTTCACAACATGCTTTAGTTTGTGCTTGGATTTTCGTTGACCAAATTGGAGTTTGTATCAAATTTTCCTTACAGGATGAAAGTGATGACTTGGCTCGACACCAAATTAAAACCCTTTTCTTGGAGTAATCCGACTTTTATCTAATAACCCTAACATCGCGGCCCCTTGTTATACGAAGATGAAAGTCAATTTAGTTAGTTCAACAAAATCTAAACATGCTCTTACATGTTTTGCTGGCACATATTGGATTGATGAGCTGCTTTTACATTATGTGCCTAATTCTGATGTTTATATTGAATGAGTTGTTTGACAATGATTCTTTACATATTTGCAGTTTGATGGCTTCATTGATTTGGATTCATATGATACTATTGCTATGAAAATTAAAGGAGATGGAAGATGTTATATATCTACTGTGAGTTACACTATTGGTAGTGTCAAATATTTGCTAGAATAGCAAGAGGGCTTAAATTTCATTTTGGGTGGTCTTGCAACTGGTCTATTTTGTTGCAGATATACACGGAAAACTGGGTCAATTCACCTGGACAGATGGAAGATAATTCGTGGCAAGCGTTTGTTTATGTGCCCAAAGACAATTGGTATATTGCAAAGGCAAGTTCTATTTGCATCTCACTGTTTACAACCAAATGAATTGTGATGAACTAGGCTCTGATATTGCGTTATGATACCAAACATTTCTAGAAAGTCTGCTTAAATAATTTGAATGACATACAATTATGGACTAGTCTTACGTGTCACGTCAAGTTACATTGTGAAAAATAGTTACCTAGATGTGTAAGTTTACTGGTGAGAAAAAAGACTTATACAACTCACATGCATATTGAAAGCCCATGCACATTGCTGTTGTAACTTTCCATCTAATTTTCGTAGAAGCCTTATTGCCACAATAATTACTAAAGGTTTAGGTTCAGGTTAGGAATAGTATGTTGTTAGCATTTAGGCATGTCAAAGCAGGCCGCCCCACCAAAAAAGGCGCGGGCCAGGCCAACCCGCCTAGAAGAATTGGGCTGGACTAGCAGTCTTTTTTGGTCTGGCCAGCATGTTAGTGGCAATGAGTCAATGGTTTTCCTTAAGTTTGAAAAAAAAGGGGAGAAATCCCACCTCATTCCCCCAAAAGACGCCCCTAAACACCTCCTATTTTGGGTCAAACGGATTCTCTGACTTTAAACACTGTTGTGCCATTACAGAGTGCTATTTGCCGCTACTAAAAAAATGCTTCGATATGTAGATCCCATAGTGGCTCAGGGAGGCTCGCTCCACTATGCCGCTATTGCCTGCCATTGGCTACTAGCCTACTATGATTGAAAGCCATGCACATTGCTCTTGTAGCTTTCCATTTACTCTTCTTAGAAGCATAACCACTGACATGGTTACAGATCTAGGTTGAGGTTAGGAATAGTATGCTATCAGCTTTAATATAAAAGTCTCTTGTGTATTAACTGTTTAATACATGATCATAAAATTGGTATGTTGTAAATCTTTGGAGGCATTACAAAATGTGTCACTTGTTTCAGCAGAACTTGTGCTTAACATTGAAATTTCTGTCTTGCTTATATTGGGAACTGGCGAACTGCTTTGTTGTCAATTTTATATTCGTCTGTCATGGTTTTTACTTACTGCACATAAAGTATCAACATTGTTATTAAGTTAACCTGGTCTTGCTGGGCACTGATCTTTATTATTTTAATTAAATTGAGTAGACAACATATGACAGAACAATTCTTCCTAGAATTTGTACCCTGTTGATTTTCTGTACTTGTAGGGAGTGACATGATGAGTATCATTGACCCTTATTAAGCACTGAAATGGTGATACTTGCGCAATTGGTTCCAAGGTTGTCAGACTCGAGAATTTAGGTAGACTCGTGAAGGGCCGGTAGACTCTACTCGTAAACTCGTAAGAGTCTACCAAAATGATAATCTCAACAATTATAACCAAAACAGAACGTTACCTATAAAATAGAAATTTAATCATCTAAATTCATAAAAAAAAACATAATCATAACTAAATCCAAGCACAAAGTACAATTATCCAAGAACATGAACAACTGAAGGGAGAGTGACGGACTCACGCACAGAGAAGGCCGAGATGGATAGGAAGCTTTGAAGGAGTGAGGAAGATGAGTGTTAGAGTGTGTGTTCCCTGATTTGCTAGTTTGATTTGGGTGAATTGAAACCCTAAGGGAATTAGATATAATACTGCGTCGTTTTGGGCATCTTTTTAATGATTTTGAAAAATATTCTTTAGCTCATAGATTTAGATTAAACTCACGAGTTTACCACAAGTTTACCGAGTCTAGTCAGAAACCATTCTATATGCGAGTTAACTCTTTTTGTTAGGTAGACTCATATACGAGTTTACGAGTGAACTCTCAAGTTTAACAACACTGATTGGTTCCATTCATATCTATTGAGAATTTCAACATTTTCTTTAATGGGCATGTGCTAAGCGATTTTGTTTATTGACCAGATTCCTCTAGCACGGTATTTGCCTACGTGGAGAGGCAACGTTATAGACGCGCAAATAGAAATGAATCCATCCCGAGTTCTGGGCATGTCTCTGTCGGTCAATGCTGAGGGTGGCGTCCCAGGTGCAAGAACTGGACCAGGTGATTTCAGAGTTGAACTTGATTGGATCAAAGCCTTAAGATCACAATGAAGTATAGGTTACAGATGAAAATCAAGAATTTTGCTCTTCTTACAGTGTGATGAGCTCATTCTGACCCTATTTTGTAATAATAATGTATGTATCTATTTACAGTGTAGTTATTCCATTATCAATGATCTTCTGATATTTTTGATGTAGTAGGTCCAATAATGGTTTTCATTTTCTTGTTGAAGCACAAAATCCATTATTTCATTATGTTCATAGGAGAAGAATTAAGATTTATTTTCACAGACATAATGAAATTGTCGGTGATCAATTAAGTGGTGTGAATTTGATAGAAAGGGCCAAAATATCTTGATCAACTTGTCTTTACTCATACCTAAATTAAACCTAGCTGATTTCCACCATCTTTTATGCCTTCATGAGACTATGTGATTTTGTTTATTTATTTATTTACTAATTCGGATTGCAATTACCTTCCTCACATAGTACTTCCAACTCAGACAACTTTTTCTTACAATTTAATTGGCCTTTTGTTTTGAAATCCATAGACTGCGAAGTGTTTATAATTCAATGTGAGTTCAAGTTTATTTAAACTTAAAAATAATTGATTTTGAAGATAAGTAGAGAATTTGTTTTTTTTTAATTGATTACAGTAAAATTCAAAAGTTGTTTATGTTTGGTTAATATAAGAATAGTTACTTTTTTAATCTTCTTTATCTTCTAATACGGTTGATTATTTAGAGAAGTGGTTAAAAGTTATTTTTCAAAATAAGTAAAAATCTAATTATTTTTTGCTTTTGATTATTTTGAGAAGCATAAACTAACATACTAAAAATTTATAGAAGTATTTTTTATCAAAATAAGTGCTTATCTTTTTTTGTTTTGGTCTAAACGATGCAATCTTATTTAAAAATACAATTACTGCCATTATTATTATTTGTTGACATCTTCCATAAGAGATTTCAAACATTAACAACTTATTTATTTATTTTCAAAATCGCAGTTGTCTCAACTTTTTTTCCTGTTCAAACAGAATACCATTAATATCATAAAGACCGTCTAACATCACTTACAAATAGATTTATGCTCCTAAAAAGCAATTCAATGATTCTTCAAGACAAACAATTTATAACAAAGCATGTTCATTGAACAAGAGTAAACATAAAAAGACCTAAAAGTAAAATAGCATGAATATCTTATCATGGGGCAACGTTGAGTGCGCCGCCACTCAAACATTTTTTTTTTTCAAAATAGCAAAAACACTCCCTTTTTTTTTAAAAAAAATCTCATCCCAATTTTTATTGGCAGAAGATAAAGATTTAAAAAATTCGAAAAATGTATTCAAAAAATAAAATTCAAATGTGATTTTCTGAAAAAACAAAGTATTTTCACCAGTTTAAAAAAACTAAAACTTGACGAGTGTGACGCATTTAATAGCGACCCTCTTGAGTTGTCTCAACCAAAAAAAACAAAAGAGAAAGAGACTATACTGTGATTTCAAAAAAGGGCTTTTTGACCAAAAAACAAGGGCTTAAGATTTTTCCTCCTTTCTTTAAATACATGCCACAACCTAATTCTTATTACTTTCTAAAACTCAGCAGTTGATAGGCAGGTGGGGTTTTGATTATTAGTATGACTTATACACTGTTTTTGGAATAAATAAATATCTCTTCTCTTCACAGTGCTATCAGCAAAATGACGGAACACCCTAAGACAAACTTTGAGATTCTTAGATAGATATTTTTGAGACACAGTATATAAGTAATTAGAATGTGTATTAAAGAAAAAAAAAATAGAAGTGTATAAGTATTTCTTAAAATTAAAGATATTCTTAATATGACTCACATAAATTTGCACATGTGTGATATTGCAATTGTTGATTATGACTGGGCAACCTCTCCATTTTCTGTTTCTTTGCTGAATTGAAGCTTTTGGAAATGAGATACAAACTGTCTTTCATCTTGATTAACAGCTGATTGTCCAAAAATTAACTTGATTAACAACTACTCCAACTTAATAAGACATAATATTTTAATATTCATTAATAATTTTATATAAAGGATTTTTTTAATTTGTGTCCAACAATGATTAGATTTGTTTTTTTAATGATTGGATTAAATTTTTTTTACTATATCCTATATGCACTCATTAAACCCTTCACTACTCATTACTTAAAAACTTTTCTTTACATGAAATTTTATCAATAATATTTTGTGTAAACCAGTTTTTTGTACACACTTTGTATAACCAATAAAATAGTAATATTTGAATTTTAGAATAAAATATTGGTGAAACGGACAAGGAAGTATATAATTATTTTAATGTTGTTATACAATTGTGGTACAAAAATCGGAATTGAAATTTTATTGGTTATTAATCACTGTTAACTTGTGCTATATAAATACAAGTTAGAAAAACCTTATATAAAATATATTTTTTAATTGAATTTGTTTTTTTCATAATTGACCGATTGAAATATAATAATTTATTTGTAAAAATAAAATAATAACACAATTAAATGAGAATCAACTAAGAGAGTAAGAGTTAGTTTGATTAAGTGGTATATGTTTCAAGTAAGATCTCGAATTCAAGTTTAGTAAAAAGAGAATATTTTCTTGTGAAGTTAATCTCATCATTATATAGATGTTTATCTTGTGTGGAGAATATCTATAAGTAAAATAAATAAATGAGAATATTATATATATATATATATGTGTGTGTGTGTGTGAGAGAGAGAGATTAAAAGTATATTTCATTTTATGTTAATTTTGATGTATGAATTTTGGGATAAAAATATTTAACATAAAATTATACAATGATAATTTAAAGGAGTCTGACTTAGTAAAAATGTGTTATGTTAATGGGGTTTAAGAGTGTATATATATAGAAGGAAATAGTTCATAAAAATATTTCTGCCTCAATTTATGCGAATAGTCAGTGACGGATTTAGGACCCTAGTTTAGTGGGTGCAAATTATTTAAAAATTTTAAATTATTGTTAATTATTTTCATATAAAATGAGTAAATGTTAAGAAAAAAATAAAGTATTTTTTTAAAAAAAAATTATTAAAAAAAATTAGGTTGGATTTCATAGTTCAACAAATTTAAAATTAGAATAACATAATTCTAGGTGAAATAGAGAGATATGTGAAGACGGATAAAGAGAGAGAAGATCAATGTATCATAAGTAGGGTTTGTTTAACATTACTAAAAAAAATTGCTATTTATTAACGTTTTGTTTTGGCTTCCGTTGGATTAGTCACCGTTGGTATAGATTTTGTCTAACGAAATTAATCCGTTAGTATAGGTTGATAATAGTTATACTATCAGAAAAATTAACAATTATTAACAAATAAATCTATTACTATAAATATTTGATATACTTTTTTTATAGGCTAAAGTGCGTCAACAGGGGTTCGAACCAAATATTTGATATACTAACGATATGTAAAGTGATAGTATATATCAATTTTTTTACTAACATATTTATTTGTTAGTAATTATGAATTTAATCATTAGTATAAATATTATCAACCTATACTAACGAATTAATTTCGTTAGACAAAGTCTATACCGTGACTAATCCAACCGAAGTCAAAACAAAGCGTTAATAAATGACAATTTTTTTTTGTAGTGCATGATCCTTGAATTATGATGGTCCCTTTGTAAGAATTGTTGGATCAAGAGCAAAATAATATGAAAGAGGCTATATTAAACGATCTAACGATCATAGATAACGCCACGTTAACGAAACATATGAATAGTCCCAAAATGAAGGAGACCATGATAAAACAACTCTCACAAGTGATGTAATATAAATTAAAAGATAAAAAGAATGAAGAAATGAAATAAGAGAAAAGAAATTTATGAGTATAATTATTATTAAAATTCTCATGGTAGAACACAAAATACGTAAATTTATTGCAAGTATGCTTTTCTATTATATCAATATGTTTCACATTTTAATTATAAATAAATGATTATAAATTAATGAACATGAATTTTAATCATGTTAAATAGAAGTAATAATTGCTTGCATTCGATGAAGTACTTTCACGTTAAACACATTGACGGATCTAGAACTCAGGGGTTAGGGTGCAACTTAATTTAAAAACTAATATAAAAAAATAAAATAGGCGTTTTTAAGTGAATTAAAGATAAAATTTAATTTATATTTAATGATATAGTAGACCTAGAATTATAATATTAAGAAGAAAAACATAAAATTTTAAGATTATGGGATTCAAAAATATAAATTAGAGGATGTAAAATACCAAAAAACTTTAATATTAGTCGTAATTTTTCTGAATTGAGGGAGTGCAGCTACACTCCTCAACTCAACATAGATCTGGCACTAGTTAAACCAATAATAAATTCTGAATGCATACATAAAATTTGAATTTAATGTGTTCAAAAATATAAATATGGAGTGCAAAATATAAAAGAATTATAATATTATTAGCAGTTTTCTTAAATAAAAGAATTCATTTGTCAACATTTAAATTGAGGGAATGCAAAATATAATTTTAGGGAATACAAAATAAAAATATATCATATTATTAGTAGTGTTTTTTTAAATTAAGGGATGCATTTACATTCTCTGAAACATATGTGACTCTGCCTATGAATAGCAATTCTTTAAATAAAAGATTTATACATGTCGCTTTATCCTCTAAAATTGTGAACTTTTTCTCCGCAATTTTATCTTACCAAAAAAAAGTTATAGGATAATAATCAACAAGTTATTAAATTAATTGTAGCTAAATTATAGATAAATTAATTCTTTTTAAAGATAAAAACACACTTATTTAAAAAATAATCATAATTACTATATATATATATAAATTAGGAGAGCAATACCTCTCATTATTTTTTTTAAATATACAACAATAAAGAGTACAAATTACAATGAAACAAAGAGAGGTTGTCTCTATTCAAGTTTTAGAATTCACTAGAAACTAAAGCAAAGCTACAAGCAAGTTGTGTTTAAATTTGAAGTTTGGAAATGAAAGGGGCTTGATTCATATAAAGAAAAGCTACCCTTTGCCATACATTACTATACTACTGTATATTTACTATTCTTGATCCAACTTGCTATTTTGTATTCTTTTATATATTTTTGTAATGTTTCCTTTCTTAGAATTATTCATTATCAAGTTGGAAATATGATTAAAGTTTGTGGGGCCACCACAAATACTTTAAAAAATAAAAAAGTGGTTGTATATTGGCTATGTTAAACTGACATTTGTTGTCTTGCAACTCGTGAGAAAGTAGTAATTGCCTTATTGACATATTGGTCAAGTTTGGGCAGCTCGAATAATAATAAAAATAATAATATTTCACACACCAAAAAAATATTATATTATTATAGTAATAAAACCATGATGGAAAAATGGTATGACCCACAAACTTTTAGACGATTTTAATTTTTTTTTTTTAAAAAAAAGTTTTAGACGATTGAGAAGCCAACGTGTGAATTTTATTATAGACGACGTGGACAAATGCCTTTCAAATATATAAGCCAGGAAACCATATATATGGTTATTCTTCTCTTTAGAAGTATGACAATCTAATTTCGAGAAATTAAAAAATTAATTGTCATTTATTAATATTTTGCACGTTTAATTAGTTAGTTATTAGTTCATATTATTTGGAATAGACTTAAATTAATCAAATTAATGTATTAGATTAGATCATCTCTAATAAAGAAATTCTTATAAAATTACTTAAGTAATACTCTATTTTATAATATCTTGGTGGCTGAATTCTATAAACACATCAGCCTTTCAATTAAAATACTCGTTACATTTTAATGCAAGTTTTGTAAAAGCATTCAGTGCGAGTCTCACACATATCTACAAATTAATTATTTCATATTTATTATTTTTAATTTAAATTTAAAATTTTATTTTAATCTTTGTTATACTTAATTATACATCTAATTTGTTATCCTGGATCAAAATTTAATTTTAATTTGTAATATACTTACTTTGATTCGGCTGGTTCAACAACGAACTAATAAAGCATTCGTATGAGTCCCACACTTGCTCTTACTAAAGAATTTTAACAGCTTTATTAATAGATAAAATGTATACTTATGATGGTTAATTTTTTTGATATAATCACGAATTTTTTCACTATTAAGATGT
This sequence comes from Cyamopsis tetragonoloba, assembly GCA_037177725.1. NCBI lineage: Eukaryota > Viridiplantae > Streptophyta > Magnoliopsida > Fabales > Fabaceae > Cyamopsis > Cyamopsis tetragonoloba. The sequence goes on from CM074124.1 coordinate 49,736,103, forward strand.
GATTAATCTCGTTTGCGCTGTTATGAGATTTAGCATAGGTGATATTTGAATACGGGACCTCCTACTATGAACGTCCCTCCTATGATCTTAGCGGGACCTTACATCGCTAAGACGACTCTTGGAGTTTATGATGGCTAATTAATTGAGTTATAAGTTAAATATATTTCATGAATTTTTTATGTAGACCCAACCAACTAATTAATTGAACGTCCCTCCTATATTCTTTTTTTTTTTTTGTTAAATAAATTCATTACTTTTTTGTTATTAAGTATTATTTATTACAATTTTTTAAAAGAATTATATCACCAATTCATTCATTTAAATAAACAACAAACATGGATGAAAGTGATACGATTCATATATAAACTTTCATAATGGTAAACCAAATAAATTTGGACATGTTTGGTTTAGATTTTAGTAGGATGGAAAGTGAAAATTAGAAAAAAAAATCAATAGCTAAGATTATTGATGCACAAAAAGTAAGACTAAGACAATCCAATAAAAATAAATAATTTTAACTTTAGTCAAAAATAATTTTGACCAAAGCTAAATTTAAAACAAACATGGGCGTAGCCGTGGAGGCAAAGTTTTGTTGTATTTATGATTGAGAAAAAAAAAAGTTGTTATATTTGTATATTATTTTTTTCTTTTTAATGTAACATAAATATAAAACTTAATTTGCTCTTAATATTAAAAAGATTTTTTATATTTTCTTTCTACATTAAATTCAATAAAAAAATTTCAAAAAAATATTTTAATCAAGTTATTTTATAAATAAATCAATTTCCTTAATTATCTAGAATAAGAAATTAAAGCTTTTAACCTTTTAAAAGTGAAATGAGTGAATCTTATTGGATTCAAATCTAGTGTCCCCAATCATATTTCACGAATAGAATATCGTTACGTCATTAAAAAAAATTCTTTTAATTTTAATGTTTAATTTTCTAATAGAATTTTTTAATGATGTCACGATATTCTATTCGTGAGACATAATAGAGACATGATTTGAGATACTAAAGTTAAATCCAACCTTATTGGATAAGAGTTGTTTTCATTTGAACTATAAATCTTCACTACCTACAATTATTCATAAATTAAATGGTCAAGATTGATTTTAATAAATTTAATTTTAACTACCAATTTATAATTTCGACAAAGTCAAATGAGCAGCAAAATTTGACTGATCACCGACAAATTAAGCTGGAAATCTTGTATTTCCGTTGCGGAAAACATGTTACCCTGTGTCTAATAAACATTCTTCTAGGTTGTGTATATAATTTATAACTTATAATTTATAATTATACAAAGATATTTAGTAAAATTAATTTATGAATGAATTTATATTTATTATATAATTTAAAAATTTATAATAATTATATATAATAAATATTTTTATAAAGTAAACATATAATTTATTATAATCTAATTATTTTTTATTTGGATATATTTTTGTAAAGTAATTTTTAAAATAATCTTTTATGTTTGGACGATATAAAAGTTGTTTATTATAGTATAAATTTAAACTGTAGGGGAAGGTTAAAGTAAAAAAAAAACATTAATTAAAAAGTTCTGAATTCTAATTTATTTAGAAAAAGCATTTTGTAAATATAACAAAATAATAATAAAAAAAATTATCACTTTTTTCTTTTTTTCCTAAATAACTTCTAATAATTTTTTTTCTTCAAAAGACCGGGAAAAGAAGCTTTCCCAAACACACCCTAATTAAACTACCATATATTAATGTTTAACACACTCAGGTTAGTCGGATGATTGGTGAATATTACTTTGAGTACTAACTCCTTAGTTCAAATCCGGTAGGTGCATTTTAGCTTATAAAAAAAATGTTAAGCAGTTGGACCTTTAAATTATATAGACAAATACTCGAATATTTGGTATGTCAGTGATCTTTACACATAAAAAAAATTATTTTTTACAATATTATTTTACTGTAACATCAAGATTTTAATATTGAACAAAAGTAAAATTGACTGTAATTATGATCTATCTATAATTATTACATTTAACCGCAATTAACTCAATCGTAAGTGCACCCGATGCCAAAAGAAGCTATCAAAATAGGAATTTGAAATGTTGAGTTAACACGAGCACAGAAACACATTTCTTTTCTTTTTTTTGTTTTTGTGTGGCTTCTAGTCAGTTGATGCAAGCTAGCTAGATATATGGAGTGGTCCATAGAAGTAGCAACTTTTTTGATTGATGATATCTACTAGTTGCAAGACCTTGTCTCCTTTATAACTGTATGTGGTGTGCAAAAAGGAATTCATATTATTGTTATTATTATGTGGTTTGTTTGGCATGTGATTGATTTCCAGGAGTTTCCATTCCAATTCCAACATACCTACTATATATATGGTCAGTCATGTATCCAAATCCAAGGAGGAGCCGAGGGACTAATAAGCAATAAAATAAACCTGATTTGTCTTTGTCATTGCCATAACTCTCTGCTCCCGAATACTTGTACGTGGGTCCCACTCGATCACACATCAACTACTTTACTTCATTACATCATGTGATCGATGCATGAGGCTCTTCTGTTAAGTTTATCAGTTTGGTTTTGACTATAAACATGCTTGGTTTTTGACCGGTTCTTAATGTTTTTTAATAATTAATTAACTCAAGGGATTGATTTAGTTAGTAGTCTAGGTTTTGTCATGGAGGCAAGATACTTTATGTATGCGTCAACTGTATTTACTTAATTAACTTGGTATGAATAAGGGGAAGCATTAAATCTTTGGTTTTTTTTTTCTTTATTATTACGAGTTACGTTTTAATTAACACATAACTAGTCAATTAATTTTTTATTAGTATCTATAATTCTTAATTATAGTCATAATATTGTAATTGAGGTTTTTTAAAAAAAATCTATGCTAGTTCTACTCAACTCACAATCATATAGAAAGTATTATTGATATCAATATTAAGAAAAACGAAGAAAAAGCCTATCGTATTAGTAAAAAATTTAATGCATAAAATTAAGAGTGTTTTCTTTCGAAAACTCTTCCTTTGAATTTACATTATCATCAATCTAGCACAAAACATAAACTCTTTAAAAGAAGTATAGAAGTGACCAAAAACATAAGAAAGAAGAATAAGACAACTCATAATGTCGAGAGCTTGTAGCTCAAGTGGCATAAAGAGAAACTCTTGGAGTTCGAGGAGAGGAATTCGATCCCCGGTAGAGTAGATTTAAGAGTACTGTAGTGTTTGAGGATATATGTGTTTGGCCGATAAAAAAATAAAATAACTCATGATAAAAATGAAAACTTCTCATATGCTGAATGGAGTGAACCAAGCAAGAAGTCTTACCTAAAATAATTATTTTTTTTATAGGTCAAAGTGTGTCCACATGGGTTCGAAGTGAGGAGCTGCTACTTTGAGTAGCACTCCCCAACCATCCGACCAAGAGGAATACAAATTCTATGTTTGCTAGGTACTCCCTCCGTTCAATAAGTTATACTACCTCCATTCCTAAATAGAAGTTCCTAAAAAAAGTTAGTATACCTTTTTATAAGTCCTAAACATAGAAAATTGTATTTATTATGATTTTTCTTTTTTATCCCTAACTAATGAAGATAAAAGATGTTGATTTTAAAATGAAAGTGTATTTTAAATAGGGATAAAATTGAAAGTTTATAATAACTTTTTAAAATATCAATACATTTTATGGATGTTGTCAACACTTTTTTTAATTTGTGTACTTTTTTTTAGAAGCTTAAATATAAGGATTTTTCAAACATGTGCAACATTGCACAGGTTAAGAAACTAAAGGTGGAAGCTTTGTATGGGAAAAATCAAAACTTTAATAATATCATGTATAACTCAATAAATAATGGTTTTTATTTCTTATTATGATTTTTTAACCTGTGCAATATTGCACAAGTTAAAAAAACCCTAAATATAATTAGGAATGAGAGTAGTATTTTTTAAGATTTTTAAGCAAAAATTAAGAAAACAATAATTATGTCAATTTTTTTTTAATCTTTTTGACTCCCACTATTTACTTAGAACAATAACTTCTCACTACACATAATTAGTGAAAAGATGCTTTACCAAAAGTACTAATACTTCACGTCCCTTAGAAACACAAGTATCTATAATACTATCTCTGGTCCTGGTTATAAGCAAAAAAACATATTTTGCGCATATTAAGAAAGTTTATTACTTGTATTTAATTCTCTTGATTTCCTTCAAAAAGATAAATAATTTTAATTACAAAAAGGTACACTCTCTCTCATTTAGATAAGTCAAATGACATTGAATATAGGAAAAGTGCTTGAAATTGGCATTTAAATAAAGAAAGAGAGGTTAATATTTGCTTATATTTTAAACCAAAAAGTTTCAAATTTTTTTGCTTATAACTAAGACCGGAGGTAGTATATCATTAAGCTAATAAAGAGTATAACTGAAAAAAAATAAATAATTATACTTTGAAAATGTAAAACGATAATACTTTTGGGACAAAAAAAAGTGAAACTGTGGGAGTATAACCTACGTCCGAAGTCTTAGTATAATTCAATGTAAGGTTATCGACTGTGTTTAGTAATACTAGCTTATAACTTGTAATTTATTGTTAATTGGAGGTGTTTGGTGACAACAAGTTTATAGCTTTTATAAGCTATAAGCTAGCTTATAAAAGCTGGCTTATGAAAAGCTACTTCAAGTAGGTTATAGCTTATGAAAAGTAACTTTCAATAATTCTTTCCTATTTTACCCTTTCGTCATTTATTATATGTTTACTCTATCAAATAATTTATTACATATAATTATTACTTGTACTTTTAAGTCATTTAACAAATATAAGCTACCTAATAAGCTAATTTTACCAAACACCTCTACTCAATTATAAGTCACAAGTCATAAGCTATAAGCTACAAACTATACACTATAAATCATAAACTATAGGCTAATTTTACCAAACAGAGTCATCCTTAGATTGTAACATAGGTCTCCAAAAAGTTCAACGGACGAGAGTTTAAGTTGTAATTCCGACCTATGTATGTAATAAATATTATATGAATTATTGAGTTTTGAAACTTATTTTTATAAAAGATTAAATTTTGAGTTATTTTGGGCACTACAAAAAGTCCAATGAAGCCTTTTGAGTGTTGAATGTGTAAAGTAACATTTATAACAAAGGAAAGTAATGAATTATAGAAACAAACATTAATTAATTTTACCTTTAATTTTTTTTCAAGTTCTAATATTTTGATAACTTGAATAACGCTTTCTTATGATTTCCGTTTTTGTTGTACTCTCTCTATTTCTTTTTCTCTTTCCATTTAGAGAAAAGAAAATGTATCTTACTTATATTTTTAAGAAGTAATAAATTGTATTTTTAATTAAGTTATTAATTAATGCTTTATTATTTGATCAAATAACCAATAAAACAATGAGAGATACATTGTATTGTATAAGAAATTCAAAAATTGTTTAATAAAAATAAAAACAATGACTCCATTCTTTAATATACTTAGTTTACTCTTACGTAGACATATAAAATGGAATAGAGTGAGTAGTATTATTGAGAAAATGTTATATGTTTAGAATGACCCATTAAAATTTAGAAAAAATATTGGTGAAATGATAAAAAATACAATTATGCCTTTATTTTATAGGAGTGTGGAATGTATATATATTAACATTCCTCAAAAAGGAAATTAATGAATTATAAAAACAAAAATTAAATTTTTTTTAGATATTTTGAATCTTTATCAAGTTTTAATATTTATTTGGATAAATATCGCTTTTCTTTTAATTTTTATTTTTGTTATACTCTCCCCTTTTTTTTCTACCCATTATTCGAGAGAAAATTTTGTTTTTATTTATAAGTCCGGTTAAACTTTAAAGGATGTCTTAATTGCACTTTTATCAATTCTTTATGATCTTTAATTAGAGTATTAATTACTGTTTCAATATTCAATTAATATAATGATGATAGTTAAAGAATATTATTATAGAGAATTCAAAAATATTTGATAAATATAAGAAATTATTAAATTCCTTAATATGATTATTTTACTTTAAGTAGATAGATAGATAAAAATAGAGTAATATCGTGAAGAAAATGCTATACGTGAGTATGATTTATTCAAATTTGAATAAAATATCATTGAAATTCTAAAAATGGCAAAGAATAAAAAATGTAGACTATAAACTGGTTTGCATTTTTATTCTTTGTTTTTATTTTTGTTATTTTTAAATTTGTATTAAAAATCTGGAAATAACTAGAAACAAGAAAAATATTTTTGATTTTTCCTTTGTAAATTTCATAAAATAGAAAATAGAATAAAAACAAAAAAAAAAAGATTATAGGACATAAATGAAACCACAAACCAAGCTAAGCATGCCCTAAAAGGATTGAAAGAAAAAGAAACTCGAGTGAAGATGCACATTAACGATAACTGAGAAACTAAAAGTTCAATTATGTTTTTATTTTACAAGAGTGTTTGATATATGTAATAAAAATTTTACAAAGAAAACTAATGAACTGCAGAAATAAACTTTAATTACTTTTACATACTTTGAATGTTTTTTAAGTTCTAACGTTTTTTTTTTATATAGATAACACTTTGTTGTGCTACTTTTTTTTTCCTTTTTATCTTATTTTATGTTATTTTTATCTTTTTATTTAGAGATAAATTTTAAATTTTTTACTTGTATATGCTGATTTATGTTTTCATTGAGGCATTAATTATACTTCTATATCAATACCCTAAATTTTAATTGAAGTAACTCTACTATTCAACTGATAAAGTAATAAGAGAAAAAAAATATACAAGAACCATAATTGTATTTCTTAATAAGTGTATTTAATCTTTATAATAGATAAATAGAAACAGATGGAATAATATTATTAAGAAAACGTTATATATTAATATCATCCATTAGATTTCGACAAAATATCGGTAAAAGGATAAAAATTGCACAGTATGAAAAATAGGGGACCGTAAAAAAAATGGAAGTGATGATGAAGTCACACATTAATTATAACTAATGGACCAAAAGTATAACTATGCCTTAATTTTACTATAGGGATGAATACATAAGGAAATTAATGAATTATTGAAATAAATATTATTTATTTTTATATACTTAAATTATGATCTGTAGAAGAAAAAATGGATATGACTGAAAACAAGAAAAATTTCTTGTTTCCAGTAGTATTTTTAGTTTTAATTTTGTGAATTTCATAAAATATGAAACATAATAAAAAAAAGATTACATAAAATAAAACGCAAACCAAACATGCCCTAAAAGTGCTGGAAGAAAAAACTCAAGAGAATAGAAATGCACTAATCAAAGCTTAAAGACTAAAAGTGCAATTATCCCTTAATTATACAAGAGTGTTGAATGTATATAATAAAATTTATTAAAAAAGAAATTAATGAATTGTAGAAACAAACTTTAATTACTTTTACATGCTTTAAATCTTTTTCAAGTTTTAATAATTTTTGGATACATAGCACACATAAATTATAACTTATGGACCAAAAGTATGATTATGCCTTTATTTCACTTTTTAATGAATACATATAGTATAATATATTTGAGAATGGAAATTAATGAATGATAGAAATAAACATTATTCATTTTTATATAGTTTGAATGTATTCATTGAAAATAAATTTGCATTCCATATTATATTTATTGAATTTAAACTTTTTGAAATGTAACGCTTCTTTTTGGTCAAATTCATGATCTCACTAAAACATTTTTTTTTTACAACCAATGACACTAATCTTATTTCCTATGTGTACTTGGCGCTGCCCCAGAAATTTGGCTTAGGTGAAATTCAAACACGAGTTTTCCGTTGTTGGTTGTCCCTGTTATGAACATAGCGATATCTTACACCGCTAAACCAACCAATTGAGTTTCATAAATACAACCTTATGATATAAATATTATTTTTATTGATTTTATATTTTTAAGTCGAAAACCCATCAATTATTTTATACAAATAAACTTTCAACTTTACCCTTTTGCCTCGACTTAAATTTTGAAAAATCCCCCAAAATTCATTATAAGTCCATGCTAGTGTGAGTTGGAAATTAATGAATTATTGAAATAAATATTATTTCTTTTTATATACTTAAATTATGATCTGTAGAAGAAAAAATGGATATGACTGAAAACAAGAAAAATTTCTTGTTTCCGGTAGTATTTTTAGTTTTAATTTTGTGAATTTCATAAAATATGAAACATAATAAAAAAAAGATTACATAAAATAAAATGCAAACCAAACATGCCCTAAAAGTGCTGGAAGAAAAAACTCAAGAGAATAGAAATGCACTAATCAAAGCTTAAAGACTAAAAGTGCAATTATCCCTTAATTATACAAGATTGTTGAATGTATATAATAAAATTTATTAAAAAAGAAATTAATGAATTGTAGAAACAAACTTTAATTACTTTTACATACTTTAAATCTTTTTCAAGTTTTAATAATTTTTGGATACATAGCACACATGAATTATAACTTATGGACCAAAAGTATGATTATGCCTTTATTTCACTTTTTAATGAATACATATAGTATAATATATTTGAGAATGGAAATTAATGAATGATAGAAATAAACATTATTCATTTTTATATAGTTTGAATGTATTCATTGAAAATAAATTTGCATTCCATATTATATTTATTGAATTTAAACTTTTTGAAATGTAACGCTTTTTTTTGGTCAAATTCATGATCTCACTAAAACATTTTTTTTTACAACCAATGACACTAATCTTATTTCCTACGCGTACTTGGCGCTGCCCCAGAAATTTGGCCTAGGTGAAATTTAAACATGAGTTTTCCGTTGTTGATTGTCCCTGTTATGAACATAGCGATATCTTACACCGCTAAACCAACCAATTGAGTTTCATAAATACAACCTTATGATATAAATTTTATTTTTATTGATTTTATAATTTTAAGTCGAAAACCCATCAATTATTTTATACAAATAAACTTTCAACTTTACCCTTTTGCCTTGACTTAAATTTTGAAAAATCCCCCAAAATTCATTATAAGTCCATGCTAGTGTGAGTTGGAAATTGTTATTAGCCGTTTGCTCTCCGAGAAAGTGACAAAGTTCATGAGGCTTACCCTGCTAGATTGCTGCCATAAAACTCTCGCTTTACTATTATCCGTTTTCAAGCCAGTAATCCTCATTCAAGCATCGATCATATCGTAGCATCTACAGATTCGGGTATAATATACTTTTCACCTTCTTCTCATTTGCTTTCTGTAAATTAATTTATTTTCTTGGTCAATTGTTTGTTGAATGGTAACGCAATGAATTATCAATGTTGTGTGTCTATGTTTTCTTGGGTCCATGTGTGATTGATTTGACCTTATCGATGCTGAGGCTAATTGTGTGAAGGCCTTTCCGGTGAAAAAAAAAGGTGCATAATGGTCTTTACCTACGATCTATGAATTAGATTTACTGAAAGCGTAGATCATACGCCGTGGTTGATCCCGAAAAAAATATGATCACAAAAACATTAAAAAAAATGTAAGAGTTTTTCTGTATTTTCATTAGATCTATCTCATTTTTTAAAAAAAAAACTGTGAAGAAGGCCACCCAATTATACTCATCAGTTGTTTTTTTTTTAAGGTTTTTTTATCTTTTGACTTTTTATTTTTTTTAAATACAAATTGGGATAACAATTGATTTTGCAATTTCAATTTGGGTGTTGTGAAGGCCACATGTTTCTCTATAAGTGAAGCTCCTATGGTTCAAATTCTCGATCTAAGGGTTTTAATAACCACTTATAACCATTGCGACCGTCACCTGTAGAGTTTCTTTGATGTTTTTGTTTATATCAAATCACTTCCATGAAAGTGATAAAAAGTTATGAGAGATAATTTTTTTAAATTTAATAATAATAATTTTGCCCAACTATGGGATTGGTCGTAAAGGAAGTGAAACTGCAACCTATACAAACCACATCAATCAGCAGGAATTGGGCTAATAGATTTTGAGGCCCAGAGCATATTTTTATGATTGTGTTTTTAAAATTTGTAACAATAATTAAATATTATTATTTAAGTTTTATTTAAAGTTAATTTTCAATTTTTTAAAGATGGAAATAATTTAATGAATTATTATAATTGATTTTTTTTTCTTGAGTATCCTTTAATCCCATTATTAGGGTGAAAAACTAATTCCTCAAGTGTAAATAGACTTACGTTCTCAACTAGTGTTATGTATCAAATAGCTTCTTATAGGGTTGCAATTAACAACCCCAACTAGTATTATGTATAAAAATAAATTAATATAATAAATACTTTTTTCAAGTTCTAATCTTTTTGTTATTGCTTACAATGACAAGAATCACATGTTTAATATTCTCCCCTCTATTACGTATGATTCTTAAGAGAAACAACCGAAAGTAATTTTAAAAAAAGCAAAAATAAGATTAGTTTTTTCTTGTGATCATTTTAAAAGCAAGAACAAACACCTTAATATATTACTTTTAGAATTGCTTCTTTTTATTAAAAAATGATTATTTTACAAAAATGAATAACAACAAACTGCTCTAATATTTTGATAGTAATCATGTATTAGTTACATATATTAGAAAATAAAACAATATCTTTTTTTTTTTTGTTATTGGACCTGTTGTCCACTCTTTATCTTTTTTGGCTTATTGGGCCTCGCTAACCCAAGGTCCATTTCTGTACTCCTTTTAAGTGGGTTTTCCACTTTGCTTTCTGAATCAATTCATTTTTCTCTTTTCTTTTCCAATTCGTCGGTTCATTTCTTATATGGTATCAATTGTTTTATTTTCTAATAACATATGAAGTAGCATAATCGTGTTTTACACACAATACAATTTTTTTATCTGTGTCCTTACGTGTCTCATTTAAATTAAATATTATATGTTTACTTCCTTAGTAAACTAATCTATAAAAAATAAATATTTTCTCACATTATAGAATTCATTTAATGGCTACTATTAAAATGTGATTGAACTTGGGTTTCTTTGTAGCTATGGATTTTTCAGCTATCATTGCAAAGGGAAAACGAGTGATGAATGATGGAGACACAATAAGTACTCTTCCTAATTTGGTATTGGGTCGCATTTTGTCCTTCCTCACGGTAAAAGAAGCACTCCAAACAAGTGTTCTTTTCACAAGATGGTTGAGTGTATGGAAGTTCAAATCCAGCATACACTTGGATGATACGTGAGTCATTATTAATATAACATATTTTGTTCTAGTGATATATTTTGTTTGTTGATGAAAATTATTGTTTGCTAATAAAAATGATAAAATATAATATAAAAAACAATACGATACAAATCATATCTTGTTACTATATATGAACGTTAATTAGCGGGAAACTGAGAATCAGGGTCAAATGTTTTCTTTGAAGAAGGAGTTTTAACTCATTAAACAATAAAAAGTGTTTTCCAATAAGAGTTACATAGAGAGTAATTATGTAATATTTGACCCACATTTTTTTAGCTATTCTTATAAGTAAAAGTTAGATTAAATATTTTTTTTAAAGTTCTTAAAGTAAAAAATCTTTTTTTAGGAAAGACTAAAGAGAAACCTAACCGTAGGAGCTAGAATTTTTAGCTTTTACTACTCTTTAAATTACTTGAGTGTATTGGTAGAGGTGATATAAAAACCAAATATTACAAGTATCTTACGAGTTTAAAAAATAATCAAAATTATCAAACAACTTTTAACTCTTGTTTTAAAGCTTTTACTTTTCACTACTTTAATTTTAAAAGTATCTTTTAAGCTTCAAAAAATTGAGTGAAGCACTACGTTAGTCTTACATTTTGGAGACTAAGGAGCAATGAGAATAATTGGGAAGAGACCAATATAATGTTTGAAAATACTTTAAAAAATTTATTTTTTAAAAGTTTTCGTGTGTATATATATATAAAGTAATTTATGCAAAGTGAAACATTGGTACCTAAATTTTCTTGGAGGTTTTTCTCTTTAAGCTTATGAATTTTTTCTTGAATATGCTCTTAATAAAATCTTTTTTTCATATAAAAACACTTGGATATGATGAATGACAGGAGGATCCATCCCGCAAACAAGGAACAGTTTGTACAAGTTACAAACAACCAGATTAATTTGAATGCCAGTCCAATGGTGGAGAATTTCTCCCTCCTCTTATCAACAAACAAAAAGTATGAACCAAATCAAGTTAATGAATGGATTGCCACTATATCAAGAAAAAATATCCGAAACCTTCATATCAAGTATACTGCCAAACAAGTTTTTCCCTCCACATTCTCATTCTTGACTTTTAGCTATTTGGTTCACATCGTGCTTGACATGAATTGTTCTATTAAAGTGCCATATATTGTATTTCTAGAACACCTTCAATCCATAAGATTGAACAAAGTAACTTTCGTGCAAGAATTTTCTGACAGTGGAGATGTTTATTTTGGCTTCCCAATACTGAAATCTATGGTGGCTAAAAATTGCGAGTGGTGCAAAAGTGTTTGTATAAGTGCACCTCGGCTGTAGTCCATGTCAATAATTATGAACCCTGATCAATTGGGGTTAGGTGGGACGGAGAAGTCTACTATCAAAATTTTGAGTAACCATATCGAGAGATTCTCTTTTACTGGTGATTTGCTGCAACAGAACGTTATTATAGAGGGTTTGGGGTCTATGATATACAGTGAAAATTACTCAGAATCTCAAATGGGGGAATTGGGTTCTCAAGCTTGCACATTTCTGAGGCAATTTCACGAGGCTAATGAGTTGGAATTGGGTGCTGCCACTGTTAAGGTATGTTTTCTTTATGGTAAGGCTAAAAGATGCTCATGATATACCAAAATACCATAAATTTTCTATTTAGTTCCTCATTTCTCAAAATGATGAATTTGGTCATAATAAAAGTATAAATATTTCCTTTTAATCTCTAAACGTCTAGCTTAGTCTTTCATTTCTGTCTAGGTTGGTCATTCTAGAGGACTAATGATTGTCAACGGTTTTTTTTTTTACCATTTGTTGTATTCATGGAAACAAATTTTACTAGGTTGATCTATACTTGAAACAAAATTAATGTATTAGATTATTAGATATAATATCTTAATTACCTGTATTTTAACATCACTAATTATGTTTGATTCTTCAGGTTATTACCTATGTTAAAGATTTCTTTGCATACATACTGCCAATGTTTACAAATTTGAATTATCTAAGATTAGAGAACTTCCCCATTGGAATGTTGTTCAAGTTTCTTCAACATTCACCACATCTTGAGACTCTGATACTAAAGAATGTAAGTATCTATAAATAATGGGTTGTCTCTCTTAGGACCTATTTGATTTGTATTATTATTTTCATTTTTATTTTTCATAAATAATTATGTTTTGTTTTTATTTTATTTCTTGTTCTTGTTGCCTTTTCAAATTCCAAAAGACAGAAGAAAAAATAAAAAACAAAATTACAGTTTTATAATTATTTTTTAGAAAAACAGAAAATGCAAATTAAACTTAACTAATTGATTTTAAGCAAAATTTTCTCAAGTACAATTAAAGATTCATGCTTCATTGACTTAATGTTTTTAGGTGCAACCATTTGGTGAGGATTTTTTATATGTAGATGAAATTCATGCTCTTTGTATACCATACACCCTAAAAGTCTTTTTGTTATTAGAATTTAAGGGTGATGTGTATGAATTGAGTTTAATGAAGTTTTTCTTGAAAAATATTGGAAATCTAGAGAAGATGATTATGTCCACAATATGGTTGTGGGATATGGATAGAGAGCGTATGTTGGAGCTAGGGGAGGCTAAAAGACGAGTATTGGCATTTCCTAGGTTTTCTACCAATGCTGAAGTGGACTTTATTATGAATATTAGGGAAGACTTCAACCCAGAAATAAGTGCGTATGGTAATCCCATTTTGAAGGATGCTCTCGCGTTGATTTAGAAAAGGAAAAATGATGACTCTCTATATGTATGATTTCTCTCATATATCTCATTTATATTATGCAATTTGGATAAAAAGATTTGGATGATAAAGAGATATATATCCATGTGAGAAAATCATGCATATAAGTTTCATTTTCTTTTGAAAAAGTCATATCAATTTTACTTTTACAAAATACTTTATGGTCAGTTTGACTGCTTTAAAATGACTTCATTTTTAATAAGGAGTTTAATGTAATATTTAATATTATGAATTTCATCAACTTTAGATTTCAATTGGAGTTTGGTTGAGTGCTATCTTTAGAATTATCGTTGGTTTATTTGTTCCATAGATTGTATTTGACAACTTTTAGATTCCTAATTTGCTTTATAAAGTTGTTTAAGAGTTGAATAGCTCTTATACTTTCTTTGAATGCCGCACTTTTTTTTGGCTTACAAAAGTAATTCATTTTTTTTTATGGTATCATCACTTATTTTTTAAAGTTGGGCGGCTATGTATGAACCACATTAATTAGTTAGCTAGTTATGCAGATTTTTACTCTATAGACTAGGGTATTATACAAATTTAAAGATCATTTTATTACCTTAAACTTCTTTGATAATTTACATTTTAAGGCCAAGTTTTAATTTGGTCAAGCAAACCAATTAATGACTTGTTTGTTTAAGATTTGATAACACTTTTGCACAAAACCAAATAAGAGACTAAAAAGTTACAAATTGTTTCTTTGTCCAAAGTGCCCTAATTTGGTTGTTTTTTCACTCCTCATCTCAATAAAATATAAAACAAACACACACACACTAAGTCAATGGACTACTAGAAATATTTGTTTTGATATTTAGCTTTTATTAAGAAATAATTTAAATTATTTATATGTTCGGATATTTGGTCATTGGTGCAATTATATTGTTTAGGATATTAGAGGCATACTTTTTTCGTAACGTTACCCACTTACCAAATTTTAAATGGATTTGGATCCTCTCGTACAAGAGTTATTTCCGACGCTCTCCTACAATATTATGAACCATTAGATTACTTCAAAAGATGTGATCAATTCTTAAAATTAAAATAAAAAATAGAAAAGAGACACTGGATTGTGCTCTCAATTCACTCTAGTCCATACACGCGCACTTCCGTCACCGTCACTGTTGGCTACTCGCCAAAGCTGCCAATGCCGGAGGAAGACGACGTTGCACCACTAACAGTGGAAGACGACGTCGTATGGTTGCCAGAGATAAAGGAGTGTTGTGCAGTTGCGCAATGTAATCCGTTGGTGAGTTCAATCTGCTGCTGAATCCTAAACCTTGAAGCTTTATCCTTTAAAATTTTCTTGTTTAAACTATTTTACCTCTTTTTTCTTTATTTTTGATGGGTCATTCCGTGTGAGTTTGAGATTAATTTGGTCCTTTTAGTAAGAGGATTTTGATGAATTGAAACCCCATCAGAGAAAAATTGTGCTTTAATTTCTTCTAAGTTTCCCTCCACCTTCTTCAATTCAATGGTTCCTTCTCTTTTTTTTTCCTCCTCTCAGCATCAATTCTGAAATTCCATAACTGTAACTCACTTCCAAATCCCACCGGCACCACCATGCCTTACTATCCCTCCGCCATCAAACCACCACAACTTCAAGACTGATATCCCCAACCAATCACCCTCACCTCAACAGTAGTAACCCCTCCCCGAGCCTTGCGCAATAAGGAATCAAACATACAGAGGGAGAATTAGAAAGTAAAATCTAGTGTCTCTTTTCTATTTTTTCTTTTAATTTTAAGATTTCATCTCATCCATTGAAATAATATAATGGTTCAGAAAATTGCATAAGAGAGTTTGAGATAACTCTTGCAAGAGAGCATTCAAGTCCAATTAATAGCTTAATACAATTTTATCTTTACCTGAAGGTAAAATATACATATTAAAAAAATATAATTTTTTATCTTATCTTTCCAAAATATTTTCTAAAATTTTTATAATAATTTTTATTTCATTTCTACCCTCATTAGTTATATTTAGAATAATAGTATTAGATTATTTATTACTATATATAATAAAAATAACGATAACATTGTGAAAGAGATAATTAATGTTGTTTTGAAATTAGAAATGTACAAATAGTTACAAATATTTTTTTTCTCTTTAAATTAACACATAAAAAATAATCAAGATAATAGTAAATAAAAAATATTTTCCAATACAATTTCTCACAAACATAACCTTTTTTTAAGCTCACCTTTAAAAAAAAAAACCTTTTTTTAAACTCCACAACCCATTCTCAATATTACGAGATTTTCTTTATTATTTCTATTTTTTAATATAATAGTTTCTCATCTCATTTCACGAATATTTACCTTATACAGTATACAATTCATACTTTTAAAAATATTATTTAAACTAGTTATGAGTTAAATTATTTTTTATTGGATGTTATGAGTTAAATTTTATTACAAGTGTTGTAGAAAAATCATAAAATTTTAATAGTTAACATACTCTTTATTTTTAAAAAAATAAAGATAACTCCTACACTAAAATTATTTGGATATGACAATAGCTTCTAGCATATGTTGATTAAATTATTAGACAACAAACCTTTAAATGACAACTCTTTAATTTAAGCATTTTTTACTTATAGAAAAAAATAATATTCTCTGTAATTTTATATTATAAGCAACTTTTAGTATTATGTGATGCTTTTTATTATAAGTAAACTTAATAATTTATTTTTATTTAGTGTAAATATACCTAAAATACCTATGAAAAGGAATAATTTAAAAAATAAATAAATTTTTAAGAAAATAAAAAATTAATTAAAATAAACTACTTTTCAATATACACATAATTAATTATTATTTTTGCATATAATAAAATTTGAGGGAAGTATGTGACAATGACAATTGAGAAGGAGCAATCAATAATCCAAGCTGTTAATTTTAAACAGGCATATAATACAAGTGGGACCCAATATTCAACTTTTATCTCTCACCTCTAAAAAATTCACAAACTCATGTTATTTATTATTATATTATTATACATTAAAAAGGAGCAAAAGGACTTTGTCATTCACAAAGAACCTTCTGGACACACCCTCCAACGAAATATCTACAACACCAATGAATCTCAGCCCTACATCCACCACCATCCTCATCCCACATTCCCACATGGATTTAAATATAATATGAAAATAAAATAAAATAAAACTATATAAGTTGCTGCTGGAATTCAGGTTTCTGGAGAGTTCATGAGGAAGCTAATAAGAGAGAAGAGGGGTTTTTTGTTTAATCTTCTCTCTTCACAAATTTCTAATTAAGTTCCCTGTATCTATTCAAAATATGTAGCCCCAAACACAAGTTGTCATCAATTTTTTATAATATCTATATTAATTAGATATATAATATATAATTGTGTGTGTTTTCCTTGTCCAACTTTTTTTAAGGAGTTTGTGTGTTTAGGTTGTGTTTGGTTGATTCAATTCGTCGACAAGAAACCTTAATTTGATTTTTTTTTTTTTTGGGAGAGTTAGTTGGTGTTTGGTTCTGTTCTGTTATTTCCTCTGGTTGTGGAATTTTGGGAAGTTTTTGTTTGGAAAAAGAAAAAAATGGCTAAAGAAGGAGAAAAGAAAAATGACTTCTATGCAGTTCTTGGCTTGAAAAAGGAGTGCACTGAATCAGAGCTTAGGAATGCTTATAAGAAACTTGCACTGGTTAGAATTTAATTAATCTCAATGCTTCATCCTAAGTCGTCTTCTTTTATTCATAATTTCAATTTTAAATTATAATCCTTTATTTCAAAATCTCATTTCTTCAAGAAAAAAAAATCTCATGGATCTTCTCAAAATCACTTTTTTCTTTTTTCATGATTGTAACTTGGAACAACCCAATTATGAGTTTAATTTCTGTTTTGGGAATTTCATGAAGTAAATTTGATTTTGGGAAAATTGGAACAAAGATTAAAATTTTGTTTGATGGGTCATAGAAATGGCACCCAGATCGTTGTTCAGCTTCAGGGAATTCCAAGTTTGTGGAAGAAGCTAAGAAGAAATTCCAGGCAATTCAGCAAGCCTATTCTGGTAATTTCACATTTCATTTTTCTTCCCTTTTAATATTTCCACTATTTAATTATGACCCACGATTCCCCTGTTCATTTTCTCCTCCGAATTGAAGAAAAGTTTGAATTTTTTTTAATTTAATTTTATTTATTTAT
Organism: Cyamopsis tetragonoloba; assembly: GCA_037177725.1. Classification (NCBI taxonomy): domain Eukaryota; kingdom Viridiplantae; phylum Streptophyta; class Magnoliopsida; order Fabales; family Fabaceae; genus Cyamopsis; species Cyamopsis tetragonoloba. The sequence continues at coordinate 49,754,219 of CM074124.1, forward strand.
AATTCTGTGCCATTATTTTGGTCTAATAGTGTTTTTCTTTTTTTTTTCTGTGACAGTTTTATCTGACGCAAACAAAAGGTTAATGTACGACGTAGGAGTCTATGACAGTGATGATGACGAAAACGTAAGTAGCTAACTTCTCATTCTATTTTAGGTTAAGTTGCATTCAGGTTGCAGTTAAAATGCGACGTTAAATGCAATTAAATATGATTAAATGCGTCATAAATAACCATCACAGTTTAATACGAATTTAGCTACGGTTGAAATGTATAATGTAATGCTGTGTATCATATGCCAATTTCAAACCTTGGTTTCTTCCCTTCCTCCTTTGAAGAGAATCATATTCCTCAATTTTGAGTTTTTAGTTGCAACTAATTTGGATGGATTGGATTTGGCATCTATCCTTTTCTTAATTTCATATTTTTTAAAATTTTTTTTTGGGTATCGGTGTTGTCTTGTTATCTACCATTTTAAAGTGTTTTTGTTTCTGCACACATTCAGATTTTCTACCATCATACAATAGTGCACTCATGACTGTCAATTGATTTGGATCGTCAGATAAAGATCAGACAAGTCGATTCAAGATTTGATAAATTACTTAAAAATTAATTTTTTGACTCATCTCGACCATCGGATCAAAATCGGGCCGTCCACATCAACTGATTATCATGGTTGCACTAGCGTTAGCGTGAGAGTGATTGCAAGAAATCCTAATCCTTTTAGCACTGTCTTTTTTGTTTTTTTTTTTTTTTTGCTAACTTTATGTGAAAAGAGGTACCTTCTTGGGATGAATAAAAATCTGATTTGTCCTACAAAGCTAGAAAATTTCTTCAAAGTCAAGTTAGTTGGTGTGCTACAGCACATGGCATGTTGCTTATAAGTTTTAATTAGAGGGAATAATTTGAAGAATCTAATTTGGTTGTAGGGTGGATTTGGATCTTGTTTCCACCAAACAGAGGATTGTTCATTCATGATCCAATAATTTTGATGAATTAATGTAAATTCTAATAATGAATTTAATTTCCTTTTGCAGGGCATGGGGGACTTCTTGAATGAAATGGTATCAATGATGAGCCAGAGTAAATCAAATGTGAGCCCCTTTTCATTCAATTGCAATCTTCTCTTTTTCTTTTCAAGCTAATTGCACTTTTGGCTTCTTAATGTTGTTAAATGTGTGATTTTAGTTCCTGTGTTTTTGTTAGAAATCGAAAAAAATATTGGACACTATAAAAATGAGAGGGACTAAAAGGGTTCGAAAAAATAATAGGTAGAAGAAACACGCGTCACCGTATCTAAAAGACCCAAATTAAGTGTTTTCTTTTTACATGTAATTAGTGCTATGTTATTGCTAGGTGATAAAGCTTGGCACAAACATGTTATTTTATATATATATTTTTGTTTAGTGGTAGACACACAATGTTATTTTATATATATTTTTGTGTTAGTTGATAAAGTTAGCCATAAACATAGTTTGTCTGCTTTTGACAAATACTATGTAGTTATAGCTTTTTCTGTTGTTTTGAATGGGCCACTCTACCTTTTTCTTTTTTGGGATTGGGCCCAAACAATTTTTTTATATTTTTTGTTCAAAATTCTATGAAAATTGGAAGGTTGTTTTTGAAGGTTCTTGCTGTGTGCCAAAACAATAAGTAGTTGAGGATAGATAAGCAAATAATTTAAAGTTTAAACGCTCAAGTCTAAAATTGATTAAAAAAAATTTTGAAAAATTATATTCGGTTTCAATTTCCTATTTTTCGCAAAAATATAAAACTATCATCTTATTTTCGTTTTGTTACGTGTTCTCTAAAACTTGTACATCAAACACTTGAAAAAACTAAAAATGAAAAATGAAAATGAAAACAAAATCACACTTTAATACTAATTATTTATAAAAATAAGAAATTGAAACAAAAAATGTTTTTAAAAGAACTCCTTGGTATGATATTTTGGTGAAAAAGATTCATAGAAAAATGATGAATTTATGTGTGAAATTAACAGGAAAATGGAGAGGAGACCTTTGAGGAATTGCAACAGTTGTTTGAAGATATGTTTCAAGCAGATATTGGATTAGATGGAAGCTCCTCTTTTGCTGCTGCTGGTTGCTCTGCTTCATCTACTTACATGACTTACAATGAGAGTTCTAATTCGAATAAACGCAATTCGACCGATATGAATTTCGGGACGGCAGAGGATTCTTCTTCGAACTTCAACGGTGGTTACCAGAAATTCTGTTTAGGGGTTAGTATTTGCCACATTCTTTTTTTCATAGTTTTTCATTTTATTTAATGTCCATGACATGACATACATACTAATGATCATGAAAAATGAAGTGGGGAAAAATTGCAATTATGAAGTTTATTACCATGTATAGTTTTCTTCAAGTTACATGTGTTCTGTTTTGGAATATAATCCCTTTTTCTCTAATCTTGTGTTAATGAAGCAAAATCAAACACCAACAAAGGTTTTGGTGCAGTGCTAGCCTAATAGAGGAACAAATTTTCAATACTCTATCCTGTGATACATACTCCTTTCAATAATAATATCTAGTTAACCATGGATTCAAAATATATGGTAGTTTCCGGAAATTATGTGACATTATGTGAACTTTTTAAAGATTTGGGACGCGTTTCAACATTTAAAATGGTGTTGTACATGTTATATGAGTATTCTAGATTCTTCCAGAGTAGAGACACACTACAGTCTCAACGGAGAACCATGGTTTAAGTTTTGGAAAGAACCTCAATTAGGAATGTAAATCTGTGTACGCTCGAAAAAATAATCTTTTACCTTGATAATCGAGTGCGACATACTTGAAAAACCAAAAAAATAGTAATAATAATAACAGTTCTGAAAACCACAGAGATAGTTTATCATGTAATTGAGTATTCTTTAGTTTAGTTTCCTGATTTTTGAAGTTCAGGGGATGATAAAAGTTTGTACATGATTAAGCAAAGATTATCTGAATTGGAAAGATAAGAGGTAGTTTATTGATGTTGAATCTTCCATAAGATTCTTTTAATCAGTGGTATCTTTTTCTGTTGTTCATGTCCTCAAGGTCAATCTTGTAAATTTTCATTACCAATGAATGAGGATACAAAACAAATGGAGTAATGTGTGAAGTATGTGAAATTGGTAAGTAATTCCTTTGTGTTTTTCTTACATAATAATAAGGTCTTCAATTTCAGGTTCTTGAATTGGTAAGTCTCACACAAATCACCACCATCCACTCCATGCCATAATTCATGCATATTTATAGCAATACTTATATGCAAATTTGCCCCAAAACTTAAATTATTTGTTATAACTTCATGTTGATTGATTTTTTTATTTTATTTTTTGGTTAATGTGAAGACAGGTGAAGCAGTTCCAAGGTATCAAGAAGGGAAAAGCAGGAATCCAAGAAGGAGGAGGTAGCAATAGACATAGAAATGGAAGAAAGCAAAAATTTTCACATGGCCATGAAGTTTCATCTAATGACAACCCTGGAATTTCTGCTAAGTGATGAATTTGATGAAGATGGCATGATAATTTTTGTGCATCAAAACTTAGCATTTTGGTTATGGGAAGTCAATAGTTTTGACTAGTTCCTAAGCTAGGGGCAGGGGCAGAATTGTAATTTGATTGGAAGATCAGAGGAACTGTAAAATTGAAATTTTGGATGAAAAGGACTTAGGGAAGAGCATATTTAATTTGTAGGCCATTGTGGCCAACTTGAAAATTTGTTGGTAGTGGCTTTTTAAATTTGTTGTACTCTTGGTCTGCAATTGTACACTCATGCTAGGACCTTAAATTGAAATCAATTGAAAACCCATTTTGGCATCTTCATTTAGTAGGTTCCTGCTTTATATTTTTCAGATATTTTGTGTACAAGTTCAACACTAGCCACTCATTTCAGTTATCTGGTACAGTATTATACTGTATTTCTCTAAGAAAGAATCAAGTTTAATTTGACCTGTAATTCAGAAGAGTGATTCATTGTAAGTTAGATTTATATTTGTTTCTATAAAGAATCATTGTAGTTGATTAATGTGATATGTAAGATTGATTAGACGATTGGGAAATAAGGAGTAAAAAATTTAATCTTTTAAATGTTTTAATGAATCTCAATTGATCTATTAAATTTCATTAGTCAATTTTAAGATTAAATGTGACTTAAGATCAAACGGCTAACGTTGACTTGAAGGAGGTGCAATTCTTGACCCAAATAGATTCAAAACTTCATGAGTTATTGATTGTTGTTATATTTTTATTTTTATTTTGAAATTGTGTGCAAATAAATTTGGTGGTTAAATAATAATTTAAATTTTCTCATATTTTTTTTTATATTTTTATATTACGAGAGAGATAGACACATCAAAATAATAATAGAACTTATTAATATTTTACTATCATTCATTTATTAAAAATTTTGTTGTGTCTATCTTTTTTGTAACACAAGGAATATGACAAAAGTAAAATACAAGATAATCTAAATTCTTAAATAATGTTGTCCGATCATGATTTCTTACTCGTGTAAAAAATAATTTGACATGGAAAAAAAAACAAAAGGACAACTAAACATAATGATAGGAAGTTAATTGTTTAGTATTTTTATTATTAAAATTCATATTTGAGAATTTTAAATGTTTTTATTATTGTTTTTGTAATAGGTTTGGTTTGATATGCATTAGGGTTTTATTTTCACCACTATCCTCTGTTATATATGTAATTACTGTTAATGGAATAAACTATAGAAACATAAAGCTAATTTTTTTTCTTAAAAAAATTACTATACAACTTCCTATGACATATCCTAAAACTAATTCAACTATCCAAATGAGTTTGATCATGTAGCATCATGCTAGATTCTCATGATTCGAGAATTTGTATAACGATATTTTATAAAAAAGTTTTTGGTTTGAGTTTTGCGAAATGCATTGCCTTAAAAGCAGATTTACCCATATCATTTTAAGTTTCAAGACTATAAAATTCTTTCTGTTTTTTTAACAAAAAAAAAAAACTAATTCAGCTATGAGTACAAATAAGAGACATTTGACTAAAAGATAAGTGTTTGCTATAAGTAAGTGCCTAATTTATTTGATAGCAACCTTTTGTGTTATAAGCCAAAGTCAATAAGAATTACTATAATCGGTAGATGTGAAGTGAGTCTTTCCATTGTTCGAAAGATTGAGATTTAATAACTAAAACAAATAACTTTTTTAATTATTTTGTTGGATCTCAATAGATGGTTAAATCTCAATCGTTGATCTTAATCAAATAATTTACATTGAGTAGTTATCGTGACAATAATAATTCTTTACTGTACTATTGGTTCTAATTAGTAATTATCTTAATGAGTTAATTAGGGATTGTTGATTTTTTATTCTTAAATTGTGCATCAATAGATACATATAGCTCTTAAATAACACTGGTTCATCATGATTTTTTACTCTTGTAAAACTGAAAATTTTTTATCTCACTTGGTAAAAAAAATAATAATAAAAGGATAATGAGGCATATCCTAAAGCTAATTCACTGTTACATTGACCAATTTCACCATTTTATAAGATGTTGTGGAATACATGAATTTCTGATGCCTTTTTCACTTTCCTTGAGATATTTTCTGATCCATATAGCATGAAAACAAGTGAATCTATTAGAGATATGGTTATGTGACAAGAAAAAAGAGTTGAATAAAAATGACATGTATGTGGTTGATATTAATTAATTATTTTACTATTTTATAAATGGAGCTAGGGGCCCTACAGCACGTGGACATAGACCCCACGTGCTAGGGAAAATTGAGCAATATTGAGATACAAGCTTCTAGTTCACTTTTGGTTTTGAAAGCTTTCGGGGACCAAATTAAATAAATTTAATTTTCAATGGTAACATTTTGATGATTCGTGGGTCATTGAAGAACAATAATTGGTTGGCTTTTTGTCACACAAGTTGTGTAAGTTGTGATCAAAATAGAATAAAAATGGGTGTGCATGAATTCCAAACATTGTAGCAAAAAAGGAATAAATAAATAAATAAAAATCATGGCACTCGCAACTTGCATTGTTGCTTGTCTTTTTTGTTGATTCTTGGTATTTATTTAAATGGTACTAGTTGTTAATGCAACATTCTAGAATTGTTTTTTTTTTTTTATACATGTCAAAATAGATTTTTTTACGGATGAAGCTTAGATTTTTTTTAACAGTGAAATATCAATCTACTCTTCAATCATTGAAATTTAAAAAAAAAAAGGCTCTATGATCGATTGAGTTCCTAAAGTATTTAAAAAGAAGATCACTTAGCTCTTAAATTATTTAGAAATAAAACCATTAGTATTTGATTTTTTTTTAAAAAAAATAGATAAATTTAGTTTCTAATATAATTAAAATTTATTTGGTCCGTGTTTTCATTTTTTTTTGTTTTTATAAATAATTATAAAATTACTATAACTTATTTTTATTTCCAATTATCTAAAATTTGATTATGAAATAGAATGTAGTTTTTGGAATTATTTATAAAAAAGAAAATAACAAATAACAAATAAAAAAGTAAGAAAAACAGGATTTTAATTTTTTATGTAATTTTACAAACTAAATTAATTAGGTGATTGATTATAATTTTGGGGGATAAATTATTGACTATTTTGTATATTTTTAACTTAGGAATCATCATTAAGGATGACAAGTAGTAGTAGTAGTAGTTTAGAAGTTAAATCAAAAAATTGTAACAAGTAGCCCAAGTTGGGGCAGTGGAACACAGTTTTATAGATAGTGAAGGATACTTTGAGAGAAGAATTCTGCATACAATTAGTCACACTCACAGCCCTCAAGTTGACTAATATAACTATAAATGGATCACATTATTGTGGTTGCCAAGTTGCTATAGAAACCTACTCTATCAATCCTTTTTTAATCTAATAATAAAGCTTTTATTAATGAAAAATAATAATAAATCCCATAAGGCACCTACTCAAAAGTTCCACCCCCTCTATTAAGTTCACTGGTTTTAGTATAAACATTTTTTTAATTTAATTGTAAATAATTTATAGTTTCCGTTGACAATTCAAGTCTGTGTGCTTCATTTACTAGTTCATCTCTCTACTCTTTGGATTTAGATTTAGTACTCTAACAGCACTATACTATAATGAAGTATCTCAATCTTAACATTTTTTATTTTTTTGTTTTGAAAAAAATAACAAAATAAAAAATATATTATTGTTGTTACAATCGTTAGATCGAGAATAACAAGCTGCTATAACAACAATATATCTAAATCTCTCTTGTCAGGTAGAAGACAGGTCAAATGATGACATGTCCACATTAGTGTAGTGGTACTCCATTAAGTATCTTTTGTTTTCTAATTATTTTTAATTTTCAAATAACATTGAAATAGGGATAAAAAGAAGTCAAGTAATTGAAAGCAGCTTATAACCTTACCTCGTTCCTACTTTATAAGTGAGACCAAAGCTTTATGAAAGGTCATTATGCAAACAGAAGCCTATTCAGGTTTAGGGGATGGACTTGCTTGTACATACATACTTTAAAATTATACTGTATATGTAAATTAGAATTTTAATATATTTTGCTTTTAATTTCATTCAATAATTATTTATTAATTTATTTAAGGACATTGGCAGATAACTTAAAGGAGTTTGTCAGGTGAAGCAAGACATAATTTTGTATCTGACATGTCGCTGATTCAAATTTTCACTTATTCCTTTTGGGTGAGAGGTCTTGCTAAGCACTTTTGAGCCTTGAAACTTTTACTACCTTAGACAGAGACATTATCTCTTCACCTCAAATTTTGGTGAAAGGGATTAGCATCATTCTTATTGAGAGTGACACCATTCTTTTTAATATATAGATTTATGATTCTTATATATAAAAAGATAATGCGATTTCTAAAATTAGGTGGTCTCAATCCTTCCCACCAAAATTTTACGTAACAAAAAAAACATACATGGGCCTAGGTCCATGTCTTTATATGCATATTTAAGATTAAAAAATTTTTAGTCTTATGTACATTTACATTGTCGTGCATTTTATTACCAAAATTTTTGAAGTGTGTGTTGTCCCTATACTTTTTTAATATACATTTAAAAACAAAGTCACATATAATTATAGTTTTAACCGTGGTTAATTTTAAAAAAAAATAAACCACTATTAATAGGAGTGAAAGTCAGAAACTAAAATGAAAGTGAAAAGTCAAAGATCAAAATGATTGTTTTTGTCAAGAGCTTGTAGCTTAAATGGCACCAGGAGAAGCTCTTAGAGCCTGAGGGGAGGGGTTCAATCCTTGGTGGGGAGATTTAGGAGTTAAATTTAGGAGTAACGTAATGTGAAGTGTGTGTGTTTGACTGATAAAAAAAATAATTGTTCTTATAAGCTATGGACTAAAATGCTCTATCCTCACATAGTTAAGACAAAAATGGCAAATGAAAGTAACTAAAATATCTTATATTAATAAAGTTGGGGACCAAAATATTAATTCACTCTATTTTTAATTAAGGATGATTATTTGGCAACTATTTGTAGTAGCTTTTTGGAAATATTAATGTAAAGTAGATATTTAATCAGACTTTAAAGATCACTTTCGAAACTTAATAAAAAAAATTCACTTCCCTGAAACTAACTTCCGGAAGAAAGAGAGTTACTTCTAAAATTTAGTTTTTTTTTTGGTCACATTTAGTGCACACAGAAGTCTTAAGCCCAACCCATATCACTCAATCCACAATTGGTTATTGAACCTAAAAAAGGATCATGAAAAATCATGAGGACAGTCGAATGGCGCTGGCCAAAAACATTAAATGGCTTTTGCTTCATTCTTTTTTGTTTTTTTCGTTTCTTCATTTATGGTTTCATATTTTTTCATGGAGCACCAACTTCGCATTAGGGTGGGAGAGATTGAATCCATCTAATTTTGGAAATCTCATAATTTCTTTATATATAAGAATCATAAATCTATATATTAAAAATGATGATACCATTCTTAATAGGGATGATGCTAATCCATTCCACTCGTAATAACGAGTAGGTTGGCCTCACTAATTTTTATGGATATCCAAACAATGAACGATTTATTATATGAAGCTCCGTTCGTACAAAATGATTGTCATAGTTATAAAATGTCCAACAACCTGTCAATGCGAAATGTGTTGATGCTCCATTTAATCAACCTTTTGGTTCATAATGAATAAAGTGTTTTCTTGGTGAAACTTAAAAAATAAGTGTAAGATAATTAAGTAGGGTGTGTTTGGATAAGATTTTTTTTTACGTATGTTTGATAGTTGTATTTTATACTTAAAAAGCTTTTGATTATTCTTTTAATAAAAGAAAAAAACTTTTTGTCATGCAGCTAAAATCGTTTTTCACAGTTTAAAATTATCTTAAAAATAGTTTCTGACCGTAAATATATCAAAACAAAAATCTATTATATCTTAGATAATCAATTCTTTTTTATAATTAATCACAACTAATCCAAATATACTCATAGTATTTTAGAGTTTAAAGTTTTTTCTTTTTTAAGAATACATTGCGTGGAGTTGGATGGATTGACCGTAGCGAATTTGGTAGAAACTTATCCAAATTACGTGTAATTGTAAATTTTAACTTGATTGGTATGTTGGAAATGAAATGGACCCCAACTGTCTCTCTACTTTCTTTACACTTGATTTCACTCACTATCTCCTCTTTTTACTTTTTCCTCCTTCCCATATTTTCACTAATTATGGCTCTTCTCTTCATCACTAATTAATTTCACTAAGAATATTTCTATTTTTTAATGTAATCTTTTTCTACAATTTTTCATATATATATATATATATTATAAAAAATGGTATTGTATTTTTTTATATTAAAAAATAGTATAATGTTATAATAAAGATAGATAGACAAAAAAAATACCAATAATAATAAGTCATGCAAAAAAACAGATTAAGTCAATAACCAAATTTACTTATTCATTAAATTAAAATAGATGGCAGAGACACATCACCAACACTAGAAATTACCCAACGATAATTTGGGCAACAATTAAGATTCGCAAAAGAAACAAAATAGTGCAAATTTAGCATGAATGGATATACTTAGAAGACAAAATAAAATATAGAAATTGTGTAAATCAATTTGATGGTTAGAAATGAATTGAAAAAGCCATATTATTAGCCGAAGCCTAAGTTTACACAGTAACTAACAACGAACAAAGCCGTCAACGAAACAAATCCCAATTAAACCTTACCAACTCATCATCTTCTTAATTTCTCATTATAAGTATCTCTTACTCTCACCAAACACATTAAAAAAAATTAAAATAAAAACAATAAATAATTATATGTGATGGGATTTCTTCACAATCTATGGGATGAAACGGTGGCGGGTCCGGCACCGGAAACGGGAAAGTACAATTCATTTTCCGGCGGAACCGGCACCGTGCGGCCACCTCCGTTGGCGGTGGATGTTCCAATTAGTCGGAGCATAACGATTCTTCGAACACAATCGGGTTTAAGAAACTATAGCAACTCGGAACCTGCGTCTCCTTCTTCTGCGCCAATTACCCCTCGCACACCTTTGACTCGTAAGATCGTTATTTTTTAATAAGCTTTGCATATCCCTTTTTGTTTGTGTTTTAATTTTATTTTATTTTTTTTTGTGATTTTCTAAGAATGTTTTCGTTTCTTCTTGTTTGTTCTAGCTAGATTTGCATGAGATGAATAAACAAAAACAAGGAAATGATGGAAAAACTTTTTTTTTTTTGTTTTCACGTTAATTTTGACATATAGCTAATTGTCCTATAAGGCCACCATAAGACAGGGTTCAATTCTCAGTATTATAATTTTCTATTAAACCAAAAAAACACCATCCTTTTGATATGCTATTTTCGTTTTATTGTTTTTGTCACCATTCCTAAATTTAAAATTTTCTTTTTTATAAGATCTCATTACAACCCTCACTCCCACGGACTTTCATTTGTTTCAGTTTCTTTAAAAGATTCTAAGACAAATTTTCTTTTCGTTTTAGTTTCTATTACTATAAAATCTTTACCACATGAAATAAATTTATCTTATACATAATTTTATTCAATATTTATTATTAAAAAAATTAGCCCCTACCTCATTCTAATCCTATATTTGGGTTTAGTGATTAAAAAGAGGAATGAAGAAGAAGTATAAGAGGAATGGAGAAAAGAACTATAAAAAGAAAAAGAAGAAATGGGAAGAAGAATGGTGATAATGATAGTGACAACAGAATAAAATTATGATAAATGATCAAACTAAAAATTTCACAACATTTATAGAGGATGGAATTTGAATTTTAACTTTTTTTTTGTCGGTCTTTAAGATTTTTAAAGCCTTAAAAGAATTAATTTTAAGTGATTGGCTATAAAATAACGATGGTGCTCACTCTAAAAAGAATTGGAGCCAAGGGTTTTTAAGATGCTCAAATAATACATTAAGAATTTGTTTGATTTGTATTTTATTTTCTGTTTTTCTTTTATTTTTTGTTTTCTAACATTTTACAGAAGAAAAACTTAATGATTTGTTTTTAGCATTTCTAATTTTTCTTTCGGATAGTCAAGTAATACTTTGATCATAAAAAAAAAAATACATTGTTTATATCAAAGTGCAAAAAGGTGTAATTAGCAAAAAGGTGTAATTAATTTTTGCTGTTTAATTAAATTTAAATACTTATGGTAAACCAAAAAGAAATGGGATTAGATTATCTCGTGTTTAAAAATAACATGATATATTATGTTAATGTTTTTGTATTTATCTCTTTTTTAATATGTATTAAATGCTTATAAAATTTGTGGGTCACAATAAACCTTAATGAGAAAAAAGATAAACACACAAATTATTAACACGTGTATCATGTTATTTTTAAATATGTCTGGATCTATTCCCAAAAGAAATACTAGTAGTTATGTCATAAAAAGTTAATATCATAATTAGTGAGAAATTGTAACAAAATAATCTGTTAAAAAAATGCAGCTGAGTCGCCAAGAAGTGATTTCAAGAAGTTCACGAGGAGAAAACCGCCGGCAGAAACAGCAGAGAGCGCCGAGCAGAGAAGTCCGGCCATTTACGATTGGTCCTCTAATTAGTTTTTTTTTTTTTTTTATTTCTACCATGTGATATGACACTTTTGCCCCTTTGCATTTTCATTTTCATGCCCCCTTTCTTTTCCAATCTAACTTTTCTTCTTATTTTGTGGATTTCAGGTTAATTATGAGTGCTTTGGATCGTTTTTGACAGAGCAAATTTGATGTTTTGCTTTCAATATCATTCCGCAGAGGTTTTCTGTACATATACAACAACAGATTCCAATTTCTTAAGGGAATCATATCATATTATTATTATATATTATATAATATTATATGTATATATATATATGAGTACTTATAAATAAAGTGGCTCAGGAATGATGCAGAGTATTTTGCAGCAGATTATTGAGCCAATGCTTCATGGGATTCTTAGGATGTTAAAAGAGCAGAATTGAAGCTTGTTTCTGTATTTGTACATATTGTTATTTTTTCTTTTTCTTTCAAGTTTAATTTTGGTTGTTTTGTAAATATGGATTCTGCACTCTGAAATCTCTATCAGTGTAACTCAATGAAGCTTTTTAAAGTTATGCATGGTTCTTTTGTTTATTTTGATCTCTAAGTACTTGTCGCGTTATGTTATAATTTAGTATCCGTTTAGTTAAAATTCTCCTCGTCTAAGACCGAAGTATCTATTTTTTTTGTTAAAAACGTTGGAGATAAATACAACAAAAGGTCACAACCATATTTTATTTCGTAACATGTATTACATTAAATGAAAACTTAAACAAATAGACTTAGCTTACAATGCAATAATTAGTTTGCATTCAGGGCTAACTAATGTTCATTTTTATAAGAATTTTCAGCGAATTAATTAACTACTAAATTATGATCTTGAGGAATCAATTCAAAAGACTAATTAAAGATCTAGTTTATTTGAAGAAGGTAAAGAAAAATCACTATGAAAGTAAATGTGAAGATGAAAATGCATTAGAAATTAAGCATTCTATGATAAATTTAGTCAAAATGTTAAGGACAGTGATGAAATTGGAAGCATTTTGGCTTAGGTTGAAGAACCCTTGACCTTCTCAATAAGATCAGCAGCATCTTGAACAGTGGAAATGTTCTCTGCTCCTCCTTCTCCAATGGAAATTTCAAATTTCTCTTCCAAAGCCATCATGATCTCAACCTGCTCAGATAAATTACAAATATAAGCATTTCTATAGTGTTTTTTTTTAATAAAAATTTTAACATATTATGATAAGAATTTTTTTTTTATAATCGAAACTCCACTCAAGTGGATTCGAGCCAATGAGTTGCTATCACCAGCTTGTTAGTTATATTATGCTAAGGAATAACATTTTTTTTGTTACAATTTTAAAAATCTCATTAAAAAATATTGTTAGAATATGAGAAAACCACCCAAGAAATGACCAAAACTAAATGTTATAACAAGAATGACAGACTGAAAGCTCTAGAAAAAAAAAATTGAAGAGTTAGAGTCACACATGTACAATACAAAAATGATTAGCTTACCAATACTATTTACGTGTATTATCCACCATTAGTTACTACAAATTGCGGATCACTAGTTCAACCAAAAACTTCGTTGAACTAATGGTAAGTGATACTACAAGTGAATAGCAGTGATAACTTAGGAGCTGTTTGGTTTGTATTTTTATTTTCTATTTTCATTTTATGTTTTCTCAGTTTTTAGCATTTTTAGTTTTTCCTTTGTAAAATTTCAAAAAAAAAAGAAACAAACTGAAAACAAAAAATGAAAACCGAAAATAAAAATGTAAACCAAACAGTCCCTTAATTATTACTATTAACTATAACTACGGAATCAAAAAGTGGTAAATAAGCCTTTAAATTTGAAGCATTAGTTACTATATGGCTCAGTTTTTTTTTTTTTCTGTAAAAGACAAAAATAAATAAAATCACTTATTTTTATAAAATCTCTAATAAAGCTCTAAAGATAACAAATTAAACTACTATTTCTCTAATGTAAAACATTCTGAAACATGTGCTTACAGTGTCTAGAGAATCAGCACCCAGATCAGAAAATTTGGTTTGTGGAGTAACAGTGGCTTCATCAATGGAAAGTTGTTTTGCTACGGTGCTTTGCACAATTTGCACAGTTTCTAGTTCAACCTTCATCCATCATGTAAAGAATGAAATGCATTAGAATACACATGATTAAAAATAAATGCATTTAGTAAATGAAAATGGGTGAAATTATTACCATGGAGCAAGAGATTTTAGTGTGAATGCCACCAGAGAGTGAAAATGGTGTTTTTGTTGTTGGCCTTTTCAATTGGACTTTGTTCACAAGTTTTAGCCCACCAAACATTGAGCTTCTCTGCATATGAAAGCAAAATGGTTGGTCCAAAAAAAAACAAAATGGTGTGAACAGTTAAAACATGACTTTGAACAAAACATAAATGTTTTTTTTTTGTTCTCCAATTAAAATTACAGCTTTGACAAAATAAAATTACAGTTTCACCCTGGGTAGTAAAAAAGTCAATATTAAAGATTGGCCTGGGTTACCAAAGTGATCATCAAATTTTAACCCAAGAATAGCGCCAAAAAATCTAATTAATTGCACTTTTTTAATTTTTTATTTTTTTTACACAACAAGAGTATTATTCATCTAACAGTTGAGTTTTAGTCATCTCCACAAAATATTTTTTATATGCATGATCAGGGTACAAATCCTTATCAAAATAATTAAGGGATATAGTTAACTATCAACTGTGTCAGATTCTATTATTTGTATTTAAGTAAATTTTTACCTCTCCAAAATACAAATTTCTTTATATTGACAAAGTAAGTTGAGTATTTTTTTAATAAGTCAGATAAATTTTATAAATAAAAAGTACTAGCTAAATGTACTCAAAATGATATAAATTGTGTATGTCTTACAATTACAGAAAAGTTCTTCATTTGGGGAGTGGTTGTTGTTGTAACGCTAGAATTGAAAGAGAGGGAGGCCAAAGGAGTAGATGTAGTGGAGAGAACAGTAGCCATAACTTATTTTAGGAAGAACCAAATTTAATTGGAAAAAAAAAGAAGAAAAGAATGAAGCTTTAGTTTAGAAGAATATATATAGGTCTTAGATATAAGAACCTTAATTTGTGTGTAATGCAAATGTTAAATGGTTCATAGCATTCATTCAGATTATATATAGCGATTCAGCATCAACAGCTAATAGATAATGAGTTAGGATCGATGATTACAAAGGACAGTTTGTTAATTAGCCATAAATTGGGCGGATTCAACCACAAAATGTGTCTTCTTTGCAGATGGGGAATTGAATAAGCACTATGCAAGAGTGAATCACAGTATGAGTGGTCATATTAAAAATGATATAGGTTAAATTTTTTTTAAAAGTTAGCTCAAGAGGGAAGAGTTTTCTCAAACCTTATAAAGACTATAATAGCTCTTATCCTCAGTAATGCGAGATTTCTCCCAACAAGGCAAATTAAGGATTAAATCGACCAATTATTTTTATAAAATCAATGACTATATTAATAGATTTTACGGAGTTTACAACTAAAATAAAATTTTCACACCAAAAAGTTGTTAGACAAGTAGTAAGTAGTTTGATTTCTTGTACAGATAAAAATACAAGTTTAAATATCGAGAAGTATACTTATTAAGAGGATAAGTAACCATAATGCTTCTTTTGTGAAATTCTGAAAACAATGTCTCCTACAATTTTTAATATAAAAAAAAATCACTCCCTTTGGTCCTTATCATAAGACATTTTTTAGAAAGTTTTAGTGGTAATTTTTATTGTACGTTTTATAATTCTCCAATTCATTTCTTATTATTATTATTTTGTCTTTGCCCTCGTTAAAGACTTTGATTATTTCTACTCTATAATTGTATTTTTTCCATTCTTTTTTTATTTGTTCCCTTACATTGTTAGGTAGTATTAAATACACTTTTAATTCTACCTTTTATTTATTAGAGTTCTAATTAATGTTTTACTTTTTGACCAATAAAAGAGTGAGAGGTAAAGAATATTATGAGACGTTCAAATATTATTTTGATGAAAACAAGAAAAATAAGTCTATTTTTTAATGTGTTTTTTTGTCACAAGTGGTGAATAAATAGAAATGAAGTGAGTAATTAGTTAATACATTACTTCCTCTGGTCCTGATCCTATTTATAAAACACCATCTAAAAGGTTTTCATGGTTCTTTTTATAAGATATTTTGTAGTTTCCATGATGCATTTATTGTTTCTTTTATTTTTTACCCTCATTAAATGCACCAACTATTTTAACTCCTTAATTGTGATTAGCTAACACATTATTCAATGAAGGATAAAAATGGTATTTCATACACTTTTTGAAAAAACCAATAAAGTTAACTAAACTCAACTACTTTTCTTGGTCTGTGTAATTCGGTTGAAAACGTCTTATAAATAGGACTGGAGGGAGTATTCAATAAGGAATAAAATTGGTATGTCATGCAATTTTTTTAAAAAACCAATAAAATCAACTAAATTTAAATATTTAACTACTACCTCCGGTCCTAAAATTGGTATGTCATGCAATTTCTTGATCTAAAATATAAGCAAATTTTAACACATGTCTCGTTATTTAATGCTAATTTCAAGCATTTTTTCATATTCAATATCATTTGACCTATCCAAATAGGAGAGAGTACTTTTTTTTAATTAAAACTTGTCTTTTTGAATGATATCAAAAGAATTAAACATGAGTAACAAGTTTTCTTAAGATGCGCAAATTATTTATTTATTTTTTGCTTATAGCCAGAACCAGAAGTATTACTTTCATTAGTTTGTATAAATTAATAGAAAACGTATTGCTAATGCATGCTTGTCGGATAGTTTGGTTTGACACTCCTTCACACCCACACTCCTTCACATCCACACTCCAAAGGAAGCAAGTTACGTCTTAGTCAAATTTATAGATGAAAGTCTTCTTTTGATTCTTGACATTGAAGTAAGATGAAGTTCGTAAGTTTATTATCTATAGGTCAAAACAAGTTGAAAAGAACTCTTTTTTTCGCCCCCTTATCGCCACACGGGAGTACATAGAGACGAAATATCAACTAATTAAGTACACTAAGTAAATTGCTCCAGGTTGTTCAATCATTTAATAACCAAACTTATTTTTTATGAATGATCACTTTAAAGATATGAACAATTTTAAATAAAAGAAAAAGTGATTTAATCATAATAAGTTATATTATAACAATTAAGTTAGCCCAACAAATTTTGAGGTCCGAAGTAAATTTGTATAATTGGACTATTTAAAAATAATAAATATTAAATATTTTAAAATTATTAACATCACTTTATAAACAATGTATATATTTTATTTAAGAAATAGAGATATCATATAAAAAATATGTAAACTTTTATGCCATAAAATATTTTAATATTTTTAAAATAAAAATATGTAAAAAACAAAATTTAAATATATTTAAAGTATGCATATATTTTAGAGTTTAAAACTCAAGTTTAGTCGATCTTATCCTTGTACTGCGTAATAACAATACAAATGCAGTATATAACATAAGGACAAAAACGTTTCCTTCAATGGTGTTGCATGATGAATGCTACACCTTCTAAATTGTCTACTTTAGAATTGATCAACTCAATGCCAATGTGACACCCATGGCAAATTTTATTTTCTATTATTTTTTAACTCCATGAAATTGCTGCAACCTCTAGGTGTTTTTTTTTTTTTTTTTTTTTTTTTTACTCTAAGTACTTGTTTGAGTATTGGTATTATTTTTATATAAGTATTTTTTTAGTAATTTTAAATTTTAACACAGTTTTAACATAAATAATTTTTTTTCCAAAAGTACTTTTTTCTATAAGAAAAATATAAACAAAATGGACTCTGAGTCCCTAACTCTTTGTTGTAAGAGATAATTACAACATACTTAATCATGATCAACTCTGGTACACTTTTTTCACAGGATAAATACTTAAAAAAGACTTATACACTTAAGTTAACTTTGTATATATACCAATAGTAAATGCAGCTATGAATAGTACTTATTAATTTGACTTTTTATTATTCTATTTATAGAGAAGAAATTAAGTTTATGATTATGTACTTTATTAAATTTTGACTCGAGACTCAAATTTCCATATACTCAATTATCGAAGTAGTCATTACGTTTAGTGACTGTCTTGTGGATTAGCATCTCAGTCTATAGAATACTATTAAGTATTCATATCGCTAGATTAAGATGTCCTTATAAAAGACAATAACTTGTATCACATGAGACCGAGATTCTAGTCCATGACACTTTTGATTTTCATAAGCTCAAGAGGGTGGAATTTTCTATCACGTCTCGAGTGTAACTACGCAAGTTGTAACTACGCAAGTGTTAATAATTTAAGGATTTTTTTTTCCTCTTGGCGATGCCGTTTTACATGTCATTTAATCTCTCGCAGAATTTCGTTATTGTATCAGATAAGTAATTAATATAATATAAAGCAAAACTAAACAGCGCGGGGATGTAGCTCAAACGGTAGAGCGCTCGCTTTGCATGCGAGAGGTACGGGGTTCGATACCCCGCATCTCCACTTTTTTTTCCTTTTAAAGGATTTCCTTTTTGGAGTGTTGAACGGATTTCACTTTTAGAAAAAGAAGTTATGCTTTCCACAGAACTTTGATGACTCTGCTCCAATGAAAGATAAAAAGGAGAGAGACGTTTTGATGAGTGTTGCTTACTGTAAACAAACAGCATCTTATAATTGTTGTTTCAAGCTTCCCCTTATTTAGAACTCCACCACTTTTGGTGATAAGTGCAAATTAAACCCATTCATTCTCATGCTGAACCTTTTAAGTTGCTAGAAGCCTCAATTAACCCATTCATTCCCATTTGTATAAGGATTATTGAGAAATCTCAAAAGCAGTCATTGGAATTATTCTTATTTTACTTCCTGTAATTTTCAAGTTCTTAATTAGATTAATTCTTAGCTTTGAATGTAGAGTCCTTTTTTCACTTATTTTTCTGTGTTATTTATTAAGACAAAAGACTCAAATGTAGGTTATTTTATAAATTCTAATACTAATTTATTTATTTATTTATAAATTCTAATACTAAATTTGGGGTTTTTAAAATTTGAGAAATTAAAATGACCATTTCTTATAGTTTGGGGGAAATGATTTACGAATTTAATTCACTACTATTCTCTTTTTTAGTAATACAAGGTAAGTAAAAAGAAGTGAGATTAAAATCCCCCATGAAAAGCAAGTCCCAAGTTGATATGCTAACAAGGGCATAATCCTTGCAAGAAAAATGCAGTATAATAGATAAATAAAAGCATGAGTATATATAGGACCAAATACTATAAGCCACTTTACAAGTGAAGAATAAATACTGTGAAGTTTCCTCTTCCTCCTCACACAAAGGACATAGTAACTCTTTTCCAGTCAAACTCACCCCCTGTTTAGTAAATTGTTCCCTGTTGGAATGCCGTTTAAAACCAACTTCCACACAAGAGAAAACCTTAGATGGGATCAAGCTAGACCAAATTTGAGGATCTATGCTACTTGAGATCACTTCTTGGTTCCCTTGAATGAATTTATATGCTGCACTAACAGAAAATACCCTTTTTTTTTTCCTGATTTCCAAACCCATCTAACTTCTATTGAAGAGTTTATTGTGGTTTGTTGCAGGATATTTAACATAAAAGCAAACTGATCTTCTTTGCATTGGAATAAATGTCTCTTCCACCAACACCCTAATATCACTAATCTTTGCATGCGGATTCTGTAACAGAGAATAACCTCCTAAGTTCATCTTTTGTTGGCCTTCCTTGCATCCATTTATGTAATAAAAAATATGTGTTATCCCCATCTCCGACAACCTTCCCCAATCCTTCCTTAAACCACTTCCTTGGAAGTTGGAACTCCTTTTACATTTTCCGTTACCTTCCAGAGATTTTTCCACCAAGAGGAACTAGATCTCCATCTAGAGTCTTGATGGCTCAAAGGAGAAGTCCCATATCTAGAGTTAAGGTTTCTACTCCATAGTCCATTTGGATTATTTAGTAATCTCCATCTCCATCTCCATTTAGCTATCAATGCTCCATTGAATAACTTTATATGGTATATAAAGAGAATAAATATGAGAATTATTAGGAGGATATAACATTCTTCATAATTTAATTTAGTTAAAAAGGTTGTCGGCATATTTAGAAAATATTTATTAGCCTATTTAGTACTCCTTCCGTACTTATTTATAAGTCACTTCTAACTAATTCACACATATTAAGAAAAGTAGTTAAAACTAGTTGCTGATATTGAATTTAGCAAAATTCATGTTAACTTTCCAATATTACCCTTATTTAATCTTTTTGGTTCTACAAATCTCTCTCCTCACATTCTCTATCCACTTTAAATGGAGTTATTTTATTGGTTGACATTATTGTTGTAAATTGTTAACTCATTAAATACAACAAGAGAATATAAGGAAAAAATTATTTAATGTTTCACATACTTTAGAAAATGACTTATAAATAGGAACACTAAATATTTCTAGAAGATGACGTATAAATAGAAACGGAGGGAATAGTATATTGGTCAATTTATGATATGTTTGTTGGCACTTTTAAAAGACTTAAAATAAAGTAAGGTAATAAATAGACTTACGACTTTATAGACTTTAAAATAGATTACACTCAAACTAAAAATGAGTCAATGATAAGCTAATAGGCCAAGTTAAACCCTAATAATTATGAAATAGACCTAATTTATTTTGCAAAAGTCTAACTTGATCGAACTTATTTCTATTCCTATTGTACAAAAAATCTTTTCAAAAGACATACTCCCTTCGATCCTAAATATAAGTTACCTTTTAGAAGAATTATTTGATCCTAAATATAGATCATCAACTAATTGTCTAACTTATACTCCCTCCATTCTAAAATATTAGTCACTTTAGACTAAAGCACGACTATTTAAAAAAACATTGATTATTCTAAAAACTAAAAAAGTTAATATTAGTAAGACATTATTACTCCTCTTTTAAAAATTGAAACTACCAATAATATTATTCCTTATTAATAACTACAAATGAGTTAAAGAAAAATAAAATAAATGTTATCTTTGTATTGTAAATTGACAAATATTTTTTACAAAAGTTAGTACTCTCTCGAGTCCTTTTTATAAGCAACAAAAGGTAAGTTTTTTTGTCCTTAATATAAGCAACAAAGTACACTTTTTAACTTTATTAAATGCTAAAAAAAAATATAGACTTCTTAATATACCCTTAGTTAATTGAGTTTAGTGATTTTTCTCTTTCCACTAATTCTTCTATTCCCAATGACACTCGTAAACTCCATCATTTAATTTGCACACGGGAAGAAAATATATCTACAAAGTACGTTTAGAGTCACGTAAAATCAGCTCAAGGAATTAAATCATAAGTCAATATATCTATAAGGGTATTTTGAGAAGAAAATTTGTATTCATCACTTCACTGATTAAAAAAACATCATTTATTAAAGTTTATTGGTAGGTATAAAATATGTCTAATGTTACTTATAAAAAGGACCGGAGGGAGTAATATTTTAGAACTGAGGGAGTAATAGATAATTTCCATTTCTACGTCTTCTATAATTTTTAAAGATTCAATTAATAATGGAAAGAGAAAAATAGTGAAATGAGAGAAAAAATTATTAATTGCATTAAGAAAATTTTATTTTTTTGGACAAATTTATTGAGTTAACTTCAATTCCTTAATTTCAATGATTCGATTATAAGTGACTTATATTTAAGATTGAATGGAGTATTTGATACTACCTCCGTTCCTTTTTATCCGTATACTTTGGGAAAATATTTTATTCCTTTTTATCTGTTCACTTAAAATTTTAAGGTAATATTAAATGCACTTTTATCAACTATACTACTATTTATTTAATTAGAGCACCAATTAATATTATACTTTTGAATCAATTAAAAAAAGATAAAAAGTATTATAAAAAATTTAAACATTATTTTAATAAAAATAAAATTAATAATTATATTTTTTAATATGTATATTTTAATTTAACGTGATCAGATAAACCCTAAACAGGAAGGAGGTAGTAATACTTATGTTTTTCCGGATTGAAGTAAGTGTTCACTCTATGATTTACAAACTACTTATGTTAACGGGACCCAAACTTGACGTCACGCCTCTAAACAGGAAAAGAAAAACAACGTAACAGCAGTTTCCCGTGGCCTGCGAGTTCACTACTCCTTTACGTCATCTCTCCGTCAACCGGCTACACCCACCCATTTGTCCAATACATACGTACATACATACATACATCCCAATACAAAATAAATTCTCTTCCCTATCTTACCCTCCTTCTCCCAAATTCCAATAACCCAAAACAAATACTAGTAACAAATTCAATTCACTTAGTAACTGCCATCATCAGTGATTTTTCAAACATTCGGCAAATGAATTTTGAATAAATTATGTTTAATAAAAGCAGAGGGTAAATTCGGAATATCGCCGGAAACCACGGAAGCAGGTTAGAGTTTATCTTCAAACTCGTGAACCAACCATGCCTGTGACACCATCAGAGAAGGTCCACCAACTCAGCCGGGACGGAGTTTTCGACCTCATCCAATCACATTCTTCCACGTCACTCCTCCCTCCTCTGTCCTTTTCCCACGTGTCGACGGTCACCGTCAACTCACCACCTTCCGTCAATCCATCCAAACGAAAAACATGTTCGAAAATATGTTTCCCCGTATTATTTTTAAAAAAAATATATATATAAACGAGAAATGCACGAAAAGGCGTCGATATATTCTCGCCGGCCAAAATTAAAACAAAAAATAAATAATAAATAATAAATAAAATAAAAACCCTAGCTTTGCTTTTCATTCTCTCTCTAACTACTTCTCTCTTTCTCCCTCTTCTCGTTCCTGCGAATTTTCACGGTAGATCGGCGGCGAGGCGGTTATGGACGACGATGACGAGATCCAGTCCCACCCGTCGCCGGCGAGCGGATCCCCGGCGTCGTCGCCGAGGGAGAACGGTCGGATAACGGTGACGGTCGCGGCTCCGGCGCCGCAGGCCCAGCCACCGCCGAATAGCCTGGCATTAGCGCTCCCGATTCAGCAGCCGAGAGGAAACAACGGCGGCGGTGGAGGTGGCGGAGGAAGGGAGGATTGCTGGAGCGAAGGCGCGACGGCGGTGCTGATCGACGCGTGGGGAGAGAGGTATCTTGAACTGAGCAGAGGGAATCTGAAGCAGAAGCACTGGAAGGAGGTGGCGGAGATCGTGAGCGGCAGAGAGGACTACACGAAGGCGCCGAAGACAGATATTCAGTGTAAAAACCGGATCGACACCGTCAAGAAGAAGTACAAATCGGAGAAAGCGAAGATCGCCGCCGGCGCCACCAGCAAATGGCCGTTCTACGAGCGATTGGACCAGCTGATCGGTCCGACAGCTAAGATCCCCGGCGGTGCCGGGACCAGCGGCTCCGGAAATACTAACCTGCCGCCACAGAAATTTCCGTTAGGGATTCCGGTCGGACTTCGCGGCGGCGCGAATCAGTATCATCCTCAAAAGCAGCAGCAGCAGCAACAGGCTTTGAAGAACCAGAAGATACAGTTCCGGCGACGCCCTCCTCCGGTGGATTCCGACTCCTCAGATAGAGAAGCGCCGTCGCCTGTCTCAAGCGACAGTTTTCCGCCGGAAAACTACGAGAGAAAGAGGCCAAGAATGATGAATCCGAATGCTGCGAAAGGAAGAGAAGGAGGAAGAAAGGGAAAGGGTTGGGGAAGCGCAGTGAGGGAATTAACCCAAGCGATTCTCAAGTTTGGGGAAGCTTATGAGCATGCAGAAAGCTCCAAGTTGCAGCAAGTGGTGGAGATGGAGAAGCAGAGGATGAAATTTGCAAAGGATTTGGAGTTGCAGAGAATGCAGTTTTTCATGAAGACCCAGTTGGAGATTTCACAGCTCAAGCTTGGAAGAAAAGGTAGCAACCCCAACAACCATCTTAGCAACAACAACAACAATAATAGCAACAACCATAACAATAACAGTGAAAGTGAGTGAGTGGATGAATGAGTGATAACTAGGTTAAGGTTAGATTCCAATTCCATTAGCCTTTCTGTGAAGAATTGTGTATGTGTTTAGTAGTAATTATCCCTTAATTGTTACAGTTAACTTAAGTGGGGTTGCTGCTAAGAAGACAAGAAAGGAGTATGTGCTAAATAATTTATTATCTTAGCAGCAGATGTATCACTTGTCATGTGTAACACCATTCTAAATTATCAGTATCAGGGATCATATCATCATTGTTAACTCTACTTGGATACTTTGTACATATTTGATATGCAATTGCAAGTTGCATCCTGATGGATAGCCATTTAGTATTTACATCTTGAATTTCCTGCAATAACTTGAAGTTCTACTCCTGATTTGTTAGTGGTTCTGTGTTCTCTAGAACTGATACCAGGTATTGGGGATATGTAATATAATGTTATTTACCTCTGATGATTGATAATCTTCTGAAAAGGCATCTCTTCAGAACATTCCATGCCATATAAACTGGTTTGGTCAAATGATAGCAGAGCAGATATTTTTAAAAGGGAAGGTTTTGCCTAATTGATCCCCCTAGGTAGAAGAAAATAGTCTGTTTCTGTAAGCGAGCACAGGGATCTAAAGATTGGGTTTTGCTTGTCTAAAGGAAGAGGTGCAGTTTAGAAGATAAAACAAGTTGAGTGATAAAAAATGACTGATTTAAGGTTAACACTGTAATAAAAAATGCATATTTCACTTCTTAATATTATAAATATTATACGGGCTGTCTGTATTCTGTTTTCACTATTCAGTAAAGTGAAGTGATCTGCACTTTAGACACGACTTTTAAATTCAACACAAAGATTATCTAACACCTAATCATCAATAATTAGAATTTCATACTTTACGTTAAAAATTCATCTCATTTCTGAATATTTTATGGGCTGTATACAGTAGAGTGAAGTGATCTACACTGTAGACAAACTTTTAAAGAGAGATTATCTAACATATTAAGTTGGCTAATCCTTAAAACATTACTGATTCTTATGAAGGTTTAATCGACTAAGTGCGTGTTTGCCAAACTAGTAGAACCCAGTGTGATAGGATGTTTATGTTTGGTGAACAGAACAAAATACTAATACTTTGTTTGTTGTACTTTTATGCATTGGAAAGAAAGCTGCAAACTGGCTTTTGGGACACAACGAATTTCCAAACAAAGTTATGATGAAGTGCTTCATAGTGTGGATAATAATGTCTCATGACTCTCAAACAATGCTTATGGTTTAAATATTCTACTTGATCATACAAATGGATGAAAAAAGACAAAAAAAACATAAAAGCAAATCAAAAGCGATCCGAGGTGAAGAGCAATTCAGTATGAAATTGAAGAAATTCAACATCGTCCTGGAAAAATGTTATTGGTCAATGCATGCATTATACACCACTCCACCTACTATTCAAATGATGGTTATGGACAAGTGTAATATATATTGGGGATTTTTTTGAAGAGACAACCAACCAATTTTCAAAAAAATGTACAAATTTCATTACAATTAGTAAATAGTTAGATTTTTTGAACATTATGATAGGAGTTAGAATTTTAGTAATATCTATAGAAAATACTTTATTGAGAGAAGTTATTCCCCACTTTAATATTCTCTTCATCTCTAAAGAATTAGTCTTTAACTGTCGATTGAAATATACCCTCAATTTGAAAAATAAATATTCAACTTTAGTTTTATTATAGAGAAAATGTTTGTGTACACTATTTTTTGTGCATACCTTGTACACCAAATTCATTTTCATGTCTTTGAGTTTATTTTAAAAAAAATGAAAATTTAATTTTTTTCTTTTATAATAATAAGCAATGGTGTACAAATTATACATCTAAAAGTGAGTAAAAATGAAATAGAGCTCTATTTCTTTTTTTTTTGAAAAAAAATAGAGCTCTATATTATATTGCATCCTGCCTCCCAAATATCCACTATGATGGGTTACGGACCCTCTGATCCAAATCATACCAGATGCTGATAGTCCTATTAGTAAACACTAATGCTATTTCTACGGTTTCATTGTGTTTTTTTTTTTTTGGTTACAGGTTTCATTGTTTTCTGTCTCACTTACACATTTTTTTTTCTTTAAGTACCTCTTTTTGTACTTAAAAATATTATGTCATTTGATTACAACCTTTTAAAATTATGTTATTAATTATATATATTATTTAAAGTTTAAAAGTTTTAATTTAGGTTTATATACCATAAGTTTTTTATGTTAGTTGATGACATAACAGTTCATAATAATACATTGACATATGTCATGTCAATTGAACAATGTTAAGTAAGATTAAAATATTTGTTTTTGTAATAATTTTTTAAAAGTATTTTATTTTGAATTTTAAAATAATTATTAAAAATAAAAAATCAAAATAAATTTATTTAAAATAATTATTGCGGACGAGAATATTTTAATTTAACTGGCAAGATTAGTTGATATGACGTAGGTTAATGTGTTATTCTGCTTGTTATGTCAAGAAATTTAACGACAGGGGCTTAAATCAAAACTTTTAAACTTTAAATGATGCGATCAGTAACAAAAAATTTTCAAGGACAAAAATCAAAAGAAGCTATAATTTTAAGGACAAAAAACATATTTAAGCATTTTTTTCTTTACAAAAACATCATTTAATCATTAACTTTGTAAGATTTATATATTCATATTAGTCTTGTATATTTTTTGTG
Organism: Cyamopsis tetragonoloba; assembly: GCA_037177725.1. Taxonomy (NCBI): domain Eukaryota; kingdom Viridiplantae; phylum Streptophyta; class Magnoliopsida; order Fabales; family Fabaceae; genus Cyamopsis; species Cyamopsis tetragonoloba. The sequence continues at coordinate 49,781,001 of CM074124.1, forward strand.
GTGCATAGGTCATTGATTTTGTGCTTCGTGATGCAGTTTAACTTCGGCACTATTAAGGTCTTGGAATAAATTGAACTTTTAATGACCAACACAAGGACTATGAATCGTTTTAAAAATTTTAGAATCAAGTGTTAACAGTAAACTGATAATATGGACTAAAATACATTATAGAGCATAAAGTAAAGAACATATTTACAATATAAAAAATATCAAGAATTAATGTAAACAAATTTTACTAAATCAATGACTAATGTACCCTTCACTCCATTTGTTTTACACAGTAGAACATAGAACCCTCGTGATGAGGATAAAGTGAGTTGCCACTGAATCACTAGGCTTTCTTAAACATGCTTCGCAAATTATTATATATATTATCATTGACTATTATTTTAAAACAAAATTAAATTTCATTTATAATAAATTATAATACTAAATTATTATCTTCATTAATTCATACTAGTATAATTTTAATAATATTATGATGATATGCATTTTATTTATTTCCATAACTTTACGTTAATTGTCAAAAAATAATTTTTAATCAAATAAATTAACTTTTAATAAAATAAAATAAAAAATAATTCAAAAATTTTATTTTTAATCTTTTAAATTTTTTAATTTTAGTTTTCAATAAAAAATTTAAATTTTTTAACTTTAATCCTGTTATTTAATTTTATTTTGGTCTCCTAAAAAATGTCATAAAAAATTTAACATTATTAAAAACTGAAAATAAATTTTTTTAGTTAAGTTGGATTAAAATAAAAAAAACAAAAATTGTTGAGACTAAAAACTTATTCAAACCTAAAAACTAACTATTTTAATAATCAATTAACCATTATAGAAAAACAAAAAAAGAAAAAGAAATGAAATGAAACTAACCATAGTTAATAAAATGAGGTGGAGTGCAATTTTACCTCAAGAATTGAGTGGAGTGCAATTTAGCCAAACCTTAAGATGGTGAATGCAATTTACCGTTTTATATTTTTGTGTTTATTCAGGTAAACATGAGACTCGTGTTGAGTCAAAACCATAAGATGATTTAGATTTGTTTTAATGATAACAAACTCCATCTAAGCTATAAAAATCTAAGATAATATGAGATTTGCTGGTATCTAACATTACTATCCGAGTGTGAAGAAAATTATTAGCTTATACCTTTAAGAAAGCACAATCATAGAAAGACCACCACTAGACAAGAATACTCAGAAGAGCTACACTCAAAGACAAGCCAACAGTAGAGAAGTTCCACATCCTTAGCTTAAACCTAGCTTAGACTCAATTTGAAATGGAGGACACAAAGATCATATTAGCTAGAAAAAGAAGAATGAGTGATCAAATTATTCATAGTGGAGAACATGCACATACTAGACCAACTTAGATCTAGACCCTGCCATTACACTTAGATAAGAACTCCCGAAGATCATGCATTTGCACATACAAAACAAATTCTATCTAAAGTATGAATATGATTATCAAAAGGTCATATCTAAGCCAATAATCAAAGATAAATAAGCTTGAAAAGCTTGAACATAGCTCAAATTCAAAGAAGGAAATCAGACTCATATAAGCAAAAGAAGCTACAAAGAAGAAGGTCTGAAATAGAAATTCTCCTTACACAAAGAAGATATTAAGATCTCAATGCCTTATTCACAATGATCAGAATGAACTACACTATTGCATCAGGACAAGAAAGATGTTCCTGACATTCAAGTGAAGGTTATTGAGGACAGATGATCAAATATCTCAGATCAGGTTTCGATACATCAACTCAAATCCAAATTAGAATCCGATATAAAATGAAGTTCAAATCTACACTTCATTGAAGAACTAATCTTCAATCTGAAACAAGAAGAAAAAAGATACAAGAACATGAATTCAATCAACAAGGGTCTCGGATGAATTGAAAATTAGGAGATCCTACATTAGCTTCCATGATCAGATAACATCTCAGATCAAGAAGGATTGAGATGAGATATATCAGTGACCGATTACCAAGGAGAGTATCTTGTCACTTAGGATCCGTGCACATCGATAAATACATACATCAGTGATATCAATTTGAAGGAGAAAAAGTCTAAGATATGCATAAAAGAAGACACATAGTACTCAAATTGCTCAGAAAAATGCAATTCAACACTATCACTTGGAGATAGCTCAGATCAGTCATCACAAAGAAATATCTCAAGATCTCAAAGTTATAAAGCACTATATTGGCATGTGTAAAATAAAACTCAGATTCATCATATATAGAAGCTAAGAATGAAGACACTACTTTTTTTTAAGGATCAAAATGGAATATGAAGTTATCAGTTCAAGCCAAAAGGTTAGATTAACCTAACGGATGAAGAAGATTGTTTCAAATACTCGAGAAGCAGATTTATCTTGATGTTTATTAGAGTATTAAAAAGAGACACATATCAGATTCTCATATTGCAAAGGATCACATTTAGAATCTGACTGAGTAAAGGAAGTTCATATCAAGCACTCTATAAAGGTTATCCTTCAAATATGAATTGTCAAGCATCAAGTTGCAGATCAAGAAAATCTCATAAAAGTTGAACACACGTCAGAAGTTAAAAACTTCACAGTTATAGATCAAGAAAATCTCATAAGATGATGAAAGGGGGATAAGACCATAATGCACACGAACACGATCGATCTGAACCAAACCAAATTGAGAATTCGTGTTGGTTCATTTTAGGTTACAAATAATAAAATTTGAACACCATTAGTTCTGATATAGTGATTAAACCCGAACAACTTAACCCAACCCAAACAATATGTTTTATATTTGAGTTTTTCTTAAAATGTAACTCTTAATTGAATATAATTGATAGGTGTTTTTTTTTTTTGAAAATTATTAATTACATCATATGATGGATAAACTTTACTCTTAAATCATCATATTAAACAAATAAAAATATTTTAACTCAAACAACATCGTTGTATTAAGCTTATTTAATAAAATTATGTCTATTGTTTCTAATATCATATATTAAAATTTTATTCAACATCTAAAAAATTGGACAAATAATATTATAGGATATAATTATAAAAAAATAAATTATAGGGTGCAATATTTTAATTTTTGAAAAATTTCTTTCCATAAATTTTAACTTTAATAATATTTATTTGTCAAAAAAAAATATTAACTCGAATATTCAACCTAATCCAAGCAAAATTATTTTAAGTTGGTTTTATTTAAATTTTATTTTAAAATTTGTGAGATTCGAATCAACAAAATTCATTTATATTTAAATTTCTTAAATTCGAATCAACCCAACCTAAATCCATCCCACCTGAATACTGAATAGGGAGACATTGGATTTGAAAAGCAGCAATCATTTGGACAGTGAAAGCATTAGATTTGATTGGTTTGAAGAGTTGAGGAGCGTTTATGAGGTGAAAGACTAATTACACACTAGGGAGCATATGTTTGTGATTAAGTTAATTATAATTAACGCGTCACTCTCATTTTCTGCAAAAAGAATTAAATCTAAACACTTCCGATCAATACATTTCTGCAGTGCGCACAGTGTTGACCACGGCTTTAATCACATACTCAAGATTACCAAAATGTCCATTCCTCTCCAATTGGCAGGTCCATTACTCCATTTTTTTTTGTAACAGTCCATTATTCCATTTCAAAGACTTGAATAATGACGAAAGATAAAACATCATACAAATTCTTCATTCCACTTAATTTTGATAAATGTTATTTATCATTTAAAAAATATTTCTTTTGATTTTAAATAAAAATAAAAATAACTAAAACACACTTATTAAAAAAAGTGATTAACATTATTTAATTTTTTAGTTTATAAAAAGTCTATTCTCTTAACCAATAATATTTTTAACTACTAACAACTAATAGCATTATCTCTTATTATTGAAAAAAGTAAAAGTGATTATACTTTACTTATATTTGAAACCAAAAAATGTAGTAATTTTTGCTTATATTTAGAACTAGAGGGAGTAAATGCTTAGTTGAAAATAGAAGACGCTTATTAGAATTAAGTAGATAGAAATTTTTTTTAAGAAGATTTAGTAAGATGATTTAGCATTTTTGATGACGAGTAATGCTAGATCCGCCTATTAAAACTTCCTACAAATCTTCTTATCCACTTAATTTTGACAAGTGTCATCTATCTTTTAAAAAATTCTATCCAGTCTGAAATATTAGTCACTTAGTGAATTTTACATGGATTAAGAAGAACAATTAATTTTTACCGAATCTAACAAAAAGTACATAGATAAATTAAATTAATCATTGTCTTTGAGGTTTAATCGATAACTATTAGATATAAAAATACTAAAAATAAGAATAGTTAATAAATATAACATTGGTAATGTAAAAGTGACAAATATTTTGAAATAAATTTTTTTGGGCTAAAGTGACTAATATTTCAGAACGGTTAACGAAAAATAAAAGACACTTATTAAAATTAAGTGAGTAAAAAAATTGATAAAAAAATTTAATAAAAAAATTTAGCATTTTTCATCTCGAAAATAATAAACTAATAAATTAATTAAAGGGTGAAAATGAAATACCCCATGTTTACGACAAAAATATGGGAAATGCAACATGGTCAATCGCAAATTTTGGCCAATGATCCCGATGCTATGTGGAAGAAGGTGATTCGATTTAACCGCCACCATATCTTTGAGAAACGAATTAATTAACCTTAAAAATAAAAAAACAAAATACTACATAATTAATTAACTAAACAGAAATTAACCTTGGATAATCCTTTTCTTCGTTTTTAACCTTGGATAATCCCTCCTAGTAAAAGCATTAGTCAAATTAAGTTCGCCACAGTCAGTGTAATTCTACTTCATCACCATTCACCGCAGAGTTTAGTTTTCGTCTTTTTGAATTGGATCCTAATCCTAATTAGCTGCTAATTACCATAATTAATTAACGATTTTCAAATTACAACTCAAAATGTGACACTGACGGTGAACTTTTTTTGAACTAAGCCATTTTTTCTCTCTCTAGTTTCTATTGTGTAGAGAGAGAAGGTAGGAAGAGGATTTGAAATGAAGGATGAGTAAAGCAAAAACCATCCTTTTCATTGTGGGGTTTTCGTAAAACTCAAATTAAAGAAAGAAGGAAATTGCAAAAAAAAAAAAAGAGCCTCACTTCCTTCCTCTTCCACAGTGAGGCACAAAAAGGAAGAAGAAGAGAGAAAGAAGAACATAAAAGACAAAGGAGCCAAATGCTGGTATCCTTTTGAACTCCAAATTGGAGGATCGGGTCACGCAATCGAAGATCTCCAACCTCCGTTTCTGAACTTCTCATTCGATTTCACGATCGTTCCACATTTCCACTCCAACTTTTCAATGTAAATAATTAGGGTTTTTTTTGTTTATTTCTGATTTCGGAGCATACATATTTGTTTGTGCTTGACTTTGATAATGTTTCATGAAACCGTGCTTCGTTTTATTTATTGATTAATTGATTATTGATTATGAATATTGATGGTTCATTTTTAGTAAGTTTTTGGTTTAGCTTGGTTGGTATTCGATTTTCGGTTTATTTGGTATCTTTGTTGCTAGAGTCAAGTTCGGTCTTTTGTTGAATCAGATCTATTTTCTTATAATTTCTTTGTGGCGAATTTGGGGTTCTGCTTTGCTGCAAAAGCTTGAACTTTAGGTTTTGGTTTGGGATCTATTGAAACAAGTGGGATTTGCCTTATGTGCATCTGGGTAGTCACTTAATTTTGTTCAATTTTGAACTTGATTGAGAATGTAGATTTGTAACGTAATGCCAATTTGGAAATGACACCCTGAATGTACTTGTTTATTGGATGCAAAATTCAGCAGAATATTTTCCTTTTTTTTTTTTTTTTTTCTATTTTTCCCCTTTTCTGTTTATGCAGAATCTACATTCTGACGTTGGTGGGATTTCTTGTGTGCAGTTTTGCTGATTGTGGCTTGTGCCAAATAAAAATGATGGCGAAGAATGCATCTACTTATTGAGATTGTCTGAAGAGTGATAGAGTGTTACCTTCACCTTTACTTTTAATAGAAAAAAAATGAAGCCAGACACAGTTCTTGATTATGCTGTATTTCAATTGTCTCCAAGACGTTCAAGGTGCTGCTGATAACTTCCCTTTTCATTTAGTATTTGTTATATCTGTTATATGCTTTTCTGTTAATTAAAATTTGAGATTATATTTCCTTATTCTTCTTTCTCTTAAATGTTCAGATATGAGTTGCTTGTTTCAAGTGATGGAAACACTGAGAAACTAGCGTCAGGATTAGTAAAGCCATTTGTGAGTAATTTAAAGGTTGCAGAAGAGCAGGTTGCACTAGCTGTTCAGTCAATCAAGCTAGAAATTGACAGACATAAAGATGCCGAGACGTGGTTTACAAAAGGAACATTTGAGAGGTGAAAGCAATGAAATGGGAAAAGTATTTGTTGTTTATAGTATTTGCTGACTTTGTATATAGAGTGAGCCTTCTGATTTGATTGGCGGTGTCACTTACAGGTTTATGCGGTTTGTTAACACGCCAGAGGTTTTAGAAACGGTCAACACGTTTGATGTAGAGATGTCTCAATTGGAAGCAGCTCGTAAAATATATTCTCAGGTAATATGATCAAACAGAGAAGATTGGTGCAAACAACTGAACAGAGCAATCTTCAATTTTTTCCCTTTTTGTTTATATTTGGAATGTCTTATTTCAGGGGGCAGGAGATCAGCGTACGGATTCACTAGGTATGTTTTCTCGTTGACTAGACCTATAACATGTAACACAGATTTCTTAAGTTTGTTGTATTCTGCACATTTGGGACGTTCTGATTCTGTCAGCACACTAATTTGATGTTTTTTTCTCATCTATATGTATCATGTGATGCGTTTGGTTCAGAGGAGGGGAGAAAAGAAACTCTTGTTTAGTTTGTAAGGGTAGGAGAAAAAATTAGTAATATACCTAACAAAAACAGCAACAACAACAAAAATTAGTAATAACCCACTAAGTGCTGTTTAAATTAAGATTATTTTTTATCAACACTGTCGATAAACATTCAACACTTTACACTTTCCATCCCCTCCAAATCCCCTCTAATATTGTAGGAGAGACAAAAAAAGGAGGGGAGTGATTTTAACCTCTTTTCCCTCCTCTCTCTCAAATTTCTGAACCAAACCAAGGGATTTTCTATAAATCTCTCTCCTACCCCCTCTCTCCCTCGATTTTCCTCTAACCAAACATGGTGGATGCAGACAAATAGTGTTTCGTCTTCTGTGATACAAACATGGACGAAAATTATTGTACAGTTATAGATCTTAGTTATATTGGTTGGATTTCAATTTTCCAAATTTGGAAGTTTGATTATTATGTCTAAATTTGGAACTTTGTTTATTACCAAAGTTCATTGGCAATATCTTCATTATGTGCATTTTTGGAATGATATCTTGTATCTGTAAATTTTTATCCAGTTATTGCCTAATTTGGTGATATTCTCCACCGTGTGTCATCTTGATGGAGTTTCTACATCTTAATAGATAAAAGATTAACTTAATAGTAGCCAGAGAAGAAAGGAAAAATATCATATTAAATTCTGAAATCTCAATTACAATGTCCCATAATTACACCAACAGAATTGCTTTATCTGAATTGTTAAGAGCATGTCAAAATGGGTTTTTTTTTTTTTGTGATCAGCAAACAGTCAAAATGGATTAATGATTCAATATTGACGCCTTGCACGAAAATAGAAACAAGTAATGAAACTGATGCTTGAACCAGGAATCACCTGGACTTCAATATGGAGAAAAGATTGACAAAGTGAAGAAAATTAGTAAAGTAATACTATAAACAAGAATAAATTGATAAGATCCAACTCATTGATATTAGACTTGAGTCCCACTTTGGAAGTAAGGATTCTCATGTGGGGTTTATAGTTTATAAGGCCTTGGGCTCTCCAACTACAATGACTAGCTGTTGTGGTGTGGTTCTCCCAAGGTTCTTTATGAATTGTATCGCTAGGACTAGTCTTGGCTAGTGTATAGCCAGCCTGCCTCGGCACCGAAGCTACGGATTGTGGTGGATGTTTAAGATTCAATTGTATGGTATGGGACTTGAATCCAATTGGATGTATGCGATTCTAATGTTGGGTTTGTAAAGCCTTGGATTCTTCAACTACAACGGTTAGCTTTCGTGGTGTGGTGGGGTTCTCCCAAGCTTCTTATCAGAAATTTGAACTAGATAGAACTTACCAAAGAAAAAGATGAGATTGAAATTTTTATTTCAATGCCTCTTTTAACTCAACATCAAACAATTTAGCAGAAATATCAGTGCAATGTGCCCTGTAGATTTTATGGATGCTAGATGCAGGTAATATTTTTTGACTTATTATGTTAAGCTTGTTGGCATGTATGGCCATGAGTAAGAGATTAAGAGGGCATTTTGATTTGAGAGCTGTTGTTCTTCAGAAGTCTCATTTTCTTTAAATTAATTTAATATTAAGAAGAGATTAATAATAATAATATGCTGACAATATTCTGGTCAATTTGCTTCAGGTGGAGATGGAACGGGAACCGTTGCAGCTGCAGATGCAACCACGTAACATTTCTACCCTCTTTCATTTCATCTTTAATGCACTAGATCTTGCATGTTCTGTTTCTGTGCTGTATTGTATTGTTTTCTCTATTTTATAGAGATAAGAGACTGCGCATTTACAAATCTAAGATGAGAGACTCTTCTTCTGTTATTATTGAAATCATAGGTAAAAGATGCAAGAATGAAGTATAAGACCAAGAGAGAAAATATAACTCAGAATGATACCATGATGATCACATGTCTATGTTGTCAAATATAATTACCACTTTCCTAATGTAACTTTTTATACTAATGTTCAAAGAGTTACAAGTATAGCTCTAGTTCTAGGAATATACTAATGCCATAACAATAATCCTATTATTCTGACACCAAAACCATAATCCTAATATTCTAGGAAGCATAGATCCCTTTTTCCAAACAGTCATAAGACTACCACTGTTTTATAATCCAGAATGTTGGGCGGAAATAAAGGCTCAAGTTAAGTGTAGCCAGTATAAAAACGTTGACTGGACACATAAAAAATTAAGAATAAGAGAGCAAGTTGGACTAGTGTAGATCCTGTTTGGCATGTGAGAAGAAGATTAGTACAGGCCTTAGGAAGAACTGACACTACAAAAAAATTTCCATTTATGTAGTAGCGCTTTTTTGGTTAGCTTCTTTTGGATTAGTCACCGTTAGTATAGACTTTGTCTAATAGAATTGTCCGTTAGTAAAACTGTTAAAAGTTTTTACTAACAATACTTAAAATATTAGTATATATTTACTAACTATACTTAAAATATTAGTATATATCAAATATTTATATTAACATATTTATACTGTAGTAATTATATATCTATCCGTTAATATAAACATTAGATACCTATAGTAAATGACAATTTTTTCAGTGTGTGAAGTGATCATATGAAATAGAGGTAGATAAATTGAATCAAAGGAAGACCAAAAGAAATACCTTTGAAATATAATTCGCTCTAAATGACCTTCTGGGAAACTTGGTTTTTGATATAATCCAATACCATGGTTTGATTCATGGCAACCTTTTTCTGTTGATGCATCGATCTGGGGAACTAATTGGTTTACAATATGAAATAAATTATTCGACATAGTTTTGATTTGTGTTGTTTCGTTTATTTATTCCGAAATTTGTAAGCTAATGTAGTATTATTGTTGTGATTATGATTTGTTACCACTATATGGGACAGGAAGGAACTGCTAAGGGCGATTGATGTAAGATTGGGTGCAGTAAAGCAAGACTTAACCAATGCGTGTGCACGTGCATCAGCTTCTGGTTTCAATCCCCACACCGTCTCTCACCTCAAACTCTTCGCTGATCGATTCGGTGCACATCGCTTGAAGTAACTCCCCAACTTATTGATTTGAAATATTTCCGTGCATATATAATATAATACACTTGAATTATAACTCTAAATTAATTTAGTCCAAAACAAACTAAGCTTAAATATTTTAAAAAAAAACTAAGTTTAATATAGTTGATAGATTGTTGAATTTTTTATATATAGTGTCCCTTTGAAATTATTGGAAAAAAAATTAGTCCGACAACAATTAGTCAATTTTTATAACTTAGCAACTAAATTGATCTATTTTAAAAAGGATTAAATTAATATAGTTTTAAATAATTTAAGATTACAGGGATTAAATTGATTTATTTTATGTCTTTTATTTTAACTTTAATTAATTTTAATTTGATGCACTTAAATTTCTTTTTTTTTTCTTTTCTATAATTAAAGAACAGAATTAATCAGTGGTTGTATTTTCAGCAAGTATAAGTTCATGATTTAATTGTTTGCCAAAAAAAAAGTTCATGATTTAATCTAAATAATAATTTTCTCTTGTAATTAATTTTTTCTTATTCTTTTGGGTGCAGTGAAGCATGCACTAAATATATGTCACTGTACGAAAGAAGACCGGACCTTATCAGCCATTGGAAGCCAAGTGGCGATGACAGGGAACTCCGCTCATCACTTAGTTCCGACATGTCTATTGACAATGACGACGGGCCCAATCTGGCCCAAGCCCAAGCCCAGGAACCTCCAAAGCCCTCCACGTGGCAACAGCCTAAGCCCTTTGCCACCTTCGCTTCACTACGACGTAGCAGCAGCAACTCCAACCAGAAAGACGAGACCAACAACGACTCCACCGCCAAAGACGAGACTGAGTCCGAGTCGCCACAGTCTACCGCTTCATCAGCTCCGGCGGCACGGCGGCTGAGCGTTCAGGACAGGATCAACCTCTTCGAGAAGAAGCAGAAGGAGAACTCCTCCGGCAAGCCGGTGGAGCTCCGGCGGCTCTCATCAGACGTTCTCCGGCGGTGGAGCGGCGCCAGTGACATGAGCATTGATGTCAGCATCGAGAAGAAGGATTCCGAAAGTTCCTCCTCGTTGCAGTCACAGGGCAAGTCTGTTTCCATTTCTGAAGAGAAGGATCGCAGCGAGTCAGAGAAGGTGGTTAGAACCGATCAAGGTTCTTCTCAGGAAGCTTCTGAGGCACCGTCGAAGGAGGTTGGTGGTGGTTCTGTTCTTTCTTCTGGTGGTGATGCCACGTTTGATGTCAAGCTTTCTGGTGCGGTGAAGAATCATGTGGTTAACCAGTCACTTGTTAGAGGTCCTCGTTCACATTCTCGATCTCTTTCAGCTCAATTTGAAGGTGGCGGTGCACTTAAATTTAGAGATTCTGCTTCTGCTCGTGTCGATCAATCTTCACCCAATCCTCCTTCTAGTGGTGACATTGATGACTCCTCTTCTTCTTCATCTTCGTTGTCATTCTCTAACAAGCAACAAAAGGATGAAGATTCTTCTCAAGTCACTCAAATGAAGTACCAGAAACCTAAGCCTAGTGGTCGTGAACAAATTGGCACGCCACTTGGTAGAAGGGATGATGTTAGCAAAGTGAATCTTTCTGGTAAACAAGTTTTGGAGAATCAGGATAATAATGCGCGTGGAATGGCGCCTTCAGAGCAACATCAGAGGGTAAGGCAGTCTAAAGGAAATCAAGGCCTACATGATGAGCTGAAGATGAAGGCAGATGAGCTTGAAAAGCTTTTTGCAGAGCATAAACTGAGGGTTCCTGGTGAACAGTCCGGTTCTGCACGAAGAACCGAGCCGACAGAGACACGTGTGGAACAGGTGGTTAACTCACAGCCTAGAAGACCCGGAGTAGGGGAGTCAACTCCTCAGTTGCCTCCCAGAAACAATGTCCCTGAACCAGCTGCGAGTTCTAGCAATTCGGCTAACTCTGAAGCCAAGTCACTGATGAAAACGGTGGATAACCACAATTATGGTGATGCTTTAAGGCAAAATTTCTCGGATCTCAACTTTGGTGATGATTCTAGAGGAAAATTTTATGAGAAGTACATGAAGAAGAGGAATGCTAAACTTCGAGAAGAATGGAGTTTGAACAGAGCAGAGAAGGAAGCTAGGATGAAGGCCTTGCAGGATAGCCTTGAGCGGAGTAGAGCTGAGATGAAGGCCAAGTTTTCAGGGTCTATAAACAGACAAGATTCTGTACCGGGTGCTCATCGTGCCGAGAAGCTTAGGCATTTCAAATCGAACATTAAGAAAGAGCAGGTATTCCTTATCTTTTTTCTTTTCCTGCTTTTTATGATTGCTGCCAAATTTTAATCCTCTCTAGAGTTGAAAGAAAGTTTGTTTTGAAATTAAAACACAAAAATCCATTTTTGATCTGATTTAAATCTCTTATTTTTCAACAGCATCCAATAGATTCCCTTCAGAATGATGAGGATGAAGATCTTTCTGAATTCTCAGAAGAAAAGATTTATGGTACTTCGAGGCAAAGTAGGAAAAATTTTCCCAACAGGCATGTGTCTTCAGGCACGCCTCGCACAGGAGCAGCGTCAATCTCGCGTTCATCTGGCAAGCGAAGAGACAACCCTCTTGCTCAGTCTGTCCCAAACTTCTCTGATTTAAGAAAAGAAAATACAAAGCCTTCTTCCGGAGCCAGCAAAACCAATCGCTCTCAGGTGAGAAACTATGCCCGTAGCAAAAGCGGTGTTGAAGAGACGCAGGGTATCAAGGAAGAGAAGGCAAGGCAAACTCAGTCTTTACGGAAGAGTTCTGCTAATCCAGCAGAGTTTAAGGATTTGCCTCCTTTGAACTCAGATGGGGTTGTTTTGTCTCCATTGAAATTTGATATGGAAGAGACTGATCTTGGCCCTTATGATCAATCGCCGAGGTCTTTCCTTAAAAATGGTAATAGCTTTGGCTCAGGTTCTATAGGCAGTGCTATCCGGATGAAAACTTCAATGACATCTGATATTCGGAAAAATAAAGAATTTGATGACCTAGATTTTGATGCGGAAGATTCTTTGCATATGGAAACAGAGGAACAGGATGAAGTTGAAACTATGAATATCAAAGATTCTGCTTATAATAATAATGGGAAGGCAAGTCTGAGCCGGGAATCTGGGAAATCTGGGTCTGAAATTGGTGATTCTACAAGGTCTCATGCTCAAGTTGACCCTATTTCAGCGGGTGAAATGTCTAATGCATTTCCATCAGCTTTCAATGGTGTAGGATCTCTGCAGGACTCCCCTGTTGAAAGTCCTGTTTCCTGGAATTCACGCTTGCCTCATCCTTTCTCTTACCCGCATGAGTCATCTGACATTGATGCATCTATTGATTCTCCAATCGGAAGCCCTGCATCTTGGAATTCTCATTCCCTTAACCAGGGAGAGAATGATGCTTCTCGAATGAGGAAAAAATGGGGAAGCGCTCAGAAACCATTTCTTGTTGCTAATTCAACCCAAAATCAATCCCGCAAAGATGTCACAAAGGGTTTTAAGCGATTACTAAAGTTTGGGAGAAAAACTCGTGGATCAGAGAGTTTAGTTGATTGGATGTCTGTTGCAACTTCTGAAGGAGATGATGATACAGAAGATGGCCGAGATCTGGCCAACAGGTCATCGGAAGACTTGAGGAAATCAAGAATGGGATTCTCTCATGGTCATCCTTCTGATGACAGCTTCAATGAAAATGAGCTGTTCAATGATCACGGTAACCTATTCTTTCTCAAATATGTTTTTATTGATGGACAAGCCTGTTTACTGCTTAGTGTCTAGAGATTTAAGCTTAAACTTTTTGTAATTTTATTTTTTGTTTTCCAATTGCGTGTACTATCCTACTTTTAGGAAAAGGATGCTTTGCATACTTTCCATCTTTGGTTTCTCATTTGGTGCACAGCTGGTTTACCTTCTTTTGGAGATATGATAATTTATTTTTGCCATCTCTCTTGGAAGAGAATTTGAAATAAAACACCCGATTATTTCCCTAAAAAGAGCATTACCAAACAAGTGCGTAGATAAATGATTCTTCTTTCACAGATATCTATCTGAATGAACAAGGAAAGACCCAAGTACCTTTTCAGATTAGGAATTTGAAGGGATGACATACTGATTTCTTTTGAACTCGTTTTCATCCCCAAATTTACACTACGGATTGACTAATCATTGTTGGTCATAGTTGAATAGATGAATTAGGTAGACAATCTTTTTGTATATTCCTCCAGATCTTTAGTAGTGATTGGTGACTGTGTATGTGTTAATCTCTCTAGTTCTTTATGCCAGTCCCATCTTTTTCCTGGATTTTTAAGGAATAAAATCGGCTGCATGTGTCCGGTGAGAAATAATTGCCTTCATTAGTTTTATCCTTTTCTTAGATCATGTTTTATCGTTGTAATTGTGATGTTCTTATCGCTGGCCATTAATGTGGCACTAATTTCTTGATCATGCATGATTCGTGTTATTTTCGGCTAGTGTTTCTGGGTATGCATGTTCATGTCCTCATTATATAATTTTCAATTATGTTTAATGTATAAAATAAAAAAAGTACAATCAGTTTAAAAATGATGATTTGACTCAATTATTGCAGTCCAATCCTTGCAAAGCTCTATCCCTGCACCTCCTGCTCATTTTAAACTGAGGGATGATCACATATCCGGAAGTTCCTTAAAAGGTGATTTCTTGGTAACTTATTTTGTTATAGGTCAAATCTTCATCCATCTTTGGCTTTGTTGCATGTGCCAAGTTGAAGTTTAATATTTGATGAATCCTCAAAATGTGTCCTTTTTCTCTGCATTTCATTGATTTTTGTAGTTCATTCTGGATTAAGGGGCCAATCTCTTGACATTGTCTTTTGTCTTGCATAAAATGTAATATTGATTCACGGGAGAGTTATGTTAGGCTATTGTTATTACAAACTTCATATATATGCTTAGGCTTTCTTTCATTAATGTCAAGAATTAAAACCTTTTACTTGCAATATATTTAGTATTTTTCACACAATGTCATAGTTAATTAATTATTTATTAATTTCACTTTATGCAGCTCCCAAATCATTTTTTTCGCTCCCAACTTTCCGAAGCAAGGGCAGTGAATCCAAACCCAGATGAAATGTCTCTAAGTGGGCTGGCAAGTAATTTGGATCATCTTCAATGGTAGGGTGTAAAGGACAATATAAAAAATGATACAGAAAAGAGAGGTAGGCATGATACAATGGTCTAAAATATGAAAGATATATGCAATGGGGTTATTGTATATTTTCTTGGATCCTTGCAGTTTTACCCTATGGTTTAGTTAGTTATATTGTTGTGTTGAAATTGCTGCATACTGTAGTCAACGAAGAGTCGCTGATTGGTGCGGTGTCATTGTAATTTTGGCAGTTGTGGCATTCTTTTACCTGTTTCTTTTGATTTACTTGTGTGATGTATATCCAAGTTGAACTCCTGTTAGAATGAATCAGTAATTCAGTATAGTCAAGAGTTAAGAAGAGTAATGTGATTGCGGAGTAAAATATTAGTTTTCAACATATTATATCCCTCTTCCCTCAAAGAACCAACAAGAAGCATTGGCTTCTCAAGTTTTTCCACTTTTTTGTAGTGTTACTGTTACTGAGATACACATCACTGTACTTTTAGCTGTATAAACTCAGCTATTACTGCTCTTTTTCATGATAGTTACACATTACACATTGTCACTCTAACTGCATTCCATTTGTTACATTCATTTTTGGATGTTTGAATAATTTTAACAACCCTTTAGTTTTGCCTCCAAGATCTTAAACTAGTAATATTTGCTATTGAACTCAAACGTTGCATTTTTTTTTTTATAGTTCAGGTTGCTCCCCACTTGAAAATTGAAATTATGTTCCTGTTAGGCAAGTGACCTACATTGCTTTGTTCAATTTTAAGTGCTAAGATAATAGTTGTGTACATGCACATTTTTCCCGTGATTACTGGTACACAAAACACTTACCTCCACAAAGAAAATTTCAGCCTCTATTTAGTTTGTAGGCAGTGTATGCCTGAATAGAACAATGCATTCTGAAAATATTCTCAATGCTTCAGGTTTAAATATTTGTAATTCCTCTTTAAAAGCCAATTATATGGCTGTCATTTCTTATTGGAAATCCAGGAAAGAAAAAGTATATCTTTCTGTTTCGGCTGTTTGTTAACTCTACAAACAATGAATATGCCATTGGGAATTGACTTCTATTTATGTTTAATGACAAGGCAAAAAAAAAACAAAATATAAATAAAAATTTGGATTGATCTTAGCTCATAAAGAACGCAAGGACGTGACATTCAGATCTATACAAAATTCTACGACGTTATTTACCACAAAAGAACAATAGTTGGACCAATGTCAGGCGACACAATATTTTATTATTTGATCTCTTCTAGGAACCAATTCTGTCAATTAACAGCAAATGACGATGATAATTTGGTTAATCGTTGATTTCCTTGGAATTTTGGATAGAACGTACCACACTGTAATTTATGAAGCAATAAAAATGAGCTTTTTTGTCCAAGTGTATTCCCCTTCTGGATCGTACATTGTACAAAGCTTCACCATTCAACTTTGCTGGCATCGTATGAAATTTCCAATAAAACTACATTGAGAACATTATCCTTTGTATATTCCATCATAACATTCAACTTAGTGTTTGTCTATTGCTTTTCTTTTTCTCCTCAAATATTCCTTCCAAAGACCTTGGTTAAGTTTTCACTAAATTACATGACATAGCATAACATACCTAGTCATATATATATATAACAAACCAATTTCGATCAAAAAGATCATGACATGACATACACTTGGCAGCCACAAGATCATGTCCACATGACAAATGGATAGCTCTTGTTAGGTTTTTTTTTGTTAAAATAAGGAGAGAGAAAGTTTGACTTTGACATAATATTAAACCCTCACATAACATAAGTCACTTCAATCCCAACATTATCCTCCAGATAAGAATTTGCTAATTTTGAAAATCTAGTCATACCAATGCTTAGCCGGCCACTTAGCTTTGCAGGCCGTCCATGCACAACAATATTTCACTCAATATATTCCCAACACAAAAAAATAAAAAAAATAAATAGACCCTCTTATTTATGAAGTACATGTAAAAGAAACCCTTAATGTGTTAGTGTTTTTTGTTCAATTTATTTTCTAGTGATTCAGTTTCTCTACTAAACTGATCCTTTATAGATTAATTTCTAATTGGATCATTTATTACATTTTAATCTCGTCTGTTCATCTCAAACTAATTCATTCTCACGTGATACTATTTAAGTCTTAACCATTTATTCCAAGTTTGACAGGTGCATAGCAAAAGAAACTCAATAAAGATGTCGAATTGCTGTTTGTCTATGCTAGAAAACACATGCGGAACTAGCAAAGTTGTTTGACACATTGTACCAATCTCTATGGACAACTAATCACAAATTAGAACTCTTTATTGTTTTTCTTTTCCCCCCAATTCACTCCTTTCTATACTTCTTCTCATCAACCACCAAAAAAACACTAGCAACTAACTAGCAGCAAATCATGGCTGATTCTTCCTTTGAGATTGATTACTATTCCCCAAGCCACAATAGAAGAAGACACTATCCAACACCAGTGAATCTTCACAGCATGTCTAGCTCTACCTCCTTCATTCCATCCAGTTCTCAAAGCAATGCTACTTCAAGAACACGAAGAGCTCGGCGCAACAGAATTCCATCCACCCCCTTTGCCTCAGATGATGACCATTCATGGCAAGGAGAGGTTTCATGGAAGTTTGAGGCCACCGGTTGGAGCGACTACAGCACGAACTTCAGTTCTGTTCTGAGTCCATGGCCGGCATCCTCCCCTTCTGATCACAGCCGCGTGTTTCGCCGATCGGCCAATGACTACTACCTTTCCAGAACTGGTGGCTTAAGAGGAATTGTCACAAACTCTTCTTATGAACACTCTGGCTATGGAAATGGAAGATTTGAGCTTCAGAGCTATGTTGCTAGGGACAATAATGATCATAGTTTCTTTGATCAACATATCTCAAAATTGGGGATCATCCAAGAAAGGAATAGTAACAGAGAAAGTAACAAGAATAGTCCTTTGGCTGAGGAAGATGAACTTAGTATGATAGATTATAGCATAACAGATGATCCTGTTGTGTTACTTAGTGGGAATAAATATCATGATGATAGTTTATCATCATATCTTGAACATGATCATGGTTATGGACTACCATCATCACATGGAAGCCGTCTTTATGAGATTGAAAAGGTTTCAGGATATGATGAAGAAGGTGAGGAGGAAATGGATGAGGAAGAAGATTCAGAGGCTCCTAAGCCTGTTGGGCTTTTGAGCTTGTTTAGGTATTCTACAAAATTGGACTTGGTGCTTGTGTTTGTGGGGTGTTTAGGGGCTCTCATTAATGGAGGATCACTTCCTTGGTACTCTTATCTTTTTGGAGAGTTGGTCAATAAGATCACAGGAGATGATGACAAATCCCAGATGACGAAGGATGTAGAGAAGGTACTAAGCGCGCATTGAGATGAGTTTCTCAAGAATACTGGTAGGAGTAGAATTTGTTAAAGAAACACTAATGCTATAAGTTCTTTCTTTATAAATTTTCAAAGTCAGTTTCTTGAATAAGCTTCTTTATCTCAACTTCAAGAAACTAACTTTTAAAATTCACGTAGAAACAACTTATGACAGTAGTGTGTTTATTACACATTCTACTCCGATAAGTACCGTGTGAGAAACTCGTCCAAACTGCCACTAATTCTTAGTTGCTATTTTATTATTTTTTTTTGTTTGTACTTTGTCAATTGTTTGCATATGAAGTGGAGTCGGAGCATATTTTCATTGTCTTCCTCTTTCAAATGTAATTTTCAGATATGCATATTCATGGCCGGTTTAGCTGCAATTGTGGTAGTTGGAGCTTATTTACGTAAGTTGATTAGATTAAGACATTAATCTTATTTTTTTCTCTTATGATTTTCAATGCAAATACTAAAAGAATTTTTTTTTTAGTATATTTGAGAGGTGTAGAAATAATTTTTTGATGTCTAAAATTGGCAGAGATCATGTGTTGGAGGTTAGTGGGAGAGAGAGTTGCTCAAAGAATCAGAACTGAGTATCTAAGAGCAGTTCTGAGACAGGACATTAGTTTTTTTGATACAGAGATAAATACTGGTGATATTATGCATGGAATTGCTAGTGATGTTGCACAAATTCAAGAAGTTATGGGAGAGAAGGTTTAATTCTTGTTTCTCTTTTCTAAATTATTGACACTCCATTGACCAATGCTAAATTAAGAAGCCTATTTGAAGAACAAAATCAACTCAAGAGATCAATAGCATTGTATTTTCCATCAAATAAGTCCTATTCTATGAATTTTAAATAAATATATATATAATTCAGTAAAAGTTAATATACTCTCAAGCTCAACACTTCTATAGATTGAATTAACAACTTTTATTAACAAAATTAATAAAAATATAAAGACTTTCATATTGATTTAATAAGAAAATAGTGCATCATTTGAATTAATACCACAACTTTGATATGTTTTCTTAGTGTAGTTAGATATCTAAGCATTTTTTGTTTTCTGACATTTGTGTAGGTAAAACTAGAAATATTGGAAACAAGAATCTTATTTCCAATATTTCCATTATTTTCTTTACAATTTTCAAAAAACAAGAAATGAAAATGCAAACCAAACAATCCTTAAGCTAGCAAGTTTTTTCCTCCGAATTTGGTTGACACTAATCCTTAAATGAATTTTTATTCTGTTTTGGATTTTGAAAATGCAGATGGCACACTTCATTCATCATATATTCACATTCATATGTGGGTATGCAGTTGGGTTCAGAAGATCATGGAAAGTCTCTCTGGTCGTTTTCTCTGTCACCCCTTTGACTATGTTCTGTGGTATGGCTTATAAAGCACTTTATGGAGGTCTCACAGCAAAAGAGGAAGTAGGTTAAAAATACATATTTAATTATCATTCATTAAATTTTTCAGAAAACTTTCACATTGGTCCATGAAAGGTTACAGGATCTTCAGTTGAGTCCGAGAAAGATTGGTGTCACCGAAGTAGTCTAATAAAGATTGTAATCGCCATTGTATAAAACTTGTCGTCAAGTTAGTTCTTCAGAATTTTTAATTCTTACCAATTTCATCCTTATGGAGGGAAAAATTAGTGGAAAATCTTAATCTTTCAAGAACTAATCTCTCGAGAATTAATTTGGTGATAAAATCTTTGGATGATTAGTGCATGTTTGCTTTGGTGCCAAATCACATTGAGATAGGCCAAACATGGATTAAAAACGTGAAAGCTACTCTTAGTTATGTTGAAATAGATCCAGTGATCCACGTTTACCTCATCTCAACCTGATTTGATGCCAAAAACCGAACATGCACTAATACGAAGACCATTTAAATCTTTGAGGACTTATTTGGTGACACCAATACTTTAGAGACAAAACAGATGCCATAATTAAAAACCAATGAGAGGTTTCTCTTTGTTTTATGTTAGACTCAACATTTTATTCATTCTATTTTATTTATTTATTCATTTATTTTGGCTGAAGGCTTCTTATAGGAAAGCTGGTAGCATTGCAGAACAGGCCATAAGTTCAGTCAGGACAGTGTTTTCTTTTGTTGCTGAAAGCCAAATGGCTACCAAATATGCTGAACTGCTTCAAAAATCAGCACCAATTGGAGCAAAAGTTGGTTTTGCTAAGGGCATAGGCATGGGTGTTATCTATTTAATAACCTATTCAACTTGGGCTTTGGCTTTCTGGTATGGCTCTATTTTAATTTCTAGGAATGAGCTTGATGGAGGTTCTGCTATTGCTTGTTTCTTTGGTGTCAATGTAGGTGGAAGGTGAGGTTTCTTCTCTCTCTGAGTTAGTTGAATGTGGAACACAATAAAATTTAACGAGTAAATCTAGCTCCACTTTAATTCTTCAGATTGTATGCGACAATTGTTTAGTTTCAGACTCCATAGAAACTTCACTTTAGTTATTAACTTCTTCACATTATTCCTTGATTCCATAAAGTAATCATTCCTCATTAGTTTCTATTCCATAATAAAGATTATTATGAATGAAGTTTGTGAAAGTGAAAGACTAAATAAGGATTTTCGTATAAACAAGATTACTAAAATGACTTATGCATACAATATAAAGGACCAAAGTAAGGGTGTAATCCAAAAAGTTGAATATGTTTCGTTTGGAAGCAAACAAATTTACTGAGTAAACCTTGCTTTCTTCGTTCAGATTGCATGTGTTAGTCATTTTAGTGCTTAATATGATAGAAACTTCACTTTAACACTTTACTTCTCAAAATTCTTCATGAGTCCTTTAACTTTATTGAATATCATCCAGATTAGTTTGATACAAGGATTAGAATGAAGTTTGCAAAAGTGAAAGACCAAATAAGATTTTTTTGTAAAGTTAAGAACTATTAGAAGAATTACTTAACGTACACAATCCGAAAGACTAAAGTAACGTTCACTCCAAGTTTAACTATTCAGCGATATCTACTTCTCAAATGAGATTAATATTCAGCTGGATAATACCATTGGTGTACATTGAAAAACAAATTTTAAAAATGCTATTATTTTCTATTTTCTATAATAAAACTTATTTTTCAAGTAAGCTATTAAACACTACATGGACTTTCTATGTGTAACTGCATTCTCAAAACTTTATTTGTTTACTTTTCAACTGACAGAGGCTTGGCATTGGCACTTTCATATTTTGCACAATTTGCACAAGGAACAGTTGCAGCCAGCAGAGTATTCTATATCATAGAGAGAATCCCTGACATTGATCCCTATAGCCCTGAGGGTAGGAAGCTTTCATCTGTTCGTGGAAGGATTGAGTTAAAAAGTGTCAGTTTTGCATACCCTTCTCGTCCTCATTCTCTCATACTTCATTCCCTTAATTTGGTCATACCATCTTCAAAAACTTTGGCATTGGTTGGTGCAAGTGGTGGGGGAAAGTCCACTATCTTTGCTCTCATTGAGAGGTTTTATGACCCTATAGAAGGTATGCTGCATAAATATATGAAAACATTAAGATTCAAATATGATTTTGGTTCTAATATGTGACACCTGATTGATTTCAATTTGGTACTTATATTGAAATATTTTTCAATTATGCCCCTAAAACAAGCCTTTTTACTTTGTTTTTTTACTGCTTGTTTATTCCAGTTATAACGTTGTTTTCAGTTTGGTCTTTATATGTGACATTTCATGTAGTCCTTATGTTATATGTGAAATCTGTTTTCAATTTAATCCTTATAGGTGACACTCAATTTCATTTTAGTTCTTATATTTGACGATCATTTTCAGTTTAGTCCTTATATGCCATTAAATAAGTTAACAATAAAAAGACAGCATTATAACAAGAGCAAATAATGGGGATCAAACCGGTAACATTTTTTCTTTTCGTAGTGAGACGTGATTGAAAACAATTTAAGTATAGGACTAAATTAAAACTAAGTGTTACCTACATGGACCAAAATTACATTTTAACCAGATAACAATATGATGTTGGAAAAAGATCTTCAACAAAATTGTATTCCTCACTTTGTTGAATTTTTCAATGTCTTTTGTAGGGATTATTACATTGGATGGTCATGATTTAAGGACACTGCAAATAAAGTGGCTAAGAGATCAGATTGGGATGGTTGGCCAGGAACCAATTCTATTTGCCACATCCATACTTGAAAATGTGATGATGGGGAAAGACAATGCCACTAAGGAAGAGGCAATTGCTGCTTGCATTTCTGCTGATGCTCACAACTTCATCTCTAGCCTACCACTTGGCTATGACACTCAGGTGCAGTAACTAACTACAAAGATGTTTATCCTCTTCAAGATTAATATAAAAAGAGCGATCCGGTACACGAAACTCTCACTTTTTAGGGTTTGGAGAATGTAGATGTATGCAACCTTAACACCATAAGAGGAGAGACAGTTTTCATAATTTGAACTCGTGACTTCCGGTCAGAAAGCAACAACCTTGACATTGCGCCGAGACTCGGCCTCTCTAGTTCTAGATTAAAATATTAGACAAAACTCTTGTTTGGTTTGAGAAAATGGTTTTTGTTTGCATTTCTTGCTTTCATAAATAATTATAAAACTTTCATCTAGTTTTCATTTTGTTTGTTGTTCTCAAGAGTTTATACGGAAAACACCATAAACATAATTTTTTTTTTCATGGTTTCTTGTACAAAGTTTAGAAAACATGAAATAAAGTGAAAACAATGCAGCGGTTTTCAAGTTATTTGTGAAAACATGAAAAACGAAAACCAAAAGCATTTTCTCAAACCAAACGAGCCTAACATTGCAAAATAGCCTCTCTTTGTGTGTGATATTCAAAGTGCATGAACACAAGATAATAGACAAACCTGCTAAAGAATTTATAGTTTGATTCTTATCTAGAAAGTACCATTTTTTATGCAGGTTGGAGACAGGGGTACAAAACTCTCAGGAGGTCAAAAGCAGAGAATTGCACTGGCTAGAGCAATGATCAAAGATCCAAAAATCCTTCTCTTAGATGAACCTACTAGTGCACTTGATGCCGAGTCAGAATCCGCGGTCCAACGGGCCATCGACAAGATTTCTGCAGGCAGAACAACCATTGTCATAGCTCACAGGATAGCAACAGTGAAGAATGCTCATGCCATTGTGGTTCTGGAACACGGTGCTGTCGCTGAGATCGGCGATCATCGCCAGCTCATGGCGAAAGCCGGAGCCTACTACAACCTTGTCAAGCTTGCAACAGAATCCATCTCAAAACCTCTCTCAACAGAACATGGCATGCAAAAAATCAGTGACTTATCCATATATGATAAACAAAATCCTGATGTATCAAGATCAAAATACACACTTGATATCTCAAGGCCTAAAAACATAATAACTACCAATGAGAAGAAAGAAAAAGATATGGAAGATATGCAAAAGAGAAATCCAAGAAAGTACAAGCTTTCTGAGATATGGAAATATCAAAAACCAGAAGTTGTGATGCTGTTTTCAGGATTTCTCCTAGGAATGTTTGCTGGTGCTTTTCTTTCCCTTTTCCCATTGGTCTTAGGAATATCTCTTGGAGTATATTTTGACAATGACACATCAAAGATGAAAAGAGATGTTGGACACCTTTGTTTAGCACTTGTTGGACTTGGATTTGGATGCATTCTTTCCATGACAGGACAACAAGGTTTTTGTGGTTGGGCAGGATCAAAATTAACCCTTAGGGTTAGAGATCTCCTTTTTCAATCCATACTTAAACAAGAACCAGGATGGTTTGATTTTGAAGAAAACTCCACTGGTGTGTTAGTGTCAAGACTGTCAATAGATTGTGTAAGTTTTCGATCGGTCCTTGGCGACCGGTTTTCGGTCCTTCTCATGGGTTTGAGTTCAGCTTGTGTTGGCCTTGGAGTCTCCTTTGCCTATAATTGGAAACTAACCCTAGTGGCAGCTGCTGTTACCCCTTTAACTCTTGGTGCAAGTTATATAAGTTTGATTATAAACATTGGTCCTAAAATTGACAATAACTCTTATGCAAGAGCTAGTAACATAGCTTCTGGTGCAGTTTCAAACATAAGGACAGTTACTACATTTTCTGCTCAGGAACAAATAGTGAAGACCTTTGATAAAGCATTGTCAGAACCTAGGAGAAAATCATTAGCAAGTTCACAACTCCAAGGTCTTACATTTGGATTCTTCCAAGGTGCAATGTATGGAGCATACACCTTAACTCTTTGGTTTGGTGCCTACCTTGTGAAACAAGACAAGGCAAGGTTTGAAGATGTGTTCAAGATTTTTCTGATTCTTGTTCTAAGCTCGTTTTCCGTGGGACAACTAGCCGGCTTGGCGCCGGATACTTCATTGGCGACCAGCGCGATTCCTGCAGTTCAAGATATCTTAAACCGCAGGCCGCTGATCGGCAATGAGAGGAGAAAAACCAGGAATGTAGAAAAATCAAAGGCTTTCAACATAGAATTCAAGATGGTGACATTTTCATATCCATGTAGGCCCGAGGTGACAGTGTTGAGGGATTTTTGTTTGAAGGTGAAAGGTGGGAGCACAGTGGCATTGGTGGGACCAAGTGGATCAGGAAAGTCAACTGTGGTATGGTTGACTCAGAGGTTCTATGATCCTGATCAAGGGAAGGTGATGATGAGTGGTGTGGATTTGAGAGAGATTGATTTGAAGTGGTTGAGGAGGCAAATAGCTTTGGTAGGTCAAGAACCAGCACTTTTTTCAGGGAGCATAAGGGATAATATTGCATTTGGGGATCCAAATGCTTCTTGGTCTGAAATTGAAGCTGCTGCTAAAGAGGCTTATATCCACAAGTTTATCAGTGGCCTTCCTCAGGGTTATGAAACACAGGTATGTTAATAGAAATTCATAAGTACTTCTACCAAACCAAGAATTGTGTTGAACAAAGTGATAGAAATTTGCCAACCTCTAAATCCACTATCTTATTTATTTTCAAATCTTCTACAAGCATTTTAGTAGTATTTAAAACTATTTATAGAATTAGGGCAATTTTAAAACTATTTACCAAAATGAGGTGGTTATTTAGACATTAACCGTGTTATAATCGCCACTAAATCATATCTTCTTGTTTTACATCCCTTTTACTCAAATTTAATTTAGGTTAACTTTAAATTTTCATCCTTTTTGACAACATTTTTCGATTTGGTCTCTATATGAAAAAAATTCTATCTTTTGATCTCTATATGAATAAAATTTTATGAATTCCTCTGTTATGTTATAATGGTATTAGATTTTGCTGATAAAGTTAACATTTTATTATATAAGACCTGATGTCACGTCGATAAAGATGTTGGACACCCAGCAAAATTTAATACCATTAGAATTTTTTCGTACGGGGACTAAAATGGAAAAGTTATGTTTAGTTTTGTTGAAATAAATTTATATTTTCCTCGTCTAAACGTAAGATCAAACACTCATTAAATGATAAAGCTCATAAATCATTATTTAGCTAATTTTCCCAATACCTTTTTCTAAGTAGGTGATTTTATTTTCTCATTTTCTCTACACTAGGTTGGTGAAAGTGGGGTCCAATTATCAGGTGGCCAGAAACAAAGAATTGCTATAGCAAGAGCCATATTGAAGAAATCAAGGGTTCTTCTGCTTGATGAAGCAAGTAGTGCATTAGACTTAGAATCAGAAAAACACATTCAAAATGCCCTTAAGAATTTTTCCAAAGGGGCAACAACCATAATAGTTGCTCACAGACTTTCCACTATCAGAGAAGCTGAAAAAATTGCTGTCATGAAAAATGGTGAAGTGGTTGAGTATGGAAGCCATGAAACTCTCATGGCTTCCATTCAAAATGGTCTATATGCTTCTCTTGTTCGAGCTGAGACTGAAGCCAATGCCTTTTCTTGATCCAAATAATCTGAACTTTAATATTATTGTGAACATCAAAATTTGTTAGGTCCATTTTGAATGTGTGGATTATACAATACTTGATCCTGAATTTTGGGTCAAATTCTGTTTCAAATAAACAAAATGATGCCTTATGTTGCTACTTGAGTATGTAAATTTCACAAGGAAATATTTTTTTTTGACTTTTTTTATAGAACATTTTCTTGATTATGGTTGAATAAATACATTGCCTATATATGCTTGCACAAAGCAGAAGTCCAAATCTATTTCATTTTTTTTTTTTGGGGGAATCCAATCTATTTCATTTTCTTATGTGCCATTTACTAATCAATATGGAGAGGACTAACCATAGTGCCAGTGTTACCACTAAATAAAAGGACATTTACATGAGAGGTAAACAAAATGATGCCTTATGTGTGCCACTAAAGAATTGTTATTATTTCATCAATCAACTTTAACTTAATGGAAAAAAAAAAATTTTTTAAAACATATGTAAATATTACTTATTAGATAATATATTTAGAGATATTTGATTTTTTAAAAAATTTAATATGCATGATCATCTTGTTAATATTTTATAATTGAACACGTGAATTAATAAAATTTGATGTTAAGCAAAGTAAGTGTTCAGAATAAAGGAATCCCTCCTCATAAAATTGAGTTATATAATTTTCTGATTGTCACACCTTAACAAATGCAATGCAAAGAAATGTTTGACTTGGTGGAAATTCTGAGACAACATTTTGTTCCAATTGAAATCATAATACATGCGGGAACATAATTGGAAGATCTTACCTTAATGGCGGACAAATTTAGCTATATAACCACCTTTCCAATATTATTATTGCAAGAGAAAGAATACATGCCGGAGAAGTAGAGCACATGCTCGTGATCAAGGTTTCAAACTGCAATGGTGATTATAGTCGCATTTTATTAAATATGACTAAATATAATCAGATTATATCATTGTTGAATGTAACTACAGTCTTATACAGCTTCAATAATTACCATTGTAGCATGATATCACGAAACTAATTTTATTTTGAAAACCTCAGAAACTTTGATATGCAAAGCATGTGCCCTGCTTCTCCAGCATGGTTCCTCCCTCTATTTTTGGAGCCTCAGTGAAAGTTGTCAAGAAGTGACTCATTTTGTCCATTCTATTAATAATAGTGACTTATAAAGAGACATGCATTGAGAAAATGGAAACAATTTTTTGTACCCTTTGGGAAAAAGAAGATTGTGTCATTATGTTATACACGTGTTTATGTTGGATCATATGAACACAAAAAGTAATGATTTTATAAGGTTAATAAAGTTTGACATGCTTACATAGATTGGTTGGTAACCATTTTCTTGTTTAAGAGGGTGGTTCAACTTGAAGTTTTTTAATGAAAAAAAGTTAATAATTTGTTATTATTGGATGTTAATGATGAATTAATCATAGTTTTGTTGAAGTTTGGCAGCCAAAAAGGGAGTTGTGAGCACTTTGGTTGGAAGGATAAGTAGTGAGATGTACCAAATAGCCACCCCACAGTATCATAGACCCACCCACTAACGCCTTGCAACAAACCAAGTACTATATAATGTTGGATCATCTCCAAGGTGGGAGGGTCTTAAAGTTAGATTCACGAATTTGGATTCTTTATTTTATTTTTTCTTTTTATTTAGTTAGTGTGTAAAAATAAATTAATGATTTTGATGTTACTAAAGTCAATTGTGTCATTCAGTACTCGTTGACACGTGGTACTCAGTTAACATTTAATGAAAATTTCTTAACGGTAAGGGCTAAAAGCAACAAAATTTCATTTCACAGGAAATACGAAAAAATAATTTTATAGGGAATAAAAATAAAAATACCTAGTCCGTTGTGCCCCGTTTGATTATTAAAAAAAACAGAAAAAATACCCTATTTTATAAAAATTAAAACATATTTTACCCTAATTTATTTATGTAATTATACATAATATTTATTATATATTATTAAGTTTTTTTTAGATGTTATGTATTATTATTAATATATATAATACAAGAAAACTCTTAAACAAAATTAATTATAAAAATGTATAATTATACAACTATATGAAAGATATGAAACACAAAATCTAAATACTTGATCACTTCATAATTCAAAGTTTTTATTACATCTAGTTCAATAATTATCTTTTCATATTTTATTATAATATACGAATAATTTGAGAATAATTTTTGATAAGGTTGCTGTAGTTTTGTTAGTTAAGGAAAAAAATTTATTCAATTTTTTTATTTTATAATTAGTAAAAGTACCGATTGAAAATACAGATATAGGGATAAAAGTATCCAGAAAGTATAGAATTGAAAATTAAAATTGTTACCTATGCAAAATAGGAGAACATGTATGGACATTTTTTTCTAAACGTAAACCATCCCTAAGAACAAAGGGATACTTCCCGAGAGATACAAGTCATTTTCCTATATATTTTTTCTTGAACAGCAAGTAAAAACATGGTAGTGCATTAATTTCATTTCATCTAACTCTACAATTAAAAACTAAAAGTTAAAAACTTTTAATTTAGTTTACAAACATACCCAAAATATATATTAACAATAGTTAATCTAATAGAAACTAAAAAAAAAAAGTTTAATAAATAACAATTTAATTATAGTGTGACAATCTATTGGTATTCAAAACTTATTTTAGTATATTGAGGGACAAAATACCAAAAATAAAAAACACATAAGTAGCTATTCACACCGCCTGCTTTTGGACCTCTTATTGAGCTTTTTCTGTATTAGGGTTTGTTAGCTTCTAGTGGCTCCTCAACCTCCTATATGTATACTGTTATAGTGTTTTTCTCAAAATAAGTTACCAATAATGAATTTTAATTTCCAAAAGTGCCTTTAGCTCCTTTATGGTATCAACGCCTTTAGATCTGTTAGGGTTTCTTCATCTTTCGTCGATTCCTCTTCATTCTTTAGGGTTCCGCCGCGGTGTCTTGCATCATGGCTGCCACCGACGACGGCGCCTTGAAGATTGATGAATCGTAAAATCCCTCTTGCCCCTACTTCCTCCATCCTAGAGACACTCCCAGCACCGTGGTCGTTACGCCGCTGCTTGAAAGATCTTCCAATTGCCAAATCTGGTCTCGAAACATGTCAAGAGCCTTAACATGTCGCAACAAGCTTGGCTTCATCAACAATGCTCTCCCCGAGCCTCTGATCCCCTTCACAACGCGCAGATGAAGTGTAACTCATTGGTCATATCGTGGATCTCCAAATCGGTATCAGCGACGATCGCACAAAGCATTGTTTACTTCGACACCGCCGCCGAGATCTGGCAAGATCTCCATGAACGGTTCTCTAACGGTGACTATTTCAGACTCTCTAATCTTTTAGCCGAAATGCATTATATCAAGCAAGGCGATCTGGTATTTTACGAAACTCAAACTTCTTTGGCAAGAACTAGACGTCTTGCGTAAGGGTGGGTTCCGGTTGGTTTGGTTCGGTTCGGTTTTGAGGGATTTTAAAATTCGAACCAATCAATTTTCATTGGGTTGGGTTGGTTTGGTTCTGTAAAAAAAACCTTTCAATCCGAACCAAACCAACCCGACCAAGTTTAGTTTGGGTTGGGTTGGGTTGGTTGGGTCTCGGGATAATAAATAAGAAATTAAAATTATGAAATTATTTCGAAAAATTCTTAAAAAATTATATTACTTATAACTTATGAAATCACTCATCTATTATTTTTTAGTGATTCATCTATACAAAAATAAAAAAATAAACAAAAATAATTATAAATAACACAAACTCAATTATAGAAATCTAACTCATAATTTTTCATTACATAAACTCATAAGTTATAATGTCACCATAAATCACAAAATTAAAAACAAACAAATCAATAATAGTTCTCAAAATATGTCACTGCTCAGCTAGGCTACATACGCTGATAGGCATACCCATCAGGCTATAATTTCACATAAGTCTCAAGTCATTTAAAACAAACCAATAAGGTAATAACTAACAACAACACCATATCAATATATACCCAGAACTGAGTTGAGGCACAACTGTGTTTAAATTAGGTTTGAGACCTTTAGTTTTAAGTTTTGGTATATTCATTATTAAGTCTCAGGTTTACATTTAAATTATATATATATCAAATATAGTTTTAAATTTTGATCGGTTTGGTTCGGATTGGATTGAGTTTAGAAATGCAAATCCGAGATCCGAACCAAACCACCTCGGTTTCATTGGGTTGGATACATTATTGGTTCGGATTGGTTTGAGTTGGGTCAAAATAGTGTTTGGATTGGTTCGGATTGTCGGGTTATCGGATTGGCCCAATCCAAAACCCACCCCTAGTCTTGCGCCCCGTTTTGGCTTGTACTTGTTCTATTAGATGTTCTTGTGCCCTAGCTACTAGTGGTAAGCGTAATAGGGACAACGAGTATGTCATTTTCTACCTTAAGGGTTTGAATGACTGATGAGATCGCGGAAGGGGACCGTCTTGATTTTCTCATGCATGGAAGGAGATAGTTGGGTTTCTCATAATTGCGTGGATAATCTTCCCAATAAGACATAGAATTAGAGAGATAGGGCTGTTTTAGGAGATAAAAACAGAAAATGAGACGCGTAAAGGAATGGGTCGTATCTCCGGCTATAGAGTTCCGATTGAGGTCATTCTAAAACGAGGTGAAAAATCTCGTTTTGAACTTTAGTTTAGGCTCAAGAATCACTCAATTTGGATGAGTACAACCAGATTTATGGTCACGAGTTAGTGGCTGGGCAGAATTTAATAAATTCTGGAATTTTCTAAATTTAAAGATGGGGAAGATGGGTGGAAGGAAGAATCACTCTCCCTTAGTGAAGGCAACACACAAAGGTGGTGGAAAAACCTTTGATAAAGCCAAGAGCTCTTGAATCACTCAAAAACTTTCAAGAGAATCACTCTCTCACAAATTTATAAAATAAATTCAGAATTTTTACTCAAATTCAACTTCAACTTTTTAAATGATTACAAAGAGATTCCTATTTATAGGCTGAGTGGAATGCTTATACATTGCATTTCCACTACAAATTCCACTAAGTATTCAAATATCCACTCACAAGTGCACCACTAACTAAGTGTTCCACTAAACTTAGTATTCCACTAAACTTAAACCTAAGAATAAACTCCCACTATATCATAATGACTTAGAGGCTCTCAAATACATTAAAAACACATCAAAAAGAGACTAAAAGTCACTTTTAAAAATCAACCTAAAAATACCTACGAAAATTACACAAAAAATAATAAAGTGGACTTAGTAATTTATTTAGACCCAAACTAAACAACTTCAGCCCATTGTTAAATATTTTATTGTGTGAATTTGGCGTTCCAATTGTTATCTCCAAGGTGGGCTCAAGGCTTCAATACTTATAATTTTTTTATGCTTGTCTGGATCATATCAATGACGCCTATGACACCGTTAGACGACAAATACTTTGCATGGACCCTCTGCTTTTTGTTGCGAAGGTCTTTTCCTTCACTCAACAACAAGAACGCAAGAATGAATCCCATGGTAAGATGATTTTTGTTGCTGAATCTCCTGTTTCTGCTATTTCTTGGAAATAGAACACTAGTAATAGTCAGACTCCCCTTATAAGGTTCTTTATGATGCTCCTCCTACTATCATTAATCTCAAAGTGTTTGGGTGCTTGTGTTATGCTACCACAATCACCCAAAACAGAGGTAAGCTTGATCCCGAGCTCGAAAATCTGTTTTTCTTGGTTATAAATCTGGCTTCAAAGGATATATTTGTCTTGATTTGGTTTCAAATAATATTTCTATTTCACGAAATGTCATTTTTTATGAAAATTGTTTTCCCTTTCATTCAGCGCAGCCAAGTAATGTTGTTACTGAACAAGAAAATATTTGTGATAACTCCCGTATTTTTTATTATGACCCTTGGCCAATAGAACAAAATGTTCCTAAATCAAATCAGGCTGACTTGTCAGCACCTAAAACATCCCCTGCCTTTCCACCCCATTCTCTCCCTACTTTTGACAATGTTATTGATATTTCTGCTCAACCTGTTGTTGATGATTATATTGCTAAGCGAAAACCAAAAAGAAATGTTGGGCCACCCGATCATTTGAAAGATTTTCATTGTGCTATTATCCAAAAGACTACCATTCCCGAATCTAAACCAGTCAGGTTTCCCCTATCTTCATCTTTATGTTACGACAAACTCTCTGACAGTTATACATACATCATACGTATGTAATTTGTGTATGCATACTGAACCAAAGAATTATTCTAATGCTTGTAAAGATGAAAATTGGGTTAAAGCTATGCAAATAAATTGGATGCTCTAGCCTTAAACAAAACTTGGACCTTAACTCCTTTGCCGGCTAATAAAAGGCCATCGGGTCCAAATGAGTTTACAAAATTAAGTATAATTCAGATGGTAGTTTAGAACGTTACAAAGCCTATTTAGTTGCTAAGGGCTATAATCAAATTGAGGGCTTGGATTATTTGATACTTTTGTCCCCGTTACAAAACTCACCATTGTGCAGTTACTGTTATCCTTGTATGCTGTTTGTAACTGACATTTATATCAATTGGACATTAACGATGCGTTTTTGCATGGTGATTTGCATGAAGATGTATATATGAAAATTTTTCAAGGGCTATCTGTTAATAATCCTAAACTTGTATGCAAACTAAATAAATTTTTCCTTAAGCAATCTAATAGGATGTGGTTTTTTAAATTGTCTTCCTTTTGAAATAACATCAATACATTCCATCCAAACATGATTATTCTCAATTCATCAAACCAAACCTGTTTGGCTTTACTTTTATCCTCGTATACGTTGATGATTTGATAATTGGGGTGACAAATGAAAATGAAATCATCCATATCAGACCATTATTACATCATGTGTTTAAAATAAAGGACTTGGGCTATCTTAGAAATAGCCGGATGTAAAACTGTATTTCTTTATCCTAAAGAAAATATACTCTAGATTTATTGGAATATCGTTGGCAGGTAAACCCGCGCAGATGCCAATGGTCTAAGGGGCTTTAAAGTTCAACGATAGTGATCCATCCCACCTAACATGAATACTGTCGCCTAATCGGCAAGCTTTTATATTTGACAACGACACGGCCGGACATCACCTATGTCGTACAACAATTGTCCCAACACATGTCCAAACCAAGAAGCCTACATTATAAAGCTACTTTCAGAGTTCTTCACTACCTAAAGACAAATCTTGGGCAAGGAGTCTTTTACCGAGCACACAATACTAACTAGTTGAAGGCCTTCAGCGACTCCGATCGGGCCACGTGCCCCCAAACCCGATGCTCTGTTACAGGAATCTGCACCTCCTCGGTGATGCCCTAATATCATGGAAATGCAGAAGACAGTTTCCAAGTTAGTTTTGAAGCCGAGTACCGAGCAATGGCCACTGCCACATGTGAAGTATAGTGACTTACATATTTGTTAAAAGACTTAGGTGTATAATTT
The DNA here is from genome assembly GCA_037177725.1 of Cyamopsis tetragonoloba. NCBI lineage: Eukaryota > Viridiplantae > Streptophyta > Magnoliopsida > Fabales > Fabaceae > Cyamopsis > Cyamopsis tetragonoloba. Next base: position 49,814,791 of record CM074124.1, read on the forward strand.
ATTAAACCTGTTTACTGTTTATTGATAACGAATCAACTAGCATATAGCATCTTCCATGCACTAACAAAGCATGTCGAAATCGATTGCCACGTCATTCGTGAAATATTACAATCTGGTTTAATTCGTCTTTTGTCGATTAATTCTGAACATCAAATAACTGATTTCTTTACCAAGCCTTTGGAGCCATTAGCCTTTAATGCTCTACTTAAGGCAGGAATATCTGATATATATTCTCCAGCTTGCAGGGAAGTATTGAGGGACAAAATATCAAAAATAAAAAACACATAAATAGCTATTCACACCACCTGCTTTTTGGCCTCTTATTGGACCTTTTCTGGGGTTTGTTATGTGTACACCGTTACCTGTACTTTTTCTCAAAAGTTACCAATAATGAATTTTACATTTTCAAAAATGCCTTTTAGCTCCTTTACAGTATAAATGAATAAAACCTTTTCCAATTTAGTATATACAATTTTTTATCTTAGTAATTTTTTATTGAAAGTTATTCTCTAGTTTTTCCTTTTTTTTTTTTTGTTTTGCGCGTTTCCATATTTGAAACAGGAAAATTCTCCGAACATGCATGTAATCTGATTCACAGTGATAAATTTGTGCCTCCATCAATAACTTCCATCCTTACTTGTAAAAATCATTATCGTTTTTCCATATAAGCAACGGTTGGTGGTGACTCTTTGATGCAGAAATATTAATTAACTTTTTTTGGTAACAAAATATTAATTAACTTTTATAAGAATAAAAAGAATAATAAATGTTAAAGGAAAATAATAATCTTTTTTTTAAAAAAATCTTACCAATTAAGATTTCTTCTTTTTACTAATATTATTAAATAATAAAATAATTAAATAATAAATTAACTCAGGAGAGTACCAAGATGCATGAAACCTTGAGAGCGTATATAAAAGCGAATGCACAGAGAAGTTTAACACCACCAAATTGCAGTCCAGAAATTTTCAGCGTGAGAGTGAATTGTTCTTGGGAACTGAAATGTCTGGGGAAACTGACACGTGGCAGGAGAAACCACTAAAAGAAAAAGAGCTCAAGCATGTTGATTCCCTCATTCTTGAAGCTGGAAGAGTTCCCATGGCTTCAAACAATTCCTCCAAGGTCTCTCTCTCACAATTTTCTCTCTTTCATTCTCATTTTCCCATTTTTTTCAACCATTGATGACTCTGAATTTGTGCGAAATTATATAAATTTTTTTCAACTATTAGAACTAGCGTATCTTTCAATTTGGGTTGATTACTTTGAATTTGTCTATCAAATTATACAATTTTTTTTCAACCATTAGAAGTAGCGTATGTTTTGATTTGGGTTGATGACTCTAAATTTGTGTGTCAAATTATATAATTTTTTTTCCTACTGAAGTGGCGTATGCTTCAATTTGGGTTGATAACTCTGGGTTTGTATCAAATTATATAATTTTTCTTTTTTGATCATTGGAAGTAGAGTATGCTTCGATTTGAGTTGATAACTATGAATTTGTGGGTCAAATTGTATAATTTTTGTTTAACGGGATGAAAGTTATCGTTTTTTTTTTCAGCCAATTTGATCTAACAAACTGACTTTCATCTCATGATTACAAAACCTAAACGCGTCATTACATAGATGGAAATTAATTTGATTCTTTAAGTGAAAACTCAAACATACTATGCATCTATTAGGGTCGGTCAGTAATGGAGTTTTCAGTATTTTGCATAAGGTTTTAGCTTCAAATCTCATACGCTTTCATTATTTATTTTTTTTAAAAAAAAACACATTTTTATGTTGGTAGAGATTCCTTTGGTCAAAGATAATTAATGAATTATATCATATTTTGAGTTTTTTTTTCATTTAAAACAGTTTATGTCCCATCATGTAGCTCAGTTAGTGAGCGCATGGGGACATGCGCGTGTGGGTACGGGGTTCGAATCCCGATTATACTACTTTCCTATAAATAAAAAAAAAAAAGCAATTTCTGACCAAATAAACAAAGGAAACATGTATATTATCCAGCATAGTTAGTAGATAATTAAGTCCATTAATATGTCCTGCCAACTTTGTTATACAAAAATAATATATATCTTTTCACTATATTTTTCATTGTTTTATTATTATTTGTTTTTTATATTTTTGTCTTTCAATTTTTTATCACGTACTGATAATCTTTTGTACTTTCTTTATGTTTTAATATATTATTTCTCTCGTTCTAAGACATAATATTTATTAATTATTATGAAAAAACTACCATTACTTCTCCGATGTATATATAATTTCGTGTATACATACACTTTCTTAAATAAAATTATTGATTTTTTTTCTACAATTTCTCAACCTTTTATGGCAAATTTAATTATTAATTAGTCCAAGATATGAATAAAACTTTTAATTAAAAATTATTATTTTTCCTTTTATAGTACTGTATAAACAAAAATATATATGATATCTGTTTACTCTTAATTAGTTTTTAATAATAATTAATTAACGTTTGTGATTTAATTTTATTATTAGCAGTTGAGTTGGAGGAGCACTCTGATTTTGGCATTTCAAAGCATAGGAGTTGTATATGGTGATATTGGCACATCACCATTGTATGTGTATTCAAGCATTTTCCCCAATGGTGCAGCTAGCAAAGAAGACATTCTTGGTGTTTTGTCTCTTATTATCTACACCATCATCACCATTCCTATGATTAAATATGTCTTCATCGTACTTCATGCTAATGACAATGGCAATGGTAAATAAATAAAATACACCTAATTATTATATATATTATTCTTTAATTTTATATATACTCTTCCTTTGTTTCATGTTATTTTTTTGTTTTTATTTAGAGTTACTTATGAGTGTTTTTGCAATTAAGTTAGACGTAACCCTTTTTCAATATGATGTCAATGGTTAATTGAATCTATTTATGGTTTATTTGTTTACACTTTTATTGCAAGGTAAAATACTTCTAAAAAATAATTTTTTCCATTAAATTTATATTAATTAAAATCTAAAATTATTACTAATAAAAATATTTTTAGACAAATTTACAAACTTTGATGTCCAATAATCCTAGATGTGAATCATGTGATGGATCTGTACTATATCTAGTCCCCAATACATCATTGACTAGATCCTACGAATGGAGTGCCTGTATGGATAGAAGTGGATTCACGTTAACGTGGATCCACTTTAACGCTACTTTTTGTTGCGTTTATTAGATCCGTCTCGGCTTATGTGCTAAATTTATCTCAACCATTAATTTATCTATCTTAATGTGATTTAACGTGATCCGACATCAATCCAAACACATACTTAATCTTTTAAGGGGGGAAAACATCATTTTCAGTATAATTGATTATGAGAGAGAAATTAGACATTCCACTTCCTCTATTCAGATCAGAGTTTCAGACCTTTTATTTTGTAGTTTTAATTTTTAATTTTTATCTTAAATTATTGTTGTTTTATAGTAGTATACTAGTATTTTTTAAGATTCATTTAATGCTCTAATAAAGCAAATGACAATGCAAGTTACTTAAAATAAAATAGTAGGAGTAGTAATTTTTTTATGAGTACTTAAAAATAGCAATGAGTACACTAATTAACAAGGTTATTTTGCATTGAATAAATAAATAGGTGGAGCTTTTGCCCTGTATTCACTGATATGTAGGCATGCTAAAGTGAGTTGGATTCCAAATCGACAACCAGAGGATAAGCAATTGTCAAATTACAGTCTTGAAACAGTTTCTAATCACAAATTTAAAACAGCAGAAAAGCTTAAACTGAAGCTTGAGAACAGTAAATTTGCACGTGTTATTCTTTTGCTTGTCACCATGATGGGAACTTCTATGGTTATTGGAGATGGAATTCTTACTCCGGCCATGTCAGGTTAGTCGTTACTACAAGTAAATTTTTCAAGTTGAGGTGCGTGGACGGTGTTAACATACGCCTGCCACTGATTTTGTATTTTTATAGCTAAGATGAATTATTTCTTTTCAAAATGGCAAATAATTAATTTCTTTTTGAATATATCATATTACATTTTAAGTAGACTATGGATGGTGACTTGACTTAAGCAAATTGTTCAAATTCATATGCAGTTCTTTCAGCTGTGAGTGGGATCAGTAAATCTTTAAGTCAAGGTAAATACTTAAACCAACATTCTTTTACTTGTTTTTTTTATTTATTGTAATTAATAATTAATAATAATAATACAATTATTATTATTATTAGGGTTAAATATATTTTTAGCCATTAAAATTTTACAAAAACTCATTTCAAAATGTATGTGTTGAGTCTCTCATCTTTTGTTACGTCTGTTTTTAATTTAATCTATAATCTATAATTATAACTATTTTTGTGCAAAAATCTTTTTTCAGTCCTTCAAATGTGTTGTGAGGGAGTAAAAATGCACATTCTCAAATATGAGGACTAAATACATGCCTTTTGAATATGGAGAACCAAAAACAAATTTTCATAAAAGTTCGGTAACTAAAAATATATTTAATTATTATTATTATTATTATTATGTTGACATATATAATATACCTAATTTGTTCCTGATTTTTCAGATGCTGTTGTGGGGATCACTGTAGTGATATTGGTGTTCCTGTTTTGCATGCAAAGATTTGGTACTGACAAAGTAGGATTATCATTTGCTCCAATTCTGTTAGTGTGGTTTGCTTTCATTTCTGGAATTGGTCTTTACAATTTATTCAAATATGATTTTGGAGTATTAAGGGCTTTCAATCCAAAATACATAGTTGATTACTTCAAACGAAATGATAAACAAGCATGGTTATCACTTGGTGGAGTCTTTCTTTGCATCACAGGTTAGTATATATATATTGTCTTCTATATATGCTTTTAATATCTTTATTTCTCTTTAATTTTAAGGTTAAAATACACATTTTGCATAATGACAGGTTCTGAGGCGATGTTTGCTGACTTGGGTCACTTTAGCGTGCGAGCCATTCAAGTAAGTAAAATTAAATAATTCTAAAAAAATAATTCTAGCTCATACATATATATATCATTGCAATCAAACTGATACTGTAATATATATTATTGCAGATTAGCTTCTCATTTGTCATATTTCCTTCAATATTCATTGCATACTGTGGACAAGCAGCATTCCTACAAAAGTACCCTGAAAAAGTGTCCAATGCTTTCTATGAATGTGTACCAAGTATGTCAACTAATTTATAAAGTTCTTTATATTTGTTTTCAATCAAAGGTTTAATTGGTGCTGTGTGTTTTTTTCTATGGTGTAGAGCAATTGTATTGGCCACAATTTGTTGTGGCTGTTGCTGCTTCTGTGATAGCAAGCCAGGCAATGATATCAGGAGCATTTTCAATCTTATCTCAAGCAAAAAGTATGGGTTGTTTCCCAAGGATTAAGATTGTTCACACTTCCAAAAAGCACCAAGGACAAGTGTACATTCCTGAGGTTAATTACATGTTCATGATTGCATGTATTATAATCAGTGTTGCCTTTAGAACCTCAGACAAAATGAGTCATGCATATGGTAACTACTCTTATAAACTCTCTCTCTCTCTCTTTCTCTTGTTCATACACACAATATATCTGTTTAAAGTCAAGGTTTTAAGTTATGTTGCTATTGTTGATGCAGGGATTGCAGTAGTTGGTGATATGACAATCACAACATTTCTTGTTTCCTTGATAATGTTGATCATATGGAAGAAAAGCATATGGCTGGTTTCTCTCTTTTTCCCATTTGCTTGCATTGAGCTTATTTACTTATCTTCTCAATTGGCTAAGTTCACAGAAGGAGGTTTTTTCCCTCTACTCTTAGCTTTCATCTTTACAACATTCATGGGAATTTGGCACTATGTTCAAAAGGAAAGATACTTATTTGAACTCAACAATAAGGTTTCAACAGAGTATGTGAAGAAATTAGCAAGCAATCCAAACATAAATCGTGTGCCTGGAATTGGAATTTTGTACTCTGAGCTTGTACAAGGAGTTCCTCCTATATTTCCACACTTCATTGCCAACATACCTTCCATCCATTCTGTTGTTGTCTTTGTTTCCATTAAGGTCATTCCTGTTAGCAAAGTTGGATTGGAAGAGAGGTTTCTGTTTCGACAAGAGGAACCGAGAGAATTTCGAATTTTTCGATGCGTTGTGAGGTACGGTTACAATGATGTGCTTGGGGATCACGCTGAGTTTGAGTCCCAATTAGTAGAACACCTAAAAGAATTTATCAGACAAGAATGTTTTATGATTGAGTCTCAGGTAACAAAAGATCGAGCTGGTGTTAGTGAAAACGAGATAGAGTCAATTCAATTGAACGAGGGAGTTGAAAAGGAGATAAGCTTCATAGAGAAGGCGATGGAGAATGGTGTGGTGCATCTATTAGGCGAAGTAGAGGTAGTGGCACAACCAAAATCATCCATTGTTAATAAGATAGTTGTGAACTATGCTTATAGCTTTCTTAGAAGAAATTTTCGCCAAGGAAATGAATCCATGGCAATTCCCCATAAAAAACTTCTCAAGGTTGGAATGACATATGAGATATGACAATGGTATAGTTATGTAATCTTGTTATGTCATCTTCATGCAGCAGAGATTATAATATTTTTTTCTGTATTGTTCTAATTTATTGGGTGAGCTCGAAATAACAGTTTTACATGTTATTGTGACATTTTATTAAAATTATTGGGGAAAGAATGGAATATATTTTAATGTTTTAGGATATTAAATGTATTTTATTTTTTATAAAGTACCACGAGGATATGACGTAATGTTACTTGATTAGGAAATGATGTTTTGCTTTGTCACAATAAAGTCAAAACTCTTCTTTCTTGTTCTTTTCTATTTTCAAAATAAAATTGGTTAAGTTCATGCATAATTAGTAACTAGTAATTAACAAACAAATTAAAATTTGATATAATTTATAGATAATTAATTGAGTCCTTTATATGTATTTAGGGATATCTTTGATACACAAAATAAAATGAACTCGTAGTAACTAAGAGCATTATACAAATATTTTTAAATACAAACCAAAGTTAGAAAAAAGTATACACACAATTTCTGTAAAAAATGTTTACAATTAAGTAAATGTGTATATAATTAATTGATCCATGTAGAATTTTAGAAAAATACATTGGTGATATTTTCTAGAGTTGTATTAATTGGTAGAAGTACGTGTACTTAAATATTTAATACATTATATTTTGATAATGACAAATAAAAATTAGATTAAAAATAAACATGCTACTATGAGTTTAATAGAATGAATTATATCATGTTTGATTATGTATTTTATATTGTAAATTTGTGATATACAAGCTAAATAGATAACTATGCATACAATAATTTTATTTAAAAGGGTGAGAAAAATCAAAACATAACATATTAAGCATTAGTGTTTAATGACTACTCTGCGTGTCATCATAAAAACATAATATATTAAGTATTTAAGTGCATATACTTCTATCTTCTCTCCTTTTTGCTTATGACAAATCCACCAAAAAAAAAATATGTTAAAAAAGAATATACATATGACCATATAAGCTTATCAATCCAATACATTTTATAGCAAAATTTTTCTTTCTTCTTTTCATGGAACATAATTTGCTTTCTTCTCCCCCTATTTGACACACATTAATAAAATCCACAAAATGAGTCAACTACTATTTTAGTTTGTGAGATTTTACAAGTTTAGTTTCATTTCTTATTTTATGGTGCTTCATTTTAAACGGTGACTTCCTTCTCAATTATTTAGTTTGATTCTTGTCATCATAGCACTTTTAATGAACTTCATTTTAATTCCTAACCCACAAATAACATATCACAATTCTCAAACTTATTCAATTCAACACCAATACATGCAAACTTGATTTTACACATGTTACAAACATTTATTTAACATTGAAATTTGAGGTCAGTTTATTGCCATTACTACTTTTTTAGTAATATAAAATTTTGGAAGTGAATGCTCTTGGAATTCTTACTAGATACTATGAAAACCAAAAGTCTTCTCAAGAATGTGGTCTCCTATAGATCGAACATGAGTCACTGCATTATAAGGGTTCAAATAACAACTTTTAACCATTATGATCAACAAACATTAAATATTGTCGCTACTATTTAATTATTTTAATTAAATTTTCATATCATTTATTAATTAAAAATACATTTTAAATTTAAAAATATTTAAAAAATACTAATAAATATTTTAGTATAACAACATCAATCAAAAGTTATATTAGTCACAAACCTTTGTTAAAAAATCAATACTATCCTAGAATGAAAAAAATAATACTACCCGTTAACATTAGCGGCACCATACCAGTGTTATTAAACTCGGCTAAGTTTTCAACTGAGTCAAACTACTAAGTTAATGAGTCACGGAGTTAACTCAAGTCAATTCAGAAGACACGGATTAAACCAGTATATATATTAAAAATATAATTTTATGCCTAATCAAAAGATAAAAAATATTATAATAATATAAAAATATAATTATAGTATAAAGTATTATTTATTATTTTTATATTGTTAATATATCAAATTTTAATATTAAATAACTTATTATGATTTTAATTCTATTCAAAATGAATCTATTTAATTGAAAATTATTTTTGATGATTAATTTATAATCATTGAAAATTATTTTACACTTGAGATTATTTGTGATTATTGATGAAACATTATTTACGTTAGACGAAGAATATGCAGTAATCCAATGTTATGATACTTGATGAGATTTCCAACCTCACTAGTTATCACACACAATTTTTCTCTAGATGAAACGTTTTTTATTTTATCCTTGAATTTTATTTTTATGTTATAGTTTTAATTATAAAATAATTAAAATTAAAAAGTAAAAAAATTTATAAACAATAACTAAATTTCTAAGCAATATTTTAAAATTATATTTTATTTTTATATTATACTTTTAATCATAAAATAATTTTTTAATTATAAAATAATAATTTTTAGTATGGTTGGGAAAATCTTTCACCAAAAAGTATGGAGTAGTATATTGATGAGAGAAAAAAAAGGACAAGCGCAAAACACTTATTCACACGCAAAGATAAAGTATAATCTTTGTTGTTACCAAAAAAAAATTTACAATACAGGTTTGGTCATTTCGTCATATTTTTGGTTATTTATATTTATTTTATTTCAATTTGGTTTTTTATGTTTGTTTTTTGGACTAACGTTGCACTCTTTTTTGAATTCGTTAGTCTAAATTAACTGCATACGTGACACCTATATGGAATTAACGGCGTTAGTTGTCACATCTTTCCAGATTAAAACGACATTGTATTGATTTTTTTCGCCTGCGTTAGTCTAAGTTAACAGAACTGCATATGCTAAGAAAAAAGTTGAATACGGTGTCATTTAAGTGTCACGTATGCAGTTCGGTTAACTAGACTAACAAATTCAAAGAAGAGTCCAATGTTGGTAAAAAAATAAGACACCAAATTAAAACAAAATAAACATAAAAAACCAAAATATGATTTCGACAAAACATAAAGCAACAAATGAGTATTTTAGAAAAAAAAAAGAAGTCTTCGTTTCTTTTACTATTTAAATTTCTTTTTTACTATTCTAAAAAATTAAGGGCTAAAATCCCAAATCCCAATTCACCATTAATGTAAATGTGCCTTTAATTTTTTTTTCTTAAAAATATTGAAAACAAGGATCTAGATCAGAGGTCATTCACACGCTATAACCCTCCGCTCGTTTTCTTTCTCATTTCCCAAACCCTCCTCATGCTTCCTTCCTTCTTTCCTTCTTGAAGGACCGATCTGCCCCTCATACCAAACCGACGTCGAAGCTACAGATCTGCGACGAATGACAGCTCCACCGTCATCCCTCTAATCGGATCCCGCACCCGAAGCAAGCTCCTCCCACCGCCGCTCACAGAATCGTCGGTCACCTAGCAGAATCCACACCGAACAAGATTTTATTGCTTTTGGTACTGCATTCTCCTCTTTTTTCCCTCTTCATTTCCACTCAATTTCGGTTCTCTTGTTTTTGATATGGTCTTAGACTCTTAGGACAGGACAGAGTGAGATTGAAGTTGATAATTGATGAATAGAAATGAAAAAGGAGATGAACATTCATAGCCTGAGAAAAACAAGATAGGGAAGAAAGAAATTTGAGTGGGTGGGGGTGAAGATCAAAATGGAGATGAACATTCATAGCCTGAGAAAAATGTAAACTGATAAGGTTAAATAAGTAAATTCACGTTTTGAGCAGTAGTTGCATGACTTAAGAATTGCAAACATAAACACTCTAGCATTATATAATTTAATAGATATTACATGATGCAAAGGAAAAAATAAAATGTCTGTGCTTTGGGTTTTTAAGTTTTATCTAGGTCTTGGGTCTGACTGACTTTGATTCGTCACTGTCTTTTGGATTGGTATTGCAGTGTATTTTGGTTTAGTTGCAAACTTCTAGAGTCTGGGAGAGAGCTTGTGAACTAAGAAAGATGGTGAAGTTGACTATGATTGCTCGTGTTACTGATGGTCTTCCACTAGCTGAAGGACTGGATGATGGTCGTGATCTTCAAGATGCTGAATTTTACAAACAGCAAGTCAAGGCTCTGTTTAAGAATCTTTCAAGAGGACACAATGAGGCATCTAGGATGTCAATTGAAAGTGGCCCTTATGTTTTCCAGTATCCTTCTCATAAATATTTTGCAGTAATATGTCGGTGGTCTTCGGTAGTCAATTATGAATTGCTTGGTTATATTATTTGTGCTGCTATGATATATTTATATTGATGATACATCTATTATCGGACTGTAATGATAGTCTTGAGTAATAAATTGTATGACAATTGATAATGATATCAGACACATTAACGGGTGATGGTTTGTTGATGAGACCTGCTTTGAGTAGCAGGTCCTTGGTTCGAACCCCTTTGGACGCACTTTAGCCTATAAAAAAAAGCGGGTGATGGTTTGTTCTTTTCGAACTGTGGAGATGTGTATAGTTTGATGCTATTTATGTTCTGTTATCTTCCTGTTAATGCTGGGCATCCCATCATCAGACATGAGATACTTGCCTGCACATTGCTTTATTTATTCTCATGCTTATTGTTGTATATCTGCAATTCTTGGGTTTTGGATACCGGAAGAAACTACTTCCTGTTTTCTTTGTTTTGATAGATGTTTTTCTCTGTTGAATCACAATTTACATGGTGCTTTTATTTATGGCATGCATGTTAATTGGGAATTGGGATACTATCTTATTGCTCCACTATGTTACTTCCTTAGCAAGTTCATTAGTTACTTTGTCTTTGATTGTTTTTCAAATTTGACTTCTTTCATATTTAATAAACATTTTTTCGAAATTTCATTATCTTAATTTAGACAAGTTTCATTGCCTAAAGTGACCTTGACAGAACTTCAGTTACATTATAGAAGGACGGGTCTGTTACTTGACAATGTGTGATCGCGCATACCCGAAGAAACTAGCCTTTCAATATCTTGAAGAGCTCCGGAATGAGTTTGAGCGTGTTAATGGGTCTCAAATTGAAACTGCTGCTAGACCTTATGCCTTCATTAAGTTTGGTAGATATCAGTTTCCATATCATCGTATGCCATTTATTGAACTTTTATCTTTTTTTTTCCGATGTTTAATTCACCCTTTTTATTTCCTTTTATTTGTTTAAAAGACACATTTATACAGAAGACCAAAAAACTTTACCAGGATACCCATACTCAGCGCAATATTGCAAAGTTGAATGATGAACTCTATGAAGTCCATCAAATAATGACTCGCAATGTGCAGGAAGTTCTTGGTGTTGGCGAACAGTTGGACCGTAAGTTTTTTCTTGTATTTCTGAATAATTTTAGTTTTTGCATTTTGTCTGCCTGATTGCTTGGGATTCGATATCTAACTTAATGGTTTAAAACTTCCTTAATTTGAATATAATGTAGAAATTGAGGCCTTTATGTATGCATCTACTATAGTTGGGTTTGCTTGACTGCAATCCTTCTAATAAACTCAGTTTCATAAAATCATGGGTTTGGAACTCTATTCTAATAGTCCCCTGCCCCCTACTGTTATATATTTGTATTGATTGGCATACATTTTCTGCTTGTGGGACACTTAGGTTGGAAAGAGATACAAATGTAGTAATTAATAATGTCCAAGGTTCTATCGCTCTAAGCAAAATCTTTATTAGTCGTCTCACAAGTTTCATTTATGATATTCAGTTCAGGGATAATTACCCTATTAAATTAATAGGCTAGAGATGCCTTTACCCTCCTAAAAATTTGGGAAAGCAGTTATAGTTTGTTCCAGTTAATGTTAAATAGATGTAACATAAGCAGATTCTCGAATATGATATTTGCTTTAGCTTGATGACATTAACTTCAAATGCTTGTGATTAAAGGTTTCTCTCGTAAACTGCTGTTGAAGTTTCATATTTCCAAACTCTTACCTTGATTATCCTGGTTGATGGTATCCTCTTATTTCCACTTCTAATTCATCTTCAATTCTTTTGGGGTATGTGTTGGTATATTTACTGTTTTTGACTTCCTCGCAACATATGAAATTTGTGTTTTACATTTGATTTCAAATTTCCAATTCTAACATGCAGAGGTCAGCCAAATGTCTAGTCGATTATCATCAGAATCTCGCATATATGCTGACAAGGCTCGAGATTTGAACCGACAGGTTAGTCATTTTTCGGTTTTACTGCATCATACTTATGATATCTAACGATTTTGGTAATGTAGTGTAGCCTTCTTTATCCATTTGGGCATTGACACTTGTCAATTTCGTTTTGACTTTTGAATTGCTTTGGCTAGGAATTGATTTTATAATTTAGATAGAAGAAGCATTTAACGTATGGATTTTGTCTGAGCTATTATGCATTTTGTATTAGTTTCTACAGTTTTACTTAAATATCATTACATGGTTTTGAAACATGATACATTGTTTGCATTTTTGTTATAGCACTTTTCAAGTTTTCATTAGGTAAAGTTTAAATATGAGGCATTGTTCCAAGTCATTAACGTGGGATTCTATGTTAGTTTAAAATGTTCCACTCTGTATTGCCTTCAGAATGTAATCTTTTTCTTATAGGCTTGTTACGGTTTGTGTAACCGGTGGTTAATTTGTAACATTTGGTTGTTAGGTAGAAATAGAATTATAACCAGATGTACACTATAATCAAATATACTATAATCAAATGACACATTGGATCAGTTTTTGGTCTTTATTTGTAAAAATTTCATGAGCATGGCATGGTCTGCTTACCTTTGTAGATAATATAATGGGTAATATAGTTAGTTTCTCTGAGGTTCCCACATGTAAGTTAGGAACATTTTTTATCACTATACTTCTATGGCTATGCTATTCCATGTTCTGCCAATTTAATAAAAGTAGACAATGCCGTATATCTTGTTTACCATTTTTCTTACATTTGAATGGTGCATACCAAGGTGTATGTATTCTTCAATACAAAGAATCTTGCAACTTTATAATTATTGTTTTCGATGATTAGCTGATGGTCGATGGAGCTGATATAGCTGTTTAGTGTTAGGAAGTCATGATTTCCTTTGAACCATCTGGCTTATATTTGAACTATTTTTATACTCAGCATTGCTAATAAATCATTTAAATTTAATATTTGCTGCAGGCTCTGATTCGGAAGTGGGCTCCTGTTGCTATTGTCTTTGGAGTTGTCTTTGTACTTTTCTGGCTCAAAAGTAAAATTTGGTAACTGAGCACACAATCTGATATATCTAGAACCTGGATTATCCACCCGTGGCTTCTTGCTTTTCTCACATGATTATCCAGATTTGCTCAGATTGGTGGGAACCCTATATATTCATGAGACAGTTTTTGTGGACAACTTTTTGGTTTTTAGAAATAGAAATAGACTATGCTTACATCTGAGCATGGCTGGATCAGGCTTTGTGGAACAGGAACCTTTTACCTTTATTTTAAGAAGCCAAGATATGAGAAAACTTGATGTCTTTGAGGATGCATATAGGCATTTCTTCTTACTGTCCAATTATTTTCAGGTTATTGCGTTAAAGAATTAAATGTTACCTTTCGATTTTATTGTTTACAGTTTAGCAGCTGAATTAGAATTGTGTTTTATATGGTTAGTATAAATATAATGATGCAACGGATAGTCTGGTAAACGTTATTCATTTCGTTTTTGCATTTTATTTTGCTTGATGCATACTGAAAGAATTGCGTTTTATATGAACGACTATGTTCTGGATGCTGCATCTGGTTTGGTTCTGCGTCTGGTACCGTTCCAACACGAATAAAAAATCTTTAGCTTATTTCAAATGGAAGCAAGGTTTTATTTTGCACTGAATTTTTATTTTGCTTTTAAAAGTTAGTTTAATTACATTTTTGGTCCTCAAATTTTTTCAATTTCGATTTTAGTTTCTTCACTTTCAATTGTGTGATTTTAGTCTTATAATTTTGTCAATTGTGCAATTTTGGCCCCCTAACTTTAAACTTCACAATTTTGGTTTCGGAACTTTTTCAATTGTGCGATTTGATTTTTTTTACCATCTTTTGTTAAGAAGCCAATGATTATGGTGGTTAAACCTATATGAGTTTTTATTTGTGTGATTTTGATTTAAAATTTTTTAATTGCATTTTGTGTTTTTTAATACTTTATTTTATTGATTTGATTGTTATTTGTTAGTTTCTTAATGAAAGACGAATTAATTGAGACTAAAATTGCACAATAGGTAAAATTGTGAGACTAAAATCACACAATTTAAATTTTGAGGGTCAAAATTACATAATTAAAAAAGTTGAGGAGTTAAAATCGTTGAAGTTGCAGGATCAAAACTTCAATTAAGCTTTAAAAGTTTTAAAATATGAATCAATTCATATAAAATTTATCTCAATGTAAAAGAATAATGTCAACTTGATTAAGCTTTAAAAGTTTTAAAATATGAATCAATTCATATAAAATTTATCTCAATGTAAAAGAATAATGTCAACTTGATTGGGTTCGAAAAAGTAGTGGAAGAATTGATTTTGTTGTAATATCATTTTTTTGTTTGGATACTATGTCATGTTATTGGGACAAATTTATCAAAATTGTCTTTAGGGTATTTTTTACTTATCAAAATTGATTTGGTGACATTTTTGAGTGACTAAATTTATAAAAGGTAAATCTTTAAAAAATTAAATTAATGTTTTATTTAGTTACAGAAGCATAAGCACATTTGAAGACCACATTTTAAAAATTTTAGGAGGGCAAAGGGATTTGCAATACATAAATTTGGAAGCACATTAATTACCTTTTTTTTAAGACAATTCAATCTAGATTTTTTTTCAAACTTTTGGATTAAGTTATTGGGAAAAAAATGATATAATTCTCAATTTATGTGATGTGAATCTCAGTTACCATTTTAAGACATTTAAAAATTAGGCAGAATCTGTGATTTCTTTTCTTTGTTTAGGTATAATGAAAAGCCTATTCATTGGTTGTCTATTAAAAGACTTTGTATGAGCAAATTGTATATTAACAACTTAAGACTCATATTATTGTCTAATGAAATTTTGCAAGATCACATAGTAGACCAATTCAAAATATCACCTAACTTTTCAAGCAATTTGATTTACCTATACCTTGACATTGACAATAACAATGACGTGTGATTCGTTGAGAATAAGGTAATGAATACCTAAAGTTAATGAGCCTATCATGCAACAAGAATCGCATGACTTTGCCAAAATGTCCTCAAGCCATTTTACTTCACAACTCAAACATAATAACAATTTTAGTATTAGCCCTCAATCTTTATCAACTATAACGGGTGGAGATAAATTTATTAATAATTTGTTTGGTACAAGCATGGGAATTCTAGAGACAACCAGTGCATGTATGACTAATTTATATATAGGTTTAGGGCTTCATCAAATTTTATTATATCTAATGCTACTACTCTTACAATGCAAGTAGGAAATTCCTACATATCAGCCCACCTAAATTAACATAGGGGAGGCTGTAGATTTCGATGAAAAAAGCATAAATATTCATGTTAGACATCCTAAACACAATAGGCACTCACTCCACAGTGTTGAATTAGTAGGCACGGTGATAAAATTGTAATAGTTTTCCAAGTTTAATTTCTTGAATAAAATCTAATTTTAGTTTATGTTTTAATTTTTTAAAATATTATTGTAAGAAAAATCATTTCATAAATTATTAAAAGAAAACGTTAATAAAAAAATTTTCAATACAAATTTGTATGTAAATTTAGAAACTGAAAACAAAAACAAATTTTAGATATTTTTAAATTTTAGTTTTTAAACACTGAAAAACAAAAATTGTTCTTGAAAACTATTTTTAAAAACTCATCTGCCAAACGAATTTTTTAGTTTTTCATTTCTAAAAACAGTAATATCAAACTAAAAAAACTTATTGAAATGAAAGTGAAGTCCATTTATTATCAAAAAAAAAAAAAAAGTGAAGTCCATTTATAAAATAAAAAAATAAAAAATGAATAAAGGGCACATTGGCGATTTCGCATTATTTTTTTCAGCCATGATTTTGAACCTTGCAACGGTCGTGAAATGAATTCATGAAGTTACCCTTTTAGTCACATTGATCCTCTTCTTTATATTGCTGAAAAACTCTGAACCATAGCCATTGAAGAACATTCAATGGAGGCCAAAGATTCATCGTTCGAGTTGCATGCGATTAGCAGCGAATCTGAAGGATCCGACCAGGATTCAGACTGGGACGATTCTGAAGGCGACCCCGATTACGATATGCTTGAAGAAACCTGTAGCAACTTCTCAAACCTCTCACTCAGGAAGAAGGCAAAAGCGCGGTAATCTTTCGATCCCACTTCCCCCCAATTTTTAAATTTGGATTTTGAAGCCTTAATTCGTAGCAATTTGTGTTTGCAGCGTTGTAGAAGCAAAGGGCCTAGGTAGTGACGCAGACCCAGAAGTGTTGGAAGTGACTGCATCTGCTTTTGATGACGAGAATTTTGTGAAAGTTCAAAAACTAATCGAAGGTTAATCTTTTTTCTTCTATGAGGTTTTGGCAGGAAGAGGAAAATCGAAGGTGTAAACTTAGTCGATTTGAGATACCCTTTTGTATATAAGCTTTCTTTTAAACCCTTTCTACTGTATTGAGTAGTTAAAGATAGAGTGATTGCTAACTTTTTAGTGCCAAAACTTGCACGCTACCTTTCATATTAGTCCCTACCAATGTCCTGAATAGCATGACTAAGGTATTAATATGCCTGATAAATTGTAAGTTTGGAGATTAAGATTGATATGGTTTGGTGACTAATGTGCTAGATGCTCATTAGTGGAAAGACGGGAAATTTCAAAGGTGGAAGAGTTAGCTACAGCTTCCATTTGAGATACCCTTTTGTAAACAAGCTTTATTTTAAACCTTTCTACTATGTTGAGTAGTTAGAAGATAGAGTGAATACCAACTTAGTCCCAGAACTTGCACGATACCTGCAAACTGTTTGCCAAACTAAAGAAATCCCCTATATTACTCCCAAAACTTAGTCCCTACCGGCTATTGTAAGTTTGAGGACCGATACAGAGATTTCTTTAGTTTGGTGACCATTGTGAAGGGGGTGTATGAGTTCGAGGACTAGAATGGGTATTCACTCTAAACAATATAACTATACATGGTTTGGTTGTTTTGGTTTCCTTGTGCATGTTTAAGCTTCTCTTAAACTCATTTATCTTTCATTGCTTTGGTTGGCAGCGGGACTGCTAGAGAAATTGAAAGTGGATGAATGCAAGTTATATTTGAGGAAGAATGGTCTGAGGTTAACTGGAAACAAGGACGTACTCATCCAGCGCATAAAGGAGCATTTTGAGTAATTATTGTTTTCTGCACAAGAAGTTGTTATTTAGAAAAACTGTATGGTTTCTCTGATTCTTTGAGATTTTCAGGATTGTAACTGGTGGAGGGGAGAAAAAGTATCCACCTTCTAGCTTTTTGTTGAATTGTAAAGGTGAGTATGAGTACTTATTGAATTAAATTTAACATTTTTAAAAGTTATAAAACTGCTTCTTCAGGTTAACATACACATGTAAACTGCCTTCTGCTTCCTTAGATTCCTTCTTATATAAGCTTATAAGAAATAATAAATATGGTGATGCTTCTAACAACACCAATATTCATTGTCCACTCCCATCCCATATTATTATTTCAAAACATTTTATTTGTACTTGTTTTTATCCATATCCGTTAGCACTTACACGGGTCAAGATTAATAAAAGTAAAAAATGTTTTCTTTAGAACTGTATATGTTATTTGTGATTCTGATTTCTATGATCTATTTTTACAATTTCTGCTATGCTTTATACTTATATCTGATAGACGTGTAATCTGTTAATCACCAATCCTTGTATCTGTTGATTTTCTCTCGAATTTCGTAGGCTAAGATATTTTACTATCGCAGGCTTCAGATTCTAAAACAAATTGATTTATGCAGGTGATGCATGCACTGGTGATGTTGTTTTGTTTGAGCAAAATGTTTATGAAATGTAAGCTGTCCATTTTACTTTTTGTCTCTATGCAATGATAGATAGCAGGAATCACACCATGCTCTATTTTATACCTGATTTTTTTATGGCATACATATAAAAGTATTCATAGAAGCTTGGCACACATAGCACTGTTACACTCACTAGCATATGTGCCATTCGATATGTTGTCTATGCCTCCATGGATGGCTGCAAAAGGAGACATTAATAATGTCGATGCTACAATTACTGCCATCTTGTTCCGGTTTCCTTATCATGCTCGGTTTTTCCAGGTACAACATAGCATCAAGAAGTGCTAGTGGTCCACCTTGTGGCAAAAGGATTGTTGCAGGCCGCATAGTGAAAGAAAGCTATGGTTCTGCCAAACAACAGCATACATTTACGGTGAGAAAAAGTTTTAGTTAGTTCTGTTAAATGGATACTGACCTCATGGTTGTTGTCTAAGGCATAAATGACTTAAGCAGAGGCTATTTGCATATTAAAAATTCCGTACTACTCCCTCCGGTTTTATAAGACCTCTTTGATACATCTTTGGTGTCCCTTAATATAACCCTTCAAAGTTTCAGAAGCATTTATTATTATTTTTCATTCTATCCTTCAAAATTGATGATAATTTTTAAAGGAAGTGGGATACAATTTTTTAAAGGTGAATTTGGAAGACTTCACCAATTTTTTAAAGGTGGCTACTAAATGCGCCATAAATCTTTCAAGGCTCACCACGCGCAAAAACGTATTTTAGAAGTTGGTAGTTAAAAAATTGTTCGTTTGAATTCTAAAATCTGATGTGTTTTTTCGCTTGGATTTTAAAATCCGTTTTTTGTCTTGTGTGCCAGGAGACGGTGTGGCGCGGATAATAGTAGCCTTTTTTGAAAAGAATGCATTAATTAACCTTATTACATATTTTTTTTAAAATGTGTAATTTGTTAAGGAGGACCTTATAAAAAGGGACAGAGAGAGTATTATACAAGAGTATCAGTTGCATGTGTACAGAACTTAAATCTTTTGAGCTACAATCTCCATTTCTACAAGTATCTTTTGGTACATCCTATTTCACAATAAAGATTGAGCATTATCTCTCTTGGAGAGCAAAGCAATTTATTAAGCCACTAGTATTGAACCATTATTTTGTTCTTCCAGTAACAATATGGATCTACTTACCCTATTCCATTACAGATTGAAGTACTCTGGAGCAAGGGAGAAAAGCCTCTCCCCCCCCTTCACCCCCTACTGATTAAGGGCCGAAACCTTTATAGGTTGAAGACTTTGAGACAGGTTCCTCATCTGGCAGTATCCATTCTTCTAATATCATTCAGTTGTTCTATGTTCATTTAAATGTTTATTTTGTTCCTTTCTTTAATTTCAGAAATGGGAAGATGAAGAGAAGAGACAAAAAATATTGATGGAAAAACATGCAAGGGGAACTGTTGCTAGGGCAGATAGAGAAGCAAGGATACAAAAAAAGGAGGAGAGGAAAAAAGTTACTGAAAATAGGTACTTCTAATTATTCCAACTTTATTTGATCTGCATTTTTATTTTTATTTTATGTTTTCATAAAAAAATACAAAAGCGCCACTTTATATTGTAATTATTTATGAAAATCGAAAATAGGAAATATAAACAGCAAATGAAACACAAACAAAACAATTTTATCATCCAACACTATTTTCAAAATTAACTTCATGTACTTGGCATTCTGCAATCAGGGTCTCCAAAAAGGATTTAGGAAGGAATCCTTGTCAATCACATTCAAGAGTTGCAACATCTCAGTTTCAACCTCAAGAAACAAATGTATTCGTAAACCCAGAAAGGCCAGAATTCCCATCTCAAATTTCAGATAGAGAAGCAAGGATACAATATACCGAAGAGATGAAAAACATTATTGAAAATAGGTACTTAAATTATTCCAAATTTAAGTTATATAAGGAATATTAGTATATATTTGATTTGAATTTGCATTTTCTGTTTTCATTTTCCGTTTTCATGAGTAATTATAAAATGACCACTTTGTTTTGTAATTATTTATGAAAATAAGAAGTATAAATAGAAACTGGACATAAAAACACAAACCAAAATGACCCTTGTTTTCCAACTCTATTTCAAAATAACTTATGTGCTTGGCATTCTACATTCAGGGTCACCAAAAAGGATTCAGGGAGCAATCACTATCAATCACTTTCCCAGTATCAACCTCAAGAAACAAAAATATCAGTAAATCCACAAAAGCCAGAATTTAAATCTCAGATTTCAGGTCAATATGCCAACACAAGAAAAGAAACATCTGGTATTGTAAATAAATCAACAGCTCAGAATCGCGCAATTGACAATGGGAGAGCTTTTGATATTCATCATAGGAAGAGGGAAGTTGAAAACTACAATGGCTTTGACTTCCATTCCAGAGGAAAACAAAGTAAATTTGAAAAATACCACTCTTCCATTTCTGAGACAAACAGATTTACAGAGAGTTATCGTTCTGAAACAACAGCTTGGAATCGCGCTACTGACAATGATGTTGCTTTCGATATTCATCATAGGAGGAGGGGAGCTGAAAACTACAATGGTTTTGGCTTCCATTCCAGAGAAAAACAGTCATAATAATGAGAAACACCACTCTTCCATTACTGAGACAAACAGATTTACAGAGAGGTATCATTATAGAATGCCTTTGGAAAGTGCGAACCACATTCATAATTTCATGCCTTACAGAGAAAGCTATCAGCAGAAACAAGTGTGTAAACATTATTTACGTGGGAGGTGCTATTTTGGAGACAACTGCAAATTCTTGCATGATTGGAGGGAATAAGGGAATGCAGATCAAAAACTTTTGTGGGGACATGAGGTGGGCATAAATTTTCTTTACTTTTTTTTTTGGGTTGAAAAAAGAATTTAAGAACAGTTCTGCCGATTTGTCCATTTACATGGTTTTGTGGTTTTTTAAGGAGTAATGATAGTGGTGCATTCTTTATTAGTTGAAATCCAAGCAGATTTTGTTAAATGGGTTTTGCTGACCATTCTAAGCAACTTATAAGTAAAATGTTTTTATTAAGAATCATAATAAATACTTATTTGTATTATTAAATGCTATAATAATTTCCAACGAAAGATTTTTATTTATGGGTTGCTTTTCATTCCTTTAAAGGCAATGGTTGTCGTGGCATAAGGAGGAGTTCTTTGAGCTGAAGGAGAGGGGTTCGATCTCCGGTGGAAGAGAATTAAGAATAGTGTAGTGTGGGCGTGTATGCGTTTGACCGATAAAAAAACAAAAAAACAAAACTCTAGTTAAAAATATAAATAAAAAAATTTATTAAATTAAAATTTAACCTATTTATCTCATTTAGTAGGAAATATTTTCAATTTGAAGTGTTTTCGTAGAACGTGGTATTGTGTACTAATTCAAAGTCTCATGTTGAATAGTATAAAGAAGAGAGGAGTGGGTACTTTTCAAAGTAGAATAAATGATCAAAATGGTCCTTAATTTTGTAACCATCATTCAAAATGATCACTAATTTATACGAATAAACAAAATAGTTTCTGACTTTGTCTTCTGTCATTCAAAATGGTTCTTATTGTTAATGTACATTAACAAAATCATGATATAACACATTAAATTTCATGATAAAAGCTCAAAACGGCATTGTATCAACCATTTAACGGAAATCAGGCATTTTGATCTCAGAGAAGTTTAAAAAAGAGTCATTTTTGTTTCTGCTACTACTCTTCCTCCATTTTTTCGTAATGAAAATGAAGGAAATTGACTACTCCCTTGATTTTTGGTTATAAGCAATTTTTTTTGTGAGTACTAAGTTTTTTAATATAAGCAAAATTAACCATTTTCACTAGTATTTAATAAAAATTTATCTAAAATGTCTTCCTTTCAGTTCACTTCCTCATTTATTATAATGTATGTAACGTGGAGAGAGAATAAGTTGACTAAGGGCTCTTTAGGAAATTTAGTTACTTTTATAGATAGTTCCAATAAAATTAAATGGTACAACTAATTTTCTTAAAGGGTGTAAAGTAGTTATTTTTTGCTTATGACCAAAATGCTTGATTTTCGTTCACTTACTTATACGACACTATTTTGAGCTGACATCATTTTGAGCTTCCGTAGTACTTAACGTGCCACATCGTGTCTTTATTAGTGTATCTTAATGACATGGATTATTTTGAATGACACATGACAAAGTCGGGGACTATTTTGAATTATGGTGATAAAATCAGAGATTATTTTAATAATTATTTCCTTCAAAGTTTCACATTATGTAATTTGAAGAAGAGTGACGTGAAATACTCATATAATTAGAGTTACTTTGAGTATTCTCATCATAATAACACTAGTCTCGCGGTGTAATGGGGACTTGGGAAGTTGTGTCACGTGAGAATTTGTAATTTTTCTCTTTAAAAATTGTTAGTTGAGAGGGTTTGTATTTTTTTTTCGCGTCAATTGAGAGGGTTATTTTTATCATCAAAAGTTGCAAGTTAAAATGTAAGAGAGGTTTTGGAACAAAAATTTGCAAGTTGAAGTATAAGAGTGTTTGCAACCTTTTTTGTTCAAAAATTTCGTGGAGTGTTCGTAGAAGTAGGTTTTGAGGTGGCGAATCAAGTTAAATTTAATATGTGCTTTAATTGCTTCTCTTTTGGGTGTGCTTCTATTGGTAGAGGTTGTGAAGAGATTTATTCTCTCGTGATCGTTTCTCAATAGTGGTAAAGAGCTGAGATTCTAACCAAGAGAGGAATAGAGGCAAAGACAAGAGTAATGTGGTGCGCCATTCTTTTGAAGAGAGTAGAATAGCACCCTTTGAAGAGAGTCATGTTACTTAATGAATTCTACAGCATGGGAGGATCACATCAGAACCAAGGATTGTAAATGATAAAGAAAAGCCAAGAGCTTGTAGCTCAAATGACACAAGGAGAAGCTCTTAGAGCTTGAGGGGAGGGGTTCAATCCCCGGTAGAGAGATTTAGGAGTAAGGTAGTGTGGGGGTGTGTGTGTTTGGCCGGTCAAAAAAAAATGATAAAGAAAAGAAGTGCGAGACTTTGGATGAAAAGAGGATATGTTGTGTACTAATTCAAAGTCTCATATTATGTAGTTTGAAGCAAGATGAGGTGGATACTCATAAATAAAGTTACTTTGAGTATTCTCATCACATCAACATTAGTCTCTTGTGTAATGAAGACTTATGTGAGGATTTGTAACTTTTTCATTTAAAAATTTTAAGTTGAATTGCAAGAGAGGGTTTACAATTTTGTGAAGTGTTCATGGACATAACCTTAAAGTGCAATCCGCGTTAAATTTTTTGTGTACTTTATTTACTTCTCTTGTGAGTGTGCTTAGCTATGTGCATCTAAGTTCATTTTGGAGGTACATGAAAGTAAAAGAACAAAATCACAAAACTAACGAACTAGACAGGCATATGAGCAACACACTCATAACGTCAGCAAACACAAAATTTCCCACAAATAAAGAACCAAAGGACTGCAAAGAACCTAATATCTACAATTGCAATAGCACGTGCACGTTTCGGCCAAGCAACTTTTGTTTCAGTATGGTATATTTATAATTGTTTTCACAAACTGAAGTTGATAGATATGAATCGAAACAGACTCGAGTAGTAGTGTCATTGAGATAATGTATTTGAAAATATCAATCAATTTGCAATCGATACTAAGCGTATATTATGTATAAAAGGTTGAAAGAAAAGAGGAAAGTAATTTGCTGACAATTTAGCATTTACGCTCAATTAGTTGAGTTTAATAATGTAAAACGAGATGATTAATAGATTGGAAAGAAATTAATGAATCAGAACCTTTTCTACAAGTGTCATATTTATATCTCCCAATGCAATATTTTCGTATTTTTACCATACCATATAGCCCGAATAAAGTCACTCTGAACCTCACAAAGAAGCCACAGATGTTGACAGATAAGAGAGGGAAACTCGAATATATTTTCAACTGTCATACATGTAATTTATTCTAAAGTTACAACCCAAAAAGCAGCATACTAGGTTCTATTTAATTTGGAAAAAAATCCTTTTCAATTTTTATAAATAATTGCAAAAAGTTTTTATTTTGCTTCTTATTGTCAAACATATATAAAAATTTGATGAAAAGAAAAACAAATAACTAACAAGGGTTTTCAATATTTTTATAAAGTACAATAATACTTTCATGATTATATGTAAAAATAACACATTTACTGGAACCAATAGGCCAGTATGCTCCACTAGTAAAACTACAATGTAAGCTTTATGTGCACAAGTAAATAATTATCTCATCTCATCACTTATGATTCAGTCATTTTCTAGCTGATTTTGGAGCTAAAAAATTCATCATCTGCTTGCTTCAACAATTTTCTACTAAGGTTGTAGGGTCACTGATTTGGTCTTTATTTGTAACTTACTGTGCATTATTGACAGAATTGCTCTTGTTAACACCTTGCATGTCCATAGGAGAATTCGTTATACTACCAACAGAACCAAGGGTCTGAGAGCTTAACTGTGGACTCGGTGGACAAGCTTCAGGATTACCCGCACTCATGGCATGAATTGCCCCTGAACTCATCTGTTGCGGACTCATCGGAGTTCGTTGACTCAGTTGCTGAGGGCTTGCTTGCTGTTGTGCTTGTTGATTCAATGGTGGAACTCCCATTGTAGATGGTGATCCCACCTGTGGAGTGGAGACAACTGTTTGCAGTTGTGAAGTTGTTTCTTGCTGCTGCTGTAACTGTTGCTGCAGCTGCTGTTGTAACTGCAACTGCTGTTGGTGTTGCTGCTGCTGCTGCGGTTGTTGGTGCTGCTGCTGCTGCTGTTGTTGCTGATTCATATAAAGATTCATCCCTGCCATAAGCTTCGGTGGACCCATGGGTCCGATTGCTCGCTGCAGGGTACTCATATTAGCCCTATTCAGAGACTGACCCAACATTGAAAGACCAGCGGAGCCAGGGTGCATTTGCCGGGCCCCTGACATACCAGCTATGCCAGGCTGAGGTTGTCCTAACATGCTTCCGCGGTTCTGTACCATTCTCAGTTTTGATAAAATGTCCGCCTGTGTTGAATTCATTGCTCCGGACCTGAATTGTTGGCTTATGGAATTAGTGATACTTGAAGCCTGGCTCAGATTCATAGGGTTCTGACCCATATTTTGCATGCCAGCAATAGAGGTCATTGGTGCTGAGATTCCAGTTCCACCAATTCCCCTTGCAGCTCCCATTCCCATAGGATTTCCCATGGGTGCTAGCCCAACTAGGCTATTTCTCATGTTACCCATCCCAACAGCTGTTCCAAGGCCCATCATCATTTTCCTTTGCATTTGTGGCTGTTGCTGCTGCTGTTGCTGCTGTTGTTGCTGTAACATCTGAATCTGGAGAGGTGTAGCCTTGTTGAGCAGATGACTACCCAATGGCATGTTGGAGTTCTGTCCAACTGCATTTAAGTGTGAAAGTTGATTTGTCCCAAGCATCATAGATCTCTGGAACTGGGGATTCTGCTGTTGAATGAGAGAGTGTTGATTTTGTTGTAGCTGCTGCTGTTGTTGCTGTATTGCTTGTTGTGAGTCTAGTTGCTGCGGTCTCGCTGCCATTGAAACACCCGAGAGAAGACCTTGCGACATCTGTAAGGCTTGAGGATTTCCAGGTGGTAACATCCTTGAATTTGCTACGAGATTCTGAGATATGTTTAAAGATGCATTACTGCCACTTGGTTTTGCAACTTCATTGGATGACTGACCCGGAATTTGTTCTCCATATTGCTGCATTTCAGTTACAGAGCTATTAAGCGGCACACCGGATTGACTGCCCAACGGAAGGTTTACCCGGTTTGGTTTAAGTTGGATTCGGTCATCTTCCCTCACATATCCTTCTCGTGCCATCTACAGTAGGCAGATTAAACTAATTAAAAGAAAATAAATAAAATTGACAGACATGTCCTACGTATGGTACCACTTTGGATAGAGAAACATACCTGTGAACAGAACTGTTCCGCAAGCAAATCCGCTAAATGCTGATACACAAATAGGTAACATAAATCAGAAAAATAAACTTACAGTAACCCCCTTATAAATTATATTAAATGGAAGGAAATTCAAATGTTTATGCTAATATGCTATATAATAAATTCACATCACCTTTTAATGCTCCTTCCATTCTACCTAAAACTAAAAAGTTGATGTCCCTTTTTATAAGCACTTATCCTAAAACTAGAAGCATTAATTATGAATTTTCCAATTTTACCCTTAATTAAGGATGGTAGTCGAGTTTGATTTTAGATGATACGGGTAGTGGAATTTGACTTTAAACAAGAATAAAATTGGAAATAAGTCTTACTTCTCTACAAATCAATGTATTTTTTTCTTAATGCCAAGTTGCTAACACTTTACTTAATCTATGTGAGTTTTGTTTAAGTGCTTATATATAAGAACAGAGGGAGTAGAAAACTCATGACCAATACACCATCAAGTTGAAGCTGGAGAATGAAGGAATCGTCCATACAAATTCCATCTTCCAAAATAAAAAATAGAGAACAATTAGACCTTGGGACATAATGCAGGCAGATAATCAACACAAGTGTGCAAAGGAAATGAAACCAAATTACACATGAAACGAATAGTAGATGATGGGATAAATGTCAAAGGATTTCCCAAAAGGGTCACATAGCCACAAGGTTTGAAATGGTAGAAAATAAAAGAAGCTATTATAAATATAGATGGGAAGCAAATAGCTTGACAAAGGATAACGTTGCAAAAGATTAATAGTTGCTCAAATAATCAAAGCAAAACAAATTCAACTAAATTAATGCGAGTGTGTGTATGTATGTATAGCAAGAGAAAATGATTATCAAGAAACTAACAGTGTTGGGTAATGTGGGGAGATGATCCTCTGCAGCTATGAAATCAGCTTCATCAATGTCCCCATAATGCATAGCCACAGTGCCATCAGATGGCCTCTCGGACATTATCATTCTAGTTCGGAACCTGGGAACCATGGTAACATTATTTCCTGTACAAGAAAAATGGAATGTCAGAGTCACACAAGCAATGGAAAGAATCAAATATTGCCAAGAAACAGACAGGGCAAAAATTACAACAAACCTTGAACTACACGCTCAGGCAACAAGAAACTTAAGACTCTCGTTTTGCATACGTTCATGTTCCCACCTATAAGCGATCTTGACAAAGAATTTGGCTCATCTATCAATCCCTCATTATTGGGTGCATCGGCAAGATAGGCTTCAATAAGCTGAGGTGAATATGCATTCTGCTTCTTTATGTGATAATTATCAACCTTGTTCTTCTTTAAGTTAAGTTGATGCCTGATAGAAGTACATAAGATATATGTAAAGACAGGGAAAATAGACTTCAGGAAATTAAAAAATATAAGAACCTGACTGCCATTTTGTATCAAAAGCATAACTAAACTTGTTAAAAACTAAGAAAAACATATATCTGTTAAAATTTAAACAGTATACCTCATTGTCACCATTTCAACTTTTGAGAACCTTTCAAGCATATTCTGAAGACCTTGATCAACCAGACACGAGGAGGTCCCAACTGAAGGACTATTGGCATTCAACGGGACACCAGTACCAACGCTGGCGGGAGAACCAACTCCACTCATTACTGGGGTCTTAGGAAGGGAATTAGATCTTCGTTTTGCAGCTAGTTGCGCCTGCTGTTGCCTTTGTGCAGAATCATTGGCACTAGAAGTCAAAGATGGAGTTCCAACAGCAGCAGGAACTGAGGCCATTGCTGTCTTTTCTTTCTGTGATGCTCCAGGTCCAGCAGTGACCGAAGATGGTCCAAAACTTGGTCCAACTGAACCATTGGAAAATTCACCAGATTTTGAAGATAATGGGGAGTGAGGTAATGCCCCACTAGATAAGCGAGGACTCTGTACTGATTTCCTTTTCTGAAGCTGGTCCTCTTTTTTCACCTCTCTCTCCATATGCTGACCCAGATTATTCCAGGTTGTCTGAGGGAAATTAGATCGCATATATGCATGCTGTGCCATTCTTTGCTGAAGCCGTAATTGTTGTGGATCTAAATTGCTTGTCTCCATTTCCATCTCACTTTTATTCCGGTTTATCTCTGCACCATCTAATTTTTCCATTTCAAACTGTTCTTCCTTGGCAACTAACCGCATTCCCGGCTGACTAGAAGAAAACTGCACAGATCCTGCCTCTTGATTCATACCCCCTTCAAAAACCTGCTGGGGAAATTTCTGAATACCACCACTTCCATACTGAATACCTCTAGCGATTGCTTGATGTTGTAAAAACGTATTCTGCCAATTCATATCTGATCCTTGAAGAGGTTCAACATGTGAGCCTATTTGCTGCTGCTGCATTGCATCAACAACAGTAGAAGCAGGCCTCATTCTTTTTGCAATATTGGATAACGGAGATGCTTGTCCATCTTGATTATCTCTTTTTCCCAGAAGAGAGGCACTAGAGTTTGCATTTTCAGCATATGAAATCAACACATCTTGTGCAGCAGGTGAAGCCACCGATGAATTAATAGCAGAAACTGATCCATGCTCCTGCAAGCTTCTTGGAGTTCCAACTGCCATTGGATATCTTGATTGATGGGACATCATAGAAAAGCCTGGAATCGAAGAATCTGGAATAAAATTCTTAGGTCTCATGGCCATGGCGATGCTTGGATTTAGATTTTGCATTACTGGATTTTCAAGTGTCTGCTGCACAATTGCATTAGATGCAGGGATTCCTGAATCGCCCAACCTGCTAACTGAGCTATCTTGCACTCTATCCATGCATACTTTCTTTGGATGAATTTTATTGATAAAATTAGTAGCAGCCTCTGGCAAATGCCTCAATCGCTTTCTCCGCAAATTGAGCTGCAACAAGAAGTTCAACATCATTAAGATGTATCACATACAATAATTTCATCAAGGAACAGACTAGCTTGTTTGTACCGTGGTTGGAAGTGGACTTTCACACAGTCGTTCTAACTTTGGTGTAGGATCTAGATGAAGTTTTGGTTGTAATGCTTTGACTATCTTCGATTCGACTTCCTATTATCAATATGGACATAGATAAGTGATCAATTAAGATGAAATGAAAAAAATTATAGTAACTAGTTATTCATGAAGGATAGTTCATACTCACCATTAGATCACCATATGTCCAAGACTTGTCAGTAATTGATGGAATGTCCTTCACAATATTTTCCAATGACATCTTGAGGCATACTTTATTAACAGTAGGTGAACTTTCCGTTGTCACAACACCAGCCCCCTTTTCAGAAGAGCAATTGCGATAATCACGCACCTGGAGAATTACATAACAATCAACACAAAGCTCAACTTTATAAACAGCATGCATCAGTTGAAATTAAATGTTGATAAATTATGTAAAATGCTAAGAAGCAATTAGCGGGGAAAAATGGGTAAAATGCACAAACCATCTCTGATGTTTCACGAAATAGCACTAAACACCAAACTTAGTGAAAATAAGCAGAGTCCACACCATCAGGTTCAACGAATGTTAATGGTGCAGGAATATTCCGTTAGAATAAGCTTTTTCTAGTTTCATGTTTTGCATTAAAAAAAAACGGTTGAGTTAAAACCTGATTTTTTTTTTTTTTTCAGATCCTGTGTTATGGTGATACAAGGCCTGAATATGCTGTATTATATGAATCATAATGTAACATAAAATAGTCATATTTACTTTTTATTTTCTAGTACGAAAAAATATATATAATTTTTTTTATTTAATACTCATGTATTAATATTAAAGCAAATAGGAGTAACACTAAATAATCATAATACTGTAGCTTCTTTCTGATTTCTTTGTGGCTTTCAGTTCTCACCTTCTGTAAATTGCAAATGAGAAAGAACAATCTCTAAATATTCTGCTATTTCCCCCAACGATCGATTATAAATTTATAACAAAGAAAAAATTAATAGAAAGAGAATTAACTATGGTTAAAAAAACATATTCTAACATAATATTCCCACACCATTAGTGTCCATTGAATCCAATGGTGTGAATTGCTCATTTTCTCAAAGTTTGGTGTTTAGCGCTATTTTATGAAACCTCAAGGATAGATTTGTGCATTTTACCCGAAAAAAATGGAAACAGTGCAAATGGCATATAAGAATCCTTCCACAATCAAAAGAAGGAAAAAAAAATGACATAAGAACTCCAACAAAGAGTATTAATTACTGAAACTCCTCTATGAATAGTAAACATGCAACTGAAACTAGAGCCAAGAAGAAAACATATATACCCTTGAATAGTTTTTCATGAGAAAACAAATTGAAATTTAAGCATTCCTTCAAAAGCAAAGCATACCAAAAACAAATAAGGCGGCTCACCTCACATATAACTGCTCCATCAATGTATTTGGCAGGTATGTCATCCAGAATATCCCCAGGCAAGTGACCTGACTCAATGGCCTCCAAGTATATAATATCAAGAAAAAGGAAGGTAAGTGTGTGAAATGCATAATGTAAGTATGGAAACTACAAATGATAACAAAAGCAAGAAAGATTGATGCTATCCTAGGAAAGGGCCTATTGCTAATCCTAATTCTATTCCTACAATTCAGGTACACAGTATAAAGAAGGTGGAATAAATGGCTCATATCTAGCAGCAGTCAACCGAAATAATAAATCTCAATTATGCCATAATTTATGCATTAATTGAATCAAGCCAACAGTCTTGAAAGCTTAGTAGGAGACCTTTTCTACCCGCATAGAGCAATGCTTAGTATAAAATGTCCCACTCAGTGACTATAATGCTTTTGAAGTTTGAACATAAGTAAAACTGAAAGAACAAGAAAATTATTGAATTCCAAGAGAATTACCAAGAAAAGGCTGTCAGATGACCTATCATATGGGTGTAATAACTTCGGAAAATTTGACTGATTTGTCACTTCATTCTGAAAATTCGTAAAAGCATACAAGGTTGAGCTCAAAGATTTTTTATTCTAGGTAATTTCTTCAACTTAAGAAATATATCAAATGTCCTTCTAAACAAACCTCCGAGTATTTTCCAATAGAATAGCCATCTGGGAACAGGTTCAACGTGAAAGAAGCTTCCCTCTCTGTCAGAACAAACACGCACTATAACACTCAGGATTTATACACAACTACAAATGTTAGGTGGCCAATATACTTTGAGGACTGACCTGCTAATGCGAGAGTTTCAGATGAATTAGATGAATTGTGCATCCGAGCAATGTTTTCACCCGCCTCAACAAGATCACTCTGTATAAAAGGGATACACAAGGCAATCAAGAAAGCAACTTAAATACCAAAATACTGAACAATGCCTACTGCTTGCATTGATACTTCTTCAGTTGAACTTAGTCAAATTACCACCAATTGCAATATAATACCAAGATTAACTAGACACTCATTCTTTGTACATGAAAAGAGCAAGCTACCAGCACCAATCTAATATTATTATTAGCCTAGTCCTCTTCTCAGATCCTGTCCTCAAAATTGGAAATCACAAATCATAAAAATATATATTAGCTGTATACTTCAATTTGTCATTTACAGATCCAACCAACTGATGCAATTCATTTTTTTTTTCCACATTATAATTTGAGATGTAGAGAAGGGTTCATTTTCTCATCGA
Organism: Cyamopsis tetragonoloba; assembly: GCA_037177725.1. NCBI lineage: Eukaryota > Viridiplantae > Streptophyta > Magnoliopsida > Fabales > Fabaceae > Cyamopsis > Cyamopsis tetragonoloba. The sequence continues at coordinate 49,846,883 of CM074124.1, forward strand.
ACAACGATTTCCACATGACATCTAGCCTCCTCCCCATAAGTTTCCTAGCGCAACTAGCATCTCTTCAGTACTTCTGAGTGTTACAATTTTAGTGAAACAGAAAATAACAATGAAGAAAGCTTCAGCAATTTTAATAATGAATACCAACGATTAAAATTACGCATACCCACACTATTTTCTATTTTACTTGAAGATTAGGAGGAAAAAAAGCTTTCTCCTCCGCCAACAGAAAAAAGAGGGACCTCAACGGGACATCATGCACGTAACAGTAAAATATAAAACTTCCGAAATCAACAAGCATGAACCAGAATTCAATTTACGATTCAATCAGGAATTGCACATTGCTCATTTTACCTTGGGGACTCGGGAAGTGGACTTAGAATTCTCAGATACGCCATCCTCGGTAGCTTCGGTGGGAAGGGAAAGGGGCTTGGGGTGAAACCTAGTGCCATTCTTTGACACCTTGAAGGAGACCCCCATGGGCAATGCAGAATTTTGTTCGGATTGGATAAAGAAAAACCCTAGAAATTGAACGAAAACTACGGAGAAGAGAAGAGACGCATAGAAAGTGTTTGACGATTGAAGGTTTCAGCTAATGGATGATGTTAATTGATAGAAGGAGCCAAGCAGTGTCGCAGACAAGTTCATAGATTGCACCGTTCGGCCTTCAGGTAAGCACTTCTTCGTTTTCTCCTCTCGGTATTTATGGGTCAGAAAGGGTGATGATATGTAATCTAACTTTTTACCAAGGAAAAATTATACTTTTTGTCCTATATCTTTAGAGTTGGATTCAATTTAGTCTTTTATTTTTTTTTATTTAATTTGGTCTTCTATCTGTCAACGTTGATTTACGTTAATCCTCGACATCAAAAATCCGTTAAAAACTAACGAAAGAGCATTAATAGCGTTAAAATCGGACACGTGTCGTAATCTGATTGGCCCATTAATAAAATAATAATAATAATAATATATTTTGAATGAAATAATAAATTTTAATAAAAAATAATAATAAAAAAATGAAGCTTTGATGTGATACGTAATACTAGATTACTACTTCCGTTTCTAAATAAAAATATCTCACCACGTATTCATGCGTATATTTAAAAAAATAATATAATTACATGTGTAGGTATCCAACTTTACAGAAAAAAAATTTAGTTAGACTCTTGACTTTATCTAATGTTGATTACCTAGGTTCATAACGTTAATCACTGTTTAACACCGTTAACAAAAATTTAACGTCGCACGCAGGACAAAAGTAGGGACGAATTTGAACTTTAAATAATAAATATAATAACTTATTTGAACTTTTAATATATAATATAACTTATTTGAATTTTTATTAATAAATATAGGGATTGATTTAAACGTTTGGTTCAAACACAAGACTAATTTGAATTTTAAAACCCACATTTTTTGCTTTTTTTTTTTAAAAAACGACGTGGTTTTGTTCAGCGTGGCACATTAAGTGTCACGTGAGATTTCTGTTAACAGTATTAAAACGGTAGTTAACATCATGAACCTAACTAAAAGACAAAATCAGAGACCTAAGTAAACTTTCACGAAAATTAAAGATCTATATAAACTTTTCTTATAAAGTTGAAAACAATGATGTGTTTCACTCTTAAGAAAATGGTTGATTACCTTTAGTAGCAGTAGTTGCACCATTTAAATTTCACCCTTGATTAAAGCCAAACTCTACTCTAATTTATTAATAGTATTACTTTAAAGTCATTAAACATACTAGGATTTTATTGGAAAATAATAAAATGCTTTAGGAAAAATTATTTTTCAACCTATATTGAATAGTTATATTTTGCTCTTAAAAAAGTTATTTATTATTCTTTTAACAAAGGAAAAAAATTTTTGTTCTTTAACTAAAAATTAGACATCATTTCAGAAAAGCTTCAAAATTACTTTTCACAGCTTAAAATTATCTTAAAAGTCGTTTGTGACAGTAAATATATCCAAACAAAAATTAATTATGTCTTAGTCAATCAATTTTTTTCACAGCTTATTTTCAAAATTAATTCTAACTAATTCAAACATATTCTTACTTCTTTGTCTAACGATTATATTAGTTCCTGTAGAAGTGTATATTAAGAAAACATTGACTAATATAAGCTTAACACAAAGAAATAAGAAAGAGTTAAGAAAGCCTATACTAATATTATATCAAGTTGGGCAATATAGAACTAGTATTTTTTATCACTACTTTCCATGAATCATTGCTTCTAGCAATATGAGCAGGGAGGGGTTCATTTTCTCTGCGACTGAGGGCAATACATGTGCAAACTGGGTTGCTAAAGAAGGTTCTAAGAGTACAAATCAAGTCACGATGTTGGATATGTCTTCCCTAATTGAATAAATTTATCTTACAATTTAGAGTGTTGTTGCTTCTTTCTCTGTTTCGTTCTTTCATATGTTGCAAAATAATATATATTGAAAAACCATAGGTAATAGTGAATGAAGAAATGTTACATCATTAAAAACTGATTTAGTTGGACTTTTGGTCCCTTGAGTATGATCAATGTGTGATTTTGCTTTTTTTACTTTTCTCTGGCGAATCTTGTCTCTCGATTATTTAAAAGGTGGAAATTTGTCTTTCTAAAGGACTTTATTCAAAATCTAACGATTTATATTGACACGTAATTTTGGCATTCAGGGCTTTATTCTAGTATTGTGGGTATGCTTCAAAATTTGGAAAGTTCTTTATCTTCTTTCAAGCAAACCTCAAGAAACCGATTAGTTGGATGTCCATCAGTAGGATTACTTGCAGGGAATTATTCCTTTTATTTGACTTATCTTAAGAGGGGTTTATTATTTGACTTCAAGGTTCACTCGTGTTGGGGAGCTAGACTTTTTTGTTGACAAGGAGGGGCATTTGTTGTTTTAATTGTATTGAAGCAAAAATCCTATTATCATGCTAGGGTGCAATCATGATTCTTACCTCAAAGAATAGCGAATGGTAGTGTCGAGACAAAACCCTCAAATCAGACTTGTTGTAATGATAACAAACTCGTTGCCTAAGCTATAAAAATTAAGATAATCTGAGAAGCAAATATATTTCACTGATACCAATTTGAGAAATAAGGATGATCCAATCATTAAGACATATAATGCTTAAAACCACTTAGATCTCTTCAACATAATGAAACTATACACTGTGATTATCAACAAGGATATAACTCAGATTATTAATCTGAAGGAAAACATCTTAAAAATCTCAGAGCTATACAATGACATGTGCAAAGAAAAAGCTCAGATTCATCAATACAGAGAGATGATGACTTGCTCTTCAAGAGGATCGAAGAAGAATTTGAAGTTTATCAGTTTAGCCAAAAAGGTCAAATAGACCAGACAAAACAACAAGACCATCTTAAAAACTCAAGAAGGAGATTTATGATGATTTTATCAAAGTGATTAAAAAAAGATACGATTTAGATTCGTATGCTACAAGGATTCATCTTTGGAATTTAACTTAGACATGACTTATCAAAGTGAATTTTTTACTTCAGGATAATTTTCACATGCTCTTACTCACGTGATTTGGGTGTTTTTTTGTGAAAATTATAGGTTGCTACAAACGTTAAAAATGTACCGCAAGAGTCAAAGAAAGTGAGTGTGATCCATAATAATATTTAGGTGGTGTCATGAATATGGTTTCTTGTCAAAGCAAAATCTCAACAGAAGGCTATATAGCGATTGGCATTTAAATCAAATTGTTAGTATTAATGCATTTGCATAAAATGTATTTAAGAGAATGAGGGGTTGGGTTTTTTTGTTTCATAAGAAAGTAGCATAACCGGGAATCAAACCCCATATTTATACACACATGTTCTCATACACTTACCAATTGAATTATATGACTGGGATAGGAGTTGGGTTTTGTAGTCTCAATTATAGCTTTTGCTCTATTTTTTTTTTGTGCACCTTTGGTGACCCTTTGACTTTAAATATGTATTAGATATATTTCTTCGTGAATAAAAAATGTTGAAATCCATATGTTTTTAAACTCCCATTAATTTTAAATTACAAGCAAGAATTTTAATGTTCTCCAAATGTGCAAATTATCCTAAAGTAAAAATTCACTAAGGAGGCATTTGTTTTAAGATTTGAAAATACATTTTCGGGTATCTTATTGTTAGGAATACATTCCTAGTAATGTTTATTCCCGAGCATTTTAAACAAGTTGTTTGATTTTTAATTTTTATTCCTAGGAATCTTATAAAAAAAGTTTTAATAAAATTTAAAATATATTTGATTTACAATAATGTTACATGTAATAATATGAAAATATTTTTATTGCATATAACACTATTTATTTATTTTAATAATTTAATCAATGAAAAAGTAAAAGATAACCTGTAGAAGAACAACAATGTAATGCAATTATATAGATTAAGCGTGTATATATATATATATAATGAATTAGATACATGACACTAAAAATTTAGAGAGCATTAGTTTCGGGAAATAAAAAATATTTTCAAGTATCTTATTTTTCATAATTTGTATATTTCTAAAAATGTGTATTTTTGAACATTTTATAATAGAGTATTATAATAAAATTAAGATCATAGGAATACTTTTTGAATTTTAATTGAAAAATCAAAAAAAAAATGATAGTTACAAGTAAAATATAAAATAACTACCTATATTTCCAAGAGAAAATAACTTGCTCACTTTTCACCACAGAAATAAAGATTATAGAAAATACAAAAAAAATAAAAAAACACCCCTCGGAATATTTTTCTTAAACCTTAAAACAAACATAAAAATCTCACATTCTCAAATATACATTCCCGAAAATATTTTTCTAAACCTTAAATCATACTCCCTCTAAACTTTCAGCATTGTGCAAAATATTCTATCTTTCGAAAATTAGTCCATTTCACATTATATAGGATATTTAAACTGATACCTAAAGTATCCCATCTTGAAATTCTCCAATCCACTAAAAGGAGAAAAGTACTGATTTAATTCCTTATAGGGTAATCTACATTGACCCCCATCTTTAGAGGCAATTCAAATCAGTCTCTGAAAATGAAGTCTTTTTTCATATTGGTTTCTAACATTTAAGACAACTATTCAAATAGAAACTTAGATTTGCTATTAAAAATCTAATTTAGTCCATCTCTGAAAAAATTCAATTCAGTCCAAGATCTTAATGTTGTTAATTATAAACTAACAATAAGAATTGAAGTATTTGTTCCGAAATTAGTTTAGTCTACATGCCGAAAATCGTAAACGATTGATGATAAAGGAGAATGCGAGTTAACATAGGACAAAAATCAATATGCTTCTATACACAGCGTTGAGATGAACAATAATATTCATCTATGATAGGGTTGCCCGATGTACACTGCAATGCATATGCAAGGAAAGGAGGAAAAACAAATGCAAGCAAATGGGCAAGGCGCCAAGGCGTACCATATTGATAAAATTTAGAAACTAAGTCTATTTTATGCAAGACAATTATATACAAAAAAAAGTTCTCATAAAGAACAAGGTACAAAAAAACTTCAAAAAACACGCTTAGAACAGTAGACACATGGCACTTTCATCCTCCATCTTTTCCGCGAAAAGCAAAATAATAACTGTAATTAAGAAAATGCAAGTGTTTTTTAGGATCTTTATCCTTTCAAAACTGTAGCCCCAGAAGCAGCACGCGATCAAGTTCTGCTCAAGGGGAAATAATCATTCCTCTGTAAGATCCATTTTGCAGATTGAATATTCCCTCTCGAACAATAAAAACTCCTACACATGTAAAGACGAACATTGTTAGCCACTTAGCCCTGTATTTATAAAATGACAGCAACTTTTCATCGACAACTTGCATTCACATCCCCTCCAATATTTTTCATGTGCATAGAACCCAGTGCCTCAATCACTGACATACCTAAAATGAGAAGCATGGAATTATGGATAACTAGGTGATATGGTAATGTTATTTCTAAACAATTTTTTTGCACCTTGTGATAATAAGATGAATAAAAAGACAAAACATTACAATGGGTGTATGTATCATTAACATGAAAAAATAAAATAAAAAAAATGGCAGAGTTATCCATTCTGTCTCACTCTGTTACTTTGTGCTAGGGTCACTGTTTGTCTAGTGTTTGTGAGAAAACTGAAGCCAATAAGTAAAATAATACTGGTCTGCAAGATCTCATGACTCCTCCAAAAATAGACATAAAACAGGCAATACAAAAAGGATGAAGTTTAAAGCAAGCAGATATTAATGTTTCTTTAACACAAGAAAGTATTATCTTGCCTGTAATTGCTGTTGACTAAACAAGTGAATAAAGTTAGTTTCAGGACTGCCAACCAGTTCAACAAAAGTATCATGATAATCAGGCACGATTCCTGATCCCATGAGAGAAACAGAAACCTGTAGACGAGACAAATTGCACATAATCAATCTCTGGAAATTCCAAAAAAAAGGGGCGTTTTTTCACTTTTTAAATTTCTTTGTACATAAATTCAGTTTAGAAACACTCAACTAACTAATGATGTCTAAAAGGTGGTTAATGACTAACCACTTGAATAATTAACTTCCACTTCCACGAGTGGTTAAGTGTTCTTAAACAGAAAACTTTCTTAAGAACTTCTTTTAAGTGTCCCCAGAAAAGTAGGTAAAAACATGTTAAAGCTATCTTTTGACGTACTTGCATGCAACGAAGAATGATCTCTGGGAAACAGCACCTACGACAAAGCCCTTTCACAATGTATGTTGCCGGGCACTCTAAGGTGCCATCTTTGTCAGAATACCAGGCATCTAATCGGGAGATTTCCATTGTAACTCCAGCTTGAAACCGAGGAAGCTCACCTGCGATAGGAAACAAGCTAACTTACTGGATCTTCTACAAATATGTCATACAGATTTCTCATAGTAATTGAAGCTCAACATTGTATCACCTGTCCTTATATGGAAGAAACAAATATAATAATCATCTCACACTATTTGGCTACCTCATAATTTTCTCAACGATCAACCCGTTAACCCCAAAAGGTGAGCTGTTGGGCGTTAAGCCCAAGAATGACATTATATTTATCATATTTCACTTCATTGAACATCCGTCTAGACTTTAAACAAGTAGAAAGCACAGACCCAACATAACTTCCGTTGAGATTTAATTTAGGAAGAGATAACAGCCAAGCTCCAAGTCACTTGGTCAAGATGGTTCTAACACTATGTTAAGGATTGACGCTTTCCAGAAAGTTCAGCAGAACAAGAAATGGTTTCATGTTTTAAAATATTTCAACTTCTCACGCTAGGAACGGGTGAAACATTAATAGAAAATTTAATTGGGACAAGTTCAGATGCCGCTGAGAGGAGCTCCATTAGACAATAGCAGGTGTCTGAAAAAAAAAAGTCGCAAAACCCTAACTCAACTTTAAGATAAGGACTCCATAACTAGACATCAAAAGAATGACCTTTCATCTCCTAGATAGGATGCAAGGAAACTATTTGCCTTAAAAAACACGTTTGACTGAGGATTCCTCAATTGTCTCTTGGAATATCTATGAGAAACACCCTTAAATACTGCATGGTTCTTTACATCAAATAGAAATCAATCGTGTAATCTTATATCCCAAATAAGGTGCTGAGTCATAGAAACCTCTGAAAAATCTCGTGCTCAAACCAAATGCACCAAACAGTAGATAGGTTGCGCACTATCATGAAACATTTAGGGTCAGCTTGATTTGAGAAAAAAAAAAATTGTTTCTTGTTTTCTAAATTTTGTACAGAAAAAAATAAATAAATAAATAAATCATATTTGCAGTGTTTCCTGTACAAACTCTTGAAAACAAGAAGCAAAATGAAATCAAGGTGCAGTTTTGTAATTATTTATGAAAAAATAAATCTTCTTAAAACAAACAGTCCTTAGGGCATGTTTACTTGCAATTTTTGTTTTCTGTTTCTGTTCTCTATTCTCTATTCTCTATTTTAGTTGCTATCAGTTCTTTTCAATGTTTGCTATACAAAACTCGAAAAATAGGAAAGAAAATAAAATCGAGATAGTTGTTTTTTTTGTTATTGTTCATAAGAACAGAAAATAGAAACAAGAATGGAAATGCAAAGCAAACAGATCCTTGACTTCAAATTCTACCAAAGCAACTAAGCCCGTCAACAAAATTTGGCTTGAGGAAATTGAAAGACCTAAAGAAATCATATCCCAGTGGAAAAAATCTGTGGAAAAAAATCACGAGCTCATATTGCTATATCTGCATCCAACCCTTTTTGATCTAGGCCAAACTTACAATTAATGAATATTAACTACACTAATTTCATAATATTGTTACCTTTAAAACCAGCAGCCAAAATGGTGCCAAGAATACCACCATCATTGGAATCATGTGGTCCAAGTCCATCACCAGCTATTGCTAAGCAACGGAGAACAACATCGATGCAATAACTATCCCTTGAAGATATGGAGACGTTCACCTGTAAAATATAGATCATAAGATAAACTGTAGCACATACTAACGTCTCAGGAAGGGAAGTGTAATTTACGATTTAGGCCATGTTTGGAAAAGCTTATACGCAGCTTATGAAAATAGCTTATGGGCTCCCATAAGTTGCTTTCAGCTTATTTTCATAAGCTTCATGAAGTAGCTTATCAGAATAAGCTGTTTTTAGCTTATTCAAGTATGTTTTACAATTTTTTCTATGAAAAAACTCTAATTTAAAAATAGCTTATTAGATAAGTGCTTAATTAAGTTATGCATCCAAACACACCCTTAAAGCTGAAAGCAGTCAAAACCATCTATCAAGCGAGGGGAGTGACATAACCCCATAGGTAGTGTTTGGTACACTGACATAATTTTGTTACTTTCTTGGGAATGTTTGTTGGGTAAGTTGTTTTTCATATTTGTTTATCGATTAACTTTCTCAATAATAAGAAAGGTAATTGTGCCATAAATCACCTCAGTAAGGGAAACTACATTATAAAGTATCCCAAATTTTTAGTTACACAGGAAACCTAAGAATACCCACTACCTCTTGAGGTAGGAATCCTAGAAAATAAAATCATTCACATCTTGTTAGAATATTCCACCGAATATGCTCTTTGTAAATAATATATTTGTGGAATATGCCTTTTTGTAATTATGTATAGGATATCATTCTTTTATTAGTATCCTTGTAATTAAATGTATAATCAGTATAAATAGAGACAAAAGTGTGATCAATTGACACAACAATTATTTTTAAATTTCTCTCTTCTATATGGTATCAGTAGACCAGGTTTCAACGATCCCTGCACTTCCGTTCTTTTTTTTCTGTCCGGCACTGTAGCGCTACAGTAGCTGCGCCCCTTTTTACAGACCCACTCGCTGTCGCCCGCTTCTCCGATCGCATCACCACCCATACCATCAGAAGCACCTTCCTCCGGTGAGTCCAGCGGTCCAACCAGCACCCCGAATCTCCGCCTCACGCGCCTCCACACGCCGCCTTTCTCCGGCGCGTCTGTTTCATGTGCCGCCACTGTCTGTGCGCGTGCCTCCATTTCCCGGCGTCGTTTTTCGCCGGCGTTTCACCAGAACCCTCCTTTCTGCCAGGCGCACCTACCCAGGCAGTTATTTTGCAATTTTTCACCATGTCTTCCGGTGCCTCCTCTTCCAGTGCTACTTTTTACCACGGTTCCTTTGATTCCGTGTGAGAAACTGACCGGATCTGCCACTTACAGTAGCTGGTCCGCTGCTGTCGAGTTGTGGTTTGAAGGCCAAGGTCATGAAGATCACCTCACAAAACAAGCCTCCAAGATACCCGAGGCGGATCGCCCTCGTTGGAAGCAAATTGATGCCTCTTTGTGTGCTGTTCTGTGGTTCTCTATTGATGCGAAATTACAACCTCAATATCAGGCCTTTCGTACTTGTTACGAGGTCTGGACAAAGGCTAAATGAGTCTTCTCCAACGATGTTCATCGTCTCTATAGTGTGGTTTCCAGTCTCCTTTCTCTCCAACTGGAGAACATGGATGTTCAGTCCTATCTCGGTAAGCTTGACCGCTTAATTGCTGACTTTGATTCTCTCATGCCCTTTATTAGTGATGCCACCACGCACTCTACTCAGCGTAGCAAGTTTTTCATGGTTCTTGCACTTGCCCGTCTTCCTGCTGAGCTTGATTCGGTGCGCAACCAGATCCTGTCCAGTCCTACCATTCCTACGTATGACGTGATCAGTGAACAACTCCTATGCCTATCCGTTCCTCGTGTTCTCCCCTACGTCTGCTCCTATCTCCGATCCGATGCATCTGATGCTTCTGCTCTAGTCTCCCACTCTTCACGTGGGGGGCACAGTGGGGGTCGTGGTGGTAAGAAACAGCGCCCTCGCTGTTATTACTGCGACCGCTTTGGACACATTGAGGCTGAGTGCCGCACTAAAGCTCGTGATCAGTCACGCACACCTGCAAAACATGCTCATCTTGCTTCTGGGAGCTCTCCTTCGGATGTCTCTATCTCCACCAATGACTATGAGGAGTTTGTTCGCCTCAAAGCCGCTATGCAGTCCACCTCGCCTGTCACTAGCATGACTCAGTCTGGTAATCCTGCTGCCCTAGTTGCTCCATCTTCCTCCCATGGCCCTGTTGGCCCCTAGATCTTTGATTCCGGGGCCTCCGATCACATGTCTGGTAACGTCTCTTTATTTTTTCGATTGATTTACATCGACTCTCTTTCTCCTATTACCCTTGCTGATGGTTCCCAAATGCAGGTTTGAGGGATTGGCCATTCCCAACCCCTTCGTAACCTTACCCTTAAACTTGTCCTTTATGTTCCTGGTTGTCCTTTATGTTCCTGGTTGCCCTTTTAACTTGCTTTTTGTTAGCCAACTCACCCGTTCAAAGCTTTATTCTGTTCTTTTTGATTCTGACAAAGCCTTTATACAGGATCGGCAAACCCGGCGGACGATTGGAGCAGGCCTTGAGTCTCGTGGACTATTTCTCGTTTCCACTCCTGTTGCATGTGCTGCCACTTCACATCCCTCTCTTCTCCATCCGCGGTTGGGTCACCCGAACGTTGCCAAAATGCGTCTTATGAGTCCCGGTATTTCTACACAGTCTTTAGAATGTGAGTCATGTCAGTTAGGCAAACATACTAGGATTTCCTTTCCTGATAGAGTCAATAAACGAGCTGCTTTTGCTTTAGTTCATTCCGATATTTGGGGTCCAAGTCGTGTCAATTCTACATTAGGTTTTCATTATTTTGTTACGTTCATTGATGATTATTCAAGATGTACTTGGATATTTTTAATGAAACGTCGTTCCGAAGTTTTTGCCATCTTTCAAAACTTTGCTTCTGAAATCAAAAATCATTTTGGGTCTTCTATTAAAACCTTACGAACTGATAATGCACTTGAGTATTTGTCTACTTCTTTTCGAAATTACCTGACCTCACAGGGAATACTCCATCAAACCTCATGTGCTCATACTCCCCAACAAAATGGGGTTGCTGAACGCAAAAACCGTCACTTGGTCGAGACAGCCCGAACGTTGATGCTACATCACAATGTTCCCTCCCATTTCTGGGGTGACGCTCTTCTTACAGCCTGCTACTTAATCAATCGCATGCCATCCTCAGTTCTCCAAAATCAGGTTCCTTACTCCATTTAATTACCTAATCAACCCTTGTATCCTGTCCCCACTCGTGTTTTTGGGTGTACCTGTTTTGTTCATGACTTCACCCCAGGGAAGGACAAACTCTATGCCAAGTCTCTCAAATGTATCTTCCTTGGGTATTCACGCTCACAGAAAGGTTACAGTTGCTATTCTCCACACCTTCGACGATACCTTGTCTGTGCTGATGTCACCTTCTTCGAGTCTACCCCGTACTATGCTCCTGCTACTTCACCGGACATTCCACCTGTTTCCTCAGCACCGGTGAGTCCTCCTGGCTTGCTTCCACTAGTTTGTGCAGCACCGGTACCTCCTCCGGCTTCTCCTCCATCGGTTAACCCAGACCCAGCTATTCCTCCAGCTCCATTGCTAACGTACCGCCGTCGCACCGCAGTGCCCCCTGTTCCCTCAAATAGTCCTCTAGACTCATCTTCTGCTCCCATTGTACATCCAGACACGCCACCTGAGCTTGACCTTCCCATAGCTCTTGCAAAGATATTCGTTCTACACGTCCTAATCCCAACTATACATGTGCTTTAAACTATTCTTCTTTATCACCCTCCTATTTCTCCTTTGTGTCTTCTTTAGATTCTGTGTCTATACCTAGGACCACAGGTGAAGCTATGATTGATCCAGGTTGGCGGCAGGCGATGTTGGACGAAATGGCTGCTTTACAGGCGAATGGAACTTGGGAGCTGGTTCCTTTACCTCCCGGCAAGACCACGGTTGGTTGTCGATGGGTGTATACAGTTAAAGTTGGTCCTGACGGCCGTGTTGATCGGTTGAAAGCTCGTTTGGTCTTGATTATAGTGACACCTTCTCTCCGGTGGCCAAGATGGCCTCTGTCCGCCTCTTTCTTGCCTTGGCAGCCATTTATCATTGGCCTCTTCATCAGTTGGACATCAAAAATGCCTTTCTGAATGGTAACTTGCAGGAGGAAGTCTACATGTCTCAGCCGCCTAGATTCACCACTCCTCGTGGTCGAAATCTTGTCTGCCGGTTGCGCCGTTCCATCTATGGCTTGAAGCAATCTCCTCGTGCTTGGTTTGGCCGTTTCAGCTCGGTCCTTCTACGCTTCGGCATGACTCGGTGTGCCGTTGATCACTCTGTCTTTTTCATTCACTATCCCAACGGCAGATGCATCTTTCTGGTTGTCTATGTTGATGATATTGTTATCACCGGAAACGATGCCCCAGGCATCCAGAGACTTAAAGACCATCTCTCTCGTCAGACAAAGGATTTAGGTCCTTTTAAGTATTTCTTGGGCATTGAGGTTGCACGTTCCTCCACTGGCATTGCCGTCAATCAGCGGAAGTATGCTCTTGATATCCTGTCCGACTCGGGCATGATTGATTGTCGTCCTTGTGATACCCCTATGGATCCCAATGTCAAACTCCTTCCGGGTCACGGAGAGCCTTTGAAAGACCCGGAACGATATCGACGATTGGTAGGCAGACTCAACTATTTGACTATCACACGGCCAAACATTTCTTTTCCTGTTAGTGTGGTCAGTCAATTTCTGAATGCCCCTTGTGACAGTCATTGGGATGCCGTTATTCGCATCCTTCGGTACATCAAACGTGCTCCTGGTCGTGGATTAATTTATGCAGATAGAGGCAATGCCAAGGTCGTTTGTTATTCCGACGCTGATTGGGCAGGATCACCATCGGATCGGCGTTGCACGTCTGGATATTGTGTTCTTATTGGGGGCAACCTTATTTCTTGGAGGAGTAAGAAGCAACACGTCGTTGCTAGGTCTAGCGCGGAAGCTGAATACCGTGCTATGGCAGCAGCTGCCTGTGAACTTACCTGGTTGCGATATCTTCTTCAACAGTTAAGGCTAGGAGATACTAGAGGCACCAAGCTCATTTGTGACAATAAAGCTGCTATGCACATTGCTTCCAATCCTGTGTTTCATGAGAGGACCAAACACATAGAGATTGATTGTCACTTCATTTGAGAGAAGATTATTTCTGGAGAGATCACTACTGACTTTGTCAAGTCTAAAGATCAGTTGACTGACATGCTCACCAAATCCCTCTGAGGCACACGAATTGATTACATCTGTAACAAGCTTGGATCATATGACTTATATGCTCCAGCTTGAGGGGGAGTGTTAGAATATTCCACCGAATATGCTCTTTGTAAATAATATATTTGTGGAATATGCCTTTTTATAATTATGTATAGGATATCATTCTTTTATTAGTATCCTTGTAATTAAATGTATAATCAGTATAAATAGAGACAAAAGTGTGATCAATTGACACAAAAATTATTTTTAAATTTCTCTCTTCTATACATCTTTTATTCCCATGAAACTCAGCTGGGAATTTTTAAGTCAGTTTCCCCAAAAAAAATCCCTAGATCAAACACTACCTTAAATTAATCTTTAAGCCTTTGTTCAATTTGAAATATTTTCAATAGTTTCATCTAGTTAAAAAACTATAAATAGATCTACATTAATTTCAACAAAAAGTAAAGGGTCACGATATAGACCGAACAATAGACTGATATCAAGGACCACTTTGAAAGAGATTCAAAAATTATAAGTAGATCCCTATAGATTCCCCAAAAAACAAACAGATGAGTCCCTATATGAACCAAACAATAGACTAGAATCCAGGAACACCGGGAGATAGGCTCATTATGGTTTTCAAATTATATAGGGGCCTATTTAAAAATTCCAAGAAAGTATAGGAACTTGTAGATTGATTTATCTCTTCATGTATAGGATTAAAATTTAGAAATAGCTTCAAAAGCAGTTAACAAACATTATTAGCAATTTACATCACAAGCATGAAATTAGATGGACATCAACAAATAGACTTGTTGGAAATCCCACATCGGCTAGTGATATGGCCATCATTGAGTTTATAAGGGTATGACAATCCTCATCCTACAAGCTAACTTTGGGATTGAATTAGGCTCAAACTCAAATTGTAAGATGATATCAGAGTCTATCTTAGATCCGTTATTGGCCCCCCATGTTGGGTGTGTTGTTAGTCCCATGTTGTTTGGGTCACACGTGTTTGTCCACGCTCCAGCTGTGTAGTTCCAAACGTGAGGGGGTGTGTTGCAAGTCTCATATCGACTAGTAATATGGCCATCATTGAGTTTAATAAGAGTATGACAATCTTCATCCTACAAGCTAGCTTTTAGGAGTGAGTTAGGCCCAAAGTCAAATTGTAAGAAGACTAAACATCATTGAAGTTGACCTTCTACCACAATTCAACAAGAATGAATAGTCGAAATAAATATATAAGCATATTTGCGGGATTAATCTGTCAATTGGTAGAAGATACATACCATTAGTTGTCGATTTAAGACAACCTCATCACCAGCTGAAGAGTAAAGTGCACTAATCAATGTAGTGCATACAGTAGCATCTGGACATAAACACTCTCCGGATGGCAAGCAAAGCATTGCAGTTGCATGAAGTTCAAGGAAAACAGGTTCAGCTGATTTATATATATTATCAACAGAAGCCAACCATGGTGTTTCTTTTCCTGCATAAGCAGAATCTCAAATAAGTCAATAGCTAAAATGCAATGTACTCATTTGAAAAACAGAAACAAGTTTTACGTGGACCATTTCAGCACAGCACTGTTTGTGTAAGGTTGTCAACTAAACTCACTTTCTAGCAGCGAAAGAGATGCATTCAGTGTTTCCTTGGCTGCTGAAATGGCCCTTTCTTTTTCCTCTAGTGACAGTTCAGAGAAAGGAACTTCAGCATTTTCCAATTCAATTTTGAGCCAATTGCGGTAGGTTGCATCACAGGAGTAATACTCACGCTAGTTAAATGCAGGGTGAAAATAACGTTAAGTACTATTGTCATACTAGAGCTGATGTAATTAAGATATTAAGAATATAATAAACAAATTGGGTAAGCATAATTCAGCATACCCAGTCTTGGAACTCCCTAAGATCCTCAAAAACGTTATAATCCTCAGAGGTCTCAAGAGTTTCTGAAAGCTGTTTCAAGGGTTCAGCAAGAAAACCTAGTACTGTGTGAGCGCCTACAGGCATTGCCGGTACTCTCCACATAGAAATTAAAGCAAACTCCCTGAATAGTATGTTGCTACAAGAAGGGGGAAAGGGTTAGAATTCAGAATGAGAACCAAAATTAAACTGCAAGATAAAAAATGCAGGAATAGATTATTCATTATGTAATGTAAAAAGTATGCGCAGAAAGGAAATCAGGACTGGAAGATCAAGTTCTTCTAAAATCCTAGGAAATTCAAATATTCGTATTTTCCCACAACGTGTAATCAAAAGTCAAATATAAAATGAGAATAGGCAGTCAATACCAACAACATATGGCAAACATTTATACAATCATTAGGGGTGAAAGCTAAAACACCACTCCAAGGTTTCACCACTTTCATTAATATAGCTTCCCAAGCAGAGTTTATCAGAAAACCCAATATGATGTGTTGTATAATATGATGCATTACTTACCTATGTACCAGAGCTCGGAGAAGAAGTTTTCTACTAACATCTTTAACATTAGTAACTGTCGATGGTGGTGTGAAGCAAAGCCATTGGATGACTTTAGCTTTTTGAAGACTTTGTAGTCTGTGCTGTTCTGCAACATCTGACAGGTTATCGTATTTGCCAACCTTGATCTCTCGAGATCTCAACAAAATTCTGTTAAAAATATATTCCTTATGAAATGCAAAAGCTACTTATGCATATGAAAATTTTTCAGGCAAAAATTTGACAGATACTAAAAGAAAGCCTACCTACCTCTCAATGATGTCTTCAAAACTACCTTTAGAATCATCTACCGAAGAAAATGGCAAATATTCCATAGCAGAAAGAAATACCTTGTATTTCACACGTACACTGTATAATTAGAGAAACATAGGAGTTAGCTAGGTATCCAAAATGGAAATACAGAAAAGAATGATTTTATTGCTTGACTGAATATGAACAGAACAAGGAGAAAGATTTCTCCACCAGGGGATTCCCCTTTCACAAATGAGCACTCGCCCAGTTGAGTTCTCTCAAAAGACCATTCCCTGAACACATACCCATACTTTCCCTTATTCATTTATCTAACTAACCAGCTGTCCTTCCTTTTAATCTTCAAAGTAGTCGTCCTAAGAGGATTACAGACTTAGATGGATAGACATCTTATAACTGTAAAATAAGTATGGTGTTTGGTGCATTTGGATGGAGCATAATGTCATAATTCATTCACTCAGCACTTTATTGGCTCACAGCTCACCCCATTTACGGCACAGGCTTGTTTTTGTAGCCTTCTGTTCTTTGGGTTTCAAATCATGGCCTTATTTTAAGTGGTTTCATGTAGTCATCATCAAATGTAACTGCTTTTAGGTTTTTGAATGCTCTTCATTGTGTGTTGCCTTTTTGGATTTAGAAAGATTTCTCATCCTCAGTCTTTGTATTCCTTTTCCTTCTTAATGAAGCCTTTATCTTCAAATTTTAAAACATAAGTATGCTGATACTTCATTTCTTCCAGGATAAAATGACATCAAAGCATGGTGTAACTGTCAACTTCAATGTTAAATACACATTCGCATGATCCTCTGATGGGATATCAATTTACTTTGCAGCAAATAACAAAATAGTAGATAAACCATTGGTTATAGATATGATCCGCTTGAGAGAAACACCACCAAACATACAAGAAAAAGAGATAAAAAATCAATAAAAAAAAGTAATCAGACATTTATATTCTCAATCAGGAAAAAAAGATAGGTGAAACCATTAAGAAGGATCTAGAGACTAGAGGTCAACAACTGGTTATAGATACAATTGATGATTTGTTCTACGTAGTCTTCACCGTTGCATTATAAGACATGGTGCACCATTATTGCCAAAGAAGAAAGAGGAGGGGGGGTAGCCAAAAGGAAAGAATCAAGGATACCTGCTGTGCAGCCTAAGTTCCATCATGTGCACAAAGAGGTCAATGCAACGGTGACGTGCAAGCTGAGAAGCATATATGCCCACCAACTCCTCATGCTCCTTTGAAAAGAGAAAAAGGGCATACCTAATGTTCATCCAATATAATCAACGAATAAGTGAAGCATCTACACAAATTTATTCAGCTCCCATCAAATAATGAAAATTATGCTAACACTGTTCCTGACTAGAAAGTTATACAATAAGCATGAAAGCTTACGCAATCTTCAAAGGACAGAGTGACCATCATTAACTTATATGCCAAGTTCTTTCACTATTTTCTCTCTAATAATATTATTCAGGAAAAGAAGAATGAAAAACTTCAAATTAAATTACTTACATGTGCAAAATATTATCACCAACACTCAGAATCTTGTCCCCGAAGGTATCCTTCATTTCCTCAGCAAGTAAATATCTAAGCACGAGAACTAGATGCGCACCAAATCGAATCATTTGAGGATCTCCAAGAGGCCTGTGAGGAAGCACAAAGGATTTTGGTCAACTGCTTCCCAAGCTCTTCCAAAAGGAAACCAGAAACCAGGTTAGTTTTATTGAGAATCCACTGAGATACGCTGCTGCCATTCACTGATATTATAGGGATATCAGCGTTGGGGAAAGTCTGTACAACTATACCTTCTCCCACTGTCTAAAACGGAAAGAAAGAAATACACAACATCTCAGCAAAGGTCCAATAGCCTCCCTTACAAGACGCTACCCAATTATTTCTTCTCTCCTCCTTTCCCTTTTTCACTAATTTTCTACACAAATCCATCCGTTCCTTCCTTTGCCGTCCAACCCACCAGCCACGTGTGGGGTGGTTGCAGCATTAATCCCCTCGAGAGTCCTGACCATTATTTACCTCATCCTTGTGATGCACCCTCAAGTGCACAGGTTTGTGTCAAGTAATAAAAAAGAACGCCTCCACGGGAACTATGGGATAGATATAAAAAAGAATCCCCTGATTTCCTTTCTATCTCTTTATAGACACTTGAAATTGTATGAGATCTATCAACCTCTCCATCATATTAAGTCTCATTTGAAAAACACAATGTTAAGTAAAGAAAATAATTGGTACATTATATTTTACTCACAAACTAAATTCCATAATGCAATAACTTCAACAACGTCTGAAGTAACCAGCTAACTGCCCTTGTCTATTTTCAAGGGAAGATATACTATTAGCAAAGCTCCTACAATTTCCTATAGTAAATTAGAATCAGATGATTTTTCCCATATATAGCTTACTACAAACACCAACGTTTTGGAAAATTAAAAATTTGTCACCTCTTTTACAGTGGATTTTTTTTCTGGACCTCCCTCAGTATGAAGCCCATGGTTTGTTAACTCGAATACATATCCTAGAGATTGGAGGTTTTTGCAGTATTGGTTTTGAATTTGAAGAAGTATTTTCATTCATTTATTTTTTCAAAGAAAAATCCGTAACTTAGAAATGAAGAGTAAGAAGATGGAGGATAATATACTGAAATAAAGCAAAACAATACAACAAATCATCCAAATTATAGGTATATTTAACAAAGATAGCAACTCCTGGTAAAACCTGGCCTGAAGGAAAGGGAAAAAAAGAATTCACCTCATACTCCAATGAAATGCACCAAACAACTGAAAAGACAGCACATATTTAACATAACCTATCTCCTTGCTACTATTAAAAATATTTCTGTCTCCCCTTCCTTTTCTTTTTTGATGAAATTCCCTTTCTGAAGTTATATCTTTTTTACACTTGAATAGTTTTCTCCTAAACAACATACTTATCTTCTATATGTTGCACTTAGTCTAGAATCTTGATAAAATTTCTTTAGACTATAACATCATGTATCATGAAGTAGTGGTAGCAAAGAAGAATCATGTATACAAAGGAGTGGCGATTTTTTCCATTTTCTTCCTCTTTCCATTTTCTAATTTTGTTCTTTGTTAATTCTTAGAGTTCTTGACCTATTTTTAAGTCTAGATCCACAATTTGGAGCTTAATTCTTCAATTGATTGTTGATGTGCACAAGAATCTATGGAAATTGAAGAATTATTCTAATCAACTTCAAAGTCTAAGAGAAATATTATACGTTACTTAATACTATCTCCGGGCCTTTTATAAGAAACATAGGACTAATTTCATCAAGACCAATAAACACAATAAATGATGTTAATTTTAATTAATATCGCAAAATTGAATTTTATTCTTAACATGTTCATACAACTAATGAATCCACTTGCACGAGAAATGTAAGTGCTCATAGAAAATTAAGGGTAGGAAAGGAAATTAGGAAAATCACTTTTTCTCAGCAATTATAAAAGCTATAAATATAAATTGTACTATGTTTCTTATAATTAGGTCCAAGTGAAAATTTCTTTTTGTTCCTTAAAAATAGGACCAGATGTAGTATTATATCAAGAAATAGCCAAAAAAATAACTACTAAGAAAATATATCTAAATGTGGCTGCATAGGTTCCCATTTAGATAGCAATAGGAATGAACTTCTAAAGTGTGTATTATAAGAAGATATTTTTACCAGGTTCATCCAAAAACAAAAAATTGCGAGTACAGGAAAGAGCAGTAACAACACTTACCTAAATACATTTTGGTCATCTTCCGAAGGTGCTATCCATGACCATACAAGCTCCAGTACACGCGGTATGTCACCTAGCATTAACATCATCTGTCAACCAATGTAAAGGTTAGGGCATCAGTAAACAAAAATATAGGAAGATTAAGAGGATAAAAATTATTTTATACCCCCTCCGTCCCCAATGTAGTTGCACCATTGAGTTTTTGTTTTCTTTCATTAGTTAAAAAAAATATTTAATCCATACATATATGTATATACACACACACACATACACACAAAAACTAAAGATTACATCCTTTGAGTAAAAGGTTCTCTGTGTTCCCATCATCTGCTACAGGTTTATCAAAGATTTGGAAATTGTAAAAAAAAAAAGGCCAACCTTTCCTTTCCTTTTTCGAGATACTTGAAATGCTATAAAATGTTTGAATAAAAAAACTTTTAAAATTTTTTTAAAAAAAATAACTCCGATGAAGCGAATGTATATATATACACACACATATACAAAACCTGAATTTGTCGCTGTTGTTCCTTGCATTGTCTGGTAACAGTTTCATGTACCATTTCCCTAAAAACAAAATGAAACATATTGTAAGTCAACATAATGAAGACAAAAAATATGATAGCAATTATACAGCCTACCCTGAATGAAGCTTTTGAAGTAGAGATGAAAGTTGTCGTGGTTGCTGATTCAAAACTTGCATTGGCCAATTTTCAGGTCCATTTGAAGGCTCAATGGAACCATTAACATGTCCAGGACTTCCATCTATTACATCTCCAAAAGTTCTAAGCTGATCAGCTCCCCCTGGCAGTGAACGACTAACTTCCAAGTCTACCTGCATATCTAGCCAAGACTTCGCCATTGCCCAGCATGCTGACTGCAAATGTTAAGTGTAAACTATAAATCAGGTTTCCAATAATGACATCTGTATGGCAATAAATTAGAAACACAAGATGATAGTTCCACTGACTTTTAAGGGCGTGAAAAAAGTTTGAATTTAACTACTACGCTTAAATAGGCTTAAATACCTCTCACCTAAACAATCAGTTAAATTGCTTGTTTTCAGTTGCCTCTTTGCAGTTTGCACAACAAGATGTGTCCAAAAGGAATTTTTAAGGATATACGCATGAGTAAACGAAAGCTTTTGCAATTAATAAAATTAAAAAATAATAATAATGGACCTCCCAGTCTGTGCAGAGTGGAAGCATCCGTTTTAGGTTGCTACATTGGGCTGCATACACAGCTGCTTCACATTTCCCACCTAGTTCTGCAATTTTCTGCAAAATAAAAGTGCAAATAAGAGGTTTCATTAATTACAAATCAAAAATAGTTTAGAAAAGGATGTTACAATGAAACAATCGCATCAGCTAGTAAAAAAGTCAAAATAATTAAAATTCAAAAGTAGGGGGAAAAACTGATTAAAAATTGGAGGGAAGCATCTCAAAGATTTATCAGAAGGAAATTTTATCACACAAACAAGGTTGTACACTATAAATGTTCTGAAGAAGAGGCTATTCAGAGATATGCATGCTTTCTGAGAAACATCTGTGTCCTAACATAACATGTTCCATTTCCATTTAAAAAAACTTTAAAATTGAAAATTGAAGAGGGAGGTGTTTGTAAAAAACAGGTAAACATTAATAAAACAACATGAAGAGAATAGTTCAATCAGTGTTAACATACAACAGTACCTCTGATGCACAATATGAAGCCCATTTCCAAAGATGCCACTGATGACCAATGCCAGTTTCAAATTCAACGGCTTGCAAAGTTCTATTTTTTCCATTCTTCACCAGAGCTTCAACTGAAGGAAACTGGTTCAAACCTCCAAATGGGCAGAGAGAGGAAGCTCTCCATGGCTGCCAAAATATTAAGGTATTAATAGAAGGAAGCATAGACCAATGAAGTCCATCAACTTATCATGTACACAGCTATGTTCACCTGTCCAGCAGACCGGCAAAGTCCACATGCTTCATCTAGTCTTCCAGCCTTTAAAAGAGTCCACACATCTTCTAGAAGAGATTCATCTTGTTTCTGTATTCAGAAAACAAAAACAAGTCACTGACACAGTGACACTCTAGATTATATTTAGGACAAGGAGTGTGCATGCACACTCATTCATCTATTTCATCATTGACAACTATCAGGAAATTACATCTAGAAGCAAGTGCAGGCTCCTAAAAGCTATCATGAATCATCCAAGTTTAAGTGTTGATAGGTAACAGGCTTTCTAATCAGCATCTAATATCGGTAAAAGCTTATCCAAAAAAATCCAAAAAATTCACTGAAAGGCACCCATGTCAAAAACTGAGTAGCACACCATAATGAGCTCACCTTCAAATCACCCCCAAAAACTTCATTAGTTAATATAAAATTTAAAAAGCTAGATATGCACACATTTAAATTCAACAGACATCTATCCACTATCAAGAAATTTGAATCCTAATGTGTTAACAATCTATGTAAAATATTCATTAATATAGCTCGAAGCCATGTGAGTGCAGTTTCGCTTATTAAAATATCCATTTATATAGATCATTGCCACAAACAAGTGATAGCTGTGAAAGAATTGCAATGCAATGAAGTGTAAAATACTTTGTCATCAGGCAAAAGATTTGCATTTTCACGAGTTGGAGCATCAAAGTCCAGGTGATGAACAACTTTCATGTCAGAAGCTCCTTTCTTTAGGTAACGTTGAGTATGATGCCAAACACCACAGCTGGGGAGATAACTACCAACATGAGATCCACGCACCTACATAAATGTAGGAGGGAACTGAAACAGTTAACATTCAACCATAAAAGAACATCGATGCAGGTAAGGCAAAACAGAATAAACTGTGAAATGGGGCTATTATCAGTTTCACTCAAGACAAAATATGCACCCTTTCTTGTCATTTATTTCTGAAAAGACCAAAACTAAATTTGCAAATGATACTCCGATATTTAAAGGTTGGCTGGCAGTACTACAGTACTATGCAATCTGCATATGTTAAAAGAAATTCCAAGTATTCAGTTAAGTTACTAACCACCACAGTGAATCAAGTGTATTTTCTACAGTTTATTTATTGCATACCTAACCAAAGCAAAAAGTAAAATAAAAAATCCAATCTTATACTCAATGTAAAATCATTTTAAAAAAAGTAATTTTCTTATGTTGCGAATTTTCTAATTTAATTCAGAATAATGAACATAATCATTAACCTCACCAACATCATTTCTACACACTTGTTTTTCTATGCAAATACAGGGAAGCATGTTTTTATACACACTTGTTTTTCTCTGGTGCAGTTGGTTGGATTGGAATGCTTGCATTTTCAAAGGCTGTTCGTTGCCCTCGATTGAGCAAATGTTTTTTTATAAGCAAAGTGACTGGGAACCTGGCAGCATTCTTTTTTCTTTTTTTCACCATAGTTGTACTTCCTTGTTAACTTTCTTATAATGTGTAATTAAAATTTATCAAAGACAGCTCCTACAGCCTTTAACGTGATTGAATTTATAATCGCATCATATAAAAAGTATCGTGGTAGTTGTGATTAAATCAAATAGCCATGGAAAAGACCACCACCGGAAGCCCCACCAATCCACCATGCTATGGATGATCTAAACTCAAACAGGATTACCTCATTTGGGAAATACTCATGGTCTTATATCAAAAAAAAAAAAAAAAAAATCCATGTAGAAAATATAGCAATGATCACCTTTGCTTCCAGATCAAGTGTTTTCGAAGCTAAACCTTCTAACCACTGGACAATCCGAAGGCATAATTGAGCTGTATGATCCTCCGCAACGAACTCACAAGCCACAACATGTGATGTTTCTGACACCTGTGAATAGATTTCAATAAGTCATTAAAAGGATACAGCGAGAGCAAGATTATGTGGTCACTTAAAGCAGCATCACACACATATTACCAGTATTTGCTCTTTAGACAGTTCTTCAGTCGCTGGGAAAAAAAAAGAAAAAAAAAAAAACAACTGTCAGAGAAAAAAGCTAAAAAATAATATATATGAGTATCCCCAAAAAATCTAGAGAGAACAGATCAATCAAGTGTGAGAAGATGGACTTAAGCTATAAAGCCACTCCATTTCATGTCACTCCTTCAATGATTCAGGGTTACATTTAAGGTACTCCCCGCAAGTTATGGAGGACTGGTGCTGACTAAGGTTTAACCTTTCATAGCAGGTTAAACAAGTAATAAAATTTTTTTTTGTAACTTTGCGTTGAAGTCCTCATAATATTTGAATATTCTTTTTTACCATGTGATTGTTCAGGACAGCTCATACAAGTCATTGTCAGAGTAGGTGAAGCTGCTAGATGCTTGGTTTGCAAAACCACCCCTGTACGGCTGTACACTCGGTTTATTTTTTGCAGGGAACGCAAGTTCAAAATTTTTTCTTTCAACGATATCAAAAGCAAGTATTTTTAACACAGTTGAATTCAGAAATACATGTTTTCACTGTACAATTTCGATTGCGGTAGCTGCTGTTCTTTTTTTTCACCTCCTCTCTAATTTTTTTTTCTAGCAATTGGTTAAAAGAAATCGCATCCCAACTCTTGAATTGGTACCCAAATCAAAACCCAAAGAGGAAGCGAATAGGACCACAGGCTAGCGATAACGTCAACGAATCGGGGTGAGAGTGGAATATGGTGAAGAGGAAGAGAAGAGGAAGGCAATGGGAGAGGCCAATGAAACAAAAAAATGCAGGTGACCAGAAAGATGAAGAAAACTCTACAAGAATAAGAGGAGTAATGTCCTGAGAAAAAAGATTGATTGGTGATGAAGGGTGAGTGTATGTCTTGATAAAGTGGCAGGCTGGTGCAGCATTTGGAACCACCGCCGGGAAGGCACCGCGGATATGTCGTTGTCACCATCAGGAAGGCACGGTGAGTGTATGTCTCAACATACAAGTTAAAACTCATTTCTCAAGATTGAGATTGTTGGATATGTCCAGGTACATAGTTGTCCACATACATAGATTTCAAAATACACAGTCATCATTGTAATTAATTGTAATGGATCCCATAATTAGTGTAATAGTATTAGAAATATATGTTTTGGGTGGTCTTATGACAACATTTTCACACATTTCTCTTCGTTTAATATGGTATCCAAGCCTGGTTTTGATCTCTATTTTTTCAATGTTTTTGTCAGCTGCCACTGTTCACATGAACAGTACCTGAAACTGCCAAATAGTCTCCATCGCCGTCAGGAGTACAAACTCAATTTGGAGCAACTATCAAAAATTTGTGAAGTGATCATGCACATGAGTACTTGTCTGCATCTTTTCAGGCATTTTTTACCTCACTAGGCATCCTTCACCAATCCTCTTGCCCACACCTAAGCAAAATGATGTTGCCGAGAGGAAGAATCGAGACTTGGTTGAAACAGCCCACACCTTGCTTATTCATCACAATGTCCCTCTCCGTTTTTGGGGTGATGTTATACTCATTGCTTGCTACTTAATAAACCGAATGCCTACAATTGTTCTCAACAATCAGGTACCTCAATCAATGCTATTCCTAACACGAGCTATATTTTGTATTTTTGTTCCAGTTCGCATATATTGGTGTACATGCTTTGTCCATTATCTTACTCCAGGGGAAGAATAAGTTGGCTGCTAAATCTCTCAAGTGCCTTTTCCCTGGCTACTCCGTTTGCAAAAAGGCTACCATTGCTACTCTCCAGCCCTAAAACGATGTCACTCTCTTCGAAGATTACTCTTTCTTTCCCTCAATAAATGTGAAGCAAGATACTCCACAATTGGACTTTTGACAACCAGTAACTGAACCGACAATTCTTCCTCAAGCTTCCCCACCTCAAGCTCCTCGACCTCAAACTCCACCCCCTCAGGTTCCTTCTATGGACAATTATCAACGGCGACACCATCCTCCACATCAAGCTCAACGTGATGTACCACCTTCAAATCCGCCCGACTCATTGCCGGTTCCATCTGTCTCTCCAACTTCACCTCCTGAATGAGGACTTCCTATTGCTTTGCGCAAAGGTGTTAAGTCCTCTCGTAACCCCATTCCTCACCATGCTTGTCCTACTTCTTATCATAGTTTATATCCATCATATTATGCCATTATTTCCTCTTTGGACTCTGTTTCAATACCTAAAACTACAGATGAAGCTCTTTCTCACCAAGGATGGCGACAAGCTATGATTGTGAGATGTCCGCAATGCACTCTAATGGCACTTGGGATCTTGTTCCCTTACCTCCTCGCAAGACAACTGTTGGTTGCAAATGGGTGTATAGAATAAATGTTGGACGGAATGGCAACATTGGTCGACAAAAGCCACAACTTGTCACTAAAGGTTACACTCAAATTTTCGGCCTTGCTTATGAGGACACTTTTTAAGATTACATCTGTTTGACTCTTCCTTGCACTAGCTGCTATCCATTACTGGCCTCTTCACTAGTTAGATATTAAGAATGCCTTTTTACATGTTAAGTTGCAGGAGGAGGTATACATGGACCAGCTCCCTAGCTACATTGCAAGAGATGACCCCAAGTTAGTATGTCATCTTCAGTGTTCAATCTCTGGTCTAAAATAATCACCTCGCGCTTGGTTAGGTCTATTGAGCTCAGTTCTCCAAAATTTTGGCATGACTAGTGAAGCTAATCACTCAGTAATCTTTCTTCATTCGTCCCCCACCACATGCATTTATCTTGTGCTCAATGTTGACGACATTATCATCACTAGGAATGACTCAGCTGGATGTGCTTGTCTAAAGCAGTATCTCTCTAGTCAGTTTCAGACCAAAGATTTGGGTTCTCTAAAGTATTTTCTCGATATTGACATTGCTCAGTCAACTTCTAGCATCATCCTTAACCAGCGAAAATATGCTCAAGTAAACCGTTATTCTTGACTGTAAACCACGTGACACTCCCATGGATCCGAATGTAAAGCTTCTTCCGGGTCAGGAGGAGCCATTGAAAGACCCGGGAAGATATATTTAAGTTTCAAGAATCTGATTGTTTTTTTATTTTTTATGATTGTTACTTTTAAGTTTTTTGTGTTATATTTTGAATTTAGAGTCTTCATTAGAATTTTTAAAAAAAGAATTGTATTCTTTATTTTTTTGCTCTTATTTCTTTTTCTATTTTTATATTGTTTTGTGAACCAACCTGTTTAACCTGCAATCCATGGTGGGTTGGGTTAGGTTGAATAAATGCTGACTCTCAACCCGTGGTGAGCCAACTCGCATAAGCTAGGATGGCTTAGTTTGAAGGCTCTAAAACATCATAGAATAATCGAGGAAAGGACAATTAATCTTCAAAAAACCAAACAATTAAGGTTAGAGATATATTGCCTTTCCCATAAAGGAACCACAAGAGAGACCATGTTGCAGCCTCATCAAGCAAGAGCTTAGCCTTCTGCCTCATCAACTTGTCCTCAACAACTCGATGCCTTGTATTCAAACCATACCTATATAAGAAAAGACACGGTCAACGAAGATCAAAATCGTTTTGTAATGGACAAGTACACATTGTACTTACTGATCAGTGAAGCTTAAAAGTTCAAGTTAACTATCATTTTTTACCACATATTAAATATTAATTAAATATTAAAAAGAAAAGCATAGGAGGACAGAGAATTTACCTAAAAATATAAAGACGATTAACTATGAGTTCACAGTAAACAATGATTTCACACTTCAAATCAAATTAACAGCAAAAACCGCATAATCCTTTTGAATATCGTCCACACTTCTTTGAAGTATGGCTACAATTAGAAATGACTTGGGTCTAACTAGATCCCAAAAGCTAGCTTAAGGAGGGAGGGATGCCTAATGCCTTTCAAAAGCTACTGTTAAAACTGATACCCACACAACACATTCACAGAACACACGCACGCACTATTCTTCTCACTTCTCACAAAAGAACACCAGCCTCAAAGAGGACACAATTTCATTATTCAAAATCTGAGAGAGAATACCCTTTACAACATGTATTTATAGCATGGGCTCTGGCTAGTTTGTGAATAAGCTACATCTACATTTTTAGTCTGATTTTTGATGGGCAGCTCCTGATATGTCTTTCATTGCCAATTAATTTTGAGAAGGAACCTTAACATGGTATCAGAGCGGTATCATCCACCATGACCTATGCCATCTCAATTCCATTGTATACTTCCTAAAATATGAAACTGATTATTGTCATTTGTCCATAGTTTTCTTCTTTAATTTCCAGTCTCATACTCATTCCCCAACCATGTTCTTTCTTCAAACAATCTGCATCCAATTCCAATTTCTCGTTTTGAAGACTCGAAGATTTGTCAACCTATTGTTTGCTTATTAAGCGTAAGTTTAGCTTCTGTCAAGTGATGGTTAAGCATTTGTTTAGCTTTTACTGAATGGTGGTTAGGAGTTGTTTTACTCCTGTCGAGTGGTGGTTAAGCATTGGTTTAGCTTCTTCTAGAGGTTAAGCGTTGATTTAGCTTCTTCCAAGTGGAGGTTAAGCGTTAGTTTAGCTTCTGCCAAGTGGTGCTTAAGCTTTATTTCAGTTTTATTGATGTTGTTTACTTCTGTAGAGTGGTTAAGCATATATGGTAGCTTCCATGTGGTTAAGCACCTTTCAATCCTTGATGATGTGGACATGGTTTTTGGCCCGCAACAGTCTCAGTAGTCGTTCGTCCTAGCCCATAACAGTCTGATTTAGCTTTGCTTAATTTCTTTTGTCTAATTAAAGGGTTTATTTGTAACAAGCTCAAAGCTTAGTAAGCTTTAGCTTGAGAGGGAGTGTTAGAATATGTGAAATATATTAAAATATCTTATATCTTATTATATCGTTAGATAATCTTTTAGGATAATTATCCTATTTTCCTAATTACTAATCATATTTTATTTATTACTTTATTTATTTAGTCTAAAATTATTAGTATAAATAGAGAGTAGTGCTTGATCATAATACACCACATTGTAACCTATCTTTCTCGGTGTCAATACAAAGTTTTATTCTCTTTTATTATTATTTGTTGTTTTTCTCCTTTTCCTAATACCTAAAACCCTTTAAAGTTAACAACATGCTCTTCGCACTCGGGCCTAACAATTTTCTATGGAAAGTTAGCAACGTGGTGACAACATAAGTAAACACTAGAGCAGAAAGACACACCTTCAAACCAGTCCAAGGCATCGACAACAACATAAAGAAGTAATAAAAGAGAAAAAAAAAAATCATAAAACTTTTACTAGATAGATATATGTTTGTATTCCAGTTTCTCTACAAATAAATCATTGAAACAACCCATGAATAATACACAAAAAATCCTCAAAACAAACCCAGATAACCCATTAATCATAATAAATCAATAAGCAATTAACAAAGCCTAAAGCTGCGACAACCTAAAATGAAAGAAACAACCATGTCCAGTCTCTCAATCCCAAGGAAATGGACAGTTGACACGAATATCAAGATAAAGAGCCTACCACAAATCATATGAAAAAGTTGAGTTTGTATACATCGTGAAATGCTTGTATAAAAAGTTTTCTATTTAGATTTTTATACTAACTATTAGCAAACAAACCTGATAGACTCTGAAACATTTCGACATGCGTTCTCAAATCTTAGAATCAGGTCAGGAATAGGCATCAGTCCTGTAAAAACAAATAAATAAATAAAACAAAACAAAATTACATTATTTCTTCTACTTCTGTGCAAAATACATAAAATGTGCTTACACCAAAGTTTAAGTAACCATGATCTCAAGATCCATTTTTCTAGAGTGGGGAACAACTAAAATGCTCAGGAAATACGGGAAGGAGTTTCTTTCTTTCTTTCTCCTTTTACTCAGCTACAAAGAAGTTACATTGCTAACAGGGGAAGAAAGTATCTTCTACTTAAGGCATCAACCACAATGCTCAAGCAAATTTCAAACAAATACAAGCAATATATGATTGAATCATGTTGAATATTTTGCTTCAAGAATATAATTTTGTTTGTAGATTTAACAAACAAATGAGAAAGAAAGATGAATGAAGTAACTCATTACCTAGCAAAGCAGAATCAAGCAGAGATGCAAATAAAGTAAAGATCGTTTCTGCACCATCTCCCAATGAATCACTCTCTTGCTTACAAGCCTTTAATGATTGGCGTACAGAATCAAAACCAGTATCCACGCCTGGGACTCCATGGATATCGGCAGATAACCTCTTTCTAGAGGAATATGGTGTCTTCTCCTCCAAGTAATCAGCGTCGAGACTCTCAACCTCTTGTTTAATATTTTCAAGAACGAGCGATGCATTAGTAGGACTATGGATGCTCTGCCCGTCATAGAACAGCCCAGTATTACTTAACTTAGACGCCGAGTTATCTTGTTGTACTGAAGCACCCGAAGTTGAGTGCCTCTTCCTGCAAACATAATGGAAAGTTGACACAACAACAATTCATAAAATGCAACGAAACATGAGCAGGAAAGTGATTTGCAGTTAAAAAGACGTTAAAGTTGAAGCAATAGAGAAAATCACCGACAGAATTCAGTACATGTACACTCAAGTTATCTCAATCACAAGTCCACAACAAAGTTGGGGAACTCCACAGCTTTGTATTGTGAAATTAATCATTGCTACTACCACCACAGTCCCTTTACCTAGGCTTTCCCCAACTCTATCCCATTCAAGACCATTAATAGGGCCATTAATATCTTCATTGAATCATAAAATATGAATATTTCAACCCTAAGCTCACTTAAAAGAATAAACATGAACTTCCTGATCCTGATTTGATTAAAAAAAACTAACTCTCGCATCAGTGGAGAGGGCATAAACCCTAAATGCACAAAACCCTAAACCCTCCGATGAGTGATAATTGATGGTTGATAGGGAGAATTAGCGAGATTAGAGAGAGAACAAAAAGAGAAAGGAAAGAGAGGAATACCCGTATCTGCGGAACTGTTGACGAGTGGAGAGGTCGTGAGGGTCGAAGTAAGAGGGAGTGGGAGAAGCATCCATTGCCATTTCTTCTTCCATTTAGCTCAGAGCTGGAATGTAATGAAATGAAATACTTGTTGTTTGCTTCGTGTGTTTGATTAAAACCCTTGAATCTTCGTTAAACTGCGCCTTTACGGTCTTGCAGCTTTGCCTTTGAGGCTACTCTACTCAATTTCACTCTTCCCAGTTTCATTTCTCGTTCACCCGCCAAGAAATATTTGATCAGTTTCTGCCAAATTTTAGGGTTTAATTCATTATTAAAAATTTAAAAATTTAAAAATAATTATGACATTTGGTAGAGTACGCTTGTTATTGTTTATTTGCAAAATAATTATATTCTCAATAATAAACAAATTTTAAAATATTTATCTATACTTTTAAAAATAATTACGCTTAAATATATTTTTAATTCTTAAAAAGTACTAACATTTTGGTTTGAATCTTTATAAAAAAAAATTGATTTTGGGCTTTGTTTTTAATAAATAAATTATTTTTTTATAATTACGAGTTTTTCCACCCTTATGATAAGACTCATCACATTCGCCCTGTGTGGTTGACGTTGGTACCCGGAAATTTGGCATATGTGAGATTCGAACACGGATTTTTCCGTTATAGATCGCCCCTCCTATGAACTTAACGACACCGAGGGTGGCCTTGGGCCTGTGCAAAGGGCCCAACCGCACAGGGCCCCAAAAATATGGGGCTCTAAATATTAAATAATGTACTGCACAGGCTCTAAATATTAAATGATGCACTTTATCAACAATGTTATAAAGTAGAGTAAATGGTAATGTGTCTTTACTTCTAACATTAACACTTGGGTTCAAGCATTAAAAATTAACATTTTGGAGTTTTTTTTTCTCTTTCTAGTAAAATTCGCATTTTGAATAAAGGGCTTCATTTTTTTAAAAAAAAATAGAATAATAAACAGGGCCCCTAAAATCTTTGTTTCGTCCCTAAAAGACACTTTATAGTGCTGCGTCAACCCTGAAGATAAATAAATTGTTTTGATCCTTTGAGTAAAATAATGATGTTGTTTCCAGACACATCCTCTCGTAAATAAATTAATTAACAATATTTTATTATTAAATTAGATAATCAATTAAAAAATATGGTACTCGATTTTCCCACTGTTCATTTCAGGTGGCTACTTTGCCCACCACACTCATTTCTTGTTTCACCACACGCTATTATTTTTTTTCGATTTTGCCTTTCGCTCGGGGATTAGTCTTCGTTTTTCAACTTAAAAAGAGGCCTCTGCGCACCACATTTAAAACAGAGATTAATCCCCGTTTTAAAATTCGCTCGGAGATTAATCTCTGTATTGCAATTTAAAAACCTTCGCTCGGGGATTAATCTCTATTTTTTAACTTAATTCCAACACTGTATTTTCATACAGGGATTAATATCCGTTTTCATACAGATATTAATATTCGTTTTGATACAGATATTAATATCTGTTTCCATACCGATATTAATATCTGTTTTTCTGCAATTATCATTTTCAAATAGCATGAATGACGAAGAAAAAAAATGATTCCAACTGTATTAATGAATGACAGAAAATAATGTTGGTGATTTTGGAAAATTGGTAAAGTTATGTTTTTAAATCCAGATTTGAGTCAAACAGATATTAATCCATGTTTTTCTGATTCTCGCTCAGATATTAATCCCGGTATGAAAATACAGTGATGGGATTAAGTTGGAAAACTCAAAATTTTGACACACTCGTTACTCTATATGTAACTAAACTCAAAATCACCAACATTGTTTTTTAACATTAATACAGTTGGAATCAAGGGATTTTTTTTTTCTTCGTCATTCATGCTATTTGAAAATGATGAATTGCAGAAAAATAGATATTAATATCTGTATCAAAACAGATATTAATATCTGTATGGAAACGGATATTAATATCTATATGAAAACAGATATTAATCCTTGTATAAAAATACAGTATTGAAATTAAGTTAAAAAACGGGGATTAATCCTTGAGCGAAGGGCAAAATTGAAAAAAAAATAACAGCGTGTAGTAAACCAAGAAATGAGTGTAGTGGGCAAAGTAGTACCCTTCATTTCAATGTCCTATGAGCCTACTATATTATTTTTGACTCCTACAACCAAGGCACCTTTGTCCTTTTCAACTTGTATGTTCTCGTACGATTTTTTTCAAACCTTTTTTTATTAATTAGTTATTAATTATTTAGATTTGAAAATAAAGTATTTTAGAGTAGTTTTTGGTAGTGATTTTAATTTATTGGTATGATATATATTTGTTAGAAAACTTTTGTTGAATTAATTTGGGTGATGCTGGAATTATATATTGAGATGTCTCTATCTCACCCAGTTTTTAGTTTAAAGAAAAAATCTTTTATGGTGAATCCGATTCCAAGTGGTCATGGGAAGAGAATTAGTAATGGTGGTGGTTGTTTGCAGTTGGCGGTAAAAAAAGAGTGTGAAACTGGAGAAGTGGTGGCTAGGGTTACAGATAAAAGAAAAAAGAGAAATTGGTAAAAGATGAATGATTTGTTTATTTTAATTATTTTATTATTTAATTTAAAAATAAAATATTTATTAATTTATTTATTTATTAAATAATATTTGAGAACAAGTTCATTATTTCACTCTAAAGAGCAAAATAACCTATTTATTAAAAGTTAGGGACCAAAATCAAAGAAATTTTTTTATAAAAACAAAATGAAATGTCACTTGTTTTTTAAGGACTAAAAACATATTTAAGCTAATAGTTAAAAAACAAAAAAATCAAATCAAATTTTTGCTTTTTTTTAAAGTTACCTTAGATTGTTTCTTAAAATAATAACTATACTAGAGAAGATAAAAAAATTAATTTTCATCATTATAATCAAACACAAATTGATTTTAATTTTCATTGTAATTAATTAAAAAACCAATTATCTATCCAAAATACAAGAACAAAAAAAAAAGTAGAAACTCATTGGCTATGTTTGGATTGATGGGATTGCACAGAACGGAGTGGAGTGGAGCAATTTTTTTGAGTTTTATTGCTTGGGTACTCAGAATGATGATGGAGATAGATGGAACACATTCCACTCCATTATACTCATTTTTTTCCTCAAAATTTAAGAGATATGGAATGGAATCTAACTTCCAATTTATTTTTAAATTATTAAATTACCTTTTTACTCTCCATGTTTCTACATTATTCATCCCCCAATTTGTTTCCTATTTTAGTTTCTCTTCTTCGCGCGTTTTTAGCTCTCTTCCTTCCTTCGTCTCAGCAATTATTCTTTCATCTTCTTCCTCTTCTTTGCTCACCGTTTCATTTTCCTTTGCCTCTTAGTTGTTTACTCGCACAATCCCAGCACAAAAGAGGGTTTCAACAATAACAGCTACAAATTTGGTGTTGTGTCTCCCTGTTCTTGTCTATATATATTTATTGCTTGATCTGTGTTGCTTGATTTTCTCTGTTTATCATGCTTCATGGGTTTTCTTTCTCTATCATCTTTTTTTGGTTTTTTGACCTTGCTAAGGTGGTTTTGTGTTTCCTAGTTGTTTTTAGTGGCTAATAGTGTTGCTTAGGTAGGCGTTTGGGTTTTGAAGATCCCTTTGCTGTTTTCAAAGTCTATTAATTTACTTGATTTTGAATATCCAATTTGTCTAGTTTTGAACATGTTCTAAAAAATTATTTTGCCGATCATGTAGCCTGCCTAATAACATGTAAATCTAGTAATTCTAATAGTATTACTTAGTTTTTTGCTTTTCGGCCTCCCTTGTTATTGGGCCTTTTATTCCTGTTTTATTTGTTCAGGCTCAACCACTCCTTGGGTCCTTTTTGTGTATATATGCAGCTTCTGCTTCAATAATAAACTACCCTTTTTTTCATTCTATCAAAAACCCATTATGGTATCACAAAGCCCAACGATTGAGATCCATTCATCCTCTCCGTTTTAGGGTTTCTTGTTTCTTCTTTCTTTCAAGATTCTCTCGAAGAGTCCTCTTGTTTTTCCCTCACAGCTGCGCTAGGGTTTTGTTTCTTCATGTCCTTGGAGATTAAATTCACAAAAGGTCGAAGAAGATTGGTTTTGGCGTCAGAGCTTGGACTATATTTAGTGCTTGATGTGTCATAGTGTGTTTTTTCTTTGGTAATGTAAGTTGGATGAAACTTGGTCTTGGATTTGGTTTGGAGCTTTGACAGTGTTTTTCTTTTCTTGGTTTCACTTAGTTGACACTACTAGTTTATTAATATGTTTGATACATGTATTTAATGAAAAACTAGTAACAAATTTATGCGATGAACGAGTCATATGTATACAGCTAAAAGTTTTTAAGGTAATTATGTTTGTTGTTAGATGAGGAATGGATAGTATAAAGTTTTAATGTCAAGCCACAAAAATATGTGTAATTATGTTTTATGCTAAAAGATAACACGCATATATATTTTATTTTGTAAGTCAACAAATGTACATATTTTTTTAATTTATCAGTATATATTTTATTTTATAAACTATAATACCATTATATATTTTATATTATAAGCCAACAACCATATATTTTATTTTATTGTGTTCTAAACTATTATTTATTATTTATATAAACAAGCACTCATACAAATTTTTTTTTTACTTTTGTATTTTAACCTATCAATTATATAATCAGCCCATGCCCACATACTTTTTTATATTCTAAATTATCAAACCACATAGCAAAATCATGTCACATAAGTACTATAAATAATTAAACCAATTTTTAAGAAAATTTAAAATTTAATAAAATTGTGAAGACATACAAAATAATTTAACAAACAACATTATTTTTGCTATTTTTTTAATGATGTTAATAGTATTAGAATCTTTTAGAAATACTAATATAACTACGTACATAAGTATATTGTATGAGTCATGTTAATTTTATTTAATAGTATTAGTGGTTTAAAAATAAAAGTGTTATACTCAATTCAATTGAGTGCATTTAAAATTAAAAATTTATATGCCACTATCTAAAATTTGATTTTGATGAAGGCAGTGGATAGCATAAAGTTTTACTCTCAAGCCATAAAATCTGAATAATCAAATTTTATTTTATAAATCAACAACTGTGCATATTTTTTCAGTTCATAATAATCGTATATATTTAATTTTATAAGTAAACACTTGTACACATTTATTTATCGGGGTTTCTTAATATACACTTATTTATTTTTTAAAAGAAATATATTAATCCGTTATAATTTAAAATTCACTTACAAGTGTAACTTACTAAAGTACTCCTACATAATAAGTAGATGTACGTTAGTGAATTTCTGTAAGATAAGTTATAAGTTAATTTTTTAAAAATACACAAGATGCTAACACATCCCTTCTATAAAACAAATGGATGTGCATTACCAAACCCCTTATTTATAAGTCAATACATGTACCTATTTCATTTTATTAGAAAACACTCACACATAGTTTATTTTTCTTGTACATATTTTATTTTGTAAGTTAGTAGCCGTACATATTTTGTTGGGTAAATTACAATAACTCCCTTGAGATTTTGGAAAACTGTACTCTACTCTAAACTTCACCAAAATTAGCACTTCACCCCATTTCTTTAACCGTTGACCGTTGATTGCTGACCTAACTAACATTTTTGTCGTTCTCATCTATCACGTCTACAAATATGTCCATGTGCTAACTTTAAAAACTATTTTTAAGACTGATGTAGTAAACTGGCGAGACAAAAACGTTAGTTAACTGCTAATGTTTATGTCATGTCAATTTGTCACATATGCAAGTTTTGGATCTTCCGTTAACATTAAAAATTATTTTTAATACTATTGTAATAGGTTGGCGGGCCAAAAATGCTACTTAACTGATAAAATTAGGGCCAAATACTAATTTTGATAAAACTTGAGGTGGAGTGCAATTTCTTCAAACCTCAAGGGAATTTATTACAATTTACCCTATTTTATTTTGTAAGCCAACACAGGTACAAATTTATTTTATAACTTTTGATGCCGATCGATTAACTATCGTCACTGTTCATTTTCAAGGATAAGTTATACCATGGTTTCAAATGCCGTAGCGAGCGAATCAATTGTCGTCGTGGTCGGCCTTAGCAACTGCAATCGAAACATGGTTTGGACCTTCCCTGTTTGACAATGCTCGATTGACTCAGACTTCATCAATCTCCAATTACTACATTGAGTTCATGTTACTAGCTAACCGCAACGATGGGCTTACTGAAGCAGCGTTGCTAGTTTTCTTAGCAGGTTAAAGGACCTGATTCGGCTAGAGGTTTTGGCTCGAGGCCCTTTGGATCTGACTAAGGCGTTGCTCTGACCCGTTTGTTTGATGAAAATGATACTTTGGAATTTTCCGTTACAAATTCTAAAGCTAGTTTTGTTCGGCCCAATTCACA
This sequence comes from Cyamopsis tetragonoloba, assembly GCA_037177725.1. NCBI lineage: Eukaryota > Viridiplantae > Streptophyta > Magnoliopsida > Fabales > Fabaceae > Cyamopsis > Cyamopsis tetragonoloba. Next base: position 49,884,333 of record CM074124.1, read on the forward strand.
TGTGGCTTCTTCTTCGTTTACGAAGGGGAATTCCACGTCGTTGCAGCCTCCCTCTTCTTTGCCACCGCTTTTTCCCATGCCGCCTGTCTAGCCATCATCTCAGGTTCGTCGTATGTCTTTGGCAGAGCAACAGTTACGTTGGGAAAAACAAATCATATAATTCTATGCACCATCAGACCGTTTAAGTGTACAAAGTGAATCTCGAAAAAATAAGAAACTGAACAGAAAAATAAAAAATCAAATGGTTAATGTTTGTGTTCCTTTAGTAGGTGGCTCTAGTTGCATCCGTTAATGGACTGTAATTAAACAAATCATATCGTTCTATGCACAAAAACAATTAAATGAACAAAGTGAATGATGAGAAATCGGAAACTAAGCAAAATATCAAACAGTTAATGTGTTTGTTTCGCAAGTGGGTCTTTTTAGTTTTAGTTGATTGGATTTGTAACCACGTTAGAATGCTTTGGAAAGTAAAATCATAGTTTTTAATGAACAAAATTGTGATTTGATCGGACATCAACACAAAGATATACTTCCTACGTTCTTAAATGTAAGATCCTTTAAAAAAAAATACACGAGAATTAAGAAGTATGATTAAACACATTAATTATGTCTAAAATTTTATATTAGCTTCCAAAAATATTCATTTTATTTTATTGAAACTCATAACTTCACTCTCTCTCTACCTAATTAATGATTATAACTTTTTTTTTATTCAATTTGGCACAAAATTTATAAGAGGGTCTTATAAAAAGAGACAATTTTTTTTTATAGAGAATCTTACATTTAGGGACAGAGGGAGTACTATATTCACATCGTAAAGTGTGTCAACATGCATTAAGTTATTTGAACGTAGTTATAAGTTCAAGGGTATTGATATATAGTGCCCTATGGACACTAGTTAAAGTTACTAAAAATAGAAAAATAATCACAAGAGCACATTGTTCCGTCTCTCAGGAATACAAAAAGCTACATATTTCAATGTCTTTTTACTACATTTAGGTTCTTAAATAATGCCCTTAGAGCACTAAATATCATTTGCCCAAGTTCAAACCTACTCAACCTTATTATTAAAAGAAGGATTTTTTTAATCTATGTAATATTACACAGATTAAAAAATTAAAAAAAAAATAAAATACAATATTTATTGTGTGTTACATGTTAAAGGTTGAATTTCATGACGGAGTAGTTGGATTTCATCAAAGAAAAAAGGTTGAAGAATACTTGCAAGTTAGAAGTTACGAACATGAATGGTCAAAGGGGTTTCCTGTGGATGCAACAATGCAATCTTTATGAAAGCAATGTTCTAATTTTGGCCTAACCTAATAAATAATTGTGGGTCCTTTTTAATTGATTATAATTATGATAATGATTCACCTGTTGTTACTATTTTTAATTTCAGGAGTAAAAATTGATGAATAAAGAAAATACAATTTAAAAGATAAAGTAATTTAAAAATTGCTTTTAAAAAATGAGATAAGGCATATGTAATAATTTTTCATTTTTTTTTTTTGGATTACTCGCTATAGAATATATTTCCTTATTTTAGAGGAACAGTGTTAAATAAGCTAAGATATCAAGACCTGAGAAAAGAAGTATTAAGCTCACCAAAAAGAGTTTTCTTTTTAGAAAATGTCATTTTTATAATTTACAATTATATTAATAAAACAGTTAAAATATTTCTTATATACAAATAAAATTAATTTTAAAATAACTATAAAAATTGGAATTTATTCAAAATTTAAATTTTATTATAATAGTAATAACAATTTTTTTTTTTAATTTAAGTAGGTACCCATATAATTAGCGGGGTTTGCAGGTTTTGTTTGTTTGTCCACTTGTAAACGGTTTTGGTCCGCGAAGCCCACAATTCATTTGGACTTTAACTTTGTAAGCCCATATCTGCATAATTTTCGAATTTGCAGTTTGGTCTGTACACCACAATCCTTATGGCTAATACTCGCTCAATTTTACTCAATAAAATTTTAATAATTCTTTTTGGTGAAAAAATTGATTGATAATTTTGGATAGGAAAACATCTTTTTCTCTATTTATGTAACCAAAAGAAACTTTTTCTTCAATGTCTCTTATTAGAAGAATACAAAAAAAAAGCCAAATACATGGATATTTGAGATTAAATTATGGATTAGAGCGTGACGTTGAGAAAGTAATTATCTCTCTTACTATAAATTGCTAATTAATTTATTAAACTACAACTGAGTGTGGTGGATAACTTAAGGCAATTGTGTGCCAAATTTACAAAAGATTGCTGTCAAAATTCTAAGCTTTACTTAAAGCTCGTTTGATTGTGAGCATAACTGGAGAATTTTAGAGCATGTAAGTATAATGTTTATGGTTATATAACATTTTACTTGTCATTAGTATTCACGAAACTAATTTTGTTTTCAAATAATATATTCATTCTAATAAGAGGAGTAGACTTGAACACTAAAAATGGTAAGACTTGGTCTATGTCAAGTACAATCCGGCTCTACGGGTGCATTATAATTCTCAAGACTCTATTGATCCTATCATTCTCAACGATATTAATAATAGTTGCAATAAGTTGAAGATTGAAGAAATGAAACCTCTTGATGAACCCGTTGATGATGAGCTTGTTTATGGTGATTATGATACATTGACTTGGGGGCTTATGGTAGTGATATGAGTGTTAATGAGGCTATTGTCAACACTAGGCAACAATCAAAACTAAGGAAACAAGGTGGTAGCACCTCATCCTCCAGGAGGCCAAAAATTAAAAGACTTTCTCAAGTGGAGGAAGAAGATGAGGTTGAACTTGAAGAGAAAGAGGAGGCCTTTTATTCTACTAGTGATTAGAGTTGCAATGGAGATGAAGATTATCTTGAATCGGATTAGGACATGACATTTAGGATACACTTATAGTCTTCTAAGATGTATTAGAACTATAAGAAAGTTGTTTTGTTATGTTTTAAAGTGTTTATCACTTAGAATTGTGTTTGCTAATTATGAAAAATGAATGTGTTTAATTTTTGTCACTTTTAAACTTTTACATAGATATTTAAGTATAATTTGATTTCATACATTTGTGTAATAGCAATCATCCCAGTATACACTATCATGCTATAACATTTTGATGGTTGGCCGCTATCGAGACCGACTAATATGGTTCGAAGCATAGTGAAAGGATAGATAAGAGAAATTGAGAAAGAAACATGATGAGTAGACAAAGAGGAAAAATGACAAGCACATGGTTATTACTACTATATTTGTGTTCCACTGCCCGAGATTTTGATCTCAAAATAGGTATAATAAGTTTGTAACTAACTTGTAACATTTTGTTTATCCTATTTCCTCTTCAATTCTTTGATAAGTTTACATCCACTAACCTCTATATCATGGAATCTAAATCGTTATTGTTGGTCTGAGTTACTCTTATTTATTTTTTATATGTTGGAATGCTAAACTTAATAAATACTAAATTCATGTACAAAGAATGTGAAATGGTGGTAGGAAACTCAGAGAACCAAAGACACAAGTCATCCACAAACTCAACAAGAAATAGAAAAAAGAATGGCAGCCATGCAATGAAGATCAAAGCGACAGAAATATTCAAAAGCATGTAAGCACAATTAATGTCATTCACTTTAATACAAAGGGAATCATATTGCTTATTGCTCAATAAATAATTAATTAACCTTTGAATGAAGACAATAGTCTTATACAAAATGAAACTCAAAACCTAAGGGCACCACAAAAAAAAAGTTTCAAAACTAAGGACTACGACTTCATTTAGAATTAAAATTCCAACCATTTCTGATAATAGGCACAATTTCTTGGGGAGACAATACCATCCGGTGAACAAATGTTTATCCTAGGACAAACCCCACATGGAATGGAAGCCATAGCACCAACCTTAACAACACTCTTATTCATCACTCTATAACAAACCTTACCAATAGGAACGGAACTAAAACTCCCAACACCACTACTCTCCACCCTTTGTACCTTATTTTCAAGAACTAAAATCTTCAAAATATGTTCCACTTGCTGTTCTGAAACTTCACCAGAAAAAACACCAGTTTTTTTAGTCCACTCAAGGATTCCACTAAGTGTCGCGACTTGAAGGTTCAAGATGGACCTGAAGCAAACCTCAGAGAGAGCACTTATAAATTGTGTGTCAAGTTTTCCCTCTGTGTACCACTCCCCACCAGTGATCTCTTTTGGAGGTTCAAATTCTGAGGCCATGAAGAGCTTCTTAGACTTGTTTTTTATGTTAACCACCTCTTTAATGAGAGACTTCAAGTGAAGGGACTTAAGAGATTTCTTCAACAAGGTGTCAGGGATGTTTGTTTCTCTTTTGATGTCTCCTTGCCAAATCCCCATCTCTTTCTTCGCATGAATGATGTTGTACACGACTCGTTCTTCGTTTGTTAGAGAAGATGAGACTTGTGAAGCCAAATCTTGGCGTTTGCGTTTGCCTTGCAAGCCACTCATTCCTTGTAACAATGACAAAATGTACTGAGTTGATTATGGAGGAATCAGAAACAAAGAAAAATCAAACAGTTAATGTGCATTTTTTCACATATGGACTTGTATCCAAAAAAATCATATTCTTCTTTGCACAATCACATTTATGTCTACAAAGAGAATGATGGAGGAACCAAAAACTAAGCAGAAAGCAAAAAAAAATTAACGTCTGTGTTTGTTTCAATTTGTTGAATTTGTATCCAAACAAATGATATAATTCTATGCACCATCGGACAATTTAAGTATACAAAGTGAATCATGGGAAATAAGAAACTAAACTGCAAAATCAAACAGTTAACGTGTGTATTCCTTTCGCAGGTGGCTCTAGTTGCATTAGTTAATAAGATTGTAACTAAACAAATCATATCAGTCATTCTATGCACAATCAAATAGTTAAATGAACAAAGTGAATGATGAGAGATAGGAAACTAAGCAAAATATCAAACAGTTAACGTGTTTATTTCGTAGCTTTAGTTGATTGGATTTGTAATCACTTTAGAATGCTTTGGAAAGTAAAATCATAGTTTTCAATGAACAAAACTATGATTTGATCGAACGTCAATACAAAGATATACTATATCCACATCATTAAGTGTGTCAACGTGCATTAAGTAATTTGCACAAGATTATAGATTTTAACAGCCGCTAAATGAATCTTCCGATGGTTCAGAAATCACCTTGACTAACATGGTAGAAATTTCACTCAATCGGATCAAGGCAAGGTTATAAGTCCAGTTATTCAATTTGTTTTTCTGAAATTTGTACAGACCATGGAAATTTTTAAGTAAATTCGTTTTCGTTGTCAAGCTTAACCTCACCTATCTTTTTGCAAGGTTGAAGACAGCCCAAAATACTTTTTTGTGAAGCCCGCCTCTTGACCAAAAAAATGCAATAAATAACAACAATCAGGAAAAAACAATGAATCAATTACCAATTAACAGTAAAAACCAAAGGTAAACCTAGCGAGAAAGAGAAGAGGAGGAAGTGACGGCGCTGTCACGGAGGTGGAAATTTTCCGACGACGGATTCAGGACAATTGCAGTAACAGAGCCATGCCCGATTGAAAATGTGACGATCACAGTCCTCAACGTCATTGCGTATTCGAAGGTTGGTGCGTCTAAGGAAGGAACTGCGTGATGTTTTCGTGACGTCGTGGTGGTTCAGGGTTTCGCGTCTTGGTGATAAAGATTCTGAGTTGTGTTTTCTTAAGATTGTTTGAGATTTTTCTTATTTCTATTCTACAAGTCTCATGATCTCGTGAGAATGTATATCAATTAGTACTGCAATTAATTAATTTCCTGAGAAATAAATCATACCTGTAATATAATTCTTTCTGAGTCGTGATATCTTTTGGTTGATTCCCTCTCAGTGTTGTTCTTCTCTGTTGGCCGAAGCAAAAACTCTAATCTCACTCCCTATATTTTCTTATTCAGTATCTCTGTCTTTCTATGGCTGCGCTGATCACTGAGTACAACCATTGTTCTAAATTTTAACGCTTGATTTGATCCCCACCATCTCCTATTTTTTAGGTATTTTGGTGTTGTGGGAGATAACTGTTGGCTGGTCTCATTATATAGTAGTAGTAAGTATTATGTTTAGTTTTTGACCTAATCTGGGTCCAATTAATCAGTTGATTTAATTAATTAATTTTTTTTAGCGAGCTTCTTTTTTATAAAAAAAATAATTGATTAACCCTCAATTAATTAATTATAAAAATTATTTGAATAATCTTAATTAATTAATTATCTTATTTTTATTATTATTACGCCTAAAATAAAATTAAGTATTCATAATAAATAATATAAAAATAGCATAGTTAAGTAACTAATTAAACATGCTAATAAGTATTTGAAAAATATTTTTTTTACTCACTAAATCCTACTCATTTCTTAGGGTGTGTTTGGTTTGGAGTTTGTAAGCTAAGATTTTGTCTAATAGAAAAGCAATTTTTTTTTGGTTTTGTCCAAATCATGGTTTGAGATCCTAAATCACATTGAAAAATTATTCAACGTGATTTTAGCCAAACATGATATTTTCACTAAAATCCAACTTTACCTACTTCAAATCATGGTTTGCGCCATCCCAACTATAAACTAAACATGCACTTACTCGTGATTAAATTTGAAGAAATATGTAGTTAAATTCGTATATAATTTGGTCAAATCATATACAGATTTATCCACATATTTTTTTAATATTTAACCGTTAGTAAAAAATGAGTAGAATTAAGTTAGTAAGAAAATTACGACTCTAAATTTAGGAGTAACTAAAAATAGGAAAACTATATCAAGTTTTTTATACATAGGAAGAAAAAAACTATAAGCAAGTAGTTTTCAACCGAATTCATAGTAATTTAAGAGAATAATAACATTTTTGTAACAAATAATTGATCTCTCAAGCCCAAAAAAAAAAGTATGCATAATTACGTTAATCTATTTTGAGGTTTATCTATATTATACTTATCTCCTTCAGTTTTTAAAATTACACGGAGCTCCAAAAATTTTTACTTTCATTACAAAAATTTCCTTAACGTTAATTTTTTTAACGGTGTTAATGTGCACATTTTTCATTTTAAAAAAAATAATTTTGATTTTACTATTTATTACTTTTATTTAATTTTACTACTTTTGTATTAAAAGTAAAAATTCTAGGAGGTAAGTGTAATTTTCAAAAGTGGAGAAAATAAATGTAATATAGACAAATCTTATTAGAGGTTGATGTAATTATTCCAAAAAACTAATATAGGTTCATGTATACTCCCTCTGGTTTTTATTATAAGGAATTTTTTTTTTGAGAATTTATGTTATTAAGTATAAGTAAATTAAACTATTTTTATTATATTTAAATTATCTTTAATAATTAATTCATTTACTATTTATAATAAACATATTTTTCTGTATTATAAATTTAAATTAAGTGGCCTCTATGCTCAAGAAGGGGGGAGAATTGAGCTTTTAAAAGTTTTCAAAAATTCGTTGAAAATAATAACACAAATTAAACAAGATATGTTAGTTGATGTATGAAGTTGAAATATAATAAAATTCTAAATGAAAATCAACTAAATTTAAACAAAATGAGTGTTAGATATAGAGAGAATAGCACCGAGTTTTATACTGGTTCAGTCACACACCACTGGTGACCTACGTCCAGTCTACCAATCTCCGCCACGCGAGATTTCTTATATTGCTTTTCAATAATTACACACTAAGAGCACCTTTCTCAATTGGATACCCTACCAATTTTAAAGGTCTCAATCTAGGGATACCTCACCCTAAGAACACTTTGAAGGATACCCCACCTTCAAACAATTTAGAAGGATACCACACCTTCACACAAAATTAGCTCACAACAATTGAAACTCTCAAAAGAGTAAATGATACAAATTGAAGCTCTAATATATCTGATTTAAGGCTTTTTGTTTTGATGAAAGAAACAGTATAGATAACAACAAAGTAAGCCTTAGGCAAAAGCACAAGACTCTTGATTTAGAGAGGTCGATGATAAGAAGTAATTTCAAAACAGTGTTAAGCTCACAAGGGTATCTTATATTTAAAATCAGAAGCCCTTTATATAGATGGCAGAAACAGCAATCAGAATTGCGCATATTTTATTTTCATATTCGAATATGCTATTCGAATACAGCATTTACATATTCGAATATAGCATTGTCATATTCGAATATAACACCATCATATTCGAATATGTTATTCGAATATAGTGTTTCTGCGTTCAAAAAATGATTTCTGTAGGCTTCATATTCGAATATATATTCGAATATGTATTCGAATATAAGAGTTCTAGAAGGTGACAATGCCTAGGTTTCTTATTATATTTGAATATGTATTCGAATATGGCAAGCCATATTCGAATATATATTCGAATATACTGGCCAGAAAATTCAAATTTTATTTCCAGAACCTTGATATTCGAATATACATCCAATTTTGACTTTTTCAAGTAAAAATCAATTTTTAGATGTTTTCTTTGAGGGTCTTTTCTTTTGAAAATGATTTTATCTTTGACTCTTAATATTTTTCTAAAAATTCATTTTTAGAAAAATTTTTGTTTCAATTCAAATAGCCTTAATGAAATTTACATTCATAATTTTAACAACCTAAATACCCTTTGTTGTTGCGGATCTGTTTACTGTGCTTATTCACATGATTTAACCTTTTTTGATTCTTGGTTTGTTGTGGAATCATCAAAACTCCAAACATAGAGCATTTGCATTTACATAAGGGATAATTTAGAAAAATAAAATATTTTTTACTTGGAACTATATTAAATGAAGTTAACGTAATCAAAATTTTCTATAAGTGTAAAATTAGTTATTTTTACTTATAATTTAAAATGGAGAGAGTAATTACGTTGGTGATTCCTTTGATGTGGAAGGGAGGGAAGAAAATAAGAATAGAAGAGAAAAATGATGCTTTTTTTTTGTTAAAGAGAAAAGAAGTTTTACAAAAAAAAAAAATCAAAATTTTATATCTTTTAATTTTTCTTCTGCTTATTTTTTCTTCTCTTAATTTCCTCTCTTTCCAAACATAAGTATGATAAAAGTCAATATACTATATGAGAAAAGTCCACCGAAGTGAAGGTCCTTAAATCTTAAGTGGTTAGTGGCAAACCGAGAGTTAATCTCCCACACAAACCCTCATGAATCTTTTGGTGCAAATATTAAATCTTAAGTGTGTATTTGGTTTAAGTTTTAGTATAATGAGAAGTGAAAATAAACCAATTAAAATAAATATTAATGTTTGAGATTATTAATATACAAAAATCGAGGTCATCTAATGGAAGTAAATATTTTTAGCTTTGGTCACTAAAATATTATAATATTATAAAGTTTTTCAACAAAAAACAAATTTATAAAAATGTGTCAAGTTTTAAAAAGTTAGATATTTTAAAATATTTCTAAAAATTAATTTTGATAGTTTATGATAACATTTATTAATTTAAATTCATTCTTATCACTTTTATATAAATTATGTTTCTCACATGATTTTTCCAATTGTCTTCGGTCATATAACTCAGTTGGTGAGCATATGAGGACATATGTGTGAGTATTTGAGTTTAATTCTAGCTAATGTATTTTTCTACAGATAAAAAATATTTGAAAATAATAGTATCGTTATTTTAGTTTTTAAGTTTAAAAAATATTTTAATTGTTAATTAGAATAATTAAATATACTTTTTAATTTAATTTAAATTGTATTTTAATATTTTATAATTTTCAATCTATATTTTATATAGAAAATATTTTTAATTTTTTATATTTTGAATATTTATAATAATTACTAAATATTCGTGAATATTAAAAAATTAGCATATGTTATACGTAAAATAAAATATACTATTAAATACTACTTCTGATTCTTTTTATAAGAGACAAAAAGAGAAATTTTTTTGGTTCTTTTTACAAGAGACTTTGTAAATTTTCTAGGCCTATTAATTGCTAAGGAAGGGTAAAAGCATTTTGTTACCCTCAATTTATTATGAACACTCACAATTTTTTATATAGGTAGATGCATTAACTACACAGATATTTTAATAATTTTGTCACATTATTAATTAAAAAAAATCATTTATTATATTTTATTAATATGTATAAATTTATTTAATATTTCTTATAAAAAAGATCAAAATTACTACTAGTATTTTATGAATGTTAATATGCCCATACCTCTTCCTCCTTTGACTCTCTCGGTTTGTTGCATACCCACCGGCAGAGATGGAGATCCCTCTCCTTGTAGACTTATGTGGGACTGTTTTCCCGCTTAGATTTTAGGTTTTTCTTTTTTTTTAGTCCTTGTTCCTTTAATTTCCACTTTGTACCAAAAACAAAATATGTTCATATCTCATGTGGTTATTATCAACTACTCTAGTTATATAAGATTCATTTTAAATAAATGATTAAAATAATCTTTAATTTATAATTAAAATAAGTAAAATGGTCTTTTACTCTGTGCTCTGTCATTTAAAATAATGTTTACCATTAACCAACACCAGCAGAGTCATGATATGGCCTTTTAATTGCCACAGTAAAATCTTAAAATAATGTTGTATGAGTATGTGATAAAAAAAATGGTAACATGACACTTTTTATCCCTTAATTCTTTACGTCAATTCACTTTGGTCTCTTAATTTTTTTTTATCCATTTTGGTCACTTAACTTTTATTTTGGATTCAATTTGATCCCTACTGTTACTTTCGTCAAAAATAAAAGAAGAATGAGTTGGTAAGACGCGACAAGACCGGTAATATAGGTATTATGTTTTATAGTGATTATTATTACTACCTCTATTCTTTTTTATCTGTCAACTTTGAAAAAAAAATTGTTCTTCTTTATCTCTTCACTTAGAGTTTCAAGGTGATAGTAAATACATTTTTATCAAGTATACCCTTTTATTTGATTGGAACACCAATTAATATTTTACTTTTGAACCCATCAAAAAAGGAGAGCTAAAGAGTATTATAAGGAATTTAAACACTATTTTGGTGAAAACAAAAATAATGATTATATTTCTTAATAAGATTTTTTTAATCTGTGCAATATTATACATGTTAGAGCATCTCCAATGGGGAGTTCTTCCCATACTTCCCATTAAAATACTATATTTATGTGAGTCCCACGTGTATACATCATTTATTTGTCGTAAGCACTCCAAACACTACAGTGGTGGGTGCTTCCAAGCACTCCTCTATATGGGTCCCGCACGGACCCCACAAATTAATTATCTCATATTTACTATTTTACATTTTAATTCAAATTTCATTATAGTATTTTTCGTTATTGTAATACAAATTTAATTTTAATTTTAAAATATTAAATAAAATTAATTTAAAATTTTTAAATTATAAATTAAAAAAAAACATAAGTTACACACGAAATTTAAATTAACATAAGTTCCAACTGTTTTTGGTCCCACTCCATCCTCCAAGCACCCGTGCTTGCAGAAGCACCCTCTCTCTCCTCTCTCTTCAAGCACCTGTTCAGGTTATCACTCTACAATGGGAGAGAGGTGTTTAAGGAGAGGTGCTTCCCATAAACACCCATGGGAAGCACCCCCATTGGAGATGCTCTTAAGAAACCAAATATAAAAAGTGTTTTTTGGAAGGAAAAAAAACAAAAGGTTTATGAGATTATACTTAACATACAATTAATGATGTGATTTATTTCTATTTTTAGTTTTTTGCACTGGTTAAAAAAATCCTTCTTAATATACATATTTTAGTCTAAAGTAAACAGATAAATAAGAACAGAGATAATATTAGCTATGAAGGTGAAAATCCGCGAGCAATACCCATCGTGGATAATTTGTGCTCACCCAGCTAAAAATAACAATAAACATGTAACTTAACATTTAATATAAAAAATTATGTTGGTAATTTTGTTCAATGTCAAATGTTTAAAAAAATACTATAATATTACATAATTTAGTTTCTAACTTAAAAAATATATAAATTTCAAGTGATAATTGTATTGTTTAGTCATTTATTTTTTTATTTTAACCGTTAATATATTTTCTAATATCAATCGTACATTAAAATATAATTTTTGATATTATTTTTTATATTTATAATATTTTTAAATTTAATAAAGTACCCACAAGTACGTGGATACTTATCGTGCCCGCAAGGATGGGTAGCGGGGGCTAGTGCCTGTTCCTAGGGGTGGGTTCGGGTTGGTTTGGTTCGGTTTTGAGAGATTTTAAAATTCGAACCAATTAATATTTATTGGACTGGGTTGGTTCGGTTTTGTAAAAAAAAAATTTCAACACGAACTAAACCAACCCGACTAAGTTCGGTTTGAGTTGAGTTGAGTTTCGGGTTGATAAATAAAAAAAATAAAATTTTGAAATTATTTCAAAAAATCTTAAAGCTTATGAAATCACTTATCAATTATTTTTTAGTAATTTATTTATACAAATATAACAAAATAAACAAAAATAATTATAAATAACATAAAAGTCATATGGTCATCATATATCACAAAATTAAAAACAAACAAATCAACAATAATTCTCAAATATGTCATTACCAATCTTAAAATATATCACTACTCAATTAATAGGCTACACTATATACGCCGATACATATACCCATCAGGTCATCACTTCACATAAGTTCCAATTCATTTAAAATATACCAATAAGGACTGAGTTGAGGCACAACTCTGTTGAAAAACTTGAAATTAGGTTTTTGGACCTTTAATTTTAAGTTTTGATATATTCATTATTAAGCATCAACTTTGCATTTTAAAATTATATATATCAAATATATATCAATATGTCAAAACGACATAGTTTTTAATTAATTTTGATCGGTTTGGTTCGGATTGGATTGAGTTCAAAAATGCAAATCTGAGAACCAAACCATATCAGTTTTATTGAATTAGATACATTATTGGTTCGGATTGATTTGAGTTGGGTTAAAATAATATTCGAATTAGTTTTGATTGATCGGGTTATCGAATTAACTCAACTCAAAATCTACCCCAGGTGTCCCACCTAATCTTTTGCCATCGGTAGTAATTATTATTGCGATAGTGATTTTTTGTTTTTTTATTGAGAAAATTTAAGGTGAATATAATGGTGCCAAAGTTGAAGGTTGTATTATTAATGATTTTTAACTGTGCCTTAATGTGATAGTGATTCTTTGAAAAAAAATAAAAAATTAATTTCATAATTCTTAATCCATTCCGAATGGAATTCAAATCATATATGGTGAGCACAAAATATTTGATTGGATAGTAGATTGATATTCATTGCTACTTCGCTTGGGTAGAAAATTACCAATTCCATTAATTAGAATTGATGGTAGATTGATAGTTATCGCTCCTTCTTGTCGGTGTTAAATAGCTATCAATCAATTATTTTTGGCATCTTGTACATCTAGATAAATGGTAAGATTAAAATAAACTATATGAATACTGTTGTATATAAATATAATTGATTGATGGAAATGAATTGATTGAATTTATTTTATACGAAACTAGTATAATTAGGGTTTGAATCTCGTATTTACATATGTATATTTTATGTGCTCATCAATTGAGTTATATGACTATGACAATTGATTGAAATTTGGTTTGAATTTTTATGTGACGAAGAGAAGAAAATTAAAAATAACTTACGTATATTTTATATTTATAAAAGTTTTTTAGTATTTTTTTTTTAAAATAAAACTTTTGATTCTTTAGTTAAAAGTTAGATAGTGTTTAAAAAAGTTTAAAAATACTCTTCACAGCTAAAAATTATCTTAAAAATCGCTTCTGATAACAAATATATCCAAACAAAAATCGATTATGTCTTACACAATTATTTTTTTTATAACTTATTTTCATAATAAATTACAACTAATCCAAAGGCACTTTAATTTCAAAAATTTGGACTTGACGTTAGTTTGAATAGTTCTTATACTCACTCAAGCTAAGTAGGTGCGTATACAAGGGAACAGAATTTGGTTGGGATGATGTGTGCTTAGGTCATAGGTTCGAGTTCTATCTCATTAAATTTAGTCTCTATTGATAGGTGATATATAAATTCTATTATAAATCTTCGTCGAAGTTGATAATATACCATGACTTTAGACGGAATAGTCCTAACCTTTTGATTAAACTTTTAATATAAAAAAAAAATAGTAGGTGTGTATACATCATGAGTCTATATATACCCAATCCATCTTCCCCTAAGTTACAACTAAAACTAATCCTCTGTGTCCGTCTTTTAATAATTTGTTGGGAGAAAAAAAGAAAAGATGTCAATCCCTCCGGATTCTCCGGGCAGAGGGTGTGGCTCAAATTATCCACTACCAGTCACTCCAAATGATATACTTGCAGCACAAGGTCTGGCAGAACATGTTTACTATGTTAACTGTCGTCAAATAAACGAAACCTTGGATGACATCGTATACAGACCAGGGTATCTAAACTGTGACGTCATCCGGCGACTGTTTCGTTGGGACAGTCGGCCATATCAGGAGATATTTGAAACTGGGTTCCAAGCATGGGAACAAGAAGAAAATAATCCAGACACCACTTACTACAATTTGTACCAATTCGTTCAAAACTCTGGGGCCCCACTTGATCAAGATAGGCGTTCCAGACATGCCTTCGTTAGCACCACGCTTGATACAAACTGGCGTCCTTCCCCTTCCACTAGTACCCTCCCAGTTGGAGCCTCAACTCAGATCTATCGCTACGAAATTTATGCTCCTGGGGGTATTTGGGTCTCTTCCACTCTTGGCAGCCGATACCAATTTACCACTCAAGATGAAGTTTGCTTTGTTGGTGGCGTCGCACCTCACTACGTTCTATCTGCTCAGCTGTTCAATATTACTCGTCCACGTGGATCAAGGTCAGAACTCACCACACCACTCTTTTATACTAGTGGTCCTTTTAATAGTATCTTTTAATCAATTTATACGAATTAAGAAAATTACTAACAATCTTATTTAATATCTTATTTTTACAAAAAAAAAATACATTAATTGTACTTACTATCCCTTCATTTGTTACAAGGATAGACAAGAAAAAAATTAATAATTGCTTCTTGAACTTTATAAGAGGTCTTATATATAGGACCAACAAATTTCTTTTAAAGGGTTTTATATTTAGGATCGGAGGTGGTATATATAAATATAATATGAATTATATACTAAAATATTCTCAAACTTTACATTTTATAAGTCATTTTAGTCATTCACGGAATCGATTATTTTAGTTCCTGACTTTTACGGTATATCATCAGTCATTTTATTATGTGAAAGTCAAGTACTAAAATGAATGTTTGTATAATTCATGGACTAAAATGACATGCAAAATGCAAATTCAATAACTAAAATGACTTGTCTGCATAAAGTTAAAGACTAAAATGACTTATCTTCACAAAGTTAACGACCGAAATGATACACCACTCATATATATTATATATATTGGAGAGATAAAATGATATTAATTTGTCAAAGATTTGTCAAAGATTTTTTAAACAAAACGTAACTCACCGTTAGATTGAAATTACTTAGTGTATAGATATGTTTACGAAACTTTCACATAATTTTGAAATCATTTAGTTTTCATCAAAATGTTTGTTATTTTTATATATTTTAAAATTATATTTTACATTATTTTTTTAATACATTAACGAAGTATTAAATGAATTCTTATAGATATGATATGATTTATACGATAAGTAATTCAATCTAATGGTGAATTTTATGAAAAAAAAATTGATAAATAATTATTAATTGGTATAAAAGTTAGTATAAATTAGACCAAAGTTAGTATAAATTGATAAATAAATATATATATTTAAATAAATAATCAATAATTTTGTTTACGTATATTATTTAAAATGTTCCACGTAACTTATAAAAATAATTGAACTAAGACCTTGACTTTGAATGAATTTGGAATATATATGTATGGATTGTATGCAGGTATCCGAGAGTAAGGAGAGCAGATAACACAATAACAATAAACAGGTATTTCAATCCAATGCCAGATCCGGATGCGATGATCCTAATTCAAGCCCCTGTATTTTATTATGTCGAAAATAACGTACGGATGATCCTTAGACACAAATCATATCCGGAACAAGGTGAGAGGAGAAGAAGAGCCGCTGACACTGACACTGACGCTGTTTTTGACTGGTATAGTGGTGGTGTGGCGGAGAAACAAATTTATACTATCAATGCTGCGTTCCGCGCAAGTGCGACAAATGAAGTTTACATGTTCATTGGAAATGATGAGTATGTGCTGTTGAATTATGCTCCAGGATCAACAAATGACCGGGTTATAGGGGGCCCAAAACTTATTTGCGATGGGTTTCACTCTCTTATTGGCACACCATTTGGAGAATACGGTATAAACTGTGCTTTTGACACTGACGGTACTGAAGCATTTATCTTCTGTGACAATCTTTGTGCCAAAATAGACTATGCTCCAGCGACTACAAATGACAAAATACTCTCGGGTCCCATGACCATCGCATCCATGTTTCCCTTCTTTAAGCATAATAAGATGTTTGAGAATGGTGTTGATGCTGCATTTAAGTCCAACGTCAAGTCAGGTGAAGCTTACTTGTTTCGATCCGATCAATACGCTCGTATAAATTACACGTCCAAAACTCTCCTTACCACTGGTCGTATTAGAGATGGGTTTCCCTGTTTGATTGGAACAATCTTTGCAGAACAAGGGATTGATGCAGCTTTCGCTTCTCACCACAACAACGAAGCTTATATTTTTAAAGGAGAATACTATGCACTCATCAGATATGTCCCAGATGGTAAAGTTGATGATCACTACCTTGTTGGAGGTAAAGTCAAGCTAATCCTTCCCAATAATTGGCCCTCTCTTCGACAAATATTACCTCGCCAAAATGCTGGACTGGACTTTCACAATCATTCTCACTAATCAGTCATGCATAATATAATAATATATGTACCCGTGCTCCTTAAAATTAAATAAATAAATAAATGTCTCATGTATACTCACTCTTCAGGTGTACTTGGTACACCTAGTTAAATGTGAGTCAATAAATATGTGGTTAAATTATTACATAGTTATTATTTAACATATGTTTCTTTACATTTAATAATTATGAAAAATAAATATCACATTTAATTAAATGTGTAAGACTAGTGATCAAATATAAAAAAAATATATAATTAAATTATTACTTAATGATTTAACCATATATAATAATTTAACCACAAATTTTTCTAGCTGAACTAAGTGTAGGTGAATAATGGGTGTGTGTATATATGGTTACTCTCTTAATAATTATGCATTTAGTTAAGGTAAGTTTGTAATGTACTTGTAAGTTTGTTTTTCTTGACTTGTATGTGTTGTTGTTTATTTTTTTAAAAAAATACTAATGTAATAGTAGTGACTGGCCGTGATTATTATTGTGATACAATACTAGTAACATCATCAATAAAATGCATGGTGCCAAGTTGTGATGCAGATGTTTGTAGAAAATAATTACAATGAATAATATAAATTAATTATTAATTTACGTTTATTATTAGCAATGCTGGAAAAAAGACAAATTACAAATTAAAGAATATATATGATTGGGTTCAAACAATACTAAGATATATAAATGATATCGCACATAATTTTTTATTAACAACGAATTTCATTGATCCAACCGTTTAATTAAAAGTTATGCGTTGTGTCTAAAAAAACCACCGTATTGAAAGTAAACCTTTTTGACATACCTTCGATATTATCAGATTCTAATATTAATCCCAAAGATTAACACAACAATGCATAGACCTTATGCACCTAAAGACCAATGTATTAGAGTCAAGAGAACAATTTGCTCCAACACAAAAAGAACCGGGTTAAAATAATGAGATCACAATATTTTTCAAGTGTTCACCCCTTTTAGTAAATCTTACCTTATCTTATAAATATAAGGAAAAAGTATTTTGTTGGTCTCTTAATTCTTATGTAAGTTTCGTTTTGGTCTTTTAACTATTTTTAAGTTTATTTTAGTCCCTTAACTTTTTCTTTCGATCCACCTGTGAGTTTGATCCATTCGTTAACTTTGCTACGTGACCTGACGGCAATGACTAAATTGGAAAAAATAGTTAAAGGACATAAATAAACCTAAAAATACCTAAGGACCAAAATGAAACTTACATAAGAATTAATAGACAAAGAGAGTAATTTTGCCTCCTGGTTTTCCTTTAACCACAATCCTGAATGTAACTCCAATTACGCTAGAGAATTGATTTCTCTCTTTAAGATCATTTACGGTCTGTTTGACTTAGATTTTAGTAGAATGAGAAGTAAAAGAAATACATAAATCGAGATAAAATTCAATGGTTGAGATTATTGACGCACAAAAACCAAGACGATCCAACGAAAATAAATAAATTTGGCTTTGGTCAAAAGTGATTTTGACCAAAATAGAATTCAAAACAAACATGCGCTTAATAAGTTCACCTATTTACATATAATTTGACTTATAGGCCATGTTTATTGCCTAATTCCACCAAAAAACTTAGTGACAAGTGTTAGAAGTAAGTCTTACATCGCCTGCCTAACCGTTCCGAGTGCGATTTAAATACTTATTTAGCTATAGTAAGTTTGTAACTAACTTGTAATACCCTCTTCAATTCTTTGATTTGTTGTAATCCTCTCAGATAAGTTTACATCCACTGACCTCACTTTCAACACCAAAATTTTCATAATAGACCTCACTTTCAACACCAAAATTTTCATAATAATTACTTAGGCAACTATTAGATCCTTAAGCATCCCCTCTATTAAATTTTGTTCCCATAGACTTTCCCAACATTCATGGTGCAGTAAAACTCAAATCCATAACGATTAAATATGTGTTTGATTTATATCTGGATTTACAGAAGGCTTAACGTGAAAGTATTTCTACCACCAAAGATGCACTAAGCTCTATTTTAGCTACCTTACCCAATTTGGCCCTCGGTCGTAGCTTGTGTTTGACATGGGTAACAACAGAGTTTCCAAGCCGATTGCAAATTCCTTGAAACTTGATGAGTAATTCTCTAACTTTGCAAATTTCACAAAATCATTATCGACTAGGGTCTTTTCTGAAAACTCAAAAGCAAGAATTTCTTAAGAAAAATAATCTCACAAATCAATTACGAAGATTTTGCACCATTAATTTAAGAAATTGTATTCTCAAACTTAATATAGCAATGCTCTCTATAATTAAATAGACTATTTCAAATTTCATTGTTCTGAATGAGTTAAGTCATGCTATATCATCAAATCTAAATACTTGTTATTGGTCTGAGTTACTCTTATTTATTTTTTATACGTTGGAATGCTAAACTTAATAAATACTAAATTCATGTATATGCATATACACATCTTATAATTCAAGTACAAAGAATGTGAAATGGTGGTAGGAAACGAGAACCAAAGACACAAGTCATCCACAAACTCAACTAAAAATAGAAAAAAGAATGACTACCATGCAATGAAGACCAAAGACCAAAGTTAGCAAGTACTTCTTAAAATAATAAAAATGAGAAAATAATTAAATTTTTTTATTTATTTTGAGAAGTAGGTACTAAATTACTTTTCAAAATAAATAGAAAATTTAATTATTCTTATTATAGTCAAAACATACGTAAGTTTTAATTTTTGTAATAATCACTGACTAAAATAATTAGGAATTGATATTGTCACTCTTACATGTGATATTGTCACTCCCATGACACTCATTTATAAACTTTTTTTCATGATTTTAAAGTGACAATATCAAATTTGAGAATGACAATATTACTTCCCAAATAATTAATATTTTATTTATAAAAAATAATAAATTATTTTTAAATTTAAATAAACTGCTATAATTAATTCCCTAAAATTAAATTTGCGCGAAACATTACCGAGTATAAAATACGACTACTTTCCCACGAAAGAAATGTGACTGTCACGAAAGCAAGAGAAAGAGAATAGAAAAAGGAGAAGAAGTCCACATGGGACACACATAGGAAGTTGTAAATTGTAATCAGTACACAGATTGTTATCTCTTCGGTTATCTTCTCATTTCCTCTCAGACTCAGTCTCTCAGCAAACAAACCAACCTTTCTTCACTACAGAACATTAACAATGGCGGCGGTTCTCCGTTGCTCCTCTTTCCTCTCTCGTCCTCATTTCAACGCCAACACCGCCAAACTCCACCTTCCAGGTCAGTTTTTCTTCATCTCTTTCCCCCAAAATTCAATTCAAAACTGCAACTTTCTGTTCTTGTTTGAGCTTCGGAAACAAGTAACAACTAACAACCCTTTTGTTGAGTTCTGATTCTGAGAATCTGTGCCCAAATTGATGTTTTCTTTTAGGATTTTAACTTTAAGTGTGTGTTTGGACTAAATTGGAATTTGAATCAAACTGACTTTTGCTCAAATGAAAGTGATGCATTGGCTTAACGTCAGTTTACAACCCTTTTTCCTTTCAGCCAACTGATTGATAAGCCGAGCATTAATGAAATTCAGTCCAAATATACTATAAATGATTCCTTTTGAGAAAAAAAAACAATGATTTTGGAATTTAGGTTATCATTAAAACGCTGTGTCTTCTTCTTTTCCAACTCCCTGTGGAAATTACTAAATTTAGCAAAATTAATGAAAATGACGGGTGCAAATTATAAGGCAGTGATACTCACGTTAGATTGAATTTCTTTGATCAGGAAAAGTAGCTTGTCTTGCTTTAAAAGTGGACAAGGTTGTGCCACTCTTGAAAGATACCTTCAATGGGTCTTCTAAAATTCCAAGTATGCTGCTCTGCTCAAAGTGTAAGGTATGACGGTGAGTCACGGCATTGGATGCCGCCATGCCCTTTGATTTTGTAATCATGATTTATGTACTTGTAAATTTTCCCTACAAATGTCTTAAAGTTGCAAAATGTTGTGCGTCCATTTGATTGAGCTTCTTATCACCACAAGAAGACTTGGAGTGGAAGTTAAAAAAAATCGGCTTTTATTTAACATGTTTGTGATGCGTTCAACGGAAAATCGCAATCATTGATTTTGTTTCATAATGCGCGTCACATTGAATGGAATCTCAAAAAAACGGACACTTTTTTGTCCAATATGGAAGCTTTATGATCCGTTGACTAAAGTCGTGTTTTGGAAACCGTCTATCGTAGGTAATGTTTTGTATTCTGAATTTCTCTTTTGTTCGCTTCTATATGTTGAGACATTGACTCCTGTCTCTAATTTTTGCTACATTCTTTTGATTTTCAGTTGCTATTCTTTATTTCTCTTTGTGAACCATTGTGTTGACATCTTTTTCTTTAACTTCTGATTGAAATTGTTTGCCTTGCCAGGAAGACATACACCAAAAGTTCCCATCTCTAGTATTTCTCGCGAGCAATATTTTGATGTTCTCTACTCCTTTTAAAGCTTTGGCAGAAACATGTGAGCCTGATAACTCTGTTTTCAACATGCCTATACTGCTAGGTGTAGCCCTTATTGGAGCCACCGTAGGAGGTAAGGTTGTATGAGATTACTTTTACAGTTACGTAATGTTAGCTCATGAGTGTTCCTAAAGCCAAAGGCTAGGAGTGTAGAACTTCATTTTGTCGCAAAATACTTTTATGGAGTTGATTTTTATTTGTTGATTTACCTCTTCAGTCATGTTAAAAAGGACTGTCATAATATGAGGGCTTGCTAAGCTCCAAGTCCTTTGTAGAAGTAAAAGAACCATAATTTGGTTCAAATGTGTAATTAGGATTGAATAGTACTTAGTCTTAATTTTGTGAAGTTGTCAACTTGAGTGTCGTGTATTTAAGTTTAAGCCAAAATTGAATGAGAGGTTGTATGGCTTGTTGTTTTGGCAAAATCAGGCCTTACATGGCCACGGCTCAAGTGTAGGAAGGCAAGCCTATGTAAGGGCAATTTTTAGCAGTTAGTCATTTTAAAGTTCGATGTTGAATTGTGAGTTGAGAGAATTCTCCTCTATCCTAGGTATATTTTTGAACTTCTGGCTTTGATTCTTATAAACGGAGTTCCTGTCCATTGCAATGAATGCACATTGAGCTTATCATCTTTTACAAGATGCAGCGCTTTTGTCGTTCATTTCTTTCCTATTTCCACTTCAATTTTTGTTCTCTTTGATTCTATTTGTTTTTTGTTGATTCTTGAATTGTTGAAGCTTCACAAAGATAGATCCTAAATTGAGCAAGAAGATCATGTTAGGGGCTGTTTTAGGCGCCTTAATTCACCAATTTACAAGTTTGATCTTCATCATCAGGGATTCTAAAAGAAAAGAAAACAGAAAATAAACTTGCTCAGTTGCTTCTACATGTTATTACTGCTTATGCAGTAGATGTGTTTCATATAGATAAGGATATACTGTTATTTTCTTGAATTATGCAGGGTTGCTTGCTCGACAAAGAAGAGGAGAATTACAGCGAGTCAACGAGCAATTACTCCAAATCAACGCAGCTTTAAGGAAGCAAGCCAGAATTGAGTCCTATGCCCCTAGCTTGAGTTATGCTCCCATTGGTGGTAGTAAGATACTTGATAATGAAATCATTGTTGACCCAAAGAAGCAAGAGCTAATTTCTAAGTTGAAAACTGGGAAGAACTTTCTAAGGAATCAACAGCCAGATAAAGCGTACGCGGAGTTTAAGACAGCGCTTGAGCTTGCCCAGAATCTTGAGGATCCTATTGAGGAGAAAAAGGCTGCTAGAGGTTTAGGTTTGTTATCTTTCCTATTTTGCTTATTTTTGTGCATTTTCTGATAGGCTCCCACACAATAATCACATTGGCTTAGTGTGGAGTAAAGAATCAATTTAATCTCTGGAATTTCAACTGTCAATTAATTCAGCCTTTGAAGTTATGAAAAAGAAATTTTATTCTCTAAAATCAACATAGTATCTGAAATTATTAAAAAGAAATTTTAGTATCAGAAATTAAACCTGTCAATCAATTTAGTCCCTTAAAATTTGAATATTATTCCAGGGGCCTCACTGCAAAGACAGGGAAAGTACCGAGATGCTATTAAATACCATTCCCTGGTTTTGGCAATATCAGAAAGAGAAGGAGAGGACTCTGGGAACACTGAAGCTTTTGGGGCAATTGCTGATTGTTACACTGAGCTTGGAGACCTTGAGAAAGCAGGTCAATACTATGACAAGTATATTGCTAGGTTGGAACAGGATTAATCTTGGCATGTTTGGGAAAAAAAAGAAAAAGAAAAGATAGCTAGTTCATTAGAACTGCCAGAGTATGTCGATGGATTTTTGCCGTCTATTTCTGCGGATATTTTTACTTTATTTTCAGAAATCATGTTTGCTGATTTCATGATTTATTTATATTGAGCTGCTATTGTGATTGTAAAGTTAGTATGATATTACACCTATTCAAGGGAGAGTTCAAAATTGGTGACAGTTCTGCGTACTCAACGCTTTCAGCAAGCCATGTCACCATTTTCCGATTTCTCAATTTAAAAATTAAATGTGTTTTTGGGATTTCCGCATAACATGGAAGTTCCTATTTTCTATTCAAGCACAACTGTATTTATAATTCGTAATGAAGTTCCAAAGTATCGCCATTTTGTGCAATCATAGTCGCTTACAATACCCACTTAATAGCCTGCTTGTTTACCACCAGAAACCACGTTGCAAATTCCATTGGTTAGAAGCAGAAAACAGTTTCTCTTAAAAATACCGTATGATTCATCTTATTTTTTTTCTTCCAAAAGTTCTACTTTTTTTAAGTTTGTAATGCAAATTAGAATACAAATTTAGAAAAATAAGCACCGAGTGCCTCAATGGTAAATTTGCCGGGTGACGTTTTTCCTAAAAGATGCAGTAAGTACACTTCCATCCCTATTTTGCCTTCGAAACTTGCAGTTTTAAAAGGAAGCCCCATCTTAAAGGCTAACCTCTCTTGTCGGAACCTCTGATTATTAAGTTCCTAATATGCTAGTTGGAAAGCATAAAATGATTTGCTGAAATTCTGTAAAACATTTTGTACACCGTGATTTTGGTTTTATGGATTTTGCAAATCCCAAAACAAAACTAAACAAGGAGATATTTTCTCCTTGGCCATAACTGTTTGCCTAATGGTAGGAAAAAGCATAAACGAAGAAGTTAAATGTCACATTGAAATTAGAAACTTACACAAACCCGTCCGGATCGATCTAACCGAACTAGTTCAGCCTGATTTTCTAACCTTTTCGTCACAGTGCCAAATCAACCAGCCAATGTAACACAAAATACCATCCAACCATGTACTCATATCTCCAAAGTCCTCAAACTACTAGACTTGTGCAGTAAACATATTAATATATAGCAGCCTCTTAATAGATGGTAATGATGATAAACATCACACATAATACACACCCAACTGGGCGAGAATTAAAATAATAAAAGCTCTAGACAGGCATCCCCTCTAAAAATCATAAACACTCATCACTAATAAATAGAAAACCGCATACAAGATAGAAACCCATACTAATGTTTGATCATATAATCTAAATATGATGGGGTAACTGCCTCACCGCCATTTAAATAAAAAAGGAAAAAATAAAAATCTCCCTATAGTTCTAACAGGAATCAATTCACAAGGCAGGATATATAGATAGTGTTAACCCCAAGAGAACCACAGGTATATTACTGGTAGTACATCATTTGCTGTGCAGCTGCAACATTCTGGAACCCACCGTCATATATCGCTTGGCTTGCTCCAATCGCAGCCTGTTTAAGAGGATGTTGCCCTTGGGGATGCATCAAGGCATGGACACCGCCCATCTTGCTCATCGCAAGCTGTCGCTCGTAGGCCAAAAGATCAATCGCAGAGAGACCAGGAAGAGCAGCGGCAGCGGGTGGTGGAAGAGGATTTGAAGCAGTTCCAGGTGGAGTAGGCTTGCTCCCCCAGGAGCACTATATTTAACAACATAAAAATGGTTAAAATTGACGTGCAACAGATAGTCTGATGAAAAATCTGAAGGGGGGAAACGATTAAATGAAATGAAAAGGGGTGGTCTTAAGGAGACTTGCCACAATATAAAAAAAAGAAATGAGTAAAAAAAATCAAGAGGAAAAAAGTTACAGTAAAAACAGAGCATCAATAACAGAATAAATTTAATATGCAAGATAAAAATATATATACAACAGGGCAACAGCAGAAATCTAATCAAGGTGGGTCGCCAGTTCAAATTCAATCATAGAAAACGTGCAAGCAAACCATGAAGAGAAAATTTGCTTCTAATATACAAATACTCAACAGTACATACATTCTAAACCCAAATTCTCTGTTTTGTGATCAGAACAGAAGAAAAATAATGCCTATAGCCCCAGCAGCTCCCCTCCCTCCCTCCCCCCCCCCCCCAAAAAAAAAGACCTAGTTCTACAACTAGCATGAGGTTTTGAGATCAAAAGATGGAAATCCACACCTTAATCTGTTTGCCACAGAGAAGTGACTGAGCATTCCCCAACTGAATAGCTAGAGCTGCTTCAGCATGAGAATTATACCTCACAAAACCAAACCCCTTATCTCGCTGGACACGAACCTCCTCTATCACCCCAGCCCCAAGACCATGGAAGTGGCGATGGAGGTCAGGTTGTGTTACCTACACAATTATCAAGGTTAATGATGATTAAAATGGAAAACAGCAATTACTGGCAATTAAATTACTGGAGAATTACAACATACAGCTCACAGCTGATAAGATATTATTAAATAGAAGAAAAAATTATAAGCTTGAATATTATTAAATCTCTAACATAACAATAAAAAAAATGAGATATCGCGAGAATAAAACAATAAGAGAAAACAGGTAGTTTCAACAGTGCAAATATTTTGTTGGGGACTACATAACATGCTTTGAAACTATTCGATGGAAAAATGGATAGTGGTTGATGAACGATAGGCGCCCTTACCAGCGCAAGAAAGAGAGAAAAAATATCAGGGGCAACAGAGACAATTAAGTGGTGAGGTCTGGGATTAGCGACTCTAACAGTCTGGACACCTGGCAAGAGAAGAGTGGAGAAGGAAATTCTGCATCAGAGCTGGCAGAGACAGAGGCTACATAGGACGTGTGGGATGTGTGGAGAGGGTTGGAAATCATTTAGCAGAATCCTGGGTGGCTGAGCCACAGGGGAGAATAGTCTTACGGCATTGTCTTAGGTTTCTTTCATTCTATTAACTGTATTTCTGCTTCTGAATAATTGCTGTCCATTATTCAAGGGATTTATCCCTGATTTTTTATACTACCAGTAATACAACTATACAAGTGAACAGCTCTATTAATGAATAACTTCTGTTCTTAACACTAAAATTGAAGAATACCAATAGAGGAAGTCTCTTACCTCGGGAGCAAGGTTACCCACATAAACAGTAGTATATTGAGGATTGTTCTCAGGAGCATCACCGTTAGATGTCTCTTTACCATCTTCTGTGAAACCAGGACAAAACATCTTAGTCAATTGCATGCCTAGTATTCCATCTGTCAACTAGGAAAACATAACTCTACAAAGAAAAATGATTTTTACAATCATCTGTAAAAATTTTCTTGTGTCGAAGGTAAAAAAATTGAAACAAAATATTAGACAACACCCAGGTCCACCCATCAAACCAAAGGATCATATAAGCTAAATATAAAAGAATTTAAATTCAACCATGTCGATCATTATTGCTGAAAGGAATTACAGTATATTTTACTCACCAGATGAGCCATTTGTAAGTTCCACCACACTTTTGGTGTCTGAGTTTTGCTTCTCTTCACTGCCACCAGCACCTTTTGTTGCCCAGTTGCAACGTATTTGTCTACTTCCAAGCCACTTACCTAAGAAAAAATAGGCAGTGCACCATTATGCCTTGATCATATGAGAAGCACATGTGAACAGTGAACAGGAAAGAAGATGCGTCTTATAGAATCAGTTACAACTTCAAAGTGCATAAACGATTAGGAGTAGTTCTAGAGGGTCTATAAGACAATTTTCCAATCTTGAAAATTAACTTAACTAAAAATTAAGCAACATGAAAAAAAAAAAAACATTCATTCAAAAGAGAACCTGAATGCACAATTTCTTTGAGCTGAGGCATTAATTTTGTTTCAAGTAATATTATATCATCAAAACCATCATAGATTTATCTAAATCAAAGGTGGTTCAAATCTATATGGTTCTAAAACCAATAACAAATTTCTTACCAGTCAAATCATTTATGGCACTTTGAGCATCCTACAAAAGTATTCAAGAAAATCAAGTCAACAACATCATAAACAGCCTTATGACACTAAACAAAGTAAAATACTTAAAAACCAAAAATGGACCTGTTGATTACGGAATGAAACAAATCCAAATCCCCTAGAACGCCCAGTCTTCTGATCCCACATAACCCTAGCATCTCTAGATCCACCAGAAAGAGAGTTTGTCAGCCACGCTAAGTTGCCAATATAATTGAATAGAATACAACAGAACTTGTTATAATTAGGTCCAAAGTTGTTTATATTTAAGACGGAGGTATTAGTACAAAAATTTTCTTTTTGAATAAACAGACTGGCTTAATTTTAAATGCAGAAAAGGATTCCTGTTTTACTAGGAAATCACAAGAGAATGAAGCTTACGAACAACTGGGGTAGACAGAAAAGCATGCAAAAAGCGTAGCATCAGTGACCTCTGGGCTAAGATCACCAACAAATATGTTATAATGACCTGCAAAATGAATGAAACATATATAACAGCTTAGAAATGCTCAAAAAGGATCAGCGTTATAATATTTATATATTTTACTCAAAACCAACCGACCTGATGTATCCTCTCTCTGACCACTAGCATATGCCCAGTTAACTTTGATAGGCTGCCCAAATCTGCAAAACAATGAATTAAAATTTAAGTGCAACTCAAAATCAATTTAACATAACTGCAAAGATCCATACTTACAGATGCCTTCCATTGAGAGATAATATGGCAAGAGCAGCAGATCTGCGGTCAAAGTAATGAATGAATCCATAGGAGGACTGCAAGACAAAGGCAGAAGATGTTAAATATAAAGCTCTATATTCAGCTAGTAGTTTACATTATTAAGTTTAAACCTATAAATAAGACAAAGACATTACTACATCAAAAACATACCTTCTCCTTTCTAATAAGTTTACAACCTTCAACGGGGCCAGTACCAGCGAAAACTTCTTGCAAAAGCGGCTCAGTCACCTGTGTATGGATATTCCCCACATACCTGCATTTTCTCAAAGACAAAGCTACAATTATAAAAAATTAAGAGAAGTATTAAATTAGGCTACAAGTAACTAATTTTGGTCACAAAAGCAAGTGGTAACATACAGGTAATGTCTTGATACAATAAAATTGGTTTTATGCAAGGCAAAATATCTTCCTAACTAAAACAAAGGATAACAAAAAGCAACTCAAATGCCTTTAACACTAATCCTAATTCAAAAGAGAATAAATATAACAAAAGATCAAAGTGGCAGTGCCTAAGCTTGTTTGCATCACAAACATAAAACAACCAGAGAAAAAAGAGATGTAAAATAGAAAAGTAGAAGGTAAAAAAAAAATGACTAGACAAACACTCACACACTGCGGCAAGTACTTGGATCAAAACCAGGAGGCAGATTTCCACTTGGGATTGGTTCAATCTGCAAAATGAAAAAGTGAAAAAGAAAAGAAAGGAAAAGGGGGCAAATCAAGATAGGAAATTTGTATTGCATCTACCAATACAGTAATATGAAAGACATTTCTAGGGTTAATGTGGAGGAAGAAAACATATGACACAACTGATACCAAACAAATCATACATGACTTCATTGCTAAGCCTAACAAAAGTAAAGACATTCAGTTCAGACTGTTAATTACACTGAGGCTTCCAGAAAACAATACAAAATACAAACTAAGCTAAAGGGGTAAGAAAACAGAAAATTCTGAGGATTCATTGCTACATTAAACACACAAGGACAGTAACTCCTATATGAAGCCAACCAATTAATGGTTCAAGTTAGACTATGCACTATGCAGTATCCTTGCCCAATCAAACCTCCACGAAAATAAAATGTTTATAAAATAGCAACTTGTACACCTCAACTCTCTTTTACACCAAAGAAAAAATGGCAACACAAAAGGAGAAGTGAAGTTCATAATACTGCAACTTCAAAAAGGCTAAGAGTGTCTCAGTGGGCTCATCCGACATTATTACTTTATGACCTGATTCTCACTTTCTCATTTAGTCCTTGAAAAGTGTCTCTGCTATGTGGCCTCACAGCGTTCAGCCGTTCACATAGATGAAAATGCTTTAAACATCATTTGAGAACAGAATTCAAGCAAGTGCCTTCTACTGAAAAATGCAAGACAACCCTAAATTTTTAGGTTTGTTCAAATGACTACGCAAACCAACGAATGCTCGACTTTCCACAAGACCATGCACCAAAACAGATAAATACCCACCAAAAAAATCAAACATGAAAAAGCAATACCACCAAGTGAAAAAAAATTCAGAAAATATCACACAATAAAAGAAAAATCAAGCACACAGCTAGCTCCTGAAAAGAGGAAGAAAAATTATTGTTCACAGCAAACCCTAGGCGTTGAATCAATCCCAAAAAGGCAAAAAGGCAAGAGTGGAAGATCGAGAGCGCGAAAGGAAGAAAGCACAGAAGAAGATCAAAGCAATGATCGGAAATGGAGAGAGAAAGGACGAGAGGGAGGGGGTGAGTGGGGCCCAACCTGAGGAGGAGCGAGGAGGCCAGGGTGATAGAGAGATTGCTGTTGAAGAAGAGCTTGTTGCATCAGAGCTTGCTGTTGTTGTTGCTGCTGCTGCTGCTTCAGCCTGTGATTCTGCATTTTCCTCAGTTTTTGTTGTCTGAGCGAATTTACCGGGAAAATGGGGTTTCAGTCGAGATTAGGGTTTCAACTTTCAAAGGGTCCCGAAACTATGGCCCTTCAAGAGCAGAGGCCTCAAAAAACCAGAGGACACTACACAATATCCCTCCAACACTTTATAGAACCCCAACAATATCATAAATCACAATCTTCTCACTCCTACTGTCTTGCTTTTCTCTGTTGTAGTATCTCGGTTTTTTATTTTTCATTTTTTTGTATTTTTATGTCGAATTTTTTATTTTAAAATTGTACATTTCATTACATGTAGTATTTGTCTTGCTTTTCTCTAGTATTTTTGTTTTAAGTGATATAATAAATAATAAAATAATTCCTGATTGTGTAATTTATCAATTATTTTAATCTTTAATTTTATTGAAATTAATTTTTAATTCTTAACTTAATAAAAAATATTCAATTTAGTTATTTAAAGACTAAAGTGGTCAGTTCAATTAGTGAGCATACAAAAATATGCGTGTGTGAATAGATGATTCGGTTGTAAACTTTCACTACTATTCATAATATTTTCTTTTGGACTTTACTACTATTCATAAAATAATTAGGCCATTTTGTTTTTGTCAACGTACTTGAGTCATTCCATCAATATACAAATGGTTAATAATAAATACACCACACATTTTTAATGGACCACCCCTTTCGAAAATAGTTGATCCGAAAGCCAAAAAAAAAAGTGATTCCATAATACATTTTCTTTAGATAAAAACAAAGAATACATTTTCTACACAAGAGTGATTCCAAATTAGGTTTTCTTGAAAACAAAAACAGAAACAAGATGTGATGCATTTAATAAAGGGTTAAAAATATTTTAGTCCCTTGAACTTTATCATGTGTTCACTTTAGTAGTAAAACTTATAAAAAATATGTTTTTATCCTTGTATTTTTAGAATGTGCACTCTATTGTAATAATCACGTATTGCGATAGTTTTTTCTCTAAATTAGAGACTTTTTAAAAAAATTAGCATCAATTAAAATTATTACTAAATGTGACTTTGTATTAAAATATACATTTTAAAACCACAAAAGACTGAAATACACACTTTAAAAGTTTTGGTACTAAAATACACACAGAATAAAATATAGGGTATTAAAATGTTTTTAGCCTTTTATTAAATTAGGTGACACATTGAATTCCAAAAAAAATAAAATTAGGTGACATGTTTATTAGGGAGGATGGGATTAGCACCATCCTTTTTATATGTAAGAATCATAAATTTATATACTAAAAAGGATAGTGACACTCCCAATAGGAATGGTACTAATTGCATCCACTGTTTATTAGCAACATGTGCAAATTTTGAGAAAAACACTTATTCTATCTTGTTGGGTTTATAGACCCCAAAAACTTTTGGGTTGGGCTCAAGTTTGTAAGTCCGTCTATTCAAGTGAAAATCTTATTCTAAGATAATGTTATTCATATGCAGTCCAAACATATAAGATAATATTATTCATATTATTATCATGTTTTTCAAAAAGAAAATTCATATGATTATCATAATCATAATTTTAAGCAGTCTTATAAGTTAAAAAAACATTCAAATAAAAGAAATAAATGAAACATTTTTTGGTTCATAAAATAAGTGAAATTTTAATATTTGGTAAACATGTAAATAAATTTTAAAATTTTATTGCTAGTAACATTGAAGTAAATTCATCTCCTTTAAAAAGAGACATAATGTAGTTATAACTATAACTAATAACTAAAGTTATAGTTGTATGGTCATTGTTGTAGCTTCTTAAGCTCATTTTCATAGACGATAATAAATGAAAAAGTATGTATTCTTTCGTATTGTAAAATACATGGTAATCACGATGCTTATTTTCAAATGAGGGTAGATGCAACCGGAAGAACAGGCCTTTCACCGCTTCAAAAGTGCACATTTGCTATTCGTATATTGGTGTATGGATCATCCGCTGACCAAATCGACGATAACATACACATCAGTGGAAGCACTACAATTGAATGCTTAGAGCATTTTGTCAAGAGTATCAACGAGATTTATGGGGCTGAGTACTCGAGGAGGCCTAACAACAATGACATTCAACGTCTTGCTGCAGATGGGCGAAGCATGTGGTTTTCAAGATATGCTAGGATGCATAAACTGTTGCATTGGGAATGAAAAAATTGTCCTATAGCATAAGGGCATTTCCGTCTGGGTGATCATGCTAAACCTAGTATTATACTCAAGCAGTCGCATCACAAAACTTGGGGATTTGGCATGCATATTTTGGGACCGTGGGTTCAAATAACGATAATGACGTCATGGAAGGGAATACTCCTCAAGTACAATTTACAATTAATAGAGCTCAATATAATTACAGGTATTATCTAGTAGATGGTATTTATCTGGAATAGGCTACATTTGTCAAGATTGTTCTCCCGATGTCAAGAGGCAACAAGGAGGGATGTCGAACGTGCATTTTGGATACTTAAATCTCAATTTTGGCATTATACGTGGTCCATGCATGCTTGGAACATGGATACACTCAAGAATATCATATATGCATGTGTGATATTGCATAATATGATTGTTGAAGATGAACTACACACATATGCAAATTTTAATTTGTCTTATGATCAAACTTGAAGTGTCATTCCACTAGTTGAAATATACAATGGTATTCATTCCGACTTTCAAACATATATACAAAGGAGATTCGGCCTTCGTCAAAGGCATACATATCGCCAACTGCAAGCAGATTTAGTGGAGCATATTTGAGAGCGTTTTGGACATGAAAATAATTAAAATTAGGGTAAATTACACCTACCTCCCCTCAAATTTTAAAGTATTACATTGTCCCCCTACATGTTTCCAAAACTACACTGTCCTCCCTTAAATGATAACGATATTAACCTTTGTAGGTCTTATTTATGAATTGATGATTTTATTCTTTATTAAAAAAGAGAACAACTCTCCACCTCATCTCAAACCTTCTCAGGCTGGTGAAATCCTTGCAACCTTGCGCCCCTTCTTGAACTTGCGACCTTTTCAACCTTGCCTCTGCTCTTCAAGCCGCGACCTCGCCATCGTTTTTGAAGCTCATGACCCTTCTTAAACTCTACAACATTTAAAACACCTCTTCAACCTTGCGATCTTCCCAAACCCTTCTTCGATTTTCTTCATCTTCACCACTTAAGATTTCTAATGTGGGACCACTTCATCTTCACCTTGTCCAATAGGCATTTTCTAGGTGATCTTTTGACATTTTAGGTATGCTTTACTAATTAAACATTTTTATTTTTAAGCCTCAATCGCTTATTTTTGAAGTGAAAGTCTGAATACTTGTTTGATTTAGTGTAATTTTCCCAATTAAGGGTAAAACTGTCTTTTCATAACTATGAGGCAATGTGCAAATCACATGTTTGTTAAAAATTTATCTGTCTATTAACGTGAAGGGGTGTCAGTGTAACGTAAACAAACTTTAGGGGAGGTCTGTGTTATGTTTAAAAATATGCACGGGGACCGTGTAATATTTCAAAAGTTCAGGGGAGGTCAGTGTAATTTACCATTAAAATTAAGTGTTGTTCAAATTATGTGTTTGTTATTTATTTTGTAATTTTTCTTTTTTTAAGTTGTTCTTTTTTATTTAATATTTATGTAATGTGGCGTTTTTAGTATTTAAGAAATATATTATCTTTTAAGTTTTTTTTTAAAATTTTTATTTAATATTTTACAATTAAAATTGTAACATTAAAATAACAAAAACTAAAATAAATATTTGTATAAAAATAAAAAAATAAATATGAGGTAGTTAATTTGTGGGTACATGTGAAATCTATTTGGAGTGTTTATTTAAGAACTTGCATTGGAATACTTCAAGTGCTTAAATTAATAAAGTAATGTATACACATGAGACTCAACAAGATATAATAAAATAATTCATAAAAACCTACTTAAGCACCTCTCCTATCGCCTAACTACTATAATAATTTTTCTGATTGTTGTTTCAAAAACTTCACCTATTTTATAGCATGTTTATCAAATGAATATTTGAATTGTGAATTGGAAGACCTAGTTTTTGAATCATGAATCATGAATTGTTAGATACATGATCAATGTAAGATACAAACATTTAAAAGTAAGAAGTTTTTGAATAACCAATAAATTGGGTTTTAAAAACTTAGACAAAAACTTAGAAGAAAAAAAAAGAAAAGAGAGAAGCTGAGGGAGCAAAACTTGAAAAAAAAAATAGTGGGGTTGGGGGATGTCGAACAAACAGAGAAGTGAGGGGACGAAATAGGATTTAAAAACTTCCAAAATCCAAAATAAGCCTTTCTAACTCCAATTTACAATTTATACCATGGGTGTTATTTGTGTACTGTTTTC
The DNA here is from genome assembly GCA_037177725.1 of Cyamopsis tetragonoloba. NCBI lineage: Eukaryota > Viridiplantae > Streptophyta > Magnoliopsida > Fabales > Fabaceae > Cyamopsis > Cyamopsis tetragonoloba. The sequence goes on from CM074124.1 coordinate 49,918,530, forward strand.
AAATTCGAATTGTTAGCATCTTAAAATACTAACTACAATGTTTTATAGCATTTTAAAGAGATCAAGAAGCACCTTAACATACTAACTACAATGTTTTATAGCAAATTTCAAGAAATATTCCAAAAAAGAGAACCTGTATTTCTGGAACACATGTCCTTCTTCCATTATATAGAGCTGCTAAAGATGCATTTATGACTAGATATAAACAATATAAGATGTCTAGCAATGAATGTGACTATGTTGAAATTTGTATAGACCATCTTGAGAGTATACTTGTGAGACACAACAGGTCTCTTTTGCTGTTAAGCTGTGAATTTATGACTGCTTGGAATTGCAGGTGCTCCTCTTATCTATTGATGATTCTTTTATACTCTTGTTATTGCCATCTGTAAGTCAACATCATAAGTTGGCAGATTCTGATGAATTGTTTTTAGTTGCTCATGATAAAAGATTTGTTTGATAACAATTTCCTATGTCCAAATGACCTTTTATTTATTTACTAATAAAACTGTCCACCTTGAGATATATTATCTATGATTTTTGTCATTGGAAGGCACCTCCAATTAAAGCTTAAAGGAAATTTGAGCACATAGTCCTGACTTATTTGTTGTATATGTCATGGCTTGTATTCTGAGTCCAATTGCATTAAAAATAATGAAATGAACAAGAAATCAGACATTAAAGGGTGTCCATGTAGTCTGAAACTCCCAAAAGATTATGTACTGTAGTAGTGCGAGTGTTTTCTCTTCATGAAATTTGTAGTCACATTTAGTTTAATGTAGTTTTATCTTAACTGTTGGAGCTAAGGGACATATTAGCTATATTGATCCATATATATTTTTTTGGACAGAATGGTTCCATTTCCATGTGTTTGGTGAGATCCTTTAATGGGAATGAGCATTTCTACCATGGTTATCAAACTCTCAGTTTACTCGTAGAATCGTGCGAATTTACAAGTGTATGTGTCAAAATGAGTCAACTCGCTAGTAGAATTGTTTTTGAATAGACTTGAGTAAACTCGTGCAGAATCGTGTAAACTCACGAGTCTAACTGTGAGTTAGCGAGTTTGCTGAATTGGCTCAAAATCTTTATTATTATTATTTGTAAAAGGGCCCAAAACAACTTAAAATAACATAGTTTCATATTAGGGTTTTTAATTTTTCTAATTTTTTCCTCATTTACAACTAAATCATTGCGTAGGATTTTAAATTTTTCTAATTTTTCCCTCTTTTACAACAAAATCCTTGAGTCTTCTAAATTACACGCATCTTCACGCACAATCTCTTCTTCTGTTCTGCCTTTCGGTGATCGTTGTGTTGGGTGTGTCTGCTTCAGGAGTCCTCCTTCATCCGTTCGAGTTTTCTTCTCCAATCTCCCCAAACGTCTTCACCCTCTTTCTTTACAAACTCGGTGCCTCGGTCTCCGATAGAATTTTGCCAATGCGTACTACGAATAATGGAACAAGCTTTTATGCTTTGAACCTTTAATTTGGTCACTTTTAACTTGCATTATTGTACTTTATTTGTATGGTTTACCTTATGAATTTTGGAGGTTAAAATTTCAGTTTATGTGACATAATATCTAATTTTTATTACTATAATTAAGAATATTAATCATTTTTACATAATTAGTAGACTTTTACAAGTCTACGAGTTGACACGACAAGTCGAGTCTATGGACTCTCCACGAGTCTACGTACACTCTAGAGTTTGACAACTTGATTCCAACAATTGAAGATATAAGTTTTATATTAAAAAGTCATGTAATCCCCATTTCATTTAATCAATCTGATAAAAGTTGGCCTAGCTCATTTAGATCACATGTTAAGTTCAAAAAAATGGTCCAAATTGTGGAGCAATTGACCTGTCATGGTCACTGTTATTTGTGCCACATCTATTTGGTGTAACACCACACTCTCATTTTTTGGTATTTAAAAAATGAGGATTTTTTCCTTCCAGAATGATATTATCCGGAACACGCCCGAATGATATTGCCCAGAAATATTGAGCCATAATTTTTCAATTCAAAAGTTTTTAGATAATATTTGCTTTCTAATTTGGGTGTTAAATTTACAAATCCTGCTTTATTATTGTGTGATAACGAATCAGCTAAACATACTGCACATAAAGTTATTTTTCATAAACGAACTAAGCACATTGAAATTGATTGCCACGAGGGGTGTCAAAATGGGCCAGTCAAACCTGCTTAGCTTGCTGCCTGCCTAGCCCGCCAAAAAAGGGACGGGACAAGTCGGCCCACCAAGGTATTGCGGGCTCATTTCGCTAGCTCGGCCCGTCACTTTAAAAATTATGCGGGCCGGACCGGCAGCCCATCGTACTAATTAAAAACCAATTAAAAAAATTTGAGTTTGCCTTTTTTTATTGATTTTTGCTTTTCGCACCATACGACAAATTAATATTTTATTATCTTTAACTATGAGCCCAAGATTTTTTTTATGTTTTTTTGTTTAGTTTAGACATTTTTTATAAGGCCTATCAATTTTTTAAAAAAGAATTCTCACCCTCAACTATTAACCTATAAAAAAAAACACTAGTCCGGCGGACCAGTCTGGCCCGTCACCTTTGTAGCTCGACGGGCTAGCGGGTTAGGTGAGGTGAACCGCATTAATCGACGGGTCAAATTTTCTATCCCAACCCACCTATTTTTGGCGGGTCAACGGACTGAGCTCATTTTGCTATCTCTAAAGTAGAAGGGATTAGCACCATCCTTATTAAGAGTAACACCATTCTTTTTAATATATAGATTTACGATATTTATATATAAAGAGATGATGAGACTTCCAAAGTTGGATGGTGTCAATCCCTCTCAGCTATCTCTAATTGCCACGTCTTTTGCAGAAAACTGCTATAGAAACTGATTCGATTATTGCCCGTAAAATCTTAACATCAAATAGCTGATATATTTAGCAAACTATTAGAACATTTGGCCTTTGACGCTCTTCTTCCCAAGCTGGGATGTATCCAATATCTACTCTCTGATTTACGGAGGGGTATTAAGGGTTAAATATAGGTATAACATAGATATTTTCTGTTTCTCACTATCTTGTTTTTTTAGGCTTAGTATCGTATTGGGCCTTTCTATTGGACTTCAATATGTATTGGGCTGAGTCCCTTTTCCTATATGTACGAAGGACTTCTCATGCAATACACAATTTCATAAATGAACAATTTCATATTGAATCATTTACATATTTACTTACCTTTAGTTCCTTTAAATCCTATCTCGAATAGTCTAATAGATATGAATGAGATTTCTCTTGAGATGTGTACAAAACAAGAATTCCATCGGTCATACATTGTCTGCGTGCACTATTTACCCAGGATGGTGATCTTAATTCATAGGTATATATGAAAGCATACGTGGATAATTTCCAGCATTTCATTAAATTATTTTTTATTTCATTTTCCATTGATGTATTCGTTTTTTCTTTTCATTACATTATGCATTGTTATTATTTTATGGATGATTTCTTATACCCTATGCAATCATCTCCTTTTGACCTTGATATATTTCTTATTTTATCCAAAAAAAAAAAAAGTGGGACCACGCGGAATTCTTTCTTGCAGTTCTACTTCTCTATGACTGTAGTTGATGGGGATTTAAAATACTAATCCGCGTCAAAATTATATATAGTTAATGTGTTAAATAAGATTTCTTTTTTATTTAATAAGGCTTGTAAGTTGGTAGGAAACTTCCTGCGTTTACAAACATTGAGGGTCACCCTCATTTTTTTTTCCAACAAGGTCACTCTGGCTTGTCACTGCTTAAAAATAATTAAATTTTAAAATAAATAAAAAATTAATTATTTTTTAATTAATTAAGATAAAAAAAATATTTATATTTTTTTTAGATAACAGATAAAGAAAAGAAAAGAAAAACAAAAAGAAATAAAAGTAAAATAAAATAAGTACATAGCACAAGCTCTTTTTTTTTTGGAAACTTCATTTCTATTGCATTAGCACAAAGGTGAATATCAGTGTTGTGAGGTAAATAATCTCATTATTGTTATCACTGAATTTGATTTTGCTTCAAACTTAGCTAACGAATCGGCCATAAATTACTCTCTATAAGAACATGGACAATAGAGACGTTTCACGATTTAGAGAGAAGATGTGAAATAAAAGCTAAAATTCATGCAAACTATATCTAGTATTGAGAGAATGATAATCCGTTGTATGACCTCCAATTCCAAGTAGTTAGATCTCCAAGCTACCAAAGAAACACACATGTTTGAAGCGAGTTTCAATCTAGGTAGTAATGCAAGAAGCATCATGTGTAAGGTACATGTTATCCTATAGTGTCTAGAAAAACCTGCTAACCAAAAGCTATTTATGTTTGGTTACAATTACAAAAATTCTTTTTAATTTTCTTTGTTATACGTTTATAATTAATTATTTTGATAAGAAGTTTAAAGTAGCTTCTAAAAAAGATAAAAATTTAAATATTTTCTGTTTTTGATTATTTTTAAAATAAAAAACAAACATCTTAATAATGTATTATAAAATTGCATTTTTATAAAAGAAATAATTGTTTTATAAAATAAACAATAACAAATGAACTTTTTAAATAATAGCACTAATAAAAAAAAAAAACTATATAAACTTGAGACCAACCTGTTATGTTATATATGTACAGCTCTTTCCTTGATCATTTCACAAAAATATATTTATTTATATTTTCAGTTTTTTATTTTATATTTTTATCGCAAAATATACTAATTTTCGAGTGAGTAATTACCAAATATGTTTTTAATATTATAGTTATCAATCACTTTAGTTCTTAACTTTATCAAAAATAATCTTTAGTCTCTAATTTTATAAATTTCATTTAATTTAGTCCATTCTGAACTAGATAGACCAATTTTTTAATAAAATTAAAAATTATTATGATTGAAATTTTATAAAGTCAGGGATGGGCTATTGTGACCGATTTTATAAAGTTGAGGATTAAAATTAATTTCGATAAAGTTATGGACTAAAATAGTTAATATCTACAATATGAGAGACCATTTTAAGTTTTAACTCACTAATTCATTTTCATTATAAAATATATTAGTTCAAATGAGATTAAATTCTGTAACAAAAAAAATGATATTAAGTTCATCCCACAATGCTCCAAGATGATAGTGTGCATAAAATATTATGCAATTTTTTGAACTTGACGGGACCAAACACTTGGTCAAATATATTACGCGGGTTTTGTGTGAAATTAAAGGAGATGCTTTAACTTATGGGACCAGAAACATGGTCAAAAATGGCCCAATTGTTTATGTTTCTTTATTTTTATGCAGGAATATATTTAATTTTGTATTTACATAAAAAAATTAAGTTTAATTTCATGTACTGATGTACATAACTTAATATTTTGAAAAAAAAACTATGATCCTTTTAATTATAAGGTACTTTAATGTTGGTGAGAGAATGTCAACTTTTAACTAGTGAAGAACAATACTTAAATGATAAAAGTGTCAAACACAAAACATTTATATGTTGTATTTTTAAATCATTTTGGTCCCTCATTTTGGAAAAAAAGTATAACATAAGGGATGAAAATATTTCATAAATACAACATAAGGGACCAAACTAAAACTTTTAAAACATAAGGGATAAAATTAAAACTTTTAAAGCATAATAGATCAAATTGAGACTTTTCGACAACGTAAGAGACCAAAACTTATTTTAGTCAATATAAAAACTCGTTATAAAAAATATCAGCATTTATTGTTTTAAAAATTAAAATATCTTTTAATGCATGCTTTAGTTAAATGTTATTAATTGTACCTTAACTAGTGTCAAACACAACTTAAATGTTTGTAACCCATTAACTTAAAGAACAATACTTTCAAGAGAAAAGCCTTATACTGTCACGCAAATAGAAGATATTTTGATGTCACAATAGGGAAGACTCGAAAGGCACAAGAGAGGTGATGCTCATAGTCTGCAAGCAAATCTCTCTTAAAGACCTTTTCAACCGTAGAAGTTTTCTTCACAAGGTCAAGACAGATGATTGAATGGCAATAATGGCAGAGAAAATAACAGAGGAAGAGGTCGTAGAAGGACTAACTCAGGCCAAGGTGGCAGAAATAAGGTGGTGTGTCAGGTTTATGAAAATTCTAATCAGATCGCTTTTCACTGTTGGCATAGATTTGATCAATAGCTCAATGAACTGAATCTGTCTCAGACAAGTCAAAATCAATCCAACTCTCAAAACCAGAACTCATGTATGCAGACCATGGTTGCTGCTCCACAACATGTAGTTTATATATAATGATACCTGGTATCCGTACTTGGGCGCAACAAATTAGTTGACCCCTAATCTCAACAATCTTGCTACTAAGTATTAGTTCTTAGGACAAGAGAAAATTCATTTGGCAAATAGAGCAGCCATAGGTATTACTCATACTAGAACCTCTTTTATTAAATCTATGTATAACTCTTCTATGATGTCTGTTAAGAATCTTCTTCATGTTCCTGAAATAACTAAAAACATGCTTAGTTTGTCCCAATTCTACAAAGATAACAATGTATTTTTCGAGTTTCATACCAATAAATGCCTTGTAAAATTTCAAATAACCAAGACCGTGCTTCTTCAAGGGAGTTTTAGGAATGGACTCTATTTTTTATCAACTCAACTTGCTTTCTATAGATTCTCATGTTCCTTGCATGCCAACTGTAATAAGCACAATATATATATATAAAAAAAACTGGTTTCTCATGATTGGTACAATAGACTAGCCCATGCCTTAAATAAAATTGTCAAATTTGTAATAAACTCTTGTAATGTTTCTGTCAATAAGAAAGAAATGGATATTGTTTGTTCAACATGTTATGTTGGAAATTCTCATAAAATGCCTTTTTCTATCTCTATATCTACATACCATGCTCCTCTTGATCTTGTTTATTCAAATGTAGAGTGTCCTTCTCCTTATCCATCAAGGTATTACACCATAATTGATTATTAGCAATATTTGAAAAATACCACTAAAAAATATTGTCTTTGCACATTTGTGACATTTTTACTAAATGATGTATAAAAGCCATGTTGCTAAAAGGTTTTAGTAATATTTGAAAAATATTGCAAAATCATTAAAAGAAATATTGTTTTTTAACATTTGTAATATTTTTTACACATGTTGTATAAAGTCAATGTTGCTAAATATCAATAATGTAGTAGTGAGGGAAGGATGTAGATATTATGTTGTTTTTGTTGATGCTTTATCTAAATTTAGCCTGATATATTTTATGCACAACAAATCTAAATGTTTTCAACATTTCCTGCATTTGAAGTCCATGGCTGAACTACAATTTAACACAAAATTGAAATGCTTTCAATCTGATTTGGGTGGGGGGTGAGGGGGTAATGAGTGCTCTCATTTTACTAAACACCTGCATTCTCAAAGCATCATTCATAGGTTTAGTTTCCCCTATACTCATGAACAAAATGGGGCAGCTGAAAGGAAACATGGACATGTTTTTGAAATTGGTTTAACATTGTTATATTCTGCTTGTATGTCACATGAGTTCTGGTCAGATGCTTTTTCTTCAGGTATATTTGTCATTAATAGTTTACCAACTTCTTTATTGCAATATAAATCTCCTTATGAATTACTATTTCACAAGAAACTAGATTACACTCTCTTTAAAACTTTTAGATGTCAATATTATCCTCGCTTGAGGCCTTATAACACTCAAAATGGATTTTTGATCCGAGCTTTGCATCTTCATTAGCTATAGTCCATCCCATAAAGGCTATAAGCGTCTAACAAAGATAGGTAAGATTTTGATAGTTAGAAATGTCATCTTCAATGAAGACAAATTTCTTTTGAAAATGACAGACCAATTGTGCTCCTCTCAACAAACTCAACTAGCAGCCAAGATCTTCCTGCCTCCAACCAAAGCCACAACCAGACCTAGTGTGAAAAACACTGAGGCAAGTATCTCTAACCTAGCACCAAATTTATAGACTAATACTTTACTATTTGTTGGATCTTTTTCATCACTAGTGCCCCAAAATCTGCACTTGATGATCATGCTTTTGTAATTCTTGTGCCTCAAGCTACTGAGCCTTGTCCAGTAACTTCCCCTTCTGCATCCACTCAAATCACTACCCAGAATCAGCATCCACTCAAAAAACTACCTAGAATTAGCATCCCATGAAGACCATATCCAAATCTAGTATTTACAAACCAAAGGCTCTTCTCACTAGCTCAGAACCCATCACTGCATCTGATGCCTTAGCTGATCCAAAATGGAAGCAAGCAATGGAACAAGAGTATGTAGCCTTGTTAAGGAACAAGACATGAAATTTAGTTCCATTTGGGAAGAAGATTATCTCTTGGATGTCAAAGAAACAAAGGATTGCTTAGCTTCTAGATCCATCACAGAAGCTAAATTTAGAAGCCTTGCAGCTGTCTTAACAGAAGGCGTGTACATTCAGTCCTTGCTAAAAGAACTCCGAATTTCTTGTAAAAAAACCCCCTCTGATATTGTGTGATAATTAGGGTGCAATTTTACTCTACCAACCATGTGTTGCACACCAAGACGAAACACTTTGAACTAGACCTCTAACTCGTTCGTGAAAAGGTTGCTTACGGAGAGGTGATCATGAAACACATTTCTTCTCACTTTCAAGTATCGGATCTCTTCACCAAAGTCTCGGGTTCTGCTACCTTCACAAAACTTCGACCCTAACTCGATGTTCAACAACTATGCTGTGTTTGAAGGGGATAAACACATAAATAAATAATAAGTTGTATCATGATTACTTCTCTAAGTTTCAAATGTTAGTTAAAGTCTATTAATTCCTGTGTTTACCTTTTCCAGTCTTATCATCATATATCTATATAAACGCCTCTTGTAATTGTGTTCATCACTGTATAATAATAATCTCATAATTGTTCTCCTTCCTCTCCGATCCTCTCATATTCTAAGTCTCTAGGTGCTAATATATACTCTTTACGTTTTTGTTCTCACATTTATTTTATTATAATCTTATTGGAAAAGACGTTAAACAAAGAATTGAAGCAATAACTTGAATTCAACGTTATTGCAAAAAGGTGAAAACTTAAAGCGCTCTAAAAAATCATACTAAAGTCACATGTTAGCTAGTCTTAATTATAAAGATAAAAAATTTAATTAAGCCTAAATAATTAAAAATAGGTACTGCCTATAAAAAATAATATTTTCTATACTCATAAATGATATTTTTATTTTTATACTTTTATATTTATATATAAATGATGATTATTTTCAGTTTGATTTATATATTTGCTCATTACAGCTTCATATCAATTTTACAATATATTAGTGAGTAATGGAGATGATATAAAAAATAATTATAAAACTAAATACAAAAATACTCCTATGTGTGAAATTGAAAACCTTTCTGGAAAGTGGTATTGATAGGTGTTGATTTATGAATGTTTTAAATAAGAATAGTATTGATATTGAAAGGAACTTCATATCCTGCGTTCCCACTTACACCGCCAGAAAGGAAAGAGGGGGTGTGGGTTAGTGCTCTTTGTCATTTCTACAATCAAGACAAAAAATAAATAAATAAATAAATAAAAAACTTCCATTTTTGTAGTTGGTGTGGGTTCTCATCATATTTTACACTCGTGTATCACGTTCCACTGTACATGTATGGTCATATTAATTAATTGACTTACCTATCAATTTAGTCCTTCAAAGATTATCTTGTCATCAATTTAATTCTTCAACAAATTTTGTCACCAAATTAGTCCTCTAAAGATCATCTTTGTCACCAATTTAATCCTCCAAAACACTTTGTCACCAAATTAGTCCTCCAAAGATGTGTAAGTATACCAAATTAATTCTTCAAAGATTTAAATATATCAAATTGGTCCATGATGGAGGACTAATTGAGAACTAATTTGGTAAACTTTTAAATCTTTGAAGGACTAATTTGGTGATAAAATTCTTTGGTGATCAAATTGGTGACAAAGTAATCTTTGGAGGACTAATTTGGTGGTAAAATTTTTTGGAGGACCAAATTGGTGACATGATAATCTTTGGAGGACCAAATTGATAGTTAACTCATCAGTCATATTTAGAGGGCTAATGTTAAATCTTCTTATTTATCCTCTTATTACTATATAAACTATGAAATTAAGTGAATTTTCAATCTTAAAATCATAAAAAACATTGAAAATATTTTTTAATGAGTAAATAGAAGGATTTGTAGAAACATGAAATAGGAGGATTAACCAACAAGGTGTTGGACTAGTAGTAAGCAACTTGGTCCCCGTAAGGATGAGGACACAACTTCAAATCCCGGGAAGTACACTTGTTGGAAGGGAGAGTAACCATAATGCTCCATCCTCCAGAATTGCGAGAGCAATGTCTTCCACAATTTTAAATAGCAAAAAGAGAAATAAGAAGATTAAGAATTACTCTGTTAGAGATACAAATCATCATTCTTTGATTTTATTAATTAAACTGCCGATCTTTATGAGTTATTAGAATTGATACTTTTTTTTATTATTATTATTTTATGAATCAAAGGGGCGAAACGCCCTTAGAATTGATACTTTAGTCATATGTTCTATTCACCAATAAATTATGTCGGCAAAATGACACTTTTGTTTCTTTAATTCTTTGCGTTAATTTATTTTGATTTTTTTATCTTTTTTGATTCATTTTGATCTTTTAACTTTTATTTTAGACTCAATTTGATCCCTATCGTTCAATTTGGACACTTGTATTATGACTTGACGAAAGTAACGGTAGGGACCAAATTAAATCCAAAATAAAAGTTAAAAGAACAAAATGAATAAAAAAAGTTAAGGGACCAAAGCAAATTGGTGTAAAGAGTTAAGGGACCAAAAATGCTGTTTTGTCGATAATTAATTATTCTCTCGGATCTTTTATTTTTTAAGTTTCTACGTAGTACATATTGAAAAATATTAATTATATATTTTTTGTGATATTTTTTACTCAATTATTTTTATTTATGTTTTTTTAACTATTTTATTTATTATTCTTTAGCATTTACTATCATTAAGTATCTACTTATATTAAATTAGGGTATGGATAAAAGAAAATGAATTAAATGAGTCTTGAAAATATAAAACGATAATATTAATTAGTAAGATAAAATTTTAAACCTAAAACAACAAAACAAAAAGACAAAAACAGTATTTATTTAAAATATTTTAAAAAATTAATGAACAATAAATATCCTTAAACATAATAAAGATAGATTACACTTCCAAGAAGAGCATCCAACAATTGAATTTTTTTTTTTTTTGCTATTCCAACAATTGAAATTATTGATGACAAGGCAGAAATCTCAATAAATCATGTGTATACGATTACAAATACGGAATCAAAATAAAATATTTGCTGAAACATATTCATACAAAAAATAGCATCCAATGTTATGCGTAAGCAGGAGAAATTTAAATCCAAAATGGAGATCTGGTCACACAAAAACGAAAATAGGTAATTTTTGGTAATTAAGTTAAACCAACCATAACATATTTTGTTGGCTTCATTGTTAGATATCTCAATTACTTAACAATATTATTAAATTTATTAAATTCATTGTTAGATATCTCAATATTTTGTTAGTCCTTATAAAATTATTTTGTATTATAGTCTCTATAAAATAAACATTTGATATTTTTAATTTTAACAGTTAAAAAACTTTCATTAAGTGCTATGCTAATTAAGATGTGTAACGATTTAACACCACGTTAAATCTAAATAAATTTGTATTTAATATAAATATTAATTTTAAATTATTTTATTAATAATATAAAAGAATAATAAAAAAAAAACTTTGTTTGAAATGTCACATTACAAAAATTTAATCAGACATCACTACATCAGCATGTCTCCAACAAAACTTTAGCCGAATATATATATTTTAATATATTCATTATTCAATTATTCAATCCGGTATTGACAGCTCAATCTGTATACTAGTAAATTCCAGATTCCAAGAGAAATAAACACGCGCTTCATTGTTAGATATCTCAACCATTCATATATATAAGGAATTTATCATGTATGAAGTGAGAGTATGAGAGTAGTTAATACTAGTCACCTAATTATAATTTATGGTTGAGATTTGATTTATAAAAAATAATCACAACCATTCATGTATGATTGTGTGGTCAAGATTAACTCATCTCATCTTTCATGCTCTTACTGAATGTGCACCCATATATATAGAAGAGAGATCTGTTTACACGAGTAAATGTTGCGTATAGACATCGAATTTCATTAATCAAATTGTTGAGTCATTAAATATTATTATGATAATTATGTATACTAAAATTAAAAAAAATCGAACATCTCTGAAAATGTCTATAATATTTATGTATGTTTTAAAACGTATTTTATTCATTAAATTGAAGTTAATTAATAAAAAAGATTTAAATAAAATAAAATTTTGTATAATTAACCTATATACTATAAACTTTTAATTAAACAGATGAATTAATAAAATCCGTCATCTATATATATAAAATTATAGAACAAAATAAATATCACAACACATACTCAAATAAACGTATCCCTTCTGACACACATGTATATATATATTGTTTCCGGTGATTACGACTTGAATTACAAACTCCATGTTAGTGATCAGCGAATAAAATAAAGAGCATGTGAGTGATCATGAATTATGCTTAGAATCTCGTGATGTTATTACCAGACTAAAAAGACCGCAGAAATTTCAAGAAAAATGTTACTCGCACTGTTTTAAAATTATAGTAGTTTAAAATTATTTTATGAAGATTAAAAAATAAAATAAATATTATAATAATTAAAGTAATTTTACTAACATATCTCTATTAATAATTAAATCATTAATTATTTTATGTTATTTTTAGTTGAGCATTAATTATTACATAAAGATAAAATGGAGAAAAGAGCATTTAAAAATACATTAAAAATATAAAGCGACAACTATTTAAAAAAAAATTATTTCCTTAAAACGAAAACGTTTGGTCTGGCTTATTTTGAGCTTATTTTCTAAAAGTCGGGCCAAATAGAAATATTAATAAGCTCTTAATTTTAAGTGACTTTTTTAATGAAAGAAAGAGAGAGAAAAAAGCTTTAAAATAAGTCACACAAATAAGTTTTTGCTTATTTTTCAACCTCTTATTTACATTAAACATTCATCAACTACCATAACCAAGATGAGACCGCTATTCGCCACCGCTCACGGCCACCGCTCACGGCCACCCTCCATCACCCTCCGCTGCCGGTCATTTTTTTAAAAAAAAAAAACGAAATTGCCAAACAGTTTATAACTTTTTTAAGCCTCTTATTCGTAATTTTAACTTAAAAGTGACTTTTAAGAAAAAATCAGCTAGGTCAAACGGTACCTCAATATAAAAAAGAGGGAGTAACAAGTAAGTGTAGTCACAAATTGAGTTGAATTGGTTTAAGTTTTGGCTAAAAAGAGTTTGAGAACCGATGAACATGACTTGTATTAGTTTAGATTGGGTTTATTTAAAAGAATTTTAAAATTCGAATCGAACCAACTTAAAAAAAAAAATTGGTTTTTGGTTTAATTAATGGGTTGTCTAATTAAAATATTTTTTTTATTAATTTCAACTACATCAAACATAAACATATATTAATTTCAAACAATGCAAATTTCAAACATAATATATATTCTAACATATAAAGTTTCAATTCGAACTCAACATAAAATCCATATCCAACACTTTCGCAAAAATAATAAAAAAATTAAAAAAATCTAAATTACTTGTCACTTCTAAAGTATCAAGAGTATATATATTATCTTTTTCACCTTTACCATTTTTTATCTAATAAATATTAAATAATTTTTTACGAGAAAAGTTAATTTAGTATGTTCATCATTTATTTGTTAGATTCTAAAAATTAATTACTCTTATTAATTTTTATGTTTTTTTTAAAGTGACTATTATTTTAAAATCAAGGGATTATATAAAGTCTAAACTCAAACTATAAGTGCCAAACATAATACAAATTCCACAACACAAAATAAATTTCAAACTTAGATTAACATTACAAATTCCAAATATCCACGCACTCTCTCTATATTATGGTCGGGGACTTTCAAACTCGGATTAAAATTACAAATTACAAATTTCGGTTTGGATTGATTTAGTTCATTTGGGGACTTTCAGTTGTTTTGGGCTAGTTTGACCCAATCTAAACCACGCGATATTAGCCTATTTCCTATCCAATATTACTCCTATGAAACTCACTTTTTCTTATAAACTCTATTAGAAAATATAAACTAAGAAATGTGAGACTTCAACCATTTAAAGCACTTACAAAATACCCAAAAATCCCCTACAAAATTCCTAAAAGGATAGGCTAGGAGAAGGATATATATGATTAATTATTGGGTTATCTCAGATGAGTGCAAATCTTTAAATCTAGTATCTTTAGGATGAACCAAATTTAGATTCATGAGACTTAACACACAAGTTGGTTGGTAGAGCAAGCTTTATGAACCTAGATACTTTGACATGTGTTAAAGGTCTACCAACCAGATTGCACCTCTTCAATTCTCAATGTAGACGTTGTTTTGCACAATAGGTCTTGCGAATGCCTGATATTCATGAGTGCTCATGAGATCTGGCTACAATCATGATCTCATGCAAGCGACCCGACTTGGTATACACACTACAATAATTAGTGTTTTTTCTGTCGGTGACTTGTGGGCCGTTTAATAAAACCGCTGGAATTGGGCTAAATTGTGATACTAGCCCAAATGTTTCTCATACAATTCCCGCGGTAGGTCCACTAGCTCTGAACTTTCTTGCTCTCAATTTCACGATTTCTGTCAAGTAAAAATGCTTCTTCTCCTACAATCTCTCGAAACCGCTCACCTCCATATTACCGATCACTCTCATCTCTGATCACGCTACATTCTCAATCAGATGCTGTCATTAACCTCCATCGCCCATCGCTCTTCAAAGGTAAGAAGCTCTCAACCTCCATCACTCCGATCCTCATCTCTATAGATTTCTAGGGTTCTGAATGTTCAGTTGGTTTCTATGGTTTAAATCTTCAAACGATTTATATGTTTTTAGTTTGTTTTGAATTTTGCATGCATCTATTGAATCTTTTCAATTTCTCAATAATGTAAAACTGTGTTTTTAGTTTGTTTTTTCTTGTAAATGTACTCCTAATTTTGAAATGGATAATGCTTTCTTCTCCAAAACATTTATTGTCCGATTGATTTTCTAGATCTGTGTTTTTGTTGTTTTTTTGTGGGAAATTAGATAGCCCTGTTCTTTCTAAAAAATGATTTACGAGCTCTCGTCCTTGAATTAATCGTGAAACTTTGGATTTGTCTGAAAGCCTTTCAAATACTGAATAAATGGATTGTTGTCTCGATGCTGTGTAGTTTTCACTCTATGTAGCTATTGACCATAATAGGCCTATTTCAGATCAAGGTCCTATTAATATTGTGTTGTCATAAGGTTATTGTTTTTCTAGCCCTGAACGTCTTTGTCCTTGCTCTCTTCTCAATCTCTCTTGAAAAAAATAAATAAAATCTGCATTGCTTAAAAAATTTCTACATCACACTCTAATGATAATTTGTTCTCTTTTGTTGTCATTGATTCTTCCTTTCTGTTTATGGTAAAATGCAGTTACCTGTGAAAGAATGACGTCATGTTCTCGAGGTTTGTCCATTTATTTTATTTTGCTTCCAGCTAGTGTTTTTGTTGCGTTGACCCATGATAATAACTATGCTTGTTGCTGGTATTGTGTCATTATGTTGTAGTTCCTGGCATACTTCTAGACTAGATTTAGGTGTTTTAGTGACTGGTTACCTATAATAAATTGTGATTTAGTACCCTAACTTTTTGTTCCGTGTAAATGAATTTTGGTTAGTATTGTTGGCTATCACATGCCTTTCATTAATTAATGATTGCTGACTATTTGATGGTCATAATCCTCAAATTGTACTATGGTTATATGCATGTCTGACAATACAAGCCTTACAATCCAAATTATTGTATCTATATCTATCTATAAAAATTAATTGCAAGTTGAATGAGGCATATAGTATAGATTAAGAAATGTAGATAACTACAATCTTCCATACAAAATTACCTAAGATGTAATAACAGCCTCTTTACATGCTATAGGCATGAAATTGAATAATATCTATAGTTAGTAAATAAATTCTGATTTGGGTCGTAGTCTATTATGTTGAAATATTGAGATTATGCATACAATAAATAGGAAAACCTGGATAATCAATAAACTTGTCATCAATAGTTAACTACTATATTGCAGTTAGCTTAAAACCTGTTTATAATTGTAAGTACTGTTTGATACTATAATGTTGCAATAGTGTAATAAGTTATTGACCAAACACTTAAAATGAGACAGAAACTTGAAACTTACGATTTGAGTCCAATCAGAAGAGCTTTTGTTTAAAACTCTATGATGTACTATATATATGCTACTGCTACTTTTTTCTTTCTCCGCATTGTGTTTAAAGTATATAACATCATGATTAGCACAGAACTTGGTTTGTATTAATTAGTGATTAGAACAAGATATATATTCACATTGCAGCCTGCCAGTCTGACTAATAAATTTTGCAGCCATGTGATCTACAAATATAAGTCAGACCTTTGCCAATGAAACCAAATATCTTTTTCTTCTTATAATGCTAACATGAACTAGAAAAGCAAGACTTTGATGGTTGCTGTATTTCCACTATATATGATGAATTGCTTTGCAACTAATACAAAAATGCATTATATAATAGATGTCAAATAGTTGTTTATCAAGAATGCTATGAAGCAAGAAATGTGTTACTTACTGTGTCTTTGAATAATCTTGCAGAAAAGAAGAGCGAGAGTTAATGACATTGAAAATTCTGCAGAATCTTGAACCCAACTAAACAAAGGTAATGTATATTTTTTTGCAATGGAGCAATATGGTAACTCTATTGGAGATGAATTGAGAGAATTAATTGTATGTATGTATGCTGATTCAGGTTGATATAAGCATAATGCTTGGAGAGGTTGTGCATAACGTTAAATTCTTGTAGCTTCTGATCAAGGTAATTAATTTATAATTTATTATTAATATTAAAAAAGCGATAACTAAATTAAAAACACTCAATATTCCTAGAGTATTGAAAGAAACTATTTGCACCCTTTTATGTTTAGAGAAAGTTCTTCATGGCTTGTTTTACCAAGTTTCTTGAAAAAATATTTGCACCCTTTTATCTGAAATTTCTCCTCAGCATTAAGTTCTTCAAATACCAACAATTTAAGTTTCTCATGGTGTTTTTCCTTATGTGACTTCTCCCTGCTATGCCATAATTATTTATGTAATTGAAAGATTATTAAAGTAAAGCAACATTTAGGGTACTTAATGCTGAGAAGAAATTTCAGATAGCCAAACTTGCATTTTGCAGGCTTCAGGTCTAAACGATTAGGGGTATGTCAGATATGAAAATTATTTATAACTTGTTTTTGCTTTTCTTATTTTAAATTATTGGTGTAAATGATTCTATGGGTGTTTAGTCTAGTGGTATAATTTTCACTATGTATGTGAGAGGTCGCGAGTTCGATTCTCGCAACACCCTTGTTTGTGTACTTATACATTCGATTTTTCAATTTATAATTTACTTCTATTGAAAAAAAAATCACAACTCTAGCTTGATCTATCTATCATGTGAGTTACAAAGGATTTAGTCTAAGGATTATGGAGAACGTTTTGTGTAGTGAATTTGTAAATAGGTCAGCCCTAATGTTGGCATTCCAGGAAAATTTAAGAGTTTGAATAATTATTGCAAAACCTGCAAAAATTTAGACAGTTTTGTGGAATAAAAAAAATTTGAGAGAGAGAAAGAGATGTGTAATTAAAAGTAGGCATTGAAGGCTATGTTTTTTAACCAATAGGTTGGGTTTGGTAGAAGTACTTAGTTGAACGCTGCAAGTTGGAATTGCATCTTTTAACTGATGGTTAAACGCACAAAATTAGATATATGGCATTTACGGCGGTTAAAAACCGCGGGTAAAACACGGAGATTTGCTGTTGGCATAACACCATATAAATGGCATTTCCAGCGGTTTTTAACTGCGGTTAATGCTATCTGCAGCGGTTAATGGTTAAAGTACCCGCGATTATCAAAAACAGCTGGCAACCCGTTTGTGGCGGATGAATTACCCGCGGTTTACGGAACCGCCGGGAATGGTTTTACTAGTGCTTGAAACCGCCGTTAAATGGAAAAAAACCGGCCAGTAAAAACAAATTTTCTTGTAGTGACATATAGGTAATTTCATCAAGTGTATTGATATTTATGTGAAAATGCTTAATATTTGCATCAAATTACCATGATATCTCTTATATTTGAGACTTGTTTGCAATGTTTGAAGGTAATTTGTTGAATTTAGGTTACTTTTAGTGTGGATGGTTATCAGGTGTAATTTAGGTGTATTTAGTTGTTTTGTATTGTTTTTATGTGTTTTGATACTATGACAAAAATTCTCACAGATTCCCTCTTGATTTTGATAGGAAAATATCATCAAGTAGTTGTGAAGATCGAAGAATGGACCATTTGAAGCTCTTGGAAGGCACGACAAAACGAGAAAAAAAAATAATTATCTTAAATTCAACTCTAACCATTTCAAAATCGTTTCAACTACCTCTATAAATAGATAAGAGGCATCCTTGGTTCGAAGTGACCACACATTAGAACACTCCAAACACCACAAAAACCCTAAATGCCTAGGTTTTCATGGATTCTTCATTTACTTCTACTTTTCTTTGTTTTTCTATTTTCTCTGAGTTTCTAATTCCTTTTTGTTAGTGTTTAGGAAACTTAATGGATTTGGATTGTAATTGACGATGATTATTAATTCACATTTTCTTATCTAATTTGATGCTTGTAATCTATGTTCTTAATGTCTTCTTAGACTTGATCACTCTTTGATTGATATGTTGAATATGCATGCAAATGGAAATTTGAGGTATGTTCTTGATCTAGGGTTTATGAGTCTTAATTTCACTTTAGTGTAGGAATATTCACTGAGTATTGAGTAGCTTAACAGATTCTTGCTCTTAATGCTTACTTTCTAATTGATTCACGTAAGAGATTAGGGATTAATTAGAAATTAAAGGCCTCTTCACCCAAAGAATTGGGGCTTAGGTATTAGAAGTACTTTTCGGCTGGAAAATTAGGATTAGAACATGTATTAAATTCAATTGACATTGCAATTTGTTAAAATCAAGAAAATTAAATCCTAACATACTCGTTTATTGAATTTTAACGCTTTTTACATAAAATTTGCTTAACTGCATTCTTTTTGGATTTAGAACTTTAATTTTCTTAATTCATAGCATTAGAATTCTATTTAATTCAATTAATTGATCTAACTTGCGATAAATTTGTGAATTGGTACTTGAAGCACAATCCTGAGGACGATAACCAGTATTTCATTGTTTTTATAACTTGTAACGAATCGTTACTCTTGCCAAGATCCCATCATGTATGTTACACTTCACACACAACCTATAAGGGCTATGAAAATCATTAAAAGCTTTTAAGCCTATCCTCACAATGTAATCTAACACTTTAAACACCTTAGGAAGGGATAAAAGTTAATAGTGCTAACCGTTATTACCCATAGGAATATTCTTTATGGGATAGCCAATCACAAGTTTGGGTTACCATCACCATTGATTTTAAATTGACTCAAGTCATATTCTCTTAAATACTGCATATATCATTTTTCTAAACAAAGGTTTTGTTAGAGGATATGCTCAGTTTGTAGAATTACGTGTTCTTAAATAATTTAATAAATTATGTTTTGATGATGAAAATTATAAGATTCAATTAGAATCTAAATGCTACATATATGAGCTTAGTGAAGTGAATTATGTCATGCTTATTATGTGCTCTATATTGTGATATATAAATTGACAATTGTAGCATCATATAATGTTGGATATGTTTTATAGTGAATAAACATATAAGTACATGATATGTGTCATATTTAGAAATGGAGCATATTCAATCTTGAGTTGTGAAATTTGGATTGAGTATGAATATAATCATCTTTATATTGATGAAATCTGACCTTTGTTTACTATTTCATTCATAACGTGAATAATACTTTGTATTTCAATGTAAGACATTTTTTGTATGAAACTAGACATAGAGCTTCCAAACCAATGGTCGTGTGCTTAAATCAGAAAATAATTGTAGACATGAAGGATTTTAGGATTTCACCTTGAAAAAGTCACTCTACAACTGAATTTTGCCTACTATTTTGGACTTTTCTAAATCATGAATTTATGATTCGACGTGAAATAATTTTTATTTGAAAATAGACACTTTGGATTTTTCAATTCAGGGTCATTTATCTATTTTGAATTTGAAATGCGAACGTTATGAATTTTGGAAAGCAGACAAGAAAAAAAGATCTGACAACAGCTTAAATCTTGACCTTCCATCACTCTACTGATTATATCTCCAAATTTACATTGGATATTGCAATTAAATCAGTAGCATTTGAAAATAGACTTAGAGAGCTTTCCAACATGGGGTCATGAGTTCAAAAATGAGGACATTATGCATTTTTTAATTTGGTCATGAAAAAATGGTGCTAGTTAAGCTGTCAAATTGACATGTGTCTACTCTTTTGTGCATATCTCTAAACGTACTTTGAATTTTGTAGTCAAACTTCTTTTATTGAAAGGTAGACACTTAGAGCTTTCCAACAAGTGGTCGTTTGTCAAAACTGGACAATAAATGACAAAAATGTGAATTTTTGAAGATAGATATTGAACATGTGATGCGGGAAACATCTATAAATGGTCACAAGCAATCCCAAACGATTCCAAAACATCTCCAAACATCTTCAAACAGCTATATCTCATGTCAATCACCACCAACATCTATTTGAGCACTTGGAAAATCTATAAATATGCTAAGGATGAAGCATTGATAAACACAATATTAGCACACAGAATTTGGTTACATCCTTTGAGCTCTTTATTACAAAATCTTATATCCATTTGATCTTCAATTTGTATTTTTACTTTTGGTAGAGTTTCTATAATAATTTTTCTAAATTATTTATTGAGTGAATCCTTTGTGCTCGGGTAAAAGCGTAACCACTTAGAGTGAAAGTACCTTGCTTGGTAGCAATCATTAGTATAGTTTTCAAAATGGAAGTTTTTAACATGATAAATCGCCTTTCTTTAATGGTGAACATTTTGCCAATTGAAAAACTAGAATAGAGTTTTATATTAGATTTGTTCATATTGATTTGTGGAATGTTATACTTGATGAATTTTCTTGTAAACCAAAATAATATTGAAATGATAAAACTTGTTTTGCCTTAAATAGAGAATGCAAAATTTGAGAAACAGATTATATGATGATGCTTATGATAGAATTAGAATTGTTTTAGTGCTAAAGATATATGGGATACTCATCATGCTATGTATCTTGGTAACAAATAATTTGTGCATAAAGTGGAAAACAAAGAGTAAACAAATGTCAATTTAAAAGCTCAACCAGCATCACTTTTTTTGTTATGACCAAATTCAAAAATTCATAACATTCTCAATTTAGAACTAATTTTGATCCCTGACCTCAAGTTGAAAATCTCTCTGAGTCTAGTTTCAAATGTCACTGGTTTCATCTCAATTTATGATGTAGATTTGGAAACACAGATAAAAGAGTGATGAAAGGTTAGGAATACAACTGTTGTCAAGCCTGCTTTTCTTGTCTGATTTCCAAAATTAATAATGTTCACATTTCAAATCCAAATCACATAAATGACCCTGCATTGGAAAGCTCATGATGTCTATTTTCAAACAAAGCTATTTTCAAATTCAAATATAAATTCGAGTGTGAGAAAAGTCCAAAGTAGTAGATGTAAGTCAGTTGCCGAGATGTTTTTGCAAGATGCAATTCAAAAATTCATTACGTCTACATTTTATATCCAATTTAGGCAAATGACAATTTGTTAGAAAGCTATGTGTGTCAAGTTCAATAAAAAAAATGTTTCACATTGTGATACAAAGTATTTCTCACGTTATAAATAAATTAGTAAATAATAGCCAGATTTCATAAACATCAAAATGACTATTTTCATTGTTTTTGAGAAACTATCAAATCTATCATTTCTAAACTCACGCGCACAGCAGAGGGAGGAGAGGATTTAACTAAACTCTATATTTTATTCTTTCTCAAATCTACTACACTATACGTGAACAAGCCCACCAATTGTAGGAAGTTGAAATTTTGTGTATTTTGGAGGGTGCACAACGGAAGCGCTCAAAAATGTATTTTTTACTCAACTCATACTCATAAAATTCAAACTCATTTAGTAGGATTTTTCTAACACTCAACAAATAAGTTGACTATCATGCAATGAGTTATGTATAGCATCATATATAGTGTTGGATGTGTTTTTAGGTGAATAAACATATAAGTACATTATATTCGTCATATTTAAAAATGGAGAATATTTGATTTTGAGTTGTGAAATTTGAATTGACTATGAATATAGTCATCTTTATGTTTATGAATTTTGACCTTTGTTTACTATTTCATTCATAACACGAACAATACTTTGTATTTTAATGTAATTTTTTTTAGTATTAAACTAGATACGTAGAGCTTTCTAACCAATAGTCGTGTGCTTAAATTGGCTAAGAATTGTAGACATGATGGATTTTTTAAGTTCATCTTGAAAAAATCACTCTTACCTTTGCCTACTATTTTGAATTTTTCTCCATCACAAATTTACATTTCGACATAAACCAATTTTATTTGAAAATAGACGCTATAATGTTTCCAATTCATGGTCATTTATCTGTTTCGGATTTGAAATATGAACTTTGTGAACTTTGGAAAGCAGACAAGAAAAACAAGTTTGACAACAACTATAATCTAGACCTTTCATCTCTATTGATTATATCTCCAAATGTACATTGGAAATTGTGATGAAACTAGTGCTATTTCAAAATAGACTGAGAGATTCCTAACTTTGGGTCATGAGTTCAAAACTGTTCAGAATTGAGAATGTTATGCATTTTTGAATTTGATCATAAAGAAATTATGCTAGTTGAGCTATAAATTAATCTTTGTCTACTCTTTTGCGCATAGCCCAAAAATTACTTTGAATTTTGAATCCAAACTTGATTTATGGAAAGGTAAACACTCGAGCTTTCCAACAAGCGGTCGTTTTTCAAAATTGGACAAAAAATGAGGATTATGTTTTCTTGAAGATATACATTGAACATGTACGGCAGGAAACATCTATAAACGATCACAAGCAACCCGAAACGATTCCAAACATCTCCAAAATGCTATGTCTCATTTCGATCACCACCAACATCTATTTGGGCACTTTGGAATTCTATTAATATGCTAAAGATGAAGCATTGATGAACACAACATCGGCACACGACATTTGGTTACATCCTTTGAGCTCTTTGTTACAAAATTTTATATTCATTTGATCTTCAATTTGTATTTCTTCTCTTATGAGAGTTTTTATAATTATTATTCTATATTTTTTTTTGAGTGAGGTGAATCAGATATTTTCAATTGATTTGGGCTAACTTGACCCAATCTGATAAGCACTGAGACTAGTCGGTTTTCTATCCAAGGTTACTATCATAAAACTCACTTTGACTTATAAACTTTGTTAGGAAATGTTAATTAGGCAAGATGAGGATTTAACCTTTTGAAATACTTACAAAAATATCCAACACTTGTTTTTTTTTTTTTTTGATAAGCAGATATTTATTAATAGAAGTTCAAGGGGAACTCAAACCCAAATACAAAAAGAAACGTTACAAAGAATAATCAACACTTGTTAAGATTGCTAAAAATAGAAATACTTTATGGAGATTGATAATATTTATTGGGATAAAATATATTTTTAGTCCCTATAAAATAGAATGCTTTTTGTTTTTAGTCCCTATAAAATTATTTTTTGTATTTTGGTACTTATAAAATGAGAAACTATTGCTTTTAGTCTTTATTGTTAAAAAATTTCCATTAAGTACTGACTAGGATAACAGAGTACCACATGTTAATACTATATTATTTCTAAATAATTTTGTATTTAATATTAACATTAAATTTTAATTATTTTATTAACAATAAAAAAAAATAATAACAAAACAAATCCTTCATTTGGAATGTCCCACTAGAAATTATGAAGAGTGAGAAGACAATCTTTATGTCATTTTGTTTTCTTCTTATTATTATTCTTTTTTATTAATAAAATAATTAATATTTAATATTAATATTAAATAAAAAAAGTTATTTAGATTTGATTTGGTGTTGACATATAGCACTCTGTCATCGTAGACAACACTTAACGAAAATTTCTTAACGGTAGGAATTAAAAACAACAATTTTTCATTTTATAGGGAGTAAAACACAAAAAATTAATTTTATAAAGAATAAAAGCAAAAATATCCTATTATATAAGGAACTAAAAACATATTTTACCCTATTTATTGCTTCAAAAATTTAAAAGTTATTTAACATATGCATTTTATAGTAATTTAATTCATCAAATAATAGTATTTTTTTAATAAGTGTGAACACTGTTTATTAAGACTGAAATTTCAATTCTACTGTCACCAAGCTGGTACTCCTTTCTGTTTTTTTCTTTGAGATTTGCGCTTATTACACTTACTCCTTTGCGACATTACACTTAGCCCTCTGATGTTTAAAATTCATTACACTTACCTCCTCTGTAAAGGGATAAGTATAATTTTACAAACTAGAGGAAAGTAAGTGTAATAAGCGCAAACCTATGGAGATAAGTTAGTGTTATTATCCCTATTTTTTATTGTATAAAATGACCTAATTTTCTACAATACCCTTATTAGAATTTGTGACTATTAATTTTCATTCTCATGATAAAAATATAAGGTGAAAAAAAGTGATAAATATTGTTTTAAAACTTCTAAAATGATAAATAAAAACAACAAAAAGATTTTTGAAACAGGAAAGGATGTTGGGTTTATTAGTATCGTCCAAACAAAAGTTGGGCAAAAAACGGAAGCAAGTGCAACATGAAACTTGCATTCATTAAAAATGATAAAAAAAAAAAATGCACTCAAATACTACTTGAAAAATTCTGAAACTAATAATCAACAATCTAAGTAATAAACTAATTCATCTTTGGTTTGGTCCAGAGAGTTGGACCTAGCTAATTGATACAATGATATTAAATACAAATATATGATATATGTATGAATATGAAGGCCAAAAGAATCAGCAGATGGCCTACAAAATCATATATATATATATAGTTAGGAGGAGTAGCTTTTGGTTGGCCACAGCCAGTATACCCTAAATAAAACACTACTACAAGTTAAGGTCAAACTGTTTGGAACACTCAGCTTCTGCAGGGTCACTTCCTGAACTGCTTCCATCATGCTTAGGGTTGTTAATTTGGTATGGTCCTCTAGCAATTACCCTGCAACAATTCAACATTAATTAAGGTTAATTAGTATTTATGAAAACAAAAAGAAAACAATATGAACTTAGTTTATTCTGTTTCCTATTTTTTGAAGTTTATAAAGCAACATGGGATCCAGCTGTTTTTCTTTAATTATTTATGGAAACAACAATAAATTAAATATAGAAATAGAAATACAACCTAAACAGGCCCAAAATTAACCAAAAAAAAAAAAGAGAATGAAATAAAATATAAAATTGCCGCTTACCTTTCTTTTCTCTTCTCAAGAAATTTTAAAAGGGAAGCTCTCCTTGGATACCTCATATCTGTTATGACAAAAAGAAGTTGCAACCATTAATTAACACATCAACTTCATTTAGTACTATATAAACAGTTGCTTGAGAGTAACGTGTAAACGTCTCCTATATTGTTTCCTTTGTTCACATGACACATGGGGATAATTAATTAATAATTAAATTAAAGTATTAATTAAAGTTAAATACCTGAACCAACAGCTTGATGATTTCCTGGTTTAGGGGATTCTAAGGCTGTGTTTGTTTGAGTTTGAGTTTGAGTGATTTTGGAAATATTCAATTTTTCAGTAGAAACTGGAGCACTGGGAGGATTTTCTTTGGTGTTAGAAGGGTCAGAGGCTAACTTGGTGGCTAACTCCATGATTTCTGTGGCTTTTTCGGGTGGAAAAGCATCAAATACTAACATTTTTCCAGCATAGAAAATTGTCAATTGGGGTGATTCAGATCCTGGAGACCTACAGTAAAGAAAAATAAAAAAGTTATAATCAATTACACTTTCAACCAATCTTTTTACAAGACTTTTGAAAAGGAAAAAAAAAAAGACCCTCCAAATTAAATTTTTTTCCAGAACTGCAGTGTGTAAACAAAGGATCTCGATTTGCTGCGATCGGAAAACCCTAGAGTCACTGCAGTCATGTGACATAAGCCATTCGATTAAGGTTAAGGATCAAGATCAGATGACTGAAATTTAATAGATCGGCTAATAGTTAATGGAATGTTAAATTTCAATTATTTTGACGATCAGATTTCAGGTGTCTGATCTTGATCAGACGATTCACATCAACTAACCATCATTACTGCAGAGTTTTTTTTACCGCAACAAATAGGAAAGTGAAGAAAGGATCAGGATGGTCTGCAGTTTCAAAATCAAGCAAACAAATCTTGAGCATAAAAAGTTTTATTTTATATTAAAATAAATAAATAAATGTTTTAATGTCCGAATTCAACTGCAGATGGTGCAATTCAATATTAAACTCCACAGGATCCAATTCCATGAAGAAATACTTAACTAATTATCATGCTCATAAACCAATCAGATCTAGGTATAGATGCCGTTGCAATCTAATGGATGAAAATTTTTTAAACTATATGTAACTTTTTGTTTATATACATAAAGCATAAAGTAGTATTCTGTATGAGTAAGGCACAAAACAAATGTATGATTTTCTAGCATTTCCTTAACACTAACACCATCCACCACCAGTCTCTGCCTCCATTAATTTACATGTGAAATATTTGGTGGCAGCAAGGGCATTTAAGTAATTTCAAGGGTCTGAGGCACTTAGGGGGCCTTTTAGAATTTCTCATTTTCTCAATATTCCCCAGAAAACAAACCCACTGTTTGCTAAGAAATCAGAACAATTGCATAAAATTGAAATTTTCACACACCTAACATTTGCCTTCTTAATGCAGGGGTTTTCCACAAGTTGGGGAAGAAAATCCATAGCAGAAGCATTTAGTCTCAAAGCCCCTCCTGAATTTTGCAGGTTGCTTATCAAATCCTTCGTACTAGCTGGAATTTCATATCCAAACAAAAAAAATACCCTAATCAGAAATTCTCATACCCAAATTCAGATTTCATACTTTACGTAATCAAATCAAAGATAAAACATACATGTAATTCCCAGTACCAAACCATCAATTGTGAAACACAGGAAACAAAAAAAAAATGGAAATTGGAGAAAAGAAAACACTTCACATACTGAAATTTAATTAGGCAACACAATAAACCCTAAAAAAAGTGAAATTAAATTTGCAAAGGTTGTACCTTTAGGGTCGATTTTACCAGCCATTAATAAATGGTTGGAATCTGAAGAAACGCGCTTCTCCTTCAAGAACTGGCTTAAGAGACTACAAGTCTGAGAGAAATTCGACTTTTCCGGCGCCTTGCCGGAGCGCCGGCCATCGGAAACCGTATTGGGCAAAGTTGACATTTTTAAGAAAACCCCAAAAAATTGTAGGAAATTAGAAAACTCTTGGTGAAGATTGATCCCTTTGATGATTGAAAACGTGATTTCAGTTCATAATTTGAAGTGTGAAAGGGAGAAATTTGAGAAGAAAGTTTGGAGTTTTGTAGGCATGTTCTTTGAATCTAGTTTGGTCTTGAGGTAGAAGAGGTGGGAGACCATGTGGTCTTTATCTTCCTAATTAGTACTATTTTTTTAATTATAAAGTTTTTAAAATTATTATTATAATTATGGCAATAGTGCACGTGTTTTTTGTGTGGGAAAGAAAAGCCAGCGGATTTGTTCAAACTCTATTTCAGCGTTTAATTGAATTGCGAAAAGTCCAACACATGGGAGCAAAAAGTTTTGCTACACCTCCGAACAACTAGCGTTAATACCGTTTATAATTAAAAAATAGTATATAATAATTAATCTCAATTTATAAAAATAATTTTTAAATTTTATATTATTTTTTTATCTTTTTTATTTTAATAAATGAATAATAAAGTTTCCCAGTCATGTAGCTCAGTTGGTGAGCGCATGAGAACATACGTGTACAGGTATAGAGTTCGATCTCAAGTTGTACTACTTTCTAATAAAAAAAAATGAATAATAAGATATTAATTACTATCTCAATTATATATATAAAAAATTGATAATAATACAGTTAGAGTTACTATAAAAATATAAGTAAAAGATAAATGAAAGTAAAACTTTTCTTCTTAAATATAAAAAGAAAAACAAAGAAATCACCCAAAAGAGTATCAAAAAATTAGTTTATCTTTGTTACTAGTACTAATTTGAATGCATTTAATAGATTGGTTTAATGTCTAAATAATAAAGTTTCCCAGTCATGTAGCTCAGTTGGTGAGCGCATGAGAACATACGTGTACAGGTATAGAGTTCGATCTCAAGTTGTACTACTTTCTAATAAAAAAAAATGAATAATAAGATATTAATTACTATCTCAATTATATATATAAAAAATTGATAATAATACAGTTAGAGTTACTATAAAAATATAAGTAAAAGATAAATGAAAGTAAAACTTTTCTTCTTAAATATAAAAAGAAAAACAAAGAAATCACCCAAAAGAGTATCAAAAAGTTAGTTTATCTTTGTTACTAGTACTAATTTGAATGCATTTAATAGATTGGTTTAATGTCTAAATAATAAAGTTTTAAGTAATGATTTTTTGGTTTGAATTTATCTAGATACACTTTTGTTTATAAAAAATTATTACTAATTTAAATGTATTTTATAAATTTATTTTACGTTAAATTTCTACTACTTGTAGGTTGGTTGAAGTATCAGAAAGTTATTGGTAGAGTTGTGTGTTACATGTGCTTTTATTCCATCTCATAGAAAAAGTCTTACTCAGTGTTTGGTTAATAGAAAATAAAGTGAGAGAGAGTTATGAGACGTGAAAAATGAGGAAAAAAAAGTGTTTTAATTTATTTCTCTAGAAAATAATTTTTTTCTTTTAAAAATAATAGATTTTAAAAATAGTAATAAATATATTTTATTAATTCATTTTAGGAAAGGTATTTTATTATTTGTAACATATAACTTAAAGAGTAATGACTAATGTATAATCACTAGTATTTATTATAACTACTCATATATAACTTATATTTATATATGTGATTAAACACAAATAAATATGTGTTTATATTATTATATAGTTTGATTATTTTTAATGTTGTTGTTGTGCTTGGGATATTTATCATATTAAAAATATAATGTTTGAGAACAATTTTATGTTGTTTAGGTGTTTTAGAAGTGATTTAGGGAGTTAAAAAATTGAGTTTTTTTCTCAATTTTTACCGTTAGTGACCAAATTAATTAATCACCTCTAACGACCTAATTAATTATTACTAGTGATCGAAATTGAGAAGAAAAAAGGTAAACTAGTGAAATTGTGACCGAATGAATTTACAATGATGAATTTTTTATTTTCAACGACCAAATATATCGGTGGCCAAATAAACTAATGGGTAGTTTGAGTTGTGTGCAACGAAAATTTTCTTTTTGGCGATGGAATATTTAGGTTACTAGCTGGCGACCGATTTAAATTTCTATCACTGCATAGTTAGTAACTAACTTTTTGTACATCGATCAATTTCGGTCGCCAATTCAGTCGTCGAAGTGTTTAGCGACCGTTTTTCAGTTTGCGACAACAGATTTTTGTGGTTGCTAAATCGAATTTTTCTTATAATGACTATTTTATCCCTCAAACCATTTAAAGATCATAAAATTAGTTCTCCTTAATAGAAAAGAAGTAATGGAAGGCTAATTTAATAGAAGTTAAATATGACAAGAGCATACCTAAAATCTCAAAATGAGCTTTTTTTTTTTTTATTACTATTTATTTTTATAAGCAAACAAAATATTAAGTAAGAGCACTAGATGTAGTCCTAAATTACAAAGAATAAAAGTATAGAAGGAAAAACGAGAGCTGGGCACCTACCTAGCCCTTATCACTCCATTCCAAAAACTCTAAGATATCATTTAATCTTTTTTAAAATTAAAATGTCATTTAATTAGTCAATTGTTATAGACGAAAGATAAATTTAGTGGCATTTTTAATTTTCGTAAGTTAAAATAGTTTTACAAATCTTAAGTTAAGTAGTTAAGGATACTTAGCTTGTATATTCTGAGAATTAAAATAAAATTTTTAGACAAACGGTAGTATATAACCTATAATCTCATAAATAAACTATAAACTACCTATGATAATATAAACATAACCTACTATTGTTTAATTTGGATGAAATTAGAGGAAATAGGAAAATTAAAAAAGAAAGAAAGAAAAGTGAGGGGAAGAAAAGCTCTAAGAGGAAGAAAAGTTTTAGTTTTTATTTCTTAAAATTGTTTTTCTTAAAAAAATATCTTGAATCAAATATAAAATTACATCGTTGTCCATTTTCTCTTGTAAAATTTTCTTTTCTTTCATAGAAACAATACGTTAATTTATCTCCAAAGTCTAAACTACTCATTAAAAACGTAATTTGTCTCCAATCTCCAAATACGCACATAAAATCACGCTTATTGTATAGAATACTGAAAATGTACCGAAAATTTATAGTATAGTGAAAACAGTTTTTTTTAGGTAAATATTTACAGGCTTTAAATGTTTTTTAGTTAATTAATTTTTTTTTAAAAAAAATAGGATGCTTTTATTAAACGTCCAAAGACAACAAATCAAAGCGTATACGCATGAGTTTAGATAAAAAAGATCCATAAGGGGATTGGAATATTAAGACCTATTGGATTTAGATTCTTTTTTTTTTCAAAATTGTATTATGAAATTGTTTTTAAGAATTAGTTTTAAAAAAGAGAAATAAGTTTTTAATGTAAATTAGTATGTAATTTCAAAAAAACTGAAAATTGAAAATAATTTTTTAATTTTTAAAAACAAAAAACTAAAAAACCTGTTCGGCAGACGAATTTTCAAAAGCGGTTTTCCACGACAGTTTTTGTTTTTCCAATATTTAAAAACGAAATATTGAAAACATCTAAAACTTATTTCAGTTTTTTATTTTCTGAATTTACACAAAAAATTATATTGAAAACTTCTCTCACTTTTTTTAAAAAATAATTTCTAAACACTGCTTTATAATTCAACATTTAAAAACAAAAAATCAAAACTGTTTCAAACAAACCATTGGATGTTTTTAAACTTTAGTTTTTAAAAACTAAAAAATACATATAGAAAACTGTTTTAAAAAATTATACTAGTCTCACAAACACGTTTTTTATTTTTAAATATAAAAAATTATTTTCACTTAAGCCTTGTTTGATTCAACATTATTTTTTAGTTTTATAAAACTGTTTTATAAAACTGATTTTTTTAAAAAAATAATGAGTTTTTAATGAAAATTAATATAAAAATTCTGAAAATTGGAAATCGAAAATTAATTAAATGCTTTCGAATTTTATTTATAAAAACGAGTAAACCCTCATATTGGTATTTGAGATGTGAGGTATCATGCAGATTAGTCCCGAGATTATAAAAACCTCAAATTAGTCCATGATAACTTTGCAAAAAATTATTCATTTTAGTTTTTTTTATTTAGTTTTTTAATGTCATTTAATAGGTAAAATGACTAAAATGTATGTCGTTTTGCAAAATCAAAGACTATTTTGAAGATTTTAAAATCTCGTAGAGTAATCTACGTGACACCTACAATCTCAATTTCAAGGATCAATTTAAAGATTTACTCTTATAAAAACCGAAAAACATATATTATTCTCAAAAAAACTATTTTGGATAACTAACCTGCCAAACAAATATCAAACAATAAGTCCTTGGAATCCCATAATATAATTCATCCCCAACAAAATCAGCAATTAAAGGATGTATGTGTTTAGAATCATTGTTTAATAAAGCACTTATATTTGACCAAAAAAACACTTATATAATAAGTTTTTATTATAAAAGAGTTTACTTATAAATTATAAAACTTATTTAAATAAATTAAAAATAATTTATTTTAATAAGTTATTCAAAAAAAAATTATAAAAATAAGCTAAAAATAATTTGTTATAAATTGTCTATAAACTCTTCAAAACACAGCTTAAATTTTTTCTTTCCTGGAATATATACCAGATGTAGTATATATCCATAGAATCTGCAAATTCCTTGCATCTGTAACAAACTTTTGAGTTAATTACGTTAGTTTAAAATAATTTTTTTTTTAGTTTTTTTGTTAAACAGGGATATTGCACTACTAACACGTTAGTGATATAAACTTAAACTTTAAGCTGGGATTAATCTTAAATTTGATAAAATAAATGAATATTGATAACAGAAATGACAATGGATCTTAATTAACTTCTTGAAAATGTGATAATAGAAATTAAAGGGAACTAATTTCTGCACAAATAATAAACAATAATAAACTACAATTGCAAATAAAAAATTGATTTTACAACTAAAAATCTAACAATAAAAAAAAAAGAGAAAGAAGTTATAGCAAATTATGCAAGCAACCAAAATTACTAACGGAGATGTAGATTGAAATTGCTGAAAAAATGAGATGTATTATAAGTTGCGAAAATACTTCTTTATACAGAACATTTAATTAAGACTTCACTGTTAAGTCCTCCATAAAATTGGTCACGATCAAAGACAGGCCGCGGAAAATTAATTCGAACACATTTTAATTGTTGTTCTTGACTAAACTCTAAACCTTAAATTGGCAAATTTGATGATAATAAATAAAACGACTAATTAGAGTTTAGCAAAACATAAAGAACCTTGATGAGAAGTTAACCTCGGCGATAGGGAGTACCAATCGCTTGCTAGATAGAGATATATTTTTTTTAATGACTCGAAATATTTATTAATATATTTATGTTAAAGATATATACTTAATTTGAAAAAAATTTTATTTTTTTATAAATGTAATAAATTAACTACTATTTAT
Source organism: Cyamopsis tetragonoloba (assembly GCA_037177725.1). NCBI lineage: Eukaryota > Viridiplantae > Streptophyta > Magnoliopsida > Fabales > Fabaceae > Cyamopsis > Cyamopsis tetragonoloba. The sequence continues at coordinate 49,951,696 of CM074124.1, forward strand.
TAATTTTAGTAATTTGATTAAAAATAATATATATATAATTTGTAAAAGACTAATGGAGTATAAGAGTTTTGCGCATGGCAATGGTTAATTAACTACAACATAAATACTATTTATTGGTTTTATTATTATGTACGCTTTTTAATTACAATTCTTTATTTATCAATTATTTAACCATCGTCCAAGGTCAATAGTTGGCAAAGAGTAATGCTAAAGCTTTTTAAAAATTCTCCTATTAATCCTTCTATTATTATATAAGGTATTTCCTTCGTTCTGAAATATTAGTTACTTTAACCCAAAAATTTGTTCTAAAATATTTGTCACATTTACATTACCAATGTTACATATATTAACTATTTTCACTTTTATTATTTTTATAGCCAATAGTTATTGAGCAAATCTCAAAGCCAATAGTTATTTAGTTTATCTATACATTTTTTGTTAAATTCTATAGAAATTAATTATTCTTCTTAATACATGTGAAATCTCCTAAGGTGACTAATATTTCAAAATGGAGAGAGTATGAAATTAAATATATTTTCAATCTTGAAACCATAAAAAATATTGAAAACATTCTTTAATGTGTAAGTAGAAAGATTTTTAAAAATATAGATTAGGAGAATTAAGAATTACTCGTTGACAAATACCTACATATTAATAAATGAAATTACCTCAAATACGCTCAACTAATTATATGATTTTAGTCTTTCAACTTTTACTTGTGATATTTTGGTGTCATAAGTTTTAATTGTATAATTTTGATTCCCAAATTTTCTTAATTACACGATTTTGATGGCTATCTCTCGTTAAACCAATGCTGTCAAACTCAGATAACGGGCGATTTTGATGTTAAACTTTTGTAATGGAGCGATTTTTGGGGGTCAAAATTAAACATTTGATAAAATTAAGGGAATAAAACTACAATTAATTTAATTTTTAAATGTATTTTAATTTTTATAAAATATAACATTAAATGTTATAAATACATATTTATTAATTATAATATTTAATAATTTTTTTTTTGGTAAACATAAAAAATTATATTATGAGTAACTTAACTTTTCCACCAAAAGGAATAATTTGCAAAATTCTTTTTAATTTTTCTCCAATCTCAAAATTTATAAAAAGTACCGTGTTCGAATTTCACCTATGCCAAATTTTTGGAGGCCAGTGTCAGTTACGCAATGCTAATAGAATTAATCTCATCCTAAAGATGAGAAAACCTACTGTTATACCAAAAGAAAATTTATAATAAGTCACTAGTATTTAACACGGTAACTTTTTAAAATTATCTATTCAATTTTATATATATTCAACATGATCGAGTATAAATATAAATTCTTCGTACAAATTCTCCTATAATTATTGTGTAAGTAATGAATTATTTTCTTTTTCTTTTTATAGTTTTATGAAGAAAGTGAACTTATTTTTTCAATAAATACTTATTCCAACTCCTTTTGATTATAAGCAAAACTTTGAAGAGTCCAAGTTGTTTATTATAAGCAATCTTTACTGCTATTTTCTTACGTTGCGTTTGGAAGAGTTTATAAACCATTTATGAAAATTGTTTATAGAAAATCATAAGCTTTTTGAAACAGTTATCAGACTAAGCTGTTTTTAGCTTATTCAAATAAGTTTTTTAATTTTATCCAGGGTTAAATATGTTTTTAGTTCTTATAAAATAGGGCATTTTGCTTTTAGTTCTTATAAAATTATTTTTTGCACTTTCGTTCCTACAAAAGGAAAATTTGTTGCTTTTAGTCACTATAATTTTTTTTTTGTCCATGTAAAATAAAAAATTATTGCTTTTTGTCCTTGTCATTAAGAAATTTTCATTAATGGATGACTAGGATGACGGAGTGCTATGAGTCAACGAGTACCGAGTGAATTGAGCGACGTTGCACAACAAAAAGGCAAGACTTGACTCTCTCTAAGAGGGCGCGTGCGGAAATTTTCTCCAGATGTATTCGTTGATAAGAGCTTTGATAAGAAGATAATAGCCGACCTTCTTATAATTAACTTTTTTATTATTAATAAAATAATTAATTAATATTAAATAAAAAATTATTTAGATCTCATATGACGTTGACACATGACAGTCTGTCATCTTAGTAAGCACTTAACAAAAATTTTTTAATGGTAGAGACTAAAAGCAACAAAATTTTATTTTCCAGTAACCAAAATGTAAATAGTATTTTTATAAAGACTAAAAGCAATAATTTTTACTTTATAGGGACCAAAGTGCAAAAAAAAAATATCGGGACTAAAAGCAAAAATATACTATGTTATAGGGACTAAAAATATATTTTACCCTTTTATTTATAAATAAACTCATTTTCAATAAAAACTTATTGTATAAACGTTTAATTAAGTTATATTTTCAAACACATCTAATAACTTAGCGAGAATACTACTGAGATACCAGATGAAAGTGTAGAGTTTAAATTCTGCTAAGTGCAGAACTTCCCTATCCCCCTCCCCTACAAAAAGAAAAAAAAAAATTGATTGATAAAATTTTTTGTACTACTTTCAAGGTAAAGATGTTCAAAATATTCTTAATTTAGTGTAATTATTATTTTAAAAACTCATATATTGCCATTGTAATTTATGAAGTTGATTTTTTTTAAATCAAAAAAATTAAATGAAATCAAATTAGTACTCATAACTTTCTAGTTAGCATGAAATTACTCCCTCCAATCCTATATATATATATAAAAGTCTTTTTTATCCAAATGGTTAAGACAAAGAAATTGTAGTGAGTTCATTAAATATATCTTAAAATATATTTTTTTGCAACAAAACCATAGTATAAATGTCTTTATAAAAGCACAAAGTCAACCGGTATTTTTCTCTATTTTTTCTCTATCTCTCTCAGTCTGTTATTAAGAACATAAATTCCTTTTATAAGACGACTTATATATAAGATATTAGTTATGAAAAAGTGAGATATAATTAATGCATTCGCTTAAATTTAACTTTAAATAAGAACAAACTCAAGAGATTATACTAACTTTTTAAAAATTAAGATATTAAAAAAGTTAATTATATGTTTTATTAATACACATAAATTGGTTAGGAAATTTTATTCTTCTTCCATCCCAAAATGTAAGACCTCTTAGACCAATATTGCGGGAATTAAGAAAAGTGGTTAATTAGTTAAATGCATTAAATTTGTCTAATAAAAAGTATTAGTTTTCAAATTTACCCTTTCAATCTCTTTGTATCACCTCACATTCGGTTAATTAATGTTCATCAAAATTAGTTGAGTAACAAGGATATAATGGTAAAAAAAATTAAATGTGCACAAAAATTCTCAAAAGATTCTATAAAATGGAACAAACAAAAACTCTAAGTCTTACATTTTAAGACAGAAGGAGTATAAAGAACTAGAAGTAGTATAATAAAAAACGAAATAGTATTCTATAAAGTAAGAATAATTTTAATCATCCTACAATTTTTTCCTATAAATATTTAGCTTGCTCGATGAGAAAGGTATTTAATATTGTTTATATATCTAAGATATAAATTACATTCATTTATACATTCAATTCTTATTCTATAGTAGTGGAATAATAGAAAAATACCAGTATAATATTATAATATTACTCATAAAATAATAGGAGAATTTACACTCCATCTTTTTTTATGATAGGAATTTTTTATCAAGTGCAATATTGCAGGTTAAAAAATTAAATATAGAAAAAAAAATATTAATTATATGTCAAACATAATTACATTGAATTTTTGTTTTGTTAACAACCTTTTATTTTGGTTTCTTAACTTATATAATATTACATAGATTAGAAAAATATTTCTAATATAATAAGCATTTAGCTACTTTTCATATAATTTAAGAAAAGTAGTTACTGTATTGATTTAAAAATTTTAATTACTCTATTCAAAATTTACCTTAACAAATGCACATTCACTAACTTAAAAATTAACAATTCTAATAGTGTGTTACTTTAATAAATAAAAATAAAGTTAGAAAAATATAATAAATGCATTTATATTTTGTATAAGTGCTTATTAAAAAGTTAGGCACCATTTTGCTCAACTTATTTTGGGTTTATCTTTTATTTTTAAGTAAAAGTCGGATCAAATAAAAATATTAATAAGTTCTTAAAGTGGTTTTTTTAATGAAGGAAAGAGAGAAAAAAAGAGCTTTAAAATAAGCCACAAATAGAAACTTTTGCTTATTTTTTCAACCTTTTATTTTCATTGAACATTCAACAACCACTATAGCTACGAGTGGACCGCCGCCCGCCGCCGCCAAGCTGCTATCCACTACCAGATTGTTGCTAGACCGCTCCCCACCGCTGCCTGCCACCGCCAAACTGCTGCTAGTCAACATTTTTTTTTAAAATATTATAAAATATAATATATATATATTATATATATATATATTAATTTTTATTATTATAAATAAGAAAATCGAAAGAAGTAGCTTATACTAAATTAAAAAAATGAAATTACCAAATAATTTATGATTTTTTTTAAGTCTCTTAATTCTAGTTTTAGCTTAAAAGTGACTTTTAAGAAAAAAATAAGCTGAATCAAACGATACTTTAGTTACATTTAATTTTTCTTGTTTTTTTTTTTCTAAAAAACAAAGTTCAATTATTAAAATGGCATTCATATCATTTATTGCAAAATCACATTTATTCTTTAATTTAAAAATAAGATAATTCATTAAATGACGAGCACAATGAAAAAAAAACATTAAATAGAAAAGATGATACAGTAAAGGCTTACTTTCATTTTAAACTTAAAAATATAAATTTTCTTTCATTTACTAAAAAACTCGAAGAGAGTATGTTATAAAAGAAAGAAAAAAATATATAAAAAAAAAGACAAATGATATTTGGTGCCCTAAGACACTATTTAAGTAGCCAAATAGTAAAAATGTATTGGAATATATAGTTTTTTATATTCCCGAGAGATGAAACAACGTGTACTTATGATTATTTTTATATTTTCTAGTAACTTTAACTAGTGCCCTAAGGGCATTATATATCAAAACCCAAAAAAAAAGAAAGAAAATTATATAGGACATAATATCATGTATAATGGGGTTACTTAAAGTCATTGTTTATACTACTAAACAACTCAACTTAGCAAACAACTCATCATTGAAACTTGCTGGCATGACTTGAGTTGTTTAAATAAGCAACCAAGACTAATGGTTGCTTGAAGGAGAAGTGGGGCCAAACGAACAGAATTTTAGTCTAACAACCTTACATTGTGTGGTACGCGTGAGACTATTTGAGTTGCTTAATAAAAACCTTGTATAATAGTATAAGAGTTGCTTAAATTGATAGAGTAATGTGTACTTGCAGAACTTACCAAAATATTAATAAAATATAAGTTAAACACACGTATTAAATTACTTACATTGTACATTGTCTAATACTATTACTAATGATTTCTCTGTTTCTTTTTCTTTGTTCACGTAATTTTTTTTTGTTTTTTTTATCTGTCCGCTTAGAATTTTAATAAAACATTAATTATATTTTTATAAATTTTACCTCTATTTGTAATTAATTTTTAATTATTTAATCCATATAACTAAGAAAGATAAAAATATTATAAAAAATTTAAACATTATTTTAATAAATACAAAAATAATAATTATATTTTTAAATGTGTGTTAGACAGTAAATAAGAGAGTACCCATTACTCATCTATCATTAAATTTCTAGTGGGTTGCCTACCGACAGTTTACAGAGTACAACTACAAACGCGTGTGTGGGGTCCACGAAGCGTGTGAATCACGTTTCCTTGAGACTCGTGTCGTGACTCTTCGGGAAACGTGCACGTGATAAGCAATGTGCTACAAATATTCTTTTCTTTTTCAGGCAATTTAAATATGTTACGTATCAGTGCTGAAAAACAAAATTCGGATAATATTTGTTTATTAATATTTGGATAATATTAGATCTGCATAATATTTTTTTATGTAAGCAATTTTTTTTTCTCATTGCAAAAAAATTACTCTCTCCGTCCCAAAATGTAAAACACTCTAGAGAATTTTTGTTTGTCTCATTTTATAAGATCATTTGAAGATTTTTGTGCACATTTAATTGTTTTTTATCATTATACCCTTGCTACTCAACTAATTTTAATGAACATTAATGAAGAGATATGTAATAGAAAGAGATTGAAAGGGTAAATTTAGACACTAATACTTTTTGTTAGACAAATTTAATGCATTTAACTAAATTAACCATTTTTCTTAACTCTCGCAATATTAGTCTAAGGGGTCTTACATTTTGGGACAAAAGGAATATTACTACTTATGGACTGATATACAAATTTTTGGATATATATAAAAGATAAATTTAAATAACTAAAATTGTCTTCGAGATATTTACTTTAAAATAGAAACTATAATGCATTAAGATTAAAAATAAAGAAAAATAATTAAAATTTGCTTATATTTTATATTAACATTCATTAAATAAATTATTGTTAGTTTAGACTTTGTCGGATGAATTTATCTGTTATTATAATTTTTAAAAACCTTTATTAACCGTCTACAAATAGATAGTATACATCAATTACTCATACTAATATATTTAACTATTAGTCATTATATATTTATGTTATCTATACTAACGGATTAATTTTGTTAGACAAAGTCAATATAAACGATAGTTAATCTAAAGGAAGCCAAAAAAAAATATTTGTAAAAGACAATTTTTTGTTTGTAGTGTCTCTTTAAATGATTTTTTCAATTTAAAATTTGTAAATGAAAAAGTATACATAAATATTAAATCTTAGTCCTTTTATTCCTTATTCCTTTAAATGTATATTTCATTCGACTCAAATTAGTATAAATTTTAAAGAAGTTTTTTTTTTAACATTAAACATTTAACACAAAAATTTAATTATATTATTCTTAAAAGGAATTTATGATCCATTGAGGGCAGTCATTAAGGGAACAAAAGATAGAAAATTTGTATTAAAAATTATATAGTACCAACATCTTTTTTAATTGTCACGTTGGCGTGAAGGTCACATGACCAACAATTACATTTGTACGATACATCTTCGACATCTCTCTATAGATGTTAGGCAAAAAATAAAATAATTTTTTTATTTGCTCAAGACTTCAAGCCAATACTTTTCATAATTTTATTTTCAAAATAATTATTTCATAATAACATATATTAAGCTTTGCAGTCTCTATGCTATTATTTATACAAATTTACAATATATAATTGACAATTTTCGAAGATCTCATGTTTCCTCTCAATCTTTTATTTTAAAGATGTCGCCTTCTCAAACTATAGGCACAAGTGACACCAGAAGGGGAAAGAAGCTCGGTGGCTAATAGTGGATTTTGAATCCAAAGGAGAAGACCACGCACAAGCCTTCGTGTCTCCGGGATCTCCCGAAGTAGAAATTCTAAAAATCTGGTCCCTAATCCAGAATAGAGGAGATCTTAAGGTGCCGAAATGAGACTCTCGTCGTTGTTTTGAGCTCTATTTGCTACTTTAACAAATAAATTCATTTTATTTTATTTTAGTTTATTTATTGGTTTATGGTCAAATCCCTTGTCAATTTGTCTCACAAAAATAAATCAGGTAATATTAATAACAATATATACTTAATTGATAAAAAATTTAACAATTCTTCAATTTCTTTTTTATAAGAAAGTACGTTAATCTGATATTGAACCTGAATACTTATACACGCATAATTTTTTTTTATCGGCCAAACACACATCCCACACTACACTATTCCTAAATTTACTCGTAAATTTCCCTACCGGAAATTGAACTCCTCCCCTCAAGCTCCAAGAGCTTCTCCTTGTATCATTTGAGCTATAAACTCTTAGCCTCACACACACATGTTCTCATATACTCACAAACTTAGTTACATGAATAGAACAACAAATTTTCAGTTTGTGACAATTGTTTTCTTCAATAATAGTAGTTTTAGCGTCATATGTGTATATTAGTACCAGAATAATTTTAGTGGATAAAAAGCTCGCTGCTTTTTCTTTTAAACACTGCTGCTCAAAGTAAATGTTTGTAAGAGAAATAATCAATAAAACGTTCGTGATTTGTTTTTTCAATGAAACTGTCTTTTTTTTTTTTTTTTGCTTTTTATGGTATACGCTTTAGTTAGTAAAATAAAATTTGATGCGAGTCATTCTTTTTTTTTTTGGATTGAAAAATTAAAAAAAAAAATTGGAAAAAAGTTTTGAGAAGTCCTGAACCAGAAGAATGGATAAGAAATATAATAGACTAGCAAACTTATGCCAATAGAGTGGACTCCTATTTTTTGTATTTTGTCAAAATATTGGACTCTTCTATGCGACCCTCAATTTCTTACTTTATCTTTTAGGACTCAAGTCCAGCTTAGACCAAAAATATATTCAGCTGCATCTTAATTGCTGTGTCCCATCTTCGGTAGTTTATTTATTTATTTATTTTTAATTTTTAGAAGAATTTATTACGACTTCTTTTTATGTCCTCTCTTATTTGATTATTTTAATTATTATTATATATTACCGTTTACATTAATTGCTTAATAAAAATTATTTTTATCTATATTTATAGTTCGTTGATGAAAAATTAAATGTTGGGATAGAATTGGATTTTTATTTTTCTAATTCAACCCAATAAATTGGCAAGTATATATTGCCAAAAAAAAACATTTTATATTATTTTGAAAAGTTATTTTTTTGTAATAGTTAATTTACTCGTTCTTTTTTATTGGGTATAATTTTTTTTTTAATTTATCACTTTAAAAGTTAAGAAAAACTTACTATTTTTTTCTTATTATACCCTTATTATTTACATGATTCTTAAATTAACTTTATATGGAGTTAACTTTTACAATTTTTAAAAATTTACTCTCGGCCACAATATCAAGAGCAATGCTATGTTCCTACTTATCTTCCTACATATCTTCATACATTTTTTAAAGTAAGCAATAAATGAAAAAAATAAATATATTTGTGTCTTTAAACTATAAAATATATTGAATTCACTCTTCACTGTAAGAGGATTTATAGAATATTTTTCGAGAAGATTTAAAATTATTCCAATACTAGTGGTGTACTACTAAAATGTTGGATGAAAAATGTTAATTTTTTTTGTTTATTTAATTTTGACAAATGTATTTTATCTTTTACTAAGCATTTACTTTTCGCAAGATAAATAACACTTGTCAAAATTAATTAAATAAAAAAATTTAGCATTACTCATGTTGGATTGAATGGATAAGTCTCTAGCTAGAGAATACTCCATATGACAAGGAGAGAGGGTAATTAATTAGGTGGGCTTTTAAAGAATTGATTAGTGGAATTGATTTTTTTTATCACTCTCATATGTAATTATAAAGAAAAGGGTCTTATTTTTATTTTTTATTTTACACAAAAAATCTTATTAATAACTGTTGTTAGTTTTTTTTTAAAAAGTTTTACATGGTATCTATCGATGCGAGCACGGTAACTAATCCTTTCGAAATATTGTTCGACTCTTTTGGGTTAACTCTCCCAACTGAGATTTTTTTACACTCACAAAAATTGTGAATCTTAAAGTATTTGTTATTTTAAAACTATATATATTAAAAAGTTATTGATGCAATAAAATTTTATCAAGTTATTAAATTATCCTTATTTTTTTTTTATCCATGATACAATATGTGTCCTACTATCTTATAATTTAGAGTATAGGCATTGGCATTAAAAGGGTTATCATAGAGTAGTTAATTATAGCAATCTTTCTTCCGATTGTTTTATTATGATTTTTCAAACAAATTATATTTAGTATCTTAGGCAATATTTAAGGAATCAAATATAATAAAATTGTATTTGAATATGTAATTTTTTGTATTTTTGATAAACAAAATAATATGGATTTATTATTGTCTTTTTATTTCTTATAACCTTAACTAAGTGCATTGTATATAGATTTTTTTTATATAACATACTTATTACCTCAATATAGCATAATAAAAGTGTGTTGTAGGGCACTAGTTAAGGATTCTCAAATAGTTTTTTTTTTTTTTGTTTTTTTTACACTTTAAGTTTGTTGGACACATATACTAATTAATTATGACAAAAAGTGTGTAATATACTCCCTCTGTTTTTTATTATAAAATTTTTTTTGGAGATTCTCATACCTTTTATTATAAGAAATTTTAACTAATTTTACCAAATTTAACAAAAAAATACCTAAAATACCCTAAATATTAGTTACAACTTTTTACTACTATTTTTCATAACCATTTAGGGTGTGTTTGGATTAGTTGTGATTAATTGAAAAAATAAGTTGTGAAAAAAAAATTGATTTTCTGAGACACAATCGAATTTTGTTTGGATATATTTGTTTTCAGAAGCGATTTTTAAGATAATTTTAAGTAAAAAATCATTTTGAAACTTTTTGAAATAATGTCCAATTTTTAGCTGAAAGACAAAAAGTTTTTTCACTTGTTAAAAGATAATCAAAAGTTTTTTTACGTGCAAAATATAACTATCCAACGTATGTTTAAAAAAATCTAATCCAAATATGTTCTTAACTTTTAGATTACTTCTACTCCTGTTTACTAGACAAAGCATTAAATATTGGGAGAGATTAATTCAACATCAATATTAACTAAGGTTAATTTAGGAAATACAATCAACTTTTGTATAGAATTAACAAAAATTAGTCCTTTAAACTGTCTCATGTGCAATTTAGTATTAAAACTTTAAAAGTGTGCATTTTGATTTCTTATACTTGTTTAAGTGTGCACTTAAATAAAAGAAAGTCACAGTTCGTGACGATTTTTATTCAAATTAGCGGCGGTTAAAACCGTTGCTAAATATGATTTTATGCCCACTTCGAAAAATACAAGGACAAAAATACATACCTTAAAAATTTTGTTGCTAAACTGCACATGAGACAAAGTTTAAGATATTAAAATATTTTTTAACGATATATGTAATCTATTGAGAAATAAAATGTGTGGATGCAGAGCTAAGAAAGTAGTAGCCATGTTGTGGGTGGTTGCGATGTGGGGATTGTGGCACACAAGAAATGCAAAAACATTTCTGGATAAATGCCGATTGCGAAGTAGTTTACATTGTTGATTGGGTGAGACTAAATGTTTGAAAATGGATTTGTTTAAAGTTATGATTCGATGGAGTTGCATATTCTAGTTGGTGTCTATGTCTTTCTGGGTTTATTTCGAGTGGTTTATTAAGTGGTATTTTATTTTATTTCATGTCTTAGAAAAATGGGGGTTGATAGATAAGTGATTTATGTATTACATTAGATGTTCTGTTTATGTATCCGTAGAATTATGCAATAACAGGAGGGTGAATTATGAGGGCATAAGTTGTTTTATGTCTAATTCCTCTTGTTTTTAGAAGCTTATGTATCTTTCCCTTGCTTTGCACCTCTTGTGCCTAGCATCGTACTAAATTGTTGATTGTGACTTTAATCCTATTTATTTTCATGTTTAGTCCTTGAAGTATTCCTATTATAGCTTCTAGTCCTCTACTTTATGTCTTAAAATTATTAATATACCTCTCGCAGTATCACCCTTCCTTTTTAGTTTTGGCAGAATCTTTCAAATCATCATCTTGAGGTACAATTTCTTGTTTTGTTCTTTATTCATTATCTTTTAAACAAACTATTATCTCTTGAGTTGTTATCATTTATACGTCAAAGATCGATAAACTTAATTTATTTATATTTTTAGTAGTAGTACCAATTATAGTACCCTCACAGAGGAGTCCTTATGTATTCATAAGCAAAAATAGTAAGAAGATTGATTAAATATGAATTGTAAAAGGCTAAAAATGAAGATTGTTGACATAGCTGTTTTGTTTTTTTTTGTTTTTTGTTTTTTCCAGATTTCAAGATTCAACTCGTTAGGAGAAGTTGCTTTGTTTCGATGTTTGAGTGATAGGTTCGGTTTTGATTTTTCAAAAGGAAATCATCGGTACAAGTTTGTGATTCATTTAGAGTAGTTCTTAACTGAAATCCAAATGTGTAAGTTATACTTGAAAGGGGAATTCCCTGAACTTTGATATTATATAATTCATTGCATATTTCATAAATTATATAAATTTTATCATTTTATTATAAAGACTTTTTTTTTTTTTTGATGTTAAAGGTCTTTTAATGAGTGAAGCTAGTTAAAAATGTTTTGTACGTGACTTCCAATTCAAATACATTAATATATGATAAATTTTACCCTCATCATTAATGTATATGCAAATTCAAGGTAAAGTTCATCCCGTAAAGATACATGAGTAAAGTTTCAGAAGATGTTAATGTAAAAATTTGCATGTAAAATTGACAATTCACTAATGTATTTAGGTTGGAAGTCCGGACATCCTTAGCTAATTTCACTAATAGATTTCTAACGGCGGAGATATGTGTAACGAGATGGTAAAGTTTTGGAATGTCAAAATAATTTATGAAATATGCAGGAGTTAATGTAATATGACCAAAGTTCAAGGGATGTTAGTATAATTTTTTCTACCTGAAATTTCTTGGTCTTAATCAGTGTATTTTGTACATCACTCACCTATTTGTCGAATCGTTCCCATAGTAGAATCAAGGCTTAATTAGGCTTTTTTTTTTCTCTCCATAGTTTGCTGACCGTTCAATTTTGATTTTCATAGTTTCCATTAAGCAATTTGGATCTCTATAAAATGTAAAAAGGTGAACATTGGCCCTGAGATTCAATTTCAGTCTAATTTAAACGATTTATTAAAATTTGTTAATGACATTACTGATTACAAATGAGGAACTTATCATAATTCTTACCATAACTTTTAATAACATTACTTTAAGTAAGTAATATTAGGTTCAAATTGTTTAATTTGAAAAAATTTGCACTTTATTATTGACTTAATTTTCTCATTTTAAATACTAAAGAAACTAAAATTGTTCGATTGAAACTACCTAACCAAAATTTCATAAATAACAAATTATAAAAACTAAAAATACAATTAAACTTAAATTAAACAGAAGAATAGAAGAGTTGAAATTGCTCTAATCACCTTGTGTAATAGATAATTTAACTATCACTTAACTATTTATATGTCAATGGAGCGCCATCCACCATGTTCTTGATCAATATAATTTTTTCATAGCCAAAAGTTTTAGTTTAAATGACACCATAAAATAAGATAAGAAAGAGCTCTTCGAGTTAAAGATGTGAAATTCAATTTGATGTAAATTTAATAGAAGGTTTAATATAATTTATGCGTGTTTAATCAATAAAATAAAATATAAATTTCTCATAGCACTAACCCCTGATTTGAATGAATTATACTTAACAATATATATACTTGTCAATATAAATTTTTCCATAACAGCAAATCTAGATTAAATGAAAATTATACTCATTATCAATAATTACCAATCTTACAGGGGAATATGTAATCAATTTATTGAATTTTGTACTATTAAATTCTTGATAGATTTTTTTTCTCCTAATTTCTTTGCTAATTTTGCTCATTTTACGTGAGGTTCCAATGTTTGAACCTAAGACTTTTATTGTAATTGAGGTTACAGTTTGGATGGCGATAAATTAAGTACAATACAATTGTCACTAAAATTTATTAAAAAAATCTTAGAAAAACTTAAAAAAGTTTTCTAACCATGAATGGATTCGGAGTCTTATGCGGAAGGTATTGGCACCAATGACGTCCGCTAAATAAGCGGTTACCTTATAATTAATTGGGTAAAAATTTATTAATTTAAAATTTTATAATGTCACTCCAAAAATTGTTACTAATTAATATTTATTAATTAGAGAGAAAAAATATAGTGTTTTTTTTATTTTATTTGGCTTGACGGATTGGGCTCTTGTTCCTATGTATCCTCTTTGCTATTACGTACCTTCAGCACCTTGCTGGTGAAGGAATCAAATCCAACTAGTTTTTAGAACTTGTGAATTAATTTTTGATGTTAAAAAGGTATTGACAAAAATGTGGTTCTAACCCTTATTGCCGCTCTAATCTAGTCGAGATTTTTAGTAAGAACATAAAAAGTTGCGATCAACGGAAAGAAGAAAAAAGATAAAAAATTTTAAGGACAGGAGTTCTTTTCTTCCTTTCCTTTAGCGCGCCGTTATATGTAGATAAAAGGGTGTGCTAACAATAGACATAGCCGACAGCAATTGTTTCTTTTGAGTTTTTTTTTTGAGATTATAAATTTGAACATTTTGTTTATCAATCGGATTGGAATTTGGAACAAGAGATTTTGAAGGGAGTTGAGAAGAGTAAATTTGGAAGAAGAAGAGATAGACGAACATAAGTGTGTTGGATGAGATGAGAAAGAAGGAAAAGACGAAATTAATTGACGTTAACCCGTTAAATATTAATTAATTTTAATTAATGAATTAAAATTAATTATTTTTTAATTAAGCTGAAAGTTAATTATCTTATTTTTTATTTACTCTGAATAAATTATCTTTTATGTATTTTATATAAATTCTAACTATCTCCAGTTCAAAATATAAGCCTTTAACCCCATTTTTGTTTTGGTCTATGTTATACGCTCTTGTTTTGGCCCCTGTTATAAGTCCCTATACATAAATTTAGAGGTATTTATTATAGTTTTTTTATATTTAAAATTTATAAGATTAAAATTAATTCGTAAAAAACAGTTAATTTTCATGACGGAAAATGTGATATGATAAAAAAAAGCTGACAGAGGAAAAACAATAAAAATGAAGTGAATATTATGTAAGGTTGTATAAAGTGATATAAATATATTTGCAAACGAATTAGTTGGGGATACAGGAAATGGTTATTTTTGAGATGGTAATTTAATGAGATTGGATGAAAAAAAAAAATAAAGAGTGAAGGCGTGTAACAAAAAGTGGAGATGGTGAAAGGATTTTGGTAGATGTGGCTTGAGGAAGCAATTAGAGGAAAAAGAGTATATATACGTATATATACTGTATGTGAAGAAGCTCAAGGAGAAAGGAATGTGTGTGCCAACTGCCAAATCAGAATGGTGTTCATGTGACCGCTGCTTGAAATAAAGAATGAGTGATCAGGACATAAATGTGTGTTGTGAGATTTCATCTAATTAATTAACAAGAGTAATGCCTTTATTAATTCCACGAAAAATTTATTTACAAACAAGACATGTTGATGCATGATTCCCATGTTTTTAATTTGTTAAATCAATTACTCCCAATTAAATAAAAATTAATTGCCCATCGATGATTTTTATATAAACCAATCATATCTGTATAACCTTCGTAAAAATCTATGAGAAAGCTATTCATGTGAAATAACACTACTCTTAATTAAAAGCTAGATATTATCTCCTATCGGGTCATTTTCATTAGAAACGGTAATTTTATTTTGGTTTTTATTATGAGAAATATAATATTACTTTTTGGTGTATTAATTGCAGTGAAAAATTAATTTTATTTATTTATCTGTAATTAGTTATAAGATAGCAATGCATTTATCAATTTTCCATGCAAATGGGAGTATTAATTACATGTATGAATATTGTAGGAATAAAATTCGAATATTAATTAAAAGACCATCATTATATTCATTTTATTAATATGTGAGAAAACAGTCCTATATTTCTTATGGTGGGGTGGAGCTAGAGATTTTATTTTTGAGGCGTCAAACATAATTGTCTTTTATGCATTTAAGAGCTTCTCTTTATTTTATGCTTCTCAATGGCAAACGCTCTATGAGCTTCTTTTTTGTGTGGAAATTAGTACTAAACAACTTTTAACTTTTTTTTAAAGTTCTTAACAAAAACTCTAACTTAAAATAACTTGTTAAACACACAATTCAAAACATAGTAGCGTTTCTTCAAATTCTTAACACATGCCAAAATTCTATAAGTTGGGTACTTGTAAATAAAATTCTACGAATTTTTGCTTACTTCCACTTTAATGATGAAGCAATCGATAATTAACATGAGAGAAATAACACTAATTAGTCAAGCAATGTCGGAGAGAAACTATTGAGCTGCTTTTATGACAAATTTGCAATAAGTAAAATTTGAAAATAAATTAAAGATTAATAGAAAATCCTTCTACTCAAATGTTCACAATGCTGCCAACTAGTAGTAATAAGAAAGGTAAGATGAAAATGGTTTTTGCTTACCATTATCCTAGATTAGGATAATCCTAGATTAGGATAATGATGAGCAACTCATAAATAAAAATTGATAGTTAAAATTATAATTAATGAAGATGTATTTGTTATATTTAATAGTTTACTTTTTAATAATTAATTTTTATTTATAGGTTATTAAGGAAAATAGCTAGTAAAACTCAATGAAAATAACTAATTATTACGTATTAAATTCAAAAATAGCTTATTACTATTTTATCTAAAAATAACTATATATGAATAATGAAGAGGTCGTTTTAATTAAAAGATTATATATATATATATATATGACACATTATCAATTTGATTCCTATACGTAATTTTTTTTTTCAATTTAATCTTTATAACAAAAAATATTTTTAGATAGGTCCCTATTGTCGCCCAATTTTAACATAGTTACTTACGTGTCTGACGTATCTAATAGAAATAAACTTGGCTTGACAATTGCGACCCTGTTTAACACGTTTGAATTGTTTGATTTTGGACCGTGATCTTTAGTCCACTTGATCATGTACTAAGTCTTAAGTCTTAAGAAATTCAAGGTCCATAGTTTGAACATTGACAGTGAAGATTTATGGTAGATTGTTGAAGTTTAATTAATTTATGATATGTGTGAGCGTGCGTATTTGCTGACATAAAAAAATGTTTGATTTTGAATTTAATTTTTATAATAATTATAAAAGAAAATAAATGAATTGTGCGGGGTGTTTTTTTAAAAAATTAATTATTTAATTTAAAATATAATTTTTACAATAATTATTATAATAGTAAAATAATTATTCGCAAATTATTGTTTTTGAAGGGGTAATATATTTTTGATTTATTGTTGCTTATTCATTTGAATTATTAATAAACAAGTAAGTTGCTAGTAGTCATTTATTTTGTAACTCATCGAAGTAACATGTATATTTATATATAATAATATAAAATATAAATAATTAATACATAAATACATTAATACATATTAATAAATAACAGATAGATTATAGATACATTGATAATAGATAATAGATAATCAAATTGTAAAAATATACTAGTTGCATAAAAAAAAACAAATCGTGTACTAGTTTTTTCGTTTTTTTATTGGTGAATAAAACATATACTAGTTACTTATCATTATCATGACCAAACGATTAGAACGGTTTGTAACCTATCTTGACTTGTTCAATTGAAAATCCAATTCACTCTCTCTCTTCCATTAAAAATGAGGTCTCTCCCATTGTGAGGCTCTCTTTGAACTCTCCCAAAACAGACCCCTCACCAAGCATACATGCAGGGGTCACAAAAAACTTAGCAAAAAAACCGAAAAAAAAAAAAAAAAGAATTAGCAGAAATCAAGCAATGACACAAAAAAAATCACAACAATCCAATTCCACAGTTCCCTATACGTTTCCAAGCACAAAAATTTCATCAAAGTAATGGCCATAGCTCCTTCAACCCTCTTCTTGTTCTTCTTCCTCTGCATCACTTTCCCATTAACAAATTCCATGTCAGAATCCGAAGCCTTGTTGAGTTTGAAAAGTTCATTCTCCAATTCAGAAGCTTTGGAAAGTTGGGTGAACAATTCTGTTCCTTGCACAGAAGATGAACAATGGGAAGGAGTAATTTGTTACAATGGATTAGTCACAGGACTTCGCTTAGAAAAAATGGAATTATCAGGAAAAATAAATGTTGATGCATTGGTTGAACTTAAGGCTCTTAGAACAATTAGTCTCAACAGCAATTCCTTCTCAGGTTCATTACCTGAACTCAATAAAATTGGCTTCTTGAAAGCAATGTACTTGTCAGGAAACAACTTTTCAGGGGAAATTCCTCAGGACTATTTCCAAAATATGAGATCTTTGAAGAAATTGTGGCTTTCTGACAACAAATTTTCTGGTCAAATTCCTTCATCTTTGGCTGAGGTTCCTCAGCTCATGGAATTGCATCTTGAGAATAATCAGTTTAGTGGAAGCATTCCTAATTTGGATAACCCTTCATTGGTTAAATTCAATGCGTCAAACAACAAATTAGAAGGTGAGGTTCCAAGTAGTTTGTTGAAATTCAATGAGAGTTCATTTTCTGGGAATTCTGGCCTTTGTGGTTCGAAGTTTGGGAAAGCATGTGAAAAGGTAATGGATGGTTCAAATCCAAATTCCAATCCTGTTGAATCAAAAAACATTGGTGAGACAAGCAATAATAACAACAACAATAATAATAATAATAATATTAATGTGGCTAAGCCAGAAAAGAATAATGGTAGCACAGTACAAATTGTGGGAATTGCAGTGACTAGTGTGATACTTTTTTCCCTTGTTGTATTTTTCATTGTGAAATCAAAGAGAAAGAAGGATGAGAATTTTGATATGTTGAGACAAGATATTAATGATGGTTCTGTGGAAGTTCAAGTAACTGCTCCTGTGAAGAGAGAATCTCAAGTAATGAGAAAAGCTCCATCTAGCAGGAAAGGGTCTACACATAAGGGGGTTGGTGATGTTGTGATGGTGAATGATGAGAAGGGCGTTTTCGGGTTGCCGGATTTGATGAGAGCGTCCGCGGAGGTGCTCGGGAATGGAGGGTTTGGATCTTCTTATAAAGCTGTGATGGCTAATGGGGTGGCTGTGGTGGTGAAGAGGACAAGGGAGATGAATGGTATGGGAAAAGATGTGTTTGATGCTGAGATAAGGAGGTTTGGAAGGTTGAGACATTGGAATGTATTGACCCCTTTGGCTTATCATTATAGAAAGGAAGAGAAACTTGTTATCTGTGAGTATGTTCCTAGAGGAAGTCTACTGTATTTGCTTCATGGTATGACTTGTTCTTCCTTCCTATCTTTCTCAACTCAATTTTCATTGCATGAATCAATTGGATAACCAGAAATGAAAGGAAACAGGAAATTTTTTTGTAACAACCAAACATATTTCGTAACAAAATTTAAAACACCTTCCTATGACATAGGACACCGTTTCGATGACACATGTACAATATTTTTATACCTCATTTTTCCTTTAATTTCTCTTTTGTTTTTCTGTCACATCTGTTATTTTCTTTTTCGCATTACACCTTTACATCGACCGCGATGTGATCATTTTACTTATAATGATATGTACATTGCACTACTTGCAGGGGATAGGGGACCATCTCATGCAGAACTGGACTGGCCAGCCCGGTTAAAAATTGCTCAAGGAATTGCTCAAGGCATGCATTATCTTCACACAGAACTTTCCACTTCTAACCTCCCACATGGCAATCTCAAATGCTCCAACATTCTCTTAGGGCCAGATTATTCACCACTTCTTGTAGACTATGGCTTCAACCACTTAGTCAACCCTTCATGTGTCTCACAAGCACTTTTTGCTTACAAATCCCCTGAAGCAGCACAAGGTCATCAAGTTTCACCAAAAAGTGATGTTTATTGTCTCGGCGTCGTGATTCTTGAGATTCTCACAGGAAAATTTCCATCTCAGTATCTAAGCAACAACAAGGGAGGAACTGATGTGGTTCAATGGGTTATATCAGCAATTTCTGAGGGAAGAGAGGTGGAATTGCTTGATCCTGAGATTGCAAGTTGTAGGGATTCATTAGGGGAAATGGTGAAATTAATGCATGTTGGTGCAGCTTGTACCGAGAGTGATCCTAAGAAGAGAATAGACATGAAGGAAGTTGTTAGGAGGATAGAGGAGATAAAGGGTGGGAGAGAATCAAGAACAATTGAGGTTTTGCCTTCTCTTAGAGATGGGTATGCAGATTCTCATGTGGTTGATACACAAGGGAATGGTGAAAGGAGGAGACATGGGACAAACAGCTTTGGAAGTAAGGATGAATTTGAATTTGTTGTGTCTTGATTAAAAGGTAGTTAACATGTTAGACCATAGTTACATGATATGTGGGTAAGGACAGATACATGATACGTGGTTACAGTGGTACCCAGTTGGTCACTTTTTACCTTATTTTTACAAGACCTCATTTAAAAGAACTGGTATACGGTATGGTGAAGTTGGTACATGGCACGCAGAATTATTGGAGAATTATGTGACTATAGGTTAGATACATTTTCTGTCTGGACGAAAAATGGATGTGTCATGTGTATCTTTTGGAAAAGGGTGGCAATTGTGGATTAGGGATGTGGGCCTCTAGCGCACAATCTTCCAGGCAGTCGTGTGACGGTCACAGTTGCGTTGCATTGGATGTAGTTGAATACGGTGATTGAGGAGTGCAATCACGGTCATCTGATGTGATTTTGGTGCTGACAAAATCATAATATTGCGACAAGATGTCGCGGAGTGGATTGCAATTCGAAATCTTGCTGGCAGATAAATTCTCTTTGAATTTTGAACTTGTAGATCAGGGACGTGTATAGATTTTATGACATGTAAGTTTACTGATATCTCAATATTAGGATTGAGGACAGAGCTTTGTAGATGTTTCAGATTTTTTTTTCTTGTGTTTGTAATTAATCTTTTTTTTTTTGTCACTGATATAAAACATCCCTGTAACATATCACTCCCATACTCCCACTAGTATCTTCGTCTGCATCAGCTATATAACCTACAAGAACTACTACATCAGGGGATTGAGATTTGAGACTACTAATCGCAAAACATACTCTCCTAGTCGCAACTCTTAAATTCGAGCTTTGAGCCTAACTCACTCTTAAGTCCTAAGAACTATTCTTAGCTGATTTGGGACTTTTTACCATCTTAACACCGACCTTATTCTTAGGTAGTAATATACTAGTAGTATTCATGCAAGATCGTAATCCACTTACCAAATCACACAAAGATAGAGGTAATTTTGGCATCCTATAATTTCCTTAAAAAGGAAATCATTTGAACCCTGAAAGTGAATGTATCTGGTGGGGTTGTTGCGCATGTGAGTGAAAATAAAGATAGAGAAAAATCTGGTAATTTTGATAAAAATTAAAATGCATACAATTGGCCAACCAAACCGTAGGTTTATACATGTATAGTCCCATAAGTGCAAATCCAAGAAGTCTGTGAGATTGTTAATTCAGTGCCTTCTTAGTTTTTATCACAGTCAAATGTGTGCTGTAGAATATTCTTAAACTAGCTAGATATTTATGTCTAATCATACTTTATTCATGTATCTATCTAATCTGAACAATTTCAAAGCATCACTGCTACGATATACAAACATCATTTTACAATTATTATAATTATATAATGGAATAATAACTTCTAGACAAAATGTCAATCAACGATACTTCCTCCTGTTCCAAATATGAGCAAAAACTACTTGGTTCTAAATATAAGCCAAACACAACCGTTTTTACTCTTTTCAATGATAAGAGATAACGCTATTAGTTGTTAGTGGTTGAAAGCATAATGTTATTAGTCAAGAGAATTGACTTTCATACAATTAAGAAAATTAAATGATGTTATCCACTTTTCTTAACAAGTGTGTTTTAGTTATTTTTGCTTATATTTGAAACCGGAGGGAGTATTTGTGTATTTGAAATGCATAGCACCACGTTTAAATTCAGTTGTCGATTAAACTAATAATCTAGCCAAATGAATTAAGTCACGGTACGCTTTACAGTTCAATGAATAATGCAATACTACACGTATGTCACCCAATCATTCATACAAGAATTTTTCTTTAAAGGAAAACATAGTGAGAAAAGTGAGGAAAGTTAGAAAGTACTGAAATAAAACCTAACAGTACTGAAATACAACCTAAATCGAGACATCAAATACAACAGAAACTGAATCTCCGAATAAAAATGAAATACTGAAAAAAATAAAAACTGAGACTAAAGAGAATACCTTCTTCGGCGAGAGAGAGGGAGCGATTGAGAACTTAGAGAGAGTGGCTGAGAGAATGCAGGAAATTAGAGTAAGAAAGGGAGCGATTGAGAGAGGGATTGAAATGAGATTAGAGAGAGCGTATGAGAGATTACCTTCTTCAGTAACATGGAATGAATGAGAAAGCAGTGCTATGCGATTCACTCACAGCAACAGAGAAAAAAAAAATTGAGGAGAGTGATTGAGAGAGCAATTCAGAGAAACTGAGAGAATGATTGAGAGAGAGATGGCGAAAAACTGCGGTTACATCAATAACCGTAGCATTTCGGTTTTTTTTTTGTTTTTTTTGTTTATAAGTCAAATGTGTGCAGAAAGGAATACACCTATAGTTAACTCGGTTTTGTGTTGACTCGGCCTGCAACGAGTTGACACTAAACAAAATGGACTTCCATAATATTTTTGGATAACAAAATGGACTAAGTTATCTTGAATTTTATTTTTGGTCAAAGTTAGCCTGCGTTTAGAATGGGCTATCGTTGATGGAAACTGTTTTTGACAAAAATAAAATGTACACTTGGGCTTAGTTACTCTCCTCTCAAATTAATTAATAACACATGTTAATAAAATGAAAAAGAATTAGTTGATTTTATTAATTTTACTAAAAAAATTATAATATTAATTTCATCTTCTTTAGATAATATATTTGCTAGTTTCTTTCAAAGAGTATTAACAATTGAAGTATTTACCAAAGGTAAATAAGAAAAAATAATGAACGTTTCATGAAAATTTTAAAATACCTTATTATTAAAAAGTACAATAACTTTTTTTTAGAATGTGTCTTATGATAAAAATAAGAGATAGTATATATATATGTATTTGAAAAATTATATTTGAAGTTTAAGATTTAATTTAGAAAACTAAAGCTATTTTGGCTTAAGAATTTTCATAACTAACTATGACAGCCAATAAAAAAATTTAAATACTATTTTAAAAATAAATTCATAACATATCAATGAATTTATTGGTTGGCTCAAGTGATGCATGCTAGTTTTCTCTTAATAAGCAAGCTTTTAGGCTGAGTCTTAAGGACAAAAAAATATTCCTTTGAGAGAAGAGCTTATATTGCCCCTTGTTCTACTAATCATTTTTTTTTTATAAGTCAAATGTACTTAACATAAATTTAAGTTGAAAAGTTACTATTTAAAAATTGTGCTCTCTAATCACCAAATTGGACTATTTTATCATATATATATATATATATATATATATATATCACAACCATATGTCTCAATTCTATTTTTTTTTTAAAATTAAACAGTCTTAACTATTCAAATTTCAATCCAAACTTAGTAGGCAAGGGTAGACTATTAATGGAGGAGACAGGAGCCATGACACCCTTAAAATTTATTTATTTATTTATTTTTATTATAATTTTTTTATAATATTCCAAAAAAAAATTAATGGTTGGTGGGATTTATTTAAAGTTTTGATATATTTCTTAGCTTGAACAAATAGATATTATATTCCTCTTGATTTTAATTTATTACTACTTATATACCTCTAATGTAGTATGTTAAAGGTGCTCTCGCCTCTCAATATTAAAAAATATATTGTAATACAACATTATTTTAGAGAAAATATATATTTTTTGTTACAGCCGACAAATAATTGTAAAAACTAAACAAAAGGCTCGGCAAAGTAGCCAATGAAACTTTTTTATAGATGTTACTTTAATTTGTAAGAATGGTTACAGGAAATAATATAGGTGATATATGTATTATAGTATATAAAACATTTTTTTTTATTGGCTAAACATACACTTCTATACTATATTATTTTTAAATTTACTCTACCAGAAATTGAACCCCACACATTGATCTCCAATAACTCTTCTTTATGCCACTTGAGCTACGAGCTCTTAGCAAATACAGCAAGTGTCTTTCGTAAAGAGATTATAATCGTTACATTCTATTTTTTTTATAGAAAAATATAGGTATTGGGAATCGAATTTCATAGACACACATGTATGTCTCAATGTGCTCACCAAACAATTGCTACATTGTATTAATAACTAGGGCAAGTTTTGCGTTGGGCCAATCCGATAACCCAACAAATCTGAACCAATCTAAACACTATTTTGACCCAACTCAAACCAATCTGAACCAATAATGTATCCAACCCAATGAAACAGAGGTGGTTTGGATCGAATCTCGGATTTGTATTTCTAAACCCAATCCAATCCAAACCAAACCAATCAAAATATAAAACTATATTTGATATATATAAAATTTAAATGGAAACATGAGGTTTAATAATGAATATACCAAAACCTAAAACTAAATGTCCCAAACTTAATTTCAACACAATTTTGCCTCAACTCAGTCTTTGGTATATATTGAGATGTAGTTGTTATATATTGAGATGTAATTGTTGTTAGTTATTACCTTATTTGTATATTTTAAATGACTTGGGACTTATGTGAAATTATGGCCTAATGTGTATGCCTATCAATGTATGTAGCATAGCATATTACTGTGGCATATTTTGAGATTGAACAATGGCATATTTTGAGAACTATTGTTGATTTGTTTGTTTTTAATTTTGTGATTTATGGTGACATTATGACTTATGAGTTTATGTTATGAAAAACTATGAGTTAGATTTCGAGGTTTGAGTTTATGTTATTTATAATTATTTTTGTTTATTTTGTTATATTTGTATAGATGAATCATTAAAAAATAATAGATAAGTGATTTCATAAGCTAAAATTAATACAAGTTTTTAAGAATTTTTGAAATAATTTTATAATTTTAATTTTTTATTTATCAACCCGAGACCCAACTCAATCCAAACTGAACTTGGTCGGGTTGGTTTGGTTTGAATTGAAGGATTTTTTTTTTTTTACAAAATCAACCCAACCCAATGAAAATTGATTGGTTCGAATTTTAAAATCCCTCACAAGCGAACCAAACCAACTTAGACCCACCCCGATTAATAACATGCTATTTTTAAATAAAGTTTTAATAAAATTACATATGATTAAGAGTTTAAATTCAATGGACGTCAATGCATTATAAAATACATCAACGGTGAATAAAGTGTCTTGTCTTTAAAAATAAATTAAATAATAAACACATTAAAACATTTTATTTATTATAAGTTCATATCTAATGACATCCTCTATAATTAGGTTAAGGTTTGCCATTGTTTTTTTTTTTTTTTTTGAAGTTTAAGGTTTGCCATTGTTAGTAGGTGATCACTAGAAAAAGAAAAGCAGAGATTCTTTGAAAAAAAAAAGAAGAGAAGTCCAAGTCTTTAAAAGTACTAACCATCATGATATAAACATTTTAGGCTCCTATATGATTAACAACATTGTTTGGCATGGTGTAAAATTTTTGTATCACATTATTAAATTTCCCTCTTAAGAATGGTTATTAACACGAGTTTTTATTAGTTCTTTTATGTCTTTTACAAATCGGTATATTTTTCCGTTGTTTTCTCTTGATTAAATTGATGTATTTGGGTTGGAATAACCTTTTATTACACCCCTATTAATAAAATTTGGTTATTAGTCATGGTTTAAGTGGTTCAAACCTCACTCTTTCTTCCTACCTTATTCTCGCGGATGTAACAAAAAAAAATGGCTTAAGCCCTAAGGAAAACAAAATGAGATTGGTACACAACTCCGTTTGAGTCTTGCATGCTACATACCAAATTCTTGACTCTACAAATTAAAATTAAGGGTTCATTTTGTTTAAATTTTAGTAAAATAAAAAATAAAAAACACATAAATTAAGATAAAAATTAATAGTTAAAATTATTGATACACAAAAATTAAGACAAATCAATGAATGTAAACAATTTTAGCTTACTTTTAACCAAAACCAAATTTAAAATAAACAGGCCTAAATCATCCTGCAAACAGGATTGCACTAATGGTACAGAAAAAAAAAAAATTTGCCTATTGATGTATGTATAAATGAGTTTAGAATCATTGATTTAATATTAAAATAAAAAAATATCACTTTATGCAATATATAAATGTCACCTCAACCAATGACTCTTGTTGTATATCCAACTCTTTCCCATAAGTTGTGCGTCTAAATATATTTTTAACGTAGTTTATAAGTTAAAAAAAAAACGTAATTATTTTTAAAGCGTGTATTTTGATCTTTTGGTATTTTTTTAAATTTACACTTAAGTATAAAAATCATATTTAGTGACGAATTTTATTGAAATTAACAACAATTTAAACTGTTGTAAAATATAAACTTTGTATTTAAGTATACACTTAAAAAAATATAAAAACTAATTAAAATACATAATTTAAAAATAATTACACTTAAATATATATACACTAAATCTAAAAACTTATTTATTTTTAACCCTAATTTTATACTTGTTTTAATGTCCTTCGTTGATGGGGATTGAACAAATAATTTACAAATTAAACAACATTAAGGGAATAGTATTTTTTTATTTTAATTTTCTTAAAAAAGGGTACAAGAGGACAGATTTATTTTCTCTGGTGTATGAATAGAAAAGGACAAATTTTTTAAAAATAATGGGTGCTTAAGTCAACCATATGCTGTTGTTCACAGCATACTACAGCTGGACATTTATTGAAATGCATAATATATATTTTGTTAATTAATTAATTAATTAATTGAAATGCTCAAACTCGTAGGTCTATACATATATCCTGGCATACAACAATAACCCACACTCCTCACTTTGCAAAATTTGGATATCTCTTATTATCTGTACTTCAAATCTTTTGTCGAATTTTTAGATGCCATAAATAAAAAAATAATCACAAAAGCACATTGTTCTGTCTCTCGAAAATATAAAAAATTACAAATTTTAATACATTTTTATTACATTTAGGTTCTTAAATAGTGTCCTTAAGACATTAAATATCATTTGCCATTATAATATAACAAATTTAGTATTGAAACCTGGATGCTGATCTGGCTCTGCTCACATGACATTAATTAATTACTCCTTAAATCTCTACTACTACTAAATTCATTAATGTATGTAGTGTCTCACCAAAAAATTACCATAACCCGGATTATTTTTTTTTTTAAAAAAAAAACTTTGATCATTCGATTTTTAACACTGCAACTTATTAATCAAAATCCACAACTAATTAGTTTTAGAATTAGTACTAGAGTACCAAATTATATATAAACTCAAGTAGTATACGAATGAGGACTTCTGATTTTCACATCAAACAGGGTGTGAAATTTAAAAATTTTCTACCTTAATTAGTCGCTACTATAAAGTTCAAAGATTTTTTGGTTTTGATTCTCATAATTTTTTTGTTTGATTTTTGTCCAATTTTTTTTCTAAAAAAAATATGATTTTCTTCTCTAATTAATGTTATTAAAATTGTTATATTTTCATCCTTTGTTTTTTTCATCCCTAATTCTATTGAAGAAAAGGACCAAAACTAAATAAGAAAAAAAATATAGAGATGAAAATCAACAAAAAAAAATGCAAATTATGTAACAACTAATATTTTGAAAACAAGCTGAAAAGCTTTCAGTTTTTAACTTTTAGCTTTGAAGTTGACTAAAAACAGTGAAATTATATATGATTGTGAGATTATAACTTTGTAATTAATTTATGGATTAGAACTATTTGACAAAATAAACTGTTTAATTAGTTGAACACTTAAACTATGTTAAATGACTAATTAAAAATGATAAATAATAGTATATTAATAAATGAGGGTAGTGCATGCGATAAGATGAGAATAATTTTGAAAGCAAATAATTATTAGAAGATAATTTTTAAAAACTAATTAAAAACTATTTAAACTTTTTAAAAGTTAATTAAAAAAATTATAATATCACAATAATTAAAAAAATTTAAATTTATATAATTACCAAACAACTCTAAATTTTTTTGAAAATTATACTTATTACTAACTAATATTACTAACTTATAGTATTCTTGTTTTTACCAAATAGGAGTGGCTAATGAGTTGTACTTCTAGAAGTTTTGTCTAAAATATTTCACTCAAAATTTAATTGTAATATATCTTCAAATGATTTGGTTGCACCACCACTCGTGCAACTCTAAATTCTCAACAATTTTGTCGCATTGTTAGTTAAAAACAATCAGAATTGTATATAGGAGAGCACGCAATAGATTCCTGAAAAAAATTAAAGAAAAAAAAAAGATACAATATTTTTGCTCACCATCCACGAAAAATTGTTGTAAGAAAATCTCTCTTGCTCCCTCCTGTGGCAATGCAATTGATTATTTAAATGAGTGAATATTCTTTTTATGTGAAATGCACATGTCATTCAATAGTGAATTACAGGAATATATATGTGCTAATTAAATTCTGATTAATATATATTTTCTAACATGGGGAATAGGGACAAGCCTAAGCGAGGTCTTGCTTAGCTAGCTTACAACAATATTATGCCTGTTTGGTGTAATACAAATTAAAAAAAAAAAAAAAGATTGCTTAATTAATCTCGCTATAGTAGTTAACTTATTTCACATGTAATGTATTGAAGGAAGAAAGAAGATAGAGAAACGAATAGCTGTGTAATACATCTCAATAATTTGGATTATATAATGAATCAGTTTATAAAAGAGGGTACAAAATGTTTATATTGGAAAATGAGTAACAAACTTAATAAAAGTAATTAACCTTTATTATTCCCTCGCAAGCTGGTGAGTATAATTAGTGCACACCAAGCTTGCACAAGAACTTGTTGAATGCTAGTGGCTGCAAAGTCTTTGTGAAGATGTCTGCAGTCTGGAACTATGTACTAACTAGGAGATGTTTGAATAGACTAGCTAAGAGTTTTTCACACACCAAGTGACAAGGAATTTTGATATGCTTCGTTCGCTCGTTCATGAAACACATCGTTGTTGGCAATATGGCTAGTTGTTGGTTATCACAATGATAGAGATGACTTGATATGAGACACAGCAAAGTGATCTATAAGATAGTGTAATCATTGTAATTCGCATGCAGTGGCCGCAAGAGCCCTATAATGGAGACAATGCTTTGCTTTTTGCTTTTCCAAGAAATGAGGAATTTGCCTGGAAAAATGCAGAATCTAAGTAGAGATCTTTTAGTTTGTGGACAAGATGCCGAATCACTATCACTATAAGCTTAGAGTTGTAGACTAAACGATGCAGGATAGAAAAGGCCTTATGCTAGTTGTTGCTTCGGATATCTAAGAATGCTAATAACAGCATAATAATGTCTGTACAGAGGTTTGGATAGGTGCTAGTTGGTTGATGAACCGAAAAAAAAGTGATGTTTGGTATAGTTGTTGTCAACTATAACAACTTGCCAATTAGCCTTCTGTATTCTACTAAATTTAATTTGCATAAGGTTGATATGAGTCCTCTTTTGTTGTTGGAGACTTAATCATCGGGGTTTGAACATGTTTCTCCGTAAGAAGGGCCAACCTCATTCAGTAAATCTAAGATTTATTTTTTTTTTGGGAAGGAAATACGTTTAGACCTTGCTATTTTCAAACCGAGAAGTATTTTAATTATTTATATTTAAATATGATATTATAATAATATTTTTTATGTTTGATGGCTAAATATATATATATATCAATAAAATATATGCCAAATCAAGAAAAAATATTTGTTGAAACTAGTTACCGAAATGATTAATAAGTATAATGTGATAACTAAAAGTACAAAATATATTATTCTTAGATAAAACGAGAAATATTCCAATGAAGCAATTAAAAATAAATAAAGCTTAAGAAGTTAACTAAATTATTTGTTATGTATATTTTAATTTGTTTGCATCAAATTATATAAAAGTATTATTAGAATGTTATTTGTAAATATAAATAATTCAAATATATTGTAAACAAATTATTTATGTTTTTAAAAAGGTGAATATTTCGGTGCTCCAAAGAAAATGAGAGTACTAGTGCTTTATCAAATATTAAGCTAATAAAAGGATATTTATAACGCATGTTAAAACTTTTAAAATTATTATAATGTTGCAAAAGAGTTCCCTTTTTCAAGTTATTCATTATTAAAATCATATATAACTAATTTTTCTAGTGCAATGTAAAAATACGTTAAATTACAATTTTATTAAAATTTTAAAATTGCAAAAACTCAATTTTACACCCTCTCAGTTACAATGAATTACAATGAATAGTATGAAAATAAGCATTTCACAAGTTAGAAAATTAAAATGTTTATAAATGATCAAATTGAAAGATCAGATTTATTTCCTTTGTTACCAAAAAAAAAAAATTAAAAGATCAGATTACAATATTTTTTATCTTCTCGAAAACTTGTGTGCACTTCCTTGAATTATTTTTGTGTGGGGAATTATTTTGCAAGATGAATATAAGTTGGAAGGGGGACTCTCTTGCAATAATACTATTATTTTAAAAATTGCAACTTCACTTATCAATGCCATGTATATTACACATATCTTTTTATTAATTTGACATTTGTTAGAGTATTGGTGCTCCTCATTCTCTTTAGAACATCGAAGTGTTGACCTTTTTAAAATTATTTTAATATAAGTTAAAATAATTATTCTACGTGTGTAATTGATGGTATCCATAAAAAAGAATAAAAAAATAAGATATGATATAAAATATTCTTACCCTAGTTAATCACCGTCTAATATATGGGGTGGAGTGTGATTTTTGTCTAAGTTTGGGGAAGAGTGCAACATTTTAAAACTTCAAGGGTGATTTCTGTCCATTTTATCCTAATATTTTTTATCTTTTTCTTCTTCTTTCTCACATCGAATAACGATTTTAGACATTTTTATTCATTATTTAACGAAATAAAATGAAGCAAAAATAAGTAAGGAAGCCAAAATGAGCAAAAAAAAAACTGAAATTTAGTGTAAAGTTTAAGGACAAAAAATATTATTTTTATCTTATTTTATTTATTATAATAAACATCATTAATTTATTTATCTTTCAATTAATAAAAGCTCTTTCTTTTTAATTAATTAAAGTTTAAATACACTTTTAATAATGTAACCAAATTATAAGCATTTAATTAAAAGAATGGACACATATATTTCAGATTAAAAATAAAAACTAAATATTAGATTTAAAAATAAAATATACTTTATATTTGTTCAAATCTAAAAGATTTAATAAAAAATATGACTTAATTAAATATTTTATTGTTTTATATCAATTTTTTTATTTGGTTAAATAAGATGGTATGATACCATTTTGATAAAGATGACACCATAGAAAACACCTAGAAAAAAAAAAGAAATAAAAGAGAATAACTAAAAAAGAAGAATTAATGTGAACCGGAAGCTCTTCGCAGCCGATGAAATTGGGAAAATAGGAAATATGAGACGTGAATGAAAATAGATTTGGGATAGAGTAAACCATCAAATTGGCCCTGAGATTATAGGTGTCATGCATATTAGTCCTTGAGATTTTAAAAACCTCAAAATAGTCCCTGACTTTACAAAACAACATGCATTTTAATCATTTTACTTATTAAATGACATTTAAAAAACTAAGTAGAAAAGGAGTAAAATGAATGACTTTTTGAAAAGTCAGAAATTAATTTGACGTTTTCCTAATCTCATGGACTAGTTTGTATGACGCTTACAATCTCAGGGACTAATTTGGGAAGTTTACTCGTTTAGGATTACTATAATTAGCCACCAGAACATGGTAGCCTCATTAACTGTGCTTTTGCGACGGCAAAAATCCGTTGCTATTGGAGTGACAAACTGAATAGAGCGATGTTTCGAGGATGCATGAGTGCAATGATCCACAAGCTCCTTATGAAAGATTTGAATCTTGACCATAAGTTGGTGTAGTTCCATTCTTTAGCTCTAAAGATTAAACCATGTTCGAAATTGCAGTTGTGGTCGCGGTCACTGCAATTGCGGCTAATGCAACTACTGTGACGCGTATTGCAGCTGTTGTGTTGTGAAATTACTTTTAGTTTTCACAAAATCTAAAAAAATGTATTATCATCATTAAACCTTTTAATTTCTATTTCACATATACTATTGTTCATGTTTTTTATTTATTTTAAAGACTTTAAATAAGCTAAATAAAACATTCACATTATAATTATGATATAAAAGTATTTAAGTTACTTAATAATGATTTTAAATTGACTTTTTTTAAGTGTAATTTAAATTGACTTTTTTTCCCTTTAACTTTCCCTTTCCAAAGACCCACCACCATTTCTCTCTTCTCATCAGAAAGACAGAAACATAACACTCATCACTCCCTCTGTTCTGTTCACACGACACTTTCCTCTTTTTTTTCTTTTTCTTTTTTCCCCCCCACCGCCCATTACTTCCTCAGTTCCTCTCTTCTTCCTTCGAAGTTCGACCCATCCCACCCACTCCCTGTGCATCTCTCTCATTTTCACAAAAGCAAATCAAAGCAAATCCAAGACCCACAGAAGTGAAAAGAACCGAAAATGGCCTCTCAAGCACTACCAAAAATCATAAAATTTCAAGAGAAAGGAAGATTCATACCTATTGATTCAGATCTGGAGTTTGGAATCTGGATCAAAAACTAATAAATTTCAGTGGTTTTGAGGAGTTGGAGGCTTGGAGCTATGGACACAAAAGGGAAAAGGAGAGATAAGGTATGTTTGATGTTGATTCTCTGAATAAAAATGTTGAAGGGCTTATCTTTTCTGCTTTTGAAATATAAAAAATGACTACTTTTTGATTGAAAAGACAGAAACGTAATGGGATTACGATGTTTTTTTTTCCGTTGCGGTAAAACGGTGTTTGTTGCGGTCAAATTGCGGTTTCGTTGCATTTTTTTTCTGTGATTCCATAACACACCGCAATTGCGGCCTGATGTGGATGCGGTGCCCTCCGCAACCGCAATATTGCGGCCGCAACATGGATTTGCTTCTGTGGGTCTTGGAGATCTATGAAATGCGGTTCCCACGCTGGTTCTTTCATAAATCTCTCTCAACCATGGGATGGGTCGAACTTCGAAGGAAGAAGAGAGGAACTAAGGAAGTAATGGGCGGTGGGGGGGGAAAGAAAAAGAAAAAAAGAAAAAGAGAGGAAAGTGTCGTGTGAACAGAACAGAGGGTGTGATGAGTGTTCTATTTCTGTCTTTCTGATGAGAAGAGAGAAATGGTGGTGGGTCTTTGAAAAGGGAAAGTTAAAGGAAAAATTTGATCTTGTAATTTAAATGGCCTCTCAAATGCGGTTCTCACGCTGGTTGAGAGAGATATATGAAAGAACCCCCAATTTCCCTCTTTTCTTCCACTTCTCTGAAATCGTCTACCTCTTTTCTTTCCTCTTCTCACCATGGTTTCTAAAATGTGGTTTTTGGATCTCTAGAATCGATGAAGCCACAAGGACAGGACAGAAGGAGACGAACGGTGATTCACAAATGGAGAAAGATGAAGAGAACGACAGTTTGGATGCGGTGAGGGTGGTGGGTTTCTATTTTTTTATTTTTTATTTTTACTTTAAATTTGGGGAATTTAGTTAATTAAAAAATTAAAAATTTATTGACACCTGCAAATTGATGACATGGATTAAACAAAGTTAGATGAAATTTAACCGAAAATACTAAAAATGAATTTTAGCTAAACTTTAGGAACTAAGGGCATGTTTGGGTATTTTTTTATTCCAACATATGTTGGATTGTTTGATTTTGCAGTTACAAAAGTTTTTTTTATTTTTTTTAACAAAGAAAAAAGCTTTTGGTCCTTCAGCTAAAAATTGGACATTGTTTCAAAAAGTTTAAATTTTTTTTTTCACAACTAAAAATTATCTTGAAAATTGCTTCTCATAGCATATATACCCACACAAAACTTATTATGTTTCAGATAATCAATTTTTTTACACAGCTAAGTGAAAGATATATGAAAATTAAGTGGGTAGGAGGATTTGTAGGAAGATTTAGTAAGATGATTTAACATTTTTCATCTTAAATGGACAATTGCTTTGAAACAAAATTAAAGTAGAAAATGACAATAGTTTTGAAATAGAGGAAATATTCACTTATTTCTATAAATAAAGCATTTATTAAGTTTTTTTTATTTGCTCTTGTAATTAAATGCTTTGACTTTTGTTTACTTTGATTTTGTTCTCTTTGATAACAACCATCAAACATGTTATTTCGAGGAGGATAAGAGTGCTACTCCCATCAAATCTATTTATAAGTCATTTTCAACTGAATTATAAAAAACAAGAAATATTAGTTAGCTCGTTAAATTTGTTTAAAAAAACAATAGTTTTCTAATTACTCCTTCTGTATTTTATTCATTTGCTTTTCTAGTCTTTGATTTTTGTTTTCAAATAATTGCAGTTTTAGAATTTCAAGATACTATTAATTTTGTTTTTTCAATTCAATCCCTACCTAATAAATGTACATCTTAATTATTTTTCTTTCATCACCAATCATATTTCT
Source organism: Cyamopsis tetragonoloba (assembly GCA_037177725.1). Classification (NCBI taxonomy): domain Eukaryota; kingdom Viridiplantae; phylum Streptophyta; class Magnoliopsida; order Fabales; family Fabaceae; genus Cyamopsis; species Cyamopsis tetragonoloba. The sequence goes on from CM074124.1 coordinate 49,985,958, forward strand.
CTAATTGTCTCTCTTCATTGTACTATATAACTAAATAAGGATAGTTTGATCTATTTATAAATTTTTTTTTGTTATAACTAATAATTTCTTAATATGCGTGCAACAATCTAAAAAAAAGAAAGAAAAAAAAGGGAAGAAGTATAACCCCAATATAAATGCTTAAGCTAAGCATCTCTCTCTCTCTTTCTCTCTCTCTTATTCTACTCTCTTGAAATTGGGGTTGGGAGCGGAGGCAACAACCATTTATGGTATGGGAAGGGAACCTTTACAATAACCTTTGGCGAGTTCTTGGTTTAGTTGTTTTATAGGATGATTCGGAGGACTCATGGCATTGGAAAGCTTGTCCTTTAGGAAACTATTCTATGAAGTCAGCTTATAAAGTTGTAAGCGATGCAAATTCTGATCCTTTTTACAAGGTGTTCTGGAATTTAATTGTGCTTTCAAAGGTGGCCACTTTCACATGGAAGCTGTCTTTAAACCGCATCCCTTGCAAGATTGATTTGGTTTGTAGAGGCGTAGCTTTTGAGGATGTTTCTTGTTGCCTGTGTTAACTTGATTCAGAGTGCGTATATCACTTGTTTTTAACTTGCCATCAGTCGGCAAAAATTTGGTATAAGGCACTTCGTTGGATTGGGGTTTCTTCAGTGTTGCAGCCCACTTATATGGCTTCGTTTTTCTAGTTTCGTGACATACTTCCAGGCCCCTCACGCTCTAGACATATGTGGGAGTTGGTTTGGTTCTCTTGTATTTGGACAATATGGATTGATTGCAATAATGTCATTTTTAACCAAACTCAATGGGATTTAGAACATCTTTTTGATGTGGTATTGTTACGATCGTAACTATGGATCAAAGTCAATATGCAGCATTTGTTTACTCCTTTTCTGATTGGCAGAGATGTGTTGTTGCTTGTCTTGGTGTTACTTTTTCTTCTTGATTATGTAGGAGGCTTTGTTTCATGTTGTCTCCGCGTCTTTATTTGTAGTCTTTATTTTTAGAGTACTCCTGGTACTCTTTTTTTTTTTTAATAAAAATCCTTGCTTATTCAAAAAAATATATTAAAGTAACAAACATAAATTTTTTTCACATATTTAAATCCACAGAGAATAAATGAGTTCTTTTAATTCTCATATCAAAACTTTAAACGGTACTACTTAGTATACTTAAAACATGTTTGGATTAACTGCAAAAATTAGATTATTTTGATAATCGATTATATCTGTAATCGATTATAACTTATTGTTATAATCGATTGTAACATAACTATTTTTTGTTCGGATTGTTTTTTAAAATTGATTTTCAAGATCATCTTTTATGTTTAGATAATAAAAATTACTTTTTATAGTAGAAATTTAAAAAGTAAAAAAAAAATTAGATTAAAGCTATTTTTTTTCAATAAGCTCTAAATTCTTGCTTATTTAAAAAATGTTGTTTCTAGTAATGAAAGACTAAAAAACTTTAATCGATTTTTTTTTTTTAATTTCAAACACACTTTTAGCTTTTTAACAGCTTGTTTTTCAAAAGGAAATGATGTTTCTTAAAAAAAAAATGCCAAATTCTCTTATTAAATTTTCATATAAATTTTCTTATCTTTCTATCTATTTAATTTTGACAATTATGATCTATCTTTTATTAAACCTTTACTTTTTAAAATAATAAATAACAATTTTTAAAATTTAGTGGGCAAGAAAGATAGATATAACAATTCTATTCCCAAACACACTTACTACTACTAACAATTACTAACAAATTAACAAAGATAGTAATCTTGTAACAAGCATGCAAAAAGAAAAAGGGTTAAAAACAGAGAAAATATTGGGAGTTCAAAATTGGCCGGAATATACTGTGGCGGCATGAAAAAGTCAAATGAACAAGATGATACATGTCCCACTTCCCCAACACAACACAACACCCATCTCTCTCTACTCTCTTCACTCTCTACTCTTCAATTCAATTTTTTTTTCCATATACGCAATTTACAGTCCAATACTCAAACACGCCAACTTTCCCGCAGTCTCTCTCTCTGTTGTTTCTTCCACATTCAGACAAAAAACTATCTACACCCAGCCACCCTTCTCTCTCTTTCTCTCTCTCTTACCACCACCATCACCTCCTCTTTTTCCCCCCTTTCCCAAAATAATATCTATCTCTCTCTCTTTCTCTCTCTACCTTTCCCAATTCCAAGATTCTAAAGCATAACATCCACCTTTACCTTCAATCACCTTTCCATCATTGAACACTCATCAGCCACCACCACACCAATCAATGAGTGGAACTGAGAGCTTACCCCTCGACACGGCGGAGAAGATTATTCTCCGCTGGGACTCCACCGCGTCCGAAGAAGCTCGCGAGAAGATGATATTCGACGGCGACCGTCAAGAGGTCGATCTCTACCTCCAAGCTGTTGACGAAATCCAACGCTCTGTCTCCTCCGTCTCCCTCTCCGACGAACAGAACAAAGTCAACTCCGCCATCCAGATCGCCATGGCTCGCCTCGAAGACGAGTTCCGCAACATCCTTATCTCTCACACAAACCCTATCGACCCCACCGCTGACGACGATTCTCAAGACTCCGACCAAAACCAAACCACTCCTTCTTCCTCTGCTTCCACTGTCTCTAAACGACACTCCGAAGACCAAAGCACCATTTCAGATGCCTTAGCTGATGCGGACGACAATAAGCTTCTCCGTTTCGACAGCGGCGGCGTTGTTTCCGCTGCTTCGAGCGTCCACAGTAGCAGCAGCTACCGTTCGACGAGCAGCATACGCGAGATCGATCTGATTCCCTCGGAAGCCGTCTACGATCTCCGTTGCATCGCCGAGAGAATGATCTCTTCCGGTTACTTGCGTGAGTGCATCCAAGTGTACGGAAGCGTAAGAAAATCCGCTGTGGATGCGAGTTTCAAACGGCTTGGAATCGAGAAGCTTAGCATCGGCGATGTTCAGAGATTAGAGTGGGAGCAGCTAGAAGCGAAGATCAGAAGATGGATTAGAGCAGCTAAGGTTTGTGTTCGAACGCTTTTCGCGAGCGAGAAGAAGCTCTGTGAACAAATCTTCGAAGGGGTTGGTACTAACATCGACGATGCTTGCTTCATGGAAACGGTAAAAGGTCCTGCGATTCAGCTTTTCAATTTTGCTGAAGCTATTAGCATTAGCCGTAGGTCACCTGAGAAGCTTTTTAAGATTCTTGATTTACATGATGCGTTGATGGATTTGATGCCCGATATTGATGTGGTTTTCGATTCGAAGTCGTCGGATTCAATTAGGGTTCAGGCAGCCGAGATTCTTTCGCGGCTGGCCGAGGCTGCGAGAGGGATTCTGTCTGAGTTTGAGAATGCTGTGCTTAGGGAACCCTCTAAGGTTCCTGTTCCTGGTGGGACAATTCACCCTTTGACTAGGTATGTTATGAATTATATAAGCTTGATCTCTGATTATAAGCAGACCTTGAATGAGCTTATAGTGTCGAAGCCCTCTACGGGGTCTAGGTATTCTGGCGATCCTTTGACACCGGATATGGATTTATCTGAGCTGGAAGGGAAGACCCCTTTGGCTATTCACTTGATTTGGATCATTGTGATATTGCAATTTAACTTGGATGGCAAGTCTAAGCATTACAAGGATGCTTCTTTGTCTCACCTTTTTATAATGAACAATGTTCACTACATTGTTCAGAAGGTGAGAGGGTCCCCTGAGTTGAGGGAGATGATTGGAGACGATTATTTGAAGAAGTTGACAGCTAAATTTCGGCAGGCCGCGACAAGCTACCAGAGAGCAACTTGGGTGAGGGTGTTGTATTGTTTGAGGGATGAGGGGTTGCATGTGACTGGTGGATTTTCTTCCGGGGTGTCGAAAAGTGCTCTTAGAGAAAGGTTTAAGGCTTTCAATGCTATGTTTGAGGAGGTTCATAGGACTCAAGCTGTTTGGTTGATACCGGATTCGCAACTCCGGGAGGAGCTTCGGATATCTATATCGGAGAAGCTGATCCCGGCGTATAGGTCGTTTCTTGGGCGGTTCAGGAGTCACATAGAGAGCGGAAGGCATCCGGAGAACTACATTAAGTACTCGGTTGAGGACCTGGAGGATGCTGTCTTGGACTTCTTTGAAGGAATCCCCGTTTCGCAGCACTTGAGGAGGAGATCTCAATGATGGAGTGAAGTGGAAGTGAGTTTTGCAATTTAGAAGCTAGGACAAATTCTTTTAATTTTTTCACTGGAGCGTTTGGGTAATCGAGTGCTTGCCAATCTGAGATTTCTCAATCTCTCAGAGTTCTCCAAGATTCACCATCTAGGATTTTCACAGGAAAAGAAGTTTATAATCTGCTGAAGATTGGTACAGCTGATGAAAAGCCAAGTAGCTCACCCTGAATGCTGCTGCCTGTAAGCATGTTATTTGATTTCATACCACATTCTAGATTTTGTTTCATTTGTTTATATTGGAATTTGTTGTACGTGTGTTTATTTATTTATTTCTCTAAGGTGAAAAAAAAAGAAGCTGTTTCTTTTGTAGCCTCAAATGACTTCTATACAATGTGATAGTTTTGGCACTACTAGATGCATTTTGAAATTGAATTCTTAGATAGCCTTCGTTCTTTTGGCATCTGTATCTCTGTTTTTCTTATATGATCTAAGAAGATCCACACGGAAAACAGAATATTAGAGGAATGCAAGCAACAAAAAATGAGGATTGCTGAATGCTGATAAGTTCTGACTTTGTAACTTGCTGGTTAAGTTGATTTTTTCTTCTCTCTTACATGGACCAGTTACTATTACTAATTATATACTTACTATAAGTGTTACAGTTTTATTGAAAGATTGTGTGTGGCTCATTCTGAAAGCAAACCAAATTCCGATACTTGAATGGTAATTTGTAATAATATTCTTATCCCTTTGCATGGAAAATAGGCCATTATTTCTTATTTTTGTTGTAAGTGACTAATTTGTAGTTTGTGCCAGTCAAGCTTTTGAACTAGCTTGAGTTCCTTACTTCCTTGCTAGGGGTGCGTTTGTTTTTGTACCATAGTTTGCTCTATGTGAAAGTAGTTTTTTCTTTCATATATGCTGAAATCATGGTTTGGAATCCAAAATCGCGTAGATTACAACCCAACCATGATTTCTCCGAACATCATATTTAGAGACAAAACTTCGTTTTCACACCTTAAACCATATATGGTTTGAGGTGTACAAACTAGTATAATCCAAATATGCACTAAAAACCTAGTACTTTGTTAATTCTTCAGGGTTTGTTTTGGTAAGAATAAGATTAGATTGTGTATCATGTATAGGTAGAAGGACAACATAGTCAGAATGTAGCAACAATATACATCACCTAATTTTTTGTATTTTAGTATTTTAGTATTTCAATGGCGTCAATGACCTTGGGGAGGGTAGGTTTCTCCCTCTAGAGGAGGGACAGACATATAAAGAGGTTGATAAGAATATTTACACAATTTTCGCATCACTTTCAAATGAAATTGAATTTCATTGTCAAGCACAAATAATTGGGTTACCAATAAATTTTGGAGTGAACAAGTATCTACCCTATGTTTAGTCTTAGATAAGAGATTTTAAAGGGGGAATGCAAGGGCTTGTTTGGTTTGTATATTTTGGGAAACAGAACTAAACAATGTGGTAGTTTTGTAAAATTAAGAAATGGAAATATGAAATGAAAATGTAAATTAAATATGCTATAATTTTTTCAAGGATTTAAAATACATTAGTATTAAATAACTTGTTTGGATAATTGAAGCAAAGAATTAAAAAAAAAAACTGAGAACTTCAGTTGAGTAATTTTTTTAAGAATTTTTGTAGACGACTGTAATAATTTAAATAATCAAGAATTTAAATTTCTTGAAGCAAACTGAATTTAGAAAATTCAATCGAAGCAATTGAATTTTAGAATACACTGTGCAAACAGTCTTTCCAGGATTTCAAGCAGTTACGTGTTTAGAGAGATGAAGGCTAAATGTGTGTGGTTGGATGACCTAACATTTTCTTCGTAGATAATCTATCTATCTGCTTATGTTCAATTCAGCATCATCAACAGGAAATTGTTTCTTAGAAAAAGAAGAAAAAAAGACAGAAAATTGTTTCAACGGAGTTGACTCAAATTACTATTTGTGGTTCCGTATTTGGTTAGAATTGATCGTGCATAAATAAAAATGAAAGCTAACATTAAATTTCAGAAAATAGACAATAAAATGAAAATAGAAAAAATAAATATGCAGAGCATAGAAGGGAATTATTTTACACGTGGAAGCATATCAGGTGAGCATGAGAAGCATAACAGGTTTTTCGATAAAAAATGAAAATTGTCTATCACTTGGTAAGTATACGGTCTCGGGTCTTACCTCTTCGAGTGAGAAGACTTATTTCAAGATTTGACTGTACTGTACAATAGATTTTTCTTTTTTTTTTTAACTTGATTATACTATTTATTCAAGTAGAAGGGTTAATTATAATTTGACTTATATATTTTGTTTAATTTGTGGTTTAACATAAAAGCTTTTTTTTGTTCAAGTATATATAAAAGCTTTTAAAGTGAGTAATTGTGTATGTTTTCTTTTTATACTTTTAGAATGTATATTTTAATATAAAATGTGTATTTTATTCTGATAAAAAAATGTGCATTTTATTATATGGTCAAACTGTCACTAATTTAAATAAAAATTATCTTTAAATATAACTTTTACAATAAAGTATTCATTCAAAAAGTATAAAAGTATAAGGTCTAAAACATATTTTTAAAAGTTTTTTTATTAGACTCCACATAAAACAAAGTAAAAGAGGCAAAATTATAACAGCAAGTTTTTTCTATCAATAGTTATTCTCTCACTTCTCTTTTCTCTTATATTATCTATTTTTTTTCTTTTAATTTCTCTAATCGTTCACTTACACCTCAAAGTGTAAGAATATCACTACTCCCCGTTAGGATTGTTCAAAAGAACTAAATTGAATTGTTAGCCGAGTTAAACTGATTATTTAAGATCTGAACCACTAAATAAAAAATATAACCAGAATTAATTTGAAAAGGGTTTTAAACCGGTTTATGTAAAACAAAACTAGTCCGGGTTAAAATTAAATTACAACCGGTCTGAACCAGTTCGGAGTATAATAAAATTGTTTTGCTATGAAATACAATTCAGAACCACTTGAAATAAAAACTGATTCGAGCACAACAAAATCAGTTAAAAAGCCAATTTTATAAAACAAAACCAGTTAGATTTTTAGGTGGACCAGAACCATGAAAAACGCTATCACTCATTACCTATATAAGTATGAAGAAAAATATTAACTTTCTAAAATTACCCTTATTTGAAATTGGCTTTTTCTAATGTGTTAAATTGCACAAATTAATAGTTTAATTATAGGAATTTTCCATTGAAAAAAATACAAATTAATGAGTAATTTGTATAGAATTATAATAAATGTATTTTTGTCAATAAAAAAATTGTACAACTTAATTCCTTTTTTTTTTAGTCAACTACAATTTAATTCCTAAATCGTACAACTCTGCACAAGTTTAACAAAAAAAGCCCTTAAAATGTGACTGGAGAATAATTTAGTGAGTTAAAGATTCAAACCACTTACTATGATTTGCTTTTTTCGACGCAGAATTTCAGCAATAAAGCTCTATCAAATCCTACGAACGGTAGGTAGATGCAAAAGTCTTGGCAAGATAAACTTGTTATCCAACACAGTTGTCTTTTTCTTAGCAGTGTTTAGCTGCAACGTTTATAGTTCTGTTTACTTCAAAATGGAAGAAAGAATAAGGTTTCAAAAGTTATGAAATTCAAAAAAAAAAAAGTTATAAATAAATTGAAGTCTATTTTACTGGGAGATAAGATCACAATTAAAGGATAAATGGGTTTATAATCTATATTAATAGTGTGCTTAACCAGCGAATAGTGTGCTTAACTGATAATTTCTGTCCCTACAAATTTATAGCAGTTATATTCAGTAAGGACGGTGAGTGACAAGATCATGGAATAAAATAAATTCTCTATTTATTTTTTTCCCCAAAAATTCCTAGAATGCAGGTTTATATTATATTAAATTGATTTTTTATATTTAAATTAATTATAATCAAAACTTTATTGGATTAAAAAGAAGTTTTTTCCCTAAATAAAGAAAAAAAAAGAAAGGAAAAAGCAAATCCAAACATGGAGTTGGCTTGACTGGTGTAGCAGTGTTCCACACTCAACTTCCTCTTCTTAGGCCAATAATTGAATGATTTGAATCACTCAACTCCAAAAAGTTAAATTGTCCAAAAAAAGTAGAGTAAAATTCCTATGAATTGACAAGTAAAAGTCAGTTCCCTCAAACACTAATAGCACTATTGGATTTTAGTTTGAGTTGGAAAAAGTAATTTTTAGTTTATATAATAATGTGTCAATATGGTTGGTTTTTAATTTGTATTCGTTGATTTAATTGAGTTTGATCCGAAAATAATTTTAAAAGTTAGTTTGATAAATAGATCATGTGAGTTATTTTTCTATTTAAAAGTACTTTCAAGTTTTAATTACTTTTTAGTTTATAAAGGTATTTTTTATCTTTTTATCCGAGTAATATTTATTTCGTTAAATTTATTTTTAGTTAAAAGTATTCAAATATAAAGTTTGTTGAACCAAATTAACTTTTAAATCGGCTTCCTTTTATCTAACTTACTTCCAATAATAAAACTAAATTATACCATAAAAAAATCAAACACACAATAACTTTTTTTTTTTACAAAGAAACGGCAAATTTATGTCTCTAAGGCTACTTTATCTAATTTTGACAAAAGTTGGCCTATGTTTTTAAAATTTACCCAAAATGGGCTAGCATGATAGGCGTTTTTGTAAAAAAATAATAATAAAATTGTGACAATATTCACAGTTCATCGTGGCAGTGCCTATCTTGTTATGAAGGTGCTTATCTCGACATAAAGGTGCCCAACTCAGATGCAATTGATCTATGAGTAAAAGGAAGCTGATTGAAATTTTTTGGAAAACAAAAAATGGCAAGAGTTTTAATTTATGTTAATGGAAGTATACAATAAGATTGTTTCAAAATACACCCCTTCATATTCTTGTTGAATACTTCTGTTAAATAAATTAAAACTTTTGTCATTATTGTTTTTCAAAAAATTTTGCTTAGCTTCCCTTTATTTATAGATCAACCGCATGTGAGGTGGGCTGGTGAGGTAAGCGTCTTCATGGCGAAGTAGACACCTCAATAGCGAACTGTGAATAGTGTCACTTTGTTTTTTTTAAAAAAAAACTCCCCAATAATCTTGATAGCGAGGTAGACACCTCGATGAACAGTAAATAGTCACATTCTTTTTGAAAAAAAAAAATTGCCCATAATATAAACACCTTCATAGTGAGTAGACACTTCCATGACAAACTATAAATAATATCACAATTAATAATAAAAACAAAAGCTAGCCTATTAATCTAGCCCCGTTTGAGGTATTTTTGAAAACATAGGTCTCTATTCTCTAAACATAAATTTTCTTTCTACTAGCACCTACTAAGTAATCCACCCAACAAGAAAAACACAATAATGGCATACTACCTCCGTTCCTATGTGTCTCCTGTTTTTATTTATACGTTCACTTTGAACTAAATTATGCATATTAAAAAATATAATCATTATTATTATTTTCACTAAAATAATGTTTAAAATCCTTATATTATCCTTTATCTCTCTTTTTTTAATTGGTTTAAAAGTAAAATATTAATTGCTGCTCCAATAAAATAAAGAGTATAGTTGATAAAAATACATTTAATATCACCTTAAAAACTCTAAGTAGATAAATAAAAAAAGAACAAATTTTTTTCTCAAAAGTGACAAATAAAAAGGAACAGAGATAGTATATGACTTTAGCACATCATTTATCAATATCAAGTACTCTCTTCGATTCATGTATTATGTTGTTTTAGACTCTCTTAATTTTGTCTCAAAAGTAGTGTTGTTTAATATTTTCAAAGCATAATTATTTTTTTCAATTATACCATCAATTAATGATTATAGATGCATTTATCAAATTATACTCACTAATTAACTCATTGTATTTTTAAGGAATTAATAGAAATATTTTAATCTAAATGATGAAAAAACATACTCCGTCCATTCTGAAATATTAATCACCTTAGTGAATTTCACATAGATTAAGAAAAACAATTAATTTCTATAGAATCTAACAAAAAGTACATAGGTAAACTAAATCAATCATTGACTTTGGGGTTTACTTAATAGCTATTAGGTATAAAAATAATAAAAATGAGAATAGTTAATAAATATAGCATTGATAATGTAAATGTGACAAATATTTTGGAACAAATTTTTTAAAGCTAAAGTGACTAATATCTCATAAGGGTAGGAATAACACTTAAACTGTGAACATACACCGGAGGGAGTAAGAAAATACTAATATATGCTATACAGGCACAGCTGGAAACTTGAAAATGAAAAAAAGATCTTGCAAGTGTCCCCCACATGTACGCATGCATGATGCATGCACATGGATACTATACATAACACATCTCATAATTGAAGAGATTTCCTTTCTATTAGTAAAAAGTGTTCTGAATTATACTCTTATGCATCCAAATCACAGGAACACAAAGAACTCTATCATCTAATCCAATCTCGTAAGGAATCAAATTGGAACAAAACCTATTGAAGGAAATAAAAGAATAAAAGGAAAAGTGTCATAGAGCTAACTTTAATGGAAGTACAGAATCAAGAGCTACATTCTATACTTTATTCTCTCTTGTCTTCTTCCAAATCATCATTGGGATTTCCATTGCTGCCAAGCACTGGTCGAGCATCCGGCCCGCTTCGAACATCCTTCGAAGGAATAGACGATGGTTTTATGAGCGTCAAAGTAGTGTCATCCCTGTCGAACTCATCGCTACCATCGTCACGGTATGCATATCTGTCAACAACAAAGAATAGTAACAACAGTTAGATAAGACACAATTGATGTTTATGGGCAGAAAGCATGGCAGAAAAACTCAAGGGATGTTTGGTTAGCATTTTCTGTTTCTATTTCCAATTTTTAATAAATAATTACAAAATTAACACTTTATTTTCATTTTGTTTATTCTTTTCTGGAATTTTTTATATAGGAAACACTTGAAACAAGACAATCTTGTTGTTTTCAGCTATTTCCAGTGTTTCCCATACAAATATCAGACATCGGGAAATAGAATGAAAACCATGTGACAATTTTGTCATTTTTTATGAAAATAGCAAATAAAAACGTAAACCAAACAGACTCAGCACTTGTAGGAATTAAGGTAGATAGCCAAAGGACTTAAGGAGAGATGGGATTTTTACCGAGTTGAATTTTGTGATGGTGCCCAAAGAGCACAGATAACACAGAGAAGAGAGTAAGATAGAACTTGCCAAAAAGCTGGAATGATCCACGCGTTCTGCCATTTCTCGTTGTATACATCGTTTGATTTGAAATAAAGCTGAAAGAGGAAAGACAAAGATAAGCACTCGAAATATCAGAAACTGATTGATGTATTAAATTTGAAACAAGCAATTAACATCTATTTTGTGGCAAATTTTCCGGTCTAGTCTAGACAGAACATTGCAGCTTGTTTGAGTTTGTTTATAGCATCTGAGCCCACAGATTGCATAGATCAATGACCTCAATTCAACTATCATAATTTGGTATAGTTAACAAACAAAGCAATCAAAATGCATTTTTGACTGTGAATTACCTCATAACAAATCCAGCCCACGGATACGATAACAGCTACCGCCAGAGCATTAGTGAACTTCCTATAAATGTCCAATTTTATCATCATCCTTCTGGCCTGTTCATTGCGTAAGCACGGAAGAGTAAGCGAAAGATATATTTGAAGTCATGACAAAGTGAATTGTCTTCATCGTCCTTCTGGCCTGTTCTAATTTTCTATCGAATTCAGAAATCATACCACAATGCAAGCTGTGTCTCACATATATGATGAAAGTGCTTTAAATAAAAACCAACAATGGAAAATTATGAACAGAAACTTTAGCAAACAAAGTAAGAATTTTGCACCTCTATGTACTTTATGTCCCATTCACAAATAAAAATCTATTACATTTGAGACATAAGAAAAACTGTTTTTTTCATGAAATAAACAATATTGTGACAACCCTTGCAAATGAGTTACCTGAAGCTTATTTAAAGTTGCAGAAAGTGAAGTGAAAATCCAAAGAATGAAGAACACGTCCAACACTGCAGCAGGAAGAACCAGAAACAGTTTCGCCTTTCCAGAAAGATCACTAACTGCACCAACATTTTCTACCAATTCGAGAACTTCAGATGCGAGAAAGAAGGTTCCTCCAAGCATAACCACCTTTGACGTAAGCCCACCAAGGGTAGGTCTTACAACACCATAGCCCATCGAAACAATCAAAATGATCAAACGTGCCACTGTCCGCTTAACAGTCCCAAAGGTGACTGCCCATATGGTTGTGCCAGTTGGTCTGACTCCAGTCTCGCTGAATTCGGCATAGTCGAAGTACCAAAGAGCCATCTCAAACATGCCTAGGGTAATCACTAGGGTAATGCAATTCTGCAGTGGAAATACTTCCCTCCAAAATCTAGCGTACTGAGAAAACCAAAAGATCCCAAGCAAAACATAAGCAAAAGACATGAACTGGTAGAAAATTTTCATAGGCGCCATTCGACCTGGCAGATAACCAGAGGGATTTTTCCACACAGTTTTCCCTTCCACCACCAATTCTTTAAGCCTCGTATCACAGTGGATGAAATACAAGTTATACATCCCGGTTTTTGTGATTTGTATAGATCTTAAAGGCAGCACTGCCTCTTCGTCATCCGTTTCAAAAGAGACACCAAAAACTTGAGGCCAATCAGGATTCTGCAGGGAAGGGCGGTGAATGACCTGCCCTTCATGGCACACACCGAGTTTTGCTAGATCACTGGTGCAACAGACTGCCCTTTGACCTCCATAAGCCGAACCACCAATTGTCTCTCTATCTTCAACTTCAAAAACAACAGCTTGAATTGGCCACGAGCTGAAGTTAGAGAATTCCTTGTTTCTGCGGAATGTGACCCTTTCAAACCTGGTTTTCAAATTATAACAGTAAAACCCAATCAACAATATAACATCAACATCAGCATAATTACCAAAATACAAAACAAAGCAATAGCTTTCAGTGGTATATACAGCGGATGAGTATAAGGTGGTCCTCTGAGTTAGGGGCTATCGGTGGTCTCTTTCATTGCAAGCCATTCAACAATTTGAGCCATTTGATGAAAGGGACCACCAGTGGTTCCTAACTCATCAAAGGTACTACTTTATACTCACCCATATATAACAAGAGACGATCATGATTTGGGACTGAATGCTACAAGCAAGATTTTAAATTGCAGTCAATTCTGCAACTTTATGCAGAAATATCATGATTTCGGCGGTGACCAAAACAAGCATCAGACTGTAATTGCGGTCCACATCAATTTTTACCAAAATTCTGGAAATTCTATGACTACCCTAGCAGCTCTACTCTCCAAATCTGACAAGCAAGATTGTTTCAGTTTGCACATTGACATGAATTGGGAACTTCTGCTATATCATTTGCTACTTTATGCCAATTATAAAGAGCCTCACAAACACTACACGGAAAGCTGAATGCAAAAGTCATAAAAAATTGTGGGAGACCCATGAACAAAGTCAATCATTCAATCAAAAAAGTCATAAAAAAAAAAAAACTAAACTTGTCAAAAAATAATGAATCTGGCGTGATTAGCCAACAAAGACCCATGAACAAAAACCTCAAAAGCAAGCGACTTAGTTCAAAACAGGAAAACCCAGAAAAAGTGCGAAGGATGAAGTGAAATGACCGTATGTAAGAGTCGCCAACTGGAGAAGATTCGTTGAGATTGGGGGCAGAAGAGTAAATTCCCTCGCTGCCACCGTGAACGACAAAGGCGTTGCCTTTGGCGGCAAATTTTTCCGTTCTGTAATCGTGAACGGAAGCTTCGGTGCACAGAGATAGCAGCAATAGAAACGCTGCCACCGACAGCGACGACATTGTTGAAAAGAACTGAGAGAGAATGCTAGAGAGAGAAAATGAATTGTGGATCTGTGAAGAAGACGAGGGAAAAGAGGGGGAGGGGGTGTTGATTTGTCTGAACTTGAAAGTGTGAAGTGAGAAAGAGAAGAAGAAGAAGAAGAGTGTGAGTAAGGTTGTTGAGAATGAGGTTCGATTACGAGAAAGAAAAGAGTGTCCTGTTCCTGAGTTGGAATAAAATGCCAAACGTAGTTTACTTAACTGAGGTTAAGACTGTTGATTACTTGTTTAGTGAAAGAATAATCACTACATATCATACGTGTATCTATATACATTTTTTCTAAATTTGTCCTTTAACGGAATTTTAATTTTTGGATGAAACTGGATTTAAATTTTCGGTTGAGATTGAATTTGGATTTTCAGTTAAAATTCGATTTGAATTTTCGGATTTTAAAATAGGACTAAAACCGGATTTGAAAATATGGTTTAAGCCGGAATCTTGAATCCAGTTACAATACATGTCTATATTCATCATGTTTCAAAGATCCAGTAATTTAACCGTTATTGAAATGCATAAATAATTTGAAAATAAAATAAAAAACTTAAATGATTCTAAATCATTGATGTGATATAGTTGGAAATGAGATTATTATTATGTGAGTATAGGTGAAATGACGTGAAATGAAATATTAGCTAGAAATGATTTTATTAAGTTTTAGTCTCAACTGAAATTCGAATCCGGTTTCAACCGAAAACTCTAATATGGTTTTAAAATTTGAAAAAAAAAATTATATGTGGTACATTTTGAAATTGGTGTGGTGATAATAGTATCATTTGTCTGTCATTCGACCCAACAAGCAGATGAAAATGATTTCTCTGTCTTCTACTATCGTTAATTAGTCTCACAAATAGTTTCTCAAATTATTACTCTATTTTTATTATTTTTAGAAGCATACATAAATATGTTTTAGTAGAAATAATTTTTTTTCCCATTAAAATAAGTAATTATTTTGCAAAATAAAAACAAACAAACAGACTAAATCCCATGTTAAAAAAGAACAAGATTGACCTAACCAAACAACTTAACTAATAAATATATTATAATCATCTATAATTTGTCATAAAATTAATACTTCGACAATAATAACATAATAATATGTATGTGAGTTCATAACGTATTTATTTGTGATGTGCCCGATTGATAGCTCAGCCAAACCGATCATGAACGGTGGCTCCTACTTCTCTAGTGGTGGATTTCCGATGTGGTCACCTGCAAACTTTCCAACGCCTAAGTCACTATTTCTCGAGATGTGTTAAGTAGAAAATGAAGATGGCGTACAATATAACATACACCGGTTAAAAACTATTTGTTGAAATTTTTTTTACGAAACCCACCGTTAGACCATGTCTACAAATTTTCACATCATTCTGAAATTATTTAGTCCAACATTAAAATTCTTATTATTTTTATATATTTTAAAATTATATTCTACGTAACTTTTTTATAGTACATTATCAGGGTATTAAACGGTTTTAAAATAATGAAATTCACAATGGGAGACTTTTTTTTCATTAACAGAATGTCATTTATGAACTGAAATCATGCTTTATTAATTGAAACTTTTTTTTAAAGAAAACAAATAAACAGTATTGAATCGTCGGGCTAATATTACAAAAGAAATTTTAACAATGTTTCATCCCTCACACGGAAGACAACAATAGCAGAGAAAAACAAAATAAATAACTGGAACAACCGCTATAATATTTGCGGACAGAGAGGTGAAGGATGAGAGAGAAAAGAGAGTTGACTAGTCCAAATCAAGGAATTCCATTCTTTTCCTCATTGTTCCTTTCAGATCTGAAGCTTCTCTTTCTACTTTCTGTGCCTGCAAAATCAGTTCCAGTCAAACAGAAAATTTTAACAAAGTTTTAGAAACAGAATTATTGCTTAAATTAATGAACAATATACGACTACATCCACAACTAAGGATCTGTTTGTTTAAAATTTTGCAGCAATGTTGCAAACAAACTGAAACGCTGAAATGAGAAGTTATAATTTGTTTCTTCCTCCAAAAATGTCTCGATTTATGTATTTTTAATTCTCATTCTACTAAAATATAAATTAAAACTAAGTGTATGTTATGGCAGAAAACTAATGGACCAAAGAAACAAGTAGCCAAACTCTTCATCGGTCATTTCAAGAAATAGTTTTGGTCAAGCTTAATATTGACCGCTAAGCTTATCAACGATATGTCACTTGTACAAGTCAATGAACTAGCAGTACAATATATCAGGATACAGCTCTCTCTCCTAGAGTGTTGTGTAATGTTTCTTTTTGTAGTGATGTAAAATGAGCAAGTAATTTCGGATTTGTCTACAGTCATCCAAGACATTGCGGAGGTCAGGTCATCCATGCATTTGGAGCCATTAACTAAGTATAATATTCTGCGATAGTCAGTGGCTAATGATAACTATATACTTCATCAACGGCTCCAAATGCATAAGGATGGATCCTCCACAATTCCTTGGAGGACCATAGATGCCCCCGTTGATTTAACAGCATTCAGAAATGCAAAATCAGTAGATAACAGAAATAAAGTACAATTTGTTTCGCTCGAAGTGCTTTTGTATGTTCATGATGATGTAATTGAGGTCTGTAACAAAAAGTAGGACACTAATATATCTTGACGACGAACATCCATGTCACAACAAGAATTTTCTTTGGAAAATGCTTTTGATTACAAAAGCAAACCTGCACGAAAATCGTGCATCAATCGAAGCAGTTGTTTTCTGCCCAATTTTAATTCTTTAGCCTTCTATGAATTGTAATCTCAAATCTAACAGGTTATCTTTAAATTCCTAAAAATTTGTGATCCAAATTTACGTGCAAAACAGCATTCCCCATTATCTTTACTATAGGAACGGGATGAAAAGGTGACAAAGAAAAGAACATCAATCTAATAAAGAAGTTTCAGTTTAGGAATATTTACCCTCCTGATTTCCGCTGTAGAAACACGAGTCATATGCGGGGGAAGTTCCTCCCTCTCCAAGTCCTAAAAAGTTGAAGACACTTGTTTGTAAAAAAGTAGAAATATTCAAATATTTATAAATGCAAGGGGAAATAATCAGCAACCATACCAGCTCACCAATCAGAACAA
Organism: Cyamopsis tetragonoloba; assembly: GCA_037177725.1. Lineage (NCBI taxonomy): Eukaryota > Viridiplantae > Streptophyta > Magnoliopsida > Fabales > Fabaceae > Cyamopsis > Cyamopsis tetragonoloba. The sequence continues at coordinate 50,003,137 of CM074124.1, forward strand.
CATTCTCCCCGCGGATTACATACAGACCCAAAGGGATGTCACAATACAGATCACCAACTATAACCCTCTCACAGGCACCTTCAAGAACTGCATTAGCTGCATCCCATTGATGGTAATTTTTAGAAACTCAACCTATATCATGTCAAATCTTTACTTAAGTTGAGGAGAAGTTCGGTACCAAATTGATCAAATGACCGCAGTGTCCCCATCAGCTTTCTACCATCTCTTAGCAATACAAGAAGTTTCTCTACAAGGGCAAATAAAGTTAGGCCATAAGAACTGGTACAAAACACAATCAGTTTTGCCTTAGTTGAAAATTCAGATTAGTTTGCCACTTCAAACTGGTTTTCAACTTTTCATAGCTTTCTAACAATATCTTGACAAAAACATTCTCACAAGGGCTTGTATGCTAGATATGCTAGAAGCAATGTAACATCAAGAATATTCATTCACACAAATCAAAATTCCAAAGCAATACAAGACACCAGTTACATATTTAGCAGACCATGAACTTCGATAATAGATAAATAAGTGTATTCTTAAGCGTTCACATTAGCAGGAGCAACTATAGCTTTCTGGCTTCAAGAGGTAAAACAACTATAGAGGGGAATCATCAGACAAACAGTTTGATCGGTAGTAGAAGCAGATTTTATGAGTGAGGAAGAACGCAAGTAGAGTGGAACAATACCAACCCCCAAGTCAAATGAAATTAAATGAGGTCAAACATTGGTATTCTCTCTTCTTGTTACCCTATGTGTCATAACTTATAAATGTTATATCAAAGTAGCATCATATTATACTCCCATGCAAGTCTACTTGTTTCCTTGCTTCTAGGATATCTATCAAGCTAATAATATTCCCTATCTTATAGCCATTTATATCACAATGGCTTCCTGTAATCCATGTAGGCGACTCACCTAGTGTGATAAGACTGCTTCTTGTTGTTGTTGTTTTATAGCCATTTATAATTTTTTACTTTCCACACATTCAGAAGCCGAGGATTATCATTATCAATTTACAATCACATTAAAGCTATTTGTAGCTAATCAGTTCCCTAATGACATTCTGGAAGCACAATGGTTTCTTTTTTTTCTTTTATATGAAATGAATAGCTCGCAATAAACAACCACACTCACCAGTCATCTACTATCAGTTGAAAGTGTCTCTCTAGCCTTCCCCCACAACTAAAACTATAATCAGATATAATCAAAACATAACAGCCCAACCTAGGATTCTTAATGAAAATTCAAACGCCAGGTTCCATGGAAATATGGAACAAGTTGAACATCTTTAACTTGCTAGTGCGCAATTGGATTTCCGTTGAAAAAACCTTACTTTTGTCGAACTGACTTTCCTTCACCGGGGTTAAACTGATGCTTTCATTCAACGACAGATTCAACAACAGATTAAAACTCACTTTCTTAGAACTAGCTAACTTTCATCTAGCAATCCAAAAATCACGGCACATCATTCCATTATGAGTTGTGACTGAAGTCAATTTGATTATTTCAATGGAAGATTTTTTGCAGTAAAATTTACCCATACACATAAGGGGCGTTCAGTATCAGAGCTGATTTTAGCTACTTTCTTGGGAAAGTGTTTTCCGGGTGAGTAATACCAACCTCCTAGTGTGGGAATTAAAAAACATTCAGGAAACTCACTTATCTAGGTGTTTACCTTAACATAGGTAAGTAATGATTTTAAGTAACTTTCCTGAGAATGAAAAAACATTTCTAATACCAAACACCCCCGTGGAAACAAAATTGATAATAAAAACCATGCAATACTACTGTCTCAAGAGTTCAAAATTTTACCAACTATAATCTTCAAGTGTATATCAATGAGTGTGAGTGAGATAGAGAGAGAGATGGCTTACTGTCAAGATAACTAGCAAGTGAAGTAGAAAGGTAGATATCCTCAGGGCCAGCCCAAGACATTGTGCTTTTTCGGTATCTGAAAAACCACCGAAAAATTTTCCACTAACCACACCAATGGCATTGCCAGCACCGATTCAGCTCTGTTACTTCACCCGCAATCACTTCAATGCGAATTCCCAGTTCCGCAAGAGAGAATTTTTCTCTTTACCCTAACTTTCTGCCAATTAGCGAAACGAAGGGACCTCAGGTTTCAGATCGAAATCACAGAAGGTGGGAAAAAGGAGTGTATCTACTGAAGAAGAATGGAAGAGCAAGTGATTTAAAAACAAACAGAGGCCTCTGACATCGAATCGCAGCGGAAGAGCGGAAAGGTAGAGTTTTTGAATGGGAAAATGAGGAAAAGTTTGGGAGAAAGGAAAGGGGGGATTTTAGTAAATTTCTAGGGTTTGGTGATTGGGATTTGAACTAGAGACAGGAGAAGCAGCCGCTGCTTCTGCCATTGGTTCATTAGGGGTTTGTGTGTTGTGTTTGATTCAACGAATGCTACCAATTCATTCTTATTGCGTTATGATGCGAGAATTAGATGGGGCTATGCTTCATGGTTCAACTTCAACATGTCCACATAAGCCTACTCTATTCGAACACGCTTTTCAGAACGCATCATACATTATCTCGCTCTGAGATTAAAATTTAAGTACATTTGTGAATTGAAATTCAGATGTGTCCGGTGACTAGAATTTGATTAGTTTAAACACACCATATCACACTTAAACAAAATTCAACTAACAATTAAAATCTAAACGAGTGTTATATATGCCAAATTTAATAATGATTGACTTGAATTTTCACCAATGACACGATATCAGAATCTAAGTTAATTACTACTAAAAGAAAATGATAGTTTTTGCTTATAATGTGCCTTAAAAACTACTATGGGTGTCTATAGGCAATCAATATAATTGTACGGTTCAAATTTGAGCTTTAAATTTTACATTGAACCAATTCAAGCAAAAAACAACTTAGTTTATTCATATCATCAAATTGTTTGATTAAATTTTTTTAAGAAAATTATTATTTTCAATTACTTGAAATATCTAATATATATTATATATTATAATATTATAATTAAACATTCAAAATATAATGAGTTTGTTAGGGAAAGAATCTAAGTGAGAAATTGAGAGGGACGTTACGAATGATATACTTTTATTATATGTGTTTGGTTAATTATTGTCTTTAAAACAATGGATAACAAACCCATAAATAAAAATTAATTATTAAAAAGTGTAGCATTTAATGTAACAAACACATCTTGATTAATTATAATTTTCATTATTAATTTTTATTTATGGGTTGCTTATCTATTGTAATTGTTAACAAAATTCTTATTACATTAATTAAGTTATGGAAAGGGAATATATTTTTAAAAAATAAAATAAAAATTGAAGTCGTTGTGTTTATTAGGTTGGGTATTGGGTCAAAGATTTGAGATCTCACGACCTGATACTTGAATTGATGAAGGTTGTCTTCTAACAAATTGGTTCGTGATAGACTTGATCAGTGATGGTTGAGTTGGGTTTTCTTTATATTGTGTTGAGTTGATTTGTCAGATCGATCCGATTCAATGAACACTTTAAGAAAAAAATATAAAATTGCATTACTCTTTGATTCTAAATTTGTTTTTTACAGGAGAAAAGGTAAAAAGGAGTGACACCTTCAATCCGACAATCATAGAGCGCCAATGGCATGCTAGGGTTGCGAGTAAAAAGAACTAGACACATTTAGCTCTTAATATAACTGACCAACACCCAAATTCAATGCTTTTACTTTTTTATTATTATTATTTTGCATGGTCAAGAAACCAAAAAATGAAAATTTTATATTGAAAATCACAATAAAGAAGTGTTTATGGTATTATATGTTACACTTTTCAATTGAAAAAAAATGTTTCGATTTTTTAATCATTGATCTTAAAAGATAATAGTTAACAAAACTCTAATAAAAAAATCCAAGACTTATGAAATTATATTTCTTATCAAAATTGTATTTAATTATTTAACAATATTTTCAAAGAAAAATAATATAAAAAGGTATTAAATTTTAATTATTATATTAAAATACGTGGGTAATAAAGTTTTAATTATTATATTAAAATACGTGGGTGTGAATGTTTCAATCCATTTTGTTTGTTTATCTTTTTATATGAAACAAACATTAGATATCACTGTTATATGTATAATTTTTTTTTTTAAGGTTATATGCATAATTAAATATACCAAACACAAAATAAAATATCCAATCATTTTCCATTTATAGAGTTTTCCAAATATAATAAACATCTATTTTATGAGTCTTGTTGATCGGTGGCCATAAGATAATCCGATTAAATTATAATAACTACACTTTGTTTAATACTTTAACATATTTAAAAAGTACATATAATAAATGTTTTTTTTAATTTTTAGAATAATAAATAATTTCATTTTTAGTAAAGTTTTTATTTTTGTATGATTAACAATTGTTCTTAAGACATCTATAACTTGAGTTATTCTATCTCATCACAGTCTGTTCGGCTAAAACTGGGCCGGACTAGGCCAGCCGTAAAAAGAAAGTGGGCTAAACCTTTTAGGGGTGTTTGGATTCAAACTACCCCATTTAAAAAAGGCATCATCTATTTCCGCACAGTAGCATCCAAACAATAGTAGTTTGTTTTTCATTTTCGTTATTTTATGAATTCTTAACATTATTATCCGAAAATTGTGGTATCGTTCCTAAGTAGGGTGGGCCGGTGAGGTAAATCTCAGCACCCACCTTTTATGTCACTCTAATTTTCAGTGGGCTAAGAGACCGCGAGGGCCGACCTATTAGGTTTCAATGGCTCAAAAATTAAAACAAACATTAGATTAGATCAAATTCAAATATATCTATACAGTAATAAGTATTATTAATTCCATTTGTAACATTGGAGTACAAGCAAGAGTGAGCAGCGGAGAAAGTGGAGTGAAAAAAGGGAGAGAAGTGTGTGTACAGCGTACAAAATGTCTACCTTTTCAGAAATCCAAAATCCATTGGAGTAATGGTTTTCCACAACATGTGTTGGCTCTGCTTTTGCAGACACAACCATGAAAAAAAAAAAAAAAACAAAAAAACAAATAACGGCAAGCACCGTAAACAAAACAGATAAAACTTCATTTAAAAAATCTGAGCTCCACTCCTCCCCCTACCCCATCATCATCATCATCATGTACATTTATATCTCTTTGTCTTCTTGCTTGAATCTGAGCTGAAAAAAGAAAAAACAGATCTTGTTATAAAGTTCACATACCATGCTACTTATTACATTAAAGAAGACATTAGGTAGAACAAGGTTAAATTGAGAATCTGGTCCAATTGTTTAGACAATTTTTTTTTTTCATTTTGATTCCTACATATAAAAAAAGTTTCACAAATTAATTTATGTCATTACATTTGAAGTGGTTTATACTCCTTTAAGTCTTATGTATATGTTATCTCTTAGAATAATTCTTTGATCTTTAGTATAGGTTATTAACTAACTCATTAATGAGTTAGTTTTTTTTATCTCTTCTTCAATTTTTAAAGATTCAATTAATAATATAATGAGAAAGAGAATGAAATTAGAGAGAGAATACGAAATTAAGGGGCTATTTGATTTGCATTTGCATTTCTTTATTTTCTGTTTTGTGTTTTATTCAATTTTCAAAGATTCAATTAATAATATAGTGAGACATTTTCTATTTTTCGTATTTTCTGTTTTCTTTGTAAAATTTCAAAAAACAGGAAACAAACTGAAAACATAAAATGAAAATACAAACCAAACAACTCCTAAATGACTCCCTCTCATTTAATAACACCTTTATGTTACTCCTTTCGTTTCATAAATTCTATTGTTTTAGCTTTTGACATACAAATTAAGAAAATAATAATTATGTTATGTTTTATTATCTATAGGTCTAAAATACCCTTATATATACATTGTAAATATAAATTTTGCATAAATTCACATAGTATTAAATTAAAAGTCTAATAATATTATGTGAGAATAAAGATGATTAGTAAAATTGACACATATATCTATAATCATTAAGTGGGGGTATAATTGAAAAAAAATTAATTAAGCTTTAAAAATGTAAAACAATATGACTTTTGCGATGAAAAAAAGCTACAATAACATAACTTATAAAATAGAGAAACTATTGATATAATTAAAAAATACTTATTTTTTTAAACAAATTTAATGAGAGTGTATACGTGTTTTGTTTCAGGGCAGATACATGTCGAAGAGAGTGGAGACAATTACCCCATAAATTTTAATTTAATTCTTAACTGTTGTTCAAAGCCCAACCTCAAATTTTGTAACGGATTATAATTAGTTAATTTTTTTTTGAATAAAGTTTGTGGAGGATAAGAAGCATGTTGTAGATCTCTTGGTGAATTTGTTTTTAGAGTTAGTTTTAATACTATTAATATCAATTACAACCGTTGAAGTAAATTTCTTTATTATGAATGTCATTCAGATGCAAAATTATATGAGAATTGAGATGTTGAATACATATGTATATGTTGCCCAACTGAGTGAAATTTTTGGATTTTTCACTAGTTTGTTTTATCATCGACTCAACGTAAAAATATTTTCAGAATAAAGTAAGAAATAGTTATTTCCGTTAAATATAATCGGAATTTGTTAATTTGTATTTAAATAAATAATCACTTTTTATATATTATAAGAATACTAATCACATTGGTCTAACTAAAGAATAAAAGTGGATTTGTCCTACTTGGCATTATGTCATATCAGCAAAGATGTCAAATACTTAAATAAAATGACCATTATAACAGTAAGGATTAATATATAAATAACTATATATACAAAAATTAAAAAAATAGAGCTTTTTCACTAAAAAAATCACAATAGTCAACTATGACGACCAAATTCTTAATTTAACCTCAAAATAAATAGTAATTCTCTCATGATTTTGTGCTCTAGTCTCAATCTTTAGCAGCTTAATTACCTGAACTTATACTAATAGAGCTTGTAAAAACAGAGGCAAATTTATATCTCTAGAACAATATCTGCAAAAGAAAAAAACAGAATGTCATTAGTCCTAGCTAGCTACTTATCTCTATGATTTTGTTTTTTATTTTCTTTTAAATTTATGAACATGATCATTAATTATTCATTAAAGTTCACTTACATTCAGAATCAGTCTTAACCCATTTACAACCAGCATCAGTTTTCTCATCTGAATCATCTTCATTCCTCTTCCTTGCCATTTTCTTGTCCTCTAAGCACTTCTTTGTCATTGGTGAACGGGAGGAATTTTGTGTGTAAAGTTTCTTGTGAAGAATTGTCCTTAGAAGCTGTATATTTCATCACAATTAGTAAAAATAGCATTATTAGTGAAAATTAACTAGACAAGCAAATAATTAAAAGGGTAACAATAATTGCATGTTTTTGGATAACTTCTTTATTAGAAAAATAATAGTTTATTTTCGAAGGCTCTCTTAGCGATCTGATAAAAGTAAATTATTATTTTTTAAAATAAGTTGAATCAAATAGAGTAAATTCTTAAATTAGTTCTCAAAATTATAAGAGTCAGACATTTTAGTTCTTGAGAACTTAAATATTATAATTTTATTTCCGACTTTGTATAATAATATTTATTTTACTTTTTTTTTGTCTTTCAATAGTTAAGATAAAACTTATTGAATCTCTATTATAGATCATAGTCGCTAAATGGCAGTGAAAAAATAAGTAAAGAAAAAAAAAATTACTCCTAATTTGTAAAGTTGATATTTTTAAAATCTCAGGACTAACATGTCTGACCCTTACGATATCGAAGATGAATTTGGAGGTTTACTATAGTGAATTCTATCCCAAAATAAAAAAAAAGATACCTTTTCCATTCTTGACTCTTGAAGGGTATCTCTAAGGCTAGGTGCTGGTGCAAATCCACTTCTACAAACAAAAATCTTCTTCAATAGGAAAGAAATAGATTTCTTCCCAATAGATTTCTTACTTTTTTCTGCACAAATATCTTTGCATCTATCAATTATCACACTAAGTGTCTTCTCAATGTCTTCCTTATCCTCTGATTCACTGCAAAGTGCATTGCTGATTCTCCTATCAACCTCCAAGCTTGAAGGGCAATTAAGGAATCTGTCCAAAGGAAGCTCAGAAATCTCCTTTTCCACATTTGGTTTTTTTCTAAGGAGTTTAGTTAACTCCTTTTGTAATTTTCCAATTTCTTCAGGAGTGAAATCTGTTATTTCTTCTTCTGATGATGATGGATCCTCTTGTGTGTTTTGGTTTTCTAAGTTTTCTTTGATTTCATTGTTGTTTCCAAATGTTCCAATTGCTAGAAGACCATGTGGCCAATCACTGAACTCTTCTCTAGGTTCTTGTTTTGCTTGATCTGTTCACACAACCAAAGGAAAAAGAAAAAAAAAATTCTAAGATTCCTAAGAAAAAGGCTAATGTTGTTCAAGTGAAAAACATTTACAAAATCACCATAAAAGAAATTTTGACAAAGAGTATCAAAACAACATTTAATATAAAAATCACTTTTGTGATATTTTTTATCCAAACAAATATCATGTTACTTTAAACTATTTTGACCTATAATCAATTTTACAAAATCAATTCTATTTTGGCGAAACGAAACTCACACTTAAGCTAGGATGTCCTCAGATCTATAATCAATTTTGCTTTGTGTTTCTAGTGCACATGTGAATTACCATGAGGCTAACTTATTAGAGGTTTGCTTATCAATCAAAGTTTTGAAAAAGAAATAATTAAAAAAATATAGTATATCATTTTATAACTACTAAATTATTCTCTAACCTTTAAGATATAAATAATTTTTGAGCCACCTTAGAGTGTGTTTGCATTACAATTGACAAACTATGATTTGATTTAATGAAAAAGTAACTTTTTTCGCTTCTAGTCAAATCAAACTACAAAATTCAAAATTATGTTAAAACATCACATTTAGCAACAAAACTCAATTTCGGCACCCAAAATTATGATTTGGGATGTGCAAACTTAAATCCAAGCATATTATAAGTCTTTTTAAGTTATTAATATCAGTATATAACAGATACCTTAAATTAAAATAAGTGTATTTTTTTAGGTAGTCTTTTGTGTAATTGGAAACTAAGAAAACAAAATCCAAAGTTCAAGAGAGAGACATATGTAAAATATATTATGCATATAAAGTGTAAACATAACTCTTCTCTGTTTTTTTTATGTTACCATTTCTATCATCCTTCCTTCAGAGAGAAGTAAGTTCTGTTTTTATGTATCAGACAATGATATATCACTCTCACATCTTATTAGTGCTTAGCATTATGCATAATAAACAATGTGAAAAACTATCTGAACAGAATGAAAATATATACTTAATTACTTACAAGTAGTAGTTGAACATGTATTTGGTGGTTTTCTGTTCTCTTGTTTTCCAGCAAACTTGTTCTGCATCCAACTGAGAAACTGCAAAATTTGAAAAGATATCCTCATCATGTTAATTACAAACATCACTTTTAGTAACACAAGTGATATTAACATAATAACAATCTCTTTCACAACATATAGATTATTAAGACAGTAAAATGAGAAGGATTATATTACCTTCATTGTGGGAGAAGAGAATTGAAGGTAGGGGTAGAAAGGAATATGAATGAGCTTAGAAGTGTGTAAGCTGAATGTTGTAGCTAGATAGCAATTAATATATAAAGGAGAAATAATGTTAGTAATGATGTTTGGATGATATTGACCATGAGGAGAGAGCCAGGTGTCATGTCAGATATGGGAATGGTAATTGAGGCACTTTTTTAATAGAGTAACAGCATATTTGAATTCTAGTTATGATGCTTTAAACCATGATTTAAAGTATGTAAACTTATTTTTGTCTACAAATAGCGACATTGACAACAAAATCACGTTTGAGTTATTTTTCTTAACTTGATTTTGAATCTCAGATTATACTTAACCTGAAAATAAAATGAATAATTACACTAATCTTTTTTAAAAATAGTTATAGGGTTAAAATTTGCACCCATCTCACTTATATAATTGAGATATGTTACTCAAATATCCCTTTTTTTAATGATACTGTTAGTTAGTTAACAAACACATATCATACGCATGATTTTTTTATTTATTTTTTATTTGGCTCAAGAAATATAATTACTTTTTTAATAGAACGTAGTGTTGGGCTAAACTAGAGGATTAAAACATCTAAGAAATTTTTATCAATAAATAATATTAAAAAAATAATATAAATAAACTGAAAATCAAATTTGTTCCAAACCCTAAACACATCAGGTCTATTAATCTTCATCATTTATGTATTGGTCAAATTACTCATTCATATTTAATATCTAACGTAACTCACGTTCATTACTTTAATATTATCAGACTAAAGATAAAATATTTTAGTCAATTAAAATATTGTTGGATAAAAAAAAAAAAGCAATAAATAATTTTCAAATCAATTCATATGCAAATGGTTAGGGTAATTATTTTGAGTAGAAGCAAACCATGATTTACAAACCAAACACAGATTAACTATAGTAAAATTAGGTTTTGAAAGGCAATGAGAGTGGAGCTTTGGGATTAGAAAAGCTTAGTAGGATGATAAATAGAGAACGTGATTAGAAAAGGTTGCAATGATGGATATAGTGAGAGAGACAGGTGTCAAGAACAGAAATGGTAATAGAAGCACTTTTTGACTAGTAACTAGCAAAGTTTAATTCTTTGAGAGCAGATCTTTAAAGCCAATCAGGATTCAGCTTTGGGATTATAAAATTCATAACTGAGATTTGAGTTTGATGAATTTCATGGCCAAATTGAGCATATTTTCATTTTCATATTTTGTTTCAAGTCCCCAAACACGCCTGCTTTCTTATTTTCTTCCCAATTCCTGTATCTAACCAAATATTTGGATTTCCCCTCGTTCCTTCATTTCATTCCATGTTATTACTATTATCTATTGTTTTTTATATTCTGGCAACCCATAATAATATGATATTAAATTATACATATATAGCATAAAAGACATTCTCTATTACTTTACCAACCACACATGGGTGACAACATTTTTGCCGGTTATTTCTCTAATTAGCAGTATTGTGTCACGGTTCTGACCATTAGATCACACAAATGCTGATCTTCATAGGATTGGAGTGATAAATTATTAGGTGGACTTAATTTCTATCAAATTTTAAGTTTAGTTGAAGTTTAGTCTATTAATTTTATTAATTGTACGATTTTAATCTTTTAACATTTAATTGTGTGATTTTAGTTTCTTAATATTTGTCAATTACGCGATTTTGATCAAACTTTTTCAAATTGTGTTTCACCTCATGCAATTAATTAGTTGAACACTAGTGAGGGCTAAATTTAGCAAGACGTGACTCGAACCTAGAATCTCGTGGTTGTTGGGCCTAAGCAAACACCATCGAGCCCAATCACAAGGTTCTGAGTTTGAGTCCCATTTCGTAAAACTTAACTCTTGTTAGTAGGCGATTGATAAATTCCACTATAAATTCTCACTGAGGTTAATGATATGCTCTAACCTTAGATGAGGTAAGTCTGCCCCTTAACTAAACTTTTTTAATAAAAAAAAAAGAAACTTAGTAATATTACTGATTTTCTCAAAATTACCTTAACTTAAAAAATTGAAGATACTAAGTAATATTATAGGCAATTTCATCAAAATATTAACCTTTTTGGATAAGTTGAGGATATTTGCCTAATCAACAAGGTGAAAATCTTAAAAATAGAAGTTATTCATATTTTAGTTTCTTAAGAATATTCAAAAATATATTTTCATATCTTCTATCAAACATAATAAATATAAATTCTTAACAAAGTTGCTTAATTGATAAGACTCGTTACGAACCCACCACTGAGAATCATCTTAGCTAAGTTAGTTTTACACATATAAGACTATTTGATATGCTCAATTTTAGTGGATTCGAATCATGTGTCCCTAAAATTATGTTCCCGATCATGTCCCACCAATATAATATTGTCACGTCATTAAAAAAATTTATTAGGAAATTAAAGATTAATATTAAAGAAAATATTTTAATGACGTGACAATATTTTATTGATGAGACATGATTGAGGACATGATTTGGGGACACCTGATTTGAATCCAATTTTAATACCACGGAGCTACAATTTCGCACACAGTGTAGGTCATGTCGGTGTGATTGCAATTTGCAAATACCAAATATATAGTATGTTCTAGCAACCATTGATATGCTAACATGATTATATATGCAAATTTCAACGCTTGATATTTTTCCTCCATACATAATATATATAGTTTGCTAAAATCATATGCAAATTGAAGGGCATGTGCCTTGGAACTTGGAAGCTAATAAGGCCAATCTTACTCGAAGAAAGGTGTCAAATTAAAAAGATAATCCCCATTTTTAATTTCTTTAGCAATTTACTAATTAATGAGCTTTGTAATAAACAGGATAAAAACAAAAGGAAAAAAAAAACTATTCTCATTATCATCTTAACTATTCTATATGGCATAAATAGAGAAATTAATGATTTTTATCTAGTGAAAAAAAAAGGTATGGGCATAGCTTATGAAAAAATTAAGAAATTATGGAAGAGGACGCAGAGTCTCATGGGAATGTCTGACGCTTAGAAGACCAATATTTCTGGAATTCAACTGCTCCAATTTATGGTAGAACACTTGTAAGCTTGTGCTTTTAGGTTTAATACAGAGTGCATAATAACTATAGAATCACAAGAATAATGTACAAGATCGATGATTCCAAACACACATGACTGTGACAAATTAAATGTGAAGAGTGCTAGAAATAATATTCCTCCACATACACAACTTGTTCAACGTACATGCTATAGCTAGCTATAGAATAGTGATTCTTTATTAGTTTGATACATTGTTTCAAAATAAAATTATGTTAGATATGAAACAGAGCCAAAGAAAAGCGTTACGCTGTGGTAGCCAATCTGATTTTGACTTAGCTTGTTGATTTCAGTGTGATCCACACACTGCACTGCACAAGCTCGATCTCATTAAAAATTTAGCTGTCTAATGGTGCGTCTGTGTTTAGTCAAACTTTAATTTGATCCACTCATTTGCCACTCGTTGAGACTTTGCGATATTCAACACATTTTAATTACCTTTGGATGTCGTGAGTTTCTTAAAAAAATTGCTTACCATTTTCATAAGAGGCAGGTTTTCACCTTTTAACTCACCTGCTTCTCTAATGTCATTCTCAAAATATGTATATATTATTCTATGTTTTTATTTATTTATTTATTTACTCCAAGTTTTAATGGCCCCTTTGACAATGATTTAGAAATTCAGTTTTCAGCATTTTCAATTTTTTCTTTGTAAAATTTTAGAAAATAGAAAAGAAAAATAGGAAATGAAAATACAAATCAAACAGCCCATAATCTTTTTAACTTTGGTTTTGTAGGAGAAAGTCATAAAGATTGAGAAAAATCGGTCATTCAACCACTTTTGAACGATTCCTCAAAAACTTAAGCCCCTCTTCCATCAATAGATACTCCCAATGCATTGACCACACGCCCTAACATAGTTTTTTTTGCAGGAACATCCACAATAGATCCAATGCGTTTGACAATATTTAATTATATTTGAATTGAAGGGTGACATTAAATCAGTCTATATCTAATATCATATCTATAGTTAGTACATTCACCATTGTTAGAAGCTTTAGCTCCGTATCAAGGTCACGGTCAATATAGTCACTCTCATCAATATCGCCACTATCATCAAGAAGAAAACCCTTAGGTTTGTCATCAATGAACTTGTTCAAAAATATTGTAATGAAAGGAACATAAGAGTTTGTCGCTAGGTATTTGATCAAATAGGATCTTCCAACTCCTATAGAACCTATCACCAAATTAAAATACCCCAAGGAGAGTAGGGCTAAGTGGAGAAAAACGGTTACTCAATTGGTGAAATAGTATCTCTCTCCAAAAAAATATTTTTTTTACTGCAACACAAAGAAAATATTTTAATTTGTTACAAATGAACAAGATATTGAAGAGTTGTCCATACTTAAAATCATAATTATTGATTCATGTCTTTCTCCATAAAAAGGGAATCTTTTGTTACAATAGAACATAAGTGATATTAATTATTCAAGAATCTAAGTCGATTTGCTTTATAAAAAGAGGATATCAATGAATTTCTATGAAATAATTTCATGGGATTCTACCAATTGTCTTGATCATGAGATATCATTAAAAAATAGGAATCTGTGTTATCAAAAGATTTCCTACTATTCTTTCTAGTATGGAATAAGTCAACTGTCCACTTTGGTATTTGAACTATTGACCTCGCTAGAGCTAACGCTTTGCAACATGGAGACTGCTCCGCTTGAAACCACTAAAGTTATGAGGGTCTTCTAATCATGGTACGAATTCTTGGTTTAGGTTAGTATACTTCAGCTATGCCGACAATAGCTTATATAGCGGAGGTGATTGACGATACTATTTATAGGATAAACAGTTATATCAATTCTTAACCGGAGCGCATGCGTAAAAACAATTGAACCGCTTTGCTTCTTGGCTTGCCTGATCGTCCTTGCCCATATTTTTTATACAATTAATTTAGTGTAAAATAAATTTTAAAGTAACATGTTTTATATTTAAATTTTTTTTATTAATAAAGATTTAGTGTAAAATTTCCAACTCAACATAAAAGTAAAGTTGAGTTTGCTTCTATCAAAATCGATTTTGACTTTTTAAATTTAAGTTGAAAATCAACCTATTACACAATCAAACAACTAAAATTTTTACCAAAAATAAATTCCGCAAATCTCAACCCATGTTTAAAGAATCCCAACACCTTTCCAAACACACACTCATTATAGAAAAATCAAGCATTATATATTAGCATCGATTAAAATTCGTTGTTACGTCAAAAAGTAAGTCCTAAATAAGTTGATAGTGATGGAGTTGCAACCAATGCTAACTCGAAGTTGAATTCATGACCTAGCTTAGAGTTGGCTTAAATGAGGCTGCTAATACTAATATGTACTTCTTTCGCGCAAATTCAGTTTTGGCTCCTTATATTTAAAACACATATATTTAGTCCGTCATCTTGAAAATAGTTTTTTTTATCCACAATACACATCCACACACGACTTAAACTAAATTTTTACGGTCAAAATCGAAGTCTTAACCTCTAATTTCTCAATCCTTAAAAGACTTGATACATGATCAAGTGATGACTACGATTTCAACTTTGAAAATATTTGTTTTTAGTCTATATATAATTGCAACCATTTTAACCCGAAATTTAAAAAAAAAATTGCTAATTTTAAAATTATTTATCAAATTAGAGTCAAACACGATTCATTTTAATTATATATATATATATATATAAAAGAATTGCTAGGAGTTACCGGAGCATACCCGCGGTTTTGAAGAAATTACCGACGGTTTTTGGAGCTTACATATGGTTTTGTTCCTAATTGTGGCTATTTTTGTTTTAAAAAAATTAAAATGAATAGTGTTTGATTCCAATTTAGTAAATAAACTTTTTGGAGTCCTAATTAATAAATAATTTTACAATTAATATTTTAATAAACTTTCCATTTTAATATGTTATTTTCACAAAAATCTTTCGAATAGCTAGGTAGAGTGGGGAACAAACGCCTGCTTTCCCCCTTTTATACTTTTTTTTATTAAATTCTCTTTTTATACTTTTGCTACACTATAAAAAAAACATGTAACAATGTCATTTTTTTTAAAAAAAAAAAAATATGTCACCAAGGACGTCATAATAATATTGACATAAAATAACTTGTGAAGAATGTAGAAGTCCTCGAGATGTGCATGGAAGGGACAAGCACTTAAAAGAATCACTTTAACAAGGTATATATATATTAATCGTTTTTATAATTTAATTAATTAATTTAATAAGTAATAGTACATCCTTGATTTCTCATAAATATAAATGTTTTAAATTTAAGCCTTATAAATATTAAAAATATAATTACTAAAAAATGAAAAGACTATTAGCTCCATCAAAATATAAATGCTTTCTACTCAAATAAATTTATATTAATTGAAAATAAATGTGACAATAAAAAGAAAATTGCTTTTACCAAGAAATATATTTAGTTAACTTTTAAAGATTAGTATAGCAGAATAATGTCTCGTTAAATTCATAAGAGGAAGGATTTACAGCGATGAAATTCGTGTTCGAATCTCACTTATGCCAAATTATCGGAAGTCAACGTCAGCCACACAACACGAACGAAATTAATTTTATCCTAAAGATAAATAAACCCGTTGTTATAAAAAAAAAAAATCTTTATTTAGTTAATTTTTATTGGCCTAAGAAATAGACAATTAACCACTAGAAGGGGACCATGTGGGGGATTTTGAATTGAATTTGAATCTACTAGATGAATGAGATTTGTTATTAAATCGATACTTACTTAAACAAGATGATTTACCAATTATGGAAACTTAAACACCAAGCCCAATAAAATAAAAATAATTAAGTAATGGTTTGAAGTCGTGGACATGTATCATCCAGGCAAGTAATGATCATTATTGTTTGACTACGTTTCTAATTTTGATACATATATACATAGGAGTATACATAATTCTCCAACAATAAGCAAATGTTTAATATTAAATTGTGAGCATGAAAGTAATCAAAATGATTTTTGTAAAATTGTCTCTAGAAGACAGAAGATCCTCCATACCTGGCCCTCAATCAGGACCTTGTTTGGTAATGCATTAACATACATACTCTCATATTTACATTGCTTTGCAATTTCTATTACTATCTCCGTCTTGCTAATAAAATATATTAAATGATATTTTTTAATTAAATAAATAATAAATTTAAATTTTATTTTTATTGTGTCAATATAATTAATTTATTAATTTATATAAAAATTGATGAGTGTCATACTCTCTCATAATTAATTAAAAGTACATAAAAAAAAATTAATTTTTGTTAGCAATTACTCCACATCATTTTGGTCCTTATATATATAGAGCCCGTAGTACTATTTTTTGTTAGCAATTACTCCACAAAAAATTAGGCAATTGATGTGGCTTATCATTAATTAATTATATTTTTCATATTTAGGAAAAAAAAATCTTCTATTTGTTCCTTATATATAGAGCTCGTAGTACTATTTTTTGAAAGATACTCTTTTCAATAAGAAAATTAAAATGCTAACCAATGCTTGAAAAGATATTTCTTTTAGTGTCGGTCAAGCCCTAGCTAAATGCAAAATAGTCACTTATTTGTAAGGGTCAAGTCATAGCTATAATCAAGGCATTTTTTAAAAAGGAGATTATGTTTTGCGTTGGACTTGGCTGATGCTAATTTGCATAAGTCCGGCCGATCCTAATTTGAAGAAGACCGATGCCAATTACGATGACTTCTATAATACACACCAATTTTATGTCGGTTTTAGCCAACTCTAATTTGTCTTCCTCGTTTGAAAAACGTGCCAATGAACAAAATTTAGCCCTCACTACTATTTTTCAAATAGTTTGTGATGACGTAGCGTCGACTACATTGACGATAGTAGGGTTGGTGTTGTAGCTGACACAAACCTTTCGCAGCTAATAAGCAACGTAAGTTAAATATGTATTTATTGCATCTTAACAAGTGCCCTAAAGACATTAGGTAACATGATGCTTCTAATAATTATAATGAGTTTTCTAACTCGTGTAATATTTCACAAGTTAAGTATCTCAAAGGAAAATTTTTTATGAAAAAAGATAAAAAATTAATTGACTTATGTTTTAACATGCATTTATTATTTACTGTTTTTTTCACTTTGAGACTCTTATCCCGTATAATATTACACAAATTAAAAAAAAGACCTAATTATAAAACTACTACAATTAAGACATTTGATTGGTGACCTTAAGTTGGCATACAAGAACACCAGGTGTCCTTGATTCAGAATGTGAGAATAGTGGGAAGGAAAATAATTACACACACGAATAGTGGAAGGAAAATATATACTAAAAGAAGTTCACGCTAACTCTTACATCACAAATTTTCTTATAAAATTGACCGATAGATTTTTTAAAAAGGCTAAAGTGCGTCCACAGGAATAAAATATAGGCTAAAATACATCAACAAGAGTTAAAAATTCTTAATATATAAATCATATATACAACGTTTCACGTCGATCCAAAATTGTATATATTATGTAGTCGTTTGCAAGAGAAATGTTGCTTGTTATGAAAATAAATTGTATGAATTTCATGACAAAGCATGAGGACCGTGAATTTTAAAAAAACCACATCCTTTAATTTAACCATTTATTTTACCAATTTCATTATGATAAGCCATATCATTTGCCTAATTTTTGTTACATAGTTCTGCTAACAAATAGCATGACTGCAGTTGCAATGATAAAGCAAGAATAATACACATAGCTTTTTTCATTAAGTTTCTTTTAATTTATTCTCTTTTACTCTACCATGTTTCTTAACAAAAATCATTCGCAACTTAACTTAAAGCATATGATGATTATCCTTAATTAAAGTTTATGGCGCATGTTAGCTATAGTGAATAGAAGTGGGAATCTTGATTCATTCGCCAAGGCCGAGACTCTAACTCTACTGCTGGTGCTATTTCTTTCGCCTCCATGGGAGAGGGGATTTACTAGCGAAGTTCATCCTTTCTTTAATCTGTCAATAGCATGCCTAAGATTATTGCCTCGTAGTTTGAGTAAACTATCATTTAGATTATTGACTTTATAAAGTTACTTCTTTAGTCCTTATTTTTTAAAGAATTTTGTTTTAATCTTTAACTTCCATATTCATTTATGTTAGTTCACTACTTTATAAAAACAATTCTCCACTTTAGTCCTTGATTATATAAAAAAAAATAGTAAACCCACAAATTGGTCGGTAAAATTGTAAGTGTCATGTAGATTAGTCTCTGATTTTACAAAAAATCATTCATTTTAGTCTGTTTCTATTTAGTTTTTTAATGTCGTTTAATAGGTAAAAAGACTAAAATGCATGTCGTTTTACAAAATCAGGGACTATTTTGAGGTGTTTAAAATCTTAGAAACTAATCTGCATCACACGTACAATTACATGGACCAATTTGAGGGTTTACAAAAAAAATAAAATCACATCGATCCCACAAAAGACTAAAATAGAAAGAACTTGTAGAGTCAATAGCTAAAATAAAACAACATAAAAGATAAGGACAACATAAATAATCTTGCTAAGTCAAAGACCAAAGTAGTGATTAACAATTTCAGAATAATCAAGATTTCAGAATACTTTTTAAGTCACTCAAAACCAATTTCAGGTGCATAATTCCTGTATTGGTATTTTAATTACAATTCCAGTATCTTGAATGGATAACAAAGCGAGCCTCAACCAAAAAAAGAGTTTCTTCTTCAAACTTCTACCGGCTACAATTCATCATGTTCAGTAATTACATCTGTCAAAAAGAAAATGAAGAGCCAAAAACAAGTCAAGAGCTTTCTTGCTATGAACAAGGCATTTTGAGGGAATAGACAAGAGCTTAATTGTTCATGTTTACACTAACAAGTTGATACCATAACATGAGTATGTTAAGATGCTGATGCTCTTTTTTGCATTTTGTTTACCATAACATACTATTAGTTGTAGCATAAGTTCATTAGGAAACAGAAATCTTTAGGCATGTTTGGATTGCATTTTCATTTCAATTTCCTATTTTCATTAATAATTACAAAATAGCCACCTAATTTTCATTTTGTTTTCTATTTTCTAAAATTTATGTGGACAAGTTAGACCTGTTTTCTTATTTATAGTGATTCTTATAAAAATTTCAGAAAACATGAAATAAAAGGAAAATAAGATGACCATTTTTTAAGTATTTAAAAAAATACGAAATGAAAACAGAAAATAAATTGTAAGCCAAACAGACACTTATGCATCCCACAATTCCTTTGCACCTATGAAGAATTGTGTATTTCCTATTTTTATTTGGCATCTAAAGTGACAAACTGACAATAGTTAATCCTTATTTTCTTAAGAATTAAAGTAATAAGAAAAAAAAAGTAAAATCATTAACCTGTAGAGAGCTCTCTGAAGAAAAATGCTATCTCTCTTTGTGCAGATTTGGGAGAGTCTGAACCATGAATACAATTCCTTTGAACATCCAATCCACATTTTGCTCTGATGCTGTATAAAATATATAAACTAGTTCAATACAGAGAAAATAAAAATGTTATGACATCAAAGTCAATAAAATTGTCCCTTCATGATGACAGTCTCTAGAGGCTTAAATCTACACAAGTTGAATAAGAAGTTTACAAGCACAATGGAATGTAACTAGGGAAATGCAGGATTTGGGTTTGGTGTGGTAAACTGTAAACAAATACTACAGTTACTGCAGTCCACCTATGCGAGCTATCCAATCTTGATCGGATGGCTCAGATGCAATGTCAAATAAATTTTATGTTGTAATATTTCAACCAAGTTAGTGAATCTGGTCCGTCATAGGACAGCTCACATGGGCCGATTGCAGTGACTATAAGATTTGTTGATGGCATCAAATCAGGGAAATGCATCAGCATGACCTGTGAGGGTGAGTAATCTTAGCCTTGCTTGCATCAGTGGGGCCCATTAAAGCGCGCCAATCAGCAATAGCATTATCCTTCTCTAAAACCATGATTACAACTGGTCCACTGATGAACATTATGGAAAAAGAGAGGAGATTTAGGACAATAAAAGGCTAGAAAAGCATGCAGAAAGGAAAGTTCAGATCAAATATGATCAAAATGATCCATGGTAATTGGTAAACAAAAATCACGATGATGAAACATTAACAGTCACAATAAAGAATTGACAATTTTGTCAACTACATAGTGCAAGGTAAAATATCATATCCTCAAGTTTCTTCTATAGTGAGTAGTGACTTAAAACAAGAAAAAGAAAAGAAAAAAAATGTTTGTTTGGTTTGCATTCTTGTTTCCCGTTCCCATAAATAATAACAAAGCTATCAGTCTATCACCATGTTTGTGAAAATAGGAAACAGAAACGCAAACCAAACAGACCCTAAAAAAAAGGCATAGAGAAATCCATGTGTGTGAAAATAGGAAATAGAAATGCAAACCAAATAGACCCTAAAAAAACGCATAGGGAAATCCTGTACTGCATAACATCATTTCCCCTTAAATGTAATTATGCATTCAGTAACTACATTCCCACATGCATATGATAAAATTCAGCCATAAGATAATGAAATTCAGCTTAACAGAATTTGACATTAATCTTGTTGAGCTCAAAAATTGAAATAATTTTACCATTACCAAGCAAATAAAAGTAAGATTGAGACTAGCAATCATGAAATCTAATGAACAATCAATAAAATAAGGTTGATATGGAAATGGAAATGGGATTACCTTGTCATGTATTTTATCAGGTCAGAAAAGAAGCTCTTTGAAGAGTGTTCTGCATAGAATTCTTTCACAGTAGCCTCATCAAGTTGAACAATCTTTTCCATCAAAACACTGAAATCATGTTCTAAAATTGATTTCTTGATATCATCTGTGTAGTTACCAAGCAATCCGTCTGGTTTTATAATTGCTAAAGTTTTCTCCAATTTTGTACTCCCATGAGTTGAAGAACTGCAACTTTTGAAAAGATTCACAAAGTGAATATTTTGTATTTTTCATTATTTGTGTACTTTTAAGTGCATATCTCTGAAATTATGCACAAACGTATAGTACAGATGAACATAATTTGATATTTTGATTTATAGTGAACATCATCAAGATCAACTAACATTGCTGTAATAATTCCTATTTCCTACTCAACTGGTAATAATCTGATGCTTGTAAGATACATTTCATCTGAAATAACTTAAAAAGTTAAATTTCTGAAACCTATCAGATAAAGCAAGACAGGGAGAAAAGCAAGAAACAATCAGAAATTTAGAATTATAAATTTACACGAATCAAGAAAACAAAAGATGCTCAGTTACCCTTCTCCCCCACACAGTTTCCAAGAACATTAAATTTATAGAAATGGAATCACCAGACATTCAACATAAAAATCTAATTTTTATTGAGTGATTGACCACTTGGGTCACTGAGATTATGAAGTTTGTTCAAATTATTGCCTAACATTAGTGGAGGTTCATCTTTGTCCTAGAGAATGAAGTCTCTTATTCATTATAGTGCCTAACGTTAGTTTACCATTAACACCGTTAATGAGAGTTCAATATAGTTCTTGTGTTTTTCAAAAACATTATTTAGTCCCTAAGACCTTAAGTGGCTTAAGTTTTAGGGACTAAATTGAACTTTTTCGGAAACTACAATGACTAAATTGAACTTACATTAATGATGTTAATTGTAAACTAATGTCAGGGACTTAGTGTGAACCTCCGCTAAAGTCCAGGGCAAATGTAACAACCTTCACAATCTTAGGAACTAAAAATATATTTTTCTCAACATTTATAACTAGACCACACGCTCTGTTTAGTAGAATAATTCTTTTTTTGCCTTGCATATGATAGTTACTTTGCGCACCACACGCTCATCTTGGCGCACCACACGTTCGCTCGGAAGTTAACTTTGAGTAGTTGAAAATTTGTCATTCAGATTTTAAAATACGTATTTTTGTAAGCTCGTAAATTAACTTCCAAGCAAATATGTGGTGCGCCAAGACGAGCCTGCGGTGCTCAAAGTAGCAGGCTGCAGGCCTCGCAATCGCATATGTATATAACAAAGCTTAAGGAAATCCTAATGTTGCACACTTATATTTCTTATTTAACTAAGTTCTCACTAATTACTCAATTGAAATTAAAAAAAAAAAAAAAGAAGTTGAAACCCTAGCACTGTGTGCAGCCACTGCTTACCAGCAAGCAGAGACGAAAAGAAGAAGGGCAAGTATGCTGATGAATCCAACAAAACAGAGTCTCATTTGAAGAACAAATCTGCAAAAACCAACAACAATCAAAAGATTACAACCTGTAAAGAAAATAAGAAGAATGGGGTTTTTTAATTTCTATTGTCTTGAATTTCAAAGAAGGCATCATTAGCATCATAGCTCAAGTCAAGCGTGGATTAAGCAAGAGGTTCTTCTTTTAGGTATTGAACTTCTTTTTCTCATAGGTTAAGCAGTGAACACTGAACAAGCAAAATAAATTTTGAAAAACAGAAAATGATGTGGTTTTCGTGAGCGTTCAGACAAAGAGAGATACCTTGAATACTCTACCGTGTTATGAAGTTCACGTAAGACGGAGAGATACCGGTTAAGAATTTTGACTCGCCTTCGACCGAAGTCCGAACTATAAGCTTGTATGTAAATTCATCAAATTAATTTATTTATTTTTTCGAATAATTTTACTTATAAATTTCTTTGTCTATAATATACCTATTAAATTTTTCGATGTACAAAAAAAAATTATACCTATTAAATATTTAGAGTCGATTTGTTTGTGTTTATCTTATAAAATAATAACTTATTTTAATTAAAAAAATACTTTTAAAATTAATTACTTTTAAGTTTAAATACACTGACCTTAATCAAATTTTTTTATTAGTTTTTTAAAACTAAAACTAATCCAACCATTTTTTTTTATAAAAACAAACTAATCCAATCCATTAAAAGTCAATGCAACTTATTGTAACTATTTTACTTACTCTTTTCTCTAGTTTAATATCTAGTTTATTTGAAGAAAGGTTGATGTAGTAGCTGATATTAATGTTAAATGTACTTTTTTTCCTTGGTTAGGGGCGTTTTTGATTTAATCATGTCACTTAGCCTAATATAGTCCAAGTTATTTGGAGTTTGGTGTTCATTTTAAATTTTAGGTTGAGTTCATCTTCAAGTTGTCTAACCCGTTCTTATGTTATATATTATTGTTTATTTTTTATTTTTTATACTATTAATCCCTATGTAATGTAATATTGTCTATTTTTATTTTTTACTTATATCTTTTTATTTTTACCATTACTTAACATGTTTTTCTCTATACATTTGTTTCGATAATATAATTCTTAATTAACTAAATATTAAGAAATTAAATAAACTTTTACAAATAACTACATTATTCTTTAAATTAAAAATAATGAGTTATATTCTCATACATGTATAATCTAATTTGTTTTTTCTTAAATTAAGAATCTAAATTGATTATTACGTATTTATCAAATCTCAAACATATTATTATGCTATTATTATATTATTATTATTATTAGTCTTAAGTATTAAATTTATCACGAAATATTAATATAAAAGTTGATGTTAATACTAAGTGTACTCTTTTCTATGGACTATGGCAATTGTGCTTGAGTTGAACAAGCACCCCAGCTTGTTCCATTTTTTAAAACAATTTTGTAAGGCTTCTTTCCAAAAAAAAAAAAAAAACAATTTTGTAAGCCTTGATTTGATTAGTTTTTTATTCATTAATGGAATTTCAATTTGGGTGTAAAATAAAATATTGTATTTACACAACTTAATTATGTTTTTAGGTGTTTATGAAATGAGTTTGGGTTCATTATCTTCTCTACTCCATACCTACTAATCCTATAATTAATGGTAAAGATAAGATGAAAGGGTTTATAATATGAATTTTGCTAATTTGTTTTCAGGGTAATAGCCAATACCAACCTATCAATAAAAAAATATTTATTTTAAAAGTTTAATGTTACAAATGCATCTTGGTTAATTATGATTTTTAATAAAATATTTTTTATTTATAGGTAGTTTTAAGGTCAAATTTTAGCAAAAACTCTTATAATATATAATCGAGATTTTGATTTCTGTTTTCAAAAATAGTTTTTTATTTTTAAAAACAAAAAACTAAAAACTTGTTTGGCAGACAAATTTTCAAAAACAATTTTTGAGAACCGTATGTGTTTTTCAATTTTTAAAAGTTAAAATTTTGAAACATTTAAAAAATTTTCTATTTTCAATTTTTTAAATTTACATACAAAGTTGCATTGAAAACTGATTTCACTTTTTTAAAAATAGTTTCTAAAAATTGTTTTATAATGCAATTTTAGAAAACTAGAAAACAAAATCAAACAAGTACTAAATAAGCTAGTAAACAAGCCCTAGAGAAACTATCATTGTTAAAAGAAAGAAAGGAAGAGTAAGATATTCTCTAATACTCTTTAGAGATTAGTCTTTCCTGGCTTGCTAAAATCTAAACTGTTCATCATTCTCTCTCCATCTTGAACTCAATACCTTGATCCACGAACAATTAAGATGTTGCTAGAGGGTGACTAGATGATAAACCTAAACAAAGGTATTCTCTACTTTATAGAGAACTGCATGAAAAGATCCAAACTGCATGAGTATTATTTTTTAATAGGCCATTTCAATGTACTATTACTACTTTGAAGTTAAAACATTAATCACTAAGTAATGTTTAATCTGATTCCCTATAAAACATTAGGCCAACAGGGGAAAATATAACAGAAGTAGCCAGGAATAAAGGGAATAGGAGAGAGCAAGGATAAGCTGGTTGGATATATTATATTTCATTCATTATATTTCACAAGAGCTTATATACATTATTAACAACTTAGTAACACTAAACAGATTTTCTTACATTAAACTTAGCATATTATTTCACTGCAAGCAATCACACTCGCAGAGCTCAACACAGCAATTCAGCAACTCAAAACAAGCAAGGGCTGTACAAAGCTGAGTGCAAACAATGGTGCATTGGTCATTCACAAAAGCACAAGTCTGCAAGAGACACATCCCACAACATGTATCAGC
Source organism: Cyamopsis tetragonoloba (assembly GCA_037177725.1). Taxonomy (NCBI): domain Eukaryota; kingdom Viridiplantae; phylum Streptophyta; class Magnoliopsida; order Fabales; family Fabaceae; genus Cyamopsis; species Cyamopsis tetragonoloba. The sequence goes on from CM074124.1 coordinate 50,028,793, forward strand.
CATTCTTCCACAAAAAGTGGAAGCTGCCTTCTCCAATAGGGTTTCTGATGGTTTTGCTTCCTTTATTGCCGGAGGCATGTTCTCGGCGGTAGCTTTCAAGTCACCAAATCCGTAACTCAGCCCTCCGAGGAATAGCTTCTCGCGATCAAAGTCCAAACTCTTGAAGCTTAATTTGCTGTATGCCTGTTTTGAAGGACAGTAGGTAAATCACACATACAGTGTAAAAGGGGACCAAACTACCTTTTTTTTTGTTATACAAATCATAGGGTGAGGTGAGGGTATGATGTCCGAGCCTGAAAAAACCTTCAAGCTCAAAGACCTTGATTGCTATATGGGTACAAATGCTGAATATGATACGACACGTAAATATGACGAGAAAAAAAAAAGGATATGGGTTTGGAAATGTATCTTAATTCTTAAGTAAATATGGAAATATTTATATATATAATATTAAATATTTTGTAAACAATTTCTAAAGAATTATAGTAGAAATCTTCAAATATAAACTAATTTTTCTTTAAATAGAACCATGAAGTAGGAAAAGTATTGGATAACTTTGAAATACGTGAAGGATGTGAATGCACAAGTATCATAAAGTATCATAATCGACACATGTGCAATATAGAAATTGGCCAATTTTGAAGAATTCATACATCATACCCCAAAGAGACAAGTGGAGGCTCGAATATGCAACCTATTAATACAAATCTCTACCGTGCTCTACTTGACCAACCTCTTGGGTTGAATAAAATTACTATGATATTTTTCAAAGTAGAGGTAAGTGAAAATTTGCCATTTTTTCCTAAAATCCAAGGCAAAGGTTTACCTTTTGAAACAGAAATGGTTCTGGTGTCTTCTTCCCTTCACTCTGCACAAGAACCATGTTCATGCAGGTATACTCTGACGGGACATTATTTTGAATGCTCATTTTTGAAACCTATTAGAGAGTAGTGTTGCATTAGATTACCAATGAGTGGTGCAGCAAAAGACAATATACTATAACCACTTAAAGGAATATCAAAATAAAACTATATTTCTAGCACATTTGCTGCTTCTAAACCTTCAGCGAGAAGTGTCCTGAAAGATTATTGTCACTAAATCTGTCCTTGAAAGCATTAGTTTGTCACTAATCCAATCCTTCAAAGGGACGAAAATGCTGACAACTAAGATCCTTGAGGGACTAATTTGGTGATGTCAATCTTTTGAGAACTAAACTAAGGATGCTATGATCTTTGACAAGGTAATCTGGTGACACCCATCTTTTAGGGATTAAACTGAACAAGTTATAATCTTCCAGGACTAGTATATGAGAGTTTTCTCATGATAATGTATCACACTTTGGCAACAGACACTATTTTTCAGTAACAGCACTTTCTAGTCCAAAACTCTCTCTGACTATTTCTATCAGTTCTAAAAATTAAAAGAATACCAGAATACAAACTGGTCTCCTTATAGTTTCTTTTTTTTTAAAAAAAATAAAAAAAATAATCCATTTTAAATAAGATTACATAATAGACAAACCTTCTCCTCCAGCTCTTCACTTTCCAACAACCAGGCATGAGCAGTGATGAGGTCTATATGACTCTTTGCAAGTACCTGGAGAGAATACCAAAGTTTATATCAAGCTTCATTTCAAACTTATTTAAAGGATTACTATTCAAATTACTTTGGAACTTGAAAAACATTTTATTTGCAATGATAAGAAATACATACCAGACATATAAGAAGAAATTTAAAATGCAGAACTAATTTTAACTGCAAGTGTTTTAAGGGTTAAAGAATTGAAATTTGTATCCAACCAGAATAGTATTGAGTGAGCAATGCAAGTAAAGTGTGAAGCTGATACAGACCAGAATCACCAAACAGAAAACAGAGAATAAAATAATGGAGATAAAAGGAAATTTCAGTATTATTGAATGGAGAAACAAGGAAAATACAGAGGAAGATAGTCTCATTGTCCCAGAGCCATTGTTCCAATAAAAAGCTCAAAGAGCTTTCCATCGTAACAAATTTAACACAATGATTCAGCACCACCTTTCCCTCATTCCCTCAAACCTATATAACAGAAAATATAATTTTCTCTATGTAACAAACTTCCACTGCCTCATGCCAACTCAACACTCACACCACTCCTCACTAATTGCTCTCTCCCTTCACGTAACAGCATGCTGTACAGCATAGCAGTTGCATGGAAATATTCAGTTCTTATTTGTTAAGATGGGATAAATAATAAAATGTCAAATCTCAACCAGATGTGATGAATTGGATATAATTAAGCCTGAGGATTGAGATATTACATTACTGAGTTGAATATCTTTTTCTCTTTTCACTTTAAGGTCCACAGCGAAGTTTGTCATATCTGCAAATGTACCGGTAACTGTAACTAACTCCGGAATTTTTCCAGTGTATCTGCCTGATATGATCAATGGACTTCCACATGATAGGTCAGGAATATGAGTTGGGAATAACTGCAATAATTAGAACACAGTTTAACCATCAAATAGATGTAACATGTAAATATGATCTTACACTATATCGTTAGAGCACATTTCCAGTTATAATTAAGGATAATGTTGCTTGATATGTACCTCAAGTGAATCAAGACCTTCTAAACTATCGATTGCTATATCTGCTACTATAACTGATGATGCAGTATTGAATAGCCTTTGCAATCTAAAGTCAATTGAATCTGGAGAAGATTATAAAAACAAAAAAAAGAAGAAAAAGAACAAACAGAAATCAACTATATGATTCAGCAATTGCTTGTGTTTCTTTTAGAAATACACTAAATTTAACTTCAAGTTGAAATGTTAAATAGGCAAGGAAAAATGCTGACCCAAATCATAAGCAGCATCATAGTGACCCCTACCAATTTGCGCTAGCATTTGCAGGAAGTAGTGATTACAATATAAACCTGAGAATTTCATATTACAAAATAGATAAAAATTATTTAAAGAACATTGGCTGCTTAAAACATCAGTTAAAGTAAGCAAAACACTTCATGGAAGAAAGATATCACACTTCTATTTCCTTAAGACTACAAAGAGAAGAGAAAGAAAGAATCCTTGCCTATGCCAAAAGTACATATGCGCGGTGTGCAAACTGATTGTCCACTTGTAACGTAGCCTTTCACAAAATTGCATATCTCTCTCTCATCCTCAACAGCCCCATCAGTAACAAGAAAAATAAGAGGGACAGAATCAGTTGATTTCCGGAATAGCTTCATTGCCTAAGATAGAGCAGAACATCAAATAAAAAGTTACTATGAAGATATGTGCATATTAAAAATTCAACATCAAAAGTTCTGCAAGGGATTCAAGTTATTGAACACTGCAAAGAAAGTGCTAGTATTTAAAGGCAAGTTTTGGCTGAAACTATCCGCGCCACACTCTTTTCTAATTTTGCCATACACAGCACTTCCCTGGGCAAAACCGGAGTCTAATCCTTGGTTGAGTTTTGTTGAATTGTGCTGCGGTGTTTTTTCACCAAACGGAGTTTAATCCCTGGACGAAACCGGAGTTTAATCCCTGGACGAAACCGGAGTCTAATCCTTGGACAAAATAAACGTGTGGTGTATTTTGAAAAGATGTGTGGCGAGAATGATCAAAGGCAAGTCATGTATATACTATACCGGCAAACCATCTACCTTGTATCTTTATGGTTAACATGACAAGCAGATTGAACAGAGATTCAAAGAAAGTCAAATACGGCATATGATATGATACTGTGAATGCTAGAAAACTGCCAAACAACCAAAGTTCAATGTACTTGAGATGAAGTTATGGACTTTAAGTCATAACAAACCGGACAGATTCCAAGACAAATGGGGGAATTCAAAAAAAAGAAGAATAAGCTAATCCTTGTCATGGTTCTAAAAAGATGCCTTAGGCTTTTCAACTCTTAAATGTAAATAACGTAATAATACTTTCATAGTTTCAATAGTGTGTGAGTGTGTTTGGTTTCACATTTGAATGGGGTAAATATAGATCCATTTTAACACAACTCCATGTTTTAGATTCACGTTTGACCTGATTTGAAGTGAAACCAAATAAACACTGCATCATAATGAAAACATCAACAGTGAATTACCTGTGTTAAGGGAAGCATGATGTTAGTACCACCGTTTGTAATAAAAGTATTGCCAACCCACTTGGAAGCTTTTAAAATTGCTTCCTCTGTGGCTGTTTCCATTGATGGAGAAAACAAGTAGATCTCCCCATTGAAAGCTATGATGTTAAATGTATCTTGTGTATTCAGCTTAGACAGTGATGTAAGTACAGCATTCTTTGCGTTTTCAAGAGGACTTCCCTTCATGCTTCCACTTATATCTACTATAAACACCACATCCTTTTTAAAAACCTATCAAATGGAAAAATTGTTCATTATAAATTTGCTTGAAAATTAAAGGCAGCTTAATTAAAATTTTGAATCAAAACATGCATATGTCAAGTGCTGACTATATTATTTCTATCCTCCTTTGTACTAATTTTGTTCCGGACAATTTGTGCAAGTTCCATATGTTTTCAATTACTTCTATGAATATGAACATCTTTCTAATTCTAATTTAGAAAAGATTATTCTTGGGGGAAAATGTTAAATAGCTCTTCCAAAGATAGGCCTTGAAAGATTTTTCCTACTAAATCAGTACTCTAAAGATTTATAATTTTATATTGCCATCACATGAGAAGCAGAGACAGCATTAACATATGATGCATCGGTGTTACATATAAACCCACAAACTCATCGAGATGGTAAGCTAGTATCTATCCCACCTTAAAGCAATCATTACTGAATTATACTTTCAAATAAAATATTACAACAAACCTGTGTATCCTGGTTATTTCCAGGATAAAGATACAAGCAAAATATCTCTCTATCATCAAAATCACGCAGGAAAGGAGATTGCAAGAGGACACCACCAAATACGTCATTTGAAGGAATCTGTTTAACAAAAAAAAGGACAGTTAAGCTAAAAAGACTTTATAATAGCAATTATATTACTTTGGTTTGATTCTGAAGGTCTTTGAAATCGAATTCTTCTTAATAGAATTATTTGCTTCAAGGTCTTACAGTGTAAGAGAAACTGAAGTCTGTACTTGACCAGGTTGGTACTTCTGCTTCATATGATAAACTTAGTTTTCCAGCTTGGCGCATTAGTCCCTGAAAAGTTGTACTGGTAATGTTTAGTTCAAGTCCAACTCGGATTAAAACTCGGATCAAAAGATGACATAATTAAAAAGTGGCATTCTCTCTTCGGTTAGTTTCTTTTTCTTTTATTATTTTCTTATGACACCACTTTTATCTCATCCAAACTAGATACCAAACATGCACACAATTTCTTATGTGGTAAGGATAGAAAATGAGACAGAAATGTAGGACTCAGGATTCATCTAAAACAGGCCACACTGAACTTGGTAATAGTTCAATAGATTTTACCTTAAGAGGATGACTAGTATTTTTGCATAAAATTTCCGTTGCAGCACCAGAATTCACTTTCAAAATTATTTTCTCTTTCCTAGAATTTTTTTTTCCAACAGGGTTGACGTATGAAGGAAAGTTGAAAGGGACACAAACAGAGAACTGGCCATCTTGAAATAATATCTTCTGGGACCATCTCATCTTAATTGAGAAGACAGAACCTCCCTTAAACTGCAACAAAATTAGTTTTTGCGATAAAGAAGCTATACATGTAACATGTTAATAACATTCAACAATGAAGTGAGATTAATATTTGAATTATCTAATGCAATTGAAAACTTGATGGCATTGGTGCCTTGACGGCGAAAGTAAATAATTGTCACGATAATTGATTTGATGTTCAATCAGACATTTCTTAGCAATTTTAAGCGCTCAGAACTTGAGAGCTAAAGTGGTTCTAAGCCACTAAGAAAAGTCCCTCTTTTCTAGTGGTTATAAACTTATAATGAAAAAACGCTGAGAAAAGACCTTTAAAAAATGGGAACATCCTTTCTTAGCAGTTATTTCATTTCAAATAACAGTTAAGAAAGACCCCCTTTCTTCCAATATAGAACTGCTAAGAAAGTGACGCTTTTTTAACTGTTATCTTACTTCTGCATGTTGTCAAGGCACTGATGCTACCAAATTTTAAAAGACACCAAAAAATTCACCTAATATTAATCTGTTATGCTATGGAATCATAACCTGTGGAATCTTAATGGTGTATATTTGGCTTTTCAAGAAGTATCCGTCTTTAGCTTTGGCCGCTTTCTCCTTATCCTTTTCATCTTTTAGAGATTCCAATTCAGTGTGATAAGATCTTCCAGAATCATCAACCTCAACACCTAGAAGTGAACCCTGTTAGCCACATCATGTTCAACTTGAGAACTCATGAAACAAACTCAAGTTATGCAATTTCGTAACAGGAAAATATTCCATGTTGTCCACCATCATGACCAAATATCAATTATGCAACATGATTACATGACCAAGTCTGTGTTTGAAAACAAATCAAATCAAGTCAAATATAAATCTACAATGTAGAAATTACTCTTAGTTGCGTTGAACTAGGTTCACATTTATTACATCAAAACATGAAACTACCGAACTAAGCACACAATAAGAAACTCTATTCATTGAGCACAAGGCCTTATTGATGGATGATGGTTATGCTCGCACAACCGAAAAACCAACTTGAATAAAATGTTAGGAGGGCAGAATCCAGAATGGACAAAACGAACATGTTTGATCTTATAAATGAAACTTCAATTTAATCACTCACAGTCAATTTGATTGACAGGTGCCATTTTTTGAATATAAGAAAAAAAAATTCTAACTCCCATTTTAAGAACGTTAATTGGTCTTATTTAAATTTCTTTTAGCCCATCAAAAAGTCAATTTATTTTTCTAGATTACCTTTCATAAAATAGTCTCTCTCCACTAAAAAAAACAACTATAATAAATGAAAGAATTGAGTGGAAGGTATTTTAAATATATTTTTATTAAATGTAATTAAGGAAATTAAATTTATTTATATTTAGAAACATAACGGTGTGAAAAAATTAATGAATGATTTGAGCAGAGGGTATTTTAAATATATTTTCATGAAATATAATTAAAGAAGTTAAATTTTTTTTATATTTAAAAACATTGAAGTGTGAAAAAATTTCTTTACATATTAGAATGGAGAGAGTATTTTATAAGATGAAATAATTATTAACCTGGCCGGAATACATCATGCATTCTATTCAAAACTTCTCACATCCATCAATATATAAGTGCTAGCATAATGGAAAAGACACACTTGAATCCAAATAGAAAAATTAAGGTTAAAGACCTAGCAAGAATACAAATCGGTAAGGTAAGCCAACCTATGCCTACGTTTGAAAAAATTAATTTTTTACGTTATTAAGACTAGTCTTTTTTGTTTTTGTTCTTTAAAAAAATAGTCTAACTTAATATAAAAATTTTGCTTTTATCTATCACGTTGACTTTTTGACAAATCATATATAAAAAAAATGTTTTACTTACCGATTAAATGTAGGGGAAAAAACTATTTATCATGATGGGTAATTGTTAACTTGTTCACATACAATAGTAAATACAATTTGCAGAGTCTTATAGATTTGAATTTATAAAGATGCAATGTCATTTTCATCTTTCATAACTTTATAGTGACACGCTAAAGATGCTAACTCAGTTTGTATCTTTGATCAAGTGAAAATCGCAAACTGACTTTGCATCTCTTATTTCTTTATCATGATATGTGAAAAACTGAAATTACGACTCCCCTTCTGATTCAATAATACAATTAAGGGTCTTGCTAAACAATCCCTTAAGACACTTGTTAAGGTTACTAGAATTAAAAATATAATTATAAGTACACATTGTTCTGTCTCTCGAAAATACCAAAAACTATATATTTTTCAATATTTTTTAACTACATTTGGCTCTTTAAAAAGTATCTTAAAGGCTATAGATAGAATTTACCAAAAATTAATACTCTCTCTGTCCTTATTTGTAAGACCATTCAAAAAAAATTCTTTATCACTTTTTATAAGATTATTATTTCCATAAATTTGTGTATAATAACTTTTTTTCACCAAAATACTTTTGTCTCTAAACTACCTTTTTAATTTAAAGACAATAAATATGATAGATAATTTCTCTCTAATGATAATTGGAGAAGATGAAAGAGAGTGGCACAACGAGTTCAAATTAATTAAAAGGTATTTTTGAAAATTAAGATAAAATGTTAGACAAATGTAATATGTTTAACTAAGTTAACAAACGTTCATAATTTGTATGTATTATTTTTAAGAAGGTTAACCAAATTTATTCGTTGATTGAGTTTAACAGAAAGTTGTTTAACTTAGTTAAACTCATTAAATTTAGTTACCTTTTTATATAAAAAAAATACACAAAAATTAAGGAAGTTAGTTAACTTAATTAAACTCATCAATTTTTTCTAACAATTTATATTAATTTCCAAAAATATAATTCAATTAATTTGAACTCATAATGTCACGTCCTTTAGAGAGAAAAATTGTCTACCTCATTTATTGTCTTAACAATAAAAAAATTTTTTAGACATATTAAGTATTTTGGTAAAAAGGGCAAAAATTCTGTAAAGAATCTTACAAGGGAGTATTGATTTTATTATTGAATTCAAAAGAGATAATTTTAATTTGCACGGATCATGATAATGAGAGAATAGATGCAAAATCAATTTGCAATTTTTACTAGGTGAAAGATACGGACTAAGCTAGCATTTTTGGTGTACATCAAAGATGCAAACTGACATTGCATCTTTAAAACTTGCAAACTGAATTTGTGATTTTATACGTTGACAATTCAATATTTACCCATCATTATAAATAATTTTTTTCTATATTTAATTGGTCAAAAAACCCTCTTACATTACCTTAAACTGTTAAATGCTAATGTGATTATTTATTTTTTCTTTTATTTTTTGTCCCTATAAAATTTATGTTATTTTTCTTTTTAATCCCTAAATTACCGGAGTTATTTCTTTACCACCTTCTTCTTCCTCCAAACTCTAAACCCACCACATTTCTCCTCCTCCATAACCTTCCTCTTTCTCTTGCTCGGTTCTTAAGTCTCTTCCTCGTCCTCTTTCACCTATCCTTTTTCCAACAATCTCTCTTTTCTTCCACCATTTGTAGTCACCATGCTCCACCACCTTTTACATTTTATTTTCCTAAAAAGTCTAACATTTCTTATAAAAATTTCTATTTGGGCTTCAAACATATTTAAAATAGGGAGGATGGGATTAGCACTATCTCTATTGAAAGTGTCACCATCTTTTTTATATATAAGAATCATAAATTTATATAGTAAAAAGGATGGTGCCACAACCAATAAGGATGGTGCTAATCTCATCCACCTTAAAATAGTCTTCTAATTTTTATAGATGGGTGGTTGCAGAGGAAAGAGATAAATGGAAAAGTAACAAGGTTTAGGTGAATATAGTGGGTTTTCGTGGTAGATAGAGCTACGAGCTGGCCCAACATACACTTACACGCATTGACCTGCAAGTTAAACAGGCCAACCCACAAAGGCCCATGTTTAAATGGCTTTGCAATTTATAGGCCCGCATAAGCCCGCTAATTGAACGAGCCGACTAACGAACCAGCACAAATAAATAGTTTTTTTGTTTAAAAGTTTATTTTTAAAATCTATTTTCTAAAAAAAAAATATTAATTTGTTTAGAATTACAATAAAATTATTATACAATTAAAATCACATTAATTTAAAAAATAAGGATTAAAAATAGATTTTTAAATCAAAATAATTTCTTTATTATTTAGATGTGGCTCACGGGTTTACCTTCAGACCAAATCTATTTAATATATGGTTTAAACGGGTTAACCCATTAGACTCGCTATATAAATGGTTCGCATATTTTAAGACCAAGCCTACGCGGGTTTCGCATGCTAGCAAGCCTAAACCCATACACTAGCTCTAGTGGTGGAGGAAGATGAGGTGGTGTGGTGATGGTGGAGCACAAGGAGCTACGTGGAAGAGGAAGAAGCTTTAAATGGGCTAAATGAGTTCGGGTGGAGAAAGGTGGTTAGTGGTTGAGGAAGAAGAGCGAGGTGGTGGTGGCTTTAGAGTAGAGGTCGCAAAGTGGGTATGGTGTGACGGGTTAGCCCGTGAGTCCATCTTAAATTGTGTAGATTGAAGGTGGATGAGATTGCATCATCCTTATTGGGAGTGGCACCATCCTTTTTAGTATATAAATTTATGATTCTTACGTATAAAAATGATGGTGTCACTTCCAATAGAGATGGTGTTAATCTCATCCTCCCAGATTGAATTGTATATTAGAATCCACTATCTTCCTTAGTTCGGTAACTCGCACAAGCCAATGGCGGGTCACGCTAGGCCGCCGACCACTTTTCCTTTTTCTTATTAAAATACATTTCTTACTAAAATATATATTTTTATTTATACAAACAGTGACTAAAAATCTAAAACAAAACAAATACAATTAAATTTTTTTTTATGAAAATGCAATTTTTAATGAAAACATTTATTTTTAGATAAACACTTTTCAAAACAATTTTTTTTATTACAGACTAAACGAGTCAGCCCAGGAAACTAGAAAAATGAGTTCATATAATTATAACAAACAAACCTTTTTTCAACTGGCCAACATTGATGTGGACTTAAACAAATCTAACTAATCTATTTTGCCATCCCTTTTAAGAGAGAGATGATGAAAAGAGAAGAGAAAAATATTAAAAGAATAAACAAATGTCAAAAGTCATAAATTTTCTAGGGAAGTAAAACAAAAAGTGTATTAGACATGGAAGCATGATGTGAGACTTAAAAAAATTCAACTTAATGTTAGTGATTAAGTGAGACTTAAAAAAATTGTAAGGACGAAAAAAAATACTTATGTAGAGATAAAAAATTTATTTTTAAGCCTCTATTTTTTCAATATCTCACATACTTAAGTAAAATTTATTGCATTTTTCTTCGTTGCCCTTTGTTTTGCAAATATTAAGTTAGGTTATAAAAAGTTATAAATTTAATTTAAAGGGTTGATTTTGAATTGGGCATCTGAAGCCTACAGACGATCCATTAATGATCCTTTCTTTACTTCGTCAATAACATCATCAATAAAAAGAAAAAAAATGATCAAAGCAACCAAAAAAAAAATATAAAATGTGAACTTTTTTAATTATGATAAAATGTGAATTTTAGCTGGCTTATTTTGTATCAAAAAGAAAAAAATCATTCATAAAAAATCCATGAAATTAAGGAAATTCAATTATCCAAAAATCCTCACACTTTCATTATTTTATTGTTTTTTGATTAAGTTTATGCTTATCATTTTATTTTTTTTTTAAAAAAAGTTAATGTATTATTATTTTATTGTGGGTATAAGTTAGGTACAAGAAAAAAGAGTGTCAACAAAATATTTTCCATTTAGCATTTAGCATTTACCTGCTCTCCCATCGGTATAGCAACCTGGCAGTCACACGTTCTCCTCGCCGTCACACAATGCACGCGCCATCGTCCGGTGACCGTCACAAACGCCGTGTCCAAGCTGCACTCAACTTCCATCGCAACTCCGTGAAGCTCCAGCGGTATCAGCGCCGGCGGCTCGCACCGACCGTGCACGTACGGCTGGTAGCTCCGAATGTCCGGGTTGTCCACCGTCTCCGGCTCTGTTATCACCGCATAACACATCGGCGCAGTCGGTATGTGACCCTCCGGCGACCTCGACATCGCCGTCATCGGCGAAGGAGCCGATCCTTTCCCATAGTAAATTCGCTTCGAGAGATTGAGTCCGAATTCGACGGAGCTGGAGAACTGGTCGGCCATCACCGCCGTCGTAGAAGAGTTTTCCGGCGAATCGCGTGAAAGAAATTAGAGAGAATTAGGCTTTCTTTTTGTGATGCTTGAAGGGGAGGGTTTGTGTAGTGGCATTAATTAAAGGGAACGTGAAGCAGAGGGTTTGGAAAGAAGATGAAGAAGTAAGAGGAAAAGAGTACTGAAGAAGAAGAAGAGACTAGTACCCACTCGTCAGGACCGCACTTGATGGGATGGAGGGAAAATTATGTTATTAATTTTCTATTTACTAGTATTTTGTGGATAATAATAATAATACTATTTGGATTGTTTTATAGGATTTTCTAACCAATTCACACGGATTAAAAAAATTAATAATAACCTTATTTAATATCTTGTCTTATAAAAAAATAGTATAATATATCAAATTTACTTTTGTTTAAAGTTAAAATTTTCAATAAATACATTAATTATACTCACTATTATTTCAATAAAACAATTTTTTATATATATATGACCAAAATTTTTTCTTTAAAAAGTTAGGACCGGGAGTAATAATCACTAATCAATAATAGCATAATACTACCATAGCCTTATGTGGTTATGTGACTATGTGACAATCACCAAATTCATAATTTCATGCAGTTTGTTTATAGTAATTTGATAAAAGTACTATTTTGAGTAAGCAAAAAGTTTATTTTATTTTTTTATATTCTAAGAATATTTTCTGTTTATTAAATTTGGGTTAAGATTTAAATTCACTACAATTAAAAGTATTTTTAAAGAATATCCAAACAAATACATACTAATGATGCTCTCTCTATTTTTTTTGATAAGCACTTAAATAAAAATTAAGATAAAATGCAATAACACTCCCTGATGTTTCATTAAATTGCATTCCCCTCCAATATTGGGTAAAAATTGCACACAGTCCCATCGGTACAAACGGTGGTTAACAAAATGTTAATGAAATTAACCATGGTTTACGGTATGTATTGGAAATGGTTAAAATTAACTCCAACCCAAAGTACACCTTGCTATGCACTCACTGTCGCACAACTTTTGATGATGTTGCTCTGTTTTTGTTCGAATTTCTGCAAGTCAGACAATTATTGGTTTAGGATAGATCTAAGTTGATGTTGTTTATGTTTGTTTCTGAAAAAAACACTATCCCTATCGTCTTTGCCCATCTATTACCGACGTCCACAATGAAGTTGACGGAAACATCATGTGGGTGTTTTAATTGATTTGATTCATGTTTTTGAAGCGGACTTTGTAATTCCGTTTCAGATCCGGAAGCAAATAGTGTGGTGTAGGGGATATTTACAGAAAATGTGAACATATGCCAAAATGGCTATATCTATTAAAATCGAAAAGATGCTACCAAAAGAAAAAAGTCATTGATTTGCCAACAACCATCACCCTACTAAAGAAAATTAGTAATAAAGTTGAGCCAACATAAAGGTTAAAGTTGCCTTGGTTTAGTTTGAAGCCCTAACCCCTCTTTTAATTTTGTTTACATGACGTTGTGGCTGAAGAATGCTCAACATCGATTACTGTAGAGTTATGTAGGGGTTCCCTAGAGTTTAAGAATGTTCAACATCAATAGCAAGGCCACAAATTTGGGGAAAAAAGAAGAAAAGGAAAACGCCTAATAGTCACTAACCATGGTTGGTGATAACATAATATACTCTTCAGTCAGCATCTGTTAGACACCAATAAGGCTATGTGCAATTTTTAACCAAGATTGGTGGGGAGTGCAAATTAATAAAACTTTAAGATGTGTTGTTGCATTTTACCCAAAAAAAATTAGTTACAATTTCTATGTAGGATACAAAAATAGTTACAAGATGCATAGGATACCTTAGAATGAGATATGGATATCCACATTGTAACTATTCATAATACTCTTCCATGAATGTCCATTACTTAAAAATGTTTCTCGTCAAAATCTTACTAAGGAAAACCAAGTGAGACAAAAGTTTAGTGAAAGAAAAAGAGTAGACAATCCTTTGATACGCATGAGATGCTATCTCATTAAAAATCTTGCCAGAAAAATCCAATGGGACAAAACCATGACTATGGGAAAAATAGTATAGTGTGTATCAACCCCCTTCAAAACAATATCCTTAAAAACTTTTTGAGGTGAACAAATATCTTTTTCAATAAGGTCTTCATGTACTATGACAAATAGTACTGAGACTCAAACATGATGAAGTTTTTGCCTTCTTCTCTTAAGCCTTGGAAGTTGGATAGTTGCTGGCATGAACACTTTTACTATTAACTTCATAGAAACTTTGCTAGAAAAAACTTCATCAGAAAAAACCTTGCCATCATAACCATTCATGCTCCCCCTAAATTCTACAAGATTTTTATTTTATCCTAAATTCTCAAGTGTCCTCATAGCTACTTCGTTAACAACTTTTCTAGGTAAAACCCTATGAGAGAAAAATCTAGACGAAGGAAAAAGAGTGCAATACTGCTCCAAAACCTTTATTGGTAAAATCTCTTTAGAAAACCTACACAAAGGAAACAAAAGCAACAATATATTTCATCTTCAATGAGTTAGTGTTTGTGATACTTATGAGTTATAAGCTTGTCAAGTATAGACCTCTTCAGGAGATAATTGCTCTCACTTTTTAGAATGATATATGTTAAGTCAACAGTGAGGACATCATTATTGATTCTTGCATAAAATGATCCTATGTAATGAAGGACGTGAGAGTATGTTATGCAATGGCAAATGCCACTTTAACACAATTGAAGTCTCAATGTGTTATTAATAACTTGTAATTATTTTATTACTCTTTAAGTTCAATCTCCAAGTTGAGCTATCATCATTTCACATTTGATAATGTCAAGTAATATTTATTACAACAAAAGCAGCCATTTTGATATATATAGTGGAGTCATTAGGTTTAGGTAGAGCTGGGTATGTGGACGGTTCGCCTCAACTGCACAAATTCGCGGGTTAAGTAGATCGTCTGCTAAAACCTGCATTATAAATGGACGCACAATTTTTAAGTCTGCAAGTGCCTTGCAAATTCGCAAGTAGTTTGCGGGTCCCACATAACTTCTTTTTTTAGATTTTATTTTTAAAAGAGATAAAATATTTCTTTGGTATCATGTATTTTTTTTGTCCAAGACTAGTGTGAAAGTGTGTAAGTTATGATTTTGTGGGCCTAAGTCCATTTGAATTTCAAATTTAATTATAATTATAATAATTTATATAATTTTTTAAATTTATGCGGGTAAACAAATGTCCTTGGGGCTTGTAGATTTTACCCACTTAGTCCACGGTTAAATAGATTGGTCCGCAATAAACCATAAATTATATGGACTTTTATTTTTCTAGTCCAAACCTTCATATATTGTCCACATGTCTGGGGACCAAGGTCTATATACCCAGTAATAAATTTAGGATTTTGTACTCGTTGGATTTGGGCCTTGAGCCCAAATTCCAAGATATCATTTTCTGATGTGTACGGGTCCGACCTTAGCCAACTGTGATCAAATGGTCATCTTGTGTACTAGCCATCTTGAATACTGATCAATCATCTTAGCTAGCAAGTCTTCTTATCATTCAGACCATATTATTTTTTATCGTGATATCGGTTCATAACAAGAATGATATAATTAATAGTTTAATACTATAAAAATTAAATCATCAACCACTTTTATTTGCATATGTGAATTGTAGTTGAGTGCTTATATTTTAAAACCAAAGATAATATCTAATCTCTATAAAAGTTTTTAGCATTTAATCATAGAAAATTTTACCAACAAGTAATTGGTTCAGATATACATATTATAGGAGAATATAAGTGAATAGAAAAAAATAAATGAATAAAAATGGTCTTTACTTCTGTTACTATGGTTTAAGACGGTCTCTGACTTATAAGAATAAACAAAATGATGCCTTACTTTATCCTCAATCGTTCAAAATGGTCCCTACCGTTAACACACACTAATAAAATTATGATATGACACATTAAGGACCATGATAGAAGCTCAAAACGGTATCATATCAGCACGTGAATACAAATTAAGCATTTTAGTCTTTGAGAAGTTGGAAAAATAGTGATTTTCATCCTTGTTAACTCCTATTCCTCCATCTTTTCCGTAATGAAAATGAAGGAAAGTGACTATTTTTTCAACTTTCTAGCGACTAAAATGCTTGATTTTCCGCTCACTTATTGATATGACGTCATTTTGAGCTTCTATCATGGTATTTAACGTATCACATAATGACTCCATTAATGTGTCAAAGGCTTAAACTATTTTAAGTGACAGAATAAAATTTTGGACCTTTTAAGCGATGATGATAAAGACATTGCTATTTTAATACTTCTTCCGTCCCTATTTATAAGAACCTTTACAAAAAAAAATTAGTTGTCTTTTTTTATAAGAACCTCTTTGAAACTTTGTGTACATTCAAATTATTTTTACTATATTATCCTTATTTAATCAATCACTTTTGTTCGATTCAAAGTCAATAAATGTAAGAAACTGATGAGAGGAAAATTCTCTCTCTTATGATAATTGGAGAAGACTAATTTAGTGGAAATAGAGTAATATTATTGGTTAATTAAGGGTAAATAGGGAAAGAATGACAAGTTGTTACACAAATTTAATGAATTTTCCTAGATTTATTAATTTTCTTAATTCTTATACTTTTTGTAGAGGGTCTTATATATAGGAACGGGAACGGAGAGAGTAATTTGTTAAAAAAAATTATGGATAATTTAAAATATGACAAGGTGACAGTATATAAGAGTTTAATCATCAAATTTTTTCTTTTATCAAAGGATGAGTAGTTGGCACAGTAAAGTGAATCGCTAACGACAAACAAATAATTTAATGGTTGAGATGGACAGATGTGGTTCGGTACACAACATTTAAGTGTGTATTTATTTTATATTTCAGTCAAATTAGGAATGAAAAAATATATAAATTGAGATAAATTAAAATTTAATTAATAATTAAGAAATGTTATTATATAATAATTGAAATTATTCAATAAAAATAAATAGTTACAAATAATTTTAACCAAAATAAAATTTTATATAAACAAACTCTAAATTCCTTTGGTCGTTAATTACTATAGCTACTTTTTATAATGTACGTGTGTGTTTCTAGACTACTAACTTTATTTAATGTGAGTGTTGCTTCCCTGTAATAAATGAATAAAAAAATCAAATGAACATGTGCTAAATGAGTAAATGTTATGAAACTTGTAACCAAAACAAAAAGTTACGAAACTATAAAATTATTTTCTTTAATAAAATGTATAATAATTAAAAATTAAACTCAAATATCCATACATATATATTTTTGCGTGTTCAAAAATTAAAATACATGATTGAGACGGAACTGGAGAATTACTATTGCTATTAATTTTAAATATGATTTAAGTTTTGATCTTTGTATCAATATAGTCACATAAATATAATTCTATCAATTATAATATTTAATTTTATTAATCAAAATATAACTTAACAATATGTATTTTAAATTTTTTATTATAACTCCTTATAATTTCGGAGCATTAGCAAATAGTCTTTACAAGAGGGCTAAGACTAAAGTAATTTTACTAAAGTAATTTTACTAGTAATCAATCTCTCTCTGATATTATGAATTATCCTAATTATTAGTTTTAGGACTTCTTGACTACAATAATGTAATTTTTTATTTTATTTACTAAAATAACGTAAAAAATAAACAATCTACTAATATGGGTATTTTGACAAAAAAAAAATAGTCAAACTTTGTCTTTTTGCTTTTGTCCTTTTTTGTTTTTGGTCCTTTTGTTTTTCGTCTTTTTTTATTTTTCGTCTTTTTGCTTTTCGTCTTTTTATTTTTCGTCTTTTTGCTTCTTGAATTTTGCAATTCTCTGTTTTGGGTCTTTCCATACTGTAATAACCCTTTCCTGTGCAGGAATAACTTGATTTTTAGTCGCTGTGTCAATCTTTAGATTTTTCAGTTTAGCGTTTATTTCTTCAAACGCAACTGCAAGATCTGAAGACTGTTGCTTTACAACTATTAAATTAAGTTTTTCATGCAACCCAATTAATAACTCAATAATAGTGTTATTATGTTTTGCTATAGAACTTATAGCAATATTTGTAGAACTTTTAATAAATCCTTTTGCTGGTGAAAAAATCTGAGTGGTACTATCAAGTGCTCTTTGATAGTCTTGATTTTGTTTAGTCATGCCAAGAATGTAGATATTTTAATATCTACGCGCTGTATTAGAGATTCAAGAGTCTGCACTCTTTCCTCTAATTCTTTTGCTAGTTGAACAGTTTCTTGTTCAATCTTTCTGGGTTCTTGATCTATTCTTATTAATAGATCCTCTATATCTTTCTTTGTTGGCAACTTAGAAAGATATGACTTATCAGATTTAAATATTAAAGAATCAACTTTGTCGGTTAACTCTTTAATTGCTGTTTTACAAAAAGTGATTTTTCTGCTTAGAGGTTCTAAGCCTTGTAAAGATGATTCAATTAGAGAGATTTTCTCTTTCTGTTTTTGGTACAGGTTGAGCAAAGACTTAAAGACTGAAGAATTATTATCTTTTTCAGATTGCAGATTATATAAAATAGTGTATGAAATATCCGAAATACAATTAAGTTGAGCAAACACAGATGACAAAGAGTTATGTTGATTTCCTGCAGTATGATACGTATGTTTGAAATCTTTTTTATTATCATGAAAACATACTAGATTAACATGATCAGTAGTTCCTCCTCTTATATTTCTTGGGAATTCTAAATCTAAATAATCAAGTCTACCTCTTTCAGTCATTATTTATCCTGTAGTTACCTATCCATCAGGTGCAAACATCGTTTCCAGCATGGTCTTACCTTCTTGCCATGGTACTAAGATTGTCTTCCCTAGCCTTTGGCTATACAGGACTCATAATGCTTG
This sequence comes from Cyamopsis tetragonoloba, assembly GCA_037177725.1. NCBI lineage: Eukaryota > Viridiplantae > Streptophyta > Magnoliopsida > Fabales > Fabaceae > Cyamopsis > Cyamopsis tetragonoloba. The sequence goes on from CM074124.1 coordinate 50,047,504, forward strand.
AAATTGGTTTTAATGATTCAAAATAAATGAGTATGGAACCGCTTATCATATTAATAATATCATGATTTTATGATAACAAGAAATAAGATCAAATATAGCTCATACTAACATTACTCTCAACATAATAAGTTTAGTTCGTCATACCAAGTTTGCTCTGATACCAAAAATAGGTAAGTGCAGAGGAAAATGAATTCATACATTTCTCTTCTCTGAACTTCCTGTACTCAGAATAGCGCAAGATAAAGATAGTAGCGGAAGATAGAAGGCACAAGGATCAAATAGAAAGGATTTATTTAGAGAAGTAAGTGGTTGAACTGAACAAGGTGTGTTTTCAGACTAATCATCGTACTCCTTTTATAGGCAAACATAGACACACGGATTTGAAATCCGGATTTGAAACTAAAAATAAAAATACAATAATTGAGGTAAGTGGAGCACATCTTTTCTGAAAGTAGATGCTTTCAGTAGTGATTGAAGGCCACACTTGTATAAACTTTAAACAAAAACCATACACGTAGAAAGAAAACAGTAAAACGATAAGGAGATGAGGATTCCTTCCTTATTTGAAAGCTTTGCTGTTTGTCATCTTTTGCCGACAGTGCTGTTTGACGTCATTGCTTACGTCATTGATGACTCAGCTTTCCATGAGGTCTTCCAGCTCAGCCATCAGGTCTTCTTCTTCATTCAGATTAGGTGCTTCAGATGTTGAAAGTAGATCCCAAACGCTGTTAAGATCTGGATGTGGTCGCTTGAGAGGTGCCCAAATCTTCATTGTTGATGTTTCTCCAAGTAGTTGGAATTTATTTCCGAGATCATGAGGAAAGTTGTTATAGACTCTTTCTTCTTGAACATCTTGATTATCTGGTTGATAATACATAATTGAGTCCGTAAAGAACATACTGGAGAATTCTGTGAACATTCCAATAACCAAATGATGTTGTGCAGGAATAAATGTTCCTTGTATCATCTTTGGAGATGATGAGTAAACTCCAAGTCTATATGAGGGCCTTGGCCTTAGGTCTGTTTGATTACAATAGGATTTAATAATCTTCTTTGCCTTTGGACCAAGAAAATCTGGTGCTGAGTGAAATGTTAAATAATGAATAAAACCATAATGAAAGCATTCTGAAATTATGGCTTCATCAATTCTATCCGCACTGGTCACCCTGAGTAGCACTGGTGAGGGTTGTAGAGGGTATTCGTTGTCGAAATATTCTGAGTATTGAACAAAGGTAAAATGAGGATAGGGTAGACGAGCTTCTTTCTTACTTTGCTGCAGAAACATTTGCATCCCAACGAGGTCTGCATCTAAGCTAGATTCAGCCTTTTGAAGGATGTCCTGTTGGACTTCTAGAGGAAGATCTTGTAGAAAACTTCTTCTAAATCTTGAATCTAGGTTCATCATCCAGCTCCACTTTTCAAAGGGAATGGTCTCAACAATTTGAATGGTATCAATCATATATTCCGCTCTGTTAAGTTCTTCTTCCAATTCTCTAATTTTTTGTGAGAATTGTCTAACTTCTCTTTCTCTGCCTGCTCTCATTCTGGAACACATTCTCCTTTCATGGTCTAGATTCTTTCTCAAGACTAGATTTGAAATTTATTCAAACTCTTGTTCTGGTCCTCGTTTCAAAGTTTCAATGAAAAGATCTGCTTCCTGTTTAGAAAGCGTTTCTGTTGAAGATTTTAGGAAATAATCTTCTGCTTCTTTAATGGCATCTTCTAAAGAAAAGAAACCTTTAAAGACTGGTTTTGGAGATTTTCCTATAGCCTTCATGAGAGAACCATAGCTTCTGTAGAGTCCCGGTTTTTCTCCTTGAAAAAGAACATAAGCCTTTTTCTGTGGTTTTTCCAAATCATTGGGGCTCATTTTTGAGAAATAATAATTAAGTGCATTCAGAGCATTTAATTTTGCTGTTGGTGTACTTGCTCGACGAAGAGCAGTTAACAACACATGATGCTCCTTTAGAATAGGGCATCCATATAATGGTTTAAACTGTTGAGGATGATCCTCAGGTAAAACAGGGAGTTGCTGTGTGAAGAGTTGGATATCCTTCAGTTGCTGAGGCTGGTTTCTTACCTTTGTCTTGTCCTGCCATCTTTAAAAAATATGATTAATTAGGATTAATCTAGACAACAAATCTGCTGCATGATTATCTTTACCAGAAATATGTTCAATTTTCACATCAACACCTGTTCTACAAACATTATCAATAAAATTTACCCATCTGTTTTTAGAAAGTCTGCTGGTGTTCATGTTATGATAAAATTTTACTATGGCTTGACAATCAGTTCTTAATGTAAACTCTTTTTTATCTAAGAGAAAGATTCTGAATTTTTCGAAAGCAAATATACAGGCCATTATCTCGGCATCAATGGTGGATATATTGGTTTTATAAGTTCCTGATGCATACCTGGCTATCTTTTCTTCAGATATTCTTGAATCCTTATTAGGTTTCCATTTAAGGATGGCACCCCATCCTTGTAAGGATCCGTCTGTTTGGATAATAATGTAACTATCCTTAGGAGGGAAATCAAGAGGAGGAAGACTCTTAATAGAATCTTTAATTTTCCTGATGATTTTCCAATCCTGACTGTTAAATCTTCTCTCACCATATAGACAATATTTATTGTACAAACTACCAGTGAGTTTGCTTAAGTTAGGGATATAATTTCTTGCATAATTTAAGGTCCCTAAGAATTGTTGTAAACCTTTCAGTGTTTCAAGGTTTTATTCTTCAAACTCTAGGATTTTCTTGACAATATGGGGTTGAAGTTCAACCTTTCCATTTCCAATTTGTAGTCCTAAGAATTCAATCCTTATAACACCGATTTTTAACTTTTTTTTGATAGAACAAGTCCTTCCTTTTCACATATTTCAAAAAATATTGAAAGGTGTTTAAGGTGTTGTGAGATGTCTTCAGAAAATACAAGGATATCATCCATGTATGCTATTATGAAATCGTCATGCTTGTGAAAAATATTGTCCATTTTTCTTTGAAATACTGCTGGTGCATTCTTTAAGCCAAATGACATAACAAGCCATTCAAAGTGTCCTTCTGGGCAAAAGAATGCGGTCCAAGGAATGGACTCTTCTTCCATTGCTACTTGGTGAAATCCGGATTTTAAATCGAATTTGGAATATACCCTTTTATCACGGATTTTTAATAGCAAGTAATCAATACTTGGAAGAGAATATTGATCCTTATGAGTGTTGTCATTGAGTCGCTTGTAATTATAAACCATTCTTGATTTACCCCTTCTTTCTTTTCCGTCAATGACTTATGTCCCTGATAGAACAATAAAAGCTGTTGTTCGATGCCTAGAATTTGATTTTCTAATAACACCTAGGTTAAGGAGGTTTTGGATGTGAGTCTTATACTCCTTTTGTTGTTCTGGTGATGGGATGATGGGCTTGTCTTGTATTATCAAGTTTGGGTTGATAATTTCTAACTTACAAAGGATCTTATTTTTCTGCCAGTGTTTTACTGGGTTTTCACCTATATACTGTAATTGTTCTAACCTATTCAGGACCGGCATAATTTGTTGTTCAAAATGTGTCATTGATCCTAGGTCATACAAGCACAATTCTCTGTTTAGTACCTCAATTTCCTCACTTGTGGGTATTAGTTTTAATTCTTCTGTTATTGCTTCTGAGACATTACAAGAAGCATAGGGGGATGCTTGGATTGTATCAGCCTTTTTGTAAAGCTTTACAATTCCTACTTCTATCTGTATACCTCCTTTGAAGTTATATATGAAAGACATTCCAATGATTAATTGGATTTTTCTTTCTGCAAATTCTCCTATCCTTAAGGGGATAAAGTAAGTGTAGGGCATGAGATATTCTTCTTTGTTGAAGATTATCTTAGCATTGCTTAATCTATGATTAGTTGTTTCTGATCCTCCTAGACCATTTACTATCATAGGTTTGTCTGTTTGTTTCCAACACTTCTTAGGAAACGCTTCAATGTCTATGAAACAACGGCTTGCTCCCGTGTCAATTATTGCTTGTAACACTCTCTTTTCTCTTTCTGTTGTTACTATAACACTGCAATTTAAGAGATTATTCTGTAGAGCTGCGTGTCTTTGTATTGAAGCACAAATTTCGTCATCACAATCTTCCAAAACGGGTTCTATGTTTTCGTTATACATCTTCTCCTTCTCGGGATTTTTTGCGAAATTTGGGCTTTGCTACTCTTGTAAGGCTGCTTCAAGGGAAAACACTCTATCTTGTAAAATCTGTATTTGTTGCTGTAAGTCAAGTATATACTTGGCTTGTTCCTGAACTAAAACAGAAAGGTTTGTTTTGTTCTTTGGAATTTCCATCTTAGGTTTAATCGGGATGGATAAGTTTAGAATTCGTTGGCGTCTGGGATACATACTGTTAGACTGCATGTATCACAATGCGCATTGTTACTGTTTGGAGTCAAGAGATGACAGATGTAGCATTTTCTATGCATTTCATCTAGTTTTAGATAAAATTGTCATTGATGTGAACAATCTTGTTGTTCTTTAGAGAGCACAGATGATGTGAACAATCTTCTTCAGGATCTTCATATGAACAGATGTCAGAATCTGTTGGATCCTCATCTTCATCAACACTCACTATGTCCCAATCTTGAAGTTCTTGGTAAACCGCAAGACGTTCTCTGTTGACTCTTCCTGATCTGCATTGATTTGCAAAATGTCCTGCTTCTCCGCAAATGTAACACTTGCATTTAGTGTTTTCTGGCATTTTAGTTTTTGAATTTACGGACATTATTCTTGTGAGAAGTTCCTTTATAGTTAGTCGCTCTCCTAAGTGGTCTTTTGGGGCGATAATGACTTCTATAAACTCTTGGGACATCTATGTTTTTACAAAATGAAAAATTCTTTGCTTGTCTATTGATTTCATTTTGTTGACAAAGCTGTTGAAGTACGTCGAATACGAACTTTTTTCTGGGTGATATCCCAACTGTTTGGTTAGGATATGCTTGATTCTATCATTTTGGAACCAAAAGGCGGGGGAAGCTTTCTAAAAAACTTCTCAGAAATCTATGGCGGTAGGTATATCCTACCTGTCTTAGCTGCCAATTCCTCATACTGTGCTGCGTATTCAGCAAAATCCTTCATATCATTAATCGTCAGTTGTTCCAGCTGTAATAATGCTTGATCTTGCATTTGGGTGTGTCCTCTGTATTCATCATATACAAGGATCATTTGCCTTACTTGTGTAGTCAGGTTGATAGTATCATTGGCTAGATTTACTAACTGTTGATACTCATCAGGGTAAGCAGCTCTCCATGATTGGAAAGTTAATTTTTCTGTTAGTCGTAAAAGGTTTTCAAAGTATAGAACCTTGTCAGAATTTTCTGCAAACTGTAGGGATGCTAAATGGGTTATAGTGGCAGATTCCCATGTCCTAATGGTGTCTTCCCATTTTGCAATGTTTACTGGTAAAACCAGTATAGCTCCTTCTCTAGATTTTGCAGATGGTAATTCTATAGGATTAAAATCTAAGGGTCTTCCTATAGGTGTTGCTGTGTTAGTGGTCCACTGGTTTATTGGAGGGATTGCTATTGTTTTTCCTGCTCCTGGCCCAAAAGTGGGTTGTCCTGTGGTTCTTGTTTGGGGGACTGAGTTACTACTTTCTCCTTCCATAAACAAGTATTCATGCTTAGTAGGTTTCCTCTTGGGATATGGTAGATAATCATCCTCTACTTCTAAAATAAGATCTACTTCTTGCTGTTCAGAGAATAGATTACAAAGTTCATCCTCTTCATCAAATCTAGGGGGTTTACTATAGTCTACTGGCTCACTTATTGATTCGCATTTATATTCTTGAAAATACCATGGTTGAGTTTCCATAAACTCCTCATAGGATATTCCTTCATCCTGATTTGTAGTAATTACCAGTGCTGTCGAGATTCTTTCAATCTCTTCATCATCTTCATCTGATTCTATCTGAGGTCGAGACTCGTAGTCGCAGAATCGAATGCTGAAGCTATTTCGCCTCATACAAGATACTACCTTGGTTGGAGCCTTCACAATTTCCTTCTTTGGCATAGTTATTGTCCATTCCTCTTCATTAAGAAGATTTGGATCAAAATCCTTTCTTGGGATAGCTCTTATCCCTTTAGATCCTAGAAATTCAACTATGTGGTCTGTTTGGACCTTGAAATTTGGGGCAGCATAATTGCTTAGTCCTGCCGTTACAGCTTTAATGAGAATTAAGTTTGCTTCTCCAGCTGTCATGCTTTCATAACCTTTGGTTTTTACTGTGATCATTACATGATTACAAAAATCAGATAATGAAACCCTATAATTCTTAGGAATAATGTAAACTAATTCATGATTTTCATGCATGTCGACTTCCATTGTCCCTATGACTGCTTTTGTAAGATCGTCACCAAACCTTATATCTATTAGGGTGACTAAGATCTTAGCTCCTATATGCTCTCTGTGTAATCCGTAGATTCCTAAAAGAACGGCTCCTAGATGAATAGTTTTTTAACCTGTTGCCATCAGCTTTCTTTTTTATTCTAAGTTTATTAGACTTAGATTCTTCTGTTCATTACCAACACACAATATAGCTTCTTCACTATAATGTTGATAATACTCCTGTTTATTCTCAAAAAATTTGTGAGAATATAATACTTCAGCGGGAAGTATTTCTGCTTTTCCATGCTTTGCACGTTCTAGCTGTTGTTCCGGGTTAACAAGCTGTACCATTTCCATGGGCTTGCGTTTTCGAAATATATTTTCTACTTTCTTGTGTACACTGTAAGGTCTGATAAGATCCCTGTTATTCATAGTTGGGCTTCTGAGGGAACTACTCATTCATAGAGAACTAGAACTCATTTTGAACAAACTAAATAAAAAATTAATTTTATTTAGAAAAAGACAAAATTATAAAAATGCGTCAAAAAAACTCAAAGTGAGTTTGAGGCTTTGACTAAAAAATAATGCATGTCTACTTTAGTAAATAGTTATTTTTCTATATTTTCTAAGTAAATAAAAATAAAACTTATATTATTACGGTGAATGCCCTGGATTTAGTCCCTTGGATGCTTTTTTTATTTTTTAATATATTAGTCCCTTGGATGCTTTGAATCTTTACGAACTTATAATGAAAACTTTAAAGTCTATATAGAGATCAAAACCAAAACCAAAATAGGTTGAGATTTGCTGGGGTCTTGCTTCTTTCTTTTTCCGAGAGCTTTTTGTTTTTAATTTTTAGTATTCATACATACAACTTTTAATTTCATTCGTTTTTTTTTTATTGAATCAAGTTGTATGTTGTATTATGAACCGTAGTTATGTGTGAATCACTACTATCAAAGAAAAGATTGGAAAAATTAAAGAAACAGTGTTATGATTTGGTTTGCAGTTATGTGATTTATCTTATTGGGTTATAATGCCATAATTTTCAATGGGGTCTCATTTGATTATTTCTCAAGTTTTTAAATTGGTAAGATTTAGTGTATGCATATTTAGTTTATACTTTCATTATTTTTAATTTTTGTCCGTTCTGAAATGACCAAGAGTCCAACGATAGGGGATACTCTAATCCTTTGAGCTTTTATGTCAAGTACAAAATAGAGCATAAGTCTTACATTGGGATTCATGTTGGTATAAATATTTATGAGGGGTTATGCGTCTAGGTTTATGATTGCTTAAATCTCGAGATCATGTTTCATGCTCTAATCATGGGACATTAAATCACTGTTAAAGGCTTTGTTGGCTGTTATCCGTGGTGTTTATTGCGAGGCATTGAGGACCAGACCTCCACTCGATCATGTTGAGGTCAGGTTGTTTGTCTGCTCTTGGAGCTTAGAGCTGCGTCTAGGGGTGAGGTCGATCTTCTGAAAAAGTCAGCTGTCGAGGTACTCTGTTACCGTACACCAACCTCGAAAGTCGTAAAGCTCTAGTTAAAGTGACTAGATGAGGTCGACTGCCGAGATACTCTGTTACTATACACTAGTTTTGGAAGTCGTGAAGCTCTAAATGAAGTGACTTGATGAGGTCGGCTGTCGAGGTACTCTATTATCGTACATTGTCTTTATTTTTTTTTATTTTATGTATATGCTTATTTTAAAGAATGAGAAGGGAGAGACTAAATAATAATGCTTTTTTTAGTTTGTAAAGGAAGATAGAGATATTTTACAAAATATTAATATAGTTATTTTAGTTTTCAATATTTGCTATACGAATCACGATAAATAAAATTAAAATCAAAACAAGGTAATATTTTTATTTTAAAATTATTCATAAAAATAAAAAATAAAAATTTAAAATAGACATACCCTTAGACTTTTGGCAACGGCTAAAAGTGCTTCGATGTGTGAATTTTTCTTTTAGCTTATGCTGTATTTTCCCTCTTGCGTGTATTCAAAATTAAGTTGTTTTTCTTCTTAATTTTCTCATATATATATATATATATATATATATATATATATATATATATATGAGTTTTGTTATCCATTATGCTAAGAGCAATGCTTAAGCAACCCATAAATAAATTTAGATATTAAAAAATGTAGAGTGCTTAGTACTAAAAAAATATTTTCAAATACTAAATTTCCATATTATATATATATATATGTGATGTGTATGCACTGAATACTGTGTTTTAAAAACAATTGAAAAATAAATATGATAGTATTTTGATCTCGAAATAAATATGATAGTATGTTTTTATTTTCAATGAATGAAAAATGTCTAAAATATCTCTTATTAAATGTATGTTTTATTTTTGAAGACTCATTTATTACAATGGTAATTTAGTCAATTAACTTATTTTTTTAGTTGAAATCAAAGAAATTAAGTAAATTAATTAACTTTTTTATTAACTTGAATTTAATTACTTTTATTTATAATAAAACAGAGTAAGATATTATAAGATTTTGCTAACCATCAATGGTTAAGAAATCATAGTTAGAATTTTTTTAATTAAAAATTAAAGTTTAGTATTTACTATTTAATACTCCATATATTTCTTTTTATCTATATTTTAAAGTTAATTCACACATATTAAAAAAAAAGTAATTAGTATTATTGTTTTTATAAAAATTATATGCAATTCTCTTTTATATTTTTACTGACCAAAATTTCTATTTATGAGAAAATTGTTAACCAAACCCATATTATAGTTAGTTAATTTATTTATCACTAAGGTTGAATTCAGACTAATGAAGCTACCAGACAACATTAACAAACATGAAAATGAAATGCCATGTGAATCAGATGTCAAACGAAAACCGGACGAATAAATAATAATAAAATAATAACAATGAGAATCTCTTATTTGCTTCTTTTATAAAAAGTTTACTACCGTCATGATCCTTTAATTCTAGTTGTGTAATTATATATTGATATATTATATATCGGAATGAATAATTTACTTAACCGGGTGGTCCACTGGTTATCAACATTTCAATTATGATTAGTCCTAAGTGTAAGAATAATTATGTGCAAAACTTTTATTCAAAGATAAGCTAAGGATCACTAATTACTATTACTAAATTTTATTTAGTATATATGCTCAATAGTTTTGTTTTGCCGATAGTTTATAATTTAAGTGGCATAAAGAGAAATTTTTGGAGTTTCGATTCTCAATAAAGTAAATTTAAGAGTAGTAATAAAGTATGAGTGTGTATTTGACTGATAAAAAATAAATTTTTCAAGAAAAAAATTAACCGTGTATAATATACATATTAATGACAATTGAAGGCACTAATTGATATAATATAATGGTTTTCAAGACTTTTATTTTCAATGATGGATAGTCATTAAAAAATAAATAAATTTAAATTATAAGACTCTTTCATTTAATGGACTGATTTTCTATATTGTATTCTTCTGTATGTTTAAGTATAACTCATTTAGAGTTGAGCTATGGAAAAGCCTAGCTATTTATAAGCTGAATTGAAGTTAATATACTAAATACTGATAAATAAGTGACGCCGTCATAAAAGAAAGGGCTATTATCAAGTCAATGTCAATAAAATGAAATTATCATAAATGTCACCCTTTAAAAGAGGTAACAATGTTAGAAGTTTCAAATTAAGTAAAATTAAGGTTTAAAAACAATTTTTATCCATATACATGATATATCTTTTCAATTTAGTCCTTATACGAGCAAATATTTTCAAATAGGTCACTACCGGTATCCTCATCTTAACAATTTTAGTGACAAGTCTACGTGGCAAATGGAGAGATTACGTGGCATGACAACATGTTTAAATTTGACAATTGAACTACATCACGAGAATGAGTCAAACTTAAAAATGAACTTGTTTCCCACCCAAACACACAAATTACACAACCTCTTGTCTCCCTCTATATTCCACTGTCATCGTCTTACTATTTTCTCTTGTAAGGAAACCCAGCGAAGGAGCCGCTACAATTAATGGCTAACAGAGACCACCACCATGAAGCGAAGGACAATGAATAGCGTTGTCTTCAGTCCCACATAAGTATCATTATCTCTTTCCCGCATTTTATTTATATTGGAGAGACTAGAGGTGAGAATATACCATAGGGTGTGACTCACCACTAGGTCGCGTTCTTCATCAATCCCACGTAAGTAACATTATCTTTTTTTCTTCCTCTATTTGTTGCCTTGAAGGTACCCTCCTTGACGAGCTAAGCCTATTGTAGATTGCACGGGTACAAACAACAATGAATGCAACTGCAAAAAGGAGCATGGGTGAGGATCAAACAAGTGAAGATTTTGAGTTGTTTCCTTGGTTGGCATCTTCATCTAAATAGTAAGGAGAAGCTTGTGACGGTGATGATAGTGGTGGAGGAGAATAACAAGGAAATGGGGGATTAGTTAGACATTTCCTAAAGCAAATTTTGTATAACATAAATCAGAGGAAGAAGAGTATATACAAATTGGGTTGGTTTGGTGGGAAAAACATCAGAGAGAAATATGCAAGAGGATCTGCATAGAAGTAATTCATCTTTGATTGAAAAATATGTGATACAATGAAAGGATTTGGCTTGGATGGCCAATGATACTATCTAAAGAACTTAATAGTCCTAACCAACTCTAACTAATCACTTATATCTCTATTAGCCCCTTCGAGCTGGAAGATGTTCACAACACTTCCAACTTAAAAAATTCCACCGTAAGTTAGAAACTATTTAGCGTATAGATTATGTTTACAAAATTTCACATGATTCCAAAATCGTTTAGTACTTCATCACCATACTTATTAATTTCATATATTTTGAAACTATATTTTACGTTACATATTTAGTACGTTGATGAAGTACTAGACGATTTTGGAATAATGTGAAGTTTTGTAGATATGATCTATAGGATAAGTAGTTTCAATCCTACGGTGGATTTCGTGAAAAACATCTTCGACAAATAGTTATTAATCAGTGTAAGTGTTGGTGTAAGTTACACCGGTGTCATTTATATATATATATATATATATATAATGATTCATTGACACCACTTTCACTTACACTAATTCTTACACTTCTTAAAAATATTTCGTCTAAATTGTTTTTTCACAAAGTTCACCAATAGATTGAAACTATTTATCTTATAGATTATGTCTATAAAATTTCACATTAATCCTATATATATATATATATATATATGGGGAGAGATCAACTTACACCGATGTAAGTTGACGCCAACTCTTACACTACGAATAACTCATTAATTAATAATTTTCTTACAAAATCGACCGATAGATTAAAAGTTCTTAGTATATAAATTATATCTACAAAGTTTCACGTCGATCTGAAATCGTTTAGTACTATATCAAGGTATTAAAAAATTAACGTAACATATAGTTTCATAAAACATTAGAAAATATTAATCATTTGATGAAGTGCTAAACGATTTTCGATCGACGTGAAACTTTGTAGATATGATCTATAGACTAAAAACTTTTAATGTATTCGGGGAATGTTAGGAGTCCCACATTGAGTAGAAATAGAAGCTCAATGTGACACTTAAGCCTTGAGGCTCTCCCACCTAATGGACTAGTCTTTTGGGTTGGGCTCTCCTTATGTGCTTAGGTCTTAACAATTGATGCTTTCATTAAGAGGTTGGGCCACGGAAAATAGCTACCTATAGACTGGATTAAGGGTAAAACCGAATACTGATAGACGAGTGAAGCCACCAAAGGAGAAAGGGCTACCGTCGGGTCAGTGTCAATAGAGTGAAGCCACCGTGGACGTTGACCCTTAAAGGGGGCGGCAATGTTAGGAGTCCCACATTGAGTAGAAATAGAAGCTGAATGTGGTACTTAAGCCTTGAGACTCTCCCACCTAATAACTAGTCTTTTGGGGTTGGGCTCTCCTCATATGCTTAGGTCCTAACATAACTCCTATTGGATTATTATATGAAAAAAAAAAAAAAAAAAATCAGCTTCACTTGCATGAATGATCATATAGTATTAGAGAAAACGAAAATCATCCATCATCCTCTATAATAAGAAAAGAAACTCCTTGGACCCCAAATAACATTCCATGCTATATGTCATCTTCACATGTATTCAATTTTCCTCTAATTTTTTGTTTATTATTGCCCTCTGTTTTTTTTTATGGTCTCTAAGTTATCTTACTTGACACATGTTATTATAAGAATGATTCAATTTTTCTCTCAATTTTTGCTTACTTTGAGATGAGAAAAATTTGAAATTTAAAATTTCAATAATAAAATTAAATTTGATTATTAAACTCCTTTTTTCTAACTTTTTTTTTTCTTCTTTCTTTCTCTTTCTCCTCTCTCCACTTCTCTTCATTTCACGTTTCTTTCACTATTCTTTTTTATTTCTTTTTCTCTATTTTCCATTTTTTCTTTTCTTTATTTTCACAATGCATCTTTTATTTTCATTTTTTTACTTTGATTTTTGTGATTTGTTAATTTTTTTTGTATAACCACGGGTTTCCCTACTCTTAGGATGAGACTAATCTCGTTCGCACTGCGTGATTGGTGCTAACCCCCGGGAATTTGGCATAAGTAAGATTCAAACACGGGACCTCCCACCGTAGATCGTCCTTCCAATGAACTTAGCGGGACCTTACACTGCTAACCTAATCCTTGGGGAAAGATTGTGTCTATAAAAAATAATTCTTTACGGGAGAGATTGTGTCGATAAAAAGTTATAGATTAAGGTATGGTTAAGGTGAATGTTTTGAATGCAATATTTTTTAAGCTCAATTATATCTTTTATTTTAATCATTATATTGTAAAGAAATTTATTAAATATTTTAATAATTTTAATTGTGTTATTATATATTTATTATAAGACATTAACACACACTCACAAATGCATAATCGAAGACCCGTACGTTCACGTGCTAGTTTAATATAAAATAGCCTTCTTTCGGAAAATTTGCTTTTTTTATTTTTTAAGTATAGGTCAATGGAGAATAGGGCACAAAAGTTTGTGTGTTGTTAATCGAAAAAAATATTTGTAGGTTGAATTTTTATAAGTAATCCTAATTTCAGACATTCACCAAAAAAATTCCTAATTTCAGACTTTGAGTATCATCTCAGCTAATCATGTGATCATACCCATATCAAATTAATTACTTATTTTGAATAGTATTCTGAGTGATAGCACAGATTTAGGAGATTGATTAGTGGAAAGAGGAAACTTTTGCATTTAATTGTAGCCACAACTTTTGTTTGGGTGATCAGGTTTGGATCCTCATCACACTGTGATCTGATTGTTCTCTTTGAATTTTTGCATTCCAGACAAAATTTATTAAGTGATTATAAGTTTAAAAAGTTAGTTTTCTATTACAATTTAAGATACCTTTTGCTCTAAAAAAATCGTCTTATATTATATCATACTCAATCTATATCTATATAACATCGTAAAATTGTAATTATTAGGTTACTGTTCATCCAATTGAATTATTATTTTAACTTTTTTAAATTTATATAATAATTATATTCATGAAATATAATAATTTTTTATTAAATTTTATTCAATAAAAATAGTGAGTATCCTATATAAATTGCTATTTCTGTTCACACTATTTACATTTTTGTCATTACTCACATCAATTTTTTTTAGTTATTAAAATTGTATGAGATGGTTACTCCCCCTCCCAACCAGTGCGCTTTCCGGGATTCTAACTTGTGTCCTCATCCTTACGGGGGATCAAGTTGCTTACTACTTGTCCAACACCTTGTTGGCATCAACTTTTTTTTTAAATATATTGATTTCTCTTTCACTCAATTATCCTTTTTTTTTATTATTACACTTGCAATACATTATAAGTTCATCTTCTTAATTTTGTCACTAAATTAAGTTCTTATATTTTTTTTATTTGTGTGTATAAATATAGAATTTAATAAACTGAAATTGTATTTTTATTATTAGTTAACATTTTTATAAAATGCAATGATGAAATACTATTAATAAATATAAGTAAAGTTTTGATATATTTTTAGTTCCATAAATTATTGGAACTTTTTGATTTAGTTCCTACAATTTTATTTATTTATTTTAGTCCAACTTAATTAAAATTTAAACTTTAGTTTCTGATATTTTTTTTTTGTTTTTATCATTTTTTGAAGGTACACACCGAATAGTTCAAAAGTTTAATTTTTTTTTAAAATTCAAGACTATATTCTATAACATGGATATTTAAAAAGAATGAGTTCACCCATAAAAAAAGCTTCAATGTCCTAAGAAACATTGTAAGGACTGGCGTACAGAACAAATGATTAGAAATTTTTTTTATTAATAATAATTTGATCAAATAAATTTATTGTATTATACTTTGAATTATTAAAAAAATTACAACTATAAACTCATGCATGGCATGGGTAAAACATTAGTTTACAAATTCTTTTGTACCCAAATACATTGATCTAGTTGTTAATGAATAAAGTTTCGAATAATAATTCTTTCGAACTCTCTAAAATACATTTTGAATATAAAAAAAAATCTACTCCTTCGTTTCAATATATAAATATATATACGCTGTTTTAAAAAAATATTTATTACATTCACTTTGAAAAATTAATTACTATTACAATTTTATTTTTAAATAAATATAATCTACTATATTAAAAACAAACAAAATTAATTACGTGTTACTATAATAAATAAATATAAATTTTAAAAAATTTAGCAAATAATATTTTTTATCAGTACTTAGAAAATAAAATATAAATATTTTATTCTAGTGTTAAATTTGAAAGTGACGGAGTACACAGTTTGTTTTCTTTATGAATGAAATTAAAGCGATGGGACCAAATGAGTGAATGTGGTCCCCTTTGGTCATATCATGCTCTAACTAACCTCTCTATGCAAAGGAAGAGGGTTGGTTATCACTTATCAGCACATAATTTTGAGATGAAAGGCAACACATATGCACAAAATTGAAGACCTCTCTTCTATTTTCCACATGATTATGCTTATTAGTTATTATGACTCCTTTTTTGTTTTGATAATTTATTAGGACTCGTCTATTTAAATTTAAAAATAAACGATTTTTAATGATGATTGTAAAAATGAGAATTTATAATAATATTTATTTTATATCTTTTTTTCTTACTCCATTTAATTATTTTGAAAAACAATTTAAAGTATTTTTTTAAAATAAATACAAAATTAATTTTTATTATTTATTTTTAAAGATAGAAATAAATATCTTAAAATTTTTAAAATTATTTTTTAAATAAATTAAGTGCTGATTTCACGATTTAATCACAAACAAAACGCTTTTAATTACGTTGCATTTCTTACTTATATGTGCCTTAAGATGTAAAAACATGTTCTTTTGTTTGGTACTACACTAATGTCCAATGTTGGATTTGAATCATCTCAAGTCCCACTTGACTCAAATTGGAGAGAGATACACACAATAAAATGAATACTTATTATGTAAATTTCATATATTTATATAGACCCAAATAAATTAACACTCATATTATGTCTATCTCTCTCACTTGAGTCAAGTGAGATTTGAGAAGATCTAAACCCGTCCAATGCCCAAATGCCTTTAAATTTTTTAGGTTAATTGCAATTTAATGTGTCTTTCTAGTTTCCTTAATTTTTTTTCAACAGTTTTGGATCATCTATGTTTGTGTAATGTTAAATATGACCACTTTGACAATGCTTTGTTCAAATTTTAAAGAAATTCATTGACATGTAACACTTGTGATTTATTAAGTACACAAGGCAAGAATCAAGCAATTGAAAATTCAATTGCGAGGCACCAAGAAGACTATGGCTATCTGTCAATATTTGTTAGAAATAAAGCACATTATTAACATTCTTGTTGCCATAGATTCTCCTCTATTTGAAAAAGAACACGTCAATGCAATTTTGGATGGGCTACTCGAAGAGTATGACTAATTTGTCACATTGCTTTTCAATTATATATTTATTTAGGTAGTGGAAGAGGGAGAATTTTATTTTGAAAGAGCAATTTAAAAAATGAAATAATTTTATTTATACACTCTAGATAATTAAATAAAATTAACTATTTTTTTAGCAAACATAATTCTTTTTGCTTATATTTTTATACCTAAATTAGTAGTACTATATATCAGTGCAAGTACATTCATACAATATGACATACAATTGAAATGGGTTGTATAATTGATTCAATTGAGATACCAAAAGAAAAAAAAAGTACTCTCTTATAAAACGTTTTTTAAAAGGTTTTGATTTTTTTTTATAAGATGTTTTATAGTTTCTATGAAATATTTATTATTTGTTTTCTTATTTGTTTCCCATAAAATATATTGATTATTTGTACTCTTTAATTATAATTAGTTAGCACATTGTCTAATGATTAATAAAATTAATATGTTATAATTTTTTTCAAAACTAATAAAATTAACTAAACTTAACTGACCTTGTGGTCGCTGAGCCTAAACATACATTATCCGGACCAACTCCCGCTGGCACTATTTTATAACTTTGCTATATATATATATATATATATATATATGTAAACACACTTTCTTTTTTGGGGAGTGATTCTCGCTGAGCTAAATTAAAGCAAAAACCATACTGATAATTTATTTTGGTTGATTTAAGTGATTTATTTGTTTTAAGCTGTCTCAAATTTGAACATGAATAGAAAATCTTACTAAAACATAACTAGATATTTGGAGACACCTAATTTAAATTTCTATTCTAGATATTTCTGTCTCAAACATTAAAATACTCTTATGTGAAGAATCCGTATGAATAAAGAAAAGGCCAAGAAGATACCCATCAAGTTGTGTTTTTTTCCACAAAAGCTGCCTCAATTGGCTTTACTTGACCCAAAATCTGTAGTGTGAAAAACACCAAATCCTACACCTCACAAATGAATTGTGGTTTGGAATATGTGAGACTGTGAAATTTATCAACTTTTTTCATGATTGTAGTATTTTAACTTTTTTTAATCATGGGTTAGTTGAAAATTAAACAACCACTACATAAATTGATAAAAAATAATTAAAATCTTATGTTTTCTGATCTTTAATAGAAAATAATCCAATTAAAAACAGAGAATATCAACATTTTCTTAAATCACATTTTTTTATCGTAAAAGAAAGGGTCATGCTAACTATTATTAGTCTTCTTGGAATATTTGTTTAAGGTACAAAATGCACCTTTGACTTACTTTAAATAATATGGATATGGATTTAATAATTTTTATACTTTAAAAATGATTAATTTTTAGATTTTCAATAAAAATATTTTTATTTATGAATTCTTAATTAATAATATTTTCTTTTTGTTTATAAAAAAGTACAATAACTTGAAATTGAACTTAAATATTTATACACACATGTTATCATTTGCTCACCAGCTCATATTTATGACACATGTTGGTATTTTGCTAAAAGAAAATTGTCCATATTTTTGCTCACAAAAAATAAAAAAACTACTTAAATAAAGTGTTATCCAAAGCACCAAATCAATTCAGCGGACCACGTGTATTTAAGAGGTTGAGCAATAAAGTCAATAGTGGTCCCTATAACCATATGTCCCATTGCAAATTTGCAATGATGTAAAATACAAGACCAAAAAAAAAAGATGATGTAAAATGCCATTTTCACAGTTAATTTCACCATAAAAACAGTTAATTTCCTCATGATCTAAGACAGAAAAGAAAGAAAGAAAAAAAAAAAAGCTAGTACTTGTCATTCCATGTGCATGCATAGGTGTTAAATTTTCATTATTGTTATTCTATAGTATCATATGAAGGTTGTAGAACAAACTTTTTGGCATTTTGCCACTGTGCCCTTGTAAAATGAGAACCTTGAAGGGTATACAGCTTTTTCTAGCTATTCAACTAGTTTAAGCTATATATGGTAAACTTAAGTCATTCACAATTTCACATTATAAAATAATAAAATAAATAAATAGAAATAGAGTTTGTGGTCGAAAATCACATAGGTTGCCTCCTTCTATTTTAAGGGTTGTTTGATTTGCATTTTTATTTTTTGTTTTTATTTTGTATTTTTATTTTTAGAAAATTAAAATACTGAAAATGCGTTTGATTTGATCATTTTCTTTATTAATTCATATATTTTTTTATATGAATATTAAAATATAAAAAATAAAAAATCCCCATTAAAGGTTACAAGATGATTTTTGGCATTCACTGAAATAAGCCCCAGAACATGAAGATGCAAACGGTGACAATAATCAGTTTCGTGATTAAGTTCCTTTGATTTCCCATTTATTTATTCAAATAATAGACTCACAATGTTCAATTCAATAACTTCCTTGAAGAGTTGCAGATAGAGAAGATGAAATGTGAGAGAAGAAAGAAACCAGGAACATGTATGCATTGAAACGTGTTTTCAGAAAGGAAAAAGAAAGAGTAAAGTGAGAAACTTGTGTTTATAATTACAAGCATGCCACCGTGTTTTCACTGGAAACATCAAAACGTGAATTTTCATTTTTCAGCTCATTTCTTCCCAAAAACTCACCAAACACATTTTCATTATCATTTTCTGTTTTCATGAAATTGGAAATAGAAAACGATGAAATCAAACGGCCCCTTAATTCATCAAAAGAAGTTTAAAATATATGATTGATTTTTTTCTACAAGTAAATAAGTATTACTAAAAAAGAGTGCATTTATCAAAGTTAACTTATAATTTATGACTTATAACTTACAATTGTGTATAGATATTTAGTAAAATTAACTTATAAAAAAGTGAAAATGTATTAAATAACCTAAAAAAATATATTATTATGATATTAATAAATTTTAATATTATTTATATAATTTAAACTGATACTTTAGTAAATTTCATATAAATTTTCTTTATGATTATTTTTTTTCTAATATAATATTTATAAAAATATTCAAAATACTTTAGTATATAAACTTAAGACAAATTTTATCATTATGTTAATATATAATCTTAAATATTTTATGATCTTAAATTTCTAATATATGAGAAATAAAAAATAAAAAGTCAGAGGTAAAAGATGTTATTACCTAAAAAATAGGATAAAATTAAAAAAAATTATTAAAAGTAATTTTCATAAGTCATAAGCTACTTCAAATAGCTTTTCATAAACTAACTAATAAAAACTAATTTTTATAAGTTATAAACTTATCACTAAACACTTTTATATAACCATAAATTATAAGTCATAAGTAATAAGTTATAAGCTCCTAAATAAGCTATAAGTTATCCTTAGTGAATACAACCTTAATGTATTCAAAAGATACAAAGAGGGTACTGATAAAGGAAAGCTAAAAAACCAAAACAACAAATGTTATAACATATGATTGATTCTTTATAAAATTTACAGTCTGGTTTTTTTATTTTATTTTTATTAATTTCATTCTTAATGTTTATTTAATGTTTAAATTTAGTTCATTATTTTTTTATCTCACTTTAATCCTTCGTATTTATTTATAGTTAGTTTAAAGTTTCAACTCAATCCTTTATTGTTTGTTAAAATTTTCAATTTTATCCTTCATAACATGATAAAAATTTAAAGTAAAATTCATAAATAAATATAATAGACTAAATTGACCGTAAAAAGTTAAAGAATTAAATTAAAATATTAAATAAATATCAATGATGGAATTGATTAAAGAATAGATACAAGATTAAACTAAAATTTTCACAAAAATAAAAGACTAAACTTATATTTTTTTAAAAAAAGAAGGAAAATAGTACTTTTTATTTGTCAAATGCTATCAAGTCTCTTTAAATGCTTTTTAAGGAATCAAACATAGTAAAAAGTTATTGAAAGTAGTTTTTTATATTTTGAAAAGACAAAATAATATGTATTTATAATTATTTTTTTAATTTTAATAATCTTAACCAGTGTCCTAAGAATATTGTTTAGCAATATTATATTTTTTTATGTACCAAATTATTAGGTTGGGTAGGGAGAGGCGATGAGAAGTAGTGTACTAATGCAGTGGCTTGACCACAATTTTTATGTATTTTCACTTCATAATTTTTTTTTTGGTCCCAAATTAAAGTAACTTTTTTTGGGTCAAGCAAATTAAAGTTACTTCATAAATGAATTGTGTGCCCCTCTCAATTTTGGTTCAAGTTGTACCGAATTGTGGATCTCAGAACCCTTCATCTTCTTCTTTTTTTTTGGTTTTTGTTATGTTTGGGTCGAAGCCCATTGGTTTTTGTTATTGTTCTTCTATTAGGCCTAGCTATTACGTTTTAACTGACAAATAAACGTGTCACACCTTGTCCAAAAAAAATAAACGTGTCACACGTGTTCCAAAAAAAAAAAGATAATCGTGTCACACTAATTAATAGAGGCACCACACTTCTTTTTTTAAAAAAAAACTCATTTTAAAATACTTATTTTTCACTTCAAACACAGTAAGCTTAGGTTGACCCAAAAAAAAAGAAAAAAGCTTAGTAAGTCTCTACTTTCAATAGAGAAAGCAAGTATTAATACTACATTCTAGGATGAAAGTTACTCGTTTAACTTGATAAGGTATGACTCCAACCCATAAACCCATGAATTTTGCTCTTGTAATTTCTAATTAAGGTGGTCATAAAATCATCAATGACTAGAATCTTTATCATTCTTAAAATTATATAAGATTCACTTTTAGGAATGTAATTCAATGGAGTTGGTGACCTTTATGAATTGTTTATTAAACTATAATTTATTTTTGCAATCATCATCGCAGTGCATAAATGTTAAACTAAATATTTCTTGAAACCAATTTCTTGTTTTCACTACAACATGAGCATATTTGATAGACTCGAAAATTGATTCTTTTTTCTCGCACTATTCGCTTCAATTCAAAATATATCAAGATTAAATAATTTTCTCAAATCACAATATGAACGTGTAGTTCTTCAAGAAGTATACAACAAGTTTCCAAATCTTCATGTAAAATGTGATTAAAAAAATTATTATTATTTTTAATCCATAATTGATGCTTGAATTTCATTAAATTAAAATACTTAGCTTCTTTAGTTCTTATACATTTCTAGAATTATTTAGAAATACTTTAAGATTAGTTTTTCAAGAACCAATGGAGATAAGTGCTTCAATCTGACACGACAGCCATCGATTTTATGAGTCAAGAAGGGAACTCAAAATACATGTTCTTCAGGAACTTATCATCAAATTTAAAATATAATATTATATAATAAGATGATAAAATAGTTATGGATATAAATCACAAAATTCATAAACTAAAAATATCATTAAGGGAATCAAAAGAAAGAATTGACTAATTTGTTTCCATTTGGAGATCGATCAAACACTTAAAACGAGTTAGAGTTGGATGCCTTTGAAGACACAATCAAACACTCTAATAAGTTAGAGTTTCGTGCTGATAACATGTTATTAAACTAGAGGATTGGAAGATTAAGAGATGAAAGAATTAGAGAGAATATAGAAATACGAGAAGAGACAAAGAAAACTCTTTTATTGTATTTTACCATTAGTAACAAGTCCTATTTATAAGACAAGAATCATAGACAATAGTTTGATGGTGATTGAATGAGTTACAATAGAATCCTAAGCTAGGAATGAATGTAGACAAATATGAACATTGACAATCACTTATTGAAAAAGGAGTTACACTAAAATGCATTGACAACCAATAGGACCCTAAGCGAAGAACGTATATGGACATCCATATAATATTCATAACACAATTGACAATTTATTTAAAAGGAAAATTTTTATCAGACAAAATAAACAAATTTTTTTTGTATTTTTCCTTTTTGCACCGCTATCCTTTTTGTTTTATATTGGGCCATATGTTCCAGCCCAACACCGATCTCGTGACTGGCTCTCTCTCTTCATATAGGGCATCACGCCCTCATTCTATTCAATTCAATTTTTCCTTTCCAATCTTCGGTTCTATTTCCAATAATTTTAATTGATTTAGATGACTCTTCGATATTTACTTAATTAAATGATGAATTTTCTTAAGAAAATCAACTAGTGGTGGATTTAATTTCAAAAAATATTCTTGAAGTTAAATTTCTTAAGAAAAAAGGACATCTTAACTTTTGATTACTTTTCTAATATATTAATTTTGTATATAATTTTAATTTTAATCTTTATCATTCATCTAGCGTAAGCATAAAAGTATATCCTCTAGCTTTAACAATGGCTCTTATATAAAAAACAATTATTGTGTAAATGTTTAATCAAAGTTGTATTTCTAGTCAACGAGGGTTGGGCTGAGTGGTTAGTGCCTTAGACCCACGATTGTCAGGTTTGGGGTTTAACGTTTCATTCCGTTGAATTTATTCATTATTGGTGGGCGATCTGTAAACTTTACTGTAACTCCTTTCTAAGGGTTGTGGTATGCCTTGACCTTGGACGGAGTAGGCTTACCCCTTAACTAAATTTTTATTTACCAAAAAAAAGTTGTATTTCTAAAAACATCCTAAATGTATAAAATTTTTTGATCTTATTCATGGCAGATTTGGAAACCAATTGTACTAGCATCCTTGTATGAACAATGTGCCCTTGTTGAAAAAAAAATGGTCATTTTCATGTGAAGCTAGAAGACTATAACTGTGAAGGAGTTTCAAATCAAATTTCGGTGTGGCAACCTGCAGATTTTCGGTGCAGCTTATTTTAACAATGTGCATTACATAGTTAACGCATTGTCTCATAATTTCCTCTATGGCTTCGCACATGAGGGAAACTGGGAAAGCATGAGGCATCAAACACATAGGCAAAGAAAAACTAGAGTTTATGTGTGAAAAAAAAAATACTAACTGTGAAAATAGAGTGTGAGTAAATCATAAGAATATGAGAAAAATACACCGGGTTAGGTATCAATTCTATTACTCCTTGATACTACTAAAATGGTAGTATTTGAATGGGAACAAAGTCTAACTGCGTAACTATATATTACATCTATATAGTGCAATATTTTCAGAGTTGATCCCGTAGTTTTTATCTCTAAATTGGAGGGTTTTTCATGTAAATATTGATGTTCTTTATCTACTCATTTTACACTACTGGTTACACTTCTATGGTCAAGCTCACGACTATGAACTACTTCATTAATTTGAAAGCCGAAAATAGATGATATACTTTTAGGCAATGGATGAAAGAAAATAAATTGAAAGGTCGTCTGACTTATTTATGCAATGCATGAAAGAAAATGAAATAAATGTTTTAGCTAACAAGGCTTACATTATTAGAAAGCTAGTGAATTTAAAATACTTGGATGGAGCATCAATTGCAAAACACTTGGATGACTAAGACTGGGTAAACTAATTGGTTACCATGGAGATAAAACTGAATGAGGAATTACAGGAGCTAACACTTTTGAGTTCCTTGCCAAATAGCTAGGAGACTCTGATGGTGTCATTAAGAAACTCTTCTTCGAACGAAAAACTGACTTTACCTTAAG
The DNA here is from genome assembly GCA_037177725.1 of Cyamopsis tetragonoloba. Taxonomy (NCBI): domain Eukaryota; kingdom Viridiplantae; phylum Streptophyta; class Magnoliopsida; order Fabales; family Fabaceae; genus Cyamopsis; species Cyamopsis tetragonoloba. The sequence goes on from CM074124.1 coordinate 50,071,327, forward strand.
TCAAAGATAGTATGTTCATTTAAGAAAGTTTCCAAGAAGTTCAAAATCATAAGGATGGAGTCTAGTGGATCAAAGCAATGAAAGAAGAGATGATCCCTCGGTGAAAAATGATACTTATAAGCTTGTAGAACTTTTAGAAGGCAAGGAATCCTTGAAGAATAAATGGCTAATCAAACTTAAGAAAGATGGTGATAAGCTGTTGAAGTACAAAGCTCACATAGTTGTAAAAAGTTTTGGACAAAGTAGGGAATAGATTTTGATAAAATATTCTCTCAAGTTGTTAAGATGAGCTCTATTTGAGTTATGCTTGGATTGGTGGCTAGCTTGGATATGGGGAATGAACAATTAGATTTGAAGACGCGTTTCTTCATAGAGATTTATATGAGAAAATCTACATGGAGCAACATGAAGGATTTGTGAAAGCTGAAATTGAGAACTTGATTTAAAAATTAAAAGAGAGTTAGTATGGAATGAAGCAGGCTCCACGACAATGGTACACGAAATTGGACTCATTCATGGGAAGTCATCCATATACCAAGACTAATGAAGACGCGTATGAATTTTTCAAAACGTTTCTAGGTGGCAAATTCATTATCCTTCTATTATATGTAGATGATATGCTGATAGTGGGACACGATGCAAAGTTGATTGGTGATTTGAAGAAGGAATTGCCAAAGTCCTTTGATATGAAAAACCTGGGCCCTGCAAACCAAATTTTGGGCATGTAGATTTTACAAGACCGGAAATCAAAAAGGTCGTGGTTGTCGTATGAACGGTATATGAATCGGATTCTAGATAGATTCAACGTGAAGACCGCTAAGCTAGTCACCAGACTTAGTTAGATTTAATTTAACATTCTTTTCTTTTTTGAAGAATTCAACATTCATTATTTTTTTCTTATTATATAGGGATAATTATACCAACTTCTCCTGAAGTTTGTCAGTATTACACTTATCAATTTCAGTTTTCAAAATTACACTTATCTCTTGTTGTTAGTTTTTTAACCGTTTTACTCTACACATTTTTTTTTGTTATTTTTAGAAGCACAAATTGCTTTAAATAGTTGAGAATAAGTGTAATAAATGTATTCTGTAACAAAAAAAGTGTAATAACTCAAATAAAAGTGATAAATGAGGGCAAAATGATAAAATAAAAGCTATTTTTTGAAATGAAAAACGTGCACAATAACATAGTTAGAGAAATAAATTTAACAATTAACAGCAAGGGTTTTTGTAATGAAAGTTAAATTTGTAGGGGTAAGTGTAATTTTTAAAATTAGAGAGTAATTATAATATAGATAAACCTCAAAGGAGGTTGGTATAATTATCCTTATTCCATATTACAATTGTTTCTAGGGGTGTTTATTGGATTGTGTAACCCGACGAATCTGACAAACCAAACCAACCCGTAAGAGTGTCAAACCCAATCACAATAAGATAAAATTCGAACCAAACCAAACAAACCCGAAAATGTTCGGTTCGGGTATTGGATTTAGTAATTTGAACTTGATGATCCAATGGTATACCCAATTGATGATCAAAATATTTTATACTTGAAAACATATTAACCATATCCTAATAATTAGTAAGATGTAAATAGACTTTAGAGTCATATAACATAATTTAGCTATTAACTTATGTAATTATTATCTTATCGTAGGTTGGTAAAGAAGGAGAAACTAAAATTAAGATCACTAGTTATGATATGGAAATATGTATTATTAAACTTAAGTTTGAAAATTATATTATATTGTGAAATTGATAATATATTATGTTTTTGAATTTTGAGTTACCTTAGTATTTTAAATGTTTAACTATTATAATATTAATATATTGTTAGATGTATGATGTAGTTATTTTTTTTAATCGAACAATCGGAGGATTTAATCCAAACCAACCCATCATATTTCGAATGATTAGTTTAAATTTTAACATTATTTTATACAAATTTAAACTAAATCAACTCAAACTATTTTTATTGATTTGGATATCTGAGTTATCTCAAAACTAAACCAACCCGTGGATCGTTTCGGTCATCTTCTACTTCGCTCCATCTGCACGCGCGCCACGTGCAGTCAAACATATTAAAAAAAATATGAACTATTCAAAGTAATAAAGTATTGGTTGCTTGTTAATTTGTTATTGCTTCATCCAGGTTCAAAGAAAACTGCGCATGTATTAGTATTAAAAAATTAAATATGAATTCTAATTCTAATATTTTTAATATGAAAATGAAAATGAAAATATGATATGATTTTGGAACAGAAAAAAAACAGACATCGTAACGATTTGATGCTTTGTTGTAATCTCTGGTTCCTTCGTATTTGTAGCCAACCTAAATTTTCCCCTTGTCAAATTCCTCCAAAATCACGTTGTTCAGGTTCGATAATTTCTCTGTTAGATTTCTCTCTCTTTAAAATTTTCCTGATTTGGGAGTTTTAGGGTTTTGGGTTTCGGTGTGTCTTCATGTTCTTCAGGTTCCTTCGATTTCGTTCTTTTGGTTCACTTAATTTAGTTGATAATTGTTTTTCTGACTGTTTCATTCATTAATCTAACGAATCGATGTTCGAAATTTCCATTCTGAACGAACTACAAAAGCTCTCATCGTAATTTTCCCGAAGACTTAGTTTTAATCTTTTATCCTTCGTCAAATTTTCGCTCATCGTAATTTCACCGCCATAGTTGCCTTGTCTCCCTCCATCCAATTAAAGAAATAAACTTTTCTGTTCGTTTCATTAAATTTGATCACTGATGGAACGGAAAATGAATGATTTGAAATCGGCTTATATTGGGATATACTATATTACATATTATCACTGTTTGAGCGTTTTCTATTATGAGGAATCCTTTTTCTGATGAAGTATTTAATTCTTCTTCTGGATTTTTGTTGTAATAGTGATAGCAAAATCATGGCAACTGCCACCATGGCTACTGCAGCAGGTGCAGCTGCTCTTTTGTACTACACATTGAATCGGAAATTACAGACGATTAACGAAGATGATGAAGAAAATGGCAGCGATGCACCCGCTGATGTGCCGTTAGGTCTCGACCGTGTTTCTAATAGGTTAATCCAAGCCCCTGCTACCTGGTTGGAGACAATTTCAACATTGTCGGAGACTCTCAGATTTACCTATTCGGAGACGCTTGGGAAATGGCCCATTGGGGATTTGGCATTTGGTATCAGCTTTCTTCTCAAGAGGCAGGTAATGACTAATTAGCACTTTGGTTCTTTGTCGTTTCCCTAGCTTTAAGCAACCCAAAAGACAAGAAAATTGCGGAGCTGTGTTTATCTTTATATAAGTTTTAAACATTTAAGTAAGGATATAGAATTAGGTAGCGTTTGACATAGCTTTTGTAAGGCTTCTCTCTTTTCCTTGTAAGAGAAGTAGATATTGCTCTTTAGTGTGATGGTGGAGATGATGGAAACCAAAGATAATAGAAACCAATTATGGAAACTCCAAGTAGTTTTAAGAGAAGCTTTAAAAGTAGAAACTCTAAATTCTAGCTTCTCGAGAAGCTCTTATTGTCAGGTTTCTCTTCACAAACATTAATAGCTTTTGAAGAATTCTATTTTTATTCTACCTTTTATTTATTTATAAGGAAAAAAGAGAAGCCCGAAAAAGGTGGGCCAAACACTACTTCACATAAAGGAATGTGCATCACTGACATTGATGAGTAAAACGGAGATGAAGAGAAATATAAAGTTATGTTGTGATCAAATTTATGTGAGTTAAGTGAACACTTTATGTAAATAACATTGTTTACACACCTTTAACTAACAGGTCACTGTTAGTTTTTCAAAATCTCCATACCAGCAATACGAAATAGTTTATTTTTTGTAGTATATGGTTTTGATGCTTCCCTTTTTAAAATTTAATATTTTTATTTATTTAAGTTTAACCTCAATGTTGAATGTTAGTTTTTGGATTGTACTTTACAGGGAAACTATCATGTTGACAGTGTGTTTGGTGGTAAGGACAGTGTACAGCTGAAAGGTCCTGAGATTACTGCTGAACTTAAGTATCTCTTAAACTTGTTGACACTATGTTGGCATTTTTCAAAGAAGCCCTTTCCCTTGTTTCTAGAAGAAACTGGCTACACTGAAGAAAATGTTCTCCTTCGGGAACCAAAAGCAGGAGTGAGTCTGGTTTGCATGTTTTGGAAAAGCTAATAACGATTCAATTACTTACCCCTTGCTGACTATATAATTGATAATTGTTAGGCAAATATTAATGAGTGCCCTTAGGGCATTGGTTAAGGTAACCAATAAAATTCTTTATTGCAAATGAAGATGGTTATTACATAGGAAATGAAGTCATTAATCACTTGTTCGTGTAGGTAATTGAATGCATTTAATAGGGTGTATTTAATGTTCCTTAATTAGTGTCCGTAAGCCACTGGTTAGTTATTAACTTGCATTTTTTTTAGTATGGATGGAAGGCCAACGGAGAACGTTGTTTCATACTGAAGACATGGGATCAAAGGGTAGTAGTGTGGGCTTTGCAGTTAGAGAGTTTTTCTTTTTCACCCTTTCCGAAAATTGTTGTGAGGTGTATGTGTCCATGTCTGTGTGTTGTTTTTTTTTTTTTGTTGTTGGGAGGGGGGCTCAATTGAACTGGATGAATAAATAATACTTGCGGCCATACCTGTAAGTGCATTTCCTTGGGTAAAAAAAAAGGATGTGTCTGAACATGTCTATTAATTTGCCATGCAGATTTTGAAACCAGCTTTTACAATAATTGCGGACCATAATAAGAGGTGCCTTCTGTTGTTGATACGTGGCACACACAGTATCAAGGATACTCTAACAGCTGTTACAGGAAATGTGGTACCGTTTCATCATACTGTAGTTAACCAGGGGGGTGTTAGTGATTTGGTTTTAGGTTATGCACATTGTGGGATGGTTGCTGCTGCTCGGTGGATTGCAAAGCTTGCAACTCCTTGTCTCCTTGAAGCACTTGGCCGGTACCCTGACTATCAAGTTAAGGTAAAGATATTTGTTTTTATGATATCCCCAGCTATCTGGACTGAATAACCCTTTTAAGTTATAACTTTTAAATCACACTTCCATGTTAGGCCATAACACCTTTTTGTTCTATTTTTATTCAATTCTCATTTTTTAATACTGTGGTTGAGCATGTTGATCGATACTGATTCAGAATGTTTATTGCTAAACAAAAAGGAAGGAAGGAAGGAAGGAAGGAAGGAAGGAAGTTTTTATTGAAAATCCTCCTCCTACTTTGGGAGGGCATGCAACAATAAGGTTGTTGGTTCATTGCCATGCAGGTTCAAATCTTTAAAATTAGCTCTTTGCATGCGGGGTTAAGGCCGTGTACATCCATCTTTGGATCCTAGTAGGATGGACTTTCATGCAAATGAGTTTCCCTTGATCCTCTCCAACCTTGATTAGTGGAACCCAAAGTGAGAAGGAGCAATAGTGGGTTATGAGTCTCCAGGATTTTGAGAGCTTGGTCTCTCCCACCCAAAACTAACTGACCAAGGCAACCAGTTGATTTCACTTAGATTCTCTCTCTTCCTATATTTACATCCTACCTTGGCTACTGCAGTTAGGTAGCTAACTAACTGAAAACTCTATACTAGCAAGGCCTAAACTAACAGGCTGGTCCACGTGGCTCTTGCTTCTTATTTCTTCTAACATATACTTCACTAAGAGGGGCATGTTGCTGATAAGTGATATGCGCATTCTGCTTATGATGTTGTAGGTTGTAGTCATCACCCCCTATTTATGTTAATCTTGAATTTGACAACAAAAGCTGTTTTCTTAGTTCTTTAAGTCATTTAGTTCGTAAATATGCTGTTTGGATATTTAAGTTCATTTGTTTGGCTTTTGTCAATCTATATTGGTTCTTAAGCTTCAATTAGTTAGTATAATGTTTTCCCAGTTTTCTGGATTACATCTTAAAGGTCTATTACATAGATTGTAGGGCATTCTTTGGGTGGAGGCACAGCAGCAATTCTGACATATGCATTGAGAGAGCAAAAGGAACTGTCTGTGACTACATGTGTTACATTTGCTCCAGGTTTGTTTTTGTTATATCTCTTGTTGCAGTAGCAATGTTCTTTGTGTATTTTTTTTTTCCCCTCTCAAGTCGGAAGGATATTTTGGTAGTATCCTGGACCTGGAGCACATTGGGACTAATATTGGTTTACACACCGAGTCTCTTGAAACTGAAATCTTGTTACTCATGCAGCTGCTTGTATGACATGGGAGTTGGCAGAGTCAGGCAATAGTTTTATTACTTCTGTTATAAATGGAGCTGATTTGGTGCCTACATTCTCAGCTGCTTCTGTAGATGACTTGCGTTCTGAGGTTGTGATCCTTAATTTTCTTATTTTTTTTAATCCCACATCTTGCGTTGAAAATTGCCGCAATCATGATTATTGCCCAATATTTGATGATAACATTGTGGGGTACTGGTTTCTATCAACTGGGTGCCCTAATCCATAAGCAAGGCTTTTTCTTAGGGATGAATTTATGAAGTTAACAAAATGAAGACAAGTTTATTTGAAGACTGGAAACAGGAAGTGATGGTTCAAGCAAGAGATACATTTGGGTATCTTAAGTAATTAAACCTGCAGTCCAGGGGTCGTACAGTACTGCATGGTTCTGAAAAAGTGTCTAGGTCATTGTTTTGTAATTTTAAGCTTCATTTATGGTCATGAATTTCTTTTCAGTTCTCAGAGTTAGAACTGTATTGAAAGGTGTTGTAGGATATTTTGGAATATAAAATAGTCTTTAGATGTTCATACCCTCACACAAAGTTAAAGACTTGAAAGTCTATCACATAAATTCTTGGTGGATTATAGGGTGTGCCAACTGAGTTTGGCACACTAATATGCCCTCTCACAAAACAAGGATAAAAATATCATCATTATATATAGAATAAGAATATCATTTTACTTACAAGATTAAGATTTAATGGTTAGGATTGAGTGGCACTTGAGTGTGTTTGTGTGGTTCATTAATTATATTTTATGCTATTCTGTATCATATATTTTTGTTAAAATTTATTTTTCAATTTTCAGGTGACAGCATCAGCATGGATAAATGACTTGAGAAATCAAATTGAGCAAACAAGAATACTCAGTACTGTATATCGTTCTGCTTCAGCATTGGGTTCTCGTCTCCCATCCATTGCTGCTGCTAGAGCAAAAGTTGCTGGAGCTGGGGCTATTTTGCAACCAGTTTCAAATGGTACCCAGGTACTTTTACCTTCCGTTATATAAGAACAGCTCACCTTTTTACAAATTATCATGCAACAACGTATTCACTTTGAAAGCAGGACAAAATAATAAACTATTCAATGTTGAAATTTTTCCAAAAGAAGGGGTACTCTGTTTTTGTTGTCTTTTTTGTTTATGTTTTTGTTGAACAAAATTTATTGGTGTTGCAATCCAGTCATATAAAATATGTACACTAATTATTATGCTTTTGATAATCATATGAAAAACTGCAGGTTGTGATGAGGAGGGCCAAGAGTATGGCTCAGGCAGCATGGACACGTCCAAACCTTAATTTGTCTTCTTGGTCATGCATGGGACCCCGTCGCCGAGTCATGGGTGCTCATTCAAAACCCAAGGATGAAGAAAGTTCCCCTACATCGCCAGCGTCAGTCGATTTAGAAAGTTCTGATCCACTTCTTCCCTCTCCAAAGAAGGGCATTAATGCAATGAACATGAACCTTCCAGTGTCTTCATCTGTTGACGAGTGGTCTTCTGAAATTGAATGTGCCAGTGAAGGTAGTCCTCATGCCGACGTGGATGTCGATCACAATGACAGTGAGAACATGATGGACCACGACAGATACGAGGATCAGATGAGTGAAGTGGAGTTGTGGCAACAACTGGAGCACGAGCTATATGACAGACCTGAAGGTGAGGAGACTGAGATGGTAAAGGAGATAAGGGAAGAGGAAGCTGCCATAGCCGAAGAAGTTGGGCAAACCCCGAGCTCTGCACCAGAAGTGAAAGAAGTACACAGATTTTTCCCTCCTGGAAAGATAATGCACATTGTAACACTCCACCCTGATGGTGCTGAGTGTGAAAATGATGGTTCCCGATCCTCTACAAGTTCTAGTTCCCGATCCTCTACAGGTTCGGATGGTAGCCAGCCGGATGAAACTAAGATTGGGATTTTCCTAACGCCAAGGTCTCTATATAGTAAACTTAGACTTTCACAGTCCATGATAAGCGATCACTTCATGCCCGTTTACAGAAAGCAAATTGAAAGGCTAATTAAAGAACTCGAGGAAGAATCTACCGAGGATCACAGAAAACAAGAAGGAATTTTATAGGCAAAGACAAAAATGGAAATGAGATTTATATGTTTGTGCCATACAGGGTATCATTGGGTATTTTTTGTCCCATTGATATCGGAACAAGTCCTATAGATTGATATCGGAACAAGTCCTATAGGAACAGCAGATTTTGTGTTATGCTGCAATAAGGAACCCTAAACAAAGGTGTGATTATGGCTGCCTCATATACTGATATGATCAAATAGAACCGACCCATCACTGGATACTTTCTAACATTGATGTTGGCCGGGGAAAAGTAATTGTAAATGGTTCCCCAAATCAAAGTTGTCTGTAAATAAAATAATGTTGGTAAACTGACCGGTAAAAGGTTAAAATGATTTGATGTAATGTGAATGGTAATGATTTACTGAGTCTCTGTGTTACAATGGAATGTTTGATTTATTACAGTATCATACTGTCAGTTCTTTTGATTTGTGAACCCTCCTAGTTTCTATCATCTTTGGTGGTTTAGGGGGAATGGATCATGCATAAATTGGTTCTCTGTTGGCAGAATGAGTCACTGAAAGGGAGTTGGACCACAGATGAACAATTGCATCCGATTTGATTTGGATCTTGAAAGTTTGAATTAACTTTAGCATACAAGTAACTAAAAAATCCAAAAAGTAACTAATAAAATTAAGAGCCTGTTTAGTTTAAATTTTAGCGGAATGAAAGGTAAAAAATTACACAAATTAAGATTTAATCTATGGTTGAGATTATTAATACACAAAAACTGAGACTATTCAATAGAAGTAATTATTTTAAATTTTGGACAAAAATGATTTTGACTAAAACAAAATTTTAAACATACAAGTAAAAATTTGATATATTAGTTTGGGGTTTGGATAATCCAAAGAACAAACTAACAAATGGACCTAGGAAAGCTGATGCCATAGGCTTAGGCATATTCAGCTACATTTACAAACTTGGGATGGGGGATAATCCAAACACATCAGCAGGAGAAAAGTGGGGAAGAACTTGTGCGCCGGCGACACATTGTTGTGAATGAAATTCACGACCAATAGAGTCCACCAAAACCGTCCTTAGATTCCACCTATGTACCAGAACAAGCCCATGCCATAACCCACACAGCTCTTCCCACACGGAGGACCCTTTACCCATATTGCACTGAGAAACTCTTATGAAAGCTCCACGGGAATCCCTAATGACTCCACCACAGGTAGCCACTAAGGAGGGTTTTAGTGAGGACCCGTCAATGTTTAACTCATAGTTATTCAACTCAGCCCAAACATTCACTCGACTGGGAAACTCAATCATTGATTCAACCTATAAATCACTTAATCACTTGCTGAACCGGATAATTTTTATATAATTTTAAAATATAAGCAATCGACCCTCTAATTTAAAATGAAATATTAAATATAAAGTTATACATAATAAACAAATATAACAAAAATTAGTATTATAAAATATTAAGTAGCCAAATTAGTGAGTTAGTAATCAAATGTATATATTAATATATTTTTTAATAATAAAAAATATGCAATTTAAAAAAAAAAATAATAGCATAAAGCATCTTAAATTATGAAATTAGATATAAAATATTTTGACATTAGACTAAATTAAAATATAAATTTACAAAAGGTTTCACATGGTTTGAAGCCGAGTCGCACTATTTCGCTGGGTCACACTGGTTCAGCTACATAACCGATCCGCACCACGGACCAAACCGGTCATGGGTCCGATCGAGTTTTAATAACAGTGGTTTAACTTCACGTTCCCATCGTCTAGTGGTTTCTATTCGACCAGGATCTCATTCTTATAATATATCTTTGAAGAACCTTCCTTGCTGATGAATTATCGACAACTCCAAATTCTGTCAGGTATAATGATTTCTAAACGATATATATCATAAGCTGAAACTCCTTTCTCATATTGATCCGAGTTAATGAAGGAGGACCACACGAGCTTTGCAGGTTCACAGTCACAAAGAACATGAGTCACATCCTCAATGGTGGACTGACAATACTCACAGGAACCATCCTCAGTCATATGCCTTGCCTTCCTCTCAGAATTCGTAACAAGTCTTCCATGAAGGACGATCAGGTCCAGCCTCCGGTTCCACTCAGTGGTTGAGGGAGGAAGGGTTTGTTCAAGAGAACCCTCAGTTCCACTCGTTACAAACAAAATATGCAACAGATGCTGTCAGGAAATGTTTATCAGAGCATGATCCAAGAGGGTAGGAGCACTTGGGATCCACCAGCCAGTCCTAAAACTGATATTTTTGGGTTTTGATTTTTCAAATTTGAAAACCAATTGTCTCTTGTATCACTTCTTTTCCTTATTATTGTATAGTTTTAGTTTACATTTTTTTTATGGCTCTTTTTTTCCATTCTTTGTTTTTCACAATTTGATGGTCCGATATGAACTAAACTGAACATGATTAGAATTGAAATAAAACCGACCTGTGTTGCTTTAAATACTACTGTCTTTTTTAAATTTAATCAAACCAGGATAAAGTATTGCTTCATTTTACTCCAACAGATGTTACTAACATGGCTCATTCGCTCTTAATTTATTTTCTTACTCACTCGCTAATCTGCATTCTGCAACGTGTTAATGCCATTATTGCCATAATTATCGTATCAATCAACATAAATATTCAATTACACTCGCAGCCTAAGAATACTATTTCTTGATCACATTACTATAATATTTTTTTTAAAAAAAAGTTACCAAACATATGCTAAAGGTAAGTTAAGTCATCTTATCAGTATAATATAAATAGAAATCAAATACTACAGATTTTTAGGCAGCTGAAATACCAAATGCCCTTGAGGAACTCATCATTATTGAATTCGGTTCAGTAAGTGGAATCTTGAGTATTTTTTCAAAGAATGTGAAGAGACAACCTTACGCCTATTGTTAATTCAATTGACAGGTACATATTTTTCGGATATACAACAATGGCATCTTCAGCTGGAACAGCAACTAATTCCTGCTATACAGAAACCAATTTTTCATCCCAGAATTTCTGTTGTCCTATATATCAGCTGTATGCATGACAGAAATAATAGCGCATAGCCAAAAGAGACATAGAAACCATGCTCACTTTGATCAGAATGCAGATAAATCCTATCAAGTCAACTTAAACCAGCAACAGTTATGAGCCCCATAGCAGAGCACACCCTGAAAGAAAGAAATACCAAGTAAAGGATGATGAGACCCATTCCTAATACTCTGTTAGGACGCATATTGTTGCGCGGTAAAACAACAAGTGCCCATAGAAGTCCTGTGATCAGAAATCCCATGGTGTAAAACAAGCTACCATCTTTAGGAACCACATACAGAGAAGGTTTCTTTGACCATGCCCCAAGCAGCAACGAGATCCCCAAACCAACAAGTGTGTTGAACATAGGACCTGCATAGCATCCAGATAAAGCAATCTGAATTCCATCTGCACCATCCAATGCCAATGCAACATTTGACATCAAATCTCCCATTGAATTTCCCCATGCTAATACGGTTAATCCCAGAAGGGATGGATTAATCTCGAATATTACACCGAATGCTACTAATAGAGCCACAAGCTCGTTTGCTATTATGTAGAACCAGACTATGCTCATGAGGAATCCTCCAAGAACCCAGGGAAGCAAGAACTGAGGTGGTGGATGATCAGACACAGTGTACTTATATGCAAGAATACCAAGCGTGCAGCCAAGAGCAACACCGAGAAAATCAGAAAATATAGCACTCTGATAACTAATATTATCTTGTGTGCTCCATAAAATGGCCAAGAGAATGGGAGCCAATGAAGCACTGGCTACAGCATACGGCTTTGACCACACTTCCTCATTGACCATCGGAATAGTTAGCCGTCTAGGAATCACCAGTGGCATCTCCATCAAGAGAAAAAGTTTCGAACCGAGGAATGAGGACCTTGTGTTTTCCGTGGACTCGTCACTCCAGCCCCAAGGTGGCCTTTCATCGTCTAAAAAGTTAATTTTATTTGCTTGGTTTGAATATATTGCCACATTTGAAGACCACATCCACTGTGGCAAGGAAGGAGGGAGCCGGGGAGGATCACTCTCAGTGTCCAAGTCAAGCAAAGAGCTATATATAGAAGTATCTTCTTCAGGACCAAGCGAGAACACGCTTCCATGAACAGGAAGCAATGGTGTGACAGCATCCAATTTCAATCTCTGAACATGTTTCCGTAATATCACATTGGCAGCAACAATGAATGCATAAACAACATAGATCGATACAAAAGCAATGGCCGCTGCAACACCCACCTTACCGACAACCAATATCAAAAACAAGGAGAAGAGTGTGAATAGAAAGAAACTCACATCCCTTATAAAGCATCTTTGATCGATTCCAACCTCCTTTTCAGCGACACAAAGAGAAACAGTTCCAACAACAATAGTAGTAACAAACAGAGCGCCGCCTAAGACGCTGTTAAGACCAACTTCGCCAGTTTCAGTTCCCACAAAAGCAGCTATACTAGCAAACACATCAGGTGCTCCATTCCCAAGTGGAAGCAGCACAACACCAGCTACAGTTGGAGGCAATTTCAAGAGCCTAGACAAATGCTCAAGGGAAGGGCAAAAGTAATCTGCTGCAGTATTCCCCAAGAGATAAAACAAAGCAGCAAGCCATAGTCCTAATACTAGAAAACCAAGAAATCTAAAATTTTGACATTTACAATAGAAAAACCTCAAGTAATCAATATATCCATCAGAAGAACACTGAGGATTAGCCTTTAAGAATTCACAGGGGCTAGAGTAACCATCATGGTGAAGCAATCCAGTACAAAATCCAGGATCATTCACAGCTAAATCTTTCTCATGAGGCTCACTTGTTACCCTTGAATCGTTAATGTTGATTTCGACCATTCGACGGTGAATCACGGAATTACCATCTTTCAAAATTGCATTTTGAGGCAAACGACCATTCATAAAATATGCGGATTGCCTAAGAAGAGGGTTACGAATAATATCTTCTCGATTGTAAAAGAAGAAAAACACAACTATCGCACACAATCCATGGAAAATCCCCTGAAATTTTCTGCGTCTCGCACCGAATAGTGCCTTCATTTCCTGCCTTTAAACGGAGATCCTTCAAAGCTCCCAATTACTCGAACCCTGACACGGAGAATTGTCTAGGGTTTCGAATTCTCGAAAGCGAGACTGAGAATTGTAACGATTCGAAGCAAGATTTGGGTACAAAAAATCGCAATCCAAATAATTGGGGTGAAGATTTAAGAATAGTTGAACGAGCAGAGAAGTGGGATTTCACAAAGGTAAATTTAGGGTTTTCGATGTTCATCCGCGGTTTGGTAGCAGTTTGAACTAGGCATGAATAACTTTGCTTAATTATCAATCGATCGTTTATCATTGTCCTTCAGTTGTAAGAATTTGGTTAGGTTTTAACTACCCATTTTCACTTTTTTTTTTTTTTTCTTTTCAATGTTCAGCAATCAACAATATTTTATTCCTCTTTTTCATTGGAAGTGAGATTTTTTTTTTCATTTTTTTTTTCGATTAGCGCATAAATATTTTGTATCAACATTCAATTACAATTAAAAACAACAAAGTAAAACAGTGTAACCGAATTTTCAAAATGAATTTTTATAAAGAGAAAATTATTCTATGCATTTGATTTATTAGTTAACAAACTACAGTTAGAAAGTTTTTATTTAAAGAAAGAATTTATCACATTAGATACATACAACTAATTGCTTACTTATAATTTTAAATAAGTATTTCTTATTTTTAGATTCTCAGCATATGTATTATAGTTAAAGAATAACATATCCAGCAAAGGATAGTCAAATCTTTTTATAAAATTATTTTTTCTGATATAAATAAAAATTAAAATATTTTCAAGGAAATATAATTGGGTTAATATGGTGAACTCAGTCTGACCACATAGTCATATAGTATAGTGAGAGGCAGAAGTTCAAAAGGAAAGAAAAGAATCTATAAAATGACTGTCTCACTTTTTCAATCTTGTTTTTCGACCTTATAATTTTCACTTGTACAATTGGCGTCGCATGTGGGGATAAGATAAAAGCTTTTCCTAAATCATCTTGATTATCCACCTCTATGCCACCGTCTTTGCAAGGAGCGACTATACCGTTCAATCATCAAGAGAACAGACCACCCTCATTGACTATACAACCCATGCAACAAGAAACACACACAACGATTGAACACCTAGAATAAGAGAATGAGCAAGTACACAAGAGTCGATGCCATGGGCAAATTCATAAGTAACTTATGAACTGGCCTTCAAACATTAGACCTTGAAACATTTGACCTTCATCTCCTTGACGAAGCCGCATGAGTTTTGCAACCTCAAATTTATGGTTATTCTGCACCAACTCCTAATGGAGGCACAAGAAACCATCCCATTATTGATCAGATAGTAAACGCATTATTTTAATCATAATAAGATTCTATTTATGGATAAATACAATGGTTCTTCTTACCTTGAAGAAAACCTGCATTTAGTGTTCAAATTATCTCAATTATCACGTCTGATGCGGCGAAAAACCAAGCTTTTCTAATCTCACTCAAAGGCGCGGCTCCACCAAATTGCATCAACTCCTTCTAAGATTTGGGAGTCAAATTTTAAATATAGTTTATATAACGTCTGGACATTTAGGAATTAGTCCTGGTTAAGAATTTTTTATTTTCTTTTTAACCTTATATCTCAAGATCTATAAGGGTTTTTAAAAGTTTCTTATTTTAATTACATTTCGTTTGACAAGAATTGCCTAAAACTAATTTTTAATATTTTCTTAATTAGAAAATTATAAAATGTCCAAAATATTCCTATAATAGTCTAGATAAATGTATTTGTTAGTAAATAACCAAAGAAGGTAAAAAACTATGAAAACAAAATTTTTATACTTAGAATAATATTTTAATATTTTTAAATATTTTTCTGTAAATTTTGAAAGTACTTCAGTTTTAACAATGAAAAGACCAAAATACTCCTAAGATTTCTAAAATTATTAAAATTTTTAATTTATTTACTTAAAATTTTAAGAAAAATATAATAGCTTATTTTTGGGTGATATTCATGAATATAAAATTATTTAAAATTTTCGAGTAATAGATAACAAGTTATAATTTTATTTGCAAATTAGTCTTTAATATATTAAAATTTTCATTAAAACTATAAACTTAATTCCGAAAATTTTCAAAAAATTATTATAACTGTTATATTATATTTGGAGGGCTATAATTATATAAATTTATGTTTTTACGCGAATTGATAGTTTTCTCAAATTTTAGACAAAAATACTTCAAAAATATGTTATAATGATGAAAATACAATCAAGAAATACTCCAACTACAAATCTTAGTCTTATTTGACCACTTGGTGCCTCAGAAGTTATTGATTTTATCAGATCTTATATTTTACCTCACTTTGTCGAATTTTAGATAGTTTAATTTGTGCATAAAATTAATTACAAAATGTTAAATAAATTTTCTAAAAGGTCAATAAAGTATTTTTTTATGAAAAAATTTCATTTGAAGACAAATGAAGAGTTGAAATTCGTGGTTATAATGATAAGGTCTGAAAATATATTTTTTATAAATTTTTCTCTCTTAAAATCAATTAGTTACTATTTTTTTTCTCTATAAATAGCAAGTTCTCTTTCAGAAGCAACTCACTCCATTTTTCACTCTTATTAAAGTTTTAGTTCTGTCATAATCTCTCTCAACCTTCCTTCCTAAAATATTTTACAAAACTCCACTTATATTCATCAAAATTATAAATAAATCTTTTATTCTAGTGATTTATTTTGAGTTCTCCATACCTCAACAGTTTTTCTATCCCGTGCAAAAGTGCATAGTTAAGAGTTCTACAATAGCAATTTTTTTATTGAAAAATACAAAAAAAGTTATAGAAATTTACAATAAATTCTTTAGTTTTTTGATAATTATTTTTGATAAAATTTTCAATATTTTATTTTACCTTTCATGTTATCAGAATATCAGCCTACATAAGGTTGATCATGGTTGAGAAAACCATGTAATATACAAGTTAAAGAAAGAGCAGCGTGAATTAAGATTTTCTTAAAACCTAGCAATGATAGAATTATCTTTTGATTTTTATCCTTGCCAAAAATTTAAGGGAGCTTGGAAAGTGCACTCCTTTTCTTTGTACATGTTATTTTTTTAAAAAAAAAAACACTCTTCTTTGTTTATCAAGTCGATTTGTTGATACACGGCCCAGTATTATTGGTGAAGTTGAGAAATTAATGGGCTGCAAAAAGGCCCAAGCAAAGGTTGCAAAGGCCATTGAAGTTACATGACTATGCTGAACAAAAAAAAAAGGTTATTTTTATGCCTACCTTTTGTTACTTTTATTTTTATTTCACTAATTTCATTAATTAAAATGTCATTTGTAGGTAGCATTGGATATATGGTTCGCCACCCGCCGGCCCACAAAACTTGTAGCTCGTGTGGTCCGCAGTTAAATGAGTTTAGCTCGCGGATTAGCGAGTTGGCCTGCAGACCACTTCTATAAAATAAAAATAATAATTTAATTTAAAACTTTATTTTTAATTCTTATTTTTAAAATTTTTATTTGTAGTTTTAATTTTATAATAGTATTTTATTATAAATAAAATAAATATTTTTTAATTAAAATCATACATTAAATATGAATTTTTAAACAATAATTAATTTTCTAATTTTTAAAAAGTTTTTTTAAGAAAATTTTTATGTGGGACGACTCACAAGTTGATCCATTAAACTGCGGACTTATATATCGGACCATTTAGAAAGCAGGCTTTACGAGCCAACCTGCTTAACCTACGTGCTAGCTTGGGTTGAGCTGGGTTGGCTTGTATACCCAACTCTATCTGTACGCCACTAATGCTGAGACACTATTATTTAATGTTTTTTCCTTTGGGTGCGTTTGATGCTTGAGTTGGACTTTACAAGTGATATAATACAACTTTAATAAGATATAGAACAACCTTTTGTGTTGTGAGTCATTTGATAATAAGTGTACAAAGCAAAAAGTACAATATAAATTTTACAATAATATCATTTATGTTATATACTATTAATTTTAAATTAACTTTATCAACAAATAATATTTTGATATTTTCTAATTAGGATTTTGCTAATCATTGCTCTAAGTGCAATAGATAAACTATCCATGAATAAAAACTTTTTATTAAAAAGTGTAGCATTTAATACTACAGGTACATCTTCATTAATTGAGACTTTAGTTAAAAAAAATTATTTATGGGTAGCTTATCAAGGCCATGAACAATGGTTAGCAAAACCCTTATAAATATAATGGAGAAAAGACTAATTATCAGTCTAGGTAAATTTTGACTGATCAACTAAGAAATTACAAATCCAATTTATAACTTTACTTTGAAATTTGAGACAAAACGAGACGTAAGTTAATTTTAACTTAATTTTTAGAAAGTCTTAAATTGAGTTTGAAAATCTCACTAACAAAGGTGATGAAATATACATTTTTAGCTTTATGAAGGTCAAAAATCCAGTTTGACACTGTGATTTAGAATTAGGGTTTTTTGCTATACGAAAGTCTCAAACCCATTTGAGACTTCAATTTGAAATCCGAGTTATCTTTGCAACAAAGCTTTATCTAAGAGAATCATAGTTGATATCATACCTTTTTTTTTTATATAAGCAAATACACATTTACACATACATATACCATAAACTAAATTTTTACTGTCAAGATTGGAACCTTGAATCCCCAATCTTCCATGTCTTAATTTTTGGTATATAACTAAGTGAACTAGCAAAGATCCACGGTTTGAATAGTTGATATCATACCTTATTTGAATAGACTTTATATCTTTTAAAAGTAATTGACTGATGCCCATCAAATTTTCTATCTTCAAATAAACAAAAGCCATAATCTAGGTTTATGGACGAAAATGATATATAGTTGTAAAAATTATTTATCAAAATAATACATATTTAAAGTCATTTATAAAAATGAGGTATTATAGTTTTTAAAGAAAAAAGTAGCTACATTTTTGTGGGACTTAATCATGGTTATAATCGTGGTTAAATTACTCCTGATTTATAGTACAATAGTGGCTAAATCTTAGTTGGACGGAATTATCGAATACCTACAAATTCGATTTATATTGTTATGCCTTAGTTTTTATATTAAACAAACACATACAATGCCTCATATGACATGATGTAATTGGAGTATGTTATTATCACTATGTTAGAGCTTAGTTTTGTTGGTTGCTTGGGATTTTAACCCTTCATGTCTACCAAAAAAAACACATATAATATCTATAGCGAGATATCTAAACACATATCTCGCTATATATAGTATCACTCAAATTAATAATTACTGTTATTTTGTCCTTTTAAATTGAAAATTGATCTTTCAGGCAGGAAAAATATAGGAGTGATAATATTAATTTTTAGAAAATTGATAACATATATGTTTTCTTTATTGGAGTAATTAATAAGAACAAAGAGAGAAAAATAGGAATATAGTTTTGATTCAGGCTTAGCAAATTTCTTTCTTTATTTTAAAGGGTTAGTTAAATGGAACAAGATAAAATTTTATATTTGATAAGTTACAAATAAGAGCCTTACTTATTTCCTTCGAGTATCTCGGTAAGTTGCTAGATTTTTTTTATTTTAAACTGTGACATCATTCTTCCACCCTAAATTTTTAATTAAAAAAATGAATTTCTCTCGTTACGAAGGTTGGACGTGTGTTGAGCTTTTATGGGCAACAACAAATTAAAAGTGATATTATTTGGAGGAAAAATTCACTTCTACATGAGCTACAATCATATATATATATATATATAATTAATAACTAGAGATAAAGTGAAATCGTTTTCGGTGATAGTTTTTTTTTTTTTCCTTTCCAAAAGAAGATATTTTTAACGTTTCATGTTTTGCCAAAAAGAAAAAATGTGAAGCAAAATAATTAGTTCCTCCACTTTCCCTTACAACTAGCTAGGTTGTCTTATGTGGAAGAAATTACTAGACACCAAAAGGTGTATTTTTCTTTCTCTTGTCATGGTTGATCAATTTTAGCGAGATATGAATGAATGTTATTGACAGCTAGGATGATAGTTAATATATATATTATAAAAATCACTCTCTTTTTCTTAGAAAAGGGTAAGTAGAGTACTCCCTTAAAAAAGGGTAAGTAGTAAGTGGCAAAATTATCAAATTATTTATTATATTATGGTTCTTAAAAAAATATTTATCAATTGGGGTCAAACTTAAATTTTTGTCGTTACCAAAATAAAAACTTGAATTTTTGTTTAACGACGGTTTTCTTTAATCATGCCTAAATTATTAAAAAAATTGCTATTTATTAACTCTTTTTTCTTCTACTAAACTAGTTATCGTTGATATTTTAATAGAGTTAATTTGTTATTATAAACATAAATTATTTATACTAACAGATAAATATATAATTACTAACGAATAAATATATTAATATATGTAATTAATATATATACTATCGATTTACAAACATTTAGTAAATGTGTTTAAGGATTATACTAACGGATAAATCCGTTAGACAAAACTTATATCAACAATGGCTAATTTAACGGAAGCTAATAAAAAACATTACTAAATAACAATTTATTTATTATGAATCCAGCAAAATCAATCATAACTTAGCTGCAGTTTAAAAAGGTTTTTCCGTAATTATAAACTGTAGCTAATTTTATGCGCGATTAGTATTGCTGTGGCTGAGAATTTATAGTTCAAGTGATATAAGGAGGAGCTCTTGAAGTTTAAGAAGAAGAGTTTAAACTCTAGTGGAGTAATGTAGTGTAAGAATATGTATGTGTTTGATTGACAAAAAAATAAAAGTATACTATTTGCTGCTAAAATATATAAAAAAAAAGTTAAAATTACCCACAGTTTGTTCCAAATTGTGGCTAATTTTTTAAAAAATATACAAACTAATCTTTAATCTCTATTTTATAAATAATTTTTTTAAAATGTCAATTTAATAAATAATTTTAAAATTAATTTTTTTAAATTTACTAATATTAAGTCATATAATTTAATTAATAAACATATAAAAACATACATATCTAAATATCTAAGTTCATTTCCCAAGTTAATCTACTTTCTTGTTAAAAAAAAAAAAAAGTACGTTTCAATCCCCTTAGAAAGAGAAGGAAAAATAACGTTGAAATGACCACTCAACATGCTTCCAAAAACTCCAATCACTTGTGCAGTTTAATTTACTTTTCCTTCCTATTCTGGGAAAGTAGTTTATCTAATATTCTCAAACAAGATAAATTTAAGCATCTTCACATTGCTCTATGCAACCTAATTTATTATTTTTCTTAATAATATTTTTCAATATTTCATGTCGGGAGCGGAGCTTGCCCATTTTTTATGAGGAGCCGAACAAAATAGTTTAAATTAAATTTATTTATATAATTAATATGCGAAAAATAATTAATAATTAAAATGATTTATAATAATTAATAGATATATATAAAACATATATTAGAGGTATAAAAAAAGAAAAGAAGGATGAAAAACATACAATTTTCACCTAAGAAAATTGAACTCAACAATGCTGTCTAGATCCGAACTCATCTATGATTGATTCAGTATTGAAACGACTAGCAATTTTTTTCTTAATATAAATTGTTAGGCTGCCTGTAAGAAATTCATCACTCATTTTGTTTCAAAATCTTGTCTTAACAATATTCATTGTTGAGAATGTTCTCTCTATAGTTGTCGTAGATACCAAAAATGTCAAGATCAAACGAATCAATCTATCGATCACATTATAGTCTTGAAGTAGTCTTGCACGCTTTGGTTCGCATTGCTCTTGTTCATGAGTTAAAATATTGAGACTAGATGGCTCAATCGTAGATACGTCAGTTGTTTTCCTTTTAAAAATTTTATCAAATTGTTTTCATTTTACTCATACCTAAAACAAATAAAACACATTATTATATAGTAATTTTTAAATTTGAAACACATCTTCAAAAGTTATTTAAGGCATGTTTTTATGCTATTATATTATTATACAGTATTTTCAAAAATCTAAAACACACCTATATTATATATTATATTATTATATGATAATTTTCAAATTTGAAACACATCTTTGAAAGTTATTTTAGACATATTTTTGGCTATTCTATACTACTATTATATATTATATTATTATATAATATTTTCTAAATGTGAAACATATCTTCAAAAGTTAATTGACGTATTTTTTTATGCTATTATATATATTATATTATTATATAATATTTATCAAAATCTAAAACACATCTATATTATTATAGTATTTTCTATTATCTCTTTTTCTTAAATGGATTAATATTTGTTGTAGAATATCTTTGGTACACATCCAAAACAAACTTTTTATGGGTGCCGTTGTAAAAATTTTTGGGGGGGGGTGGGGGCGTTATGTAAAATTATATACAGATACTAATAAAAGTTATTCCCAATGGAGGGTCGAGGCCCCCATTGCAACACTAGCCTCCGCCCCTGTTTCATCTCTTAATCATAATTATTAATATACGATTATTTTTCTTTAGTATTAAGCGATTTTAACCTAATGATGATTAGTGCAGGAAATTAATTTAATAAGGGGATTAAAAATAGGCTCATGAACCATCCATTTCATTTCTTTGTTGATGTCATATGTAAAGCAACATTTTTCTTGCATTGTTTGAAACCAAGTGGGCAATAATTAAGGGGAAAACTTAGGTCATCAATATAAATATATAATCATATTGTTTTCCGTGATTGAAGGAATTGTGTCAATTATAAAATTAAAAAAAAAAATTGTCAACAAGTATTGTTGTAACTAGATAGAAAATTTACAAGTGTGGACAACACGTTTGACGTTAGGGATGATGAAGAGTTTAATTTGTTCTACCTTCCTTCCTTATATTGCAATTTTACTAATCCTATTGTGCAGTGTGAAGTTGTTTCTTCTTATTTGAACCTTAAGTGCGTTTGTTTTATGGTTTAAAAATATATTTTTGAGTATTTTATTTTTAAGTTTTTAATAATATTTATTCTCATACATTTTAAATAAGTTGTTTGGTTTTAAATTTTTATTCTTAATAATCTTTTGAAAAAATTTCAATAACATTTAAAATTTATTTGATTTAAAATACAGGTTACATGTAATAATTATGAAAATATTTTTATTGCATATTGCGTATAATACTATTTATTTATTTTAATTATTTAATCAACAAAAAAACTAAAAGATAATAAGTAGCCGGAAAACAATAAACAATGTAATACAATTATAAAAGTTAAGTAAAAAAATATGTATACAATAAATTAAATACATAACATTGACAACTTAGTTAGTTTCGAGGAATAAAAAATATTTTCAGGTATCTTATTTTTGGTAATATATATTTCTAAAAATATATATTTTTAAGCATTTTATAATTGAGTGTTCGGCATAAATTAACATCATTAGAAATACTTTTTGAATTTTAAATAAAAAAATTCAAAAAAGAAAAATAAAAAAAGTAGTGGTTACAAGTTATTAAATACACTCTTTGATTCTTTTTATAAGACACCATCTAGAAGATTTTGCTGGTCATTTTTATAAGATGTTTTGTAGTTTTCATAAAGCATTTATTGTCACTTTTCTTTTCTACCCTCATTAAATATTTTGACTATCTTAATTTTTCAATTTTGATTGGCCAACACAGTATTCAATGAAGGATAAAATTGGCATCTCACATATTTTTTTAGAAAATCAATAAAGTTAACTAATCTTAACTATTTTCCTTGATCCGTGTAATTTGGTTAAAAACGTCTTATAAATAGGACAAGAGGGAGTACAAAATAACTCTTTATATTTTGTTGAGGAAGTAATTTACCCACCTTTCACCGTGAAGAGATTATAAAAAATACAAAGGAAAAATATTCTCGAGAATAAATGATGCCCGGAAAAATGTACTTTCAATCTTGAAACCATAAAAAACATTGAAAACATTCTTTAATAATTAAGTAGGATGATTTTTAGGAATATGAATTAAGAGGATTAATCATCACTCTTAAAACAAACATGAGAATCTCACATTCCCAAATATACATTCTCGAGAATTTTTTCTAAACCTTGAAACAAACGTCTCTTTGTGTTTTGGTTGCGCACTCCTTGTACCCAATCTTCTCTTAATACAATTTATTTGTTTATCCAAAAAAAAAAGTTTGTGCGTCTTATTTTAATAAATGAATGCACTTTTATATATATTCCAAGGATGGGTTATTGCGACTCCTATTTAATTATTTAAATAATATTTATATACTAATATTTTAATTTTATTGGTTAAAAAATACATTTAAAATTTTTAAATAATTAAAGAAGAGTGACTGTAGACATTTTTTAAGTAGCAATGGACACTACCATATTTGAATATAGAAATAGCTATGTATTTAAACCTCCATATGCTATATTCACCTTTGAATAATATAGAAGGCTAGGAATACCCAAGTTTTAGGATCAACGGACACAAAATTTGCGGCTAATGTGCGCGCAAAACAGAACGTGAAGTCGACGCTAATTAGCGAGGGCCAAAAGCTCATGCTAATTAGTTACACACAATTTTTTTATATTTCATTAATTGAGATTTTTGTTAAAAATATTTTTTATAACTTATCCATTACCATATAATTATGATAATGGTTAACAAAACTCTATTTATAAACATTACAGTATTTTTGTATTACTGTGGTAAAAAAAAACCACATGGAAGTGCTCCTTTCAATTCTTCAAGATCATAACAACACTAATTTGGTGATTAAGATAAGATAACTACACACAATTGTAATAACTCTATTTCCAAATCATGGCATGTTCATTGAAATTGAGTAATTTGGAACTATGTGGGGGCTGTTTCAGATGATCCTAAGAACAAGCCAAGATCTCTCTCTGTACCTGACACAGACACACTAATCCTTGTTTTTCCAGAATGTTCTATCTGTCTTTCAGAATCACAGATCACCAATCCTCCCAGCTGGCTTTTGTTTTCTAGCGATCAAAATACTAAACTCTGTTTTTCACTTTTTTGTTTTAAGTCAAAATGCATATAGAATTCTCAACTCAAAATCTGAAAATTGTTCATAAAGTGTGTTTGTGTTTGATTTCACTTTAAGGTATATTAAAATTAAACTTAAAATATTAGTTTTTTTAATTGTGTTTGGATTTATGTTAAATTATATCAAACATAAAAATTTAGTTGTTGAATGCTATTTGAATCATGATTATTTGTGTAAAAAGTACTTTGTTGACAAGGGTAAAATTTATTTTGGTAAACCTTATAGTTCAAAGGATTAATCTTTAGTTGTTCGGCCGTGGATTAAGAATACCTTTAGCACTCCTAAAATAAATTTACGTTACTCTATTTAAACATGAAATTAATCACATTTAATTGTGTTAAAATATATCCATACTTTAACTCATTTAAATATGAAATTTCACATAAACTTATGGCCTGTTTGTTTTAAATTCGCTTTTGGTTAAAATCACTTCTGAATAAAACTAAAAATATTTACATCTATTAGATTTTCTCAGTTTCTGTACATCAATGATCTCAACAGTTGATTTTTATTTCAATTTATGTGTATTTTACGTATGATTCTACTAAAATCTAAATCAAACAAACTCTTAATATACATTTGACCAAACATTAATATAAGCCAAATATAATTCATTTCAGTACAACTAAAAGTATCTTTCGCACTTTACATTAACATTTGATAATCACACACTTAATTGTCTAGACACAGTGTGTGATAGCAGAAAAATCTGAAGGAAGCATCTTAAGAAAACCACCAATGGATTAGACCATACAACCACTTTCCAATTTCTAAGGCATAATAATCATAATCATACCTTATGGCCCCTCTTTAATTTCTTCAATACAATTATGCAACTAGTCATCCATCTACTTTTGTTTCCATCTCATGCTTCTATTCTCTCCACACCTTCTTGCCATGCATCCATCCAATTTTGATATTCCATAAAAAGAATAAAATCTTCAACATTTTTTAATAATAATTTAATCAATAATTTATATACTCCTATGATATGTTCCTCATATATTTTCTTTTTGAGAATATAAAGGCCAGATTCATTTTTATTTTTATTTCTTGTTTTCGTTTTGTTTTTTAATAATTTTTTTAAAAGAAAATAAAAAAAAATAAAAATACAAACTAAACATATTTTTTTAAGAGTGACTATTTTATGGAAAATTCAGCACATGGAGTCATAATTTCAGGTTTTAAAAAAAATAAAATTAAGAGACATGTATGATTGATTCAACCTCCAACCCACCCATGTTTTTTCTGTGTCTTATTATCTTAGGTGATAAAACAAAGAAGACAGGGTCACATTGAAATGTGTGACTGGTTCATAATTAAAAAAATATTTGCCAGAGGCTGCATTTTTTGTCCATTTCACTCAAATAGGCATAAAAGTAGACCAGTCTATTTTATACTGCACCAATGATTAGTTATTCAAGCCAGTTTGGAGAACTCAATTATTGATGTGTTTATTTTTCTTTCCTCTTTAAAATAACCTTAAATAATTAAAAAAAGTAAACTGTTAGTGTCTCATTCTATAAGCTTCCATAATTTCACTTTAGTCCTTATTGTTATAAGAATTTTACTTTTGTCCTTAGCTCTTTAGTCCATCTTTCTCAAGTTAGCCCCTTATAAAACCAACGTGAATAAAATTTTTTAGAAAAATCAAAAATTATAATATAAAACATTTTGTAAACAATAGGATTAAAGTAAAATTTTCATAAAATTAGGAACTAAAATAAAATAAACGAAGTAATGTAGTCTACTCCAATCTGAACTCAAATTAAGTTTAATCAATTTGGGAACAGAGAAGATTAGTTGAATCCCATGATCACATTTTTAGAGTTTGCAGAACTTAATTACAGGTGCAGCAGCATTGTCCAATTTTTTCTTCAGCTGCACCAATTTTTTAAATGCTTGTGTTCAATTATCAACATACTCCAAATAGTTTTCATCTTTAAAACAATTAACAGAAAAGATGGAAACTGGTTTCATTAGTGAAACAAAAATTCTTGAGCAAATTATGTTGAAATTTTTAACAAGAGATTGAAAAGTTTTGTTCTGCACAACTAGGATTGAAGAACATCTAATTTGAACCTTAGATTTTTCTTTCTTCCTTTTCTCTTTTTATTTCCACTTTCCATTCTTAGCCAACCAAATACAACATTCTCTTTTTTTTTTATTCTCGTTCCATTCTATTCCATTATGTTATGAACCAGACAAAGTAGAGAAGCAACTCTCGGACCTTTGAAGAACAGAACCGCGAATCTCCACGTTCATTGGACTACTCGGGGTAGACCTAACCCTCGGCGAATCCAAACTCCGTCTAAGAATCTGTCTCATGGCTGAAATCAAAAGCACGGTCGGATTCGGAGGCGGCCCAGAAGCCTTGAACTTTTTGCAGAAGTTCATGTGTTTTGTCATGGCTTCTTCAGTGCTAACAAGCCTCTCAGATCTCACAATTTCATCCTTAACAGCTTCAGAACATAATCCACAAACCCATTTTCCTTGGTATCTTTCTCTGATTCTTTCTATGTATGCTGGTGTGCATTCTTCTGTTAATCCACAGCAATCACAAACTGCAAATTCGACTTCGGTTTGAGATGCAACTAGGATTGTAGTTGCTGATGATTGAGGTTCCGGCGCTGCGGCTGGTATCACCATCGCGTCGCCGATCATTGTTGCAGACATTTTCAATCACCCTGTGAAGAAGAAATCAATAGAAAAGAAGTTAAGTTCGTTATCCTGATACATACTTCAATAGGTAAATGGTTTTTTTTTTCAATTTTCACAAGATCAATAAACCAAATAGTAATAGTGCTTGTTTGATTAAGATTCTTATCAAGACAAACAGACTTTGAATATAAGTTAAAAAGAAATTTGTTACCATTTAACGCATGCATAAGAAAATCACAATCATTAATTTTGCTTCGTGAGTCACTTTACATTAAGCTTAAATAGATACATGGTTTTAATGAAACCAATAGTATTAGAAGCAAATATAAATCCTTGTTTAGAAAATAATGGTAAGTATGTTTGTTTAAACTTTCATTCAACATGACACACTTACAATGCAAAATTTATGATTGTGATTTCTTGTTGAACGCGTTCAACAGAAACAGATTTTTTTTTAGCTTTAACTGAAAATTCATGTGGTGTGATGAAAACCTCAACAAAAAAGTGTTTCAATCAATCAAGAAATCAACACGAACAAAACAAATTTTTGCTGAATGCAAGAAAAGCTTGCAACTTTACATAACTAAAACAGGGGAAGCATCAATAACAGGGGAAAAAAATTCTTGGTTTTGATAAAAAAGATTGAAAAATACACATCAGCAAAAACATAACCAAAAGAAATTGAAATTGAGATTTGATGAATTACCAGCAGAAGCAGACCAGAATCAATGAAATTTGATTATTTAATTTTCTCTTTTTCTACTTCTGCTTGCTGGGTATTCTTCTCTCCAACCTTATCTCTCCTTTTCCCACTCTCCTTCCTCAAATTTTTCTTCTTCAGCAAACAAAATCTCAGGCATGAAAACCATTTCAAAGAAAACTTAAGTCCCAAAGAAAGAAACCCCTTTTGCTTCCTTCAACACCCTTTGAAAAAATTAAACAAACTTTTCTTATTTTCTTGTTCAAAAATGAAAAAGGAGGAAACTTTGAAGAAACCCAAATCTTATAAGAGAAAACAAAAGAGATTGTTTTTTTGTTACACCACACGAGATCTCTGCACTTATAACTAACTATATATGAATGAATAGTGGGGAAAGAGAGAGAAGGGGAAAGCAGTTTCTAGAGTGAGAAAGAATGTAGTGAGAGAAAGTAGGTTCAATGATTGAGGTTTTATTAAGGAGGTGAAGTCTATGGTATAATCCACGTAGGCAAAGTATTTTTTTATTTTTATTTATTTTTTGGTTCAATGGTGTGAATGTGAATTTTTTGGCCATTGATGATTGGATTGCCAGCTAAGCATGATGATATGGTGAGTTCCTTCTTAGCCAATATGTGCTGTTTGGACCTTTTCTTTTTTGGAAAAAAAAAAGAATAATATTATTCACATACTACTTGTACCAATATCTTATATTTATGTAATTTTTTAATGTTCTAGTTAAATTTAGTTTTATCTTGTTCTTTATCCATTTTTTTACTGTGATATAATAGAGACACACAATAATAATAAAAAAAAAGAAATTATGGTTTAAATTTTAAAGAATTTATTTATTAAGAGAACAAATCTTATTACATCCATTTATAATAAAATGAGGGAATATCAAAGAAAAAAAAAATCCTAATATTTAATCTTTGCTTAAAAAAACCATTTCTTAAAAGAATAGTGCTAGATTAAAATTTATATTTATACATAGGATTAGGAATTGAGCAATATTTCGTGATTACCTAACAGTCGTTTTGTGCAAGTTTAGCTTCAAATAAGTGATTAATTATGACTTTTAATAATAAATATCTAATATCAATTATCAACTAATACATTAATGTGAATAATTTATAAGATCATTTGATAGATTTTGTTAATTTGCATCATTAAATACTTTTTCATTAGTGAAGACACCATAAAATAATCAAATTACTTAAAATTGGATAAAATAAAAAGTGATTATGAGAGTCAAGCATATATAACTTTAAATAATGTAATGAAATTGCTAAGAGACTAGTATGAACTTATCATACTATATATAAAAAGAATAAATATTATTTAGTGTCTTTAAGAGAGTTTTTAATCAGCCTATACAATATTTAAAATATGTAAAGAATTAAAGCAATGAGAAGAATATTCAAAGAAGCTTATTGTAATTTTCTCTTGTTTCTAATAATTGAAATTAATAGTGACGTATGAAAAATAAGCATGTGAGGAAGGTACAACTTGCACATTACCTCATAAAGTAACTTGCTAACTTCAATTACAGCCTGTCTACTACTAATTAGGTCAACAAATCACGCTTTATATTTATAAGAGTCGCATCATCTATAGTATCTCTTTTTTTTATATGAATTTTTTTAATTTGGATATTAATGATCAACTACCAATAAAATTTTATTAAGTAAAAATTATTAAGTAATAGATATTAAAAAGATTAGTGGGTGCAAACATAATACAATAAAAAGAATTAAATTCAAACATTAAAAATTTGATCCAATCATTATTAATTTGTTGCTCATAAACACAAGTTAAAAAAATCCTTTTTATATTGAATACATATTATAGTATCCTTATTTTAGAAACCACTCACTTGGTATTTTTAATTAAAAAAAAATTCGTCAAGAGGCAATTTTGATTTTAGTTTTTTTTATTGTTTTTCCGCATTGGCGTATATTATACTCCCTCGATTTTTTATCTTAGTCTTTTTTTTTCATGTTTATTTTTAATAGTTATTTAAAAAAATAATGAACGTTAATGTTATGATTACAATATTTTACTTTTTGATATTTTTTAGAGTATCTATTGTCCGGAGTTATAATTAATCTATTTTCTAAAATTGAATTCACACAAATTAATTATTGGATGGCCATAAAATATCAGAAGATTAAATATTAATATACATGATTAAAACATAAAATAAATTACTATCACGCCACACTTTATGTTACAGTTGTATTGCTTTCAAAGTGACATGTAATTGCTAAGAGGGATTAAATGAACATTGTCACATGTATCCTTAATGTTTACTTACATTTTATACATTTTTTATAAAAAAGAATAAAAGTTTATCAACCTACACTTACTTGTTTTTCAGAATAAATACGTTAGTTACTTATACCTTTTGGATATATTTTAAAAAATTAAGTTATAGCTTGTTAACACAATAATTCTTAAAAATAAATGAATGTACATTAGTAAACCTAATAAAAATTTTTATGGGGCTTGCTAACGTAGTAACGTACACCCATTTATTTTATAAAAAAAATGTGTTAACAAATTACACTTTATGAGTCTATTTTAAAAATTCAAGTTATAACTTTTAATACACTCTTTTTAAAAAACAAATAGGTATATCTTAGTAAATAAAAAAAAAATTCTAGATAATCTTTTTGGTGCAAACAGTCTTCAAGCTTTCTCGGTTTCTCCCAACTTTTTATTTTATTTTATTTTTTCGTGACATTGTGGATTGTGAATTTCGATCTGATCGAATCTAGATCTTCATGTGGTGGCGATCTCAAGCTTGTAAGCTGTAATAGCAATATCTCTTAAATATATATATATATATATATATATATATAATATAATATGTGAATGGATTTTCTCGTATTAAAAAATAATATGATATATTATGTTAGTTCTTTTTGTTTATTTTTTTTACTAATATTTATGAGAAAAAAGATAAATATATAAAAAGCCTAACATAATATATTATGTTAATTTTGGACACGATGAGGGATCATTTTCCTATATAATCTACATACACCATTAATTGATTTTGATTTGTCATGTGTTTATAATCTTGAACTTGATTAATCGTTAAATAATATAATTAGGGGAAGTAGAATGAAACTTATATATAATACACTTTGAACAATAAACTGTTTGATTATTTAGGATTTTAATTTGGTCAAAAGTAAGTTAAAATTATTTATTTTTATTGGATCGTCTTAGTTTTTGTGCATCAATAATCTCAACTATTGATTTTTATCTTGGTTTATGTGTTTTTCATTTTTCATTCTATTAAAATATAAACTAAACGGACCCTAAAATGCAAGGCGCAATATTATCAATAAAAAATTAATTTGAATTTTTGTTTTAAATAATAAGAAACAAGCTAAGCATTGCAGTTTATATATATATATATATATACAACAGAAAGAAAACTAATTAGCAGATTAACGGTAAAAGAAAACAATTTATGAGAGTTGTATATATTTTAAAACGGGAATAGAATAAATAAATAGAGTATAGTATATTGTATTATTTTTTATTTGAAATTATTTTTCACTTTATTCCATATTTAAAATATAAGGAATATAAAATAAAATAAAAAGATAAATTATATTCTGTGACATTAAAGGAAGGAAAGTGAAGAGAATAAATATTGTGGCTAATTAGTGTCTCCATATTTAGATAGCGTATCCAGTGAGGTATTCGTATTCCAAAGTGTGACAACTCTAAAATCCAACAACATATCCATTCAACAAAACCCCAAATAATTTTCCACTTTTCTTCATTTCGATTCTTTTCTTTTTTCTATTCTCTCTAGTCCACATTGTTTGAGTAATAATGATTGTTGTATACTCACTATTTATTATACACCTAATTTAATTAAAAATTTAGTTTTTTAGTAAAACTAGATATAGATATATATGGTAAATTACGAACTCGAATGTTATATATTTGGGGTTTAATCCTCTTAAATGGGATTTCTTCTACCGTACACCGTATTCCAAATGGTGCATGGTATACCACATAAAAAATATATACAAAACTCAATCGAAAATATTTAATATAATAATAAATTATGTATTTTGTGTGTATGCATACCTCTTTGATTTTATTTCTTTTAAACATGCTATAATTAATTAAATATAATTTCATGACTTATGTATGGTACACCAATTTAAAATTAGTAAATGTTAAAATCCACCTATAACAGATTAAAAAAACTTAATAAATAACAAATATGAATAAATAAAAGATATACAGAATGATACATTTAATTTAAAATCACGAATAATTCTTATATTTTTATTAGTGTATGGTACACCACTTTAAAAGTGGTGTATCTTAAAATTCACCCTTAAATGCATAACATAGTGTTGTGTAAGAGAGAAAGAAAAAATAAAACTGTATGTGAATCTCATAATTTATAAACTCTCTTTTTTCTCGCATGTAGCATCAAAATACACCAAATTTTAATCCATATATTTGCCTTTTTCCTTATTATTGCTTTAACTATAAGTATTATTGTTCCATTCTGAAGGCTCATTTAATTTATTATATATATTTTTCTTCTAGATCCTTATTTAACGTAAGCAAATAAGGGTAACAGAACAATAAATTATACTCTAACACTTTTATAATGAGTGTTATTTTAAATAAATAATTTTTTTTTAAAAAATAATTGTCACTTTATATTTTTAATGCATTATTAAATTCTCTTTTTTTTAATTTATTTTTATATAACAATTAATGTTCAATTAAAAACAATGTGAAATAATTAATGTTTCAATAATTAAAAAGAATATGTTAGTAAATTTGCTTTACTAATTATGATATTTATTTCATTTCTTAATCTTCGTAAAACAACCTTAAACGACTATTATTTTGAAATAGAGAAAGTATAGTTGACGACATAATGAGTATTCTATCCGTTCCTGTTTATCTGTTTACTCGAAGATAAAATATGCTTATTAAGAAATGCAATCATAACTCTTGATTTTATCAAAATAACTTTTAAATTTTCTATAATACTCTTTATCTCTCAATGTGTTATTGGTTCAATAGTAGAGTATTAACTAGTACACAGTTAAACGTAAAAGTAGAATGAATAAAAGTACAATTAATACTACCTTAAAAGTATAAGTAGACAGATAAATAAAAAAAAATCTTCTCTATATTTGGACATATAAAAAGGAACCGATGGAGTATTATAATAAAGGAGTTTAATTTGTTAACCGTTACTTTTAGGACAAAAGTAATGGATAAATAAAAAATTTCATAGGACAATGGATAACCAATTCATAAAAGAGCTATAAATGTATGTTCGTTAATTACTCATTCCTTCCTATTTATCCGTTCATCTATGATAAAACACGCTTATTAAAAAAATGTAACCATTATTTTTTATCTCTCATTGTTTTATTGGTTCATTTGTAAAGCATTAACTAGTACCTAATTAAATATGAGTTTTGCTAACTATTGTTCTTAGGACAATGGATAAGTTACCTGTAAATAGAAATTTTATACTAAAAGTATAGCATTTAATGCTACAAGTACATCTTTATTAATTGTAACTTTTGTTAAAAATTTCTATTAATGTGTTGCTTATTAATTATCTATTGCTCTAAAGGTAATGGTTAGCAAAACCCATTAAATATAAGGGTATAACAAATAAAGATGCAATTAATATTGCCTTAAAAACATAAGTAGACAAATTATTAGGAACAAAATTTATTTCTCTCTCTAGACACAGATAAAAAGGAGTTGAAGGAGTATGAATTCTAATGAAATATTTTTATTTACTAGTTGTTTATCTATTACTATAAGGAAAAGGTTAGCAAAATTCTAATAAAAAAATATGTAGGGTCCTTTAAACATGTTGACAGGTTCGAATCCTAGCCATGTATATAGAAAATGCTTTGTTAGAAGAGGTTGTATCAACTTCGATGATTTTTCTACTTTAATAGAGATTAGTTTTCGACCGTCAATTGGGATGCTTGATACAAAAAAATAAAATAAAAAAAATTAAGAATTATAAAAATTATATAACTAATATTTTCTTATTTTATGCGTAAAAACTTTAAACAAGACAGAAAGACCAAAAAGAATAGCCAACGTGTACTCTTTATGAGAGGCACTCTTGCTCTAACAAGCTAAGTATGACCATTATAGGAACGGTCAGCCCAGGGCCGGCCCAGCCGGCCGATTAAATCCGTGCTTTAGACCCCGAAAAAATGCACATATTTTAATATATTTTGGCCCTCACTTATATATATTTATATTTTAAAAAAGAATTAGAATATTTTTAGGTTAATTGCACTTTTGATCTTCCAACTTTGTATTTATGCGAATTTAGTCTCTTGACTTTTAAATAAGTAATTTTAGTCCCTTAAGTTTAC
Organism: Cyamopsis tetragonoloba; assembly: GCA_037177725.1. Classification (NCBI taxonomy): domain Eukaryota; kingdom Viridiplantae; phylum Streptophyta; class Magnoliopsida; order Fabales; family Fabaceae; genus Cyamopsis; species Cyamopsis tetragonoloba. The sequence goes on from CM074124.1 coordinate 50,105,497, forward strand.
AAGATGGGCTGTTTTAGTCATATCGTTATTTTTAAAAAAATTAGCTACGGTTTTTTACCTAAATTAGCAATGATTTTCATCCAAATTAGTGACGGAAGAACTAAAATACCTATTATGCAAACTTGGGGATTAAAGCTGAGCATTTGAAATTTGGGGATCAAATTCCCACAAAATACAAAGTTAGGAGACCAAAAGTACAATTAAGCCAATATTTTATAGCATGTAAAATTATATTTTTTCTTCATAAAATATCTTTCCTTAAAAAAAAAATACATATGTTATTTATAGGGTAATATCAATAGTTTCAAAATATTTATTTCATCATTTTAAAAATGTCCCATCACAAAAATTTGCTTTAAATCTCAAAATTAGTTAATCTAACACCGTGATTATAGGTAGCAAAACTCTCTCTCAAGTATTTAATTAACACAGCTACTTACCAAACGAACTTGAAACCATTGACTAAGGTGCCAATTGATCTAAGCGCTCATCAGTAAAAGAGTTGAAATTTTTTGTCTTAAAGATATCTCTTAGCTAATAGTTAAAAATTAATTCTTTTCGAGATGAAAACATTGTCAAAATAAATATATAATCTCAAAACAAAATCTTTTCTATGTTCACGACTAAAATTTTATACCTGGTTGTGTCTGATTTTATTGGTAGTAAAAGAATTGAATGTGTTTGTATTAGTTTTTTTTTTAAAAAATGTGTTTATATTAGCTTGAATGGTTGTGATTTTCAGTCAACTCAAATTGGCCAATTTTTTGTCAATTTAAATAAAATAATAATATTTTAAATTTTCAATTTAAAAAATAAAAGATAAGTGGAGGAAAAAAATAATATTTTCACTGGTTGGTCAATAGTTAGTTAATTTTTAATTGGCAAAAAAAACATTTTTATAGCTTGAAAATGAAATGAAATGATTATAGTAATGACATGAGGGCCAATATTCGGCAAGTGAATTCTCCACGCCTTTAATAATTATTGAGTTGGTTTTGTTTGCAAACTTCCTACGCAACCACTTGTTTCATGGCCACCACTACACACCCTTTTACGTCATAGTTAAGGTGTGTTTAATTCCCTTAATTTTATGGTATAGTATAGTATAAAATTATTTGTTTTATGTTTAATTTTAAAAGGAGAAATATTATGATTTTGGTTTAAAGAGTTTATGTGTAGTTTATAAAAATAATTTATAGGTTTTTATAAGCTGTTTATTTTTATAAGTGTTTTGGAGTAGCTTATCAAAATAACACAGCTTATTCAAATAAGTTTTACAATTTTGTCTATAATAAAACACTTATTTAAAAATAACTTATTGCATAAGTGCTTAATTAAGTTGCGTACCCAAATACACCCTACATCATTTCATTAAATCTTCTAACAAATGATCTCACACTCATTTAATTTTAATAATTGTCATCTATTTTTCACAAAATAAATGTAGTTACAGAATTATTTGGGTAAGAAAATTTAGCATTTTTCTTTTAAAAATAGTTATAGAATAACATAAAATTTGAGTCACAACACGGCATAAAAATATCAAAATTTGTAACCCATTAAACTAAGGAATAAGTTTCTTATCCTAAACCCAACTTAAGAACAGTCTAAAAGTATCCTCACACCACTCCTCTACTTTTTTTTTTTGGATACAAATGGAAATAAAAAACAAGAAAAAAGCTAAGCTAATTCCGAACAAAGTTTTGGAATTAACCACGTAGGTGGTATTCTTCAAAGTCTTGTCGAAATCCCATCATGTCTCCCTCTAAGAGACAAAGCATCAGCTACCAAGTTATGATCTCGGGGTATATGACACACCTTAACTTCTCAATCCTAAGATAACATATGTCTAATCCTGCAAATAGTATCATGATACCAATGGTAATCAACATTGATATCGGTAGTTACTAGATTAACTACATCCAAGCAATCAGTTTCACAAACAATAGTACGCACGCCCAAATTCCATGCATGCTGCAGGCCAGTCTTCAAAGCAATCAACTCAGTAAGAAGAGGTGCCCCCAAACTAATTCCACACGCATAACCCAAAAGCCAACGTCAATGACAGTCACGAAGATAACCTCCTACTCCCATTCGTTGCGTTTGTGCACACCAACTACCATCAACTTTAAGCCTTGAAGCATTATTCAAAGAAAAATTGGTGGAATGATTTGCTAAAACATTATTCCCACTTGTGATTTTTTTTCGCACTTTGAATTGTTTTTTGTTTATTTATATATATCATGGTGTTATATATATATATATATATATATATATATATATATTCAAATAAATATTATATTAAATTAAAATGAAATATTATTTAATAATTAATATTAAAAATAAAAATATTATATATATATATAAAAGATATTATAGTAAACTCTATGTTATGCTATGTTTGTTGTCCTATGCATTAACCATCAAAGATATATGATAAAAAAAATATAATATCGTCTAATAACTTGTTAAATATTACTGTGTTGTACTTCTTATGCTATTTTTGGAAGTGCATCAAATGCACCCTTATAATATATAGATTGAACAACACAAAAAATTTTATTTCACGTTAATAATTGTAAAAAGAGACATGGTAAGCATAAAATGCAAGACACAATACATAATAAAATGGAAATAGATAATAAAATAGAAATTTTTTGTTGCTTACTATCCCATGTGATAAAAAATTATCCTATAGTAGTTGGTATAAGATGGTTAAATACAAAAATACCTCATCAACATTCACTATCTCACGAAACTTTAACTATATCACCCTATTCCCACACTTATAAAAAGTAGTATATATATATATATATATATATAAATATATATATTTCATTCAATATTTAGGCTTAAACTAGCTGTCATGTATATAATTTGATAATACTTTTAGGTGAAAAATAATAAAACAACTAAATCATATATAAATTTTTTTGAGAAATATGAATTTTATATATAATTTTGAAAATAAAAACACAATATTATAATAATTTCAAAATTTCACAATATTGTTAATTTTTTATGTAAAATAAATATTTTATGATGTAAAGAATATTATAATAAAATTGACTTTGTATTTCTTGTTTTGTATTTTAATGATCAAACACCAAACAATACAAATAATTGTATTATAACTCATTGGATTGTTATGTACTATTTTATGTGTTGTGCTTATTAATGCATCAAACGTTCTCATAGAGAACTTAGGAAGATAGTAGTTTCAAATTTGAAGAGTGTGTGTTAATAATTTGAAATTGCACTTTAAAATGTTAAATCAAAATTTATCGATTGTGATATGTGTGAGATGGAGTTGAGGTAGTTTGGAATAGCTTCGGGAAGATATACATGGACCATGCAGAGAGTAATAATCTTATAAAAACCACTTAGCTTCAACGTAATTTAGAAAGTAATTTTGCAGATTTTGGTTAATTGGAAGCGTTTTATATTTTGGGTATCTCAAAAGTTTAAGACCCTATTAGTTCTTATTACTAGTGAAATTAATTTTAGAAGAAATAAGAACTTTTAGTTTCTGTCGCGTTAGATCTCTATATATTAAAATTCAAAGTTATACAAGTGGAACTAATTTTAAGGGATGGAAAATCTTAATCAAATAAGTACTAAATTGACCTTGATGTCAATGTCACCGTCCAAACATCTTTTTAGCATCACCATAGATATTTATTTATGCTGTTTAAGCAAATGTTAATGACACTACTTAAGAATTAACAATTTTTTCTATGTAAAATTGAGTATGTCTCTTCATTTTTAATAGTGTTATGGACCAGTATCTCAGTTTACTGCTTAAAAACACGCTCATCTAACGATTATATTATGACATTGTAAGATTGTCTTCTTTAAACTAATTTCCACTACAATTAGGCTCATAAGAATTAACCCAAAATAACTAGAACTTCATCCCTTTTTATTGCATCTTGTGTTGACCCCGTAGTTTCTCATCAAGTGAAAAGTTTGATTGAATGAGTTGTAAGTTGTAGAAAGTGAATATTAGTTATATGTTTAGTGTTTTTTTTTTCTATTATTTAGTTTACTTGTCAAGTGATTAGCTCTTTAATTTTGTTGATTTGACTTGTTTAGGTGAGTTTAAAATAGTCGTTGGACTCACAACTTGGATACGAGATTGTCGTGTGGGAAATCGCTTGTACGTGATGATTGAGGTCTGGATTAGAGTGTATTTTGTTTAGCAATGAAATAAATAGTAAAACTTATTCTTTTGTCATGAAATATTTTAGCAACCAAAATGATTAGCGATGTTATTTTTAGTAAACAACAATTTTGTTAATTTGGTAATTATTTTCTTTTGTGTCAATTAATTAAATATTTGTAAAATAAAAATGATAATATATAAATACTTGATGACAATAACAACCAATAACAATAATCTAAAGAAACTCGATTCTTAACCGTTGAAAAAACATATTTTTTATTATTGATTTTTTTTAACATGTATAATGAAAGAAAGAAAATTCAATAAATAGATCAAAATTTAGTTGAGAATATATTCGAGAGGATTCAAATCCTAATCCAAACAAAACAGGGAGAGAGAGAGAGAATTAGTTCCTGAACACCCCCACAAGGACAAGGTCGCAGTCAAACACAAATTGCAGTAGGTTCTGTTCTCATAAAACAACAATTAGATGAGTGGACCAAACATTGCCATGCCAATGTGAAAGACTAAAGAAGTTAATAGTGTATGATACTCATTTATGTTATTATTTTTTATGGTTAAATATTGATAGGAAGATAAATTTCCTACCAACAAATTACACTAAAATAATTAAGATAAAATAAATTAAATTGATATTTTTTAATTTTTGTTTTTCATTCATTCAACAATGCGTGATACATATATAGGTAGGAGAAAAAAGGAAAATACTAATTACTAAAAGAACCCTAGTTCTATTGGGATAAGCTTATTACTTAAAATACCTAAATTCAATAATAATTCTAATTATAAAACATTCTAAATATAAATCTTAATTATTACTAAAATACTAATTATATATTTTTTATTCTAATTTAAATTCGTATCAAATATAATACTTGTAGGATATATATTGTTATGGTGTACACACTTATTTAATAAAGTGTAAATTTATACCTCCGTGATGTTTTACTTATTAATTGACATTCATGATCACATGTTCTTCATTTTCTATAATTAAATAGAGTGTAGGTATCTAATGACTAAAATCAAGTGTTTTTAATAAAAGAACTTGATCAAAGAAAAAAAATATGGGAGCAACTGGACATAACTGATAGTAGTAACTTTTTTATTCTTTGATCAAGATTTTTCATAAAAAACACTTAATTTTGATCATTTGATGTCTATACTCTTCATGTTATTTTAAAAAATAAAAGTTGTGTAATCGTTAATGTCAACTAATCAATAAAACGTCCCGAATGTATAAATTTATATCTTATTAAAAGTTGCACCATATCATTAACCTAAATTTTATAGGGTTTGAATGTTTTGTCAAGAGAGATAAATATATATATACCCTTTTACGTCTTAAAAGAAATTAATATTTGATTGTAGGATGAAGTATATTCTAGTATCCACAAAAAAAAAACAAACTATTTTACACCATTTTCAATTTAAAGTATTTTTTTTCCTTATTCACTAGATTTTTTTATGTTAAATTTGATTTTCCTTCTAATAATACAGGTCAGTATAATTGATAAATAATTAAGTTTTTTTTTTTAAATACTGCCTATAATTGAATTTGGGGAGTGTGTGTGAAAACAGTATTGTTGGAAAAGCTCTAACCATCTCAATAATCTCTTTATCTGGAAAAAATTAGTTTAAGGCTTTAAACAAATTATTTGGATAGGTTGATGTAAAAAAAAATAAAACTCTATTTTCGTTTTTCTCATGTAATCAAATAAGTACAATAATGAAAGGAAAGGGATAATAATTGCTATTGCACTAACCAGCGGTTATGATAAGGACTTGTGCACTTAGACACACTCACGCACCCTTTGTTCCTATTCACCGACAAATCACATTCCAATTCTTCTAATTTTCCCTCTTTTCTTTTTATATATAAAAATAAAAAAAAACCTCTCATTTTCCATTGCAATACTCGACAAATCAAGTTCAAAAAATATATGCTTTATGCTGTTTTGTTTTCGAATGAATTCTAACTTTATTTTTCTTTTTTGGGTATTTGAATGCATTAATTAAATTTGTGGTGTGGGAACAGGAACATATATACATGTAGCTTTGTAGGTCACATGGCCTATAACCCCGGATTTCTTTCCAATATTGGCCATATATGTGAACACTTGCTTCCTTCTTGTCTGAATCTCATTAAATTTCTACACATCATATCTTTTTTTTAATTTTTTATAAGCAATTAAAATTATAATAAAAGAATGTAAAATGTATCCATAGTATTACGATAAGTTTTCTAGCCATTAAACAACTAAGAAGACACATACAGTAAAAAAATAAAAAGGAAAAAAGAAAATTAGGATATTTTAACCAAATCTAAAAACTAATTTTAATTTGATTGAAGACTTGAACCTCATTCTATAAATTATTATTGAAAATTATAAAATTTAATGTGTATAGAATAAGCACTGCTGCCCATTATTTATTTTTTATAATTAACTCGTCCTATGTATATAGGTCCCTGTTTCTATTCAATTCTGACCTCAGATTTAATAAATGCATTTTAGTTGTTGGGTCTTTTCGTCCCGGAAAATAAGTGTCCTGCCTTATATTGTTATTAAAGTGTAATAGATTTATAAAAAAAAAAAAATGAAATAGATACATCTTTGATTTACTTACAAAAGTGTGCAAAATAGTGTATGTGGTTACACATGTTAAGGTGTAATAGACTATTAAATGATTACTTCTATATAAGATTTATATGATAAAATTATACATTAACGATTGAATCGATTAAAATTGTAACATATACAAAGTTATTAGTGGTGTAAAAATCCGTGTAAATAAATTTTCCCTTAAATAAAAACAACTAATTTTATAATCATTAAAAAGTTAGTTAACAACATTTAGATATAATATATAATTGTGACGTCTTTTTTTTTTATCAATGAGAGAAAATGATATTATTAAAAAGAAGGTAATAGGGATTCATTCTATTACAAAGAGTACCAAACAAAAACAATCAACTCCAAAGTTGGATTTGAGCCATGCTCATGAATGACATTTAATCAAAAGAATAATCTCCCTTACATCTCATTGGAAACCTTTAAATACAATTGCATTTTTAGTTAACCAAATTGACCATAGAATTACGAATCAAATAGATAGTACAAGAATTTTCTTCTTTTTTATTCTTCCCAAAGACTTTAACCAGAATAAAAACTCCAGCAATAAAGAAAAAACCACAAAATCAATGTCAAGCCAATTTGCTCGCTAAACCTAAACTACAAAAAGGCATGAAAGAAAAAGATGTAATTGTGACATCTTGACTTAGCTACTAATTAGTTACAAATTTTTTCAGTTAAAAATGCAACCTCAAAGCCTTGAAACATGGACCTTATAGCTTTCAACCATCCCCTCAACCACTAAACCACGACAACTCTTTATTTTTGCATTTGTGCAATATATAATATATCTTAGTGGTATAAAATATAATTTCAAAATAAATATAATATATATTTTTTAATTTAGTTTCATTTTAAAAATTTCATATTCAAAAATTGTATATCTAATTTAACAATTAAGATTATTTTTACTTTTATCGTTTCTTTATAAATTTTAAAATTTAATTTTGTTTACTTCTTTCGGTACATCGAATGAACCAGTGACCCGTGACCCAATGTCTCGGTCGAGTCAATGACCGAACCGAGTTTAATTTTTGTTTTAAAAATTAAAAACACATTCAATACATATTTTTTAAAATATAATTTAAAACATTAAATGAGATGTAGTTATTACACTTTAACTAATGTATTTAATATACTTATTAGCATGACCCTTATTAATAATAAGACTTCAACAATTATATATTATTTAAATAAAAATATTTTGAAATTTATACATATAATTAAATAAAAATACTTTCAATACTTTAATAAATTTAGTTAAGAAAATTTATTTTGTAGCTACATTTCATAGTTAATTTATTCGTAGCTAAGCAATAACTAAAAATTTTAGCTATAAAATTTTATTTGATAGCTAATTAGAAGCTATTTAAATACAAATCAACTAGCATCAATTTGTAACTACATTCCATAGCTAATCAATAGCAATTTAGATACAAATTAGCTACGAATGTTTTTTTTTGTAGCTACACTCATAGCTAATTAGTAGCTAATTTAATAGCTAATAAATAACTATTAAAATTAGCTACGAAATTATAGTTAGTAACTAATCAATAACTATTTAGATATAAATTAACTACAAAATAGTTTATAACTATATTTTGTAGCTAATTGATAGCTAATTTATTAACCAATTTGTGATTACAAAATTAGCTAAAAAATTTTATTTCGATAGTTAATCAGTAGCAATTTAACTATAAATTAGCCACTAAACATTTTTCTAACTAAATTTTATAGCTAATCACGAATTTTTTTTTAGTGTCAATTCAAACCAACCTCAACAACTATAGCTCAAGAAATGTCCAAAATTGCAGTTATGAATTATGGGGGGTAAAATCGTTACAAAAAAGGTTCGAGGACTGAAATCACATCCTGACCACAATCGAGGATCGAAAGTGCAATTATAGACATTTTATTTTTGATTTTTTATATTTATTAGTAATATAAGAATATAAGAATCCATGCAAGTATCATCATGCCTTACAGTCACATAATTATCATCTTAAGCTTTTTTTTTTTTTTTTGAAAGGATTATCATCCTAGGCTTAACTAATTATTGATTGATGATCACTTCAAAATGGAAGATTTTATTGTATATGCTTCAAATTGACCTATACTTTTAAGTTTTGATTTACAAGTTTATCTTTATTTCTGATAGGGATTATTGATAGGTCAATCACCGAAAAGCTTGAAACTTTTATTTTATGAGAATTGATTCATGACATATATAATATAAAAGTTTAGTCAAGTAACTATAGGAATTTGATCTATTTACTATTTCAGTTTCTTTAATGAAAATTAAAAAAAAAAATATGTGTTTTTAACATATGATGAAAAAAGGACCAAATTAACTAATTTTTATAGTAAATAGGACTATTGTAATCAAATTTTTATAAAGTCGCGAGAATGATTAAAAATTAATTTCCATAAAATTAAAAAGTAAAATTAGTGATGGATAACTAGAATTTAAAAAAACCATTATTTAAGATATTAATTGAACCAAAAAGTATAGGTTAATAAGCTTGTGAATTGAGAAAGCACTTTGCTTGCACCCTCAAACTAAGAGGGTCATCCTTTAAGAAGGACCATTCTATTGAAGGACAAAGTTGTTTATGGCTTGTCTTTTACTCTTCCTCTGCTATGATTGGCCAATAACTCTAACGGTAGTCAACAGGTCTTTTCTTTTCTTTTCTTTATTTTTTTTTCTTTCTTTTTATCAGTAAGATGTATTCACACGCACTTCATATACTAAATCTTAATTGTCGTGTATCGAAGCTTTAACATCTAATCTCGACCTTAAAGACTTGGTATATAACCAAGTCCATCGACAAGTCTATCTAAGCTTTCATTATAAATAAAATTTGATTTTAGGGAAAGAAATGTTATGAAAATAAAGAAAACTAAGAGTAAAAGATAAGAAAAGGGAGAAAGAGAACTCTTTCAGTACATTTCACCATTACAAACTTGTCTTATTTATAGGACAGAAATTATAGATGATAACTTCATGATAATTGAGTGTGTTACAATAGAACTATAAGCTATGAATGAATGTAGATATTTAAGAGCATTAACAATAACTTATTGGATATCTAGAAGGAGTTATAGTGGAATGCATTGGCAACCAATAGGATCTTATTCCTACGCTACGATGCATATGAAGATTCATATAATAAAATATTAATAACACTTCTCTTTGGATGTCCATTATTTAATAATGTGTCTCGTTAAAATCTGACTAAGAAAATCCCGGATGGACAAAACGTCAGTAAAGGAAAAAGAGTAAACAATCTTTGATACGCATGGGATGTTATCTCATTTAAAACCTTGGTAAGAAAACCCAATGTGATATAACCAGGGCTAAGAGAAAAAGAGTATAGCACGTGCATGTATCAATTCCCCTCAAAACAATATCATTGAAAACTTCTTGAGTTCAACAAATCTCATTTACAATAAGGTCTTCATGTATTATGACAAATAGTACGAGACACGAATACGGTGAAATTGTTATCTTCATCCCTTTAGTCTTTGAAGTTAATTGGATAGTTGCCAGCATAAATACTTTTACTCATAGAAATTTTGCTAGGATAAACTTCAATAGGAAGAAATCTTGCTATCATAATCATTATATTCTCCCGAGTTCTACAATATTTCGATTTTATCTCAAATTCTCAAGTGTTCTCATAACTGTCTTGTTAAAAATCTTTTCTAGGTAAAAACTCTATGAGAGAACAACCTAGATGAAGGAAAATAAAAAAGTACAACAGCTACTCCAAAACTTCTGTAAGTATAACCTCATGGGAAAAAAACCTACACAAAGGAAAAAGAAAGCAACAAATATATTTCATTTTCAATGATTTGGCATTTGTGATATTATGCGTTATAAACTCGTTGAATATAGACCTCTTCAGGAGATAATTGCTTTAACTTTTCAGAATAATATGTGCTAACTCAACAAGACGAGAATATCATAAATGATACATGCAAAAAATAATAATTTGTAATTTAGGATGTGAAAGTATATTATACAATGTCACATGGTCTTCCTATTATGTTATGATTAACTTGTAACCATTTCATTTTTATTCAAACTCAAAGTCTAGGATGAGCTACCATCATTACAATCAAGATAATGTAAATTCATTTTGTATTTACTTCTTAGCATTTGATGATGTAAGTGATACTTATTGTAATAAAACATTTCTTATACATCATCCCACTAGTCTATTACCCATTTGAACTTTAAATAATGAGCCATAGAGGTTCATACTCATAAATTCTTTGAGAATTTTTTTATGATCTCATGTGTGCCATCATATGTTTAACAAGACACATGTAGTCCTTTTCGAACAATTGCACATACAGCAATTTCTTAAAGATTGTAAGTGAAACACATAGTTCGAAGCAATTACTTTCTAGGTAACATGTTGAATATATGCATTGTGCATGCAATATGAAAAATTACTCTAATAAGTAACAAGGGTGAAAGCATATGTGAAACCTAAAGTAATTCTAATATATGAACTAAATAGTTTGAATTTCAAGTTCACAAAAATTGAACTGTAGATGAATGGGGCCTTTTCTTAAATTACTTAGTCGACCTTAATTAAAATGAAATTACATATATCATATATGATCCTCTTTTATTTGTCCATCACTTTTTGCATATGCATATCGGTTCTACTATTTAATGAAATCAATTTGTTTTTTTTTTCTTCGCCATTAAGTTTGTTTCATAATCTAGTAACATCATCAATGAATTTCATTTTAGTCCTTATCATTTTCAAGAACAATTTAAATAAATCCATGAATTTCAGCTACTAAAATATTCAATTTGATCCTTATGGCTACTACATACGATTGCAAGTCAACCTCATACACCAATGGCGGCGTACCTACAAAGACCTAGACAATACTAGGGTTTGTATAGTGGTTATTGAAAAATAAGTACTATGACTTGGTATGTTACCAAGTGTTTTATGCCACTCTACTAGGGTTGGGCCCCGTTGTTGGACCTTCTAGGGTATGACCCTCTTTGGCCCATTATCTTGGATCGGTGCTTGCCCCAACATGTATGGGCCTCTAAATAATACTGGGTGTTAGTTTACAACAATGTGCAACTTAATCAGAAAAAACATATTTAACAGTAATTTTAATCTAAATTAATGCCAATTTTAAAATTACCTGTGATTTTTTAAAATTAATTAAAACCGTCACTAAACAGTGGCGGACCTTAACCAAATTTTTTGCAGAGCCACTGAGTATTGATAAAATAATTCATAATATAAAAGAGTTAAAGAGTTGTAACTGAACACAATAATTTAGCCATCGTCGGAGTTCAACAAATCGCATATTAAATGATAATAAAGTGAAAATAATACAGTAAGACTCATTAAATGGATAATTGACTAAACAACAATAAAAGTAAATATATTAAATAAATAAATATATCAATTAAAAGACTCAATGAGAAGAACAACGTATTTTAATAATTATATATTTGAGCAATTGAGCTGATCGAAATGATCATAATTGCTGGTGTTGCCGTGTTGGAGAGAAGATCTAGTTTCGAACACGAATCACAAGTTAAAAAAGTTACGTTCACATTTGATTCTATTTAAATGTAAAAAATTATGTTCAAATATAATTTTAATTATTAATCAAATATAATTTTTTTATTTAAATAAAATTTGAAGGTTAAAAATGCTAAGCAAACACACGTTACCACTACATGAGAGTTTAAAGTTTAAAGCCGTTGGTGGCTGATCGATAACAACCTTGGGCGCATGTTACACTGCCTGCGCAGAAAAGTACTAACCTGCGCAGGGAAGGGAAGAGAATTCGGTATTTTGATGGGTTGAAAGGTCAGTCAATTTACATCTTTCATGATCCTCGATATTGCAGAGCATCTCTGACCATTTCATGGTGAAATAACCGTTTTACCCTTTAATAATTCACTAGACATTGGACTATTTGTCCCTCCATACATAGATATTGGAAGGCTATTTTTGGTAAAACAAATCTGAATACTGACAAGGCTTTCTTTTTCAGTTTGCACTTCCCTGCGTGACACTCACGTGCGGCCTGCCATTTCCATCTCTCGTACTTTCCCCCTCTTCTTCTCTGTCTTTTCCCCTGCACATGTAACTTCCTCTACTCTAATATCACCCATTTTTTAAATTTGTCCTCAAATGCTTACTTTTTTTTTTTTAAAAAAAAAAATGATTTATCTTTCAATACCCCTAATGTACAAATAATTATAAAGTTGTTTTAAAACGGTTTAATATTTCACTTAATAAGAATTTTAAAGTGAAAAGAATGATATATAGTAAATATATATTAAATTATTTATAGGTTAAAAAACTCTCAATTATAATTTATTTATATATAAATTTTAATTACGGTTAAACAGTTACTTAATTCAAATAAAAATAGAGTATTGATTTATTGAGTCCATTATGAATTATCCACATACTTAATTAAAGTATGTTTAAAAATACAAAAAATTTGAAAAATAATTATTTGTTTTTAAAAGCTCTTTTTATAAAACATAAAAATATTTTTTTAAGATAAGTTAATTTAAACATACACATAGTTATTGTTTGGAACAATTGAAATTGGATGAAAAGCAAATTGGTGAAAGCAAAAATAAGACAGGAATGAAAATTTGAATTTATCCGTAATTGTTTTTCTTTCATTTTTTCCTTCCATTCATCAAAACACTCCATCAATCTTCAATCGATTTTTAAGATTTAAAAACTCTTAATTAATATTTGACTTTATAAAAAACCTTATTTTAGTCAGTTTTAGTTTATTTAATTTAATTTTTAGATAAATATCATTTTAGTCATTTAAATATATAGGGTCTATTTCTCTAAGACTCATGTAAAATTAATTTTGATCTAATTAAAATTTTTAAGGCATATTTAATTGATTTTATGAGAATATATTTTGATAAAATTATTTATGAAAAAATTAATTTATGTTTGAAAATGATATCATAAAATTAAGTTCAAATAAATTATTTTGGTCTGAATAAAATAAAACAAATTCACTTTCTTAAAAAAAAATAATTAGCTTGTTATTTTGGTTTGAATAAAATAAATTATTTTGGTTTGAATAGATTTTTAGTTTGTTATTATTTTAAGCATAAAAAGTTTTAAAATATCACTAAATTAGTCTTTTATAAGTTAGTCCACCCCTCAATGTCTTTAAAAACTAAATTGATAACACTAACACATTTTTACAAAACCGAAATAACATTTATGTCTTTAATGTTTTACTCTCCTTTCGAAAAAAAAAAACTAACTAAAGCAGTTTTAGTTTTATAGGGACAATAAAAAAAATAAATTATATATTAAACTATTCAACCCACACAATCTTAAGTAGCACTTTATGAGTTTACTCAAAGAAATAAATAGCAATATATGTTTGGAGAAAATTTCAACCCACTTTGTGTTGAGGTGCTTTCTTACAAGTTGAAACTAACTCATCTTTCAAGTTTCAAACTTTGAACTAACAAACCTTCAAGTTTCATGTTTGTCACATTTTTTTTCAATGTTCATACTCTGTACTCTGTAATAACCCCTGCATTTTTTTCATTCACTTCACTGTGAAAGAGCCATAGAAACTTGAAATGGATGGAGGAGAAGGGTACAACAACAATTTATCTTCTTCTTCAGGTTCATCATTAACATCAACAACAACCTCGTTGAGTTCTTCAATGGAGAAACTAATGATTAGTCCCAAGTCGCCATTGCCAGGTTTTGTGGATTTTCATGGGAAACGAAAGCAGATGGTTAAGATTCAGGTTCTGGAGAGAGAAATCGGCATGCTTCAGGTATGTCTCACATTACTACTTTCTAATTTTTTTTATTTTTTTATGGTTAATTGCCCTTTCAGTTCTTCAGTTTTTTATAGTTTAATTCTTCATTTTTACTAAAATTAGTTTTAAAATGTTTGATTTTAGTTTTTTTTGTCACCTTTTTTTTTTATCTAATTATAAATAGGAAAGTAATGTGGTATTTTAAAAAGTGGCCGAAGAGCCAAAATCTATCATTTTGAAACTGAATAGATTAAAATTAAACAATTAAAATTAAATCGACTAAAATCGTACAAACATGTTATTAAACCTTGTTTGTTCTCTCCAAAATGGTCCTTGTATTTGATTTGTTTTTCTTTTTATTTCCTGTTTTTAGTTTCTACGAGCTGTTATGTAAGATAAACGATTCACACTTTCATATTGTTTTAAGTTCGAAAGAGCTAGACATTTTTTAAAAATATTTAGTGTACTATTTCTAATTTACTATTACTATTTATTAGTATACTTTACATTCTCTTGCGTGAAAAAAAAAATTGTTACAACAATTGAATGTGTGTATCAATAAATAATAATGGTAAACAAAGCACTACCTGGCATTTTTAATGCATCAACCATTATGAAAGCTCTCTTAGCTTTTTTATAGTCATAATCACGTGAGTAAGGTTATATCCTTCTTATAATTTTCTCAATATCATATAAAATATATAAAATATAGAATTAAATATATTTTTAAAATTTAATCATGAAAATATAAAAAATATTGAAAATATTTTTTAATGAGTAAGTATGAGAATATTTAAGAACTTGGATTAAGAAGATTTAGAATTATTCTAATCACTTTCCTTGAGTTTATAGTCCAGAAATGGTAAGTTTGGTGGCTTTGAAGATTTTTCTAAGGCTCATTATAATTTATAGAATTAAATTAGTCTTAATATCAATATCTCGGTAGATCTAATATCTTACCATTATGAAAAACCATTTTGTATCAAAACCTCGTAGTTTTGAAATGTTAGCTCTCTAGTCTCTCGTCTTCATTTTTTTCTTCTCTCATTCCTCTCCTGATTCTGGTTTTTCTTTAGCTATTCTTATGTCTTCTTTTACTTCTTTTTTTTTTTTCTATTCATTTTTCTTATTATTCTGATTCTCTTGTTTTTTTTGTTGAAGCAGAAATTAAACGCTAGAGGAAACAAATCTAATGGTAGCATCCAGGCCTTCTTAAGCAAGTTTTTGGAACGAAATTGACTGTGAGGCCTCTGCTGAAGCAAATATGGTGGGCGGTAAAACAACACTATTAACTGGATAGAGACTATGTTAGTTGAAATGCTCCCATGACAGTTACAGGACGCAGCTGCGGTGAGGTGACATGACCAAATGAGTAGAACTGCAGGCATTCTTGTTACTGAGAAAGATGTGCGGGTCACGGGATTGGAACAAGATTTGTCAACCCAAATAGCGAGGATACTTGACCTAGAATCGCTTAGCGATAGAGAAGTCAGGAATTAGGTTCTTCCCATTTGGCACATGGCCTTCATCATGGAAACCTGGAATTTTAGTTAAACCTCCACCTTCCCTACACTGGTTTCCATGATGAGGGTCCCGAATATAAAGCACCTGACTCCTGACCTCCTCCTTTGATGTTTTCAAGCTCATGAACTCTGTGCTGAGCATTTCCAGATCAAGTTCCAGAGTTGTGATCCTGGCTATGTGGGTTGCCAAATCTCGTTCTAATCTCGCTATACGCGTATTTTTCTTAGTAATAAAATGTCTCTGCAGCTCTAAACATTCAATCCATGTCTCTTGGAGCTACTCACCACAAAGTCCTTCAACCGTTCGGGCAGCTAACATAGTTTCTATCTAGTCAAGTAGGTGTTGCTTCACCACCCACCATATTTACTTCAACAAAAGTCTCAGCCAAATTGGTTTTAAAAACTTGAGAAAGCCTTGGTGTTGCCATTAGATTTGCTCCTTCTGTTTAACCTCTGCTTCAACAAACAAGAGAATAAAAAAAAAAAAAAGAGAAATGAATAGGAAAAAAAAAAGTAGAAGACACAAGAATAGAGAAAAAAAGAAAAAGACCAAGATGAGAGAGCAAACATTTCAAAACTACATGGTTTTGATACAAAATGGCTTTTCCCAGATTGTCATTTTCAATTGGAAGGACTAAGCATGTACTTAGGATTTGTGTATTTGACAATTTTTAAGTACAGAGCACTTTCTAATCCAGAGAAATTGAAACTACCAGCTAGTTTTCTATTCTATAAATTAGTTGCTTGTAACTTGTGCACAAACTGATTAAAGTCCCATTGATTAAAGAGATGGTCACAGTAGAATATGTAAGTAGTGTAACAATCTTTCTCCTAGTTAGCTTTCGGTATTAAATTAGGGTTAAAGCTCGAATTTAAGTTAATTTCTTTTTTGGGTCATGGCCATTTTTTATTTTCTGGTGATAATGGTAATGTCAAGAAGAAGCATAGATTAGTGACATATTTTCAATGAAGTTATAGAGTTTGATTAACTGCAGAGTCATGGTCATGCTGATAGTAATATAAATATTTGCCTTATTAAAAAATAAAAATCATTAAAACCAATTTTCACTGTTTCATGTATATTGCTCCTAGGAGGAGTTAAAATCACTTGAAGGACTTCAACCTGCTTCTAGATGCTGCAAAGAGTAAGTCTTGTTTCTTTGCAGCTATGTACAGAGTTTGATTATTAAATACAAATCACATTAATTTGTATTAGAGTTAATATATATAATCAAGTATATAACTTATTCTAATTTTAATTTTATTTTTTTCTTAATAGGCTTGATGCATTTGTAGGCTCTATTTCAGATCCTTTCACACCCACGTATGAATCTTCAACCTTCTTTAGTTTGTAATATTATTAATTTATGTTACAAAAATTAAATAATAATCTCTGTTTCTGATACAGGAAAAAGCAAAAAGGCTCTGAATCTCATCACTTCAGGAAGCATCAAATCTGGTACATATTTTATGCTTCTTTATAAATCTTTTCATTTTTATATGTTTCTTAATTTTTTATCATGTATAATTCAATGGAGTACCTATTAAAATAATACAGAAGAAAACAGAAACATGAAAGGCCTTTTTGAACTTTTTCAAAAACTATACTTTTGTGTGGTTTTATTATATCTTTAAATGGCACTTATATATTTGTCTATATGGTCTATAATCTTGGAGCCCAACAGGAGAATGATTTGTTTTTGCTAATATAGAAAAAAGACCAAAAAAAAAAAAAACCATAAAGCTACAATCTCTACTTCCTTTTGACCATTATTCTGTTTTCATTGTATCCCTTCCATAAATTGTCTAATTATACTCCTATATATATTTTTTATTTGGATTTGTTACTGCCAATAAACTTTAGAGTCAACTAACATGAATTGTCTGATTAAAAATTAGACCACTAAAATTTAATAAGTTGATTAAAATATTAAAAAATTAATTTTTTTACATATTAAATCTTAATTATCTAATCTTAATTGAACGGCTCAAATAGACTATTTACTAAAGTAGTTACTGAATTTTTTTAGTATAACAAACCAAATTTTTATTTTTAAATCTCTATTTTCTATCCCTTCCTTTTTTTTATCCTTCTATCTCCTGTCTTCGTATACTTTTCCCACATCATGTAAAAATATCATTATACAAATTTAAATTTAAACAAGTCATTGGTACTCCCCTTATGGTTAGGGGTTTGGCTAACATGCTTAAGTTATAGATTAAAATTTCATTGACAACATACATTGTATTAAAAAAAATTGAAATATGTTAATTTGTGGCATAAATTGTTCCAATAATTTCATGATGTGATAGATTTTTTTTCCTCTGCTAGTTTTCCATGGGCTTGCTGTTCCTGCTGTTGCCTTCTTCATAAGAAAATGGCAAAATGTTGTTGTGGCTGCTGTTCTTCATCAAAGTTCAAATGTTGTTGTTGCAGCTGCTTGAAGAATAGATCTACATGTACCCAAAATTGTTGCTAAATTCTAAATTTAATTTCTTGCACAAATAATCTTGTACTTGAAGCCTTACATGCTTTTCCTGCTAAACTAGTTTGATTTGGAACCATGTTCTTATATGGATAACAATTTTGGTACATGTTATTATAAATAACTAATTCATAAGGAAGTATAGTTACGAGGGAATCATACAAGCATTACACATCATTTTTAGTTTGGCAAAAATATACTTTTGGTCCCCTACGTTTGACAAAAGTCTCAGTTTGGTCCCTCACGTTTGATTTGATTCAATTTGGTCCCAAACGTTACATTTTTTGGTCCAACGTTTTCCCCAACGTTGATTGCCATCCAACCACGTAACGGAGAACACATTCACGCCGTTTGAGAGGCTGACGTGGTCATCTCCTGTCAAAACGACGTCGTTTTGGCTTGGTGGGAAAATGAATCGTTACACTACTTGGAGAGGAAGAAAGCTAGGTTTCTGAGAGTGAGAGTGTTTGCTTCTGAGTGTGAGAAGAAACTGAGTTGTGCAGAGATGATGAAGGAACATCGAAGTTCATCTTCCAAACAGCATTTGAAAGGGCAATCGAACCGATTAGGGCATCGATTCACAGAGGTTGGACAGAATGAAACGCCATTGCGTGGGAAATCAAGGTATTTTGTGTTACATTTTTGTTATTGTAGGGTTTAAATGTAGATTGGTATTGTGCGATAAGTTGTGTCTTTTAGGGTTGCGAATGCACTGTTTATTGTTTTTGTGATTTACTGCACTTACCGTTTTTAGATTTTTTGTTTTTGGTGATGTTGTTTTATTTGGTTTTAGGTCGATTATCTGTTTCTCTGTTGATGTACACCATGGTGGTAAATTTGAGAAGTCTAGGAAAACTGTTTATGTGGATGGTGTTTCTGGAAGTTGGACAGTTGAAGAATCAATGTGGACTTATGAGGGATTTTTACATCTAGTGAATGGAAGATTGGGTTATGGTGTTGAATGTACTGCTATGTGGTTCAACATTCCAGGTAGAAGCTTGGATAAATGGTTGAAGCCATTCACAGATGACAATGGTGCAGTGGAGATGATGAATATAACTCGGTCTCATGGTAAAGTTGAACTATATATTGTTAAAAATGAGGAGGTTCAAAGAACAGAGCATGATGAGGGTTTAGAAGCTGAAGAAGATGAAAGCCAGGAGGATGAAAATGAAGAGGATAGTGAGAATGAAGAAGATGAAGTTCTTGAAAGGTTTGATGATTCAGATGATGACGTTGAGGATGTGGATTTATTTAATGAAATAACTGGAGTGGCTGGTGTGGAATCTGATTCTGAAGAAGTAACAACAATGAGACAATCAAAGAGAAGACCACGAAATTTGGTTGTGGAGAAACAAGGAACATCAAAAGTGGATGATAGGCTAGATTTTGAACAAGATTATGAGTCAGAGGAGTTAAAGTCTAGGGTGAATTGGATCATCACCTTTAAAAACTTCAACTCTCACCCTCAAGTCCGCATCCTCTCTCACAATATCTTTCTTCTTAATTTCCCGATTTTCTATATTTACAAAACTTTCTGAATTTTTAACTCCTACCTCTTTTTCTTCCTCTCTCTCTTCACTCTCTTTTTTCTCTTCCTCCTCTTCATCTCTCTCAAATTCTTCCTCCTCTAGCATCAAATTATCACCAATCTCATCATCAATTGTATCGCCACTCCATGTGGAAATAGCTTTGCATTGCTCCTCGGAGATTCTTTGATTATTGCATGAGAAGGGACTAGCGCTCAATTTTGATATTTGTTTAGCCATTTGCTTAATGTGAGTCTCAATATTACGCAAAGAAGATTCAATATTCTTCTGAGAAGTTTCCATTGATGTCTCATGATCCAAGATGATTGTAGAAACTTTTCCATGGTAGCCTCAAGTTTTGCAGTTGATTCAGGCCATGTAGTGATTTGAGGCTCTAAAGCATATTGATCTTGGTAACTTGATGATGCTTGCAAGAACTTTGCCAAAGTTTCATCAAGTTTAGAAGTATGCCCATACAAAGGAGAGAATGAAGGACTCCACGCACCTGTATTTTGATAACTACTCCAACCCAAAGAAGAATTATCAGTAAAATTGGATTGAAAAGATAGGTTAGAACAATTACCTTGCCAATGTTGAGTATTCCAATACGGCACTGCCTGCTCGTGAGGCACGGTATTGAAATACATGGTGTCTTGCTTAGATCATTAGAACATGGATTAGTGTAGAGAGTAAAAAGAAATAAAAATAACAAAAAATAGGTAAGGTTAATAAAACAGAAAAAGAAAAAAAGAAAAATAAAAAGAAGATATCAGATTAAATTAAAACTAAAATTATATATACAAAAATAAAAAGAAAAGTTATTTACAACCCAAATATCTAACCGAGACTAAATTGATCACCGTGCTCCCTGGCAACGGTGCCAAAAATTTGTTAAGTATTTTAGAGAACTAAAATACTAACTCGTTTCAGTATAGTGGAAAAACAGATTATCATCCTCAGGGAGCAACCACAGAACAATTTAGTGCCAATATAAGACCTTGGGCGAAGTTTTCGAAAGGTTTTGGATTGAATTGAATTATGAAACGAATGCTCGTAATGTAAAAGGAGTTTAAAACAGTTTTAATAAATATTTGGATTTGAACTTGCTGCGCACTGTAACGATCTCTTCCTCTCATTTAATTTCTATATTATTCGAAAGACCGTAAGGTAAAATTTTCACTTACATAAGATTTCTCATTCTGTAAGATTCTATGATAATGAAAATACATATTCCAATCTCTTAAAAATATGTGAATTCAATCACACAATAAGCAAAACCTCTAAATAAACGGTTCATAAATCAATACCTATCTCTAGGTTATTGTTTTATGAAAATCCTTTATCAGAACCTCCTTTTAAATTAAATTCTCATTTAATTGAAAATGTTAGAAGAAAGAGAAGAAAGATTATTAAGCTTTAAACTCAACAATTAAAACAGATAAAGAGAAACAATCCAATTAATATAGAAAGGAAAGGAACAAGAGAGTTTGAGTGATTACAGTGCAGCCACGTCCAAATCCAAGAATAGGAATCTAAGCTACCATCTTGAATTGAGAAACAATTGAATTCATAGATGAAAGTTACACAAGATCTCTCTTTGCACTATTTCTATCTCTAGAATTCTCAACTTCTCTACTCAGACTGCTTTAGCTCATAGTGAATGAGGCCTTTTATAGAGATCCCAAGTGGTTATCTTTGTTCAAAATAAGATAAAATAGTATCAGATAAGGTTGCTTCAGATATTTTTTCCTTTTTCTTCACCCTTATCTTCTGTACTTTTATCTATTTACCTGCAATCTAATAATTTAGGGATCAAATCTTATCTAAATTAGTCCAAGATAAGGATAAAACTCAAATAATCAACCAACTCTCTCTCAAATTAAGATAAGTATTGAATTTACTAAATTCAGAGGAATTTAATTAAAAGATAAATATAATATTATTTAAAATATATTCAAATTAACCACAAAATAGTTTAATAATTAGCCGTCATCAATGTCCTGTCTATGCTTCCTTCTGTGCTCTGTTTTGTATGCTTTGTCTATGTTAACTGATAACGTTGTATTTTGTTGTCTACATTTTAACAGGGTTTATTACCTGCTACTAATGAGCTGCTACCTGATGTGGATCAGAGATTTTGTGTGAGGCATCTGTATAGCAATTTTAGGAAAAGATTTCCTGGGAAGGAGTTGAAATCATTAATGTGGAAGGCTGCAAATTCAACATACCCTCAAGAGTGGGAGAAGCATATGAAAGAAATGAGGAAAGTGAATGAGGAGGCATACAAGTACTTAATCAAGCTGCCTCTTCGCTATTGGAGCAAATCCAGGTTCAGTTTCAATGCTAAATGTGATGTCTTGGTGAATAACATGTCAGAGACATTTAACTCGGTTATTTTGGGGCCAAGGCACAAACCTATTGTCACAATGATGGAGGAAATCCGAGTATATCTGATGGAGAGGCGGTCTGATAACAGGAATAAGGCCACACTGTATGAAGGGTCAATTATGCCAAAGATTTTACAAAGGCTAAAGAAACATAGCCTCCAAACAAAATGGTGGATTCCAAGGTAAAAGGTTTCAGTTTAGTCTCTCAAGTTTTGTAACATGTTTCAATTTAGTCCCTCTAGTTTTGCAACATGTTTTAGTTTAGTCCCTCTAGTTTTGCAACATGTTTTAATTTAGTCCCTCAAGTTTTGTAACATGTTTCAATTGTGGATTTATGTTTAATACAATATGTTGTAAATTTGGTTATCTGTTTAGTACCTTAAGTTGTGAATTTATGCAGGCTGGCTGGTGACAACATGTTTGAGGTTACACACATCAATTTACTTGGGGACAAGTTTGTTGTAAATCTGTCCACTAAGGAGTGCTCTTGTAGATTGTGGATGTTAACTGGAATTCCATGTCTACACGCCATTTCATGCATGAACAACAGGAAGCTGAATCCAGAAGAGTTTATACCAGACTACTACAAGAAGGAGGCTTATGTTGCTGTGTATAACTCAATTATATACCCTGCAAATGGACCAAACTTATGGCGCACCACTCCCTATCCAGACATCCTTCCTCCTCCAATAAAAAGGCAGCCAGGGAGACCTAAAAAATGTAGACGCAAGGACCCTGATGAAAGCATTAAGGATTCAACTAGAGTCTCAAAGACCGGGATGCCACAGAAATGTAGAATATGTGGCAAAACTAGACACAACAAAAGATCTTGTCCCTTGAAGCCACCACCAAATTTTGAGGCTCAAACTGGTAACCAGCAACAATCCAACACTCAGCAGCCATCCAACACTCAGACACCATCAACAACTGTCCAAGCATCCAACTCTCATCAACCATCCATCACTCAGCAGTCATGCACCACTCAACAACCATCCACTGGACAACAAAGGATGAAGCTTCAAGTAAGAAAGGCAACAAAGAAAGCATAAAGCACTTGGGGTTTGTGACACTGGACATCAAAGGATGAAGCTTGAATGGACTTTTTTTTGGAACAACTCATAGGATTTTGTTTAGAAAGAGTTGTCTTTTTTTTTGTGTTTGGAACAATTGTACTTGGATTAACAATTTATCTCTGTTATAGTTATGAACTCTGTTATTAGGATTTAGTAGCATAGCAACGTCCTCTATTTTGGTGTTTTTGCACAATGTTATTTTGCTGTTTATCTCCAAAACTTCCTTCTTGGTTCTCTGTTTTGGTTATGAACAGAGTAAATCTCATGTAATGAATTTTAGTTGTCATTGCTGTTAATTAAAATGCAGTTTAATGTTTTGAATTTTAAGCTGTCATCTACTGTGAATTTAGTTCTGTGTGAATTTTAGCTGTCATCTGCTGTGAATTTTAGTAAATTTCACTAATTAAACTGCATTTCTCAAAGTTCAGTAAAACCAGACAAACCAGAACAGGGGAAAATGGTTGCAGAATCTTCATTCAATAATAACATATACATACACCTACCAGAAATTTCCTTCCCATTACATTACAAAATACAAGTAATATTCATTACATTCTTCTGGCCATATCTGTGTTCCCACCGACTTTCCACAACATTACAATGAGCAATACATTTGTTAAAAGACTAAAAGCTAAAACCATATTAACAATCTTCATCTTCCTCCTATAGCCATTAACGCATGAGTTCAGAGCCAAAATCCTCCTCCTCTGACGCAGCAACAAAAACTCCCTCTCATCATCTTGGTTCTGTTCTTCATACCATGCAAAGAACCCACAGTTTCCTCCATACTGAAATCAAAAAAATCAGAAGAGGAGAAGAATGGTAAACACTTGTAACAATTAAAAATTAAAGCTTTTAGTATCATGTTAACAAATCACCTGGAAATTAGGGCAACCCCAAAACTTTTTTCCCCTGTTTTGGTTCCTGTTTGTGCGAATAGTGCGAAGAACAGCTCTATCACCACAATCGCAAAGTGGCGCACCAAAAACCAAACACGAAGATCCTCTTGAAGAACACTGGGAATCCATTGCAGCTTCAGCTTGCTGTTTCTGAAGAAGATGAACCTAGAACCCTAAATAGCCCAAGAACCCCAACCCTAACACTCTGAAAACACAATTCAGTTTCCCACCAAGCCAAAACGACGTCGTTTTGACAGGAGATGGTCACGTCAGCCTCTCAAATGGCGTGAATGTGATCTCCGTTACGTGGTTGGATGGCAATCAACGTTGGGGAAAACGTTGGACCAAAAAGTGTAACGTTTGGGACCAAATTGAATCAAATCAAACGTGAGGGATCAAACTGAGACTTTTGTCAAACGTAGGGGACCAAAAGTATATTTTTGCCTTTTAGTTTCTAAAACTTTTTTTTTAGTCCAAAGAGAAGTTTCATTTAACAAAAGGCTAGAGTACATCCTTAAAAGGTACATACCAAGAAACATCAGTGATTCTATGGGAGAACAAATACGACAATGAATTCACTTTGCTCACTGACCCACCCACCGCACCCTAGTCAAGATGCTAACTCTGACATGGCAGAGACATAACAAACATACACAAACACAACAACATCAAACACACATAAAGTAGAATACTCCTACCAAGAGGAGGCGAAAACTCCTACTAAGAGGAGAGTAAACCTTCACATAAATGGAAAATAAAAGTACTAACACTAACTAGAATATAACACTAACAAATCAACCTTTCTCCAAATTAAATAAACCCAACAACTCAAAAGGACAAATTAACTCAGATCTAGACCAAAACAGCTATATACCACTAAGTGCCTGTTTGGATAGGAGTGGATTCACGTTAACGTGGATCCACTTCAATGCTACTTTTTGTTGCGTTCATTGGATTTGCCTCGACTTATGTGCCAAATTTATCTCAACCATTGATTTATCTATCTTAACGTGATTCGACGTCAATCCAAACACACACTAAGTCGGAAGTTATCGTCCTCCTTCATCATTCGATCTGTCCGTTTGGCCTAGGCTGAGCACAAGGTCAGGTCTGGAACAGTGAAATCCGGCCAACCAGGACTGCATCCAACAGTCATATCTGTCACTGTTTTGCAAAAAGGAGCGTCGCGAGTTGCTAAGGGAAACAAAAGAGGAAGGTTGAAACAAAGCCACAACCGTTGCTACTACTCAACACCAATCTGAACTAAAACATCGCAACAGAAGGAACCAACAGCATGTACATATTTACATGGAGGAGAGGGTTTCCCCTCTCTCCCCTAAGACCGGCGCTCACCGAAAAGAAGAAGGAAAAACGGTGGTGGGCAGAGGGAGAAGAGAGAGAGAGAGAGAAAAATGAACACGACTGCCAAATGAATAGTTAACGAATTAGTTAATAAATGAAATATTTGGTTCCTCAACTTTAAAACATCAGTTTTTAATTTATATTCAAGATTAATTTTTTGATAAAGAGAATTGCACTTATAAAACAAATAATAATAAAGAATGAATTGAAACTTGAAAGAATCAGATAATAAAAAATGGATTGGACTTCCGACCAGTGGAAAAAGTTCTCAGCCCAACTAAAGGACGGGCAAAAGAGGGATTTTTTTTTTCTCCCCTTAGCTATTTAATTATTTTTTCGTCCAAAAAAAAGCTATATAATTATTTATTTGTGCCCAAAAAGAGCAAGTACGCATTTTAATTTTAAAATCAACTAATTGGATAATATATATATATATATATATATATATATATATATAATCCAAATTGATGTGATCCGATTGACGAATTTTCTGGTATCCTTATACTTTTGTTTAGAAAACATCTAAAAATAAGTTAAATTAATAATTTAGTCTCAGTCTATGTTATTTATGTCACTAGATTTAAAATTATTTTTTGTTTTATGTCCATAGACAAAAATGAATGTTTAGCCACTTGTCTTTTATTTAACACCATTTACAGACAACAACAAAAAACATTGTTAAATTCACTATCCAAAATGGAAAAATATTGTACGTAAAAAAATCAAAATAAAATGATAGAGATTAATTAAAACTTAAATTTTGTACTTGTAAGAATCAAAACGATATTTTTTTAGTATCTAGAGAGTTAAACCAAAATGAATGAAATTTACTGTGTGACTAAATTATTAATTTTAAGAAAAAAAAGGGTAGTTACGTAATACCAAAAAAAGTATTTATGTAATACAAAAAAACTATAAATTACAGTACATATTTGGATGAAGTTCTCGAGAGGTGCTTAGGGTAGAATTTATTATATTTGTTTTCAGATAAATTTCAAAAGATTTACCAAAAAAAGATAAATTTCAGAAGTCAGTTCAAGCAAGTTTCTTATCTCAACTTTCACTATAAAAAAATCAATCAGTACACTAACCTAAATGAACATACAGATAGTAAAGTTGCCATCGATGTTAGATTTATTATGCAATGTTGGAAGAGGAGAGGGTGGCAGTGGGTGGAATGTGGCGGTGGTGGAAGAGAAGTGGTAGAGGAAGAAGAAGAAGGTTTAGAGACTAAAAATAAAATTTATAGACTAAAAACAAAATTTAAATACAAGAGAATTCTGACATGACATAGCTATCGTGCCATAAACGTTAATCACATTAATAGTTATATAAAAATATTTTTTTATAGTAAAAATTTAAAATGTAAAAGAAGATAGTAGATTAAAGAATTCTTTTTTTTCACAAAACTCCGAATTGTTGCTATTTTTTAAAAATATTTATAATTATAAAAACTAAAATAAAATTTAATAACTTTACTAAATATCATAGATAAAATTTAATCATTTTACCAACCACAAAGTCTAACACAATTAATAAATAATAAATCTTTAAGCATGTTAACAGAATTTTGAATTCTCACACATTCGAGACACATGATATTTCACAATAATTTGATGGTTTTCGGAAATGATTTATTATATGTATTTTACGACGACAGAAATTAGAGTTTGCAATATCTATTTTTTTTTCTGGGTGCAATATCCAATGTTATACTTATTTTATTATAGCACGTTGAAGAGAAACGATGCCATTGCTGATTGACCATTTAAAATTGGGTAAACACATTTTAGTATATGTTTGGAAAACAAAACAAACATTTTTAGATTTTAACTTTTAACTATAAAATTAGTTGAAAGTTGTGTGATTATAACTGTGAAATTATAGTTGTATAGTTAATTTATTAGTTAGAAATGTTTGACGAAACAAGCTGTATAATTGGCTAAAATATGTTAAAATGACTAAAAAAAATAAATAATGTTTTATTAATAAAGAAAGTAGTGAGGTAAAAATTTTGTAATTTATAAAAATAAATGAGGATAATTTTGGAAGCAAATTATTGAAAATCATTTTTTGAAAGTAAAAGCTATCTTAGATGAATTTTTAAAAGTTAGTTATAAAATATATAATCTCGTAGCCAAAAACTTTAATTTTATAATACCAAACAACTTTATAAGTTTTTAAAAGCTATAATCTCTAAAAAAAAGCTATAATTTTGTGTCACCAAACATAACCTTAATCTATGTACTTTGCTGTGTGTACTTTTTTTTCCTAAAATATTTACGGTTGAAAATCATAATTATAATTATTTTTCTTTTAAGTTAAACTCAGACAAAACAGATGTTGTATAGTCACGAAATATTGTAGGTTTCAACTTCAAAATTGCCTCACAGCGGTGGGAGATGTATCTGTAAAGTCTCTGGCGATCAAGTCAATTATATGCAATAGTTTTATAGTTTTATATTAAATGTACGTACATGTGTATGGTACATTAAAAATACAATATATTAATTTATAGCATTGTCGTTCTGTGCATTAATTGAGCCTAATAAAGTAGTTGGGCTTGATTTGTGGCCAAATTGGCCTATGCTGAGTATTGGCACCCTAAGCTGGGATGGGCACGATACTCTAACTCCGACATGAACACGAGAGAAGAAACTAAGATACCGATCTATAACACATATTTTAGTACCTAAACTTTTTAATTTTATTTAATACAAAAAAAGGAAATTTTTAAAAGTTTTAGTCTGATGTACTTTTAAAATAATATACATTTTAATTTTAATATAAAGTTATATTTAATAATAGTTTTAATAGTAGTTAATTTAAAAAAGTAATTGCTTAATGTATTTTTTTAAGTAAATTGGTACATATTCAAAAAGTACATTAATTAAAATATATATTTTAAAAGTTTTGATATTAAAATCCTTAAAAAAAACAAAATTCAAAAAAATTAAATTATTTTTAAATGTTTAAAATTTTAAAATGAAAAAACGATCCATGAATTCCACGGTAACATTATTCTAATGATAAAGTGCAATAATAGTATAAGAGATAATTTAAAATATCTTGAAATCTTTTTCATGGCATGTACTGGGTGGGGCCTTTTCCCTTTTAAACTTTGGCAGTAGAAAAATACAAGGGTGGGACGTGGACCTGTCTAATTTCAGGATCACAAACCCACGAGTTCCATGCGTTCTTCAATTATTGGCTATGCCTATTTGCCTCCTTGGGTCCGCCAAAATAGCTTTGAAATTTTAAATAGATAAACACATTATTTTAATCTGTGCCTACATATAGTCATAGACACACAATAAAAATATATTAAGTACAGTACTACATGTAGTATTTTAATAAATATTTTTAATTATTTAAAACATAAATATTAATTATTGTTTTTAATACTAAAAAATAAATGATGTTTTGTAGAATAAAAAATTTTATTATTAAATTCATTATTATGCAAATTTAATGATTTTAGTTAGTTAGATAGTTATTTAGTTGAGTTAGGGAAAAACCAAAATTAATTTTGGGTTAAATAATTAATCCAAAATTAATTTTAATAAAATTAAGATGAGTGTTACTTTTAAGTTATATTTTTATTTTAAACTTATTTTTAAATAATTTTTTTTTACATAAATTACATAAAATTATTTATTTAAAATCACATTAATCTAAAATTAATTCTATTATCACTTGACCAAATACATGCTACGTAAACCCAAGCTCACCTCTAGTTATAGTCTTCATTTAGTTTTCATCTAGAGCAATCCAAGGCACTTCATAGAGTCTTCCTCTTGCAGTTTCTAACTATCTTGTGTGTTTGCCAAAAAGAAAAAACTCTCTTATCTAAATAAATAAATTAATGTAGATAGATATAAATATACTCTAATATAGTGATAATGACAGCGATAATACCATAATATAATGATTAAATAAATATCAATTCCAACCCTTCACCTTCCCTCTTTTACAGGTCAGATACTAACTCCATTTTGGGATTAAAAAAAAAAAAGACAAAACTAACACCATGCTGTTCAATCCTCTTCTATCTTCCATTCTTTCTCTTCCACTTGTGTTGACATTTGACAAATGAGTGAAATGACAACCAAACCCAAACGCAACATAACACAGAACTCATATAATTCCCTATTCCGATCATTCCTCACTCCCTCCAATTTCTGAGGAACCTTATCAAACAAACAAACACTAATAATGGCTCTTCCTTCTTCTTCCTTCTCTCTCTTTTTCTCCTTACTAGTCTTCTTTCTATTCTTCTCAGTTTCTTTTTCTTCATCCGACGATCCACGAACCTACATAATCCACGTGGCCAAATCAGAGCAGCCAACGCTTTTCTCCTCGCACCACCACTGGTACTCCTCTATCCTCCGTTCCCTCCCTCCCTCCCCTCATCAACCTTCCATCCTCTACACCTACGACGCCGCCGTCAACGGCTTCTCCGTCCGCCTCACCGCCGAACAAGTCTCCCACCTCCGTCGTCTCCCGGGAATCCTCTCCGTCGTGCCCGACCAATTCCGCCACCTCCACACCACTCATACTCCTCATTTCCTCGGCCTCGCTGACTCCTACGGGCTATGGCCGAACGCCGAGTATGCCGATGACGTCATCATCGGAGTCCTCGACACCGGGATCTGGCCGGAGCGTCCAAGCTTCTCCGATTCCGGTCTTTCAGAGATCCCGTCTTCCTGGAAAGGCTCTTGCGAGGCGTCACGTGACTTCCCTGCTTCCACGTGCAACAAGAAAATCATCGGCGCCAAAGTGTTCTACAAAGGCTACGAGGCTTACCTCGAGAGACCAATCGACGAATCGGTAGAATCCAAATCTCCTCGCGACACCGACGGTCACGGCACACACACCGCATCAACCGCCGCGGGATCCGTCGTTAAAAACGCGAGCCTATTTCACTATGCTGAGGGAGAAGCAAGAGGAATGGCCACAAAAGCGAGAATCGCCGCTTACAAGATCTGCTGGGACCTCGGGTGTTTCGATTCTGATATTCTCGCTGCGATGGATGAAGCTGTTTCCGATGGTGTTCACGTCATTTCGCTTTCTGTTGGTTCTACTGGATATGCTCCTCAGTATATTCATGATTCAATTGCTATAGGTGCGTTTGGTGCGGCTCAGAATGGTGTTCTTGTGTCTTGTTCTGCTGGGAATTCAGGACCTGGTGCTTCCACTGCTGTGAATGTAGCTCCATGGATTTTGACCGTTGGAGCTTCAACGGTTGATAGGGAGTTTCCTGCTGAAGTTGTTCTTGGTGATGGAAGAGTTTTTGGTGGGGTTTCTTTGTATTATGGAGATGATTTGCCTGATTTTACGCTTCCATTGGTTTATGCTGCGGATTTTGGAAACAGGTATTGAACTGAGCTCTTCAAGTTACAACCACTAATTAATTTAGTCATTGAAATCAGAAAAGAGAAAATTTAGTCCATAGAGTTAAGAGCAAACTATTAAAATAGTCCTTAACTTAGTCTTTAAACTAAAGAAATATTCAGATTAGTCTATAACTTGTCAAGTTACCAAGCATTAGTCTTTGGAGGAGGACTAATGTGCTTGACAAATTGCAAATTTAGGGGATAATATGTTATATGGCTAAAAAATTGACAAATTATGAACAAATACAAAGGTTAGGGTTCTTTAGCTTATGGACTAGTGAAGGCATGTTAAACTCTGGGGACTATCTGGGGACTTACTTTGAAATTAATAAAAGTCAATTAATTTAGTCCCGATGTCAATTTTTCAAAAATCTGTTCAATTTAGTCCTCATATATTTAGACACTGAGTTAATATATTTTTAATATTTTAAGGAATTAATTTTTTTTGGTATAACCACGGGTTTCCCCACCTTTAGGATGAGACTAATCCCGTTTGCGCTGCGTGGCTGGCGCTGGCCCCCGGGAATTTGGCATAGGTGGGATTCGAACACGGGACCTCTCGTTGTGGATCGTCCCGAACTTAGCGGGGCTTTACACCACTAAACCAGACCTTGGGGTTTAAGGAACTAAATTGATTATGCTTATTTGTTAATTATTTGTTAATTTCAGGGACTAAATTTTTATTTATAATTCTAGGGACTAAACTAATCATTAATTGTTAATTTGAGGAACTAAAATTTATTTTTCATAATCTAGGACTTAAGGTTACTCTGATGGGGACACTAAGTTTATGTTTTACTGCAGGTATTGCTATCCGGGGCTGGAATCATCTAAAGTTCAAGGGAAAATTGTGGTTTGTGATAGAGGAGGGAATGCCAGGGTTGAGAAGGGAAGTGCTGTGAAGACTGCCGGTGGGTTAGGAATGATTTTGACCAACCCAGCAGCTAATGGAGAAGAGCTTCTTGCAGATGCTCATGTTATACCTACTACTATGGTGGGTTCAAAAGCAGGTGACAAAATCAAGGAGTATATAAAATTGAGTCAATATCCAACAGCAACAATAAATTTCAAAGGAACTGTGATTGGAAAATCACCTGCTGCTCCTCAAGTTGCTTCCTTCTCTAGCCGTGGCCCTAATCGTATAACCGCAGAGATTCTCAAGCCAGATGTTATTGCTCCTGGTGTTAACATCTTAGCAGGGTGGACAGGAAAGGTAGGGCCAACAGGTTTGGAGTTTGATACTAGGAGAGTTGAGTTCAACATAATTTCAGGTACTTCAATGTCTTGTCCTCATGTTAGTGGAATTGCAGCTCTGTTAAGAAAAGCATATCCTGATTGGTCACCTGCTGCTATAAAATCTGCTTTGATGACCACTACTTATAATGTGGATAATTCTGGTAGTAACTTTAAGGATCTAGGATCAGGAAAAGAATCAAACCCTTTTATTCATGGTGCTGGACATGTTGATCCAAACAGGGCTCTTAATCCTGGGTTGGTTTATGATTTGGATGGTGATGACTATGTGGCATTTTTATGCTCAATTGGGTATGATCCCAAAATAATCGCAATATTCACTCGAGAGCCAGCGAGTTTGGATATCTGTGAAAGGAAAGTAGCTAGGACAGGGCAGTTAACTAGTCCTGGTGATCTGAATTACCCATCTTTTTCTGTGCAATTTGGTGCTTACAATGGAATTGTTAAGTATAAAAGGGTTGTTACTAATGTGGGAAGTGAGGTTGATGCTGTTTATAGTGTCAAAGTGAATGCTCCTTCTGGTGTTGATGTTAGTGTTTCTCCTGATAAGCTTGTGTTTAGTGCTGAAAATAAGACTCAAGCTTTTGAGATCACTTTTACTAGGGTTGGGTTTTCTGGTTCTCAGAGTTTTGGGTCAATTGAGTGGAGTGATGGAAGTCACCTTGTGAGGAGTCCAATTGCTGTTAGATGGAGTGGTGGAGTCTCATCTTCCACTATATAATGAGCTTTGGATCCTCTCCAACTGAGGATTTGTTCAGCCAATGTCCAGTCGAATCTTGGCTATTGATTAATCACTGTTCAGTAACTGAGAAAGAGAGAAAATGCGATGAACGGTTGAGATTATTGCTGGAGAGTGTGTGATGCTGGAGATATCCAAATTCTCATAAAACTGATTTGAATTGAACTCAGGTTTTGTTGTGGAAACACTTCATGCACAGGTTATGGGTTTAGTCCCTGTAATAATTATGGTTCTGCAAATTTGCCGGCATATTAAAGCAATCACAGGATAAAATAAGTAAATTGTATCACTCGACTCACAAGACATGGTTAGATGTATTACTAGTTACTACTAAGTGCCTGATAGAATTGGATTCATGTTAATATGGATTCACTTCAACGTTATTTTTTGTTGCGTTTATTGAATTCGTCTTGGTTTATGTGCCAAATTTATCTCAACCATTAATTTATTTATCTATCTTAAAGTGATTTGACGTGATTCGACGCCAATTCAAATACACACTAACTCCATTCCTATATAAGTTTCTTTTAGAAAAATACTCATTAAGAAAATGTTAACATAAAAAATATATATTAACTTTTAAAAAAAGTTTAATGTCTTTCTATTATTACTTTTATTAAAAATCCAATTATCTCTATAATTTAAAACTCAATTCAACCACGATAATTAATTAAGAATAAAATTAAAAAGACATAATAAATACTTTATCCGTTCCTATATATAAGACCCTCTAAAAAGTACAAGAATTAAGAAAATTAGTATATATAGAAAACACCATTAAATTTGTCTAGCCATTTATCTTCATTTCCTTACTTATCCTTTAATTATTAAAACCAATATTTTTATTTTATTTTTACTCAATTAGTTTTCTCCGATTATCATAAGAGAGAGAATTTGTCTTTCATCAACTTATTATATTTATTGCCTTTGAATCACACAAAGTGATTGAGTAAATAAGGACAATTTAATAAAAAAAATTAAATATACACAATTTTAAAAAGATTTTATAAGAGTCGTACAATTATAAATAGGGACGAGGGAGTACTTTTTAATTTTGTGATAGAAACTTATAAAGAAACACCATATATTTTTTCTAGGGGTTTAGGAATAGAGAAACACGGAGGTAGTAGTATATAGTTGTATACATTAAAATGGAACATGTTTCTTATTTCCCGGCCAAGCACAACGAATATGTGTGTTCATAATTTATAGTAGTCACAAACTGTCGCCCGGAAAATTAACAACATGCTCAACTGCTCATATTGTCACATTCTTATTCTTCTTTAGATGACATTTTTACATAAACTTAATTGTCATCATCCATTACCTAATTCGTCAATCTCATGAACAAATTGAAAGCTGCGGAAGAATAGACGTCCACGAGCAGCTTTAGAAACAAGTAAGCAAGAGAGGTTCGAGGATAGTGGTGGGTTGGTCTTTATCAACCAAATTTTTTGAATCCCAAACTTAGATGTCAAATTTCGAATGGGGAGGAGTCTGCGTTAGACGGCAATTTGATGTGTTGAACACTATTATTTCTCAACAGATTTATTTATATACTGTCTACTAGGTTAGGATTTCTAATGCATATCTATTTATAAACCGCCTACTAGGGTTCCTATTGTGTTTATTATAAGCTAGATCTAGGTTTTCAATCATGTGAGCCGACCATGCTTATCACTAGCGGTTTGATCTATTTAATTTAAATAGCTAATATATCTAATCTATTTAATATTTAGCTCTCATTAAATAATTATTAGTAAAAGATATTCCCAACAATCTTTTGAGCTTAATATTAATATAGATGACTTTCTTTTTGGGTGCAAAATAGATGACTATATAACAAAAAACCTTTAGGCACTTAACCATACGCTTATCAATTTAGATTTCCCTTACAATTTGGTCAATCACATGCGCCAACTGGAAACCATCACAACTTTCACCACTTGTGTAGTTGTGGCTAAACCTCAATGATCACAATAGTTAATAAACTTTCGCGATCTAACATGTGCATATTTCTAACTTGTCCAAACTTTAGAATAAGTTTTTGAGATTAACTCCTCAGAGTAACGGTAGTATAAACGAAATGTTATGATCAAGTGATGAGATACAAAAGACGTTACAATAAACTCCTACTTTCCTTAGGTATGTTAACGACAACCATACCAATTGCACAATTACAACGACCAAATAATGACAATTATTTGAGAAGAATGTTTAGAAGTCAGAACACAACTCAAATCACATTATAAAGATTAATGAAGACTTCAAACTGAACTCAGATTAGGAAAATAGATGATAATACAAAGTCATAAAATTGTTACATTCAAATCGAAGTTTGAACCTAACCTCAAGAGTATTAATCTAAACATCAAAGAAAAAGAAGAACAAAGTCAAAGGTTTTGAGTAAATTCAAATCTAAAAGTTAAAGTCGGATTGAGATGAAACATCAAACTAGTCTAACACGGGTTGTCAAACAATTAGAAGATGACATCTTTCTTTCTTAGAGCCTAAACAAAATTTAAAATTCAATCAAGTGTTTACATCAATATACCACAAAATCAAAAATGTTTTTCTTAAGGTAATAACAAATAATATCATCATTGTATTTTATTTTATTTTTTGTTCAAAATCATCATTGTATTTAAATACGTGTTTAATTCATCGGGATTGGTTTAGTTTATAGTTATAAATCAAGAAAACTATTATTATCACATCAGTGTGTAAATAAAATTCCTTCAAAAGTTACTTTTCTATTTTTATTTTTATTTTTGGTCTCACAAAAGTTACTTTTCTTTCTTTCTTGTATTTTTTTTTTTTTGTTATCAATGTCAACTTTTCTCAAAGGTGGGTTACAACTTACAAGATAAATACCGGAGAAAAAACGGCCCAAAAGCAAGGCCCAGAAATAAGAATGGGCTGCACGTAGAGGCCCAAGGGGCCGGATTGTGACCTAAAAACCCTATCATGCCCAAAACAATAAAAAAAACCTTTGTGATCATGAGTATTTAAAAAGAAAAATCCTATCATACCAAAATAAGAAAAAAACGTATAAGGGCCAAATATCAAAATAGTCTCAAACTAGAAAAATTTTAATAGTTTTTTATTATAAAAGGTACATTAACCAGGAATTAAACATGAATACTTACACAGATGTAAAAAAATTTGATTTTAACTACGATTAATTTTAGCATTCATAACAGTTTAACCCCATTTATAACAGTTATCTATAGTTGAACCCCCAGTTTATTTCGTCTCTATTAATTAAGCTGCTAGTGTGTAACGATTTTATTGGTGTTACAATAGGCAGGAATGTCAAAATTAACCATAGCTAAATTTATCACATTTAAAAAAGTGTCACATTTAAAAAAAAAAGTGTCACATTTTTTTTTGTATAACCATAGATTTTCTCATCCTTAAGATGAGACTAATCCGGCTCGCGCTGCGTGGCTGACGCTAACCTCCTAGAATTTGACATAGGTGAGATTGTTTAAAAAACTATCACATTTTAATAAATAGTTTAAAAATTGTTTCATTTTGATAAATATATTTTTAAAAATGCATTATTTGAATAGATCATGCATGTAAAGAAAAATAAAAAAAGAAATAATACATCTGAAAAATTGTATTGTATTTAGTTAATAGAGTTAAATATATTTTTAGTCATTGAATTTTCGTAAAAAATTATTTTTAATCTCTCATATTTACAACAAATGTAACTAGTCCTTCAACTTTTAAAATATTTATTTTCAGTCAACAATTGAAACTATTTTGATCTCTTTTTTAAAAAAAAAAAAAAACAATCTATTTATAGTCCTTCAAATTGGTGAATGGTGATGCATGTGTTGTGAGGACTAAAATTATGCATTTTCAAAGATAATGAACTAAATGCATGAATTATGAATATATAAGTGACAAGTAAAAGTAATTTTTCGCAAAAATTGAAAGACAAAAAATGATATTTAACGTAAAGTCTAAAAGTGCAAGTGTCAGTTTTTAAAATAATTATCACTTCGGTCTTCAAGTTTGCAATAATAGTTCATATAGGGAAAAAAAAAAATTAAGCTAAACCCCTCTCCTCTTCCCTCCTCTCCTCTCTCCCGTTATATTTTTTGAACTAATCAAGGTTCTCAATTTAAAAATCCTTCCCTTTCCTTTTCCCCTCTCTCCATTTCCCTCAATCCAATTAACCCCAAAAATTTGTAATGCGATCCAAATGAACTACTTTTACAAATTTAAGGACACGAATAACATTTGATAATTTTAAGGACATAAGTGAATTACTTTTGAAAACTTAGGAATTTGAGTGAATCTTAGTACAACTCAAAGATTTATATAAATTATTGTTGCAAATTCAAAAACTTATATAAACTATTCTTATAAATTTAGTGATATTTGTAAAATTGTTAGATTGAACCAGAATTGATTTTGAAGAGCTAAAATTTATTTTGATTGTTAAATTAGTTGTTTATTTTATGTTGAAAAAAAGTTAAAATTGATTTTGGGTTGTAAAACTTGATTTTGGCTTAAACAAGCTGAGACTTGCTTTGGTTGAAAATTTTACACTGAATTTTTATTCTAAACTTGATTTTGAAAAAAAATATCCTCAAACATAAATCATGTTACTTTAAAATTAATTTTACATAAAATCAATTCTATAAAATTACATTAATCTAAAATTAACTCTACCAACATTAAACTAAACACATTCTTAATGATCTCTGTAGTGCCTCGCTCCTGAGTTATTTTACCGTACGTAGAGAATCCAATTCTTAATTCATAGACACTAGGTTTGGCCAATAATGACAGCACTAAAGTAAATAAAAAAAAAAATCATTAGAAAACGTCAATTCTGGTATACATATATTGTGGTAATTAGTCACTAAAAATAAAAAAATAAAAAAAAATAAAAAAGTAGCAGTAGAGTTCAATGATTTCATTTTAATGTACAGGACCTATGACACGATTGGACAATTCCTCTCCCAACTTAGGAACAAGAAAAATTATTGACTTTGATAGCATAGACATAAGACAACTACAACTAGGATTTCAGCAATTGGTACCTTAAAGTGTCATCACTAACATATGAAAGTTCACTTCTTGTCATTATAACTCTATCAATCTATGGATTCTAGCTAGGCACCATTCCTATACACATTGTTTTCTGCTAAAAGAAGACCAACATTGTATTTGGTTTTAGGTTGAGATGCGAATAGTAATAATTTGCAAATATAAGATTATTTGAAACTTTGTTTACAAAGAAAAGAAATTAAAAGGAAATGGAACTCTAGAGGATCAATTTCCTGTTGTGATACAAAATAATTTGGATCTAGAGGGCAGAATGCTAGAAACTATATTTGATATTAAAATTAATTAATTCATATTTATAATATTTTATTGTAAAATTAAACACACATTTATTGCTTTCAACACATACTAGAATTGAGAAGTATGGTCACCTTTTTTA
Source organism: Cyamopsis tetragonoloba (assembly GCA_037177725.1). Lineage (NCBI taxonomy): Eukaryota > Viridiplantae > Streptophyta > Magnoliopsida > Fabales > Fabaceae > Cyamopsis > Cyamopsis tetragonoloba. Next base: position 50,144,253 of record CM074124.1, read on the forward strand.
GTTTAAGAAAGGTAGAAAGGTCTTCAAAGATAGCATGCTTATATGGTTTTATCTTCTTTTTTTTTTGTGTATAATTGATATAAATTAAAGTTAAAATTAAAAATCAAACCAATTCAAATCGAAACAAACAAATTAATTGGATTAGATGGCTTTTATCCTGAAAACCGGTTCAATACGCACGGCAAACACTTTTAATATATAGTGGGTCGGTGAATATATAGTTGGATCTTTTAAATATATTAACTAATTTTTATTATTGATAGTAGAATCTCTTTACTATTAAAAAAAGCACAATACAACAGTTTGGCAGCTGTAGTGACCCGCTCATAATTGGCATCAGAATTCTTAAAAAGAAAGAATGATTCAAAAAATCTTTTTGATTCTTGGGAAACATGGATGGGCCTCTTGATTCTATGTGGATTCATTTTTGAATCCTCTTAAACATCACTAAGGCCTTTTAATGATACTGTTTTTTATTATTATAATTCACAATCCAAATTTTTTGTTTTGTTTTCTAATTAAACTAACCCGAGACTCGTGCGTACGCAAGGGTCAAATGCGCTATTTTGTTGATTAAGGATATTTTATTTTGTAATTAAAGATTTTTTATATTCTTTTAATTATTCATATATATATATAATATGTTACAAATCTAATTTATAAAAGTTAATCATGATATTTCAATAACATATTTCATTACATTAATAATTTTTTAAAAAAAATATTCATGGAATGTTAGATAGCAAAATTATAACATATTGATTATTGACCAAATAAATAAAAAATATTATTTCAGATTAATTTTGTTACATAGGTGTATAAAAAAGGCAAGTTTTGAATTAATTTTATGCTATATGGATGTTAAAAAAGGAAAGTTTCAAATTAATTTTATCCATCCACAAAAAAAATTATGTTGAATTTGGATTCTCTCATTTTTTTTTTTTTGTCTTTCTTTTGTCATGTTCTTTATATTAAGAGAGAGTTAAACACAACAAAATGATAATTGGACCCACTATCATCTCACATTATTCATTAAAATTCTTTAGGCCAAATACATCTTTTGGTTATGTATCTTTTATGTGCATTTCATTTCGGTCTTATATTTTTTCGGGTTACATTTTGGTCTTGTATCTCTCATAAACGTTTCATTTTGATCCAGTCCGTCAACTCCATCACCCCGGTTACTATACAAATAAATATATAGTTCAATTTATATAAAATATAATTATATCAAACATGTGAGTAAATTATTAGTACAAAATATTTTAACCAAGTAATATACTAATTTAACCACATATTTATAGTATTTAACCCAATATATCGTGTATACATGAACAATGAGTATACAAAAATTAAATAATTTTTGAAAAAAAACTAAGGACAAATTTCAGGAATAAAAATGAAGCCCCTTTGAATTTATTTAAGAATGAAATTTTACGAAGAAAATAAAGGTAACAAAAAAGTATGAGTACGAACAAATTTTTAACTTTAATTCTAACAAAGAAATTAAAAGAAAAATTATATAATATTACTCAAAAATAAATTATGTAACTTCGGGAAACAAATCAAATTAAAATAAAAAAAACTTTAAAAAATAAAAAATAAAACAAAAGGAACCTATTTGAGTTTGTGAAAGGAATAAGATATATTCACCTTACAACATGAATATATTTCACTGACTGCAGGAATATAAAACGAGAGAAAAAATATGAGGAAAAGATAAATAAACACTTCTTAGATAAAAATAAATATGTGTGCAAAATTTTATGTGATAAAATAAAATAGAAGAGAATCCAAAATGTCAAGGGGAAAAAGGGAACATGGAGGTGTGAATAAAAATTAGGAGAAAAATATATATAAGTTAAAGGGTGGATAATAAACACGAAAAATATGTCCTCTCAAAATAAAGTGTCAATTACACTTTTGAGCTTTTTTATAAATTCAAATTAATTTTCAAAATCTAAACAAACCCCTCAAATTTAAGGGTGAATAAAATTCGCAAAAAAATAGAAAACTAACTAACAATTTAAGATAAAAATAGTTAGGCGCAAAAGAAAGAGTATTCACCTTAAAATTTATTAGATGAAAAAAAAAATTCAACCACCATGTAAAACCACGAGGTGGTGGAGTAAATTTAAGGCAACAGAATCAAGAATAAAAAAAATTAATTTTTGCAAACACTAAAAAAAGTTTTGAACATTCAATACCAAAATAAAAATTCAAAGAATTGATGGACACAAATTATCATTTTTTTGGGTAGTATTTTTGCTTTAACATGCAACAATAAAAATATATGTTTATTATAACTTTTTTCTTTTTTCTTTTGTAAATCTTGTAGGACATGAAAAGATAAAAAATGTGAAGAGCAAATCCATCTAAAAAATGAGAAGAGGGAAGAGAGGAAAGTGAGAGAAATGAGAAGATGTGGGAAAGGAAGAGAGAGAACGTGAGGGAAGAGGGAAAGTGAAGGAGAAAGGAAAAGATAAAAAAATGTGAAAGGGAATAAATTTCACTTTTAAACAAAGGACAAAAGTGAACAAAATTTAGGAGGGAAAGTAAATTAATCACCAAGTGACATGTGGCTTGCAAAATTTCTTGTTGACCAAGCAAGACTTTATTTTCTTATTAGTTATGATGATTCTCAAGTCACACTATCTTGTTGACCAAGCAAAATTTCTTGCAAAACGGATGCATTTTTTTAACGTAAATTTTGGATTTTGCATGTCACAAATCTTGTTCCAAAGTTGCTTTGAGTTTGAGGAAGCTCAAGTGGTATAAGAGGAAGCTCTTGGAGCTTGAGGGGAGGGGTTCAATTCCCAATGGGGTATATTAGGAGTAGATTTAGGAGTAGTATAGTGTGGGAGTGTGTGAATTTGGCCGATCAAAAAAAAAAGTTACTTTGAGTTTCACTAATTTACCTAGGCATAGCAATGGGGCGGGGAGTATTCTCCCGCTCCCCAGTTTCTTCCCCGTCCTCATTCCTACTCCTTGCGATGGGGATGTTTTTCCCCATCCCCATCCCCATTCCCCGCCTCCCCACGAAGACCACGGGGGATCTCGCAGATATTAAAAAATGTAAAAAAATTCTATAAAGTATAAAAAAAATCCGAAAAATAAGTAATAAAAAAAATGTAAGAGTCAGAACAAATGACGCAAGAATAAGAATGATGGTATAACAATAGTGAGCATGATGAGCAAGAACGACATGCAGAGATAAAAACTAAGACCAGGGATAATAATAAATAAAAGTTAATCATATTATTTTTTATATAAATGACTACATTAACCCTTTTAATTATATGTATATTTATTATATTAATTATATTAAATGAGAGTATTTATGTAATTATATATATATATATATATATATATATATATATATATATATATTTGGGGATGCAAAACCCCACGCGACGGGAAATATGGTCCCTGTCCCTATCCCCAAATTTATTGCGGGAGAACTTTCATCCCCGTCTCCACATGGTAAAATTCCCCAATCACAAGAACCCAAATAAAGCAGTCCTCATGAAAATTCTCAAATCCAGATGGTAATTACAATGCCTAAATTTAAAATTTTTGAAGTTGTATAAAGGTAAGAAGAAAATATTTGATTTTGATTTCATGCCATCAATAGGGCTATTTGGGCTTTTCAACCCCATTTGGGCCTAAAAAAGGCCTAAGATATTTGGCCCTTTAAATTAAAAGCATATAAGCTCAATATTTTCGGGTGGATGAGATTAGCACAATCCCTATTAGAAGTGACACCATTTTTTTTAGTATATAAATTTATGATTCTTACATATAAAAAGGATGGTACCACTTCCAATAGAAATGGTGCTAATCCCATATTTCTATTTTCGCGGTATATTAATTTGAGCTGACCCTATTAGGTATGCTCATTTTCCAGCTTTAGCATGGTATAACAATTTATCTAAAAATTTAGTGTATATTATTTGTTTTAAAGTTTATTGAATAAAAAAAATCGATCCAATTTAAAACCGATAAAAAATTTGAAACCAAATCAATTTTATTAAATTAAACTAATTTTTTGTTTCTATTTAAAACCGATCCAATCTAATTAGTTCCTACAAGTTGTGGTGAGTTTGGTTATTCCCTGGTCACTCCACAAAATCAAATTTGCAGCTTTTTATAGCACAAAAGTAAGAAGTAATCCATAATTCCATATTCCATTACTTCTTTTTTGGTAGAACATGCATTCAAGTTGAAAGCAACAGCTTTACCAAATACCAACACATGCACATTTCATCTATCTTATCAAACAGTTATCTCTCTTTCAAAATTTATATTTTAATTTTTCAGATATCTCCTATCTAATCAAATTATTATTATAAGACTAATTTTGTGGGCGTAAATAAGTTTGTCAGCAAATTTATATTCTTTTATCTATAATATGTCTTTATCATTATGTAATTAAACGTTGTTATTAATATTACAAATTTTATATTGAATACTCATTTTTTAAAAAAATATAAAAAATTATAATTTTTTTAAAATAAGAATGGAATAAAACGTAAGCCATAATCCATAGTATTATTAGGATGTTGCGCATTGAAAGGTTGTTCCATGTGACAAGTCTCTGCAAACCAGCTGCTTATTGTGTTTTATGTAACCATTTTTTTTATTTATTTAATTTTTGTAAATTGTTTTATTATTAATTATGTAAGTTTGAACACGCAAAAATAACACAAGTGACAGGAAGGAAGCATGTGGAGTGTACTCTAAACTCTTACATCATTCCAAAATCTGAAACCCAAAACACCATTTCTTGCTCTGTTGTCTGCCACACCCTAGCTCAGCTACCTTCAATCCAAATCCAGATATTGCTTCCCTCACAAGCAAAGGGATTATTAATTATTAATTAATGGAGGATCAAAATTTATTATATACAAAAATGTTTGAGCTAATTCTGATCAAAACATGGCAATGGATTAAATCTAAATTTGAATATGCTATTTATTCAACCTATGATTGGAGAAACAAACCTCTCTAATTTGGTTGAACCAATGTGTAATAATGGCTAAAGATGTTGAGAGAAGAGAAGTATGAGGTATCTAAAAGGCTAAACAAACTGTTAAAGAAACAACTCTTTTGGTGATACCAACTCGGTTGTTTAAAAGATCTTAAGGCTTTCTGGTTTTGTCTATCCATGGTATCAAAATAATAATGATGATTTAGAATGCAAAGAGATAACATAAAAACATAGAATAAAAGAAAAGCATTAAAAGCACTTATGGAAGACTATTGCTCTTGGTTCACTTATGTCTACCTCTTTTATGTCTTAGTTTGTTTTAGTACCATGTTATCTAACTTATTTGTCAACTATCCACTAATTCAATAATCAATAAATGATTATGCACTAATCACTATCTTTTTTCTAATTAATTCCCTATAGATGAGAGAGGGACCTAAAACCTGGAGTTAGGATGTGCAACTTAAATAAAAAAAAAATATAAAAAAAATAAAACTAAAGCTAAGAGAAAATAAATATATACAAAATTGGTATTTTTAAAGGAGTTTTGAATGAATTTTAGTCAATATTTATAGTTATAATAGATATAAAATTAAGAAGTTAAAATATAAAAATTTAAGTTCAAGGGGTTCAAAAATATAATTTGAGAGGATGCAAAATTTAAAAATTCATAATATTACTCATAAATTTTCAAAGTTGAGGGGGTGCAATTACACCCCTGAAATCAAGATATGTCCAACACTGCCCTAGTTAGTCACTCAAGAAATTAAAACTAAAGAAAACATAAAGATCCTAAGGGTTGTTAATTCAATTACTAGTTGAAAACTAAGATCGTAAATTTGTCCTTCACAATCGTTCACCCGTCTACTTTGTCATTCCGCTCATTAGGTGAGAACAGTCATCTACGTCTAATGACTAAAACGCATCTAAGAGTGACTAATTCCTAATCGTGAGATAAAATCATCAAAGTAGAACCAAATATCACAAAAGACATAGACTAAATTTGATAAGTAATAGAGTTTAACATAAAATCCCGATAACCTTAGTTAGGGGTTTAGCTACTCATGAACAAAGAAAGAACATAAATACAACCAAAATCTCAAGAGAAATCCATAAGGATTAGAAAAGAGAGTCAAAGAAGACAAATACTCTTTGGAACCACAATTTGTTCGTGTTGCAAAAGTTTGACACTGATTTTTTCTGCCTAATGGACCTAAAAATAAAGGTTTATCACAACCTGAGGCTTGAGTATTCAGTGGCAATACGAATGAGAGCTATACTCGCTGATGACAAAAAGATTGGAGCTTGATGGTGATGAGGCTCTAGTTGAGTGGCTGAACAAATTCTCTAAGGGAGGTATTGACAGTATCCATTTGGTTGTTGAACTAGTAAGCCCTATCTTGTCACCTTTAGTTGAAGGTCCTGTGTTACCTGATGATGGTGATGAATCTGATGTTTTCTATAAGTTAAGTGATGATAATGATAGTGTTACTGTAGACTTGGTGTTAGATAAAGTGGGGCCAACAGAGGTTGATAGTGATTATGCAGTTAATTCCGACGTTGAAGAACACTGCTCCACTTAATAGTGACATCTATCTGCTTAGTATTTCAAGCCTCTGCTTCATCATCATCAGTTTAATTTTCATAAGCAAATTCTCTTCCTTGACATTGTAGCCTCAACCGATTGTGTTCTAGACTCCAAACACATCCCATTGTCTTCATGCCTTTAATTGGGTTAGCCATTTAAAGAATTTGCAAACCTTATTTTGAAAGTTGTATTCAAACCAATTTTTATGGTCTTTATTTTCACTACACCTAATGGCAGCCCTTATTCCATAATTACACCTCTTATTTACATACCTAAGTCGAGAAGATGAACAACCATTTGTCCTCAAAGCCATATTCAATCCAACGAACCACGTTCCTCTATTTCTACCCTCAACCTCGACAAAGCCCTTTCCTCAATTCTTTGATGTCCTCTACCACGATTCGCCTTGGCGGGTGATGTAGAAGATGGTTTCAAGAGGATGATTTGTGTAGAAGTAAAAAATTTGAGAAGAGAGGGTTAGAGGAATTAAGCAATCGAGGAACGTGGGCAAGTAGTTTTTTGAACCCTAATTTTCCTTTTCCCCCTCTCTCTCTCTCCCATATTCTTCACTCTTTTTTTAAACTGCGGTTAACCTTAACAGAATATTCTCACTTTGCTACTTGTTGTTATATTTAATGGGGCAGGTTGCTAATTTTTTTAAACTTTAGGATGGAGTGCAATAAGTTAAAACTTCATGGAGCCATGGTACAATTTATCTTATTTTTTATTTGTAAACCAAAAAAAGTTTGAAATATATTTCTTATAAAACTGCTTCCTTTCTTGAATTTGGTAAGGTTGATCAAAGATGTACATGGACGATGAAGAAATTGGAAAAAGAAATTGAAGTGAAAATGTACCGATAAAAAAGGAAAATAAAATAGAAAAAAATTATCAAGAAGAAATTTTATTTAAATTATTTAAAATATTACTTAATGATTTTTTAAATTAAAATATTATTTAACTAGAGGAGAGCATTATAAACTCTCTAAACTTTAAGATGCATTGTAAAATCGTTTTCTTACTTATTATACATCTTAACCGTACATTAAATTAATATTATTATATCTCATAGCATCTAGCCATTTTTATACTGTACATCATCTACAAAGTTGTGTATCTATAACATCAATTATTTATAATCTTTGATTGTGACTTTCACTGAGTAAATATTTGACATTTTGTAAGCATTATAAGTTAGCATTAAAGTTTCTTATGTTTTGTCTTCAAATGACAAAATTTATTGGGTCCGTTTGATTTGCTAATTTTTAAAGTATAGTATAGGACAAAATTCTGTGTTTGATTCAAAAAGTTATTAAGTAACAGCACAAAATTTGAATCACAGAACGGTACAAAATGATAATTTTTTGAACCTCACTAAACCAAGGGACAACTTTCTTGTTCCATGCACTAGTTAAGAAAAGACATAATTAACCTTGTATTTTTATTTAGTATTGTAACTATCTTCCCTATTTTCTCTACTTACGAGGTAGTTTATGTTGTATTTTTTTTTAAAATCAATGTTTACGTCATTTTTTTGTCATTTATATATATATATAATTAAAATAACGTATTAACAATAAAATAAATTTTAACGGTAAATATAAATATTAAAAAATAAAGAGTTAAAAATATTTTTTAATAATAATTTTTTTATATATAATATAATTATTATATTACATAAAATATATTACGTAGTAATTTATTAAATCATGAAATTTTAATTTTATAATAAATAATAAAATAATTATAAAATATCAAAATATTATTTTCTTAGAAAAATTTAAGAAAAATTAATAATATAACATAAAGGATATTATTGTAAAATTTATGTTGTGCTTTTTGTTATGTATAACATAAAAAGTTGTGTTGTACCTAATAAAACTTGTACAGTATTATATTACTTGTACCTGTTCACACATCAAACGCACCCATTATTTCATGGATTTTCTTATATAGCAATGTGGCAACTGCTGCGGGCCATACTGATCAAATAATTATATCTCCTTTTATTAAAAACTTGCGTCATCCTCTTTATATTATGAAACATAAATTTCAACTATCCATGTCAAATTAACTTTAAAAGTTGTTGCGTCTGACTCCTTGGTTTAGTGATAGGTAACTGCTATTTTGAATAGTAAATTTTCAGTTTAAACTCAATAAATGTACTTTCGTTTTTAAGAAAAAAAAAACTACTTCAAAAGTTGTTACAATACGCATTAATAAATAAAACAGTATATCTTATCTTTTAATTATATATGTGTGAGGGTTTAATTCTTTGCGGATGAGGATGTAGTAACATTTTATCATCACCTAATAATAATTTTGTCCAATTTCAATGATTGAATTAATTAGTCACAGTTTTCCACACTGAATATCCTAAAAAAAGACTGAAAAAACAAGAGTATTATTACTCAACAATCTCTTTAAGACAATTGATATTTTATATGATAAGCATCTACACAAAATCAATACATAATACATTAATTTTTTCTTAAAAGGCGTAAAAAGTGATTAAAGCCTTACAGTAAAGAGCAGTACATTAGTTTCTCATAATTAATTCTTAGTAATTAATACACCTAAAACTAGTATTGTATTCCCCGTTCCATTTTAAGTATTTATTTAGAGAGTAAAAATTTATTCCTATTTAGCGTGTGTTTGATTTAGCGATATTAAAATTAATTTTAGATAAACGTAGTTTTATAAAACTGATTTTGTATAAAATTAATTTTAAAATAACGTAATTTTCATTTATTGTTTTTTTTTTCCTTAAAGAAAAATTTAGAGTAAAAACACAATCTAAAATTTTTTAATTTAACATGAAAACAAATCTTACGTTACTTTAGCCAAAATTGCTTTTGGCATTCCAAAGTCAATTTTGACTTTTACCTAAATTAATTTTGACTTTTTTCAAAATTAATTATACTTCAACGCAACATTTTTTCAAACACGCATTTAACTATTCAGTTATATTTTTAAAAAAGTATTAATTATACTTTTATCAATTATACTCTTATGATTGACTGGAGAAATAATTAACACTTTAATATTGATCTAATAAAAAGAAGAAAGACGATAAAAGATAAAGGATAAAGGATAATATATGTATCAAGTTTAAAAGATATTTTAATAATGAAAACAGAAATAATCATGATATGTATAATTTAATCTTAAATAGAAAGTTAAATAAGAACGTAAAGAGTATTGTAAAATATGAGTTAAATAAAATTTTAACTTTTAAAATAATAAATATATCATTTACAATAAATAAAATCGCCAAACAAAGAAAAACAACAAAAAAATTTCATAAAATAATTCAAAATGCTGCTTTGTAAGAAAAATTTATATAATCAAAATCATGATAAATAAATGCATGTAATTAGTTTCTATAATTACTTTTAAATTGAATATATATGAGGAAATTGCATGGATTCTATTTAAAAAGATATGAATTTAGTTATTATTTTAGAGCTCATTATTAAGGTAAATGCATGAATTTAGTTTCTTAAACATGTAAAATTAAAAATGTAACATTTTGTACAAGTTATTTTAAGATAATTATATGATAATTATTAGACATTTTTATTTTTTACGTGGTACCCTTAGACTCCAAAAAAAGTCTTTCGTCGTTAACCGAGGTTCTAATTATGAACGTAGGTATAAAAAAAACTCCAAAATGGTATTCCTTATTCTTAGAAGTCATGGCCTATTTAAAAGAAGAAGAAAAAAGTCTGGAAACATTTTAAATGACAGAAGACAAAGTTAGCGATAATTTTGCATAGTCTTACTAGTCAAAGATCATTTTGAATGACAACAAATAAAATCAGAAATTATTTTATTTGGTCTTATAAGTAAAAGATCAAATTTAATGATGATTACAAAGTTAAGTATCAATTTAGTAATTTATTAAAAAATTATTTAAAATATTATGAATAAAATTTTGATTATTTTTGTTTTTTTGGTGAAATAAAATTTTGATTATGAAGTAACCAAGTTGATAAAGTGGTTCTGTACTCTTTCCGTTTCCCAAAAGATGCGTCCCTATTATTTAAGTCAACCCTTCTGTCCATCAATATCACTCACACAAACAATGTTTTGCTCTCTCCCCATGCCTCTTAAACCTCAACCACCTCCATCCGCCGCCGTATTCCCGTGGCAGCCCCGCCGCAAGCTCCGACGGCGGAACGTCAAGACGGTGCGACTAGGCGGAGGCAAGAAGCCACGGCGGCGAATGCTGGGGTTGTTAAGAATATTTAGAAGGATGCGTTTGCGGTGGCTCAAGTTACAATATGTAAAATTGTTGAAACGGCTTAAGGAACATTACCGAAACGTTGTGAAAGATCTAATAGAAGCGGGTGCCACCGTCGAAACGTTTCAGCAACGTCTTTTTATGGAAAGCACTTTTGCAATTCCCGTTGGCCTTAATTTGTCTTCTTACCCTTCTCGTTTTGGATCCGATCGCCCTCGAACCATCTTCATGTAAAGTTTTTTTTTTTTTTTTATCCACTCATTACCCGAAAAATTTTCTCCTTTTTATTTATTTATTTTATATATAATATAGTATAAGTAGATTAGTAGAAGAAAAAGAAGGGATCTCAATTCCTTCGCATCCTTTCATTTGTAATTTTGTATAGTAAATTTCTTGGAAAATTATCCGTTCTGTTTCCTCTGTTTTTCTTTCCCCTGCTTTTGATTTTATTTTCAATGAATTCTTGTAAGGGAGTTATTTAGCTACTGTTTGGAACACAAGTAATTGGATGTGAAGAAAATGAAAGGAAAACAAAAATGGAAGAAAAAGGAAAAGTTTGAATTTGGTGGAGAGTTTAGGTGGTTTTTATGAGATATTATGTTCAAATTTTATACACGAAAACTAAAAAGAAAATTAAATTTCTCAGTTATATATGTTTTTCTTTCTTTTCATCGTTTTTCTATTTTTCATCTAAAATACCATTGAGGCAAATAAAAAATATTAGAAAACCGCAAAGTAAATTAGCCACGGATATTGAAGAGGTTGGGCATTATAATTTCTCAAATCCAATAAACTTTGAATTAGTAGTGAAGACATTTTAATTCCTTTTTATTTAACTTTTAAATATTGTTTAGTAGTTAGAAGGGATAAAATAATGGTTTTTTGGTAGATAAAATAATCGTCATTTTACAAAATGAAAACTAATTTGAAGTTTCTAAATATTCATTATTGTCAGTGCATATTTAGATTAGAAGTAAAATAGATTATGAGTATATTGATTTACGTTTAAAAAATTTAAATTAAAAAATTGATTTTAATATAAAATAATATTTGAATTTTTTGCTAAAATTTAGATTTTAAATTTTTTTTTATAATCATGGATTTTTCCAAACTTAAGAAGTGATTAAATTTTAGAGTTTAAATATTATATATAATTAATTATGAAAAAGCATCACAAAATTTAATTTTTATATCTAGAATTTAATTTTGATTCAAAGTTGTTAAATATGAATTTTTGTCAAAATCAATTATATTCTAAAAAAAATCATAATTTAATAATAATAAAAGTTAATTCAAACATATTAAATCAGAATTTTTTTTATATGTCAAAGAAATATATTAATAAATTAAAATGAAGAAACTAACAAGTGTTGTAGGTGATAAGCATCTTGGTCTTCGTAATAATGAGATACAAGTTTGAATTAGAGTAACCCTAATACTCTATTATCCGGAATTATGAGAGCAATGTTTTTCATAATTTTAATAATTAAAAAAATTAAAATGAAAAAAGAAAATCAGGGTTTATTTAATAAATAAAATCGTTAAATTACATCATGAATAGTATTATGTAATTATGATTTGGAGTACAATTTATACTCTATTTTAATTTTATTTTGTTTTGTTGATAAAAAAAAAAAGAAAAAAATCTTGTATATACTTATTATTTATGTATAATTTATTTATTTTAATGTTTAACTATTTTTTTAATTTAAAAAATTTAAAAATAAAATAAAAATTTAATTTAATTGATACTGAGTAAATTATACATATATTATATATATTAATGATTGTATAGTAATTATTATTATAAAAAAATGTAAACAGTACATTTTCTGACATGTATAGAGCGCAGAACTGATGAGATATATCGTAAAAAATTATTAATGAAAATGGAATAAAACAGAAGTGGACGTCAGAATTCCAGAAAGCTGTATATATAATAGTATACTCCTAGTTGGTACTTGGTAGTATAATTGCACTGATCTAGTAAATTCCTCATCTACAGTTATTTTATGTGTACAGTTATCAATAATCATATCATATGGTGTCAATTTGGGCCGGTTCGATCGGCCCGAATTCAATGCGGGCGAATGAATTTTTCGGGTCAGGTTGAGGGTAAGAGGAATTGAGACCATCCAATTTTGAAAATTTCACTATCCTTATATATATAAGAATCATAAATCTGTATATTAAAAAGGATGGTGTCACTCCCAATAGAAATAGTGCTAATCTCATCCCCCGGATTGAGTTGTCCCTTCATAATTGTGGGCTAATATTTTACTGATCCAATTCAGCCAATACGGACTATGAGCCAAAACGGGCCAGCCCACGAACTTTGTTATTTCTTTTTTTATAAAAAAAATTAATTTAAAACTACATTAATAATATTATATTAAATAAAATTATAATATTCTTTAAAATTTAAAATTTTTTATTTTATTAAATATATTTAAATCATTATTTTATATTAAAAATATTTATTTATTAATAAAATTTATAATAAAATCATAATAAAAAAATTTAAAAAAATTTGACCAACGGGCTGATCCAGCCCATTGTGGACTCAGCTCGCATGGGCTAGCCAAAATTTGGGTCAGGCTGGGCCAAATTTAGATCTGACCTATTTTTTATAATCTAGTCAAACTCATTTGAGGAGTTATTCGGGCTGGTCCGTCATTATATGTGATAGAGAGAGTTATTTAAAAAATACAGTTATAAGTTGCTAATATACTTATTATAAAATGTTGAAATAACTTTGGATGATCACTAAATACCTAGCCAAGAGAAGGAAATGAGTATATATAGAAGAGGGCGAGCCTTGTAACTATTGTGGAGGTGGTCAAACCAATTCTTTTACTCTCTCAATGTTAGTTTTAATAAATAAACACTTGCAAAGTTTCCAAATCAACCTATGTAGCACTTCTAAACTTTGAAATACTACTACTTTTCACAATATTAAAAACAATACTGGGTACTTGTATTTGTATGGTATAGCAAATCTCTTACATAAAATTTTACTTTTAAAGTTAATAATTGAATCATTAGACTTTAAAAAAAAAACAGTTCAAATTTGTTAATTTAATCCTTCCAATTTATATCAAATTTCGGACTATATATGAAACTTTCAAATTATTTCTAAATACCAATGTATATTATTCTGGAATCCCAATTACTTGAGAAGAAATGATAAGGTTTTATATAAATAAATCAACTAAATGACTTGTTTATAACAATTAAAAAAATTAGAGCTCATTTGGCTCAATTGGTAGTAGATTTAGGAAGTTAAGGGCTATATCCTTTTAATTCTAGGTTCAAATTCACATAAATTTTTTAAAGAGGATAAACCATTTAAGGGGGTGGCGGGTCCCAACACTCTTTGACACTGGATTATTCCGGTGTACTTTATAGACTTTTGCCACCCTCTTAAGTGACTTATCCTCTCTAGAGGCCTTTCGTGGATTCGAATCAGGAACAAAGAGATAGATATAATCCTTAAGTTCCTAAATCTACTGTAAATTGAACTTTAGCAAAAAATAATATATAAAAAAAAAGAATTTCATCGATAATTATGTAGTAATTGATAATATAGAAGATGTGCATGACTCATATGAGTCTTAGTTGTTCAAATTATTCTCCTTGACTGTGGAGAATAACAAATTGGAAGAAGCAATAAACATTATATTATTAGTTTTGATGTTGACTTTCTCTTAATTATTTGATGTTTTATAAGGAAAGGTGCACATTATCTTTTCAAAGGAATTATTAAAAATTTTACTATTTTACGTTTCTATCTGTATAAAATCAGTACTGTTGACAAAGATTGAAAACAACTTTCTATCCATGGTACCCAAAAAAAACAAAGATTAGAAACAGCAAATAGAATCGAAAGAGAAAGATAAAAAAAAATGATAAAAATATAAAAGAAAAACAAAAAAGGAGATATAAAAACTACAAAACGCCTGAATGTGAATATAATAATAATTGAAAATAAAAAATAATTTTATGATTTTAATTTTTTACTTTATATATATATATATATTTTAAACAAATTAAATTGATTTTGCCTATTAAAAATAAAATAATTTAACACTTTTACATATAGTTTTATTTTATATAAATTAAACAATATATAAAAAGATCAAGTTTTTCTTTGAAGTTAATGATATCAAACAAAGTACTATATAAGTTCATTTGTATTTATTTGTCCAGGTAAAACACATTTATTAACAAATACAATTATTATTTTTATTTTTATTAAAATAATTTTTTAAGTCTTCATATTACTCTTTATTTCTATCTATATTGATACTAATTAACTATGTTAAAAACATAACACTAAGGTTGACTTAGTCGTGTAACAGCCTAATAAGTTCATAGGAGGGATGATTTACCGTTGGAGAGAACTCTAATTCAAAAATAAAAATAAAATTGTTTTTAGATAAATAGAAAGGATCGAAAGGAGTGTTACAATACGTCCTTTATTTTTTTTACCAATTCTTTATTTTTCATTTCTTTCGTGACACGAAATGCTATCAAAGTGGAGTTTGAACAAAAAAAAAAAAGAAGTAGAGATTTGACCAAAAGAAAATGCTAGTAGTATTATCAAAGTGGAGAAGTATAATCAATCACGATATTCCTTATGTACCAACTCCCTAAATCTATTTTTGTCTCAAGTGTAACTTTCCTTCCTTGTACCTCATTTAATTTCATAAAATTTCAACTTTTAAGGCTATTAACAATACTAGTATACAAGGATATATGGACACAAGATGATGAGGATAAGGTACTCTTCTCAAATTAGAGAATATTGTACTTTTATTTTATTTTTAATAGTTAAATTATTAATATATTTATAATAATAATAAAATAAAAAAATAAAATAGTTTAAAATTTAATAACTTATAATTATGTTAGTGTTAGTGTTTCATAGATTGTCACTCTATTTTAATTTTTTAAATTTAAAATATATTTCTTAATCAATAAAAATAAAATATTAATATTTAAATAAAATACTTAATATAGAATGACAATAAACAACAAGGAGTATAATACACCTAAATTTGTAGGGTGTCCTATAAAGTAGTCCAATATATTATTCGTATTGAATATATTTTTTTATATGCCAACAAACATATTAATATAAGAATACTCCTTGTTGTTTATTGTCACTCTATATTAAGTATTTTAATAATATTTAAATATTAATATTTTATTTTTATTGGTTAAGAAATATATTTTAAGTTTAAAAAAATTAAAATAGAGTGACAATCTATGAAACACTAACACTAACATGAGGATACTGTATATATTAATATTACAAAATTGAAAAATACATATAAAAATATCAAAAAAATATATAAGTAGAAAAATAAAATTTATATTCATCTTCTCAAATAAACTAGTTAAATTTCAAAATTTTACTTGATAAAAATGACTCATAAAATAATACCTAGAGATATCATCATTAATGTAAATATTTTATTTTTTTTACCACTTATGCTTCGCTTTTTTTTTTTAATCTTTATCTTTAAATTTCTCACACAAAATATTTGGAGAGTCATAGTTATAACGTAAGCTTTACATTTTTTTAATTATACTTGTTTTTTTTATTTTATTTGATAAGGATATTTTGAAAACTATATTGAAAAAAAATAAAAAGTGTTTTAGAAATGTTGAGCCATACATAAATGTCGACTTGAAATATCGAGTCGATAAAAAATTATTTTTTATTAAATACTTTAAAGAAGGTATCGTAATTTAAATGATAATATATAGACGAAAAAAAGCGCAATAATAACAGCATTTTATGAGAAGCTAGAGGTACTCAAAGTTACAAGGAAAATAAGTCAAAAAGATAGAAAAGGAAGGGATTAAATTATAATACGTCAATACGTACTATATATACCCCATAATGATATCATACATTTGGGAGGCCATAAATAAATAAATAAATAGAAAAGAAATAAGTTATCGTCACCATATGCGTCACTTAATATATATGCGTATTTAATTGTGCATGGATAAAACAAATAATGGATTCATAACATACTACATGATAAGGAGTTTATTAATATAACACATACATACATGTAGACAGCATACTTATTGCGTCTAGGGATGGCAACGGAGTAAAGCGAAAGCGAAGGAGTCCCCGCACCCCACTTCTTCCCATTTGCATTATTGTTTCTTACAATGGGGTAGTTTTATCTCTGATCCCTACTCTTCTAGTAGAAATCCAATTTTATATAAAAAAAAATTTAAAAATGAAAAAAAATAATTTAATTCTATTTTAATTTTGAAAGACTAGTTTTATAGTATTAAAATTGAAATTATGTAACATTAATAAAAATATACCCTCTAAATTCAAGTCTACATTAATAATTAAAATAAGAAAATTCAATTGATAATATTAATTAAACAACATAATCACAACATCAATATACATATTTAAGATTTTATAATAGAAAAAGACTTATACATATTTAGTATATAAGTAATTTCTAAGGATAACGTGACCTCTCGGAACAGGGAGAATAATTTCCATCCCTAAACATGTCACGGGGGATCTGGTCTTTGCCTCCGTCTCTGCGGGAGAAAATTTCTCAAGATCAAATCCCATTCGGGACAGTCTTGTGGGGATCCCTACATCCGGAAAGAAATTGTCATCCCTAATTGTTTGTTTGAGTTTTTATTTTTACACTACAAGATAATTGATATTTAGCAATATGACATTTTTATAATATTAACTTAATGGCACTTTTGGTCCTCTAACTTTATATTTTGTGCGCATTTAGTCCCAAGACTTTCAAAAGCTCAGTTTTAGTCCTCAAAACTTGCAAAATGAGCGACTTTTGTCCCTCTATCACTAATTCGGATGAAAACTGTCACTAATTCAAATAAATTATGTTGCTAATTTAAGTAAAAGTTGTTGCTATTTTTTTGAAAAAAAAAAAACTTATGAAAAGATTAAAACTGCCCATTTTGCAAACTTGAGGGACCAAAACCGCTCATTTGAAAGTCGGGAGACTAAATTCACACAAAATGCAAAGTTAGAGGACCAAAATGCAATTAAACTTTATTTGTAAAATATGTTGAAAATGTAAAAAGATAATTTTTTAAAATAATTTGACAATTATTTTTTAAATGCGATTAAACATCAATTATATTCTAGTATTATTTCTAACCATATATATACTTCCTTTATTCTAATATGTAAAATCCTCTAAAGAGTTTTTGCTTCTCTCATTATATTTGACAATTATTTTTTAAATGTTGTTAAACATAATTTCCCCCTCTTATTCTTATGTCTCACAAACTTGAGATAACTCAAGGAAAAATTACAAGAGGAAGACTTAGATCAAATGAAGCCACATAGTCCTAAAATTAAAACTAGACACCAGAACAGCATAGGAAAATTTGAAGCTTCTTAGAACTTAGTCTAGCTTTCAACCATAAGATTAAATAATGAATGGAATCCATACATGACATTGCCCATCTAAATTTACTGGACCCAGCCCAAATAGATATTGATGAATCTTAAGAGTGATAATTAATCATGGCAAAAATTTGTTTTGGACTTTACCAAAACCTTTTAAACCTTTGAACATTGTTTTTTTGTTTTTGGCTTTAAACCGGTGGATATTGTTAAAGAATTTGTGGTGAGAAAAATCAATGTAAACTAATATCTTGGGATTAATATTTACACCACCACTTTTATATTCTCATCAAAATTGCTTCTAGAAAGAGCATTCAGAAATTATTATAAAAACTTCAGAATATAGTACTTTCCAAAAGAGGAGGTGGTAATATTAAAAAGGTGGTGCAAATATTAACAACCCTTAGTTTTATATAGGGCCGAGTTTTGAATTGGGTCAACCTGACAATCCGACTAAACCATACAAACACTATTTTAACCCAACTCAAACCGATCCAAACCGATAATATATCCAAACCAATGAAACCGAGGTAGTTTGGTTTGATTCTCGAATTAACAATTTATGAACCCAATCCAATTGAACTAAACCAATTAAAAGTAAAAATACATTGATTGTAATATATATATATATATATATATAAAAATTAGGTTCAAATGACATCAAGGTAGGGGTGGCAAAACGAACCTGGCCTGGCGGGCCGGCCCGCATAACCCGCATTTATACGCGGGCTCGTTTTTTTAAAAAAAAAACTAAAATTTTAAATTAGTTGTAAAAAAAAATTGAATCAAGCCTTTTTTACCTTTTGGTGCCAGACTTGCTTTGTTCCATTAAAAAAAATTTAAAAACACACAGAGAAAGAGACAGAGAGAAGCATCAAGTTCTAAATTTGTTTATTATGATATTAACATAAAATTTTTATATTGTTGTGAAAATAATACATTGTAAAATTTTTAGATCTTTTGAAGAATTAGTATTATTATTTTTATATAGTGTTGGAATTAATATGATTTTTTGAAGTTCTTTTATAATTTTTTTTTTGATTTTTTAAAGAGATATTGAGATTTATGAATTTTTAGATTTTTTTTAAAAATTTAATTGGCGAGCTATGCGGGCTAGCCCGCAACCCGCATAACCCTTCATAAAGCGGGCTGGGCTGAAGAAATGGACCCGTTTTTCTCCGCAGGCTGGCCCGTCCCGCCCCGCATGTTTGCGGGCCAGCTGCGGGGCGGGCTGGCCCGCATTGCCACCCCTACACCAAGGTGTCAAAGTTCTTAAATGACACCGCACATAACTTTTTATAAAAAATGAATTTCGCCGATCTAATCAATCATTTGAAAGTTATCAACTATGCAAAAATTGATACAATTTGAAAACTATTTGATACGTTATCGGAATGTTTTGCTTGAACGTCTAATACAATATTTAAAATCGAAGTAAATTTTATTTGCTAGATTACATACGTACAAATTTTCAAATGGTATGAATTTTTGCATAGTTGATCTATGTCATACAAACTTTCAATTGATTCGTTGGATCGGCGAAATTCATTTTTTATAAAAAGTTATGTGCAATGTGATTTAAGAACTTTGACACTTCAGTGTCATTTGAACCCAACTATATATATATATATATATATATATAAACCTAAGTCTTAATCACTTAAAGAAATCGATTAAATGACTTTGCCTTATGTGAAGTGAAGGACATGCATACGTAGCCTAGCTTATTATTGGCAATGACATATTTTAAGATCGATTGTTGCTTTTAATTTTGTGATGTATATTGACATTATGAGTTTATGTTATGACATATTATAGGTTATACTTTTATGCATGATTTATATTTTATAATTATTCTATTTCTTTTTCTTTCTATTTTTTTTTATTTTGTTGTATTTGTGTAGATGAAATCATTAAAAAATAATAAACAAGTGATTCCATAAGCTATAAATAATTTACTATAATTTTTTAAGAATTTTCAAAATAATTTCAAAATTTTAATTTCGGGTTAAATATGTTTTTGGTCCCTAAACTTTTGCGAAAATTTACCTTTAGTCCCTGAACTTTAAAACGTCGGATTTTAGTCCATTCGTACGTTGTTGGGTGACGTGCCAATTTGATCGGCTGACACGTGAACTTGATGAAGAGAAGGACCCTCAGTTTGCTACGTCACCAAAAATTGTTCAGAGAGAAGTGAACCTTTTTTTAAAAGTTTAAGGACTAAAAACTAACATTTTAAAGTTCGAGAACTAAAAACAGATTTTCGCTAAAATTCAGAGACAAAACACATATTTAACCTTTTAATTTCTTATTTACCCATTTGAGACCCAACCCAACCCAAACCGAACTTGATATGGTTGATTTGATTCGGGTTGAAGGATATTTTTTTGACAAACCCAAACCAACCCAACCCAATGATAATTAATTAGTTCGAATTTTAAAATCCCTTAAAATTGAACAAAACCAACCTGAATCCACCCCTAGTTTTATATTTTGTTTTCAACCATTTTTTTAATATAATAAAGATTTATTGTGCATCGCTACGCATAACTTGATTCGAACAAAAAAGTGATCCAGATAAAAAAAGTTCAATACGTTTTTGGTCCTTGAATTTTAGCGAGAATTCGCTTTTAGTCCTTAAACTTTAAAAAACACATTTTTAATCCTTAAAGCTTAATTAATGTTCATTTTTAGTCCTTCCATCTAATTCCGTTAACCGAGAAACTTGCGTTGCAAACTAAGTCAAATCATATGTACAAATAGCTACCATCACTCCGATTTTCATTTAACTTTTTATTTCAGCAAACATATACTATCACATACTAACTATTTGTGTCTTCAGACTTGATTTGTTTTGGTCATTTGTCCTTCTTACAAGAAATTTCTTATCTCCTTTGGAGTTGGTAGTAATAAATTGGGTTACAGAGAGAAAGCAGTCGAAATTGGAAGGTTCTTGTTACTTGTTGTTGTTGTTGTTTTAATTAAGATAAAAAAAAAAGTGGTATAAGTGTAATTATCAGTATATCACCTAGCGAGTAAAATTTATTTGTATAGAGTTAATTCTTTTAGTTTAATTAATAGTCTATTAAAAAATTTAAGTTTTAAATATGGAGTTGCGTTAAATGTTAAGAAAAAGTAAGTATAGACTCTTTCAACAAAATTTTTTTATTGCGCACAATCAAAATTTAGAAAGAGTACTTACATACCATCTATAAAATTTTACTTTACCCAACTCAAGTGAAATTGCTCTTTGTAAATGATACATTTGATAAAAAAGAAGTATAAGGGTAATTAATTCTTGTCAGTATGATTGGATTTTCTCATCTTAGTTATAATGAAATGTTGACAATTCGAAGAGGGGAAACAATATCTTTCACAAAAGATATATTGTAGATCTTTATGAAGCTTAGTTTAATCGCCTCCAGAAACATTTGGTCCCAAACTCTATGTTGATTGATGTTGCTTTTGCCATATCTAACCAATTATAATTTCAAAACATGAAATGCAATTATATAATTGTTATCAAAGTGATCCATCAAATCATATTAACAAAGAAAGGAATCGAAGTAGGGAGCACTAACTTTCAATGAGAATTGTGTACGTATATATAATAATCTATTTTTTCTTTAGAACAAACATACATATAAATTATACTAAATTTTTTCCTTAATTTGTTGGTAGTGTAGGTGAGAGGAAGAATATAAGTAAAGGACACTACAATGCAACCCAAAACTTTAAGGCATTAGAGGCAAGGACCTTTCCACTTATAAACCCTTCACTTAGCTCTTAACCATCTAATGTGGGACTTCATCCTTCCCACTTCACACTTGACTTTCAACATAATCTACACATCATTAGAGATTGATCCCCACACATTAAGTTTTCAGGCTTCACCTTATCTCACCTCTTGATGTCATTTGAACTACGAGTTATTAGCTTCTATTTTTTTTTCTTGTATGCTCTTAAGTCCCAAAATGAGATGTATGCCATATTAACATAAATTTAGATATATGGGACAGGGAAGATGATGTGTAGGGGCAAATTTCAATGCAGTATATAGTAACCAAAAGAAAAGAGGTTCTATCAGAGTTTCTAAACCATTAATAAATAATATAAGGATTGAAATTCCTTTATTTAATTTAATGAGTTAGTGAATAATTTAGAACTCTTGGATTGAATTTATTTTTTTATTATAAGAAAGTATATTAATTAGGGATTGAATTCGGATATTAATACATGCATGTCCTTATATATTCATCAACTGAGTTATACAATTGAAATTACTATCAAAATGACCTTCTATGTCTCAATTTGCTTTGAACAAAGACATATCTCACTATAATCCAGCTCTAAAAGCAAATGTCAACGATTGGGTCCAGAGCTATTTAGATTTTTGAATAGTTGCTTAAAGCAAAAGTCTTTTATTAAACTTGTGGTAGAAAATAGGGACAATACTCAAGTTTTAAGTTAGGAACGTACGTTTTTAAAGAACATTTGAAGCTTTTCAAAAATAAAATGAAAATTTGGAATAAAGAGAGTTTTACATAGATGGTAAAATCAATGAAAAAAATCATGGAATCAATATAAATGAACTATATAGAAGAGGGAAGTGTCAAGACTTAAGTGAACAAGAGATTAATCTTGGAGTGCCATCAATTGAGAACCCTGTTGTTGACAAACCAAAGTGACCATCAAGCACTTAAAGATCCAATTATGCAATGTCAGAAAAACTACAACATTGCTTATATTAATTTAATAAAAATTATTAATAGTATTTCTTGTGTTTTATTGATCATTAATATATCTTTCTTTGTTGTTAAAAGAATCTTTAAGATTAACTCATTGCTTATATTAATGTAATAAAAATTAAATAGTTTTCTTAGAATATTCGTTAGTTCTTATAAAATACTAGTATGACTTACAAACCAAGTCTAACATATTTAATGTCTGTTTGGTTAGTAGTTTTAAATTTCATTTTTCAAAGAGATTTTAGATCGTCCAAATGCAATCTAACAAAAATAATATATTCTTACTTTTTCTATAATGAAGTTTGACAAAAAAAAATGATAACAAAACAGACCCTTAATATATAGAAAACAAAGTCTCTTAAACATCCTGATTAGTTACATCATGTATATTTGTCCATAAAAGACTTTATTAAAAGAAATCATAATGCTTACTTTATGTTGGTGATACTTTTGATTTGTAAAAAGATAATAATAATTAAATTTAGTAATTATTAATTATTGATATGATGATATCCTAATTAAAAGTTAATAACTTAAATTAACTATAATGAAATAATTGATATATTGGCGTGAATAACACCACATAAATTTTTCTCCGACCTAATATCAAGAATTTGATTTGACTTTCAATTTTGTAGAATTGGACTTAACAAAATTAATAATGAGTAATTGAGTATCTTGTGGACTAGGACGGTGGTACAATGTGAGGTTAATGTATGGGCCACCGAGACAATTTAGCTTTTTATTTATTTTAGGTTTGGGCATTTGGGCAATAGACAAATTATTACCTTTTTATTGTAATAGTACATTTTTTTTCTAAATATTTTTACATTATATATTTTTTACAGAGTATCAGCTAATTTTTTACATTATTGTTAATATGGTAAATTTTAATATTAACTCTTTTTACTACATTTGACTACTTAAATAGTATCTTTAGAACACCAAATATCATTTACCAAAAAAAATAATAAAAAATTATGTTTTCATGTACTATTTATTTTTAGGTTGCATACACCACGTGGTGGCCGGTGACAGTGAATTTAGGTCAAGATAGTTTGACTTTTGCTGCTCTAAGAAATTTTCTAAATAATTATTCGCAAGCATAAAAAGTTATTTAAAAATTATTTTTAGAACAAATTAATTTAAAATAGTTTGTATTTCTGATTTTGTATAAAAGATTAGTAAGTATTAAGCATTTCCATTATCGTAGTGGGTACGGAGATAATTCATTTTAACTTAAGAATTTGATACGTTTTTGTAAAAACAATAAAAAATAAAAAAAATTAAAAGAAGCATCAGGTGTGATATAATGGTAACTTGTCACTTAATTTTACTTTTAGTCTTGTAATTTTTAAATTGTGTAATTTTGGTCCTTATAATTTTAATAATTAAGTGATTTGTTTTTTGTAAAATTTAAAATGTAAAAATTGAGTCTATAGGAAATGTTTGTTTCGAGGTTTAGAAAAATATTTCTGGAAATGTACTTGGGAATGGAATATGAGATTCCCATGTTTGTTTTAAGGTTTAAATAAAAGATTTTTGGGCATCATTTATTCTCTAGAATATTTTTTCTTCGTATTTTCTATAATCTCAATTTCCCATTGTGAATGGTGGGTAAGTTACTTTCCGATGAAAATATAGGTAGTTATTTTATATTTTACTTGTAACTATCACTTTTTTATTTTTCATTTTTGGACTTTTCATTTGAAATTCAAAAAGTATTCCTAATTATGTTAATTTTATCAAACACTTTCTTATAATTAAATGCTAAAAAATACACATATTTAGAAATATACAAATTATCAAAAATAAGATGCCTGAAAATATTTCTTATTGCTCGAAGCTAACGCCCTCTAAGTTGTCAATATTATGTATCTAAATCATTTTATATATATATTGCTTAATCTATATAAATGCATTATTGTCCTTCTACTAGTTATCTTTTACTTTTTTATTTATTAAATAATTAAAATAAAAAAATAATATTATATGCAATAAAAATATTTTCATATTATTACATGTAACATTATTGTAAATCAAATAGATTTTAAATTTTATTAAAAAAATTTCAAAAGATTCCTAAGAACAAAAACTAAAAATCAAACAACTTGTTTAAAATGCCTGAGAATTAATATTACTTGGAAATATATTCCTGACAATAAGATATCCGAGAATATATTTTCAAACCTTGAAACAAACACCCACTTAGATTCAATTTAGGTCAAATTTCCATCTAATTTAAATGATACGTTACTGTCCATTAGTAAAATTACTAAATACAATTAAGAAACTTATCACAATTTTTACCATAATTTTTAATGACATCAATTATAAAATATTTAATTTAGATGAAAATTATACTTTGGATCCAAATTTTACATTTTAAATTCTAAATTTTATAAAGACTAAAATTACAGAAATAAAGCTATAACAGACAAAATTAAATAATAAATAAAATATAAGAACTAAAATTACAATTAAACATTTTTCATTGACTTATAATTGTTTATTATAAAATTTAAAATGTTAAAATTGGGTCTTTAGGTCCAATTAAAGGATATGTTACTGTCTATTAGTGAAATTACAGATATAAGAAATTTATCACAATTTTTACTATCATTTTTAATAGCATGAGTATTTTTTAATTTGGATTGAAATTAGATACATAGACCTAATTTTTATATTTTAAATACTAAATTTTTTAGAAACAAAAATTACTCAATTAAAATTATAATTAAAATTTTAAAGGTCAAAATTATATAATTAACAAAGTATTACATTCTTCCCTTATTATTTGTCGTTTAAGATTTTTATATATAGTTTAAGAAATTTAATTCAATTAATTCCTTTGTTATCATACAAATATTTGTTCAATTTTCTTTTATACTCTTATTACTCTTATTAATTAGTGAGTCATATCTTTGGTGACATTTATTAAAAGTTCAACTTCTCAGATAATATATTTGATAAAAGGATAATTAACACTTCATTGAAATAAAATGTGATAAAATTTTATTTTCTAAAACAACAAATAATATGGACTAAAATGCAATTAGATATATTTTTTTTTTATTGAATTATGGAGTGATTGTTGAATCTTTATTTCTTTACCAAAAAAAAGACTTGTCCTTTCTTTGACTTTGATTTATTTGGTTGAGAGGGTTTGGAACTATCAAAGTTGGAAGTGTACCAACCAAAATTGAAGTTCCTTGAAATCCCAACATGTGCAATGTGAAACTAACCATTTTTCGTTTCCCAATTCCCACACTCATAAGACTCTCGCGTTGAATTTTCAAACTATCTTACCTATAACCATGATCTCTATCACTATACCACTTAATTAATCGTTACAGTCTCTTAAACAAAAATTATTTATTTTCTTATTAATATTCTTTCCGTCCCAAAATATAAGACCTCCTAAACTAATATTGCGAACATTAAAAAAAGTGATTAATTTAGTTAAATGCATTAAATTTATCTAACAAAAAGAATTAATTTTCAAATTTACCATTTCAATATCTTTCTATCACGTCTCTCTCTTAATTAATGTTGTTTATTTATTTACTTTATTAATTTTTTATTTTAGAAAGACTATTTTTTTTATCGGCCACACACACTCCACACTACACTACTCCTAATTCTACCCCACCGGTGATCAAACCCATCTCCTTCCACTCAAAGAGCTCCTCCTTATGCCACTTGAGCTACAAGCTCATGGAAATAGTACGTCACAATGAAAAGTCAAAGTGATTAAATTAGGTGGCAAAGTGGTCCACTTATATGGGGGAGAGAAATAAATTTAGTTAATTTATGACTTTATTTATTGTGTTTCCTATAAAATTGGACAAACAAAAACTCTCTAGATTGTCTTATATTTTGGGACGGAGGGAGTATGAAATTAAATGCATTTTTAATCTTGAAATAAAAAAAAAACATTAGAAATAATTTTTAATGAGCAAGAGAATTTGTAGAAACATAAAGTAAGAGGATTTAAAATTACTTATATAACTATGTAGTACTCTTTATGTTCTTATTTAATTATTCAAAGAGAGAAAATTATAAGAGTGTAATACTCCCCCGATCTTTTTTACAATTGGTTATAACCATCAATTGCTTTTTAAATAGTTTTAAGGAAATTAAAAGAGGTCAATTAACTTTTTTATAGGGTGTAAAATAAATATTTTTTTCTTATAATTAAAAACGAAGAGAGTACATTTTACAACTTATTTATACTTGAGTTATTAGACAATTTAAAACTATTAAGGAATTGTAAAATTATTTGATTGAAGTTTGAAGAACAAAGAGTGACTCTCGGTGTTTCCAAGGAAGTGCAAAGTTTTCATATATACTCCCTCCGTTCCTATTTAATTGTCCGCAGAGAGAAAATAATATTGTTTCTATTTATCTGTCCACTTATAATTTTAATGTAACATTAATTGTACTTTTATCAATTTTAGCCTTATGTTTAATTGGAGACTAATCAATGCCCCACTATCCAACCAATCAAACAATGAGAGATAAAAGGTATTATGGGGAGTTCAAATTTTATTTTGAGAAAAACTATAACAATTATTACATTTCTTAATATGTGTGATTTTTTTTCTCCAGACAATTAAATAGGAACGAGTGAGTATATATATAGAGAGAGGGTGAGTTACGGTATATGAATTAAGAGAGAGATAAGGTCTCTTAGTTTTTACGAGAGTGAATAAGTGGAAGAATAATTAATGAGAGAGAAAATATTTATGTAAGGGTACAATAAAAAATTTAGATAATTATTTTTATAAAATTAATAGTGTTAAATTCTCTTATTAATTGGTGTGCAAAAATCATAAACGACAACTATTTTGGAACGAAGAGAGTATATATTAAGAACTTTTAATTTATTTGTCAATTTTGTAAGAAAATTATATATTGATTAAAAAGTTATTTGTTGTGTAAGAGTTGATGTCAACTTACACCGATGTGAGTTAATCCGTCCCAAAAATAATAATTTTCTTACAAAATTTATAGTAAAAATTGTATAACTAGGAGTGTTCAAAATTGATCTAAACTAATTTAAACCAACTAAACCGAACCGGAAAAAACCAAAAATCAAATAAACATAAAACTGAACAAACTTAAGACTGAAAACCGAAATTATTTTATCAAGTTGGTTTGGATTCTAGATTCTCTTAATCAAATCGAAGCAATCCAATATAAACCAAACTTTATACACATATACAAATTTTAATAAATTATGATACTACATATGTCTATACTAATAAATATTTAATGCAACAAATATCATACCTTATTTTTTTTAGTTTTATAATATAAACATTATTTTAATATGATATCTTTATAATTTTATCACTTTTCAATCAAATTAAAATTGAATTTCACCTGTGTTTATTCCCTCCATATATATTTTTTGGTAGATTTAATTCTATATATTTTGTGTCTTTTCTCCCTTTTTTTTAAAAGGTATTTTGTGTCTTATCTTTTGTAGTTTATTTAATGTCTAATTTTTTATTCAATTTTGTGTATACTTAACATAAAGTTAAAATCGAAAACTATTTGTAAATTTTTTTTTTATTATTTCAAGATCAGGTACAAGTATCTACAAGTATCCATGAGTTCGATTATAATTTATTCATGATGACCTTTACTCTCAATATTTTTCTATGGTGTTGATTTTCTTCTTCTGGTTATTGAATTTGGATGAAAAATGTTATACACCAATATCATGTTAAACATGATGACAAATTAAAACGTGAAATAGAGATTACTAATAATTTTATATTTCATCTAAGTCTCTATTATAAGCAAATTTAATTTGGATTATTTTCTTTTTACTAAATATAATCATCTATTTTTTTAATTAACGAAAATATTCCTAAAGTATCCTTATATTAATTGAGTGTCTATTTCCAATAGTACAATACATTTATTTGGTTGGTTGATCGAGAGCAATTTAAAAAGTATAATTATTTATTTATAAAATTCAAGAAATTAACTGGAGTTAACCATTTTTTTACTGAAATATGTATGGTAGAGACTAGAAGTAGTACACCATGTTAAACTAGATGACAAATTAAAAGGTGCAATAGAGATGATCAAACATGTCCAACTCGTGGGGTCAACTCATTTGACTTGCACTTTTCAATTCAAAATTTGATTTAATCGGTCTCTCTTAACTGGCAGATTATAACAATAAGGTTAATGATAAGACAAGATTATCCTTCAATTTAACGTCTTTTTCTATTATTATATTAATTTTTTATTAGTAAAGAATATTTTTTAAACAAAGAGTAGTAGAAGATGTACTCAAAATACAAATAAAAAACTACAAAGAAAATAGAAAAGGAATGCCGAAAGGTTTTTATAAAGCTTGGTCAAATTTTTTTTCGGAAACACTTTTTTTTTTTTAAAAGCTTTTAGATGATATAATTTCCAGAAAGAGAATGATGCAATTATAAAAAAGGGGTGACATATAGGAAATTTCTTCTTTTCCAATATATATACTGGCCCATATGGCTATTCCTAAAATCTACGATACTTTGGCTGCTGTTGACTCCTCAAAACAAAAAAAAAAATTAAAAAGAGATATTGTTATATATAGTTATATCCTTATGACCTTATCTATACAATTTTATTTTATGAAGTGCTTATCTAAACAATTTCGTAATCCATGGAGAACTGAAGTGTATATATCTTCGAGATAAGAAGGCCAACGATGAAATTAAAGCAGGACATACATTTTATATAGACAAGTTTCGTTCAGCTGTGCCTTGATTAACGCATTCAAATTATTATTCAAGCATTGTCATATATCTTCATACTAGTTTTTTTTTTTTTTAATAATTTTACTTCTTCACAAGTGTTGTGCACCAATATCTTCATGATATCACGGTTGGGAGCCATGTCTGAGTTCAGCATAAGGAGTTCGGCTTAGTTAATGACCGAGATGCATTATGAAAGTACATTGCACATTATTATTATTCAGGATCAAGGGCTAAGGCCCAATAGTCTTTTTAAGGCCTAAAACGCATACTTCAAATGCTAAAGACTTCAGTATAAATACATAGCATGCACACTATGTAAGGTATGTAACTTTTTATTAATACAAAGAAATCATAATTGGTCGTTGGCTTGAACATTGGAGTCTTTACACGTATAACCCCCACCGCTCTAGAACTTGGTCAACCGTGAAGGAGGCCCGAGGCTCATCACTTTTATGTTCATGATTTAACCCTATCAAGCCAGTTCACATCATTGACGCTATCAATGGCGGATCTAGGACCCAGACGTTAATTAGGGGGTGCAACATAATTAAAAAAATTCAAAATATAAAATACAAAAGTAAAATAAAAAAGAAAAAATTAAAATTGGTATTTTTTATGGAAATTAAGGATAAATTTTAGTCTATATTTAGTAGTATAGTAGACTTAAAATTATAAAATTAAGAAGACAAACATAAAATTTAAAATCTAGGGGGTTCAAAAATATAAATTAGGGAGTGCAAAATACCGAAAAATCTTAGTACTAATCGAAAATTTTCCGAGTTGAGGGTTGCACCCCCTCAACTCTATGTAGATTCGCCACTGGGCACTATATGTGAGAAATGCTAATTGAGTTTCCCACCTCTATCATCATGCCTAGGCGAAAGAACTACGATGGAGACAACAACCATAGCATGCATAATCAAGGAGAACCTTCAATGTAGAATACTCAACGACAAACACCAGTCATCATCGAGGACGTCCCCCCAACTCCTCCTCTCAACGTTGAGGCATAGTTTCAACGCTTATCCCCATGATTGAAGAACAGGCCAAGGAATTGGCAAAATTGAGACGTGAGAGGCTAGAACAATAGAGGGAAAGGCAAGAGCAACATCGTCGAAGTGAGCCAAACCCTAATTCAAATACAAGGATACCTTAGGAGAACAAGGTCGTAGGTTCAGCTAGAGTTTAGTTTAAGTTCAGCTTAACGCAAACGTTAACTGCAATGTTAACGCTGAACCAGTAGGAAACAACAAACCTAGGGGTGTGTCAAGAGTTGAAGAGACGATCCCACTTCGAAATGATCTATAAGCCCAAGCTGCCCAACCAAAACGAGTTGAAATGGTCTAGTTGGAATTCGGCTACATTGATAATCTCTACATGCCATGGATCATTCACGTGATCTGCCTCAAGTGTTCCAATTTCTAAGCAACTAACGAATATGATGGGAACAAAGATTCCACTTTGCACATCAACAATTTTGAACAAGCTATATTTTTTCAATACTTGAAAGAGTCTATTGTTTGCTGTGCAAAAATCCCACTTTAAATATTAGCAACCTCAGTTTAAAAGAAATCAAATTGCTGGCAAGAGTCTCGAACTCTCAGGATTGGGAGAAGTTTAACCCCTAAGTTACTATCCAAAAAGGTAAGAAAGAGTCTCAATATGTGATGATGCTTAACTTTTTATATATAAAAATAAAGTAACTATATAAAAAAAATTATAAATAACTATATTTGACTTCTGATTAGAATATTTAGAATGTTATTTCCATATTAACTTTTTCTTTGATTTTATTCCTAAAGATACTAGGAAGAAAAAGAAGAAAAGTAGCATCTCCCAGTTTTTAAAATTTTAAAGATAAAGTTTAACACCTTAATTTAGCAAATCGATATTGAGCAAAAGGTATATGTTCAATCAATTTTTTGTGACGTAATGGTGTATAAGAAAAGAGAGATAATGAGAAATGAAAAGGAAAATAAAAGAAAATATTAAAGGTTATGTGATAAAACGAAAAACAGATAATTAAATAATAAAACAAATATAATAAATAGTAGTGATATAGATATAATTTTGAATTAATATTATTGCATAATTATTGATAGATGTCGCCAAAAGTTATGTAATCTTATCTTATATATATGTTGAAACAAAACTAGAAAAAGTACGTATGTGTGGAATTGGTGAGTTTTTCTTGGTGCTCCTTTAATTTTAAACTCAACTTTAACTAGTACTTGTGTGTATTTTTATTATTATTGAAGTTTGTCTAACCTATGTTTAATAAGTAGTTAAAATAAATTGTAATAAGAATTTAATATTTAATATTTTATGCACACTTACATTTTAGGTACCTATTTAAATAAAATTTAATTTAAGTACTATTAAATATGTAAATTAAGTGACAGGAAGTATTTTAAATTGATTGAAAATTTGGATCAAGTTGGAATATTGGAGAATGCAATAATAATATTATTAAACTCAGCAAGGTAAGTCCCAGTCATGTAGCTTAGTTAGTGAGCGTATGAAGACATGCGTGTATGGGTACGAAATTCGAATCCCAATTGCACTACTTTCCTATAAATAAAAAAAACTAGTAAGGTAAAAGGGAGATAAATGAGTGAAGGATAGATTTAATTGCCCTGCAGCCCATAATGGGTTGGAATAGTAAAATCGTGTAACATGTAAGAGAGTAATTTAAGTAAAAGAGTTTATTTACAATAATGAAAATAAATACTACTCGAAATATTCCCGTAAGGAGAAGCGTACAAATGAAAAAGTATAGAGAGACATTGAAATGAGGAAACAGCATGCTTGTTTGTTACTGGTTACTGCCATGAATTCAATCTCTTATATATATATGCGTTTTGTTCTTTTCCATTCGCGTTTAGGTTTAGGGAGAAGAAGGCACGTATAAAGCACGTGATGTATAAAAGTATACTTTCGATGTAGTTTCTTTTTCTCGACCACCGTATTTTCTACTTATACTGTCAGCTTTGACCCACCAACGCCTACGCATGCCCATTTTATTTTATTTTCAAAATTATCAACAAAAATCCATAAATCTAACTCTTCTTATCACCCACTCTAGTAAATACCTACCAACAATATTCATCACAAAATTTGATACATATCAATTCTTTATTTATTTTTTAAAACCTTAAATAAGTTTCTATTAATTATTAATAAATTTGCACATTTAGATTCTACTCCAAATATATATTAAAATAGTCATTTATTTTGTATTTTATAAGTCATTTTAGTTTTTTAAAGAATCGGTCATTTTAGTCCATGACTTTCACTATCATCGATCATTTTAGTCCTTCACTTTCACTATTATTGATCGTTTTAGTTTCTATTCATGGACTAAAATGAATGTTCATATAATTCAGGGATTAAAGTGACTTATCCTTACAATATTAGGAGGTACATCACTCGATTTTACTCCCTACAAAAAAATTATTTTAGTTCAATTTTATTCTAATTTTTTATTTATAGTCTATACAAACTTTTGTTTCACAATAAGTATATTTTTTTAATCTTTATAGTTATTGAAATTTTGTTTTCGGTCCTTTAAGTTCATTTATTTTTATTTTGCTCCCTGTAATTTCAAATTTATTTTGGTCCTTTGAGAAAATAGGATGAAAAACTTAACATTAGAGACTAAAATTCTTTTTTAAAAATAAATTGAATTAAAATTAAATTTTTTTAGGAATTAAAACAAAAATAACAATTTTATAGGGAATAAAAATGAGTAATTTATCAAAATTGACCCCAACTTTTTAGTCATGTGGTGTTTTAGTCATTGACATTGTAGAATGCTTGAATTAGTGATTGACTGCATTCCATATGTCACTTTAATTCCGGACGTTAAGCAACATTGACAAAGTGCATATGTGATACATTATTTGATATAGAGGATTCCACTTAAGCAATCAAATGACGCTTTGGAGACCCAAAATTGAGTTTTGTTGCAAGTGATTTGAGGGACTAAAGTGACTTATGTCTTATTAGAAAACTCAATTTTGAGTCCCAAAAGACTGTGTTTTTACCCCAAAATGTCATTCGATCGCTTCCTCAAACTCTTATATCTCAAATAGCATGCCACATAAACATTTTATTAGTATCACTTAAAGGCAATGACTAAATGGCCTATGGAGTCCAAAGTCGGATACTAATTTAGACATTAATAAAGTTATGAACTAAAACTATAAATTTAGGGACCATTTTGATAAATACTCGACTTAAAATTTATTGAAGATTTTTTTAAACCGATAGTAGGAAGAATTTCGCCTTTAATTGAAAATAAGAAGACTATTCATGAGAATATCCTTAACAATTAAGTGGGAAAAACAAAATCAATATGCAAATTATTTATTATGTTAAAATACAAAAAAAAAAAAATTCTTGTTAGATAATTTAAAATATGAATAAGTTTATTAAACTCATTTTGTTCGCACCAAGAGTATCTCTTAGCTAACTTTCGAAAACTAATCCTTATAAGAGGTCGAACTCCTATTCCTAACAAATTCTTCACGATTCAAACTATTATCATATTTAAATAACTTAACTATCTCAAAAATGTATTAGACTTTATTTGTGGTATATTAAATATACTTTTAATGACAGGACTTTAAAAATGAAAATATTATCAACGATAAAAATATTTTGCTAGTCATTATCATAGAGATATAAATTAAATAAGAGGTTAAAAATAAAATATTCAACAAAAATAGAGTTTTTAATATATTTAAGACTAAATTTATTTTATTTTAATTTTACTCCATTTTCTCTTGAAATGTCATTTCGTGGATTGCTCGACAAAATAATTGAACTTACTTGTAAATGAAATATTTATATATAAAAAGGACTTAAATATGTCTTTTGATTTTAATTTCTGGAATTTTTTGTTATTGATTGTTATATTCATTAATTTTTTGTTATTGATTGCGTTAGACATATTGTATTAGACACACGATAACCTATCTTAAAACAAGTAGTACTTCTGCCCCTATTTATAAGATGGATTTGTTTATTTTATATAATATTGTCTAGGTTAATAAACTTAAAATATAAAGTTGTTATTGAAAAATACAAAAAATTAATGTAATTTAGTTTAACATATAATTAATATTATGTTTTATTTTTATTTTGAGTTTATTAACATGAGTAATACTACATATGTTAGAAAAATCCTGATAAGAAATAGTATACGACTATTTTTTTTTCACAGACCAATAAAACACATTTCTTGATTGGTTTGATTTCGTTCATCGAGTTCGTTGGTTTATCCGATCCAATGAAGACCCTTAATTTATGATATATTACGCATATTAAAAAATATAATTTGTAGTCTTATTTTTATCAAAATATTTTTTGAACTTTCTATAGTACTCTTCATCTCTCTTAATGTTATTGGTTAAATAGTAAAACATTTATTACTTTTTCAATTAAAAGTAGGAGAAGAGCTTATAAAAGTGCAATAAATGTTTCATTGAAATTACAAGTAGACATATTAAAAAAAATAATCTTTTTTAGTAGTCAAATAAAAAGAAATGTAGCGAGTAATTAATTAAGGGTAAATAAAAAAACTAAATTGATTAACAATTAATACATTTTAAAATAATAAGCTGAGTTATATTTTTCTATATATCCTCCTATTACTTTATTATTTTATATAGTAATATTAAATGAAAAATATATACATTTTGTGTCTTGAAACCATGAAAAATAATTAATACATTATTTTTTTAGCAAATAACAAAATTATAAGAATATTTAATTTAATAAGAAAATTTAGAATTATTAAAAACAATCCTATATTTTTTATAATAAGAACAAGAATCAATAAAAAAGAATTAAAGGACTAGTACTGTATACTAAGTGTGTAGATGTGAAGAATAATGTAAATACGTAGCAAAATTAGAAAGATAGAAAGAACAGAGAGACGGAGAAAAAAGAAAAACGTGTGGACGGTGAAGTGAGACTTATATTTGCCACCTTTTTTTAATTTTCTTTTTTCATCTCTTCTTTCTTTCTTTCTCTATATATAACAAATCATAACCTGCTATTTCCGTTTCAACCGACAAATAAACGCTACTATCTCTCTCTAGCCAAATCCATTTTCCTAACTCCAAATCAAAGACAAAAGAAAAAAAAAAAAAAGCATTTGAGCTCATAGAAGGTGAAGAGTGAGCAAAAGCAGGTGATTATGGCCCTCACCAAACAAATCACTCCTTCTTCTTCTTCATTACTGCTAGAGAATTCTTCCTTTGTTTCTTCATCTTCCAAAGTTCGTTTATTACAAAAAAGTCCTTTTTTGTTTTCCCCTGTTTTTGTTCCTTTTGAGAACAAAAATATTGTGAGGTTCAGGAAACCTGCCAAGTTTCCTGTGGCAGCTATTAGTGAGGATTTGGTTAAGGGATCTTCTTCCTCTTCGTCGTCTTCTTCTTTGACTGATTCTCCTCCGCTGTCAGTGGAGGAGAAACCGGTGAAATTCAAGGTTAGAGCTGTGGTGACCGTTAGGAACAAGATCAAAGAAGATTTCAAAGAGACCCTTGTTAAGCATCTTGATGCTTTCACTGATCGAATTGGAAGAAATGTTGTTCTTGAACTTGTTAGCTCTGAAATTGATCCAAGTAAGACTTTAATTATTTTTATTTTGTTTTCTTCAAACCAAACACGAATTTGGATTTTAATTTTCTCATATAATTTATTCTCCTAATCAAACATGAACGATTGTTGTATTTTATTTAATTTTAAAAATGCAACTTATTTTCGCTTATTTCAATGATCTTTGTATATGATCTCTTCGAATCCAATTATTTTTATTCCTCACTTTAAAAAATATAAGTACTCTAATTCAATTTTTATCAATTTAATTGGAATCAAGCTTTTAAATTACAATTGCATTAATCTTACGTTAAATGTGATTAAATGTAATTATATCCTATTATTACAAACTGCAATCACGATTTGATAAAGTTTTATACACCAAAATTACAAGTTAGTGTGCTACAATTTAAGACCTTGTTTGGAAGAATTTTAAAATTAGGAATTGAACAAGGGAAGAAAATTGAATTAATTTATGCAGAAACAAGAGCAGCGAAGAAGAGTAACGAAGCAGTACTTCAAGATTGGTCAAAGAAATCGAACGTGAAAGCAGAGAGGGTGAATTACATAGCAGAATTCACAGTGGATTCAAATTTTGGGGAAGCAGGAGCAATTACAGTGGTAAATAAACACCAGAAAGAATTTTTCTTGGAAAGTATAACCATTGAAGGATTTGCAAAAGGACCAGTTTATTTTCCCTGCAATTCTTGGGTTCAAGCCCGAAAAGATCTTCCTGGAAAAAGAATTTTCTTTTCTAATAAGGTAATTAATCAGCCAATCTATCTCTCCTCCTTAATTAACTATTTTTTATTTTGATTTATTAATTCGGTTATTTATTTAGTTTGTTTTTTCTGACATAATAATAATAATAGAGCCCGGACATGAAAGAGAATACAGCCAATATGATAATGATAATAAAAATAATTTTATTTTTTGTTTTTTTTTGTTTTTTTTATGGCTGCGGAATATGGTCAATGAAGTGTTACATTAATACTACTCTCTTGAAGAATCTCCGCATTTATTAAAAAAAAAAAATGAAAAATTTCCGCAACCGCACGGACAGCAACATCGAAAGTTCGTATATTAAAAAAAAAAAGGAACTTCAATTTTTTTTTCTGCGTAACGGAATAATTTGAGGATCTAAAATTCAAATTATTTGGATTATTTTCTATTTGTTTCAAAGTAATTAAAACTGTTGTCACCGTTTAAATCATGTAACTCAGTTGATAAACGTATAACGACATGTGTGTAGGTATAGAGTTTGATTTCTATACTACTTTTCTACGAAAAAAGTAATAAAATTATTAAAAAAAATTAAAAAATGGTTTTTACATTAAGCATGATGAGAGTGTGGATGAAAATAAATAAATTAAGGATTTTTTTAACTTGTGCAATATTGTAATGGTTAAAAAATTAAAGATGAAAAGTAAGCACATCATTTATTGTATGTTAAACATAATCCCATTAAGTTTTGGTTTTGTATCTTTAATTTCTTAATGCGCAATATTACATAACTTTGAAACATTCAAATAATAATGTTGAATTTATTCAATAAAAATCTATAAACATAATTAAATTTTTTTATTTATATATTAATTATGGATATGGATATTTTAACCACACATAAAAAAATATCTCTTTTAATAACACTGACGAAATTATTGAGTAACAAAAGAAAATAAGAAATAATAAAAGTATCAATTATATTAAAATAATCAATAAAATTGAATTATAAAAAATATTTAGCACCTGTGTTTTTGATGGTGTTAACTAGAAGCATGAAATATTTTATAATATCAATATTTGAAAGTTGTGACACTGAAGAACGAGATGCAAAGAAGTAAACATTAAATTAAAGAAACCACAGAGGTTATGGTATGCAGTATCTATGGACCAAGCACCTTTCAATTGACCTATCAATTACCTATAGTGTATATAAACGTGGTCCAATTGAAAATCTGATTTTTTGATGATTGATATGAGCAGCCTTATTTACCGGCGGATACACCGGCGGGGTTGAGATTATTGAGGGAGAAAGAACTGAGAAATATGAGAGGAGATGGAAAAGGAGTTAGAAAATTATCAGACAGAATATATGATTATGATGTATATAACGATCTTGGTAATCCAGATAAAGGAATTGAACTTGCTAGACCCACTCTTGGTGCTTCTCAAACTCATCCATACCCAAGACGGTGTCGTACTGGCCGTGTCCCATCTGACACAGGTAATTTATTTATGGAATATGCAATTTTTCACCACATTATGTGTGGTCCCACCATAATTGAATGTTATTATTGTCTTTGTGAATTATGCCATTTACTCATTTCAATTTCTCTGTCTTCAAAAATTATACTATATTTTGTTGGTTGTTATGCAATTACATTTGTTGCATTCCTTTTAAAAAAATTAATTGAACTATTAATTTTTTCTTTGAACATGTAGGATTCCACATTATAGTTTCTTAAATTTTGAAAACCTTAAATTAATTTTTGACGTAGTAGAATTCATTTATTTATTTATTTTATCTATTTTGGTGTTGACATTTACTATTTAAAATGATCAAAATGTTTCTATTTTTTTAAAATTAGGGATTAATTTAGACTTTTTTTAATTTCTATACGATTAAAATGTTATAATCTTAGGGACTGTTTTCTGTATTTTCTATTAAAAAAAATCTTATCATTGCAAATAAATAGTTCTATTACAAAAAAAGAGTTTGTTTAGAAGAAAAAATTATTTGCTAGACTTAGCGATTCATTTTACCAACCATAATTAGCAATTCCTAAAACCCTCTTTTCTTTTTACAATTAGACAGCTGAGATTTAATAATTGCACTAAAATTGAATGGATTGGTAAAAAAAAACTAATTTTTTGACCTAGTAAATCCCAACTATTCAATGTCAATTAGGCTCATGCCATCTCACTACACCGACTTTGAAATTTTTTCAATTTATCAAATTAGATTTGGTAATGCATAATATATTTCTTTAGTAGAAGCTCTTTATGTGTATAGTCTTTATCTTGACTTAAACATGATTGTATCACACAGATTTGTACGCGGAGAGCCGTGTGGAGAAGCCACACCCTATGTATGTTCCGAGAGACGAAAGATTTGAGGAGTCCAAACAAACGACATTTTCAGTGAAGAGGCTTAAGGCAGTGTTGCACAACTTGATCCCAAGCCTTAAGGCTAGCCTTTCTGCTAACAACCAAGACTTCAATGAGTTTTCAGATGTTGATGGCCTTTATAGTGAAGGGTTGCTCATTAAATTAGGGTTGCAAGATGATGTTTTGAAGAAAATTCCTTTGCCTAATGTTGTTAGCAAGATCCAAGAAAGCCAGGGACTTCTTAAGTATGACACTCCCAAGATTATTTCCAGTGAGTATCCCCTTTTTTGTTGTTAATTAGTTTCTTGTATTTTTACTTTTTAAGGGTCAATAATTATGAAAAATAATAATAATGGGATTTCAATGATATTGCTTGGGCTTTGAATATATGCGTGATGGGATACCATATAATAAAACCACTAGTAAGAGTTCCCCTGTATCTTGTCATTTGGCTTTTAATATTTGTCAGATCCATTTCACAAATTAAATAATAAATAATTTTGTCAGTTCATTACCAGATTTGATGTTTTTTTAATTGTTCTTATTCTATGTGCTTTATGAGTTTTTCAACGTAACTTGTTATTATTATACCCACCCAAAAAACTGTAGCCAAAGCTGCATCCAATTGTTTATTTAATGCTTCACATGTGGGCATAATATTGTTTTATTAATTGCGATTAAAAAAAAAAACTTAGTATTTTAAACTGAAATCATGAACTTCAAGATCTTTTGTTTTTTTTCCCATTAAACTTACTGTATCACGTGTGTCACGAGCAGAGGACAAATTTGCGTGGCTGCGAGATGACGAATTTGCCCGTCAAGCAATAGCAGGAGTTAACCCCGTTAGCATTGAAAAACTTGAAGTTTTTCCTCCAGTTAGCAAATTAAACCCTGAAATATATGGGCCACAAGAATCTGCACTTAAAGAAGAACACATTTTAAGTCAACTTAACGGCATGACCGTCCAACAGGTACATCCGTTAAATCCTTCATTAATTTACAAATCATGCTCTGTAATCAATGACCTTGTACTAAACTTTTTTTTATTTTCTTTTGAATTCTGCAGGCAATTGAGGAAAACAAGCTTTTTATCATAGATTACCATGATGTGTACCTTCCATTTCTTGAAGGGATAAATGCCCTTGATGGTAGAAAAGCATATGCTACACGCACCATATTTTTCTTGACAGCTCTTGGAACTTTAAAGCCTGTGGCTATAGAACTTAGCCTCCCTCCAGCTGGACCTAGTTCAAGATCAAAAAGGGTAGTTACACCACCTGTAGATGCAACCACTAATTGGATGTGGCAACTTGCTAAGGCCCATGTTTGTGCCAATGATGCTGGGGTCCACCAACTTGTACACCATTGGTAAGCAATACATTTTGCACCCTCTAGTACTTCACTCTTAAGCTTAAACACCTTGATTTGTGCCATTACTAAAACTGCATCGGATCGTGACTGTGGTCCACATTAATTATACTTAGTAGCATTTAGCCCCATCTAACACTGGCGATCGAGGTAGGTTTTAGATTATGGTTGTTATTGCTGCATGTTAAATAATGCAGCTAAATGCAATAAAATGTGCTATGAGATGTCAATTTACAAAAACATGATTTTAATGGTTACTAAACTAACATTAGTTTAGCGTAATGTTGTGAAACAAACCTCAATTTAAAAATTTGAGTTCAACTATAACTATTATGCCACCTCTATGTAATTTCAAACCTTTGTTATAATATTGGAAATTTAGAATTTTCTTTAATTTCATTGTTAAATTGAACATAGGTTGAGG
Source organism: Cyamopsis tetragonoloba (assembly GCA_037177725.1). Lineage (NCBI taxonomy): Eukaryota > Viridiplantae > Streptophyta > Magnoliopsida > Fabales > Fabaceae > Cyamopsis > Cyamopsis tetragonoloba. The sequence continues at coordinate 50,185,539 of CM074124.1, forward strand.
ACACATGCTTGCATGGAGCCATTTATATTGGCAGCTCATAGGCAATTGAGTGCTATGCATCCAATCTACAAGTTATTGGACCCTCACATGAGATACACCTTGGAGATCAATGCCTTAGCTCGACAAAGCTTGATCAATGCTGATGGAATTGTTGAATCTTGCTTCACTCCTGGTCGTTACAGCATGGAAATTAGTTCTGCTGCTTACAAAAACTTTTGGCGTTTTGATATGGATAGCCTCCCTGCTGATCTTATCCGCAGGTACAAATTCATTCAACTTTTTCTTTTATTTGGTATAATAATAATAATAATATGATAATTGCACATAAAATCTAACAAAGATGCTCTGTTTTGGCATTGCAGGGGAATGGCGGTACCAGACCCAACACAACCGCATGGCCTCAAGCTCACATTGGAAGACTACCCTTACGCGGCTGACGCGATTCTCATTTGGTTCGCCATAGAGGACTGGGTTCGCACCTATGTCAACCATTACTACCCAAACTCTAACCTTATATGCAACGACAAAGAGTTACAAGCTTGGTATTTCGAGTCAGTCAATGTGGGCCACACTGACAAAAAGCAAGAGTCCTGGTGGCCCACATTGAACACCAGTGAGAATCTCGTGTCCATTTTGACCATCTTGATTTGGAATGCATCGGCCCAACATGCTGCACTTAACTTTGGACAGTACCCTTATGGAGGGTATGTCCCAAATCGTCCCCCTCTAATGCGAAGACTAATCCCAGAAGAAGGTGATCCAGAATACGAAAGCTTCATAGCTGACCCACAAAAGTATTTCCTTAACGCGTTGCCTAGTTTATTGCAAGCCACAAAGTTTATGGCTGTGGTTGACACGCTCTCCACTCACTCCCCTGACGAGGAGTACTTGGGAGAGCGTCAACAACCGTCTATTTGGACTGGCGACGCGGAAATCGTCGAGGCTTTCTACGATTTCTCAGCGAGGATTGGACAAATTGAAAAGGAAATTGATAGGAGGAACGCGAATAGGACTCTAAGGAACCGTTGTGGTGCAGGGGTCTTGCCTTATGAGTTGCTGGCGCCTAGCTCTGGACCTGGTGTCACGTGCAGAGGGGTACCAAATAGTGTGTCCACATAAAAAAAAATATAACAAAAAAATAAAGGAGTCACGTGATATCTCACATTTTGATAAGCAGAAATGATGTGGTTGGGTTATTAGTATTTTGGTCTCGGTGACTCAGTTGATGTCCAATTTGTATCTAGATTTAATAAAATATAAATTATGAGTAGATTTTGGTAACTTAGGTTTGTATAGACAGTATATGAAGATGAATTCGGTAGTGTTGGAGGATATTTGACTGTTTACAAAATTGTTATTGATTTTGTTTTGCTCTATTATGCTGTTTTTGATTGCAAATGTTGCTGATCTTATTAAGAACTGATGTTAAATAAACTTGCTATTAAAGAACATTGATCCATTTGTGTGATGCAAACTTTCTTGGAGAATTAATATAACTCTTTCTCGATTATTAACGTAAAATCTATTTTAATTTATCAGCACAAATAACTTTTCAACAATTTTGGACTGCAGTTCTTTAGCTAAGAGATCAAAAAAAATCAAACAAACTCTCAACAAGGTGGGTTTATGTAATATCCTTATTAAAATGCATTAGCATTGGGTGAGGTGAATACAATATATTTAAAGAATTTTGTTAAATGTTTCTACACCCTTACGCATACAAACCTTTGCTTTTCTTATCAAAAGAATTTGTATTTATTAATTAGCGATAGAATGAGTTAGCGATGACACATTAGCAACCAATAATCTTATTTATTCAATCGCTAATCATTCTTTTTTGATAGTGGCGGGTCTTTGCGCAAAACTAATTGTTTATCTTTTGTGACTAGTTAGTCATGAATTTCAAATCAGAAAATTATTTCTTTGCATAAGCAATGAAAAGACTGGGTACAATAATATTCTCTTATAACTTCTCAAAATAGGAGCCTAACTTGTGTTCTCGAAGGAATGAAGGTAACTACTTATTGGTAATGGTTTAGAAAATGGGTGATTGAGAACAAATTAAAGATATGGGAAAACATTCAGGAAGAAACAATATAATCATTTCATAGCTTTCTTTAATTTTAAGTCTTATGTTTAGGAAGTGTCTCTAATTTGGAATACATCAGTATCAACGTACAAAGTAATGACCTTTTATGCACACAACCTCTTAATTAACATTATACATAATTGATTATTAGTACTATTTGAAAAAAATTATTGAAAACTATTGTAAAATTATTTAAAATGCTGCCTTTATGTATTTGCAATATTTTTATCTAATATAGTATAAAGACTATGTTGCTAAAATGTTTTAGAAATATTTTAAAAATGTTGTCAAATCATTAAAAATGATATCTTTTAACATTTATATCATTTTTTAATGTTGCTAAATATCACTAATGTAACATTGTAATTAATTAATAAAATAGCATTTAAACTATATATATGGCAACTAATCTGCAGCTTACAGTTTTGACATTGATTTTCCAATAGGAAGCTTTTTTCCCATGTGATCGAAGTTTGCTGCAATTTCATAAGAGGTAGTGCCAACAATAATATATGTCAAATTTTGGTGCCTTAGTTTTTGAAAAAAAAAAATTATTTAATACCAACATTTATATGTTCACAAGTTGGATTTCTCAACGATGATGCCTTCGTTTATATATATAAGATTCATTTCAATTTTTTTTTCCTATTTAATAATCTTGAAATACTCTTTTCTTCTGTATTTTATATTTTATTAATAATGTCACTTTGTCTCTCGAGTGCAGGTTTTTGGTGATCAGCAGTAAGTAATTGGTCTGCTTGAGTGTGTGCAAGGATTTGGGTCTTGGGATGGTGTGGTACAAGTTTACCCTTTGGTTGGTTAAAAAGAGGAATTGAAATAAAAGAAAGTGCCAAAAAAAAAAGACAATAGAAGAGAAATTAAAAAGAAAATAAAAAAAAAAGTATTGTATTATCGAAGAGAAAGTAGAGAAGGGAGAAAGTTATATATATATTTTCTGTGTTTGAAGAAAAAGATATAAGAAAGAAAATGTAAAAATTAAAAATGAAATAACTATATTTTACGTATCAATTAACTATTTAACAATATATCAATAATGTTTTACAAAGTTTATAGATAATTGAGTTTACGAAGCATGTTGATAGCAGGGATCGAATCGTGGTCATTCGCAATTTATTGGGAGAATCTTCGACTATTAATCAGTGATGGAGTTTGTTAACATGAAATTTCACATCGATGAAAAAAAAGCCACCATAGAGTATATAAGTAATGTGACAATCCTCCTCGTATGAGTTAGCTTTTGGGAGTGAATTAAACCCAAATTCTAATAGAGCTAGCCAAATTTTTTTGAGGGAACCAAATATAAAAGATTAAATAGCCCAAAATTTTGGAGGACTAATTACTTAAGAAATTAGTAATTTTTTCGCTTAATTTAAAAAATTATATATACATATTAAAAAAAATTTCCGCAGAAACCCCTCACAATAACACATAGCTCTGTCCCTACTATCAAGTGAGGGATACCCTTAATACACTAAAAAAAACTATTCCCTCCGATCCTTTTTATAAGCAACAAAAGATAAGTTTTTTTTTTTTGTCCTTAATATAAGCAACAAAATATACTTTTTTAACTTTATTAAATACTAAAAAAATATAGACTTCCTAATATACCCTTAGTTAATTGAGTTCTGTGATTTTTCCCTTTCCACTAATTATTCTATTCTCAATAACACTCATAGACTCCATCCTTTAATTTGCACTTAGGAAGAAAATATATCTATAAGGGCATTTTGGGAAGAAAATTTGTATTCATCATTTAAATGATTAAAAAAACATCATTTATTAAGGTTTATTGGTATGTGTAAAATATGTCTAACATTGCTTATAAAAAGGACCAAAAAGAGTATTTAACGGTATATAAAAGCACAACATTGTAACTATGGTAAACATGCACTATAGTATAATACATGGATTGGGGTTTCCGGTCAATGAACCATGAATTAGTATCTTGACTAGTTTAATGATCGGTTCGATTTTTGAAACATCAATAAATATACTAAAGAAAAATAAAAAACACTCATAAAAACTAAATAATTAATAATTAATTTAAACTTAAATAATCTAAATTTTTCTGTGAATTCAAACGCACTCTAATTCTGATTGCTAACTAAGCTAGACAAGTTTAATTTTTTAATTAGACATTATTTACACTTTACGGCAATTCGTTGGGTGGTTATTGACCCAGGTCACGAGTCATTCAATGATGACATTTCGCAGAAATAAATTAAATGCAAACTATATATATATACAGCAGTAGTTATATATATGTTTTTCTTTTTTTCTAAAAAAATATTTGTTTAAGATAACCCATGGAAATGCAACTATGCATGACCATGTGTTATATATTCAGCCATACCTACTTCGAGGCATTTTCTTCTTTCTCCTTGCTCCAATATTCTTTATAGTCTTTTCTAGTTTTTCTCGCAATTACAGCTTATAACTTCTAAAGCAACTTCATTGAAATTACTGATTTAATAAATTTATTAAAATTATAAACTTTATGTTACACTTTACGGCAAATTTTATAATACATTATTCATCCACTGGTAAACTAGAACAGTAAAATTATGTTAAAAGTCATCATTTGTATTTACTACATCGGATACTTGGAATATAATATGCAATTGGCACTGCTCCGTCAGTTTTTTTTTTTTTGGTTGGCGCCCTCCGGAGGTGCAATAGACCGGTCCTGCCACCTGGCGTCTTTTTATTGGTTTGTCTTTTTTAAAAAATTTGGTGATGTAACGTGATAGCACCCCATTGATTGTGTTTCTAGTTAAAGTTGTTAAAACGAGCCAATTTGGCTCATCCAGGTTAGCTCACCACGAGTTAAGACAAAATTGAGCTAGCTCAACCTGACTCATTTTTCAAGTGAGTTATAAAAAATGTAACTCGCTTAACCCACTCGAGTTGGTGGATTAAACGGATTGACTCATCTCAATAATAAAAATTAAAAAAAATGTGAAATAAAAAAAAGAAAAACTTTTTGAAAATAATTGCAACAATTAAATAGATTAAAAAAATACATTCATCACTTGTATAACTTATAATTCACCACTAATATCACAACGTCAATATATGATTTCCTTTTTCAGTTGTTTTAATTTTTAAAATCAACCAGAATAATATTATGATGTTATTAATTGATTGAAGGCCCTATGTTGTGAGTGAGAGACATGATCACCCGAGGGTTCCGTGAATGATATTATTTGTCTGTTATGTGTGAAGTTTTTATTTTCTTTTGGTCATTGTTATTTGTTATGATTAGCCTCATGTCTCTATTTTTTTTTAAAAAAAATGGTGGGTTAAACGGGCTAACTTGGCTCAATCAACATTTGATAATGGGTTAGGTGAGCCGAGCTAAATTTATCAGCATCCTTAATGAGCCTTTTATTTTCAACCTAACCCCACCAGTGAGCTGGGTTGGATTTGGTTGATTCATGAGCTAACTCATTTTGACAACTCTATTTCTAACGGACGTCATTCAATAGAGTGTTACCAAGTGGCACCCAACAATTTTTTTTTAAAAAAGATGTCGCAGTGAACCGTGAAAGACTCATTTTGATAAATATTTTTTTATAAAGATCCGGTTTGATAAATATTTTTTTTAAAAAAATCATTTATTTGGTAAAAATACCATAAAGTGTTAAGAGATAAAGAGAAAGAAGAGAATTAGAGGGGATAGAAAAGGAGTGCATGTTTTTTTGTTTGGGAGTAGAAAAGTGAGGAGACATAAAAGTTATTATGGGACCCATATATGTTTTATTTTCTTCTAAAAATTGACAATAAAACTTATTTAGAATGACAAATTGGATACTAAAATTTTTCTTTCTTTACATTTTTCTTCTCAATTAAACACAAGGGGAAAAGTTAGTACTTCCTCTCTCATAATCTCTTCATTTTTTTCTTACTATTTTTTTTTCTTTTTTCACACTTTTTTCTGTCATCCAAACAAAAGGTAAATGTAATAACAAATTTTAAATTATGAAGTGCAATACATAATATTTAGATTTAGTGTTTCACACTGATCTTTAAATTACTACTAAATCATCCATTTAATCCGTGGCTATATGTAGCAATAATTAAAAATAACTATTTAATATCCCTCAAGTTGAAAGTTCAATCATTTGGAGCCACGTTGTTAGAGTGGCTTTTGGTAATAATTGCTCTCCTAATTTTTATTAAAAGAAACAAAACAAAACTCTAAGAGTCACATATGTTTGAACAGTTTGGTGATGTGAGATTATATCTTGTTTAGGAGATTAGATTGCACCATAACTAATTATTAGCAATAATTAAAAAAGAAATTACTTAAAAATATTGCAAAATTATTAAAAATATTACGGGTTTGTATATTTACAATATTTTTATCAAATGTTATATAAATATCATGTTGTTAAAAGGGTTTATTAACATTTAAAAAATATTAGTATCATTTAGTATTTGCAATATTTTCTATACACATGTTGTATATAAAGTCAATGTTATTAAATATCAATAATGTAGTAATGTTATAGTCTTTACTGAGCTGGTAAAGTTGTTTGATAATTATAAAATTAAAATTTTAGCTATGAGATTATTACAACTTTTATTATTAACTTTTAGAAAGCTATCTGAGATAGTTTTTAGCTTTTAATAATTTGTTTACTAAATTATGCTCATTTATTTTTATAAATTACAAACTTTTCACCCCTTTACCCTAATTTATTAATATATAATTATTTATTCTTTTTTAGTCATCTAATATAATTTAGCTAATCATATAACTTGTTCATTTTGTCCAATATTTTTGTTTAATAAATAAATTACAAAACTATGATATTACAGTTAATTATAATTTCACAATTTTTAACTAATTTTGCTTTTAAAAATTAAAATCAAACAGCTTTTGAATTGTTTCTCTCACGAAGATGCCCTAAAATTCTTGTTGCTAGCTAATACAAGTTTCAACTTTTACTTGACACTATTTACAGCAATTTGTTGGGTGGTTATTGACCCAGGTCAGGAGTCATTCATGATTCAATGATGAAATTTCGCAGAAAGAAATTAAATGCAAACTTTACACAATAATTATTATTATTATTTTTAGAAAAATTCAAGTCAAGTCCATTTATCAGCAGAAAAAGTGGGAAAGTGAGTCAATGGTCATCGCTGATTAATCAACAACCATGCTTGTATAGTTTTTTCCACGAACCAACATGCAAAAAGACAAAATTACCCCAACTTGCAACTATTTAGTATCATTTTCTTCTTCTTTTATCACCAAAGATATATTGAAAGAGATACCTACCATTTACAAACAGAAGTCTCTGGGCAACTACCTCAAGAACATGACAAATAAACTTCCATAATTTTCATTTAGTAATGTTTTTTTTAGCTTTAGTTAGATTAGTTAATATTGGTATATATAGATTTTGCTTGTTAATGGATTTGTCCGTTAATTAGTATAATTATTGAAAATATTTACTCACTATTATACTATTAGAATTTAAATCAGGTATCCCCAAATCATGTCTCACAAATAGAATATCGCTATGTTATTGAAAATATTACCTTTAATTTTAATCTTTAATTTCTTAATAAAATTTTTTAATGACGTGGCAATATTCTATCGGTGTGATATGATTGGGGACATGATTTGGGGACATCTGATTTAAATCCATACTATGATATTTAACAACATTAAATGTAGAAAATGTTATAAATGTTAAAATACAATATTATTTTAATGATTTGCTAATATTTTTTAAATATCACTAAAACGTTTTAGCAACATAACATTTATAAAATATTTGGTTAAAATATTACAAATGTATAAAGACAATATTTTTAATGATTTTATAACAATTTTTTATTATCTTTTTCAAATGTTACTAATGATCAAATATGATGTAGTTAATTGTATGTAAATTGATAATATATTCTAATTACTTATTATACTAATATATTTATCCGTTAATAATTACATATTTATTTATTGATATAAATTTTGTATGTATGTATATATATTAACATATTAATTCTTTTAAACAAAGTTTGTACTGATACAGAGCCGAATTTTTAGTTAGACAAGTAAAACTATTGTCTGGGACCCCAATTTTAAGATAAGGCTTAATATTTTTTTAAGCCCACTTACGCTTTTTATATCTCTCATTTTTCTATCCATTCAATTACTTAAAAAACTTTCGTTCCTTGTTTCTACAAACGTCCACTTAACCGGATTTAAATTAGGAGTCCCAAAATTATGTCTCAAATTATGTTCTACCAATAGAATATTGCCACGTCATTAAAAGATTATATTAAAAAATTAAAAATTAAAATTAAAGAAAATATTTTTAATAACGTAATAACATTTTATTGATAAAACATAATTAATTACGTCATTTAGAAACACCTCATTTAAATTCCACTTAACAATCGTAGCATTGTCTTTATCTATTAATCACTTTATCAAACCACCCATCACTCTCAATCTCATTCTCTCTATACTCTATTCCCTCTATTCTCTAAACTATTTACCGATGACTTTTCAATTTTCACATTTATAATTTAAAAATTGGATATACCCTACACCAACTATAAGTGAGAAATGAGAAATGATAAGAAGACTAGTAGACTACACACGTTGCTTAGGTTTAGTCATTTTCTTTTACAAAGCAATTGAACATTTCACATTTTATTTTAATTGTTAGATTTTATTTTTTTATTTCTTTTTATCTGTCTCTGTTTAAAAAATAAATAAAATTTTTTTATCCGTCTCTTTAGGAATTCAAGAAAATATTTATAACTTGTTTTTCTATTATATTCCCTCCATCCCATAATATAAACCCCAATTATCAAAATATCTTGTCCCATAATATAAGCATCTACACATAAAATAAGAAGCATTTATTGTGATTTTTTAACTTTCAAAGTCATTCAACCAATAGAAAATAATTGTGTTTAAATTTAATTGGTGTAACATCTCACTAGTCTACTTAATACTTCTAATTCCAATAATTTAACCACTTTTCTTAAACTGTGTGAAATGTTAGTTGGGGCTTATATCATAGGATGAAGAGAGTACCCTTTCTCATTTATTATTTTGTACTTATACTAAGTAGTAAATAATTAATAAGGGTTTTTCTAACCTGTGCAATATTGCACAGGTTAAGAAACCAAAACGAGAAAGTTATTGTTGAAATAAACAAAAATTTAATGAGATCAAATCTAACTTACAATAAATGTTGTACTTATTTTCTATTTATAGTTTTTAAACTTGTGCAATATTGCACAGGTTAAAAAACTCCAATTAATAATTGTAGAGTTCCAACAAGAGTATAATAAAAAATTATCTCATTACTTTAATAGTTACAAGAGCATTAAATAAATTTTTTAATCGATATATTTTAACCTTCAACGACAAATAAAAGAAAAACAAAGAGAATAATATTTATTGTTGTGCGTGCCAAAGTGACTGTCACTGTGGCAGTTTGAGCATTAGGGAACTGCACGTACCTAGTTGTGGCAGTGCAATAGTCAATAGAAATTTTCATCCACCATTACCATTTTTTACCTTCCAGGCTTTATTGTTTCATCATTATTTTTTTGTTTTTCAAAATTATTTTGCTTGCTATTTATATTTTAATTGATTAAATATTTTATAAAATAATAAAATATGTCAAATAAAAGATATGCATCTGGTTTTGAAAAGTTGTAAAAAAAAAAAAAGAGATAGAAAAATTGAAAAATTGATTCAATTTCAACAAGTCGCCTTTCATAAATTTGTTACTATTCATAAAAAGGATGCTACAATGTCACTAGTTCAACCGATGCAAATGGTAGAAAATTCTCTACTAGGAATTCCAAATAATATTAATCCATTGGAAGAAAATACTATCGATGAAAAATTAATTAAATCCAAGAGGTTGAAAATCTTACCAAGATTTGTTTTTAGAATTAAAAGTATTGAGGGAAGTATTATTTGATGAAATTAATATATCATTAAAAATATTAAACTACATAAAAAGATTAGGTTCTTTTTTAAATGCATACATTGCTTATAGAATATTATTAACATTATATGTGTAACTATAACAATAGCTAAAAGAAGTTTTTGAAAATTAAAATTAATTAAATTATATTTGAGATCAATTATTGTGCAAAATAGATTGAATGAATTAGCTATACTATCTATTTTGGATGAAATGTTAGAATTATTTAATTATAAAACGTTAATAAATTATTTTGTACCTTAAGAAACCAAAAAAATAAAATAAAAATTAATAATCATATTAATATAGGCCTCGGTCTCCTAGTGCCCAAAATTGTTAAATGCAACCCTGTACCGATGGTAGTTAATCTCAAAAAAAAAAAAGTAGTAAAAACAATTTTTTTTGTTTTTTATTTTATTTTATTTTTTTTAATCACACGTACATTAGAATTACAAATACGTTGCATAATAGTATATATATATATGAGTGTTGATAGCCCATAAAAAAGTAAGATGTTGATATAATGAGAGTACTAGTGTTGCATGAATTGCTAAAGAAATTACCGCACACTGTACTACTTGAAAATTTTTATACATACACATACAGAAAAAAGTTCAAAATTATTGGAAAAAAATGCATACAGTAAAAAAAAAAATCATATACTCCAAAATTTCATACACTAAAAAAACACATTGATGATTATATGTTTAAGTATCTGTTAATATTAAATTTTGATATATAGTTATTATATGGTTAATATATATAGTTATTCAAGCTGTACGTAGATGTATTATATCTAAGTGCCTGTTTGGATAGAAATGAATCCACGTTAATTCACGTTAACGTGGATTCACTTCAACGCTATTTTTTTGTTTCGTTTATTAGATTCGTCTCGGCTTATGTGCCAAATTTATTTTAACTATTAATTTATCTATCATAACGTGATTTGACGTGATCTAACGCTAATCTAAACACAATATAGTTAAAGTCCATATATAATGACTAGTATGCTTTTCTCAGTACTATATGTCTCTTTACACTTAAAATATTAGGGTACGTTTACTTTGTATTCTTATTTTATAATTTTATTTGCTGTTTTTATGAGTAAATACAATATAAAATTATTATTTTTTTATTTTATTTTCTGTTTTTAGAGATTTGTTTAGAAAACTTTAAAAATAACTGAAACAAGTATAATATATTTTTAATGTTTTGTAAAACCTTTTCATCCTCCTTTTAAACTAAACACAAATATACTGTTTTTTAGTTTCATTTTTCTCATTCTTTAAACTAAACATACGCATAAAATACGTACAAAATGAAAACACAAAATAAACAGACCAATTTTTCATTTTAGTAATTAGGATTGAGATATCGGCAACAAAACTTAACATATATAATTGATGAATACTCCCTCAGTCTCATAAGTATTGTTTAAGGTTGTTACACATAATTTAAGAAATATCATTCATTTTGATAATATTTTCACTTCAAAAAATTAGTTTTATTTTAGTTATGGATTGAATAATACCCTTGTGAAAATAAACAAATAATTAAGAAAGATACAAGCAAATACTCTTTAATGTAACTAATTAATTGAAAGTTTAACACATTTTAATTATGAAGTATGTAAAGCATTTAATTACTAATGTAAATATATAAATAAACATTCTACCTAACTAACCGACGGAAACACTAATTTTTTAGTGTTTTAGTTTAGCTTCTAATATTGACCACTAGAACTGGTGTGAGAAATTCAATTCAACATTCTTAGAATGAGTTTGTACGTTAATTTCTGAAAATTAAATAATAGGTACTCTCAGCTCCCATTTTGGACCCTTCATTAATTAATTTCCTCATTTCACTCATTTAAAAATTTAATCGTAAGTGTTTTAATTAACTATATAAACTCACATGCATATGCACTATTGTATGTAGAGCACAGTTGTATTTTTTAAAATTCACACACCTAATTTGAAATTCAACCCTTATATTTTCACACATTTTAAATTTCTATTGCATTAATTGCTAATTAACTTAAATAAACAAATATCTTTCGGACAAGACCTCTTCAAAGTTCAAACTTGTGTCAATAATTTTTTATATACTTTCTCGATTCCAAAACTAGTCACTCCGATTCAAAAGCTTGTTACGTTCCAAAATGATTGTCACTTTAGGATTTCAAGATGTATTAAATTGCATATTTTAATATTTCTCCCTCATCACCTCTTTTATTCATCATTTCAATCATCATTTCTCTTTTAATTATTTTGTCAACCACTTTAGTTTCTAATTGGACACTTTAGTCTACTCATATTAAAAATTTATCAATATCAATAATTTTTTAATATGTGTCAAAAAAACCTAAAATGACTATAGTTTGAACAGAGGGAGTATATATAAAAATGTGAATGCTTTTAAAAAATCAATGACCAAATCAAACTAATTAAAATTTATATAAAATCAAATACTCTTTCCATTTCAAGGATAACCACTTAATTAACTATTTATTAAAATCTTAGTTTTAAGAACATTAATATATAACATTATTCAAATCTTACCTAATCCTATTAATTTAAGTGTTTTCTTTTAATCTGTACAAAAGTGCACATATTAATAATTTTAAAATAGAAGTATTTTATAGAAAAAAAATAATCTTTTAATGAGTTTATAATATAATAAATACTTTACTACATTTAAATAAAATAATTTTTTTTACTCCTAGTTTTTTTACATATACAAAGTTACACAAATTAAAAATATCTTAATTTCAAACATCTTTATTTCTAATTGGTAGTGTCACTTTAAAAACATTAAATGAATTACTACTATATTATTCCTTGTATTTCTTTTTCTCTCATCGTGATGCACATGTTAAGGCATTGGAGTTGGACTATACTTGCAAAAAGTGATCGATGTATACTAGGAGTATATTTTTATATGACATTGATAGTCGCATTTTTCTTACTTGCAAATGGCAACAAATTTAATTGTGAGCTTTACTAAAAACAATTGTGAGGCTCCATTTTCGGTATGCGTTGTCAACTCGCCATTTTTCTTAATAACGTGTTGATATTCCTTAGTTTACGATATAGAGTTTGAATAACGAGATGATCCAATAATGACTTTTGTAGCCTCACGGACTGGCGAGTTAGGTGGACGGGCCATATGAGTTAGTTGGCTAAATTTTTTAGCCCAATCTGTTTATTTTTTATTGGCCAACGGACCAGCCTAGCGAACCTAACCTATTTTGCCATCTCTATCCCGCGGTGCTGTCGCAAGATAGATTCATAATAATATTGATTTATATATGTATTATTATTATTATTATTATTCATCTCCACCCATTTAATTTTTTTCTCTTCTTTTTCTATCAAATTATTTTTATATTTGTTTTCTGTTTTTTTATAAATTTTATCTGTTTGTTGTAATATCATCCTACACTACAATTTTCTTCTTTAAAAAAAAAATAAAAATCAACGAGATACATGCTTTATAGAAAGTTATCACTACCCCAGACGTAGGACCCACAGCATTAGGGTGTCCTGTGCGTTCACTACATAAATACCCACTCTCCCATACAAACTCTCATTCCAAAACACACACACTACCCACATCCCAACATGGCAATAGAATTGGCTCTTCCCACATGGCTTCCAACCGCTGCCACGTGGCTCACAACCGTTGCGGTGCTCCTCCTCTTGAGCAACCGCATCCGCCGCCGCCGTTACAATCTCCCACCAGGCCCAAAACCTTGGCCCATCATAGGCAACCTCAACCTCATTGGAGCCCTCCCACACCGCTCCATCCACACCCTGAGCCAGAAGTACGGGCCCATCATGCATGTTTGGTTCGGGTCGAACCCAGTCGTGGTGGGCTCGTCCGTAGAAATGGCAAAAGCCTTCCTCAAAACCCACGACGCGACTCTGGCCGGAAGGCCAAAGTTCGCAGCGGGGAAATATACAACATACAATTATTCGGACATTACTTGGTCTCAGTACGGCTCGTACTGGCGCCAGGCTAGAAGAATGTGCCTAATGGAATTGTTCAGCGCGAAAAGACTCGAATCATATGAGTACATTAGAAAACAAGAGCTTGACGCTCTTCTCAACGATCTCTTTCATAAATCTAAGGAAGTGGTCCTTTTAAAGGATCATCTTTCGACACTGAGCCTGAACGTGATTAGTAGAATGGTGTTAGGGAAAAAGTACCTAGAGGAGACGGAGAACGCTATTATTTCGCCGGATGAGTTTAAGAAGATGTTGGATGAGTTGTTTTTGTTGAATGGGGTTCTTAATATTGGGGATTTTATCCCTTGGATTGATTTCTTGGATTTGCAAGGTTATATAAAGAGAATGAAGGCTTTGAGTAAGAAATTTGATAGGTTTATGGAACATGTGTTGGATGAACATATTGAGAGGAAGAAATTGGAGAAAGATAATTATGTTGCTAAAGATATGGTTGATGTGCTTTTGCAACTTGCTGAGGATCCTTCTCTTGAGGTCAAGCTTGAGAGGCATGGAGTCAAAGCTTTTACTCAGGTATACAACTTCATATTTTTCTCTTCATTTATTAATTATGCTCTTTTAATTACAAAAAAAAAAAAAGGTTCAAACCTAATACATAAACATTTCACTACCACTGGTCCAAACTAATGAATGACTTCTCTTCATGTTATCTAAATAATTACACTTTTTTTTAAAAACAAATATTACTCACACTAATTGGCATTTTAAGTTTAATGATTGAGATGATTTTATATTTATTTCCACTAAAAAAATGAAGAGGATATTAACCCTTGGTATAGAGGCTAAGCCACATGAAATTTAAAATTTTAAGAGATTTGATATTTTTGAATGGTTGGCATTACTTTGATAGCTAGAATTATTTTATTTTGTTAGTGATGTGATAGGCCACCTACTAAAGATGGCCTATGTACAAATTAAAGCATTAGTTATTAACACAAGTTTAATCAGTTTTAAGAAGAGATAATAATAATAATAATAACAATTTGATTACTTTTAAAGTACGTATACTTTTGAAAGGAATTATATGAAATGAGGATAGTGAAAATGATCTTGTGTATCCAGATGGTCCAATAAATGCATATGATCTGGATATGCATTATCTTGACATAACTTACACTCACTTTCATGGAAATTATGCCATCTTCAAAACTAGTAGTATAGTATTTTATTTACGTACAACTTTGGCGGTTTCAAAATTATTTCATATATTATCAATTTCATCATTTAAATATTTATTTATTATTAATTTTATTTTTTTATGTATATTTTATTATCTGAATTATTATTTTAGATCCTAAATCGGAGGAGTAAATTAATATTATTTTACTATCTGAATTATTACTTTTCTCACTCATAGTTGTAATCATTTGACTAACAGCTGTCAACTTCTAAATTCACATCTGGATGTGCAATTTGCAGTACTTAACTTATTCAGTTATTCTTTTTTTAATTTCTTCAGAAAAAACAAGTCATTCTATTTTTTAATTTTTTTTTTTTGGGTCAAGCAATCAAAATCATGATTTTCTGATCTACTAAAAATTAATAATTTTTATCTTGCATTTTATATCCCCACAACTTATCTGGATGTAATTTAGCCAAGTTTTGTTTATTATTTAACACGTACATACGTGTGACTAAATTAATTTAGTTTTGATTTTTCGTTCTTGCAAAATTTTCATTAATTTTGTCTTTCTTATAAAACTTTTGATTTTCAATCCTCAGGACATAATAGCAGGAGGAACAGAGAGTTCAGCAGTGACAGTAGAATGGGCAATTTCAGAAATCCTAAAAAAGCCAGAGATTTTCAAAAAAGCAACAGAAGAATTAGACAGAGTAATTGGAAAAGAAAGATGGGTTGAAGAAAAAGACATAACAAATTTACCTTACATAAATGCAATTGCTAAAGAAGTAATGAGACTTCACCCTGTGGCTCCAATGTTAGTGCCAAGACTATCAAGGGAACATTGCAACATTGATGGCTATGACATTCCCAAAGGGACCCAAATTCTTGTAAATGTGTGGACAATTGGAAGAGACCCTAAAATTTGGGACAACCCTAATGAGTTTCAGCCTGAGAGGTTCTTAGGGAAGGAGATTGATGTGAAGGGTCATGATTTCGAGTTGTTGCCATTCGGTGCTGGAAGAAGAATGTGTCCTGGGTACCCTCTAGGGATTAAGGTCATTTATGCAAGTTTGGCTAATTTGTTGCATGGGTTTAACTGGAGATTGCCTGAGGGTGTGAAGTGTGAGGATTTGGATATGGAAGAGATTTTTGGATTGTCTACTCCTAAGAAATTTCCTCTTGAGGTTGTTGTTGAGCCTAGACTTCCACATCATCTTTATTCCTTCTGAGTGTTGGTTGACTTCTTTATATAACACGCCCCGACTACTTAGTACCAGAATGTTGGCGTGGAGATTCGTTACTTTTTATCTTATTTTTACAAGACCTGCTTTAAAAATATTGGGATGTGGTACATGAAATACCATACGTAATTAGTGTATGTTGCTGTGAGGTTTTGTTAGTTTTTATGTAAGTTTAATGTCATTGAACTTGTTGGCAAGGGAAAAAACAAGAGAATGTAATGTTGTGATGATGGAGAGTTGGAGTGTAGTAATTAGTGTAATAGCAAATAATGTAATGAGTTGTAAACTCAATCTACCAAGTTAAAGTGCCTATAGTTTTATCATAATTAATAATTTATATTAATAATCTTTTTAGGCTTAATTATATTATAGGCACTATTTTTTAATTTACAATAATAGCAACCACAATGACAAAATACAAAATAAAGAAAGTTGTAAGTGAGTAGTGTGAATTTATTTGAGAGCTTTTGTTGTAACGGTGTTTTAATAATGAAAATGATTGTTTTCTCTCAATTTCGTTTGTTATTATTCCATTTCTTCAATATTCCCTAACGTTTTTTTTTGTTAGCTTCCTAAATATCTATAAACTCTATTACTAGAATAAAAGATTAATATATATTTTAAATAGGCTTGCAATCCCACTTAATGTTGTCTCATAAGTTCCAATGATGATTCTTTCTTTCCATCGTAATATGTCTCTATTTTGTATCACTAGGCCAATATTCTTGTTGGTAGACATCAGTTTTTTTTTTCCTCATAATGGTTTTTTTTTTTTTGGTTTTAGGTGTTTTTGCTGTGACTATATTTATTTTTTTAAAAAATTGCAAATTGATGAGCGGTGATATGTGTGGATGTTTTCTTGTCAATATCAATGAATAAAAATTAATTTTTTTTTTAAATTTGTAACAAACTAAAATGTATTTGTTTTTAAAAAATTTAATTCAAAACAATTATTATCTCTAAATTTTACATGCTTGCTTTGTCAAAATTCATTTGAAATTAGAAATATGTTTAAACAAATTTTATTAAAATCATTTAAAATGATATGACACAACATATATTTCATTAAGTTTATGAAAGTAATTTATGACTCTATATATTTATAGTATTTTCAACTTATTTCAATTAATTTTACAATAATATTAATCTAAAATTTATGCAATAATTTATCATGGTCTGCTTGCATTTTTTAATTAGGATTGGTCAGAATTGAAATCCTCGAGACTTTTGTTATAGCAACCAAAATGAAAAAAAGAAATCCTCGAGACTTCAATAACCTGTAATTGAGAATTTATAAATGGTGGATATAATTTAAATTTATTTTTTTATCAGAATAATTTTTTTTAAGACAGAAAAAAGAGCAGATGGTACAGTTCAAATCTGATCAATGACAACTGTAGAATTACATTTTATTTTCAATGTTTACCCTACAACAAAATGTTTTTTTTGGTAAAGAACAAAATATGTTTTCGCTGTTATTGGCATATAACATTTTTTTTGGGTACAATATTGACATACTCCCTCCGTCACGTAATCTAAGTCCCAACTACTAAAAAGTCTTATCCCATAATATATGCTCTTACACACGAAATTAGAAGCATTTATTATAATTTTTGAACTTTCTAAGTCATCCAACCAATAGAAAATAATTGAGGTTAAATTTAATTGATATAACATCTCAATAGTCTAATTAATATTTCTAATTAGAACAATTTAACCATTTTTTTTAAACTGTATGAAATGTTAGTTGTGGCTTATATTATTCGAAAAGGGATTATAAGATAGGGATGCATGAATTCACCCCCACCCCACATGAAAATGACATTACCATTTTTTTAACAATAGCCTCCGAAATAGATAAAATAGTAAGTCACCCTTGATTATCTAGACAGTAGTGTCCGAAATATAACTCTGGGCATTGCTATCCAGAAATAGGTGATGTCTTTCCTAAATAGGATGATGCGAATTAGTACGCTCATAATTTTGAGTTTTTCATCAAAAGTCTTTTTTTAACAAACTACAGTCTACCAACAATGAATTTAAATTTTTTTTCTTATTAACTTTTTGTCATATTTTTTCAGAGCTAGCCCAGATTACAAGGGGATCCTAAGGTAGTTGCTACTTTCACCACTCGTTTTCGTTGACAACATAATATTTGTCATTTTTGGAGATTAAATTTCGTGTAAATACTCTTTTGGGCTAGAAACTAGATTTTGAAAGTAAGTTTCTGAAATTTAATTTTTTAAAAGTGATAGAAATTAATTTTACAAAAACTTACTTTTAGAATTCAGTTTTCCGAAAAGTAAAAAATAGGGGGGGTGTATTTAGAAAGAGATAGAAGGTGGAAAAGCAACCTCCGAACCCAAAAAGGCCCAGGAGCATGGGTCTATTATACAGATCAGGCCCAAAAACTAGTGGGCCCATACTTGTTAGGCCATAGACCAAAACAACATAAGACTAGAGATTAAAATGCTTGGGTCTATTCAGTTTTCCAATGCTTGGGTCATATTTGTACCTCTGATCCTTTGACCAAAAATTAAAATGCCAGATCCAGAAGAATAAAGAAAAAAAATTTAGTCCCTATAAAATTTTTCAACTTTAGTTTTAGTGCCTAATTAAATTTTATTTCTTTATAATCCCTACATTTAACAAAAAATACATTTATTTTAGCTTTTTATTAATTAGTCCCTCTCTACTCTTTATTAGGCATAGAACTCAGTACTACTAGAGTTTAGGTAGAGTTTTAAAGTATTCCTAGGATTCATTGTGCGAAAAATAACTTAAATACTCAACTTCATATTCTTTGGGTACTTATATATCTAAATTTATTCACTATCGTAGAAAAAACATATTAAGGAATGGGCATTATAAGTGAAGAAAATAGTAAAAATGAATTCATGAGTAATTTTTGTGGGATTTTAAACTCGAATGAAAAATGTGTTAGGATATACGAAAATGCTGGTATAAGAACAAGTCACGCCCTACTTAGACCATAGTCATTATCATTCCTACTAGAGAATGGCTAGAAACAAATATTTATATAAAATACAAGGACTAAAATTGGGGAAAAAAATAATTAGGACTAAAATAGAAATTTATAAATTTTATAGGGACGGTGTATATCACCTTTAAACATTAGAGTAACCATACATGCATGTTATTGAATTATAGTTAAAATATCATATAATAAGTTCAATCATCTTTTTCGTTTCTATTTAATGAAAAAAAATAAATCTAGATCATTGATAATATTATATTCAGAGCACTTGAGAATTTCACTTTTTTTCATGCTCATAGGCAAAAACCTTAGCTTTTGTGGGATGGATGCATGGGTTCGTCTCCTATGCATTATTGATAATTCAATTGGAAATTTGAATAAACCAACATTTTGTTTTTCTTGACTTTTTTAAGTAATTTTAGTTTAGTCCTAATTTTTTTTTGGAGAGTTTTATTTTAATTCCTAATTTTTTATGTTTAATCCATTAGGATACAAAAAAATTTACATGAAAGAGATTACAACATATATGTAAAAAGAGGTTATACATTACGTTATTCTGTTAAACGTAACATACACGCCGGCCAATTGATTGCTTGTTTGTTTATATACCTTTCCGATACGTGAGAGTATGTTTAGAGTAAGTAGGAATTTTTTTTTATATTAGATCTGCATTAAAATTTAAAATTACTATCGATGAAAATACTTTTACATTGTTGAACTGAAACACAAAGAGGCTTTGAAAAGCAAAGAAGAAGAAGAAGGAAAGCATAAGAGCCTCTTTGGTTATGTAAAAAAGTATAAAAATATTTTTATTAATAATAATTCGAATCAACATAAATTTATAGTAAAAATTTTTTATATGCTCAAAAATATTTTTAATTGTAGTAAAAATATAATCCCATAAAATGTTTTAGCCATGAGGCCCATGATCAAGAGCTTATTAATTTTGATGAGGTCTATAATAATCAATTTTTTTTAGTTTTTAGTTATTATTCACATGTATATTAGTCTTGAACTTATGAACTATGTACGATAAATTAGTTACATCCATCTTTTGACATTATATAAAAATAATTTATTTTTATCCAAAATAAATTTATAAAATAAAAGATTAAAACTTTTTTTTTTAAAAAAAAAGATTAATATAAAATTATCTCAAAAAGTTAGAGACCAAAATAATTACTATCTACTCTGGAAAAAATTTGATGACGTCGTGTTAGTGAACATTAGATGATGTGCGATCTCAATTTAAAATTGACTAGTGTGTTATTTTAATAATTTATTCCTAATATATTTCATACTAATTAGAATAATGTGTATAATTGGCATTAGTTTTTCTAATATAATGTTGAAAACTAACACCAAGAATATTAATTATGCACCATTTGTAAGAAGACATTGACGTTCCAACAACTTAATTATGTAAGATAATTTGAAGATATTGGAAGCGATGTATATACGCAGTAGCATATAATATTTCTTTATTATAATTATAATATAATTGAGAATATAGTTTTCTAGGTGTAAAAAATAATAAAAATCTTTCTTATTCAACCCAAGAAATCAAAAAAAGATTTGCACTGAGATAAAACTGTCAACAAGTTCCTGATTCAGTGATATTGTCATCAGGCAACGCTAATGTAAAATATGTATTTTATCCATTGACAAAAATGCCCAATTTTCGCCAACAATTGTAAAGTATTTTTTTATTACATCATAATAAGCAAGGAAATAAAGATTTACTTTTGACCAAAAAAACCTTCAACCATTCATAACTCGTGTATATTTATTTATTTTTATAGAAAAATACAATGACAAAGAATTTAATACAAATACTTACGTGTGCATGTTCCTATGTTCCTGAATATTTATATGGTCTTCATTATTTATAACAACTTTTTAGAAATTATTTTGCAACGAATAGTGTATTACTCTATTTTTAAATAATGTGAATATTTAACAAACATGTGATTAATTAAGTGATAAATGTTTAAACCCTCCTCCTTATGGGAGTGTTTGGTTTAAATAAAATTAGGGAAGGCAAAAATAGTTATTTTTATCTTTAGTTTATAAGGTAAAGAAACATATTTTAGTTATTTTTTTATAAATATTTCTCCTTCTCTTGCCTTTGAATCTCGCTCCCAAATTTTAGAGGGGAGTCAAAATTCTTCAATTTCTCTCCATTACCCTGTATTTTGTAATGAAAAGGATAAAATATATATAGTATTCTTAAGGTTTTGTAATATAGCATTTAGCACTCTATACTATTTGTTAACAATGGTTAACTCCCTCTTTCTCTATTTTTCATTTTTTTTTGTGCGTGTAACTTGACATTGGCTAGCAGTACAAAGTGAACAAAAATCATGCTCCCTAAAAAATGAATCCTATTTGAAGCTAGTGGAAGAATCAAGACAAACTATTCATAAACAATTTGAATTCAACTTGTTAAAAGATATTTTCATATAATAAAAAATAATTATTTTTTTTGTGAATAAAAAAATAATTAAGGGAAAATTGCACTGATCCATGAACTTTTGAGTTTAGTTCATTTTTCCTCCTACTCTTATTTTGAATTCACATTTGTCCTTTCTTTGAATGGCCCGTGAACGGTGTTGAAAAGGAAATATGTGTGATAATATGAGTGAGTCATTATTATTATTGTTATTTATTATTATTATTATTATTTTATTCATTGACCAACTATATTGCAACACGTGATTTCTGCCATTTATTTTTAATGGATGAATGAAGACAAGTTCGATTCTACCATTAATTGTATTGAAGATGTATTTTATGAAGATATGCGACTTTAAGAAAATTCAATTTTCATTTTAATTTGTTAAAAGAAAATTCAACTCAAATATTCTAAAGGAAATGCATTTAGTTAGGGAACATGATCTTTGTTATGCTTGTCAACGTCAAGTTACACATAAAAAAATAACAACAAAAATAAAAACAAAATAAATAGAGAGGAAGGGAGATAACCATAATTAACAAATGGTGTGAAGTGCTTATTTTTGTAAAATTTGATGTTAAGTGTTATTTTGAAAAATCTCAAGAATACTTTATGCATTTTACCTATAATTATAACATGAATGTTCTCGACTCAAATAATTAAATTATTTTTTGGTGGAGAATAACCTTGAGTAAAAAGAAATATGTGAACGCTCTAATAAGCTTCATGTGGTTAATTAAGTCACATATGGCAAACGAGTATCACATGTCGACATGGTCTTAGCTTTATTCAGAACGATAGTGGGATGAAGAAATTAAGAAAATCATCATGAGAATAGAAAAAGTAAATAGAAAAAGTAAATATAGAAAATCATGAATTTTAATTAGGAAAATTAAAAAGGATGCTTAATTAATCTTCCCCCAAATTAATGTTCCCTAGGTTATATGTCATATGAATAATGGATAAAATTGTTGGGTCTACCTAACTTATGCACTATCCTTGCTCTGACAAATTAAAACTATATCCAATCCCCCAATCTAGTTAATTAATGTGAATTGTAACTTAAATGGAAAAGGCTTTGCATTGTAATCATAACATGCTATATATAATACTCTATTATTATACTATAAGGTTTCTTTCCAATGTGAATGTGTTCAGCTGCCAACAAGTACGAGAATACGATTTTTTTTAATCGGCAAAAAAATAATATTGATAAAAAAAAAAGCACCAGAAGAGTTGGAAGGTACAACAAAGTTTAGCAAGATAAAAAAAAAAGGATAAGAAAAAAAATTAAATACAATATTTTACCAATAAAGTAATAAGACGAAATTACTGAATGACTATATAATACTTTTCATTACCAACAAAGTTTGACTCGATTGATAATAAGATCTTTAGATATATTGATAGTAATTTGAATTCAGGATTTATGTGCAAAATATGTTGTGTCAAGAAACACAAAACCTATTTTAATAACTTTTTACATCTGACAAAGATTAAGACTTAATTGGTTTGTTGTATATTAATTCAAAGTCTCGTATTAAATAGGATAAAAAAAAAGAAGTGAGTATTCTTTACTACATTGAGTAGAAGAAAAGAGGAAGAGGTAGAATACTCTTATAGGTAAAAAAAGTTACTTTGAGAAATTTTAATTATCGTGTCAAAATTAGTGTCTTGGGTGTAACGTGAAATTGGGTAATTGTGTGTCACAAGGTGTTTTATAATTTTTTTTGTGTAAACATTAATTGGGAGGATTACTTGCAATTTTATCCTTGTAAAAATTATAATATAAGTGAATTTCCAAATTTTTTTTCATAGAAATTGTAAGTAATAAATTATTTTGTTAGACATATGTCAGGTGAATCACATTAAATATTATGTTCTTTTATGTTTTTTTTTTGTGGATGTATATTTTCGCTAGTATAAATTGTGCAAAATTTTCTTCTCTCTTCTCCTCTCTTGTGGTTGGTTCCTAACATGGAATCAGTAAGAGTTGTTGATCAAATGAATATATGTAAGAATATGTAGTGCATTAATCCAAAGTCACATGTTGAATAGTTTAAAGAAGGAAGAAGTGGCTATTCGTCAAGTTCTTAGGTTATAGAATATACTTATAAATAAAGAAGTACATTAATTACATATCATAACTGTTGGAAGTCAAGTGTGAAGTGGATGGATGAAGTCTCACATTGAATGGTTAAGAGCTAAGTGAAGGGTTTATAAGTAAAAAGACCCTTGAACTTAATGCCTTAAAGTTTTGGATTGCTAGTGGTGTCCTTCACTTATAATCTCCCTCTCAACTACACTCCCAACAATAACAACACTAATTTCTTAGATATAATGGGAATTTGAGTAGTTATATGGGTTTTCAATTTTAATTTGTCTTCTTAAAAATTGTCATGAGAGGATTTGTAAATTTTTTTCTTCCAAAAATTGCAAGTAATAAATTATTTTGTTGTTTGTTTGTATATATAAAGTAAGAGATGTCGAATCACATTGTATGTTTCTACCGATATTGTGTGGAGTTTTTTTCCTTTCGTGACTGGTTCCTATCATAGTTTACATTTTTATTTATTTATTTTTATTCTATTTTATGTTTTTTAGATTTTGTATTCCAACTTTTTCTTTACAAACTTCAAAATACATGATGCAAAATGAAAAACAGAATAGAAAAATAAACAGAAAATATAAATGCAGACTAAATCTTTGACACCTGAAGAAGATCTTTCGTATTCAATCAAAATATAAAATTTTTTATTAGCATTAATTTTTAAATTGGTAGTGGATGCTTGAATTGAACACATTTCAGTCCAAATTTTTGGCATTAATGTTCAAGTCACAGTTTATATTTTCTGGTATTGCAACTAGTTAGACAAATTCCTTAGTGCTTTCTTTCCCATGTTGAATCTTATATTAATGTAGAATTCTTCATTAATTATATCTTAAGAATTTTGAATCTTCTAAGTGGCATGATGCCTAACCTTGCTTGCTCTGCTTCTTTGAACAATAATTTCTCATTTTGAAGATTTTGTTATATATAAAACTACACTCTGTTTCCATGTACTCTAATTTCCACACAAATTTGGCTTATAAACAAACTAAGAATATATTGATTGTGTGTGTTTGGAATTTTGCTGATAAAACAGAGTTTATCTCAAACTGAATTTTATTTAACAGGAAAAAAAATGATGTTCCATCTTATAAAAAAAGTAACAATAAATACATCTCTAAAAAAACTAAATTAATGTTTATCTCATATTTATATTAAGTAAAGTTAAGAATTAGAAAACGACCTTGAACATAAAAAGAAAAAGAAATTGAAAACGACTTGCCACATCATCTCATAAGTGTTAGTGGAGTTTGATTTTTATAAAAAATCATAAATGCTGCTTGTTTAATTTTCAAACCTTGTTTGTTTTTAGCTATTGCTGCTGGACCACCATTTTAATTATAGTGTCTGCTTGTATATTCTACAATTTCACTATACCATTACCTTGTGTTTTATAATATCAGGATCTGAATTTTTAATTTATGTTGTTAAGAAATAAGAAGATTGTAAATGACACAACATTTCAATGAATGCATGCCAAAAATTTGTTGAATATCTGAGCCAATAGTGGATTTTATTAGATTAGTACTTAGTCTTTGTTTTTGATTTTTGACACTTGACATGTTACCATAAGGCAGCTATAGATTCTTAATTTGTGATTTGAACCTTACCACAAGTGATTTTCATTAACCCCACTAATCTTTATTAGTTGGGGTTGGTGAAGGAAGATGATATTAGTATTAGCCCAAATTAAAGAGTTAAGTCAAGTTGACTGGAATCAAATTTTTTCCTTGTTTTTTCTCAACCTTAATTCTTTATAACTTTGATGAATTGGGTAAGCTACTAACCTAGTTGTAATTATTGTGATTAGTTATTAAAAATGAAGTTAAAGATTGAGGACTCGTTTGTTTTCATGTTATAACACTGTACATGTATTTTTATTGTATTGAAAAGAAGAAATTCTTACTTCCTCTTTTAAATTATTGTTATTTGTAGTAAACGTATAACTAAACGGACCCTAACTCCTTTATCCTTATACTTCCTCTGTTTATCTTTAAATGTACTGTCCATCTGAAAAAAAAATATTTGCATATATATGTCTACTAATAATTCTAAAACAATATTAATTATTGTTTTCTCAATTATATCTCAATATTAATTCAAGTACTCTTAAGTGCTCTACTTTGCATATATGTCTACTCAATTATTGTTATCCTTTATGTTTTATGAAATTCCTACTTTAATCTTTTTATCATTTTTTTTTGTTGTTAATTTGATCCTTCATGTATACCTTTTTGTCTCAAGTGAATCCTTTTGTGTTAACTCTGTTAAATGCTTAAAAGAAACACCTAAAATAATGTTGTTTTGGAATTAAGGATTTTTCATTATCATCTTCTTCTTCTTCTCCATCTTATGTCATCACCACTAACCACCACCAACATTGTTCTCTTTCTTCTTCTTGCCTTTTCCCTTCCTCTTCTCCTTTTTTAGTTCTGTTTCTGCTCTTCCCTCTCATTCTTCTTCTTTTTCCCCGCCTTTCAAGAATCATAAGGGTGGTGATAAAGGGTGATAGGTGGCGTGGTGTGAAGTGATAAAGGAGAGGACAAAGAATGGATGTCAGAGGTGGTTGTCAAGTTGTGGGTTGGTGATAATGGTTGCGGGTATGAAGAAGGTGGCAGGTTGTGGTGGTGGTGGGGGAAAAATGAAGAAGAAGAGATTATTTGAGAAGAAGAGGAGGGAAAAAGAACGGTGATGGTGGTGGCGACAACAGTGCTGGTTGGTGGTGGGAAGAGAAAGAAGAGGAAACTCTAAGTCAAATACAATATCGTTTTGGGGCATTATATGTTATTTATTTAACGATGTAAACACAAAAAGACTAACACAACTCTAGGTCCAAAACAACATCGTGATTTTGTTTCACAATAATTGCATTTGACCTTATTTGATCACCTTTTCTCGTAAAGAAATAGTAGGAAGGAGTTGTACCTTTAGGCCTACAGTCACAAGGCTCTAATGCCCTAGGCTAGAGACCCAACTTGTAGGTGCAACGGCCCGATGAGCTGATCACGTACTACACCTTCGAATAGGGACAACCCAAAGCCACCCAGCAAACTAAGGCCTATTGAGTGTCATGGGATCTCTCTTGGAAGGGATGTACAACAAGAGAGACTTTTAGTGACTCTAGAGGAATACGAACACATAAAAGACTCAAACAGATTTTCTTTCATTGCAACTTGTGTCAACCCTTCATTTTGAAACTAATGGCGGAGCATTGTAGTGGCCGGGAGAGCCATAGCCTCCCAAGACAAAAAGAAATTTTTGTTAGCATATTGATTTTTCTTTCTAGGCCCCAAAATAATCATATTACGAAACCATAAATCAATTAGAGATGGCAATAAAATCCGTGTCCATGGATACCCACAACAAATACCTGTTATTAATACTCGTGGATATCCATTGGTACTTGTCACTCTCTAAAAATAATAATAAGAAAACGTATATTTACATTATTCTAAGTGGTTTGTTCTTTAATTTCTAAAGCTAATACTAAGTATTCTATATTAAAAGTATGTTATAATTTTATTCAACACAAATGCCTTTAAAAATATGATATTTTTTCATTTAATGTTTTACATTAAAAAAATCATAAATTTTAAATGATAATTATATTGTTTGGACATTTATTTTTTATTTAGTTAATATAATATCTCGTTGCCATCCCTAACTTCATTAGATGTAATGTATATCAGTTCTCTTTTTCTGTTTTCCTTATTTTATTCTAACATGTAACATGAGTGTGTTTAAAAGACTAAAGGGAACACATTATACTCCTTGTGACTTGTAATGAGAGTGATGTAATTATTTTACGTCTGAAGTTGATTTTTCATGTTTAACTGTTGAGGTCAAAATTTTAAAATATACTAAATTTATTTCTTAATTAATGGGACTTATTGCTCTATCCAAGCCTGAATTAAGTCGGCACATTTTTCAAATGAATATGTTTAATTTTATGATTGTGTGGGGTACGTAAGAAGAAGTAAAGAAATGGCAGAAAAAAAAATACTCCTAAAAAAATAGAGTTCATGGAGTATTCTCAGTCTTCATTTGCTTCCATCACAAAGACACCACTGGAAGGAAACTTTTGTCAATAACAAGGTAGAAAAAGCCAAATTACCAAAAAACATTGAAAACTAACTTGCTTAAGACATAAGTTTTTTCTTGAAAAATTTTAAAACTCTACTAACAAGATTAAATTATACACAAAATGTGAATTTAAAATATTTATAGAACTAAACCTTAAACTTCCTAATAACTTAACTCCAACACGACGTAAATCTTTCTGTCTTGAATAGGATTGAACTTGTAGAGATATGTGTGACTAGCTTGAGAAAAGAAAATTTGCATAATAGCTTTCAAAGAGCTATGTGAGTGTAATCAGGTGCATGTAACATCACTCTCCTAAAAACATGTTGAAATTTCTCAAAAGAAAAAAATTAAAATCAAATAATACAAAAAAGAAAAAAACCATAACTCTATCTAGGTTTACATCATGAACAATTGAAAATCGATCATACTAATATTGATCATCTCTTTGAGTGGCTTGCTTGGGAGAGTAGAGACTTGTGCCAAGAGTCTTATACAGAGCGGTGTCAGAGTAACCAGCACGAGACCTCAACGGCTTAATTTGACGTCTATTGCCACGTTTTTTTCTGAGTCGCTGACGACCTTTCTCATTTTTGTCTCCCTTCTCTTCCTTCTCTTCCTCTTTAATTTTCACCTCTCCTTTGTTGATCTCATCATGGTCATTTTCTCCTCCTTTTTGTTCCACCTTGAATGATTCTTCATTGGGCACCACATAGACAAAATGACCAATTGGGATATCCTTCAATTCCAAAAGAGGCTCTAGGGTTTTAACAACATTTCTCATTGTGGGCCTATTCTTTGCATTATGGCTTAGACATTGGTAAGCCAAAGAAGATAACTTTCTTGCCCCTTCAATTGAGTATTGATCCTCAAGTCTTGGGTCAATTATTCTTTCAAGTTTGTGGGAATCCTTCAACAAAGGCCTTGCCCATTCTACCAAATCATGCTCTCTACTAGGTCTTTTCTTGTCCACTGATTTCTTTCCTGTGATTAGCTCTAAAAGAACAACTCCAAAACTGTATACATCACTCATAGTTGTCAAATGGCCTAAGGAGGAAATAAAAAAAAAAAAGATATATTGAATTAACTAAAGAAAATAGAAAATTAAGTTTTAAATTGCAGTTACGATTGTGTTTTAATTTGATATTTTTTAGTACAGGTCGAATCACAACTTGACGTGATTGCAAGAATTGCCAAAATTATTGTGATGCGGTCGTATGCCCTTTCCGCTTGATGTGATTCACAATTTGGGTTTGTTTAGATTTTTTATTTTTTATTTTAAAAAATCATAAATAATAATAAAATAGTGAAGTTTTTTATTTTATTTTTTGTTGTCTGAGAAGAAACGACAAAAAAAAATAAAATTCCAGTCATTTTTTATTCAAATTTCAAAAAACAAAACACAAAATAACAAGTTAAAAGTTTCGTAATTATTTATGAAAACAAAAAATAAAATTAAAAGTTCTATAGTTATTTATAAAAACAAAAAATAAGAAAGCAGTCAAACCCAAATTGCAGAACAGCCTTATTAACTTTATTAGTTACTACTATATATGTATGAATGAAATTAAAGGGGTTGATTTGAAATTGGTTTTGAATAAATATATACCTGTCATGATATACTCAGGGGCAGCATAACCGTGTGTACCCATCACACGTGTTGTAATATGCGTTTGATCATTTTCTGGTCCATCTATTGCTAAACCAAAATCTGAGAGCTTGGCATTGTAATCCTAAACAAAATTAAGAAAAAGTTTCTAATCAGTGAAACAGAGGAAAATAATAATGTTACTTGGAATGAGTGAAACAGAGGAAAATGAGAACTTACAGCATCCAATAAAATGTTAGAGGCTTTAAAATCTCTATATATGACTGGTTTCTCTTCTTCATGAAGAAAAGCAAGTCCCTTTGCTGCTCCTATTGCTATTTTTATTCTTGTTAGCCATGGCAAGGTTGCTAAATAACCTGCATTGTTTTAATTACAAGTGAAACCATTTTGTAAGCAAAAATCATAAAGAAAAAGACATTTTTTATAGTTATTTTTATAATCCTTTAAAATATCACAAATTTTTTATTGAATATGTTATTTTTGAAAATTTAATATTTGATCCTTGCAAAAGTTCAAACATTTTTTGTTTAGTACTTAATGAAATAGTTCAAACTTTTCAAAAGTGAAAGGCCAAAGTTTTAAATTGTGGTTGCAGTTAAGACTACGTTGGATGCGGTCATTTTGTTTAAATATTTTTGGTCGGGTTTCAGACCGCAATCTAATATTTGGTCATCGCAAAAGTTTAAATATTTTTGTTTAGTCCCTCATTCCTGTCTCATTAAGGACAGAACGAAATAGTTCAAACTTTTTAAAAGTAAAAGACCAAAATTTTAAATTGTGGTTATGGTTGGGATTGTGTTGGATGTAATCATTGTAGACCGCAATCATAGTCAAATGTGATTTTAATGATTTTAAAATTTTTTATGTTTTGGTATATTATCGCGTTTCATACCCAGAATTAAAACTTTTGAGAATTGCTAAATTGAAATTTTGTGATATTTTAAGTGACGAAGATACATATATTAATTATTTTTGACCTTTTTAAAGATGTGAGTCAATTTAAACTTAGAGAGAGAAGCATGTACCTTTGAAAAGCTTTTCTTCTAGATTACCCCTTTCCATGTATTCATACACAAGAAGCCTATGCTCATCTTCAATGCAATAACCAATTAAGTTAACCAGATGGGGATGCTTCAACTGTCCCAGAAATATTACTTCAGCCTATATGTAAAATTAAAAAAATTATCAATTTCATATATAGATCACATGAAAAGACAGAACAATTAATTTGAGTAATAAATATTGAAAATCTTACCAGCCACTCTCTATGTCCTTGTTTTCCATCTAAATTCAAGGCCTTAACAGCAACAACCTGAGGTTTCAATTTAGGCCTAATAAGATTATCATCAATAAAACCTTTATAAACCTTTCCAAATCCACCTTCTCCAATAACATTGGATTTGGTGAAATTGTGTGTGATTTGTTTGAGCTCTTGGTAAGTGAAAATATGAAGATTTGAACCCAGAACAGAATTGGACAAATCACTCATGATAGAGAGTGATGAAAGATTGGTCAAATCAGAGAGGGAGATTCTTCTTGAAGATGATGATGTCTTTTTTGAAACTGTGTTTGGATTTTCTAAGGATTCAATTTCATGTCGTTTGGGTTTCAAACATCCTAGTACTAAGGATCTCCATTGAAGCCTCTTTTGAAGAGGCATTTTGTAAGAACTATGTGCCGGCTTAAGTGTCCTATATGCTAAATTAGATTACTAGGCTTAAGGTTTTTATAGGTTACAAGACCAAAGTTTCAAGGTTTTTGGGTATTTTTTTTTTTTTAAAAAAAAAGGAGTTTGAAAAAGAGGCCTAAAACCTTTTTGGATTTCTTGGTTAAGACTTGAGACATAGTGCTTTGGTCCTAAGTGGAAGAGCCATGCTTTGAGCGCGGAGAGAGAATATTAGTGAGGATAATAAATTTGACTATACCCAAAAAATATATATTTAGTTTTCATTTCTATTTCCTATGAATAGTTATAAAATTGTCATTTTATTTTTATTTTATTATCCTGTTTCTTAAAATTTACTATATGGGAAACTCTAAAAACAATATGTTCTTCTTCTTCTTCTTTTTTTTTTTTTGCTATTATGTTCTTCTTCTTTTTAGTTGTTTTTAGCGTCTCTTGTACAAATTTCAAGTAACAACAAACAAAATGTAAATAATATAGTTTTTTTTTTATTATTATTAAAATAAAAAATATAAACAGTAAATAAAAATATAAACAAAACTGGCCAATGGTCCAGTTGAGTCCCTCTCCAAAACTAAGCTTTTTTCAATATAAAAAAAAAAAATTATGAATCTCACCTAGTATGTGAACCCTAAAATTGTTTCTCTCGTTTTTTGTTTTTATATATGCGAAAGTGCTTCTACAGGAATTTAAACTAAAGGGTTGTTATTCGAAGCTCCACTCTCCGGCCACTAAATTAATTGGTTGGATTTTTTTTTAAATCTCATACTGAAAAATCTAACAATAAAAAAAGTTTAAGCCCAATGACTTTTTGTCCTAATAATAGTTTTAGGAATACCTATGAAGAAAATTGTATTTTTCGTTTTTGTTTTCACACGTAAGCAACTAAAATTGATAAATTCTAGCTTATGTCATTTGTGGAGGACTTGGCTGCTAAGTCCCACATCATAAAACTACATACCTATCCACACTCAATTCCTAAAGTGCTGTAAACAGTATTCAGTTTCACTTCTCTTTTAATTTGGTGTTCAATATCTCGTTTTTCTTCTTGCACTAAAATTAAATTAAAAATAAAATTATTTATGTGACTCCATGTGATTGAAATTAGAAATACTTAATTGATTTAATTCCACTATCAATGAAGACAACAACATCAAAGAACCTTCTTCAATCTAAATCTGGATTAATATTATTGTCTCTTTCTTCACCAAATTCAAATAATTAAATTCAAGATGCATTAATGGAAAAACAAGTGGTTTGAAAAATGCCAACCTAGTCGCCTTACTACAGTTTCATGCTATCTACTTCACGATTATTAAGTACGTGTTTGGTTTAGATTTTAGTGGAACAAAAAATAAAAAATATATAAATTGAGATAAATTAAAATTTGATTAATAATTGAAATATATTAATTCACAAAAATTAAGGACATTTAATAAAAATAAGTATTTTTAGTTTTAAACAAAAGTAATTTTGACCAAAGCAAAATTCTATACACACAAGCTCTAAGGTGTCCAAGTGAGCCAACCCAACTTACTAATTGAGGCCGTCACTTTACATATTACACACTTATTTCGTATCATATATATGTTTGTTCGGAATTTAAGTACCGATATTTAAAAAGACAGAACTTTAAGTTATGAATAGTAGTACAATTTTTCTACTATCGAAACTTAAGTTCCGAGCGATAAGTGGTGCATCTAGATGACTATCTAGAGCACAAAGTAGTAGCCCTGGTGTGTGTTTAGCTCACTAATTTTTTTCGGTCCATTGGAAGCCAACATTTCTTCAATTCAATCCAACTTATTAAACGCTTGATTTGTATTTAATTTTTTGTTTTCACTCAAATAATTATAAATTATCACCTTCGTTTCTTGGTTTTTGGAATTTGTATAGAATACATTAGAAATAAACAAAAATCTTGTTTTTAGTTGTTTTTAATGTTTCCTATGTAATTTCATAAAATGAGAAACAAGATAAAATAAGGTGATAGTTAAGTAATTATTTATAAAAGAATGAAAATATGAAATCAAAATGCAAATTAAACAAGACAATGTATCTTTCTTATTCTTTATATTTTTTTTTAGGAAACTAATTTTGGATTTTCTTGGTTCTCAAAAAATAGCATTACTATAATTTAATTTGTTTTATTTTATTCTCATGGTTACTAGGCATACAACACTCTTGTAAAAATATGACAGTTTTCTTATAAAATTCTATACTATTAATTTATATTTTCACTATATTTTTTAAATAATGAAATGCATTTGTGGGAATATTAAATTCTATCTAAATGAGTATTAACTTTATTTCAAAATAACATTAAGGTTGGATCTTGATTCGGGCCGATCCAATAAAATAACCTAAATATTTTTTTTTTGGACCAAAATAAAATAACCTAAATCAAATGTAACTAAAAAAACATATTAAATAGGGATATCCAGTGAATATTAAAGACACCACTCATTTTTTTAACTGAATATAAAGAGTTATTAATGATTCACACCCTTTTTTATTTAAAACCAAACATAACTATGCTAGTTATTAATAATTCTCATCCCTCTTTATTTTAACTAAACATAATGAGTTATTAACAATCATTTCCCTCCAATTTTCCCCATTCAAACAATTCTTTTTTGCTGAATGATGAGACACCAAGGCCCAAACTAGAGAATTACATGATAAAATGCTATCACATACTATCCTCTATAGGACAGGGATAAGCCATAAGATTAAGAGGGAGAATACAATATCATGAGATCTTACATGATGTGAATGAGCTAGATTAGACAAATTATTAGCACTACAATTTGCCTCTCCAAAAATATGTGGATGATGTTCACCACATTATACATCTCGAGAAGCTCCTGATTATCTCTAATCAAGAGAAAGCGGCGACTATGATCTGAGAAGTGTCACACCCATTCAATGCAAGGTTATGGATACTAAACTAGGAGTCCATCTCAATTATAACGCGATGGATATTTCAGTCTTTTATGAGTTTGAAATCAGATCCCTACTCATAGTTATTAAAATCAGACCGGAACGGCCGATTCAACCGTTTGAACCGGGAATCGGTCTGTTGACCGGTCCAAGTGCTCATCCAAACCATTCATGCTATTGAACTGGTCAGAATTGATATGAATCAGTTAGATCCGGTGAAAACCAGACGAAACTGTTGCGAACCGAACCGGACGGGTCTTGGAATGCTTAATGCAGCAAATGCCACTCGGCCAATCTTCTATTTACTTTTAGGCATGCAACGTTTTATATATACTAACAGTCTTGTTAGTTTTTCTAAATTGTTCAACAAAATTCATTTGTCATCTTTAATTAATTTTAGTCAAAGTTACTAATATTGATATTAATTATTAATGCATATATTTGTTAACCTTAAAAATAAATTAATAATTAGTTAAGTTATTAACTTAGTTTTTTATTTTTTTTATTAGTTTCATATATATAAACATAAATATAAAATTATATATAAATTATCCAGTTCAGCGAGGACTCAATGTCTCACCGATTGAACCAGTGACTTAATGACCTAGTATCTCGGTCGATTGAATAATCGGGCCAAGTTTTATAACTATACCGCCAATGCTTTACTTTAATAGTTCAATAACTTCTGACCTTTCAAACAAAGCCAACAATGAAATTGTCGTGTAAGTTTAAAAAAAAAAAAAAAAGACTCATCATTCATCATAAGTTATCTTTGTTAATCTTTACTGCAAGAAAAGCAACCCAAAAGCCGCTATTTATGGCGTTGCTATAATTTTATTTTGGTGGTTACTTTCTTATAATAAGAAAATTTAGTTACGAATTTTCTTCACCGCTAACTTAATTTATTTATTACTTCATCCTCAAGTTATTATAAAACTAACGGTTAACTAGCTAATACTAATTTATCGTGTTAATAACACAAGTATTTACTCATAGCTACCAAGGACAAATCTTTTTTTTTTGAGGGCTAGAATAAACAAAAATTATATATGTAGGGTTAGATTAGATTTGCACAAATTCTCCCAAAGAGGTTATGTTCCTCTTTCCAAAGGGAGGGTAATGTATGTCAACATGTCATGGAAAGGAGTACTTGTCCTCTCATTCCCAATCACTTTATTCATTTGCTCACAATATGTTGAAAAAGTGAATTTTGATTTACAATACCTTTAGAACACTAGCTAAAGTTACTAGAAGTAGAAAAATAATTATAAATGCATATTATTCTGTTTATCGAGAATATAAAAAACTACATATTTTAATACCTTTTTATTATATTTAGCTCCTTCAATAATGTCCTTAGGACACTAAATATCATTTTTCTATAAATATACTCATATACAAAAGAACTCTATTTAACAATAAAAAAAATTAGTCGCTATATTTATTTTATCACTGAATATTTTAGGTGATCCAAATGGATAACAATTTCGTGTGTGTTTAGTTTAGTGTTGCTAGAATTAATTTTGGATCAATGTGATTTCATAGAATTGATTTTGTGTAAAATTGATTTTAAAGTAACGTAATTTATATTTGGAAATTTTTTTCTCAAAAGCAAGCTTAAAGTAAAAATATAGTGTAACTTTTTCAACCCAACGTGAAAGCAAGTCTCACCTTGCATCAGTCAAAATCAATTTTGACCACCCAAAATCAATTTTAACTTTTTTCCAACGCAAAAACAAACAGCTAATTTATCAATCAAACTAATTTTGACTCTTCGAAATTAATTATAATCCAACCTAACATTTTTCCAAACATACATTTTATGATTAGTAACCTACAGACTTGCTTATTTGGTCACTGAATCGTTCTTTAATTTCTTGAAGTGAAATAAAAAATCAATAATCAACAATAATAACGCTAGCGCTTCATGGACAAGAATATCCCTTCTCTCATTTTCTTACTATGAGTCTATGATCTACCCATTTGCTCATACAAAATAATAATTAATAGAGAGGAAAGTAGCCCTTTTAGGAGATTTTTACAAACGTAAATCCATTAAAGAATTTGTCACCATCTTAACCCTCTTAATAACATAAATTATTCGTCGAACCTCACATAGCATTTTGGACACTCAAACTAGGTATCTTCTAACTTAATTTACAGAGTTACCCCTAGTTATTGATTGATAAGTATAACTCATTAAAGAAACAACTTTGTAATTGATTCTTAAGTTTCCTTTATCGTGACCCAATATACTTGTTTTTTTTATTTTTTACTTTTTCTCCTTAATTTCACTAATTCATTTTTATAATTTTATGATTTTGCGATGTCAAGTTATTTTTATAATCCTTTATATTTATTATTTTTCAATAAATACCTAAGAAATGATTTAAAATTTTGAATTTCTTTTTTATTATAATTTCAAATAACCTAAAACCCAACTCAACCCGTAAATAATCAATTCGGGTTGGTTCAAAGTGAAAAGTTTGTAAAACTCAATTAGTCAGGTTTGGTTTTAATTCCGTACTTTTCTTTAGTAAACTAAATCCAACCCAAATTTGATTACATGTCATTACGAGAACTAACACAAACAAGTTCTAGTATTTTTTTTATAATACATGTAAAACATGAACCGAGAAAAACAAGACTAAGAACCTCTTAAAATAAAAGCTAATTTTCAATTGGTCTTCTAAGAAAAGAATATTATAAAAAATTATGGAAAGTTCACAAATCTCAATTAAATTTTCAATTTGGTGTATGACTTGTTTTACTAACTTATCAATACATTAACCTTATTCTTTAAGAATGTGAATCAAATGAACTCTCCACCACTCCCTACCCTAACAATATATTAATCAAAGCATAACGTGATGCGAGGGGCTAAAACAAGGTCTAGTCTAGCAGCAGCCACATTTTATCCAAATAATTATTTCTTTTTTTTTTTCCGATGTTTATTAAAAAAAATGTTTTTTTTTTTTTTGAAAGGAATTATTATAGGAATCGCTAAGAACTTATTCGAAGATACGGCATATAGTTATTGCCTAGTTCTAAGAACATGTCATTGTAGAGGAAAATGACCTTGGTGTGTGGGCCCATCCTATTTGACTTTGAAAATTTGACAGCACCAATTCTTTTGGACGTTCATACCATAAAATAAAATAAATAAATAATAAATAAAATTGAGTTGTTAAAAGCTATGTCACTTTGTTGTCTTCTTCCATTTGACCACATTCTAAACTGCCATTTCTTAGTAAGTTCATAATTTTTGCTTGTCTTTTGGGTGTTTCAACTGTATATCAATTCTTCGCAATTTCCTCGATTATTTGTTCTTATCATAGTGCTCATTTTAGGGGGGCACACAAAGGCATTATATATGAACATTACTTTTTAAGCTTTACTTTTTTTTTGGTTGACGGAATTTCTGGAATTAATGGTTTTTAAGACATAAAAATTATTGAAGTAGATGTAAACTTTTTCAATAGAACATTTTTTATATCAATCTACTTAAGAGATTTAACTATTTACTTTTTTTTGTTTCATCTTATAAAATTTTATTTGTCGAGGATTTGTAATTCAAGTAGAATAAGAATGAGTTTTTTGAGTCGAAGAAGTGGGGTTCAATCCCCGGTGATATAGAATTAAGAATACATTTAAGAGTAGTGAAGTGTGGAGTGTGTGTTTGCCGACAAAAAAAAAATCTTATAAGATTTTATTGTATAATTATGTTTATTAAGAAAATATATAATAAAATTAATTCATACATTAATTTTTAAAAAATATATATATAATCTCTCTGACTTTACTTCTTTTCTCTTTTATACCTTTTCTCTTTTATTATTGCATTAAGATGTTTGTTATTGTTTAAAAATAATTGATTTTGAAGGTAGGTATAAAATTGATTAATTTTTTAATTGATTATGATGAAAATTAGAAACTATGTATGTTTGATTAAAATGAGAAAAATCACCTTTTTTTAATCTTCTCTTTTATACTTAAAGTTGATTATTTTGAGAAGCAACTCAAAGTAACTACTCTTCAAAACAATCAAAAATATGATTACTTTTTACTTTTGAATTTTTTTAAGGGATAATTACACCGACTTCCCATGAGATTTGTATATATTACACTTACTCGTTGTAGTTTTAAAAAATTACACTTAGCCCTAAGGTTTGTGTGTATCACACTTACCCCCTCTAATTTTAAAAACTACACTTGTCCCCTGAGGTTTGTATATATTATACTTACTCCCTCTAGTTTTATTTTTTTTTTTCAAAAAGGTTTTTTTGCGACAGTTTGGTCCGTCGCTACTCCTCGTTTCCAAAAAACACAAAAAAAAATCAAAATGGGCCTTTTTTGTGACGGCCCAATCCGTCGCTACCCTTGGTATATTAAAATATATAAAATAAAAATCAACTTTCGCCACTTAGCGACGGAAATTTCCGTTGCAAAATTAGCGACGGTTTTTCTATCGCAAAAGTTATATATTCCATCGCAATTTTGCGACGGTGTCGGGCCGTCGCAAATAATTTGTCGCTAAATTGACACATTCTTGTAGTCGACTGCTAACGACATTAATTTTACTTGATCAATTTTTATTTCTACAATAAAAATTTTACTATTTTACCCTTATTCATAATATTTCTTAGTTATACACTTTTTCTAAGATTATAAATAACGGTAAAACAGTAAAACCCTTATTGTAGAAACAATAATTGGTCAACCAAAGTTAATGTCATTAGTCAATAGTTATTGGTACGGGGGATAATTGTAATGGAGGTGCAAATCTCTAGAAGATAAGTGTAGTTTTTAAAACTAGAGAGGGTAAATGTAATACACACAAATTTCATAGAAAGTTTGTGTAATTATTCATTTTTTAAAGCACAGATAAGCATCTTAAAAACTTTTAGAATTAATTTTCTTTATTAAATAAATTATTATTTTGCAAAACAAGTAATTACAAACGGGTTGTGCCGGTTTGTTATTGCTTAAAATAAATTGATTTTGAAGTTAAATAGAGAATTGATTATTTTTTTAATTGCTATGATAAAAATCAGAAACTATTTATGTTTAGTTAGAATGAGAAGAATCATTTTTTTATTTTCTCTTTCTTCCACTACAGTTGATTATTTTGAGAAGCAGTTCAAAGTAGATTTCTATAAAAAGTAAAATTTTGATAATTCTTAGGTTCGGATTATTTTTAAAAGCAATAACAAAAATCTTTAAAACTTTTAAAATTATTTTTATTAAAAAAAAGTGATAATTTTACCAAATAAGCAATAACAAGGTCTCAAGATTAATTGAACTGAAGAAGTAACAGTGTTAACTTAAGATCCCAATGGCCCCAATTAAGATTTTAGCTACTTATGATCAAAGATAGAACACAAATACAACAAAAATCCCTTGAAAAATCCATATGTACAAGAAAAGAGAGTTAAAAGAAGACAAATCCTCTTTGCGCAAACATCGAAACATTGATCATTGATCACTGTTGAGAGGTTATTCTTCAACTTCCTTCAAGAAAGCATCAAAGAATGAGAGAACATAACTCGACATGAAAAAGAGAGAAAGAGTGTCTTTTTATCTACTCTTATTTTTAAAAAACTCATATTTATTCAAGTTTCAATTTTTAAAATTCAAGCCTTATTTTTAACACGTATATTCGGGACGTTTCAATTAGATTAGCCCATTTTGCCTACTTTAACTCATGATAATTCTAAAACACTTAATTTTTGATTGAGTGAAATGGCGTAAGCGTCATATAATCTATATAGCAAATCTCACGTAATATAATAGGAATTAGAGTAATTATAAAAATAGGGGAATGAATTAATGAAGCGTGTGGCACACACAACACAAGGCAAGGAGTCTAAAAAAGTATTTCGGCCAAGAAAGAGTCAATCCTTTGCTCTGTTGGTCCTTCAATACAAATACTCCTTTTTAACTTTTGGTCAATCATTGTTCTTTCAAATATATTTATCAAGCCACGCCTACAATGACCAAGTCCTCTCTATTTCTTCTTTTTCTTTTTATCAAAAAGAAATTAAACAATTTTTTCTTCCAAAGGTTGTTTGTTAAAATGAAAAAAGAAGAGAAACAAAAGGACTTGCTAATGGTACTTTTAAAGATCAACAAGGATGCAAATGTAGTGATTAAAAAGAGAGAACTCGGATATCAAACACCCACCAATAGTTAGGAGTGAGAGTGTCTTTTTATACTTTAAAAAAAATTAATCTTTTATCATAATAATAGTACTAATTAAATGATGCTTTAGAGTGAATGCATTGACACAAAGTCTATCAAGGAGAAGTATACTTTCTTTAATTTCCGTATTAATTTGAGTATTAAAGCTTTATATATAGACATAGAGAGGGAAGGGGGAATAATTGTTTTTATTTTCCTCATAAATTCAGTGCTTGACAACATACGACCAAACAAGATTTTACACTGACAAACATATGATGAGAATCATAAATACGAAAATTAGGCACATTATTCAGAAAAATGTTTGCTATTGATTATACAGAAATAAATTGGGCACATTCAAAAATTATTTTACTTTACTCAAATATAATACATAAAAGAATTTTTTTAATTTGTACAATATTACACAGGATAAGAATTACCAAATAAAAAGATTATTTTTTGTCTTTTCCTATAAATTTTTTTTCCTTTAAGATACTTAACCTATACAATATTACAGAAGTTAAAAAACTCCTACATAAAAATATTTTTTATCACCACAAAATCAAACGCATAATTAGTTTAATTACTCCCTCCGGTCCTATTTATAAGATGTTTTTAACCGAATTACACCGACCAATAATAGTAGTTGATTTTAGTTAACTTTATTGGTTTTCTCAAAAAGGGTATGGAATACCATTTTTTATCCTTGATTGAATAATGTATTAGCCAATTATAATTAAGGAGTTAAAATAGTCAATGCATTTAATAGGGATATAAAAGAAAAGAAATAATAAATACATCATAAAAATTATAAAATATCTTAAAAAAAAAACTATAAAATTTTTTAAATAATATCTTATAAATAAATAAGACCAGAAGGAGTAGCTTATAGTCATTGTAATCCTAGAGTTAGTTTAATTATGCCCCACAATTCTTAGACCAGGCTCTATATATGTAATTTAGCTTCCCGATAAGTTGAAAATGTGAATTACACCACATTGTTTTAGATTCAAATTACTCCATGTGATGCTAATATTTTAATACGAAATTATTCTCACTTCTTTTTATTTATTTTTTATTTAATTTAAATATTTTAATATTAATATTTTAATTTTATTAGTTAAAAAAATATTTATAAATTAAAAATAATTAAAAGAGCGTGACAATAAATATTTTAGAGAGTTTTCATATGTTTTATTGTTGAGTAAAATATATATGGTAGAATCTCTATATATTCGATAAATTAATAACTAGTCTATAATAATAAATTTCCCGGTCCCAACTCGGTTCTTTAATGTAAATTAATAATTTTGATAAAATAATAAAATAATACTGTTTTCAGAAAATCCCTATATAATTTATGGTCTTGTCAATATTATAAATTAATAATTCTATAAAATTATAAATATATATAAAAAATTTAGAAGTGAAATATGAATTTATTGTTGCTTTTTTCCCTTGAAATTTATATCTAGTTGAATTTCATCTCGAGCTTTTCTTAATGCATCTCAATGTTCGGGTGTTGCTTTCTCGTACT
The DNA here is from genome assembly GCA_037177725.1 of Cyamopsis tetragonoloba. Lineage (NCBI taxonomy): Eukaryota > Viridiplantae > Streptophyta > Magnoliopsida > Fabales > Fabaceae > Cyamopsis > Cyamopsis tetragonoloba. The sequence continues at coordinate 50,227,613 of CM074124.1, forward strand.
GCAATACTATGATTTTCAGAAAAGAAAAAAAGAAATCGTTTATATAGTGCTTCTTTTTATTACATATGTTAAATCAATTTAATTTTCGTACAAGAAATTCATTCATTTATATTCATCAATTAAAGTGTTGAATGAATTTTAGCTTTTACAATAAAATACATTAAATAAAATGAATTTATAATAAGATTGTTGAATTAATTAATTTAACACCTCTATCTAAGTTAATAAAATCTGGTGATCCAAAATGGTATTAATTAATTTAAAGACGTTTCATTGTAAAGGAATCGTCAAATTCACTGATGGTAGCGGAAAGGTGAAATCAACCCAATGGGTTAGATGCATCTACCCCAAAATCTTCCATATTTGATAGGTTGTAGATTCAAATTCTTTTTTTTTAGTCCAATAATTTTAAACCCATAAAATAGGGTCTGAATAACTACTCTATGTTATCACCTTAAAATTTTTACTAAAGAAAAAAAAAAGATGAAATCTAAATAAATAATATAATAAAATAAAATATTAATATATTCTACTTCTTATGTTTTTGACCATACAATTATCTAACCATTATTTCAAGGTTCATACGGCGTCGTTTTTTTGGACAACACCACTTTCGATCCTAATTATTAGTCAAGATTATGAAGGATCTCATTCTCATAGCTAGACCTTCTCCAAGCCCTCATAACAATTCTAATTTATTTAAAAAATGAATACTAATTAATTTCATTCAAAATTATTTTAAATCTTAATACAGATTTAACAAAAATTTAAATATTTTAATTTTTTAATTATAAATCAATTTAAGCTATAATAAAAGTTAGAGCAAACGAAACCTTAATATATTATTTATCTATCGTTGTAGGCTTGTAGGTATATATAATTAAAATAAAATCAGTTGGCATTGTTGTGCGGTGAAAGGGGGAACAAAATGGTGATGGTGATGAAGAAGAAATAGTGTATGAATTGAATTTGTGATGAAAAGCAAAAAAGGTGAAATTAATTAATGGAAATGTAAGTGGAAACGAGCTGATGAGAGGGTGTTAGTTGTAGATTTCCTGCCTCCCACTCAAGCAAGGAATTTGGGAAACTCATTACACATGTGTATTCTCTAATTCACATGTCATTCTTATAAGAAAGAATAATTCTAAATTCTTCTAATTCATATTCCTAAAAATTTTCTTAATTACTTATTAAAGAATGTTTTCAATGCTTTTTATATTTTTAAGATTGAAAGTGCATTTAATTCTATACTTTATATAGTATTAAGAAAATAATTAGGAGAATTATTAGCAGGATATAGCATTGCTCTATAAAAAATCTTTTTTTTATTTTTTATTTTTTTATTTGTGAAAGTGTGTTCACTTAAATCTGAACCAATAAACTATTATTTAAAGTAATATTTACCAATTACTAAACTAACTAGTTGAATGCAATAAAAAATAGTCATTTAACCACTATTATTTTTAACAACAAACATCACTACTACACTACCTTTTATAAAATTAATAAAAATAAATGAACCATCACAAATATATATATATTTCTCATTAGTATTTTATTAACATATTAAAAAATAATGTAAAATATAATTTCAAAATATATAAAAATAACAAATATTTTGATAGAGTGCTAATGAAGCTAATATAAGGTTAAATGCCTCAAACACTATATATATACTATGAAAAAAAAAATGATAATGCTTCTATCATAGTATTAATAAAACTCTTATATTTTTTAATTATTTAAAGTGTGAATGTATATTACAAACTCTAACCATTCAACTAATGACATATATATGGATAGTAACTTTTGCTGCCTTACATTTTAAGTATTTGTCAAAAATTCTTCAATATATAGTTCTTTAAGAACTATAACACAATTATTTATATTAATTATAAACACAGAGAAATCATTAATTTGATATAATTAATTTGAGTTCGATAACAATATTTAAAATATGAAGTATTTAAGAATCTATCCAATTTAAATTTGAAATATATAAAAAAAAAACATTTATTAAGAGGCCATATGTGATTCAAACACATGTAATATAGCTAAACTCTTGAATATGAAAACTTCCCCAATTACTTTAAAATATTTCAAAGATAGCAAAGCTATAGTAGAAACATCGCCTAATAAATATCTTAAATATCAAACATCTTAACTCTTGATTCCATACTAAAAAAAATTGGTTATTCTATTCAAAGGCCAAAATTGAGAAAATAAATTGAGCTCAAAAAAATCTTCTCTTATGTATTAAAGACAATTGTGTTAACAGAATCATCAAGTCCAAATCATAACAAAAAATGCAGAATTATAATAAGAAGCATCTAGAATAGAATGAGCTGTATAATGGTGACTCATATTGTGTACCTTTTTCTATTATTTTCCTTTTATTCTTTATTCTTTGTCCTCATTAGGAATATACCTGTATATATACTCTGTACCCTTTTGATCATTATTCATTGAGAAATCATTCAATGATACATCTCTTTCTTCTCTGTTTCAATCCTCTTTTATGGTATTAGCAGCCTTCAGGTTGCAAATATGTCTGCCACCAATTCCCCTGCCTCTGCAGAAACCCACAATGACCAAATCACACCACCAGCCTTTACTGATCCCACCCAAATTCCATCCAGTCCCTACCATATCCATCCCAGTGAAAGTCCTACTTCAGTCCTCGTTGCCCCACCCCTCACTGGCAACAATTATCATTCTTGGGCTCGCTCTTTTCAGATGGCACTCATCAGCAAAAACAAGCTGGGTTTTCTCAATGGCGTCATTCATGTCCCTACTCCAAATGACCCTCTGTTTCCGGCATGGGAGCGCTGCAATACACTCCTCATGTCCTGGCTTCTTGGCTCTGTCTCCCCTTCCATCGCACAGAGTATCATTTACTTTAACCGTGCTATGGATATCTGGACCGACCTCCGCGAACGTTTCTCTCAAGGAGACCTCCTTTGCATTGCTGAGCTTCAAGAAGAAATCTACGCTTACAAACAGGGCTCTCATTCCGTCTCTAACTATTTCACTGGATTGAAGTCCCTCTGGGAGGAATTGGATAATTTCAGACCCCTTGTCCCTTGCAATTGCTCTGCTCAAACTTACCACGCTCAAGATTTCATCATTCGTTTCCTAAAAGGCCTTGACGAGAGATTTTCAGTTGTACGCTCTCAAGTCCTCCTTCTGGATCCCTTACCCTCCATCAACAAGGTATTCACCATGGTCATTCAACAAGAGCGACAACTCACTCTCCCCACCCTTCCTTCTGACAATGGCAACGCCTTTGTTTACGCTGCTCAGTACCGTTTGCGTTCTCATGGCAACGCCTCCTCCTCACCGTCGCGTCCTGGTTCACCGCGCCCCTCTACCACCAAAACCTGGGCGTACTGCAAACGCACCGGGCACACCATCGACGTGTGCTACTCCAGAAACGGATACCCACCAAGACACCCGCGATATCCCGGCAGACTGTGTTTCAACCCGCAGCCACCAGCAGCTCAGGTCGCCGCCGCCGTCACAGAAACACGTGAGAAGGAAGAGGGTTGCGATGCTTCCAATCTAACCTTCACTAGGGCTCAGTATCAGCAGCTCCTAAGTCTCCTTCAAGCCCAACAAATTTTTGCCTCTGGTAATGGGTTTGTTTCTGGCCATTTGGGCCCAATAGACAACACCCAGCCCAGTTCCTCTTCCTTGGGTATTTCTTACATTTCCAGCCTCACTAGCACACATGCACTCTCTTTTTCTTCTGTTCACACCACCCCCTGGATAATAGATTCAGGGGCAACCGATCATATATCTTGTTCTCTCAATAACTTTTCATCATATAACTCTATCTCACCCATAAAAATTAATTTACCCAATGGAAATTACATTTTTGCAAATTTTTCCGGAAATGTCCAATTTTCTCCGCACTTTGTCTTAACTAATGTCCTTTATGTTCCGGAATTCACTTTCAATTTATTGTCTATTTCTAAAATCATTTCAAATTTGTCTCACTCACTTTTCTTTTATGGAAATACTTGTCTTACACAGGATGTGAGCTCCCACAAGATGATTGGACTAGCTAAACTGAACAAAGGCCTATACCATCTTGAAATCGCCAAGCCTAACACCATTCCTTCCCAATCGCCTTCCGTCAACTCTACCATCACCAACGTCGTCAACAACAATAATCTTTGGCATTTTAGACTAGGGCATTTATCTAGCAAACGTCTTAACATCTTACATGCAAAATTTCCTTTCATTTCCAAACACTTCAATGAAGCTTGTGATGTATGTCATTTGGCAAAACAACGAAAACTTTCTTATTCTCAAAGTGATTCCCGTGCTTTAAAACCTTTTCATTTATTACACATGGATATTTGGGGTTCTTCATCTAAAGTCTCTATTAATGGTCATAAATACTTTCTCACCATTGTTGATGATTATAGTCGTTACACTTGGGTTGTTTTACTCAAATCCAAAGCTGAAGTTCAACAACATGTCACAAATTTTGTTACTTTGGTAGAAAATCAATTTGAAACACAAGTTAAATGCATCCGTTTCGATAATGGACCCGAATTCCTTTTACGCGATTTCTTTTCATCAAAGGGTATTTTATATCAAACTAGTTGTGTTGACACTCCTCAACAAAATGCTCATGTTGAACGCAAACATCAACACATCCTTAATGTTGCACGGGCACTTCTTTTTCAATCACATGTTCCCACACATTTTTGGTCTTATGCCATTACACATGCTATTTACTTAATTAATCGTGTTCCTTCTCCCGTTATCCAAAATCACACACCATATGCTTTGTTACATGATCACGAACCTGATTTTACACATTTAAAAATTTTCGGTTGCCTTTGTTATGCCTCTAAACATTTCCATCAACAAAAATTTAGTCCTCGTTCGAAACGTTGTATTTTTTTGGGTTTTAAAAATGGCACCAAAGGATATACTATTTTCGATTTAGACTCACACAAGATTTTTATTTCTCGAAATGTTATATTTCATGAAAACATGTTTCCTTTTGCACCCTCATCCACTATCCATAAACCACAATTCAACACCCAGCCCACTCACACATTCAGCGCCCCTCTTCCTCTCTTCACACCACCCTTACCAACTACCCATGGACCCAACCCAACCCCGAGTACACCACCCTACAACCCGGATCCACTCTCCCTTCCCAGCCCATAACCCAACCCGAACCATCACTCAACCCAATCTCTTCTCCCACGCCGCACGAGCCCCCTCTTTCACAAACCCTACCTTCTCCAACCCTCCATCATCATCCCCCCTCTGATCTCTCACCCATCTCGTCTCCATCCTCCCCGCCATCCCATAACCACCCCAACTCGCCGCCACCAACAAACCCTATTCCTCTCCATAGTTCCTCACGACCCCACAACCCTCTACCTTCACTCTCCGATTATGAATGCTACTCTGTCCAATCATCCAACAAGAGCGCACATCCTCTGAGTTCTGTTCTTCACTATGATTCTATTTCTCCCCACCACCGCCATTATCTCATGGCCTTGTCCTCTGAAATGGAACCCTCAACTTACAAAGAGGCAGTTAAACACCAATGTTGGCAGGAGGCTATGCAGTGCGAGATTGACGCTCTAGTGAAGAATCAGACTTGGGATATTGTCACCACTCCTCCTAACGTCAGACCCATTGGTTCAAAATGGGTGTTCAAAATCAAACGTCATCCCGATGGCTCTATTGAAGGAATTGATTATTTTGAAACTTTCTCCCCGGTGGTTAAAATGGCTACTATTCGTCTCATTCTTGCACTTGCTTCTATTCACCGATGGCATCTCCAGAAACTCGATGTCAGTAATGCTTTCCTATATGGTGAGCTCTCTGAAGATGTATATATGTCCATTCCCCCCGGAATCTCAGGCTACCACTCTTCACAGTCTTGCAAATTGAAGAAATCTCTCTATGGCCTTAAACAAGCCAGTAGAAAATGGTATGAAAAATTATCTTCTCTTCTCATTTCATGTGGTTATCAGCAAGCTCCTTCTGATCATAGTCTTTTTGTTAACATTACTGGCACTGCCTTTACTGCTCTAATTGTTTACGTGGATGATATTGTCTTGACTGGTAATTCTACACAAGCCATAAATCATATCAAGGAGATTCTGCGGTCACATTTTCATATTAAGGATCTGGGTGTTTTGAAATATTTTTTTGGTATTGAAGTTGCTCACTCATCAACTGGAATTTCTTTGTGCCAGAGAAAATACTGTTTGGACCTTCTTGCAGATTCAGGATTACTTGGTTCAAAACCTATTTCTTCTCCTATGAACAGTTCTACTCGTCTTCTTCAGAATTCTTCAGAGCCTCTCTCTGATCCCCTCTCCTACAGACGTCTGGTAGGTCGCCTAGTTTATCTGACCAACACCCGACCAGATATCACTTTTGCCACTCAACAGCTCAGTCAGTACATGGTCAAGCCAACTCAAGAGCATTATCGGGCAGCCATCCGGGTTCTCCGATATCTAAAGAGTAGCCCAGGCAGAGGTTTATTATTTAGACGAGATTCCCCCATTCAGCTCCTTGGTTTTAGCGACGCTAACTGGGCCACTTGCCTGGATACCCGCCGGTCTATTACTGGGTATTGCTTCTTCTTGGGCAACTCCTTAATTTCTTGGCGCACTAAGAAGCAGTCTACAGTATCCCGCTCATCATCTGAAGCAGAATACAGGGCACTCGCATCTGCCACTTGTGAGTTACAATGGTTACACTATTTGCTGAGAGACCTGCATATTCGATGTTCTCATCAATCCATACTATATTGTGACAATCAAAGCGCTATACATATCGCTGCCAATCCTGTTTTTCATGAAAGGACGAAGCACATCGATATAGATTGTCACATTGTTCGCGAAAAGTTAAAACGAGGCCTGATGAAACTGCTCCCAATACCTTCTTCAAATCAACTGGCAGACATTTTCACTAAGGCCCTCCTTCCTCGCTACTTCCATCTTAATTTATCCAAGTTGGAGTTGATTAACATCTTTCAACCTCCAACTTGTAAAGGGGTAACAGAATCATCAAGCCCAAATCATAACAGAAAATGCAGAATTACAGAATTACAATAGGAAGCATCTAGAATAGAATGAGCTGTATAATGGTGACTCATATTTTGTACCTTTGTACTTTTTTCTGTTATTTTCCTTTTATTCTTTATTCTTTTTACTCATTAGGAATATACCTGTATATATACTCTGTACCCTTTTGATCATTATTCATTGAAAAATCATTCAGTGATATGTCTCTTTCTTCTCTGTTTCAATTCTCTTTTATGTATAAACTATAGAATGTGCATCGGATAAGTTTTAAAGAAAGAGAGGTGGGTTAGAATGAACCACTTAAATATAGGTTTTTTTTTTTTTTTTGAGGTAGAGTTTTTTCAATTCTATATTTATCCAGTAATTTAAATTTTAATATTACCAAGTCACTCATAATTACTCACCAAACACGTCAATCCATCATAGAATATGTTTGAGCAAAATGTATCTAAAGGAAACAACCCATTAGATATTATGCAAAGAGTCATCATTTTTTAACTCAAAATTTGTTGTAATTAATGTATTTATTGGTTACGTATGTTAAAAAAAAGTGGTTACATTAGTTATTTTCTTGTTACAATGTTTTTTCGGATTTAGTAGTTATACGTGTATAGAGAAATATGTGGTTACAAAGTAAAAATAAAAATTCAATAAAATTTTTATGTGTGTAACCAAATATTTTAACGTATATAACGAGTGTAAATTGAGTACGAAAAATGTGAGTAAGAAAATATTTTTTCTTATACAAATGTATCGAATTCATCTAAAACGGTTCAGTTTTTTTTTTCTTCAAATCGTTAACATTCGAAGTATTATTTTAAAAAAAAATTGTTCACCAACAAAAACAATACGAAGAAATTAAAGGTTAGAATATTAATTATATATCAGTGCATTTCAAATATAATTCAGAGCATATCATGATACGCTAGCTCGTGCTGGACATAAATTATTCATTTTGTACATTCACCCTTTTTATAAAAAAAATCACTTTCACTGTAAGAATTTTTCAAATTTGCTTTGGAAAATTTTATAGTTAATTAATAGTTGATTAGAAGTAAATCATATTAATTATTTATTAGTTATGAAATTTTCTCCCGCTAAATCTAGGTAGCCAATTACTTACAATAATATTTTGTAGTTAATTCGTAGTTAAATTTAAAAAATTAATAATTAATTCGTAGTTAAAACTTGTTTAACTATGATTTAACTAAAAAAAATTTAGTCGGTAGATAATTAATAATAATTTAACTATGGGTTAGATAAAAAAAAATATTTTGTAGTGTTCTCCCATACCTTTTCAAACAAACAAACAAATCAACTGATCCATTCTAATGCTAATTACATTTCAAATCATCATCGTATATTGTGGATGTAGTGTAAATTATAAGTATATACAGTTGTGCATAGCATATACTTATAGGAAGGAGCGAGTCACTCCTTGAGCCGTTGGGGAAAGGAGGAGAGCTACTCTATTGATAACATGTTAAGAAATTAATGTAAATATAAAATAGGAATGAGAGAAAATAAGAAATTATATTTTTATCTAGAGGTGTTAAATACAATAATTGAAAGTCTTATTTATAGGCATATACAAGAGAATAAACGACCATATCAAAAAATTAGATCTGGAACGATAAACATAAAACTATAGAACATATCTTCATCTAGTTGGTATACTTAATAATACTAAATGGATATGGACATCCATTACATAAACATTTAATTATATGAGTTTTTTTAACTTGTATAACATTGCACAGATTAACAAATTAACAAAGGAAATAAAACATAGCATTTATAGTATGTTAGACTTAATCTTATTAAAGTTTTAGTTTTTCCCCAAAAACCTTTAGTTTTTTAACTTGTGCAAAATTGCACAAATTAAAAAATTTTTAATTATATATACACAAATTACTTTACACGTACCTTTTTCCGTTTATTAGAACATTAGAGAGAATTCATGAGAATGTTCAATAGTACTCCCTTTGGTCCTATTTATAAGACGTTTTCAACCGAATTACACAGAACAAGAAAAATAGTTGAGTTTAGTTAACTTTATTGGTTTTCTCAAAAAGTGTATGAAATATCATTTTTATCCTTCATTGAATAATGTGTTAGCCAATTATAATTAAGGAATTAAATTAGTTTATGCATTTAATGAGGGTAAAAAAGAAAAGAAACAATAAATGCATCATGAAAACTATAAAATATCTTATAAAAAGGACCATAAAAACTTTCTAGATAGTGTCTTATAAATAGGACTAGAGGAAGTATTTCTTAGTGTGATTTAAATTGTACAAGTGAGCCCTATTTATAGGGGAAAAGGGGCTAGGCAAATAAGGTAAAACGATCCTAATCAAATCATATTTTGATCTTAAAATTAATCCTAATATCTCTAAAATATCTATTACAATTATAAAGATATAATTGTATCATTTACAATAAGTTACAATCAACCATAATTCTAATCAAATCATAAAATATTAACACCCCCTTCTCAAACTCAAGTGGGTGTGGAAAAGATCAACTTGAGTTTGGAAACTAGATTATCAAATCGTTTAGGTGAATGAGTCTTGGTGAACAAGTCAGCAGGTTGATCGTTAGTGCTAATAGAGAGAAGACGAATAGTACCAAGAGTAATGTGGTGTCGAGTGAAGTGACAGTCAATCTCTATATGTTTGGTATGCTCATGGAAGACACCATTATGGACTATTTGAATGACGCTTTGATTGTCACAGTGAAGATTAATGAGAGAAGGTTGAGGAACACTCATATCATTAAGTAGCCAACGTAACTAATCAATCTCAGCGGTGTTAGTCAACAAGAGCTCGATATTCGGCTTCGGTGCTGAAGCGGGCAAAGAATGTTTGTTTCTTACTTCGCCAAAAGATGAGCGAGTCACCAAGAAAGATGCAACAGCCAGTACTGAAACACCTATCAATGAAATCACCCCCTCCCCCCTCCTAATTAGCATCAGAATAAGCCTGCTAAACCAAAGAAGGTTACTAGAGAAATGAAGTCCTTGAAATAAATTTCCTTTGATAGCAGTAATGTAGAGAATAATAGCATAATGAGTGGAGCGTGGTGCACACATGAACTGGCTGACTAAGTGAACATTATAAGAAATATCATGACTTGTCATAGTGAGATAGGTCAAACTGCCCACACATTGCCAGTTGAGAGTGGGGTTTTCATGCTAAGTACCATCCGTGGCAATAAAGCAAAAGTTGGGCTCAAGAGGAGTAGACTCAATACAATTCAGTAAGATCAGCCTTAAATATCAAGTCAGAAGCATATTTAGCTTGAGATAAGGATAAACCATCTTTTGAGAAGAATACTTCAAGACCCAAAAAATAGTTGATAGAACTAAGATCTTTCATTTCAAAATGTTGACTTAAGAAACTTCGTAGGTTAAAAATGTCTCTTGCGTCATCGCCCGTAATCGTTGATGAGTTATATTTTAACCACATTATTAAGACTTTATTTAACTTAATTACTTTTGTAATGGTGTCTAATGACCTTAATTATATATGTTTTCATAAATTGGACTTAATCGAGTTTTAATGCTTATTTGAGTTTAATTTGGTATTTCAGTTAATAAATTGGCATTGAAAAACATTTGGGCTTGAGTTGATCTGGAACAAGAGTTTTACTATCTACTCCACCAAATTGAATAAAATTGCTACTTTTGTGAGTCACATCACCCTTTGGGAGCATAATTGCTATTTGCACCACCTATTCTAATTAATTCAAGAGACCACCAAAAGCAATATTTTTGAAGATATTAGATTTCAAGAGAAGTGTTGATAGTGAGAATAATTCAATAATAATTCTAGTTATTTTTAATGGAGAAAATTTGTACCACTTTTATTTATTTTTATTAGCAATAAATTATTTTTTGGTACATTTATCTTTTATTTTTCATTCTAACTTCTAGTTCTTAATTCTTAGTTCTTTGATTTTGCCTAAGAGTGAAAAGGTTAAGTGTGGAGGAATTTGATAAGTTATATTTTAACCATACTATTAAGCTTTTATTGAATTTAATTATTTTTTAATGGTGTCTAATGACCTAAATTACATATATTTTCATAAATTGGAGTTAATTGAGTTTTTATACTTATTTGAGTTTAATTTGGGATTTCAAGTAAAAATTTGACACTAAAAAGCATTTGAGCTTCGGGTTGAGCTAGAACAATAGTTTTAGATATCTGCACCACATTGAATAAGATTCATTATTGTTGCGACTTGCACCACCCTCATAGACTATAATTACTATTTGTACCACCCATTCTAATTAATTTCACAAACCAACAAAAGCAACTATTTTTGAAGATACTGGGTTTCAAGAGAAATATTAATAGTGAAAACAAAATTTGTACCATTTTTATTTTTTATTAGCTGTAGTTTATTTTTATGTATGTTTATCTTTTATTTTTTTTGTTTCCAACTTATTATACATTTTTCAAAATTTCCAAATCATTCATGTCCAAGCTCATTTCTCCATTTTTTTTATATTATTCAGACCATTACTCACCTTACTCTCTCATCCTTTCCACTCACCATCCACTATAATTTTCACTACCCATCTATTATATCATCCACGATAATTTTCACTCGCTATCACTCTCATTATCTTTAATTAAAACCTCACCAATCACTCCCAATTGTCTACCACCTTCATTTTCTTTTCCTATATTATAATCCCCTTCACCTATAGAAATCATCCTCATCTTCTCGTTCACACACACAATTTCATGGTTCTTTCTCCTTCTCTTTTCTCACTATTCTTCATTTTACCTCTTTTCTCTCTTTACATATAAAACTTTAGTTTTAGTTTGATTAATCAAGTCATGGAGGGCTAAAATCGAGGAGACCAGTCGATTGATAATGTATGCAGCAGTGAGAGCAACTTCACCTCATATTCGTTGAGGACAAGAGGAGAAAAGAAGCATGGCTCGAATAGTATTTAGGATGTGACGATGTTTTCTTTCGACTCTACTATTTTGTTGAGAACTTCCTAGGCAAGAAAACTCAGAAAAAGTACCTCGGTCCAAAAGAAACTTGAGGAGAGTTGAGTCATCGTATTCCATATCATTATCACGACGAAAAACCTTGATAACTTTAGAAAATTGAGTTTTAATCATTTTGGCAAAATTAATGTAAATTTGACTAAGTTCAGAGCAATGTTTCATCAAATATATCCAAGTAAACCTAGAATAAACGTCAATAAAAATCACATAGTAATTACATCCTTCTATAGAGGGTGTAGGGGGAAATCCCCAAATATCATAATACACAAGATCAAAGTGTGAGGTAGAGAACAAAATACTTTTATTAAAATGTAAAGCAGGTTGTTTAGTGGTTTGGCAAGAGACACAGTGAATGGATTTTTCTTTAACTAAACTTAACATCCCTTTGGATATAAGTTGTAAATTCGGAGAGAGCTATGATCAAGGCGCTAATGCCACAAAGTGAGGGAAGAGGTAGAGATAGCACAAAGATTTGGTGAGGTAGTCGGAGACGTGTGAAGACTGATAAGATCACATAGTTTACCATTTTCATGACCAGTCCTATTAGTTTGCTTCGTCCATGGGTCTTGTACAAAACACCCAGTAGAAGAAAAAGTGATAGTGTATCCGTGATAGCAAAGTTGTCCCATATAAATAAAATTTAAGTTCAATTTTGGGACATGGTACATGTAAGATAATCTAAGATTGGGGAAGGAGACGGAGCCGTGATGACTTACTTTCATAAGATAACCTTCAACGGTGTATATGAAAGGAACAAAATTTGTAGATGAGATATAAGAAAATGCAAGGAAAGAAGATGTCATGTGACTACAATATGCTAAACCAAAGTACCAACGAGTATTATCAGGAGTTTTTAACGCAATTGGAGCATTAACAGATTTATAATGAATTTGTTGGATAAGAGATTCGAGATTTATTTTTTAAAAAATTAACAAAATAAATAAACAAATAAAAATAGAGATAGAATCAGCAAAAATGGAGGTAAAAAAATATAAACATCTCATAAAAAAACCTTAAGAGTGACTTTGTTCATATTAGCATCACGTCAGCAACAAACAGTGCAGGTCAACACCACTTAGCAATGATCAACACCACATCAGTGACAATCAACATGGGTCAACAGAGCCAGGCATAGGTTAACACGTAGGTAGAGCTCAGACACAGGTCGGGTGCAATCAGAACCGAGCCACAACAGTGTTGGGTATCTGGCACAAGAGAATGCATGCGTAGTCCAGTGGCCGTGAAATTTTTTTTCTGACAACATTATAGTGGTTGGTGATCACAATGGTGATGGCAGTTTCGATAAAAATGCTTCATGAAATTAGTGAGCTAAAGGTGACAACATAGGTGCCTCTTGGAACAGCAATCGACATAACAGAATAACCCCGAGAACCAAATATACACAAAGTAACCACAAATCGTAGCTACTGAAAGCAATGGAAACAAAACCAACGGAAGACTATTGGATGGAATCAGTATCTTGAAATAGGGGAAAAAATGGAATGCAATGGAAACTATCAAGGAATCTAACGTGATCCTACGAGGGCAATTTCATCTTTAAAAATTTATTGAGCAAATAAAGACAATATGGGAAAAATAGAGGTCAAAAAATAATAAATAAATAGATAAATAAATAAAACCTTGGCTGTTTTTAGGAATTGGTTTTTAATTTGTAGGTTTAGTGAATTAAAGCCCAAAAACCATTAGGGTTTAGCATCAACCTTGGAGCTGAGCAAAGGGGTATAATTTTTAATTGTTTTTATGCCAAATTTCAGTTTTAGATTAGTTTTAATTAGCACTATGAATAGACTTTATTTGGTGTTAATATTTTGTCTATTTTTGTAACAAAAAAATGTGGGCAGCAATGTTAAATAGCTAAGCCATCTCCTTGTGAATGTGAATGAAAAACATATGTTTATGTGTGAGAAGTGATTTCTCTAAGTTCTTGAGTGATTCAAAAAGTTTGGCTTATCAAAAGAATTTCCGCCTCCTTTGTGTGATGCCTCCTTGGGGTGGCAAAACGGGCCAGCCCAGCCCATTTGGCCCGCGGCCCGCCTAGCCCGCCAAAAAGTGATGCGGGCCGGCCCGACCCGTCAAGACATTACGGGCTCATTTTGCTAGCCTGGTTCGTCGCTTTAAAAATTAGGCGGGCCGGCCCGCCATACTAATTAAAAATCAATTAAAAAATTAAATTTGTCTTTTTTTATTGAGTTTTGCTTTTTGCACCATACAAAAAATTGATTTTTTATTATTTTTAACTATGGGCCTAACTTTTTTTATGTTTTTTTGTTTGGTATAGAAAATTTTTGTTTGACCCTATCAATTTTTTTTATAAAACAATTCTCACCCTCCACTTTTAACAAAAAAAAAAGCCACTAGTCCGGCGGGCTAGCCCGGCCTGCCACCTTTGTAACCCGGCAGGCTGGTGAGCTAGACTGGGCGGGCTGCATAAGTTAATGGGCCAAAAATTTCAGCCCAGCCCAACTCGCTTATTTTTTACGGACCAGCGGGTCGGACCCATTTTGACATCCCTAACACCTTCATTAAAAGAATGATTCTTTCAAAAAATCACCTTCATCTCCATCTCATTCTTCTCCACTTGTTCTATCTCTAATTCTGAGAATAATTATTCTTGTTAATTTTCCTCCAACTCTGCGCTCAAAATTCTAGACAGCTAGCATCTTCCAATTTCATTATTTTTCCTAAATTAATTCACTTAATTTATTTGTTAAATTATTCCCAAATTTCCCTTGCTAAATCACGCCAATTTCATCACTCTGTCCATTCCTAATTCCTGCGCGTAGCTAGACAAATAAGGTAAAAGGATCTTAATCAAATTTTATTGCGATCCTAAAATTAATTTTATTATCACTAAAATATCAATTATAATTACTATTTATTACAATCAATCACAATCTTAATTAAATCATAAAATATTATAACACCGTTTAATAAAACACAAGACAAATTTTACAGCTCACCTATATTGCAAGTTCTTAATAGGAAGTACTGAAAACTAAATGACAAAAACAAGACCGACGTAAGTGCATAACCCCGTTGGTCTAAAATGGCAGTAGCTTTCAAAAACCAAATAGGAACGTTAATTTGTCAAAGTTTAAAGCCGCTAGGCAGGCTGTCTATTAATTTGTCTTTTGTTTCAGTTATATTTTCTAAACATATATAGAAATTTCAAGCACATAATTTATTAAAATATCCTTAATTTTTTTGTAGGTAAAGAGTATTTTTGTTGTTGACTTTATAGTAGAATATTTGAATGAGTTGCTGATATTATATTTCGTAGATCACTTTAATTATTGGGATTGAGTGTCATTCTATGTAGCATGCTATTTGACACACAAAAATCGTATGTGACAAAATAATGTCATTTTACTTAATTTTAAAATATATCACTCAATTAGTTCACAAATCACTTATAACTAAATCTAATTTTGGGTCCCAAAATGCTACATTACTTTTAAAATTAAGCAAAATGACGTGTTTGGTTGCTTAGGTGAACTCTTTTCTATTAGAAGAACTTAACAAGTCACCTAGACACTTACTTTGCCACAAATATAGATACTCCGTCAGTGTTAGTTAATGTTAAGAATTAAAGTGACCTAATAAGTATAAAATCAAAAAATAATTCAAGTATTCTACAAACTAGTAATTAAAAAACCGCGCAACTATAAATTTATGAATCATTTTGATTTTAAACATATTAGACCATCTTCAATGGGGTGCTTAAATGAGTTATTATCATTTAAGCATCCCAGTTAAGCACTTTATTTTCTTTGGAGCATGCTGACGTGAAATAGTGCTTAGCAAAGTTCTTTAAATTAGCATCTGGTTCTTATAGAAAGAGTGAATCTAATTTGTATTAAAAATAAAAAAATAAATATGAGATAGTTAATTTGTGGGTACATGTAGGTCCCATCCAAAGAACTTGCATGAGAGTGCTTCGGGTGCTTAAATTTATAAAGTAATATATACACGTGGGACCCAACAAAATATAATAAATTAATTAATAAGAACCTAATTAAGCACCTCTCTAATTAAAGAGGTTGTTAACGAAAGAGTCATAATCTTAAGTAATTGATAACAATAATAATATAATAATAATAATAATGCATGCGTAGCGTGAGAGCAAAGTGCAAAAATCATCGTGTCACATACTCTTACACACTCTTGCGTTTGGCTTGCACGTTTTTGTGATAGATTGCTCTTGTGAAGCAATTGTACATGCACGACATACAAAGCCAGATTTTTAGGTACTTTTTCTTTTTGGTATTGAATTTTAGATACTTTACTCTATACATACGCCAATAATGATGGGAAGCTGAATCTGATTTTTAATTATTTAAACATGGGTTCTTCTAGGTGCTATAGAATCATGAAGCGCTATAAAGCATTGTTACTTTTTGTGACTTTTGTATTTGTTTAGTGAACATAATATGATAAAAATGAATATGATAATTGGTAAGAAAATTAGATAAGAGTAGAATATCATAAAAATTAAATAAACTCTTATACTCTTTAATGTTTGGTGTTTATCAAATAACAGACAGAATAAGATTGCATTATTATATAATTATATTTTAATTAAATCATATTGTAGTAAATGTTTTTTTATTACATTAATTGTAGTAAATATTATATTAATTATAAAAAAATCATTATGTTTAGGATGTATAGTCTAGACAACAAATCACCTTGTCCAATCATTCTGGAGTTGTTCATGTCCTGAATGACAAAATGGTTAAGAAATAAGGAAACATACATGTTTTGTTGATGCAGCAAGGCACTAGCAGAAATAAGGTTGAAATTTAAATTTAGAACAAATAGAGAATAATGCAGAAAGAGACTATCATGCATTCAGCTTTACCTTGCCTATGGCATTAACAACAATTCAGCATTTATTAGGTAGAGTAACATATTTATTGCTAACCAATTTGTAAGTGATAAAGAATGCTATAAGTTGCATATTACATGAGAAATTAATAGGTTGCATCAGTTGAAGAGTCTCACTTTTAACACCGGCTATATACACATCAGTTGAAAACTCGATGTTAAAAGCCAATTTCACAGCATGTTAAATGGTTTTAATTTTGCAATAGTATCCTCTAAAAAAATTATTAATTTGGAGCTATAGTGAAATCTCTTTAAATAAATAATAGTCTTGCAACTACCAAATTTTATTAATTTGTAGAGGTATTAATTGGTATTTATTGTGTAGTTTCATTTTTATTTTTAGGATTGTATTTATTGTGTAGTTTCGTTTTTATTTTTAGGAGTTAACTCTCATATTATGTTGAGATTTATGTGTTTAGAATGTTTATTGTATACTTTGACTTTGAAAATTCGTGTTTGTTTCAGAAATGTGAATTGTCATATTTGTGTTTATTTTAGAATCGTTAATTTCATATTGATGTTGTCTAGGTTTTTTTATGTTCAGGTTTTGTTAAAAAAAACTAAAAGCTTGCTAAATGATAAAAGAATTTTTTAAAAAAAAACATTGGCGACGGTTAATTTCAGAATTGTGAATTGTCATATTTGTGTTTGTTTTAGAATCGTTAATTTCATATTGATGTTGTCTAGATTTTTTTATGTTAAAAAAAAACTAAAAGTTTGCTAAATGATAAAAGAATTTTTTTAAAAAAAACATTGGCGACGGTATTAACCGTCGCAAGTTTTAATTAGCGACGGTGTATACTGTCGTAAAATTAGCGCAAAATAAAAAAACAACCCGCGTTATATAGCGACGGTAATAGCTCTCATTATTAGGGGGCATTCTTGTAGTGAGTTGATAAATTAATAGGTTCCATCTAACATAAGTAAGCACTTTTGTGATGTACTATACATGAGTAGACTTGAACCGTTAGATTTATTACTTTTTTATTAAACGTATGAGATTTTGGAGGACTACCGATAATAACCGATTACCTCCCTAACCTCTCTATCACCATCAACTCCATCTCCGACCACCATCACACCTCTTCCAACTGCCAAAAACCCACCACCACAAGGAATCGTACACCACCTCCATATCAGCTCTTCCAAAGCAAAATTTTCTCAAATAACAAAAAAATAGAAACATCAAGATTTGAAAGAAAACATATCTTAAAACCCAAAAGATTTGTATAGTCAGATATGTGAAAAAATCAAATCTAGAAACCAATATTTCTTCCAGCAACACCAAATCAAAAAAGTTAGAGTTGTTTGATGAAATGGGTGTCGTTTAAATATCCAAAGTTTCCTACTTGAACGGCCACTACAACAACCACTCACGTCCTCCTTAACCTTTCTCTCGATTTGATATCTTTTACTGCAAAAACCAAACCAAAAGAGAGAGTTGATAATATTCTTATTTTTCTAGGAAGAGGAGGAGGTGGTGGTGGAGGACGGGAGGTAACGGTTAAAGGGAGATGGAGGGAGGAAGCATTGTAGGGGATCGAATGAGGAGGATGGGGGTGATGAGAGAGAAAGGGAAAGAAAAAACTGGGAGTTTTTTTTATTTAAAACTGGTTGTTGCAAGTAAATTTAAGTGTTGTACCATTCAACACTAAAATTGGTGACTTACCTTAGAACCCACCAAATTAATAATTTATTAATTTAATGAGTGTATTTTCAATTCAGTGAATCTATTATAAATTCATCGTAGTTAATTTCTTATTGTAAAACTAAAATTCATTATAAAATTTTATTGATGAATATAAGTAAATTAGTTCATTACATGAAAGTTAAATTATTCAAAGAAGTACTATATAAATTCATCATAATGCTTGGCTACTTAGTGTCCAAAAACAAACATAATAGATCTCATACGTATAAAGCATTACGTGAATATAAACAAGATTACCTTACATGCACTCAAAAGATTTGTTGTAATGACTAGATGAAAATTTCCATTTGAAAGTTAATCAAGGTAAAATATTAAATACAGTGATTATCTTATTACCTTTTAGCTAACTTAAAAATGAGGGTATACCAACAACATAAATTAGCTAAATTTCAAGACATAGATAAGATTGTTTTTGAGTAGTTTCTCCCATGCCAAGATCTAATCAATATAACTATAGAGTCCATACTATAGAAGGCAAGAAAGACCATGAAAATAATTTAAGTTACGACTTAAGTCATTTCATTATTACGGAGAGAATGATTCAGTTTATACAGAGAATAAATTGGAGTCGATAAAAGTTGGGTGTCAATTGCGCTCACACTTAAGCTGATCTAGAATTAAGCGCATTTGGATGGTGTGATTAAAAATTTTAAAAAATTGAAATTCAAGAAAATTAATTTTCTTTAATTGAATTTATTATTTTTGAAAATTCTTCGTTTTGACAAAGTTATTCAATTAACTTTTTTAGTAATTTTTAAAGTTTTAGCTTCTATTCTTCATCTATTTTGTAATATTGTAAAGATATTTTCCTTCTTCGAAATTTCTTATCCAAATACAAGAATAAAATAATAGGCACCTCAAAAAGCATGAGAAATTTTGTAGTATTACTATAGAGGACAATTGCCCCCATTACTTACTACGTAAATTCGTAGTCTCAGTTTGGATCACATGTTCTGCAAGAGAACATAGTAAATTGTTTCAAACATTGCAAATTTCGCTCAAACATAAAATAGCCTTAAGAATTTAAAGAAAGTGAATACAAGGACAAAATTATTGATTATATTGGCTACCGTAATGAAATGGATGTCACTCTTCCGTTACATTACCTAAGAGAAAATCGTTCAGAGGTCCAAACTTAAGAAGAAATTGTGGCTATTGTAACTTAGAATCGTATTGAGGATGAAATAGAGGAGAATAAAATACCTTTACAATCAATTTCACAAAAAGAAGCCCGCCATAGACCCATAGCAACAGTTAGTCTTCACAATTTCATGTTACGAGAAAGCAACACCAGAGCTTTTTGAAGCAATAAAAAAAAGTTCAAGAGAAAATTCAAATAAATATAAATTTAAAAAAAATTATAATAACATATTCATAGTTTACTCCTAAATTATCTTAGTTATATTTGTAATTTTATAAATTATTAATTTATAATGTTGACGGGACCCTAAACTTTATATGAGTTTTTTTAAAAAAATTATTATCTTATTATTTTTAACAGAATTATTAATTTAGGTCGAGTTTTGATCGGAAAAGTATAATATCACGTATTAAATTATAGATGTACTATTATACTTCAGTTAGTTGTTAATCCTAAATACCCAGTTATGGTATCCGTAAAGCAATCATTAATCGAATTTAGCCGATCTATAGTTCATGCATTTATACACCTTTTAGACCGCTTTTTAATTAGGTAGCTATAAGCATATCCTTAGTTGATCTCTCGAATCGACTTTTGTAAGATGTTTGAATAAGTTATGTTGAGTGTTTATCTCCACTATTCATTTAGATTCGGCTAACAACTATTTTTTTAATTGTTTTAGTGATATTTCAAAGTTTTAAATAAATAAAATGAAACTAAACAATACATAGAAGTTTCAATATTTGGCAATTATAAATATTGAGAATTTTACCATAATAATGTAATTTTTAAGATTATTAATTTATAAAATTAAGTCTCTTATAAAACTAATTACTAAATGTGCACTCACAACTCTTTGGTTTTGTTTGCAGTGGTGTTTTGATATCTGAACCCTAACAAGAGTTATGATTTTTACGATGAGCATGTTTACAAACAAGAGCCTTTAGGCTATTTATACAATAAGGACCTTCAACACCCTAATGTCTACTTTCATTCTAAACTTGGAAAGTATTGGGCCTGGACAATGATTGATGCGCTCCTGACTATCATTGTCATAAATGCTGATTAATTACGATAGATTCTTCGCTTAGATACCAGGCTTCTTGATGTGTCAATGTGCCTCATGTAAGTTAAAAAGTCGGTAGAAAACATGGGCCAATTGAGTTGAGGCCAAGTTGAGAAGAGACCTGGGCCGGTCTGATCGAGGCCGAGTTGAGATCGGTTAGTCCAACTTTTATAACTAACATTTAGAAGTCTAGATAGATTTTAGCTTTCAATAATTCATTTCTTAAATTATCTTAATTTAATTTTATTAATATAATTATAAACTTTTCACCATACTATCCTAATTTATTAATATAATATTATTTATTCTTTTTAGTTATTTAGTTCAGCCAATCATACAGTTCGTTTTATCAAAAAGTTCTATTCAGTAAACTAACTACACAACTATAATCTCATGCCCAACAAACTTTACATAAAAGTTAAAATTTAAAAGCTTTCAGCTTAGGACATGTTTGGGTAAATTTTATTCCAACATAAGTTTGATTGTTTTATTGTACACTTACAAAAGTTTTTTATTATTCTTTTAACAAGAAAATTTTTTTTTTTGATTTTTCGGCTAAAAATTAAACCTTCAAAAAACTTAAAAACTGCTTCTAAAATTATCTTAAAAATCATTTTTCACTATAAATAAATATGCTAAAAACAAAATTTATTATATTTCCCAAACATACTCCATGTCGAATTTTGCTGATAGACCTATTGATTTTATGAAGTGTGTTGCAATTTTTTTCTAACAAATCAACTATTTTTGTCTACTACTGTTGGTTTGACTAGGGAGTGGTCTCAAGATTTGAACCTTGAAATGGAAAATTACGATGATGCAAAGTCAGAATAGTAAGGAGCGTGTTAAGCGTAGAGTCCGTAGAGTTCGGTGTTGAGTCGGAACTAGGCGAGTTGGCACAAGCACGTGGAGAGAGTGCGACAGCATGGACTGTGACCATGGATGAACGTATCACTCACCTACATATTTCTAAATTATTATTATTTTATTCCCTCGTTTCAAACTCTTACTCGGATCTTATATATTTCTTCCCGTCTTAAATATAAATATTTTTTAAAAGAATTCTTTAATTTTAATATAAGTTATTAATTAATTTATAAAAGATCATTTTTATTTTTACCTTTTCTAAAATTTTAAAGATTCAGTTAATAATAAAGGAAGAAAGATAATGGAATAAGAGAGAAGAGTTATTAATTAAATTGAAATATTTATTAACATATTTATTTAGGGGTATAATTAAAAAAATCTTATTTTTTTAGACAAATTTAATAAGTTAGCTTTCATTTATTAATTCTGGTGATTATGTTAAAAGTGGCTTATATTTAGAATCAGAGAGAGTATAATATAAATCACTTCTATCTAATTCATCATAATTAAAAAATAATAATTAATTCATTAAATTTATCCAAATTTTTTTTTATTTTCACTCCTAACATAAGTATATTAATAAATACTTAAATCATTTCACTCTCTTTCTCATTCAATTATTACTTGAATATATGAAAATTGAAAAAGGGATGAAGGAGAAAATCATTAATTAATGAATTAGTTTATGACTTATATTGAGAACCAAATAAAGTGATCTATATATAGGATCAGGAAGATTAATTTCTAAAGTTGTGTCATATATATTAGTTATTAAAAAATTATAAATTATAATAAAAAAATCATTTTAAACATATTAAATTATTTTTATTTGAGCATTTAATAGGTTAGTCGGATGTTTGAGGTGTTGCTTTTGAGTAACAGCTCATCGGTTTCAACCCCTAAATATTTTTATTTGATATTATTCATTATTAATGAAGTAATTGAGAGTTTTATATTCTTATAAAACTAGCACAACTGATGAGAATATGTACGCGAATATGTAGTACAGAGTTCAATTAACAGTGTTATAACTTTTTTATAAATCAAAAGATTGAGAGTTTTATAATATAATTAGTAAAAAAATAATAAAACAAAAATAATGAAAAGTGTGTATTTATTAATTAAAGATGAAGTAAAAAAACGAGTTAATTATCCTTAAAATTTGAAAATGACAAATATCTTTAAACAAAAAATGAGTAATAAATTTAATTTGAAAATTTTAAAATTAATTTCTCTAATTGTATAAAACATATAACGCCCATGATTTTGAAAGAGTCAGAGATTAATTTAAAATTTTTAAAACTAAAATAAGCTAAGTAATTCCTCCAATAATATGGAGAGATCCATGTGATGTGAGAGTTTAGTGGTGAATGAAGGGAAGAAGAATGAAGAAGATTCGTTGAGAAGGAAGGGAAATGCAGTAAGAGCCGTCAGCGAAGACCACGTGTCCACCAACTTAGCTGACCACGAAACTGAATGTAACAGAAAAAAACAGAAAAAGATAACAAGTGTTAGTTTGAGTTTGGGTTTGCCAGCCAACAAATGAAGTGGTCCAAGCCAAGCTAGCCACACCACCCTCTTTCCTCATGTTCTGGACGCAACAACTTCTTCCTTCTAGATGTGGACCACGATTTCCAACCGACCCATTTCCAATTTACCACTTTTGCCCTCCTCCATATTAATTATCACTGTATTACACCACTTTCATAATCATAAACCATCTACTACTATATCTTTATGTCAATATATTGTTGTGCATGCCTAAGTTTTTTTTAGTGCATGTGAAATTGTGAATAGATAGATAGTTCAGTTTAGTGAGCGTATGTGAATATATATGTGTGGGTATATGGTTTGATTTTCAGTTGTACTACTTTTTTATTAACCAAAAGAATTAATTGGACTATTTAAAAGTCTTTTAAATTTAACAAATTAGTCTATTTAAAGAATGATAATATTATTAGCGGAATAATAATAAATTATAATATTATTATACATGTTATTATTATTAATATTTGAAATTTTTAATATTATGTTTAATGATTATACATATGTTGTGTTAAATGTTTTGTCTCATTAACATGTGTATATTTTTGGGCATTAACTTATTAAGCATTAAGTTTTTTTTAAAAAAATTTAAGGATTTTTTTATGAAATGGATATTTAAACTAGCTATTAAGATGTTTCGGATGTGTTAGCTTGTTAAGGAGCACGAGATAGATTAGCTATGAGAATTTGGATCTTTCCTCCTTCCCAACTTATTCCTTTGCTCTATAATGACTTAATTAGTTAGTCCTTGTTTTTGTTTTTTGAGTTTCTTTTTTAACCAAAAAAAAAAAGTTTTTTAGGCCTTAAAAATAGCTTATAACAAATAACAAATCAGGTTTAAGTTTATAATTTCAGATAGAGACATAAATCTAACCATACAATGCTTACTTCGGCTCAGTATATTTATATTCTTAACCACTATACAACTAAAAAAATTACAAAAATCACTGGGACATATCCCTCATGAATTGATAAAGAATATCAAGGTGTTAGCTGAAAAATAATTAATTTTTGTCAAGTAAAATTGTGGTCGAAAGCATGGACAAAAGGCACACATTTTAAATATGAAGGACCAAGAAAGTCAAATAGGTCAAATCAATCCTAAACGTAATTAGTGAAGGGTCACTCATAAAAAGAATTGAATAGCCAAAATTTACAAGCAAGTAAGAACGACAAATTGAAAGAAACCGACCAACATAGTGGGAGGTCACTATTGTTTAAGGCTTGTAGTGGGCACCTTGCCAGTTACTCCTGGACTAGTAATATATAAATAGCCCTTCAAAGGATTAAAAAATGTTAGAACTTATAATTACTGAAAACACTCTAAGAGCTTGAATACCACCTAGGAGTAGTTATAGCATAGCGAGCATGTATTTACATCTTTTATTTGCATTATCTTTAGTGTAACTTTCAACTTTGACAGCAGTATATTTCATATCACTTGGGAGTAGTTATACCTTAGTGAGTGTGTATTTATATCTTTTATATGCATTATTTTTAGTGTAATTTTTGACTGAATCAATTATTGTACTCTCGAACTATCATTTAGACGTAATTTGATCTTTACTTTTAAGTTTTTTTGACAAATCTAACGCTACACTCTCGTGATTCGTCACTTGTGAGTTGTTTGATTTTATTTGTGATTTGCTTTGACTGTAATTTTTACATTCATAAACTGTTATTTGTATTCTAATTGTTGTCAATTTATAAAATTACCTAGTATTCGAAGTATGGCGAATGATTTACCAATATTAATGAAAGATTTGTTTGTCTATTAATGATCATGAAAAAAAATCAGTTTGTCAACTTTTTAATTTCAATTTTTTTTTTATAAACAAAACATATTATTAACTAACACAATGAATAAAGGGGTACTCTATCCCGTTACATACTAACCATTATTGATAATACACATTATAGGATCTTGAATTCAATTAACAAATAAAACCATATCCTGATTACTACCACCAAACCCCATTTCTAAGACCTATATTGTATTGCATTAAAAACCTCCTCATAATCAAATACAGCAAAATTAAAAACTATAGCATTTCTATGCAACTAAATACTCCAAACCACATAAATCCAAATTGATACAAAATACCGTCATCTCTTTCTCTCAGATGTCATACCACAAAAGGATAATAACAGCTCCTCCAAAGAATTTGGAAACCATCGAAAAATATTATACCAAATCACAGTAGCAATATGACAATGCAGAAATAAATGAGACACCTCTTTAAAATGAGCATAACACAACAGGCACAAATTATTAATGAAAGGAATGCCTCGGCATATCAATCCCTACTTGGTAAATAATCATAACATTTGTTTGACACTTTGAACAATTTCAACACACTAGACGTTGTAATGCGTGACATCTAAAATTTTACAAAAGAAAGTAATTCCCTTGTTTTAATTGTGATCAGAAATTTTGCTCTTCGGGCATATTCCTGAAAACAAAAAACACCCTCTCCAAGGAATACTAAAATTCAACAACCAAAATACAAGGAAAAAAAATAAAACACCCAACACATCAATAAACTCCCGAGTTACAAAAATATGGCCTACCGAACGTTAAATCATGACTTGAGATAAATGAAACTTGAAATCCAATCCGAAAGAGAACCAGCATTCAACTTATAGTTAAGTTTTAATTTTTTTTTTGGGTTAAATATGTTTTTGTCTCTGAACGTAAAAAATTATTTTTAGTCTTCAAAGTTTAAAACAACAGTTTTTAGTTTTAAACTTTTAAAAAGTTTACTTTTAGTCTTTCTGTACAATTTCTGGTGACGTGATAAATTGAGGGTTTTTCATCAAGTTCACATGTCAGCAGATTAGATTGTCACGTCACCAAAAAATGTACGGAATGACTAATTTTTTTTTTTTAAATTTAGGGACTAAAACTGATGTTTTAAAGTTCGAGGATTAAAAGTAAATTTTTTCAAAAATTTAGGAAACAAAAACATATTTAACCTTTTTTTTAATTTATTTTTTATATCGAATTTTTAATTGATTTGAAACAATATCATGTTTGAACTCATAAGATTGTGTCGATATCAATAGCCCCTTTCATTATTACTATGTCCAAATGCATAATACAAGTTATATTTCCTCACGTGATAAACAAGACCCAGCTAGATTTTCCTTTCATTCCTTTGGTATCAGAATTTCAAATATATTGAAAATAAAAAGATAAAAAGAAAAGAAATACTCCCTTTTAAATACTATTGTGATTTTAAATACTTTCACACATAAATAAAAATTGTTGATTGTGATAAGCTTTTAATATATGTGGATTAAAGTGTCCAATTAGTAACTAGGGTAGTTGACAAAATAATTAAAAGAGAGATGGTGATTGGAGAATAAAATAGTAGATAAGAGAAAAATATTTAAATATATCATTTATTACATCTTAAAATCTTAAAGTGACAATTGTTTTAAAACAAAAATTATAATTTTAAATGACTATAATTTTAAAACTAAGGAAGTATGAACTCTACACTCTTGATCGATCGTTTATATATTGGTTGGATGTGATGAATTTTGGGCTTTAATTTATATCTTCTCTGGGAGAGTCCTTCAAATAATTCTCCTTTCCAGAAACTTAGATGCACAAGCAAATTTTTCGGGTGCATACCACCCATTAACAAATTAAACAAAATAACTTATACCCCTTAAGATATTATTAATAGAAAAATGGTAATAAATATTTTAAAAACACTCTTTTTTTATTAATTGCGTTCGTGCTGCGTGGCTAACGCTGATTTTAAAAATTTGATATAGATGAGATTCGAACATAGGTTTTCCCGTTGTAAATAGTCATTCCTATGAACTTAGCGGGACCTTACACCGCTAAGCCAATCATTGGGGTTATCTTAAAAACACTTGTTAAAATATAAAAATAAAAAATATTTTATAAAAAAATAAAAGTATATATTGTTAAAATTAATTAAAAATCATATAATATACGTTATTTTATATGATTTAAAATATTAAATATGGCGTATTAAAATTTAATTATTGTCTTTAGCATACTTTTTTATAAGACTTTACTTATATCAACACTATAATTTGGGATTAAAGTTAAAGATCTTGCTAAATAGTGCCTTGAGAGTACTTGTTAAGAGTATATTAGAAATGTTTTATTGGGTTTAGTAGCATTTAAGTAGGATTTTAACTTTTGAAATAATAAAATCCTATCAATTCTAATAAAACATTTATAATTTTGTATTCTTAACAAGTGCCCTTAGAACATTATTTAGCATTTTTTAAAGTTAATTCTTTGCAATTTTTCGAAAGTTATTGTTACATTAATCGAGATCTATCTTGCACCAACCAAACATTTATGTAAGGATCTAAAGGTATGTTTAATTTACATTTTTATTTTTTATTTTTATTCTGTTTCCTAAAATTTTATAAAGAAAAATTTTAAAATACTGTTGAAAATAAAAAATTTCTGTTTCTAATATTTTTAATTTTTTCTTTATAAAATTTTATAATACAGAAAATAAAAAAAATAAAAAATAAAAAATAAAAATGCAAACCAAACAATCTATACAACTTTTTTAAAAGACAAGTTTAATATCATCCGTTGATCTATTTTGAATGCATAAAAAAAGTGTACTTGTTATGTCAATTAAGTGCACAAACCATGATTCACATTAGTCCACTTTTATGGGACTAATAAAATCGAGTTAGAAAAGGGTATATGTAAAATTATTAAAATTACTAAGTTGTGAAGTTTCTTGAATTTTTTAGAAGCTTCAACACTTTGTTTCCATAAATGTGATGACTATGGATCACCACCTCATAAAACCATTAATCTACCCACTCCTTAGCCTCATCTAACAGTTATGAATGACCTATTCAGAATCTCCTTGCAATAGAACCATATCCATTTTTCATGGATTCGTCCAAAATAGTACATGATCCTAACTATTTAATTTTATGTGTGTTTTATATAAATATATATTATAAAAAATAAATAAGAGAGTTTTGATCATTGAATCAAAAGAACATGAAAGGATCCGAACCCAAATACTAGGTGTGATTCAAGCGCTTTTTCAAAGTCGGAACATCTTTAACCTCATTGTATGGCACAAAATTAAACCGATATCCTAAAGCTAATTTTTTTTTTTAATCTTAATATGTTTATATTATTTTAGTAAATATCTAGAAATGACTTATTAATTTTCTTTATTTTTTATTTTTTATTTTAAATTTTTTATTTTAAATGGGTAAATTTGAGGACTAACCAACCAAATATGTATATAATTGATTAGATCGACTCAAGTTACAAGAAAGTTACAACAAAATCCAACCTAATTAGTTTTGTTTGATTCATTTTAATTTTGCTTTACACCAGATCCATACAACACGATCTGACGATCACACCCTTTTCCATTACATACAGATTAAAAAATATATTTTTTATATTTGTGCAACTGCGACTGCGACTACGACTACTTAATAAATTATCATTATCACTATATTGTTTTTAATTAAAGATTACGAATAGTAAAGACTAAAGAGGATAAGTACGAACTTATTTAATATTATAATATTGAATTTAATAAGAAACTTCGGTGCTACAGGATAAGAAAGTGGCAATTGATTGAATGCACGTAACAATTGCGTAATGAAAAAAATATATTTTTTATTATATTTTTTTCAAGGTTATGCTTGAGGCTTTACTTGAGAATCGAAGACTAATTTTTTCTCGATGTAAATATTATTGAAGTGAGTTTTGACAGTTGTAAAATTATATAGGCATTATATTTGTGGTCTCCTATTTTAATTAGTTAATTATGAAATTTTAGTCCATTAAGTTTTAATTGCACATTTTCAATCTTCTTACTTTATAAATTATAGTATAATTTTAGTCTCTTAATTTTTAATTGTGCAATTTAGTTCTCTAACTTTCCGATTGTTTATTTTAGTGTATTTTACCATCTTGTCCTTCTCATTGTCTCCCGTTAACAAGCTAATAGTCATTACGGTTGAAATGCATATGATCAAATTTTATTTGTGCGATTTTAATTTCTTAAATTTTTTAATTGTACCATTGGATCTCAAACTTTTTCAATTGCACAGTGTCCTCACACACTTGACTATATTAGTTTGATTACGTTGATCATTAGTTTTTTAACAAAATATAGATGCAATGATAAAAAACCGCATAATTAAAAGAAATTAGGAACTAAAATTACACAATTAACAAAGTTGATAATAAACTAAAATCATGCAATCAAAAATTAGAGAATAAAATTATACAATTAATAAATTAAAATATTTAACTGCAATTAAACTAATTATATAATTGTATGTCAATTATAACTCATTTTTTTTATTTGCCTACACAATTCTTTCATCTCACTCACATGTATGTTACCACGCTTGATCTCCTATATGATTTGTTTAAGCATTTGAAAATAAGATGACTTTAGTAGAGGCAATAAATTTGGGCATTGCTACTGTTATTCTTCTATGTCTATTATCACTTTATTTAGATATTTTATTAACATTTAAATATTACTACTTTAATTTTATTGATTAAAACTAAATTTTAAAATTAAAAAATTAAAAAGAAGTAAAAAAAAATAAAAAACAAAAAGAAGTGGCAATAAAATACTACTCAAAATCTTACATCTTATCCACAAACAGAGAGACGGTTCTCCTACATTATTAAATGCAACACAAGACATTAATTAATTAATTAATCAATGATTCAAACATAGAGAATAAACATATAGTATATTTTAATTGTGTTTAGAAATCAACTGAGTCAGATATAATTAAGTTTCCTAAACATTCTAACTAAGATTATTAAAATCCTGAGTTTCTAATCATATATATGAAGAATGTTAATTTTGTTGGGAGAACGTGTAATTATTTTAATAATTTTTCCGTCTCAGAGAAATTAATTATCGACTACTAATTAAGGATATCTTTAAAGAAAAAAAAGTTTACGTATAGAATTATGCTGAGACCTAGGTCAATTAAGGATTTAGCCAAAATAGAATATGTCAAATGTAGATTTTTTTTAAAGTTCGCATTTATGTTCTTTTAATGCAGGTTAAAGCTTATGTGTTTAGCTTAGCTTAAGCTATTTTTTTAATATTAATTAACATTTGGAAAATGGAATCTCAAGAATATATTGAAGATTAGATTCGAACCTGATATTGAAGATTAGATTGATCGAGGAAGTCACAAGTATTTTCTTTCAGTTTTATACACTCAAACGCATAATTATTTTATGAATAAAAAAAACGCATAATTATTTACCAAAAATAAAAGATTAACCAACCTTTCAGTTTTATATACTCAAACGCATAAATATTTTACTAAATAGTTTAATCCTACACTCGTTGGAAGGGATTATTAACCATAATGCTTTTTTTTTAAAATTACGAGAACAATTTTATTTAGAAAAAAAAATAGAATATTAATTAGTAGTACAGTAATTTTAATTTTATGTTTCATTATAAAATAATTATGAATATAAAAGAAAAAAAATGAGGCAATGGTTTTAAATCTTATTACTAAATAAATCCTAAGATAACTTTTTAATCTTTAGTACAATATCATTTAAATTTTAAAAAATACTCACATGGGTAATAAATAATATAATTACTTATTATTGTTTAAGTTGTATTTAATTTAATATTTTCACTTCAAAATAAATATATTTCATAAAAAAAATTAAGTGCATGTGAAAGTAAATTATAGTAATAACGGTTAGTAAGAAGTGATTGGTTAATATTTCAAGTGGAACATCCTTCATTTTTATAAAACTCTCAGAGTATTTGTGAATGAAAAATAAAAATCTTAGTGAAATTGTGAGTCTCATCGTTATGTAAACGTTTTTGACATTAATAAATTATTTTCTTACAATGAAGGTCTCTTTTAAGGTGTGCCCTTAAAGTTTTGTTCATTGATATATACCATATAATGAATTTATTATTATTAACCGTATTCCTTGCACATTTATGAAATTTACGTTTGAGTCCCTAGATTTTCTAAAATTTACCACTAAATTCCTATGTTAGAGCATTTTTCTTTTCCATTTCTTGTTGGGTGGACCAAATTAATATGGTTGGTAAAGGATTATTAAGGTTGCAATTAATGAACAATGAATTTGAAGAAGACAAGTTGAGGCAGAACACATTGAAAAGAAGATGGGGGTCTGGGTTTGTTCTTGGAGAAGAAAAATCCATAAATTTGGGAGAAAATCCTTACAATGTCGTCACACTAGGAAGCACTAGATAAGTTACTACAAAAGGAAAAACCTAACTGAAATAATACCATAGTTTTTGGGTAAAAATTTACTTAATTTTTTTCATATTGAACATTTTTTTAAAAATAAAAAGATAATGTTTAAATGATGTTATTTCCTTTTTTAAAATTTTATTTTAGGAGTATTTTACGCAGCATTTATCCTGTTGTTTCTTTTACAAATGGCTAGAGGTATCAAAAGTGTTTTTGACCCGCATGCTATCTTGGCCCAATCTGGCTCACTAGTAAGTTAGGTTGCAAAAACATATCTCATTAACAATATGAGTAAATTTGGCCCAACTTGGTTTAACTCACTATTATTTATGGGTTGAGCCGGGTTCAAGCCACTTAACATACCTCTCTTAATTTTTTGAAAAAAAAAATGTTGGTCGTGGCCCATAAGAGAGTAAGGGAGGGTACAAAAACTAATATCTCTAAACCAAAAGAAAAAAAATGCTACAACGCTACGTCGTTGTCGATCTCCCTTCTCCTCTCTGTGTCATATCCCGCCCCTTCCCCTGAGACGTCGTTGTTCTGTTTTCTCACCCTCTCACTCTGTTTACTCCTTTCATTGCACACTTGTCTCGACACGACGCCATTGCCCTTCTCTTCGTTCCCTCCCTTTTACTGAGAGTGTGAGACGTCACTGCTCAATTTTTCTCTTCGTTTGTCGCAAACTCATGCCAATCTCACTCCTTGCTGCTGAATGCTATGTTCTATGTTCTTCTCCCCCTCTTGTAGTTTGCTACTGCCCACACTTCATAGTTCACTCTTCCCTTTAGCTGGCAGATGCTGGTGTCTACTCTTCTGAGTTTTCTCCTTTTTTTGTTTGTTTGTTTTGTTTTGTCATTCTTTTCTAATAATCCATTTTTTATTTTTTTTAATTTATACGTTTTTTTTCTATTTTTAAAACTTTATCTTGGAGTTTCTAATTTTTTCATTATTTATGCGAACCAACATGTTTAACCCACACACGAGTGGGTTAAGCAAGATTATGTATTTCGTGGCTCACCTAAAATGTGAGTCGAGGTGAGCTTATTTGCTTTATTATGACTAACTCAGATCGAACTAACTCAGACGAGCCATGTTAACTCGTTTTGATAGCTCAACATATAATCTTCTTTTATGATACTTTTTTAACATTTTTTTTATATGAACTAAAACATTTTGTTGTATTTTTTTATATACATAAAGAACTTTGTTTTATAATAAAATAAAAAGAACATGTAGCAAAAAGAAAGCACTAGAAACCACATTTTACATAATTAGTTAATCATTCATTAATTAATAATTTTTTATAGTATCAAAGTAAATAGAGTTTGGACCTAAGACTTGTAAACTCTCTCTACCACTAGGCCAATTTCTTAAATTTTATTTCATTTTAAAAAATATCCGTATAATGAAGCCAAAAAGTATATATTTTTGTTATTTCTGCCAGGAAAAGAATTGAAGTGAGAAAGAAGATCATTCACAAAAAGTTCCTTATGTAAACAGGAAATCAGAGAAACATGTAAAAAAAGATAAATTTATAAAATTTCTTATTATAATACTGAAAATAAAATTAATTAATACAAATATGTTTTTCTCATTTTTTGTACATAAAAGGAATTAATGGTAATAATTTAGTTTATTTTATTCTTCATAAAAAAATAAAAAGGAGCAAGATATCTGATAACGTTCTTTTTCCATTTTCTTTCTTTATTTTTTTATCAAATCCATAAAAGGCATAAAGAAATTTGTTTAGTCTAGTAAATTATTAAAGATCTATTTCTTTTTCTAAAAGAAAAAAATCTATTTATTTCTTCTCATTCTAATTCTGGCTCTAAATTCCCTCAACAAAATGGCGTCTAGATTCATTAGGGCCGCAGCATTGCCAATTTGGGCATCAAAATAAATATCTCCAACAGCTTGTATGCTTTTTGTAATTAACCAAAAACCAAATCCCAGACAATAATTAAACAAATCCCACTTATTATTACTATTTTCTTATCTTAATCTCAAATTAAATCCCCAGTTCCAGGACATCATTATTGATTTATTTCCATAATGTTCTGAGGATAACACCGTCATTTCACACTCTCCCTTTTCCTGGCCGCTGAGCATTTCTCATAAAACAACACAGAAAACACATTCTGCACAAAGCGATTTCAACACGAACGAACCTCTCTTTCTCTTTCCTTCTTGTCTCAATTTCATAGCGTATTTGACTCTCTTTCCTCCAGATTCACGAGCCCCTCAATTTGTAAATTCTTCTCTATTTAGGGTTCTTTTCTTCACCCCCTTGCTTCTCCCAATTGAATTCTGTATATATACATCACCGTTTCAATAGGAAAAAAACTGAATCTTTGAATTCTTCAATCAATTTCAATTTCCATTTCGATTTCCATATTTTTTTCCTCTGTACAGACATAGGGAAATACCTTTCCTCTGTTTGGGTCACTTTTTCTTCTTTCCCTTTTCTGAAATTGGGAGCCACCATAACAGTAACTAGGTCACTGAAAATCATTGGGGCTTGCATCAGTTTCTTCTAGAGAAGAAAAATCTAATTGTTCCGTTGTTCTTCTATTTTCTCTAATTTCAAAAAAGTTAAAAAATTTGTAATTTACAATTTATTCCGGTGGTTTAGAATTTGGGATTAGAAACCCTAATTGTGAAGAAGTAGAAGAAGCTTGATTTGATGGCGGTTTCGACCATAGCTTTATACGCGAGTCCACCGAGTAGTGTGTGTTCGACGGCCCACCCTTGCCAGATCAATGCCCACGCTACCTACGATTTCGATTTAGGTTCTCGATCTTCGTCGCCGACGTCAACAACTCCGGCGTCGACGTCGCAGAAGCCGGTGATAGGCGGGCTTTCATGTTTATTCTCCTCTCCAGCGGCGGCGGCGGTGAAGCACGCGCCTTTAACGTCGAGCTTTTCCGGCGCCGGAGAGGAAGACGAGTTGAAGGAACTAAGCAGCTCCTTTTCCTACTCGCCGAGCAAGTTTTCTGGGTCTTCTTGGAAGAGGGATCAGAGTCCCATTTCGGTTTTTCACGGCCCGGTTTCTTGTAGCAGTAGCAGCTCCGTTCGCTCGTCGAGGAGTTCCGTTGGTTCCGAAAGGGGTGGAACTAGTGGTTTGTTTGATGGGTTTGTGAGGAATGCGTTGGGTTCTTGTTTGGATTATGATTCGCGGAGTTTAGATGTGGGTGGTAGTTCTTCTGCGCTGGTTGATGACTTGACCTTTAATTTGGAGGATACCTTTGTGGAGGGTGGATTTGAACCCTATGCTAAGAAGTTGCTTCTTGGTGCTCAGTTGAGGCACAAGATCTTCTGTGAAGAGTTCGTTATCAAGGCTTTTTGTGAAGCTGAGAAAGCTCACAGAGGGCAGGTAAAAAAAAAAAACTAACTATTTTGTGAGTTTGTGTTTGGATTTGGATTTTGGATTTTTTGTCTTTGATCGCGCACAATTGACCTTTGCACAACGGCTTTGTGTGATCCGTGTAGCCGATCTCGCCTAGTGAGATAAGCTTTTTGTTGTTGTTGTTTTTGGTTTTGGAATGTATGATATGGGGTATTGATGAATTGTTTGTGTTCTGTAGATGCGAGCTAGTGGTGATCCATATTTGCAGCATTGTCTGGAAACTGCTGTTCTTTTAGCTTTGATTGGTGCCAATTCGACGGTTGTTGCTGCTGGGCTTTTGCATGATACGCTTGATGATGCTTTTCTGACTTATGATTATATATTTGGGATGTTTGGGGCTGGAGTTGCTGATTTAGTTGAAGGGGTGAGGAATATGTCTGTTTTTAATCAATGAATGTTTGTGATTTAAGATATTGGAATTCAGTGTTTGATTGTTTGTGATCTGAATGTTTATAATTAGCATTTGAATCAATCTCTATTATTGAGGTTGTAATTGAACTTTTCACTTCAGACCTTTAGTGTTAATGGAAATGGCTGCTGGAACTTTGTCAATTGTCTATATATGTACAGTCCTTGTAGAAAACATATCTGTGTGTTGTTTTTTGTTGTTTGAATGAATGTTCTGGATGAGATTAAATGTCCGAAATAGTTTGGACGAGGCAGAGTTGGCTTCAACTCACCAATCATCATAATGGTCTCAGCACATCAGTGATCTGTTGTGATTCAGTTGAAAGGGGCAGCTTTGTTGCTGCATCTAGGGTGGTTTCTTTTAAGTTACAGCATACTATCGTTCATCCTGTTGTGTTTTTCTGCTTCTTGTGGTTTGCATTTTTATAGGAATTGATATCTGTAATACCTATTAATGTCTCCGCTTGGGCTGTTTTAAATTGTTCTTTTCTTTTGGTTCTTCAATGTTCTAACTAATCATTATGGGACTTATGGCATTTTAGGTTTCTAAACTGAGTCACTTGAGCAAGTTGGCTCGAGAAAACAATACAGCCAGCAAGTCAGTTGAAGCAGATCGCATGCATACCATGTTCCTTGCGATGGCGGATGCTAGAGCTGTTCTCATTAAATTGGCAGATCGATTACATAATATGATGACACTCGATGCGTTACCAGTGGCCAAGCAGCAGAGATTTGCAAAGGAGACTTTGGAGATTTTTGCACCTCTGGCCAATCGTCTAGGAATATCTAGTTGGAAGGAACAATTAGAAAATTTGTGTTTTAAGCATCTCTATCCAAGTCAGCACGAGGAGCTTTCGTCAAAGCTTGTGGAGTCGTATGATGATGCAATGATTAGTTCTGCAATAGAGAGATTAGAGCAGGCACTCAAAGATGAAGGCATATCGTATCATGTCATTTCTGGTCGGCATAAGAGCTTGTATAGCATTTACTGCAAAATGTTGAAGTATGTTATGCCTTTCCCTCTTTATTTATTTAGCTACTGATTTTTTGACCTTCTATTTGTTATCTGACATTTGCAAATTTTAATAAGAAAATGCAAATGTAGTGCTAGAAATTTCGTTTGTATGTAGGGGAGGAAAGACTGATTAAAAAGTATTAGTTACACACATTTGGGTGTCAGTTTGAAAATAGTTTCTGTTACTGCATGAACTCACATAAAGGAGAGTATGACACTTTTCATGGCTATCTTTATGTTTGTAACGGTACTGGTATGAAATGAAACAAACTGGTTTAAATCTTGTAATGCAGAAAGTATAATCCTTTATATCTAACTTGCTGAATTGTATTATTTATACACCTCAAATTCTCAGGTATTCATTTTGTGTATCTATTTGTAGGAAGAAGCTGACCATAGATGATATCCATGACATTTATGGGCTGCGCTTGATCCTTGATAAGGAGGAAGACTGTTACAAAGCCTTGGAAGTTGTTCATCAGTTGTGGTCTGAGGTACCTGGAAAGCTGAAAGATTACATTTGTCGCCCCAAGTTCAATGGGTATGTCTGTAGCTCAGCATTTGCTGTGTACACTGCAAGTGGCTATTTTTATATTATCTGATTTTGATTTTTGTGATTCACAGGTATCAGTCTCTCCATACTGTGGTGATGGGTGAAGCCAAGGTTCCCCTCGAAGTGCAAATTCGGACTAAAGACATGCATTTACAAGCAGAATTTGGATTTGCTGCGCATTGGAGGTACAAGGAAGATGATTGTCAGCATTCTTCATTTGTGCTTCAGATGGTTGAGTGGGCTCGATGGGTTGTCACCTGGCAGTGTGAGGCAATGAGTAAAGATTGCTCATCTGCTGGATATGCTGATTCACTCAAGCCTCCATGCAAGTTCCCTTCCCATTCTGATGATTGCCCATATTCTTATAAGCCTGATTGTGGTCAGGATGGGCCTGTGTTCGTCATCATGATCGAGAATGACAAGGTTTGTGGAAATTCATTTATTTACTGTTTAGTTTCACATTTTCTGGGTTGAAGTCTTCAACCCATCGATATTTGATTACTCTTGCTCAGAATTTGATTTGTTGAACAAACGGATTAGAGTCAGTTGCCGAAATGCTTTGGGTTGTAATGACTGATCATATGCTAGCATGCGGTATAGACATAGTAATATGACAAGCACTGGTCTAATGTTGATTGGGATAAAATTGTGGCCAAGCCTGCATCGTCATTTCCTGTAACCTAAGGATCTGTATAGTTTGAGGAAACGTTTTTCTGTTTCCATTCGTGTTTTCACAAACAAACTTGTTTGTCTGATGATTCAGAAAACAGAAAACTTAGGGCTTGTATTATAAAATAGTTTTCAGAAACACTTTTTAAAAAAAGTGAGAGGAGTTTTCAATACAAGTTTGTGTGTAAATTCAGAAAACTGAAAACTAAAAATCAGAACATGTTTTAGATGTTTTCATATTTTAGTTTTTAAATACTGAAAAACAAAAACTGTTCCCGAAAACTGTTTTTGAAAACTCTACTGCCAAACGAGTTTTTTAGTTTTCTGTTTTTAACTGTTTTCAAAAAGAGATATCAAACAAGCCCTAAATGAATATAGAAAACTGTTTTCTGTAGCCAAATAGGTCCAATTTTGAAAACATAAAAGAAAGTGAAAATAAGGTTTCTCAGACTAAATGAGATTTTGGTTGAAGCAACCAAACTGGTGTTGATCCATTGCATTGCTTTCATTCCTTTGGGCAAATGCAAATTAGATTCAAACTTAAGTTTAGTCAACGAAAATCTGAGTCATTACTCATTAGCATCTTATCACAGTTGAACATCTATATTCATCATGTTTGCTTCTGAATGGATGTTTGCAGATGTCTGTCCAAGAATTTCGCGCAAACTCAACCGTAATGGATTTAATGGAAAGAGCTGGGAGAGCAAGCTGTAGGTTGTCAACATACAGGTTCCCACTGAAGGAAGAACTGAGGCCAAGGCTCAATCATGTCCCTGTGCGTGATCCCCATTGCAAGTTGAAGATGGGAGATGTGGTTGAGCTTACACCAGCCATTCCTGACAAGTCTCTGACCGAATATAGGGAAGAAATTCAGCGCATGTACGACCGAGGGCTAACTGTTTCGAGTGCCGGAACTGCTGCGAGCACCATGGTGGGCTCAAGAAGTTAGCCCATGCTTGGCGTTCACATCTATTTCTGTGTTGTTTAGCGATAGTTATGTATATAAAGCATATTTGTACATAACTATGTGTTACTGCTGTGAACTTGCTAACTCGATTCAATTATGTGCTGAATGATTGGTTAACTTGGTCCAATGGTCCTCAAAAAATTAATTGCTTCCAACTTAGCTTTGTCAGTTTCAGTTTTATTTCCGTTTTAGAGAGACAAATTTATTAAAAAAATTTAGAGGGGCCAAAATCACTTTTAGTAGTAGTGAAAGTTTTTCACTTCTCACAAAATGGTCTTGAATTACGTGTCAAAATTATTTTTGTTTTGTTCAAAATCTTATCCAAACAAAACATGAATATATGATTTTTTATGAGTTAAACCAACACAAATCGGAGTTTTGGTTCCTCTCCCATTTTTGCATGAATTGTACATGTAGTCTTTTAGATGCAAATCGTTTATTAATAATTTAATGGTAAATTATGGTCGGTGCTATAGTTTGGTTATAGTTCAGTTGAGAGACTTCAGTTTAATTTTTGAAAATTGAAGAGGAACTCGATCCAATTTGTTTAGAAATAAATGTTAATCATGTTAAACTGAATAAACAGTCAATTGTTTTAAGGCAAAATAATAAAATACACACTTATACAAGTCCATTCCATGCTAAATATAGTTTGTAGTAGTTTGTACTTCCTTGGAGGTAAGGGAAGAAATTAAAAAAAACCGGAAGATATTTTAAATTGAGTGCGTTGAATTATATAATGAAGTTTGTTGGGCAGTCACAATCATGTTCTCAACAGTACTTTTCATCAAACTTAAAACAAGTGTACTTTTTGATCGCACTTAAAAGAAGTGACTTACTTGTTTTTAAAACAAAGATTTTTTTAATCTGTGTAATATTGTACGAGTTAAGAAATAAATTATTACATTAATTATATGTTAAACTAAATTATATTAATTTTTTGTATTTTTTAATAATAACTTTTTACTTTAAGTTTATTAACCTGTGTAATAGTACACAGGATAGACAAATTCTTAAAACAATAAGTGCATGTTTGGAAAAAATTATTTTAAGAGAAATAATTACTTATTTTTTAAAAGTTCTTTTGACAAAATTTATAAAAATAAATGATTATTTCTTTAAAAAATAAGTTAATTCAAAAACATACTAAAAATCATTATTTTGAGTTTATGGAAACAAATATCAAAAGGAACATGGCTTAACATACCCAACTTCACAAACGTGTTACAAAAGTAGCTTACTCTATGTACTTTTCTTTTTTCCGTAAATATTTACTCTATGTACTTTGTCTAATGTGTGATGTGTGACTTACTTAAATTTCTTTTTAAAGTGTGTGACGGTGTGTTTTGTCTCGGTATACTTTTTAAATATTTGTTTATTACATAAATTATAGTATTTAATGATAATTTTTATCAAATTAAATAAGATTTTTGTGATAAACAGTACATTTGAAAAGTAAAGGGTAAGACACACACTTTAACATGAGGCAGAATACTGAGGACAGTTAGTATTTTCTTTCAACAACTAATAATAAATCCTTTTGAATTACAGAGATCATCAAAATGCGTCATGTCTTTTTTAATAAATATTTTTATACACAGGATAAAAATCAAATTCCTATGAATATATTCAAAAAATTAAGCCATCTAGTAATTATAATATAATTGTGTGAATAGTACAGCTTTGCTAATAAAAAGTCAAGTTAGAAAAACAAAGTGGATTGTTGATAGCGTAGAGAGAGGGGCAGGCATGCTTGTGGAGTTGTGGTTGTTTTTACGTGATGCTATGTAAGAGTACACTAGACAAGTTGCAAATGCACACGTATAAACAGTCCCATTTGTTTTAAATAATCATTAATGTTGTAATCACTCCAAATTTGACCATAAAAATAATGCAAATTATGCACATAACTCCATTTCTTTTTTTTCCTTTTTCTTTTTTATTTTTTGGCAAAAATATAATTTTGGTCTTTTAACTTTTACTCAATGCTCACTTTGATCCCATAACTTTTTTAAGATTCATTTAGTTCCCTCAACTTCTGTTTTTCATTCAAAATGGTCCCTATCGTCACTTTCGTTACTAATTTAACGGACTTTTGACTAATGCTATTACATTCTGTTATCTATTTATTTTGAGTTGATTTACAATAATTTAGACCATTTATTCAGAACAATTTGAGCCGTCAGAAATCCATTAAATTGCTAACGGGATTAACGAAAAAACTATTTTAAGCCAAAAACAAAAGTTAAAGGACTAAAATAAATCTTAAAAAAGTTACGAGACCAAAATGAACATGGAGTAAAAGTTAAAGGACCAAAATTATATTTTTGCCTTTTTTAAAAACAATTTGAGCATGATAATTGAGAAACGCTGTTAAAAAAACATAATCTGATCTGTAAAACTATGCTGAATTAAATTTCATAAATTATAAGACTCCAGTCCACTAGGGATAAATGAGGGTTGAGTTTATGCGCACCAGACCTATTTTTAATTTTGGAACATCACACATTTATTTAGAGATTAAGTTTTGTTAGTTGAAAAAATTAATAAACATCACACATTTATTTAGAGATTCAATGTATTTTTAGGTGGCGAAATTTTCAAGGAATGAATGGTGATTTTTTTTTTGGTTAATAGAAGGAAATACAAAGAACAAAATGCAACAAAGAAAAACACAACTGAAGTACTCCATAAGTATAGGAATTAAACTTAAACTGAGATAAAGTATAAGTATTGATTTTTTTTACTAAGAATTCCATTTTTTTGGTAAAGGACTAAGAATTTTTTTTACGTTGCTGAAAAGTTTTAGTTTGGTCCTTTATATTTTAAAAGTTTCACTTTGGTTACTCATATTTTAAAAGTTTCAGTTTGATCCCTTACGTTGTATTTATGAATCATTATCGTCCCTTATGATATATTTTCGTAGTACTAAGTAAGGACTCAAAGTAAGGGACTCATAAAAATTAAAAAATATAACATAAAGGTTCATTATGATTCGAAAAACATAATATAAGGAGTCATAGTGAAACTTTTTATCCATAAGAAACCAAACAAAAACTTTTGTGATAACATAAGAGACCAAACTAATTCTATTAAAGTGATCAAAGCTAGGAGAACCGAATACAAAAGTCAATCAATCAAGAAAAATACTTAATTACCCTACTAAATCCTCCTACTAATCCTCATACCCACTTAATTTTGACAAGTGTCATTTATCTCCCACTTAACATTTATTTTTAAAAGATAGATGACACTTATCAAAATTAAGTGGATAAAAAAAATAATAGAATGATTAAGCATTACTCATCAAACAATTACTACCTGACCAACCACACCCTTCCAATACAAATAAAAAATACAAACAAAAAAAAAGCTCTGATATAACACAATTATTTTTGACCTAAAGGATACAACACAAAGTGAAACGGCCACCCATAGTATTGGGCCTAAAATTCCACATTATGGGTCTGAAATGAAGTTTCATTGACAAAAACAAATCATATCATCATTTTTTTTAAAGTGGTCCCCAAAAAATATAGGAAAATGCTGATACGAAAATCTTTGCACAGGCTAGTAAATAGTAATGTCACTTTTATTTTATCTACAATTAAATTTAAACACATAGTGTAATTTTGGTCCATTCTAATTTCTCTTCTGATCTCCCTCATACAGTGGTTCTAAAATTAAACCAGTCTCTACTGACC
This sequence comes from Cyamopsis tetragonoloba, assembly GCA_037177725.1. Taxonomy (NCBI): domain Eukaryota; kingdom Viridiplantae; phylum Streptophyta; class Magnoliopsida; order Fabales; family Fabaceae; genus Cyamopsis; species Cyamopsis tetragonoloba. The sequence continues at coordinate 50,269,947 of CM074124.1, forward strand.
CACAACACCGTCAGCGTGTTAAAAAAATAAAACCGTCATCCCAACAGGATCACTTTAAAGAAAAAACTTTGATCACAATCACAAAGATGGGTCATGATTATAGTTCACAGTCATCTTGTGATTATAATTGCCTTACATTAAATTCGGTTGAATGTATTATGGATTGTATTCACAATAGCGAATAGTTTCAAATGCAATTTTTTAATCCCGACCAAAACTTTGATGTGGCGGCGCAAGGATTAAACCCTAATTTAAAACCTGAAATGGAATAGACTAGATTAGTCATGCTGGAAATTAAAGTAAAAAAGTGATGATCTAAAGATAAACAGAGTGGAGGAAAATTGTGACATGATGAAGTTTATAAACCAGCAAATGAAGTTGGAAAGAGCATGCTTGGGTTTTGGTTATGCAGTTTCTAGAGTTAATACTCCTGTTTTTTAAATAATTGATTTTTGAAAAATCATATTATTTAGTTTTTAACTTTAATTCGTGGGGTTGGTGAAGTTAAGTATCTAACATTCGCAAGAGAGAAAATAGGTCCTTGACTTTACTAAATGTTATGCACTTACTTTCGTGGTGTTAATTTAGCGTTAACGTCATCAACAAAAATCTAACATTCCATATTAAATGTCACATATGATCCTAAAACTAAGCAAGGAACCAAGAACAACGACAACAAGTCTATCTCTCTCCTCTACAAAACCCTAAATCACAAAATCCCGATATTCGAAATCCCTAAATCCCCAATCCCTTTTCTTCTTTGACTCATTTAGCATTTAGCTCGTGGACGAAGGAGATGCCATTCACTTATCCCACAAACCCTAGAATGAAGGTTTGTGCTACTGCTAAAGACGCATCAGGTAGAAGTTCTTAGACTTACGTCGCCACTAAAGGAGGTTAGAGAAACTAGGGATTCGGTTGATCTTTATTCAATAATACAGGGACTAAACTGAACATCTTATAAGAAACTGGAGAACTTATTTACATAGTTTTTTACGGTGTTAGGGACCAAATTGAACATTTTAAAACATGTTAACTAGAGACTACGTTGAACTTTATTCAACAATTTAGGGACTAAATTGAACACCTTATAAGTAACTAAAAGACTTATTTGCATAGTTTTTTACAATGTTAAAGACCAAACTGGACATTTTAAAAAATGTTAACTAGAGATGATGTTGAACTTTATTAAAAAATACAAGGACTAAATTGAACATTATAAAAGAAACTAAGAGACTTATTTGCATTGTTTTTTACAATGTTAAGGATATTTTTGAGCATTAAGGGTTTGAGCAGGTTTTATCAGACTTTTAACATTATGATTCAAGGCACATTGTCACTCAATTCTGACTCCACAACAACTTAACATCAATTTCTTTTAACTAAAATAAATTACATAGCTTCAAACAATCATAAACCCACTACTTTCACATTTGCAAATCAAGCCACTTGAACACCTTGGTTGAAGACAATTATATCTTGATCCAGAGCTACTTCCTTCGCAATGAGATGATGTCCTTCAAAATCCGTGACCGTTGCATTGGGAGTTCGGGAAGAACAAGAAGAAAACCCAAATTTGTCATGAACATGAAGAAATTAGGGAAGAACATAAATATCAAACAGAATTTAGGGTTTGAAGATGCCACGTCAATCACAAAATTACAGCATTTTTTTGTTTAATGTGGCACTTAACGTGCTACATTGAATTTCCATTAACACCGTTAGCAAAAAAAAAAACTAACGCCAGAGACCTAACGTTAACGTTTGACAAAATTAAGAACCTAAGTGCACTCACAAAAATATTATGGACAAAAGGAAAGAAACCCTACAAATTCAAGGATCTAAGTTCCATTTCACTCATTAATTTTCCTTTTTTTCCATTGATACCTCTTATTGTTGTTTACATCTCTAGTTATTTAAGGAAAATAAGATGAATTCTTCTTCGTGGGAAATAAAAGGACTCAAAAATGTAAGTGGTGTAATTCTCATTTCACGTTATATGAATTTTAGTCACACTATATTCACTCAAAACATATTGACCCCAACTGTGGTGGTGTTCCGTCGCTTAGAAACTATAATGAAAGCTTGTGTTTACATGAACATAGATCATACAAAAGGAGAACAATGTAATTTGAGAGTGTATGTATTTGACCAATAAAAAAAATACAAAAAGGAAGCCGTGCTTATATACTAGGAGACTGTTTAAATTCCGAAACAAAAACTTCTAAGCCAAACTCTCAGTTTCTCATATTATTTCATAAATAAATACAATATTACTGCCAATACATAAACCAGTATGACAATTTCAGGCTTTCAGCTCACAAATAATCACGGTATATTAAATATGATTATCGTGGAGCATAACATAATCACAACGCAGTTTCTGCTACCTCTAAAATCTTGACGTTGTGGCGCATTGTTACTGTTCGGACCCATAATTAAAACCTTGGACCAGAACAGAGTAATCTCTGTCCTCATCTCCAAAAGAAATCTTGAACAGAGGCTTGCCAATAAAGAACAAGCAAGAGCAAAACCAAAACCCCAGCTAATCCCCAAGAAGTGCTTCCAATTCTGAGAACCCACGACGGTTCCGGCGATGGCAACAACGGAGCCGACGCGGAGGAAGAAGAGGTTGTTCTAATGGCAATTATAAGTCCAGCAAGAACCATAGGTAGAACAAAACCAGAGCTCCATTTTGATTCATAGTGCCTCCTATCACTGTTTGAATTTGTATATAAAGGAGATAACACCACCGCTGAAGCTAAAGCCAAAACCATGGCTAGTGATCTTTGAGAAGAAGAGAAGCTATGGCTTGTGGAAGCGTAGGTGGTGGTGGCCATTGATGGAGCTTGGTTTTGCTTGCAATAGAAGGTAATTTGATGATCAAAATTTGAACTTAAAAAGGGTTAATTTATAGGTCGTTAAGATTGAATAAAACATTAAAAGAACAACTTTTTTTCTCATCAAATCTCAACCGTTCAACTTTGATCGAAGGATCCAAATTAACTGACTACAAGTGATATGTGATTACGAATCTCAAAAAGATTGGTAATGGGTGATGGGCTAAGGAATCGAGAAGGGATAGACAAATTAGCCGGCCAAAAAGTGAAGAGGATTAATAAAGAATGGTAGAGAAAAGAGATTCAGTGGCATGGAAGTAAGGTATATTTCTCTGTCTTTTTGGTGTGTTCATACTTAATTTTGTGATTGTGATTGGATTCAGGAACACTAGCTGTAATCCTTGTTGTTTATGCTTGGAGAGTAGCTGTAATCAAAGTTACTTGAATTATAAATGGCAATAATTTGCATTGCTTTTTGACAGTGTTGTCGCAAAGAGAAACATGGGTTATTTATCATTGGGTCGTTTAATAATGAAATACTAGTAACGTTCATCTTATATAGAAAGAGAAATAGAAGAAATTAAAGACAAAATGGCCGTTAATCACGCCCGGAAAAATAAAGAAAAACACTAGTAATAATTGAGACATTGGATGGAGAAACTTCGAATCAAATCAAATACTACTACTATTACCAAATATATCAAATACGTAATTATTAAAATTTTTAAAATAAAATTATAATGACGCAAATTGGATTAAAGCTTTTTTTTCACGTACTAAAAGCTTTTAGCACTGTTCCGTAACGGTTTAGAGAGGGAATTTTTGAGTGAAGTAAAGGTATCTCTCTTTCAATAGTCGGACTCCTGTCAAAATATTTAAAGGATTCAGCTATCTACTAACTGTACCGAAATTTGTTGGTTGTACAGAGAAGAAATTGATTTGGGAAGTTCCCGCATTTCAACCTCAACTTGTTTTTCTTAACCTTATTAATTACAATGGTTGAATTATTTTGACATATGACATATTACTTTAAATGATGATTTTACTGTATATTGTAGAGTGATTGTTAATGGTAGCAATTAGCTAGCACCTTGTTATGGATCAAAACTATGTTTACCTTTGCATCGCATTGATTTAGTATCATCGTACTAATCTAACGTCATTTCGTTGATTTGGTGTCATTTTGTTAATTTGGTATCATCTAATTTCACTGACTTGATCCCATCTTGCTAACCTAATATGATCCGTTGTCACTGATCTTATCCCACCTCGCTCATTTTCTCTTGGCCAAGCATATTTGAGATCGATAGAATTATTCCCAAGGCCCAATTTCAGTAAGGACACAAAATCCTAATACTTCTATTATAAATAGACAGACATATTAACCACTGAGGTAGGGTATTTATTTTATTCACTCCCCATCTAGGTCAAATACTGATTTAAACATGAAGTCTTTATAGGTACTCTCACAATGCTGTCGCTGAAGCATCATAGCATCCGCCATTTAGAACTAGAATATCATGAAGAAGAATATATGTATCATTTTATGGTGTAAATCCACAATCGCAACACATCTAAAAATTACATCTGCTAGAATAATTAGGCATATTAAAAAAAAGACAAATACTATTTAGTATCATAAGGTATTTTTTAAGGGGCATAAAAAATTGTTAGAAAATATAATTTTTTTTTAACATTTTCGATAGAAGAAATAATATACAATTATGATTATTTACATGTAAGCAATAATTAATGTACAAGGATCAATTATATGAATCTTAAAACACCAATAAAACTGAAAAATGAACATACCCGTTGAAGACATCGTGATTCGAATTGGCTCTACACGTATAGCTGAGAAGCGGAGTCTTCCTTTGCCTATTCACACTCTCTCTGTATCTAGGTTCTCAATGGGACAAACCTAGAGAGCAATATTTTCTGGTGACGGCAAAGGGGACTTAGCCTCACTTATTTATAAAACCATAGGCACCACCCATCACGGACCTAGTTGTTTTGGCCCACACTTTCCCCACACCGATCTGAACCAAGTGTCCGAAGCCCAATCAATTGATCACATATATTAGCGGACTTAGTGTCTTCTAGTGGATCATAATACTAACCCGTTTTTGACAAACAAATGACAATTGATTGCAGCCCACATAAGATAAATCTAACATTCTCCCACTTGGGCAAAATCAATTGTGTAGTTTATGACTAACCTAAATAAGAAACATTTTTGGAAAACGACTCTCGGGTTAATACAAGTTGTGGCCACCAACATATGATCCCAAAACACAACACCTAATTAAGACTCCATCCAACAAAAGCCACGCAATATCGAATCATAGCGAAAATTGCACCTCTTATTGATGCAATACCTTCCATGGTTACAAATATCACTGACTCCGTCGACTAGTCATCAATGTGGAGTGTGGCGAGAAAATGACATGCCAGTATGATCAAACGGCCACACTATCATTTTCTACGTCAGTCCTCAATTTCTTTCAAATGCCTAAAGGCCAAAGAAATTGCATGGTTTTCAAAACCATCATACCTCAGCTCCAAAAGGCGGTGCCAACCACCGGTATAGTGGTCCTAACTGCACCGAGCTTTAAGAATACAATTATGCCTCAAACTCCTATATAGTGTTACCTACAGGCATGGCAGTTACAACAACACTGAGTTCCAAGAATTTTGCATTTGACATACATATACACATACAAGTATATAATGAAACGAAACTCATATAATAAATTTATTCATCAAGTCAAAATGAAAAATTTTATGAGTACATTATTTCCTAAAACTTTAAATTAAAGTCCAATAACATAAAATAATGAAATAACATAAAACTCCCACTAACCAAGCACATCAAAAGAACTTACTATGCCCATGTTCTCGACATGTCTTTTGAAATCAATGGGCCTGAGTTCCTTGGTTAAGGGGTCAGCCAGCATGGAATCTGTGCTAATATATTCTACTATTATGTAACCTTTCTTTACAAAACCTCTAACACTTAGATACTTCAAATTCAAGTGCTTAGATCCATTGGATCTCTTGTTATTCTTTGTAAAGAACACTGCAGCACTGTTGTCACAGAATATCCTCAGTGGCCTAGCAACAGAATCCACAACACGGAGTCGCGTCACTAGATTTCTCAACCAAACAGCTTGAGAAGAAGCATGAAAACAAGCAACAAACTCTACTAGCATAGTGGACGAGGCAACATCTTCTTGTTTCTTACTCCTCCATGATATGGCACCTCCAGCCATCATAAAGATGTATCCTGAAGTCGATAGCAAATCATCAGGGCACCCAGCATGATCTGAATCAGTGTACCCCACAATCTCCAAGCTGTCGACTCTTCTATACACAAGCATATAGTCCTTGGTCCTTTGCAAATACCTCATCACTTTCTTAGAAGCTACCCAATGATCATTCCCAGGATTCGACTGGTATCTACCCAAAACACCAACTATGTAAGCGATGTCTGGTCTAGTGCATACCTGGGCATACATGAGACTCCCCAAAGCACTCCTATAAGGCCTGTCTTTCATTTCTGCTTGCTCAATCTCATTTTTAGGACATTGTTCCTCGTTTAACTTATCACCTTTGACAACTGGAACTTCTCCCGGTTTACAATTCTGCATGTTGAATCTCTCTAAGACTCTATCAATGTAAGTCTTCTGAGACAATCCAAGTGTATGACGCGACCTATCCCTGTGAATCTCAATCTCTAACACAAAAGAAGCTTCACCAAGATCCTTCATGTCAAAAGATCTTGTCAACATCTTCTTTGTCTCATGCAACATGCCAAGGTCATTAGAAGCCAAAAGTATATCATCCACATATAGCACAAGGAAGATAAATTTGCTCCCACTGACCTTGAGATATATACATTGATCAAACTCATTCTCCTCAAAACCCAGAGAAGTCACCACCAAATCGAATTTCAAGTACCATTGCCTATAAGCTTGTTTTAAACCATATATTGACCTTTTGAGTTTACAGACCAGGTTTTTATCACCATCCACACAGAAACCCTCAGGCTGCTGTATGTATATAGTCTCACTCAATTCACCATTCAAAAAAGGCTGTCTTCACATCCATTTGGTGCAACTCCAAATCAAAATGAGCAACTAGGGCCATTATAATTCTCAAGGAATCCTTTGTTGAAACAGGTGAAAAGGTTTCATCAAAGTCAATGCCTTCTTTCTGTGTGAAACCCTTTGCCACCAGTCTAGCTTTGAACCTTTCAATGTTACCCTTTGAGTCCTTCTTTGTCTTGAAAACCCATTTACAACCGATTGCCCTGCACTTCTCTGGCAACTCAACAAGCTCCCATACACCATTGACTGACATGGACTGCATCTCTTCATCCATTGCACGTTTCCACTCTTCAGACTGTGGGCAAGATATAGCTTCATTATAGCTCTTTGGATCGACAACATCTCCAATGTCATATGCATCCTCACTGAGATAGACAACAAAGTCGTCACTAATGGCTGATCGCTTCTGTCTAGTTGATCTTCTTGGCTGAATAGCTTGCGGAATTTCCACCACGGCAGGAGGATCAATCACCTCATTCTCCTGAGGAATAACCACGTCCTCAGAAGGAATTTCATTCTCAATAGGAACAGTCTGAACCTCAATCTGAACCTCAATCTCAACAGGAACAACTATCGGCGAACCAACAAGAGCAGGTAGTGGCAAAACAACATTCTTAGGCAACGAGACATCAGCATCATCAATTGTAACACTAGGTTCTACAACATCAAGTTCCAAAAATTTTGCATTCATGGACTCAACTATTTTCCTCTCCTTACCAGAACAGAAGAACCTATATCCTTTAGAGCGATCCGGATATCCAATGAAAAAGCAACGACTCGTCGCGGGGTTTGTCTTTTTCTGCAAGGGGTTATAAATTTTTACTTTAGTTGGGCAACCCCAGACTCGAAGATGGTTCATACTAGGTTTTCTTCCTGTCCAGAGTTCAAAAGGAGTTCTGGGAACGGATTTGCTGGGAACTCTATTTAGAATGTAAAGGGTTGTTTTCAAGGCTTCACCCCACAAATATTCTGGCAAGTTACATCTACTCATCATGCTTCTCATCATATCCTTTAGTGTCCTGTTACACCTTTCGGCTACACCATTTTGTTTAGGGGTTCTAGGCATGGTGTATTGTGGAACTATTCCACAATCTTGCAAGTACAAAGCAAATGGTCCCATATGTTGCCCTGTGACACCATATTTACCATAGTACTCTCCACCACGGTCAGATCTTAAAATCTTGATCATTTTTCCCAATTGTTTTTCAACTTCAGTTTTAAAAACTTTAAATTTTTCAAGTGCCTCGGATTTTTCTTTAATCAAATAAAGATATCCATATCGGGAAAAATCATCAATGAATGTAATGAAATACTTGTTACCACAAATTGTAGGAGTTAAAGGCCCACTAATGTCTGTATGAATAATCTCTAAGAGGTTTGAGCTTCTAGTCGCTCCTATCTTCTTTGTCTTAGTGTACTTTCCTTTAATACAATCCACACAAGTGCCCAAATCATCAAAATGTAGGGTAGGTAGAATATTTTCCTTTGATAACCTCTCAACCCTTTCCCTAGAAATATGACCTAAGCGTTTGTGCCACAACTTAAAGGATTTTTCTTCAACCTTAGACCTTTTAGCAATAGAATTTTCTACAACTAAAGATGAAGGAATATTATCAGAAGCCAAAAGCAATTTATATAAACACCATCTATAGATCGATAACCAACAATTTGGGAGTTTAACATCAAATTTATTTTACCATCACCAATAGTAAATTTAAAACCTTGTCTATCTAAACAAATAACAGAAATCAAATTTCTCCTAAAAGAAGGTATATAAAAGGTATCCTTAAGAACTAATTCAAAACCAGAACTTAAAACTAGGCTGACGTCTCCCACTTTCTCTACAACGACTTCAAAATCATTTCCTACCCTTAGCTTGCTTTCCCTCAGACTGGGCTCCCTCAGGTTTCTAAACCCCTGTAAAGACACAACAATATGAGTTGTGGAACCACTATCAATCTACCAAGAATCTATAGGGACATCAACTAGATTACATTCATAACAAACAAAAACTAAGTTTTTACCTCTTGATTTTTGCTTATTTTCTAACCAAGTCTTAAATTTTGGACAATCAGCTTTCTTATGCCCCTTTTCGTTACACCAGAAGCACCAAAAACTCTTCTTGAAGATAATTGGCTTAGGACCTCCTACATTGTGGTCTTGACTTTTACCTGGTTTTCTTGAACTTCCATAACCACGAGAAAAATTAGATGTACCTTTTGTGGTTTTCCACTTTCCCTTGCCAGAATAAGGTTTGCCATGAACAGATAATAAGGCTATTTCACTCCTCTCTTTCTTAAGTTTTTCTTCCTCAACAACACACTTGGTAATAAGGTCATTCACACTGCAACTCACACCAATGGTATTGTGGGCTGTTTTGATTTGAGTGAAGTCAGTGGGCAGGCAATTTAAGGCATGTTCGACAATGAACTTTTCATTTAGGTCAATTTCATGGGATTTTAACTTGGTCTGGATGTGAACCATCTTCATAATGAATTCCCTTACACCCCCGACATTGTCATACCTCATGTCAGTTAACTGTTTCATCAGACATCCGGATTCCGCATTTTCAGATATTCGGTACCTCTCTCCTAGTGCAGTGAGGAACTCCTTGGCTGTCCCTGTCTCTGGAAGACCACTTAAAAGATGTTCGGAGACGGTCCTCTTGATAGCAATTAGACTCAACCTATCGGACCTCTCCCACTTGACCAAAAGCTCCTTTTGCTCAAGTGTGCTCTGTGCATTGATCACAGGCTTGTCCACACGCAGTGCCAAATCAAGATCAGCAATTCCCAAAGAGAATTCCAGATCTTGCTTCCATTTTCCATAATTTGATCCATTCAGGATCTCAATGGAGGCAGAACAATTGTTCATAGAGAAATTCACTGTCAAGACAAAACAGGGATACATTAAATATAAGACAAGTTATAGCTTAATTAAACAAACAAGCTATCATACTGAGGCCAATAAATTAGCGCATTCCCCTTTGGGCAGAATGCACAAACCATGGTTACAACCAAGGTCAATACCTCAGATGGGTTAATCCATGAGCATACACTAAACTCAAAAAAAAAAAAAATTGTCCCCTTTGGACAGACAAATTTCTCAGTCCAGTATATTCTCCAATAACTCCATCCACTTTCAACTTTGAATCAAAACATATAACCACCCCCTTTGGGCAGGCAATTATATGAGAAGATTAAAGGCATTCCTCTAGAAACAAAATTTTTTAAGAATCTTTACAAACGGTCCCACTTTGGTGGTAACGGTTTGTAGCAATTCATGAAAATTCCTGCTTAGGAATCATTTTCACTTGTCTAAAACTTGACCTAGTCAACAGAAAAATGCATCAAAGAGCATTGTTACTAGTCAATTCAATTACTTTCCCAAAACGTTTTGTACTTAATCAGTAATATTTGCACCAAATAATAATAATAATAATAATAATAATAATAACGATCAAAACTAAATTGTTACACCAACAAACTTGTGCAGTAGCCACAATTGTAGCAACTTGTTTATTTATTATTTATATATTTAATTCAATTTCAAAACGAAAGTGAATAATGTTATATATTTATCCGTTTTTGCTTTATAAAAGGGAAACTAGTGTAACTTGATAAGGGGGCAGCGGATTATCACGTATTTAGATAAACTAATGTTAGATTTATCTTATTGGCCATTCGGTTATTATACTGGTGACCGAAATATTTGGCAACAATTAAGCAAGCTTACCAGTTTTGCTAAATAATAAATCCATGTGAACGTAATCCAATGAACCAGGGGAAACAAATTATACGTTTGAATTCAGTATATGTATATATATAGCAATAAAACTTGCGCAACAATTCTTTCTTTCATAATTCATATATGGCAATTTGATTATTAGATATCACTCTGATCGAATTAAATGACGCTATGTTGCATATTTATTCAAGAAAAAAAAACGTTGAATATGATCAATTCAATATGAATCCATATACAGCAATGTAAATTAGCAATTGATCAAACATGAATCCATATATAGCAATGAAAATTAGCAATTTGAATTTTGTGCAGTTTCATCGCATAACTTTATACCATTTATTAGAATACGTTAAAATCGACAATGGAAATTTCGGTAAAGATTGAATTCAATTTTTCAAATTGGTCCTAAATTCATATAATTAAGGCTCTGATACCACGTGTAAGCAATAATTAATGTACAAGGATCAATTATATGAATCTTAAAACACCAATAAAACTGATAAATGAACATACCCGTTGAAGACATCGTGATTCGAATTGGCTCTGCACGTATAGCTGAGAAGCGGAGTCTTCCTTTGCCTATTCACACTCTCTCTGTATCTAGGTTCTCAATGGCAATATTTTCTGGTGACGGCAAAGGGGACTTAGCCTCACTTATTTATAAAATCATAGGCACCACCCATCACGAGCCTAGTGGTTTTGGCCCACACTTTCCCCACACCGATCTGAACCAAGTGTCCGAAGCCCAATCAATTGATCACATATATTAGCGGGCTTAGTGTCTTCTAGTGGATGATAATACTAACCCGTTTTTGACAAACAAATGACAATTGATTGCAGCCCACATAAGATAAATCTAACATATTTATCTAATTCTAGTAACCTTAACACACTGACGGACCTATTCAATTCAGAGGTGCATCTACACCCCCCTCAACTTAGGAAATTTACGAATAATATTATGAATTTTTAAATTTTACACCCTCTCAATTTATATTTTTGAATCCCCTGAACTTAAATTTTTATCTTTAATTTCTTAATTTTATAATTTTATGTTTATTATATCATAAATGAATGACACTTTGACCATTAATCAAAACGCTATAACAAGGATTTGAATCGCGGCAAAACAACGTTCAAGAACCATTGTAACGGAGATCGCAACCGGTAATCAGAAACTGCAGAGGACATGAATCAGCATGAGAAATCGAACGCGATTGAGAAATCACATCAGAAAACAAACTCGAGATCGCAAAGGTATGGATCGAAGAAGCAATCGAAGGCAAACGTGATGCGGTGCGGGGAATCTGAAATTGAATTTCTCATGAAAGAAAAACGAAGAATGAAGGTGAACTTTCTCGGGAAAAATTAACAAAACAGAGAAAAGAAAGGGAAAGAAAAAGAAAATGTGTGCGAAAGGTGGTAGTTCAGAGTGTATGGAAAAGCTCCAATACCATGTTAAGAAACATGATATGAGGGAAAATGAAAGAAAATATTAGAGAGAATTAAGAGAAATCAAAACTAAAATTGAAATTGTATTAGAATGAAAAAGTGTAAATGAATACAATGAAAAATAGCCTTATATAGTAATAAGCCATCTAACTACTAAACTAACTTTATAATAGTTAACTATTTATATTTCTAATAAATAGTTAATACTTTTCTTAATTCTTGTATATTAATTTAAGGTGGCTAATATTTCAAATGAATGAAGTATCTATTTGAGATTCCAAGATTGAGCGATGACACACTGCTGAGATGGTTTACTTACTACTCCTATCCTCCATCTCCTCAAATCTTGAGATTTAAGACAGAAGAGACTTAATTATTTGTGTGGCCAATAAAAAACATAACATGAAAAGATATTTACGAATCATGAGATATATATATATATAGTAACATATTTTTTATGACCTTACTCATTTATAGGTGTATACATAATTTTCTGACCTCATTTAACTAAGAACATTTCACACCAGTAAATTGTAAAAGGCCAAAAAAAATCAAGTAACCTAAGAGTATTAAGGAGGTGTATGGTTTCTAGTTTGCTTTATTTTACGGGCCTTACCACTTGGACTAGTACTTAAAGGGATATATTTTTTCAATTTTAATCTATTAGTATTAGTATAATATAAAATTTACTTTAAAAAGTAACTAAAAATAATTTTTATTTAATGCATTATTTTGAGGCAAAACACACTTCAATTAATAATAATTATTTGTGTACATCAATGCACATATACAATGTATCCAACTAAATGTGAATAAATATATGTCAAATTATTATATGATTTGATAAATTATTATATCTTTATTTAACCATGCATTTTTTACATTTGACAATAAAAACAAATATGCACATTCTGTAAGATGTGTAAGTACATGTGGTTAAATATAAAAAAAAAAAAGCATGTGATTTAATGATTTAATTAAATTATATAATAATTAATTACACATTTATTTACATTTAATTTAGTGTACATATACACTTCACTTGTTGTGTACATAAATAATTATCCTTCAAATAATTATACATTTGATCTTTTACTTTGTAAAAAAATTTTAATTTGGTCTTTTATATTTATTTTGATTCACTTTAGTTTCTTATTTATATTTTTTGGACAATTTTGTCCCTTATGTTTATTTTATTTTATTTAGTCTTTTATGTTGTATTTTTTTATCAATTACGTCCCTTATGTTATATTTTTTAGACCAATATAAAGATGTAAAATGACGTCATTTTGACCTCTCTATTAACTCAGTTAGACAAAGTTCATGAAAAAGATCAATTGACTTAACAAATAATACGAAGGACTAAAGTGAAACAAAATAAACATACAAACCAAACTAAAACTTTTTTACAAACACAGGAGACTAAAAGTATAAATTTCAATAACGATCTTTTTTTCTCAGAGAATATTTGATATAATGGTGTATTTTAACTATTTTCTATGAATAAATAATATCACTTTTTAAAGCAAAAAATAAAAAAATATTTTCGAAAAAGTAACTTTAAGGTAAATTACACTTATTACCTTTGAGGTTTGGCAAAATTGCACTCCACCCTATTCTTGAGTCAAAATTGCACTCCACTACATTCTTTAGTCAAAATTGCACTCCACCCCATTTCATTAATTATAATTAATTTCTTTTTATTTTATAATGGTTAATTATTTTTTTGGTGCATTAAAATTGTTAGTTTTAATTTTAAACAAATTTATAGTTCCAATAATTTTGTTTTTTATTTTAATCCAATTTAATTAAAAAAAACTATTTTTGAAGACCCTGAATAATATTAATTTTTTTCATGAAATTAAAAATTTCGAATTAAATTTGATTAAAACAAGAAACAAAATTGTTAAATTTGTTTAAAATAAAAATAACAATTTTAATGTACCAAAAAAATTACTTAACTATTGTAAAATAAAAAGAAATTAATTATAATTAATGAAATGGGACGGAGTGCACTTTTGGCTCGAGAATGAGATGGAGTGTAATTTTAGCTTAAGAATGGAATGGAGTACAATTTTGTAAAGTGATAAGTATAATTTACCCAACTTTTATTGAACTTGAATAAACTCTATAATTTGTAAGTGAGTTTAAAAAGTTTTCCTAAACCAACCAAACCCTGAGTTTTTGTTTTTGCAGGGTGAGTTCTAGAAGATAACTAAACGACGACGTGGAGTTCCACCGTTTTCTGCAAATGCAAATGGCAAATTGTGATGGTTACAACTTACGAGGAAGATGAATGAATGAATGATCAATGTCTTCACAGGAGCAAGCCCTAGTGTCTCTTCTGTCCCAAATAGCCTTATCCTTCGACGGTGCCGTTTTAGGTTTCGCCTTGGCCTACGCCGCCGTTCGCTCCTTCCTCAAATTCTCCGCCTCCTCTTCCGCCCTCCGCAAGCTCCGCCATGCCCCCTCGATCTCCGTCTCTGACCTCCGATCGCTGCTCGATGAAACCACCTCCGACTCCGATGGGAACTCCGACGATGGAAAAATCCTATTTGTCCGCGGTGTCGTCGATGCTAAGTCCGCCGTTGACGGCAGCTGGAAACCCTTGAGGCCTGGTGTCTTGGTTTCTCGCGAGTCCGGTGATAAAGGAGTCATCCTTCAAAGAACTCAAACGGTAACCCTCTTTTCTTTTGTTTGTTTGTTTGCAATTCACCATTTTTAGGGTTTGATTCGAAATTCAGTGGTGGATGTTGAACGGTTATTGATGTTTTGTGAACATTTCAGTGTGTAATCTGAACATTGGTCTGTGTGTATGATTTGATGTCGGAAGTGAAAAAGTGAAGATTTTTGAATGAAAATTACTTCACAATTGATTCAAAACAGAAATATGTGACGGTAGGAAGTGAAAACGGAACTGATTTTCTCCATGTACCTCGACTTTGGCTGAAAATAATTTTCACTTTGTCCTTTATTTTCCGACTTCTCGCATTTCATTTCACCCACTCAACAGAAGTCCTTATTCTACAAAAAGCTCACCTTCTGGTGCATTGTTTAATCTGCATTTTCACTAGCCATAATGTGACACTTGTTGTTTCGGTTAGTTTGTTTTATAGCGTCATCAATCTCCACTATTGTTACTTGTAGACTTCCCATTTGTCTTATGCATAGGTTTGTGGTGGAGATGTATTGTTCTCCAAAAATGTTATGGGAATAATATAAATGTTTCATTGTCTAAGAGTCCAAATTTGATTCTGATTTAAATTTCATGTGACGTAGTTGTGAATTAAAAGACTGAATTATTTTATTTCATTTTTTCATTGATTGTCTTGAAGTGTATATACAATGAATGGAAGGGTTTATTTGGATGGACTTCTGATCTTCGAGCCATCTTTGCAAGATCTTGGAGACAACAAGAGTCAACATCCTTAAGAAAGGTAATGCATAACTTTGTCACATGTTGAGGTTCGTAATGTATCATAATATTTCTGGTATAGTCTTTTCATTTTATCTGTGTTCCATGCAATTGAGGTTGGTTTAGGTAATCAAATAAGATAAAGAAAAACCATATTCTACAACAACGAAGTCATCTCTGCCCTATCATAGGCAGTACAACTACATAAGGGGGCATGCTCATATATCCCAGTAGATATTTCAATACATTGCAAACATTTTCTGATACATGTAATAAATGCTTAAAATTCAAAAAAGTACTCAAAATTTAAGATATATTCAACATGAACTCAGAAGTCATATCTCCAAGACACAATAATCACGGCATGAAATTAGATACAACAACAAATAGTTATTGTAGTAAAAAGAAGTCTTGTATATTAAATTGCAGCTATTAACAAAGTAAATGTTACCCCTTTTCTGTTTTTTGAACTGCTTAAGAGTTTGGAGGTGTAAGTAGACAATGATGTCAGTTCTGCCCCCTAGAAGAGAGAATAGCGATGTCTTTTTCATATCTTGAGTTGTCCAATTGTTTTATAATGAAATATAATACTGATCATTTTATGTAATGATGATTACAAAATACAAACTACAATGCAAATATGCAGTAACTCTTATTTATAGTAGACATATGAAAACCATTCCTTAATAATCATCTAATATGCACTAAAATATTTTAAGATACAAAAACTATTTTATGAAATGTTTTTTTGATATTATGAGTTCCTAACAATAATTTTGTTTTAGGTGCCTTTTGTTCTTATTGATGTTGGGCGGCAACCAAATACTGGATATGTTGTTGTCAACTTGGAAGGCTCAAAACATCCATTACCTCTGACAACTGTTTATCACAAATTGCAACCCATAAATGCTTCTCCTTATACTTTCTTACAAGCTCTTTTTGGGCATGAATATCCGGTGAGTTAATATTCTTAATTGTTTTTCTGCTTGGATAGCAATGCATAATGTTGAGTTATTTTCAAGCTTAGTACAGCACCTGTGCTTTTGTAGCTCTTTTTCTTGTGAGATTGATTGTTCATCTTTGGCATATAACATTTGCTGCAACATATGACGTTCCTTTTGCTGCAGGTTGGACTACTAGATGAAGAGAAAATTCTCCCATTAGGGAAGGATATCAGTGCTGTTGGCCTTTGCAGTTTAAGAAATGGAATTGCTGAAATTAAGTCCTGCAAAGACCTTCCATATTTTCTGTAAGTTTCTTTTCATATAAATCAATTATTTTATTGTTGGTCATGGAAAAACTCCATACCGTCTGGTATTGTCATACATCTGGTAGTAATGGGGATTTTTCCATTCTAAGGTAGTTTAACACTCTTCCTTTTTCTACTGGTAGTATCCAATGGGACAAATACTATGGGAAATGTCAGTTTATTGGCAGAATGATCATGGCCATTTTGTTTTTAACTTTTTTTTGTTTCTAATTAGTTTATTATTTTATTTACATTGGTGACCTTGAAGGGTGAGTGGGATCCATGATCCATCAATGAGTATTTTGATCAAACTTGCATGTATTTTTTTTGTCAACAAGTTAAGGTACCCATCTTTGAAGTGTAATTTGCAATTGATAAAGGATCCTTTGACAAGTCTATGGTATTCTTTTGGTGATACAATGAATGAGCATGATAAGGCCCTTTTTTTTCCTAGTTTCATATTTGAGCTCATATAGCTCAACAAACAATAAAATATTAATAAATGATTCAGCCTGTGGTAGTGCTGCTGATGGAACTTGTCATCTATTTTGTAGGTCTGACTTGAGTAAGGATTTGATGATAATAGATCTTTCCTTTAAAACAAAAGTGCTGTTTTGGGGTGGTATTATTCTTGGTTCTATGTCAGTTGGGGTCCTTGGCTACGCAGTTGTGAGGTATGTTGGTTTGATTTACCTGTTTATCTTTGTTGTACATGATTTTTTGGTGGTTGAAGTTAAGTAAGAGAATTTTCTTGTATACTTAAACTTTTTCATATGAAAGTTTGGTTTTTGATAGACAGATAGAGCATAATGGCGTCATTTGATCCATGTGGCACCTAGTGGCATAAGACTTGTTAAACTTTTTCATAATCAAGTTGTTCAACATAGTTGGCATAGGATGATGGCCGTTATCTTAATAATTATCAGAATTATAGATTGTAGAATTGTTTTGAAAGAATACCATTTACAATATTGGGTGGTTAAGAGTTTAATTGAAGGCTATTAATATAAATTTTTTCCCGTTTTCAGGAACTGGAATAAATGGAAACAGTGGAAGCAACAGAGGCAGCTCCAACAACAAAGGCAAGCAGTCAATAGTAATATCGATCCTCCGGTGGATGATGAGATTGAAGATGTTCCAGATGGACAATTATGTGTCATTTGCCTGATGAGGAGAAGACGATCTGTTTTCATTCCTTGTGGACATCTTGTGTGTTGCCAAGGGTGTGCTATATCAGTTGAACGAGAAGTTGCACCCAAGTGTCCTGTTTGTCGTCAGGAGATTCGGAATTCAGTACGGATATTTGAATCTTGATCAGGCAGAGACTGATAGTTCTGTTCACTGCGCAGGAAGCTTTTATGTCTAATGATAAATGATAATCATTGCTTTTCATGGAGCTTTAGGCTAAACATGCTTTGCTCTTATTTCCAGTGAACTCAGGATTTTATCTGGGATAGATATTTGAATATGGTTTATATAGGTTGGTCAAGGTTAATTCGTAGCCTCCCTGCTTGTTTTGAGGGAACGTTTAGGACTAGCAATTTTCCCAGTTGTAGTGTACATACATATGTAATTTCACCTAATACGTATAGGAGAATCCGGAAATGTTCTTGTGTATATAATTTTTATTTCCAGATTATAAATCTTCCTAGTACTTTTATTAATCCCAGCTTAAAGGTATGATTTATCTCACAAGTACACTTGTAAATGCCACCAGAAAAGTAAACTAATATTTTTCTGTTACTGAGCATGCAGTTAGTCTGTGGTTAGTTTGTTGCTTTGGTAAGTCGTGTGCTCTTTTATCAAGTACTGTTATTTTTCCACCCTTCAATTTTTGGGTGAGAAACCTGATATTTTATTGAGTACTAAGATTTTTTTGTAACATTTGGGTTCAAGGTTTGAAATTCTGAATGTTTAGTTCAAAGCAGGTACAGAAATAACAGTAGACAGATATGTATCTTCTTTGTAGATTAGCAGTGGAATGGGCCTTGTAATATTAAGTTCAACATTTATTGGCTTATGATCTCACTTCAGATTTGTAACTGAAAAAAGATGCTCAATTCTGAAGCAATGCTATTTCCTTAACAGTCTATCAATCATTACAATACACACAACAGACGAAATAATTTGCAGCCCTCTATCTCACAAAAAGATTTATAATTAAGTATTTGACATAAGGAAATTGTACATTATGGTGAAATTCTGCATTGGAGGAATTTAAGAATTCTAAATATACCTATGCTACCCTTTTTCTCTGAACCTTTACTGTTAACCAGCAATTTACAATCCCTCCCTCAGTAGAGCATGTTGGATGTAATGTTGTACGTTTTGCTTTATCACAGTGGATAGCACTTGTAAATTCTATACAGTACTCCCTCACCAAGCTGCCTTGACATAGCAGTCAATTTTCACCTTAGTCTTTCTCATTCAATTTCCACAAAGAACAGAAAGAAACAGGTTGCCCCTTCCACCATAATCCCACACTTGTATTGTTCTCTTCTACTTTCATCTCCCAATTACTATCATACTTCCTCAACAAAGCTCGACCGCCATCAATGGCGTCCTCTCCAAATACTTCACCCACGAACCCTACTTCTTTCATTCTCTCATGCCATTTTTCCTTCCCTTCATTCATCTCGCGCCGATGAGTCAACGCTTTTGCAGCCTCACCCTCCATCACTCTTCTTTCGTCGCTCTCACGACCCTTGAATGCTGCGCTGGTCGAATCCAGAAACCTCCACAAGTACTCCACACTCCTAGAGAACCTGGTGGCAAAATTCCCACAACAATTGCAGCAACAATCCATGTTGTTGTCACTTAAAATCACCCCTTTGGGTTCCAAGTCCCTCAACAACTTCAAAAACTCACTCCTCTCATCAGGAGTGTTATGATTCAACTGATGCAGCCTAAACTGTGCACAAACGATGAAAGTTTCGTCCGGCGAGGTGTCGATACTTTGAGCATTCAATTTCTGCAATGGATGGTTATCAAGCCTGTTTATCTGCAAATTGATGTTCACGGACTGAGCAAAACCAAGGAGTCTAGAAGAGAAGTTATCACCAGGTGGACCAACTGAAAATGGTGTCTCCATATTCTTCTCACTTTCACTTGTTGAAGCAGTGACGACTGTGAGGCGAACCAGCGGAGGAGGACCACCCGGCCGGCGACTCAACGCCTCCAGAAATGTCGGCCATTGAACACCATGAGAGACTCCAATGTCAAGCACATGAAGGGCACGTGAACTGTCTGTCTCTTCAGCAAGAACTTGAAGAATGGAACTATTTGCTATGTTATTAGGAAAGGAAAACCAAGGACTAACCTCATAAAACTTGAGTAGTGACTTCTGTAAAAATCTTGGTTCTGTAGTTGCAAAAGTTATTATAGGCCCTGAAGGATTATTAGATGAAGCAGAAGAGGATGATAAGTGATGTGTCAATGCTCTTAATCCATGAGCCGCGAGCCGGTGATTCGCATCGCCGGTAGGCGAAGCTAGCTCATGGAGAACATATAAGAGATGTTGCACGCGATTCAAGTTTCCAGAAGTTATAGCAGCAGCACAAGGATTCAACAACTGCTCTGCCCACCTACCTTCCTTGTTGTTTCCATTGTTACAGTTATTTCCATTCGCCTTCGCCCCGCCTTTCTTGTTATTCGCACCGGATTTCCTAACTGTTTCTCCATTCTCACCTTCATTCTTCCGCCGGCTCTTGATTTTCTTGTTCCTGTGGTACTGTGTTGGTTTGAGACTTGGTTCATCAGTGGCATTTCTTTTCTTGGGCAAATCAGAAAGTGGAAGGTTATTGTTAGAACAATCATAAGGCTCATCAAGTGTTGGCGTCGTGCTAGCGGCACTAGCAACAGAAATGGCGTTGTTGTTGTTGTTATTGTTGTTGTTGGAATCAGTTTGGTAATGAAAGCTTGTGTTTGGGTCTTGATCCCACAAACAATACTCTTGAATCTCACAAGGGTTATATGGATCATCCAACAATGATTGGAAGAAAGAGACAGAACCAGAACCTTCAAACCATTCAAGAATGTGATCTGAAGTTGGGTTTGGTTCCATGATCATTGTGATGGAAGAAACTCTGAGATTTTGTTCAAGAAAGATTGATGGGTTTGAAGAGCTTATAGTGTTGTCTATCATTGACTTAACAAATGGAGAGACTTTTCATTAGTGTTTTTTTTTTCTCAAATACTTATTTAAAATAAAAACATGGTGTGAGTGATGTTCCCTAGTAGAGACAATCGAGGGAATTTTCTATTTGTTCATGTGCTGTTCGTTTGGAAGATGTGATGTTTTATTAAGGTATTTTATAATGTTTGCATAGGCAACTAGGAGATGATTATGTCTCTTCTTAATGTTGGGTGGTTAACTTGTTCTTTTGTTTTATCTGAGATATTCTCAACTGATAGCCGAAAATATATTTTTTAGATGGATGGATTAATGAAGTGGATATCATTTGTCTGAGTAAAGCTTTCTTTTACTCACATATATATAACTAGAATACCATATTTTTTGAGATAGAGAGATTATCGAAGTGAATATAACTTCTCTCAACAAAACTGTTTTATACACATGATTAAGATTTGACACCTAATTTGTATGTTCGAGAGACACGATTATTTATTAACTGTGCCAAACTTTATTCGTGTTTTTATGTTTTATATTGTGGATTGGAATCTACTATTTAGGATTGGGGAGAGGAATTCAGGTTGTTAATAATTTAAAAACTCTAAGCCGGCACACCCTATCTGACTAATTTATAATTCTTAAAAAGTTTTAAACTGGCAAGGCTTATGCAACCTTTTGTGCTGTATTTTGTTGTTAACGGGTTTGTTTTCCTTTTCTTCAATTTTTTTATTTTCCTTAAGTACAGAAACGGCTATATTATATGAAACTAATAAAAAATTTCCAAAAATTAGTAAAAAAAAAAAAAACTATTCTGCCCGACTCCTCCCTGCCAAAGAAAATTTAATGGTATTGAGAGATCAAGATGTGACAAGTGATGTGTGATAAAAAAGAAAGAGAAAAATAGAGGAAAAAAAAATGGTGCACATGCCCTTGTTGATTCAGTGCTGTAGCGTACTGATAAGATGCACAAGAAAATGTTTTTATTTTTCTTGAAACTCTAAATTATTTGGAGCCTGCCAAATTAATATTAATTAAGTTAGACAGGTGGACTTTTTTTTTTCTCCCTTAAATGCTGGTTTGGGGTGATTAAATTTAAATTGAACGTGTTTGTATTAATATCGATATATGTCTGTTTTTTTTTTTTTCCACTAATGTTATTTCTATTCAAACACTAATATGTCTGAGATACATCTCCTATTCAATAATAATTCTAATCAATGCTTTTCTCATCACCAACTTGAAGTAAAAGGTTACGCAAACAAAGGAAGAGCTTTTTGAATTAAAAAAAGAGGTTCAATCTTCGGTAAAATAAAATTAGGAGTTATGTAATGTGAGGTGTGTATGTTTGGCCGATAAAAAAAAAAATACAAAACAAAATTTTTTTTAGACAAATCGCATAAATCTTCCCATCAAATAGGCCTTGACCTCTAACACAGTAGAAAGTATGAACATTTTCACCATATTTAAAAGTCAAGAAATCAATAAAAAATCTCTCTCTGATTTATTAATTTCATTTAACATTTGTTTTGAATTGATAGTAAAGCTAATAAATTTGATTTTTGAGATATTGTTGATTTTATATGATTATATTAATTTTGCATTTTTCAAAAAATAAAAGTAAAAACTACTAAAAGTATTAACATTATTTTACAAGCACTATATGGATTTTATTTAAGAAAAAATAAATTCTATGAGAAAAATTAATTTTATGTCATAAATTTGTTTTAAATAAAAATAAAAAGCACTTGACTAGTTTTATGTTTAGCATTTAAGGCCAACAGAGTTGGCACAAATGATAAACATACCAGATTTCCTCAATCTAATCATGGGTTCGAGGCTCCATGAAACTATTTAAGTCTCTCTTGGTAAGTCGTTACTTTGGCAGTAATATTTGAGTAGCCTTAGGCTGGCTCAATTTGAGGATACGGTTCTTAGTAAGTCCTTCGGGTCATTAGTACCTATTGGCTGGATCCCAAGTCTAGGCATAGAAGGACTCCAAGTATACGGGTGTACACTTTTATCACGAGGATAGAAGAATGATTATTGTTCAAGTGTAAATAATTTTATTTTGTCGAATGTTATAATATTAAAAAATTTATTGTTTCAGTAAAAATAGTTTTCTAACAATTACAATTATTAAAATATTTTTGAACTTCAATAATATCTCAATAAATATTAAATAGAATAACTTTACTATCACTTAATTAATTGAATGAAATATTACACAAAATTAATTATAATAGTGTAATAAGTAATTTTATATGTTAAAAAAAATTTAAAATAAACTTTAAATAAAATTGAAATCATTTCAGTTAATTATTATTCATAATTTTAAAAGCACCTATTTTAAGGATTTTCTTTAAACCTCTTGATACATTAGCCCATTTGATTCTTTTGGTAATTATACGAGAAGTCATTAAATCAGATGATATTACACCATTAAATGCAAGTACGTACAAACTCTTTTATATTAATAATATTTATTACATTTTTTTATTAAATTAAAATCCATTATCATACATGTAGCTATTGTACATATCTTTTAATATATAGTTGATAGTTTGATAGCTAAAAAATTACTAACTATTCCCTAAAAGGACGATTTGGCGTACATAACAAGAACCTGATGCCGTGTTATAAACAACACCAAATTAAGTAATTTATTCATTTCCTTTTTTCTTTTTTATTTTAGAAAAGAAAAACTCATTACATTAACACTTGTAAGATTATCGTTAAATGGACTTAGAGTTTCCTTATATAAAATAGGTTTAAGTACAATGTTATCCTTATATAACATTATTTTTTAATTTATCCCTATACATAATTTTTTTTTTAATTTAATTCTCATATGAGAAAACATTTTTTAAATAGGTTCCTACCATTACTCTCTCGTTATAATACCGATAGTGAGATATGACGTGATCAAACACAGAGATGATGGAACAATTCAACGGGTGGCACTATTGCCACCACACCTTTCTCAAATGCTACCACACGCTGTCTTTTTTTTTTTTTTCAATTTTACCCTTTGACTGGATTATAATATCCGGGCGAATCTGGAAATTAAAATTGGTTTCTAACCGGATATTAATATCTGGGTGAATACGGATTTGAGAATCCGATTTAAAGGTGATGTTATAAATTCCACCCAACATTAAAGTATTAGGGTTTTTCATCATAATATCACACAGTCACTCACTAGCTTCGAAGATCAAAATACTTGTTGGTGTTTTGCTAACTTTCTTATTACCTTAATTATATAAAATGTAAGTATTATGTTATTTTCATGTTACTTATGTTTTTTAATTCGTGTTAAATCATTGTATATATGGAGAAGGAGATTTTTTACAGATTCTGTCCCAACCGGATTTGAAAATCCGGTTCTGACCATATATTATTTTCTGGTGGCCACCATATATTATTGTCCGGATGGGCCCAAATATTAATTTCCGGATGGGCCCAAATTTTAATTTCTGTTTTGGCTTAGAATTTAATTTTTTTATATTTTAATATGCCAACTTTAGTAATATGCCCAAATATTGTTTGTTGAAATAATTGTGTTTCTCCAGAGTTGGGACCATATGGATGAATTAATGGAATGAGTACCTGAAACCAAAGAAGAGGACTATTTGGATTACAGGGATTATTTTGAAACTAAGCATGTGAGTTATAAATGAAGGCCAATGTGTGGAAATAAACTTTGGTGAATGTATGTTGTTGTTAATAATATTGTTTGTGCTATATTTTAGGTTTTTCCTACCAGAGATGATTTGATACATTGGGCTCAAAAAGTTGGCAAGACAATTGGATTTGTTATTGATACGTACAGATCAGATAAAGGTGGTGCATGTGGGAATAGGAGAGAGTTTGTGACTCTTGGGTGTGAAAGAAGTGGAAAGTATAAAGAATACAAGAAGCAACTTACACAAGAAGTCACAGGAACTAAGAAATGTGAATGTCCATTCAGACTTAGAGGAAGACCTCATGCTAATGAATGATGGATACTTATTGTGATATGCGGTAAGCACAACCATGAAAGAGCAGTCACCCTCATAGGTCATCCATATCCTGGCCGCCTCAAAACTGATGAGAAGACCGTAGTGGCGGACATGACAAAGAACAATGTGAAGCCTGACAACATATTGCTTGCACTGAAGGAGCATGATCCTGACAATGTGAGTACCATTCAAACTATATATAATGAACGATATTCATATCGCAAGTCGATTAGGGGGCCTCGGACAGAGATGCAACAATTGATGCTAATGCTAGAGTCTCACAAGTATGTCCATTTTCATAGAAAGGATGTGGCTGATAACATTGTCCAAGACATCTTTTGGGCTCATGAAATTTCGGTAAAGTTATTTCATATATTTCCGGCTGTTGTGATACTTGATGCAACATACAAAACCAATAGGTATAAGTTGCCTTTACTTGAAATAGTTGGGGTTACCTCAACAGATATAACATACTTAATTGCATTTTCTTACATGGAGTCTGAGCGTAGTGATAATTATGTATGGGCTTTAAGTTGCTTAAAACATTTGATTGTGAGTGAAAATGGCCAACCGAAAGTTTTTGTCAGTGATAGAGACCTTGCACTTATGAATGCACTAAATGAAGTTTTTCCTCAATCAAAGCACCTATTATGTCAATTCCACATAGACAAAAATGTGCAGGCAAAGTGTAAGGTGCTAGTCCACAAGAAGTATTGTTGGGATATGATTTTTAATGTATGGAAATTTGTTGTGGAATCCCCAACGGAAGAAGATTATAACAAACATGTGTCATATTTCGAGCTCGTTTGTAAAGAGTTTAAACCATTTTTTGAGTACTGTATGAAGACTTGGTTGACTCCGCACAAGGAATGTTTTGTGGATGCATGGGTTGATAAAGTTATGCACCTTGGAAACACAACAACTAATAGGTATGGAGACTTGGTTAATTCCGCACAGTTCATGTTTTAATTGGAATCATCTTTTTATATATTCATTTGTTAATTCATGTTTCTCGTTATAGGGTTGAATGTGCTCATGCAAAGTTGAAGAAGTTGTTGAAACATAGTCAAGGTGACTTCAACCAGTGTTGGGATAGCATGAATGATCTCATTGAGTTGCAACAAAATAATATTCAGAGATCATTTGAACAAAGTGTAATTATCAAGGGTCATAGACACAATATGAAGTTATTTAGTAAGATCCGTAGAGTTGTGTCTACGACTTGTTTGGACCTGATTCACGAACAATGGGAAATAAGCAAGAAAGTTGGCACTGACAAGGGTGCTTGTCGATGTGTTGTCCAAACTACACATGGGATACCTTGCGCATGCAGAGTTGCCTATTGGGAAACACATTTCTCATGGATTCCTATAGATGAGATATATGACCACTGGAAAAAGTTAGATGTTTGTCGCAACCGGGGTCGCGGCGGGGACGACGATAAATTAAACAACGGAGTCGCCACCGAGATTTATTAAAGAAAACCTCGGAAAAACTTAAAAAGAAGGTCTTTGAAACCATGAATGAGTTCGGGAGCCGATTACGTGTAAGGAAGGTGTTAGCACCCTACGACGTCCGCTAAGTAAGCGGTTACCCTATAATTAATTGTGCAAAAGTTTGTTAAATTCAAAAAACATTTAATATCACTCTAAAAACATTTACATTTATTTATTAACGAGGG